>CM057450.1:385967192-387255526 GCA_016271365.2 Neoceratodus forsteri
CTGGTGATGCCTGCCTGGCCCTTCCCCTCTTTTGGGAGGCATCATACTGCGTCTGGCAGCATCCGCCAGTCCCCTCCCAAGCCCAGATGGACTGCCAGCGCAGGTATTGCATACCCCTTGGGTCTCCAGGAGCCCTGCCTCACCTGCCTTTGGGCGTGATGTTCCTGGATACTCTCTATGGGTATAGAAGCCCGAGGTGTGACTGGCCTCCGGATGCAGACCCCGTGGAGTTCAACTTCTGGGGGAGGAGAGTCTTCTCCTCGGTGCGCCCCTCTCTCTTTCTATTGCTGCACATCATGCTGCCTATAACAGGCACCTATGGTCCTTGCTAGGACAACTCCTAGCATCTATGCCTGATATGGAAGCAACCAGATAAACCATTGCCCTCTCTGCATGTGGCCTGGAGCTTGCGAAGCACCAAGCAAGGGCATCGTATGACACCAGTCAGGTGGCATCCAGGCTAGCGGGGACAGTGATCTGCGTCA
Source organism: Neoceratodus forsteri (assembly GCA_016271365.2). NCBI lineage: Eukaryota > Metazoa > Chordata > Ceratodontiformes > Ceratodontidae > Neoceratodus > Neoceratodus forsteri. Next base: position 385,967,678 of record CM057450.1, read on the forward strand.
GGCAGACAGCATGGCCTCATCTTTCCTGGTTATCAATCATGGCTGGCATAGGGTGATTGCCTCCTCTTTCCGGGGAACTCATCTTTTTTCCCGCAGAGTGAGGCAGAAACATCAGGGGCGACTTCCATCTCCAAGGTAGAGGGCGACCCACTCACCCTGACCAGTTCCAGGCCTAACTAGGCCTGTAAGTGTCTCCTTCCTCCTGTGTCTCCGCCACAGGAGGCTGAGGGATGTCCCTCCCTCAGGGAAGTACCAGGTCCCCTTCGGGGGTTTGGTAATCACCCACCAATGATGAATGGTGAAGAATGACACAGATAAGATATGAAAGTTATGTACAGTACCTACTGTAATTCTTGATCTTTCTGTGTATCTTCACCATTCATCACTGCTTCCCACTCTCCTTCCCCTCCCCCTCTTGGGCCTCAGACTCAGGGCAGTGCCTCCTCCCTGCTTGCCTTCCCCCAGTTGAGGCCAATTGTAGGCGAAGTCCCACTGGTATCTCCGGGTTCCCTGCCACTTCTTTGAAGCATCAGGAAACCACCATTGGTGGGAGGGCAAAGCAGGGGCACTTGCCTTATCCTACTAAGGTGCTCCCGTGGACCCTGTTCTCACGTTCCTGAAAGGGGCTCCATGCCTTGTGTGGATTGTCTATCCCCATCCTGGGGGACAGGTTGCCATCTCTTGCCTTTGGCTTGTGGGACCTTCATCAGGATGAAATGAGAGTAGGTGGGCCCTGGAGTCCACTAGTCTCCTCCTCCTTCAGGAGCTGTGTCTCCTTTCCCTTCTGGTTTCTATCTCAGTTCTCCTGGGCAGGGTCCTCCTCTAAAACAGCATGGATGTGTCTGTAAAGAGAAAAACAGTCTTCATGCATTCTCGTCTCTTATGGCTTCGATCCGGAGAGAGCAGCATCCATCTTTAGATTATCTTGTAAGAAGTCTTTCTGCAGGGGGACTCTGCAGCAAGGTGAGTTCTGTCCCTACTCCAGAATAGCTTAGGGATAGGAGTGGGAGACCCTTACTACCCATTCCTTCTCTTATGCTTTGGGGGAGAGGGCATTTTAGGCTGGTGCCCTGGCTGTTACTGTCATGCTGAGCCAATCTCTGATTGGCCATTCTTTTACCCTTCTCAAACCCGGGGGTGTTTCAGTATTGTGCTCCTTCCTTTGGAGCAAGAAAAACTTTCAGAGGTTGAAGGGTAGCTTAGACAGTAGTGCTTCTCTCCCTTCAGTCTCAGAGAGTCCTTTGGCCTCTGATGAGTCAATAGGGGGTCTCCCATCTTGTCTCCCCATTCTCCTCTTCTTCTTTCTAGCCTTTCTCACTCTCCCTCCCTTACTCTGCCCCCCCCCCTTTTTTTCCAGCCCAGAGGTTGGGGCCCCCTCTCCCAGACCCCTAGGTTCACCCTTCTGTCCTCTTGGCCGATATTATCTCTTCTTTTGTTTATATCTTTTCCTTTTTCTATCTCTTGGGCTCCCTTGCCCTGCCCTCTTTTCTCTGTTACTGATTTCACTCTGGCTTGCAGAACAGGGGTAGAGGAGGAGTCTCAGTCGGTTTCTGGCCAACCCACGAACACCACACAGTGCATCAGCCTCAAGGGCGGCACCAGCTCCTCCCCTTTTAGAAAAAAAATGCTCCCACAGGGTCCTGCTCCTCCAGCCAGAACCCCCCAGTGATGAATGGTGAAGATACGCAGAAAGATCAAGAATTACAGTAGGTACGTAATTTTAATTTATATTCTGTTATATTTTGTGTATGTTTAAAATACCACAAGGAAAATGGATGACAGGGTCACATAGAAAGAGAGAGAGAGACTGGATTTTTAAAATGTTTGACCTTCCTCTGTGACCTGAGGGAAAAGCTTGCTGGGCAGGAAGCCAAATTACTTTAAGGACTGCTCAACAAGGATGTGCCAGAAAGCCATCACCTGTCATAAACCTTGCACTTAAAAGGCAGGATACTTGGGAAACCAGGGTCTAGGAAGGAACCAGTCTTGACAAGCTGGTGCGAAAATTGTCTTACCAGTGTTATATTGTAAGGCTGTGAGACTTCAAAAGGCACCAGTTATGAAATGTTATTTATGTGCCAGGAAGCTGTAATAGAAGAACCTGAATAAGAAAATAATTAATAACTTCTCAAACTCTTGGGAAAGTGCAAGAGTGACCCCTACTGGCCTAAAAGAGAAGGCCAGCCTTGGGATCAGACAGAGTTTTTTCAGGCTGGACCCATACTATTTAAGCAGCTTTGACACAGAGCAAACTCTCTCATTTTCCTGGAGCATTTCATTCTGGACACTCTCCTGACAAGACCAACTGCCAGCAGACACTGAAGGCCAGTGGCTGCAAGAGAAGGAAAGGATTCTTCAGACTTTATTTATTCTTCTGAACTTTCAATTCACTATGAACATTAAGGTAGAACTTCAGATAACAGCTATAGTGTATTTTTTCATGTATATTTTCCACCTTTATTTGTGTTATTTGTGACCATATTGATAAGACCTTTTAGTTGTAAATGTATGATAATTATTTAGTAAAAACATTTTGTTTTTAAGAAACCTGCCTGAGTGAGATTTCTATATTGTGTGTGAATGTGGGATGTTTCAGTAATAATTTGTGACTAAATGGTTATTGCTAAGTGGTGCCATCATAAGCTACCAAATTGAAGAAGGGTTTGAAAAGGGAGAGTCTAGGTAAAGACTGGGAGAATACCAAAGTCTCTAAAACAAACCTAATCAGTCTCTGAGGTGTAAGATCATTTGACACACCTTTTCCCAGCACAAGAAGGGTCAGCAGTTTTATTAATTTAAAACTTCTATTTATTTGTCAGTTTGCGTGTGTGTCTATTAAATCTACTTGGAGCCCTGTCACTAACTATAGTACAGGTAGAGGAGCGGGCATTCTGCTCAGGAGAAGAGGGCAGCGTAACTGTGCCCTATCTCTTGGTATCTTAAATATATTGGTCTGCTGCTTTGTAAAGCATTCTAGCTATAGGTGCTGTTGTATACCTTGCACCATCCTTGAGCAGCAAAGGACTGTTCTTTTTGTGTTCCTCAGCTCAGGTCTTTGAGCAGCCTATAATGAGTGGGTTTTAAGACCCCAACATTAACTTTCTGATGTTACTTGCTATTTAAGGCGAGGCGGCCGCGAGCAGCGCGAGACGAGAAAGCGCGCGCAAAGACCCACGTGTCAGCACTTGTTTGGCATTGCAGGTGGTTAAGGTAATGACTAAGCCCTTTTAGAAATGTTACAGACTGTTAAATATTACAACTCTGTTGAAGTTAAAATAGGAAATGAGACATTTGTTACTTCAGTAACTCTGTCATATTTTGTACTTACTCATTCAAGCTTAAACCATGGTATCAACTATTACTACGTTAGATGGAAACTGGTATATACAATGTAACAATTGTTCCATGTATGACTTAATGTGTGTAAACATGGCTGTTGGTCACTCTACATGTGAGAAGTGTGTTATGAATAAAAATTTATTACATGATATATCTCTATTTAATGAACGTATGAGGGCATTAGAGAAAAGTCGAAATGAAATATCCTCACAATTAAATCTAGTACACCAAAACAAAGTGACATTAGATCAAAGCAGTGGCAATAAAATTACCAAAACAGTTGAAATACCAGTTAGTCATACGGATTTCATCCAGAGTTTTGTTCCCCTTAACACAACAGTAGTTGAACCTTTAGTATATGATTCTTGTAATAAGACATGATTGAGAGAGGATGACCCACTTATAGTTCTAAATGATAATTGGCATGAAATTCAAAACAGGCGACCATTCAAAAGAGGCAGAAGAGCAGACAAATTTGTATTACCCACAGGTAATAGATTTGACTCATTGCTTAACTTAATGGATGATAATTCAAATGCACTTACTACTCCTCCTCCTGATGAATTAACTGATTATACCCGTTACATCAACAGATGGCCCACCAATTAATCTTGGTAATTTAATAGATTTCATGGACACGGCCTCAGTTAATAATAACAGTAAACCTGTTATTGACTGTTTTGGGAGATTCTCTTGTAAAACATCTGGATAGAAATATTTGTAATCCAGATAAACAACATCGGACATGTTCTATTTCTGGTGCCAGGATACAAAATATTACAAGTATGCTCCCAAATATTCTTTCTAATAGATGGGTTAATCCTGTAGTTGTTATTCATGCTGGAGCAAATAATATTGGTAGAGAACATGTGTCTACAGTTAATCAACACCCGGTAGCCCAAACCAATATTTTAACTGAGTTAAACTGTGACATCATTTTGTCAGAAATTCTCCCTATTCCCAGAGCCTCTCAGTATGTAAACTGGAAACTACATCACTATAATGATTGGCTTAGGAAATGGAGTATGTCTCAAAATATAACTTGTGTAACACATTGGGAAGAATTTTATGACCATATCGCACTACATAGTGGGGATGGTCTACATCTTAGCAGACGTGGGTCGTCCCTTTTGGGGAAACAATTTTTGCAAGCCATTAAATTACGTTTAAACTAGTTACACAGGGGGAGAGGTCTGCTAATCTATCCTCTCTTAATAAAATCTCTGACAATGTATTGTCTGACTTTGGCACTTCACAACACATTTCATTTCTTTACTTTAATGCTAGAGGTTTAAACAGCAAAATCAATGAGCTTAACTTGCATGTTCAAGAGAATAATATTGATATCATTGCTATTACTGAAACTTGGGGGTCAAATAATATATACTGGGACTGTATAATACCTGGTTTTAAAATTTTTAAACGAAATTGCACCGCTAGAATAGGTGGGGGCGTGGCCCTACTTATTAAAGATGAATACAGCTGTGTTGATATATCAAATGTAATTCAGGATGTTGATAACAAAATTGAATCAGTCTAGGTTAAACTTTTAACCGGCTTAGAAAACATTATTTTGGGTGTCTGTTATAGACCCCCGAATGTAGATATTACATATACAGAAGGTATTATTACCGAGTTTGAAAATGCCTTCGAGTATGGCTCCATCTTGTGCATGGGAGATTTTAATTTGGGGACATTTTTTTGGGATAAAGGTTTTGCCCTTTCTAGTGCAGGCAAATAAATTCTAACATGTTCTAAACAATTAAACATCCAGGAATGTATCCTAGATCTTACTTTGAGAGGGCTCTTGCAGTAGGTAATTACATATAGGACTGACGCCGGCCGGCGGCAGGACCCCACGGAAAAATTTCTAGCTAGCAGTCCCTGGCGGGACCGCCCCCACGTCAGGTGACCGGCGTCATACGACGTCGGTATAAAGGGGCGGTCCTGGATGCCCGCCTTCCAGTTCTTTCCCGCCGTTAGCTCGTGCAGCGCCCGCTGTTAAGTTCTTATCGCCAGTCCTGCTACTTCGTTTTTTTCCAATTAGTTTCAGAATTTTATTTCTCTTTCATCAGGTGAACGTCGGTATATGTCGTCCCCTTCAAAGAATAAGTGCGACTCGTGCGGTGCCCAACTGCCTCACAAAGACTGTCACTCCCTCTGCCTCTTCTGCCTAGGCCTCAACCACGCAGTCGACAAGTGTCCGCACTGCCTCCGGTTCAACGCGGCCACCCGCAGACAACGCCAGCAGTCCCTCGAAGCCCATCTCCTCAAAATGAAGATGTCTGCGATGGAGAAAGAGCTGAGAAAACTTCGGCAGGCATCGACCTTCCCTGAAGGGCATAAGAAGTGGGATAAGGATAGGCACCGGGAGAAGGCCTTCTCTTCCGCGACTCCGGCCAGAGTCGCGGGCAGGTAACATCCTCCGGGATTGCTCGATGGCAGCCCAAAGCTTGAGAGGTATCGCCCGCCCGACGGTTCGATTTCAGCCCGCTGGGCGCCCGGGCAAAAGGAGACTCCAGCCCCCAGTACCGCCGCAGGCCTGCAGCCTACTGGTGTGGGCACCTCCCTTAAGCAAGACGTCGGCGCCTCCGACGTTCGCCGGGAGAAGGCCTCTAAGACACTCGACCCTTCGGGGCGGTGCTCGGCAGTGTCTCCTTCGGACCGGGCCTCCTCTCATTCTCGGCCTGCCTCCAATGAGGGACCCCCGAGGCCAGATGCTGGCTCCTCTGGCGTCCGCTGGGACTCGGCCCATAAGCCACACGTCGACTCCTCCAACGTGCGCCGGGCCTCTGAGCCTACAGTGGAACCTACTGTTTCTGTCGTTCCAGGCTCTCCACAGCCTTCGCTGCCGTCAGGGGAGCCCCAGTCCCCCCTGCCTGACCCCGGGGATTTTTCCCCTCCATCCCCGGACGAGACTCGGGACCGTGGGCTACCGTCCGATCCTCTTCAAGAACCGGATCTGACGCCGGTTCCCCTGATGCTGGCTCCGACGCCGGCCCCTCCGACGCCGGCGGGGGATTTTCCTCTTCCTTTGGGCCCTCCACCCCACGGGCCTATCCTGGCTGATCCGCCCGTGGAGTACCCGGCTGGGCCGTCTGCTCCGGCAGCTCCTCCAGTGCCTGGGTATCCGCCGTTGTATCCGACGCCGGTCTTCCCAGGTCCGCAGTATCCTGCACCACCGTACTCGATGCCGACTCCTTCGACGCCGCAGTACCCGTCGCCACAGTACCCGACTCCGAGATACCCACAGCGGGGTTACGGATACTCCCCTTACGGATTTCCTCCGTACAATTATCCCCCTCCTCCTCCTCCTCCTCCACTGCCCCTTAGGCCGCCGGTGGATCTGCAGGAGACTCTCGCTTCTTGGTGGGCTGAGGCCAAGGCTCAGCTCACCAAGGAAGTCGAGAGCTGTCTTATAGCGACAGTGCCATCCCCAGCTCCCGTACGCCCTAGACGGCACTCTCCCTCTCCTCCTCCGGATTCCCGGGTTCTCCCCTCGGGGTCCAGAGAGGGGCAGGATACGCGTTCTGGGATCCTTCCCAAGGAACCCGTTCCTCCCCTTAGACGAGTTAGGGAGTCTTACTCTGCTTCAGATTCTTCCTCCCCTTCTCTCTCGGACTCTACGGATGCTTCCGATGGATGTTCCGAGAAAGACGAGCCACGCTCTCCGTCCAAGCCCCGGCCGAGGACTCCTCCGAAGTCTCCTCCGGAGGATCCTTCCTTCACGGAGCTGCTTAGGAAGATCCAGGAAGTCCATCAGTGGCATTCCTTAGAACCAGATCCTCAGCGGGTAAAACTCGCCGAACATCTGGACTTGCCCCTTACGGCTCCTACCTTAGTGCCACCCTGGATCGAGCCTCACGCCCACCTTGTTTCCACTATTTGGAAACAACCGTCGGCTTTAGCCCCACTTCCCAGGAAGTCGAACAGGCTATACCAGGCTCCGGAGGGTGTAGACTTTTTAGATTCTCACCCCCGTGCAGACTCGGTTGTCATTAGCACCGCTCACGACCGGTCCGCACAGCCGAAACATTTGAGCTCGTCTCCCCCGGATAAGGAATCTCGCCTTCTGGATCAGTATGGAAGGAAGATCTACGCTTCTTCCACACTGGGGATTAGGGCCCTGAACTACGTAGCACATATGGAGATTACCAGAAGGCCGTCCTGACCCAGGTGGAATCCAAGATCGACTCTTTGCCTGACTCTCAACTCAAGCAGGAGTTGGCCGACCTGGTCCGTTCTGCTCATTCGGCCAGTCATCACATTCTGAGGATGACCTACGACGCAGTGGAAACCGCCTGATGGAGCTCTGCGTTCGCCATAAGTCTTCTACATCACGCATGGCTCCGTGTGTCAGGTCTGGTCCCAGAGGTGCAGTCAGCCATCCAAGAAGCACCTTTTAAGGGTTCTGTGCTTTTCTATGGTGATGTCAAGGACATCATCACTGATTTGCAGGAGAAGGGGACGGCCCTTAAATCCGTCGATTCAATGTACCGTCCCCATCCCCACAGCACCGTCCTTTTTGCAGACGCAGCCGGCCTCAAGTGAAACCTCAGGGAAGGCGGGCCACTAAATGTCAGGCCCCCACAGCTGCCAGGCCCCCGCTGCTCAAAAAAGCAACGGGTGCCCCAGCTGCGGCGCTGCCTCACACCACCTGACTCCTTCCCTTTCCCACCGCCTCCGGACGCCCCAGAGGAACTGGTAGGAGGGAGGTTCTCCCTCCACCTTCCGGGTTGGGAGAGGATAACTTCAGATTCATGGGTGATTCTGATCATAGCAGAGGGGCACTCCATAGAGTTTCTTCAGAAACCTCCACGTCACCCCCCTCTGACTTCTGCTTATTCAAGGGACGATCTTCCTTTGGTCAGGGAAGAAATCTCAGTGCTTCTTGCGAAACAGGCTATAGAGCCCGTCCCTCCTCACCTCTACGGGACGGGGTACTATTCCCACTTCTTCCTTGTACCAAAGAAGACGGGAGATCTCAGACCTATTCTCGATCTTAGCTCCCTGAACCTGTATGTGGAGTACAAGAGGTTCAGGATGCTCTCCCTTCACTCCCTTTTGCCCCTGCTTCAGCCGGGCCAATGGCTTTGAGCACTAGATATGCAGGATGCGTACCTGCACATCCCCATTTGCCCTTCGCACCAAAAGTACCTCAGGTTTGCGTTCCAGGGGGTCCACTACCAATTCCGGGCGCTCCCATTTGGTCTTTCCTCGGCCCCCCGAGTCTTTACCAAATGCCTGGCGGTGGTAGCGGCCCACCTCCGTTCTTTGGGAGCTCAGGTTTTTCCTACCTGACGACTGGCTCCTGGCGGCCCCGTCCAGGGAGGAACTCCTGCATTTCCTCTCCCTCACCCAGCAGGTTTTCACTGGCCTGGGTATTACCATCAACCATTCCAAGTCTCACCTGGATCCTTCTCAGAGGCTTCAGTTCATCGGGGCAATTCTCAGCACAACTTTGTGCAAAGCCTTTCTGCCTCCAGACAGGGGGGCCTCCCTCCAGTCACAGATTTCCCTCCTATCGGAACACAGGAGGGTCCCGGCGAGGTCAGTGCTTCGTCTACTGGGGCTTATGGCAGCGGCCATCCCGATGGTTCCGTGCGCACGCCTCCACATGAGAATCTCTCAGTGGACTCTTCGATCTCAGTGGGATCAACGAGTAGATGACCTAGATCATCTGGTTCTGATCTCCTCGACGATGGTAAGAGACTTGCAATGGTGGATGATTTGAGAGAACCTCTTCCGGGGGGGTCCCCTTTTTTCATCCTCCCCCCGATCAGACTCTGACCACGGATGCTTCAGGCGAAGGTTGGGAAGCCCATCTGGGTCCTCATCGAACCAAAGGCCTTTGGTCAAAGTTGGAGCTAGTTCTCCACATCAACATGCTTGAGCTCTGAGCAGTGCTGTATGCGCTCCAGGCCCTTCACCAATACATCCTTCCCGGTCACCTAGCTGTCCAAACGGACAACATATGCGTGGTGTGGTACATCAACAAGCAGGGAGGAACCCGGTCCTACCCGCTGTGCAGGGAAGCGATGAGGGTCTGGGATTGGGCAACTCTCCACAACCTTCACCTCACGGCGATCCATGTTCCGGGAGTCGACAGTGTCCTGGCAGACAGACTAAGTCGCTCGTCGGCTCTTCCACACGAGTGGGAATTGGACGAAAAAGTTCTAAAAACATCTTCCAGATTTGGGGGACTCCTCAGATAGACCTGTTCGCTTCCTCCCAAAATGCAAAGCTTCCAGTCTTTTGCTCGCTCGCTCCAGAGCGAGGCGCCTTCTGGAGCAACGCTCTATCTCTAAGCTGGAAGGACAGATTCGTCTGTGCTTTTCCCCCAATTCCTCTGGTCTCTCGTGTGCTACAGAAGCTTGCTCTAGAAGGAGCGAGAATGATTCTGATCGCTCCTTTCTGGCCCAGGCAAATCTGGTTCTCTCTTCTACAACAATACTCAGAGGTTCCTCCTCTTCCTCTTCCTTTATCTCCAGGATTGCTGACCTAGGATCAGGGGACCCTGGTCCATCCGGGACTCAAGTCCCTTCAACTTCATGTATGGCTCCTGCAGACCTAGCTCAATCTCGTTTTGGCGTTTCTTCTAAGGTGGCCGAGATTCTGGTGGAGGCTAGAAAACCCTCCACTAGGTCCACCTACGCCATGAAATGGAAAAGATTTTCTATTTGGGCAGTGCCCAGGAACATGGAGCCCTTTTCCTGCCCCAGACCTTCTGCTTGAGTACATGCATCATCTTTTTGACCTGGGTCTCAGTCACTCCTCTTTGAAAGTCCATATGGTGGCTATTTCAGCCTACCATGTCCCTTTCACTGATAAGGCATTTGCCCAGCTGGAGGTATCCAAAACTTTCCTCAGAGGGGTCCTTCATCTCAGGCCCCCTGTCTGGACTCCAGCTCCGCCTTGGGACTTAAACTTTGTCCTCAAGAAACTTATCCTTCCTCCCTTTGAGCCTGTGGCTTCTGCAGACTTGAAGTTTTTATCGTGGAAGACGCTCTTCTTAGTGGCCATTACTTCTGCTTGCAGAATTTCCAAGCTCCAGGCCCTGATGTGCAAAATCCCTTATCTGATTTTTCACAAAGAACGAGTAGCTCTTCGCATGAATCCTAAGTTTCTTCCGAAGGTGGTAGTGGAATCTACCTTAAATCAGTCTATTGAATTACCTGCTTTCTTCACGCAGTACTCCAATCAAGGAGAATACCTGCTCCATACCATGGACGTTCACAGGATCCTGAGATACTACACCGATAGGATGAAGGATCTCAGAAAGACTGATCAGTTGTTCGTCTCTTTTGCTCACAAAAGGGAAGGCAATGCTGTCTCCAAGCAATGCCTATCAAAGTGGTTGGCTCATTGCATCACTTTCTGTTATGACAAGTACAACAAGACCCTACTGGGTCAAGTCAGAGGTCACTCTACTCATGGAGTAGCAGCCTCTGCGGCTTGTTTCAAGAATGTGTCTGCGGCAGACATCTGTGCTGCTGCCACTTGGACTTCCATCCATACCTTTATGAAACATTACAGTTTGGACATTGCCTCTCGACGTAGAGCAGGCTTCGGGTTAGCTGTCTTGCAAGGCCTCCTGTCTTGAGGTTTGCAAGGCTGTTTGCTACTTCTTGGAGTAGTTCCTCCTCCCGGTGCCTTTCATTTGTTCCAGACTGCTTGGGATTCTGTCCTATATGCATTACCTACTGCAAGAGCCCTCTCGAAGTAAGATAGTACAGTTACATAAGAACTTACTGTAACAGTAGATCTTCGAGAGAGGCTCTTGCAGTAGGTAATACCTTCCCGCCCTCCATCCCCCTAGGCTTTTTCAGCTCCTTTTCCATTCAGGGAATTATCCACTTCTCTCTCGTCCGGGCCTTCCGGGCCTGTGGCGGGAAAGAACTGGAAGGCGGGTTCGGGACCGCCCCTTTATACCGATGTCAATGTGATGCCAGTCACCTGGCGTGAGGCGCCCCGCCAGGGACTGTTAGCTAGAAATTTTCCGTAGTCCCGCCGGCCGGCATCAGTCCTATACGTAATTACCTACTGCACGAGCCTCTCTCGAAGATCTACTGTTACAGTAAGTTCTTACGTAACTGTACTTTCCTACTAGGAGGAACAACATTCTTGATTTGGTGTTTCATAGTAGTCATTTAAATATACAGGATATCTCTATGCTACCTTTCATCAGTACTGGTGATCATAGTTCAATAGAGTTTATCTTAAAACAGTCAGTTACTTTTAATAGTAATAAATCAGTTATCTACCACTATAACAAAGTTGACTTAGCAACTTTTTCATCTGAGTTAAATGGCATAAATTGGGATTATATTATGACTCCATCACAATTAGAAGAAAGTTTTTTTTTATCATTGTTGGATTTGAGAGATAAATACATCCTTTTATCTGTTAAATGTAAGCAAAAAAAAAATTGAGACCAAAATGGTTCACAAAAAATATTAAACATTTATTAAAACAAAAAGATAAGAAATATGCTGTTTATCTAAAATCACTGAGCATTGGTCATCCTATCTAACTATTCAAAAGAAATGTAAATCTATTATAAGAAGGGCAGAAAAGAATTGGGAAATTAATCTTGCAATGAATGCCAGAAAAGATAATAGTAAGATGTTTTATTCTTATGTAAATTCCCTTAAAAAGCCTGCATGCCAGGTTGGCCCCTTAACAGATAATTCGGCAATTTGTCATAACCCACTAGAAATGGCTAAAATCTTGAATCAAAAATGTAGTGAAGTTTATAATCATAAAACAATACAAAACAATATAGCAGGAGACGTTACAAATGAATCTCAGATTAAACTAACCGATAATATGGCTTGTGCAAAGCTAATATTACTAAAAAATAAATATTCATCAGGATCTGATAACATTTGTGGACATCTATTATATTTATTGGCTAACTTCCTAGCTCATCCCCTGTGCATATTTTTTGAATATTGCCTGACTTATCATTTTGTATCAAATGACTGGAAGTCTACTAATGTTATTCCAATTTATAAAAGAGGTTCCCGTTCCAGTTGGGAAAATTATCGGCCAATTAGTTTAACTTCATCAGTTTGTAAAATATTAGAGAGTCTAATTAAAGACCTTAAAAGTGACACTATAAATAATGTTGACCCTGAGCAACATGGGTTTAAAAAAGGCAGAGAGTGCCTTAGTAACCTTATGTGCTTATATGAATCTGTTAGCAAAAATATTGATCACGGTTCCCCCTGGGATATTATCTATCTGGACTTTAGTAAAGCTTTCGATGTGATGGCTCATAATTCCCTTATACTGCAATTATTAAATACTAATATTAATAAATACATTATTGCTTGGTTAAAACAATGGTTGTATCAGAGGACACAAAGGGTTTTGATAAATGGATATCTATCTACATCCCAAAATGTTTATAGTGGCATTCCCCAGGGGTCTGTTTTAGGACCCTGTTTATTTTTATTGTTTATTGCCGACTTGACTACAAATTGTAAATCTATCTCAATAAAATATGCTGACAATGTAAAATTTGGTGGACCATGTGATGGTGATGAAAAGATATCTGTAATACAAAAGATTTAAATAATATCTCTAATTGGGTTAGTTCATGGGGTATGCGTTTAAATTCATCTAAATGTAAGGTAATGCATGTTGGGCCTAATAACCCTTTGGCCACATACACCTTGAATGAATTTCCATTACAAATAACTGTTAATGAGAAAGACTTAGGCATACATATTTCAAATGATTTAGGTTTTAATAAGCAAATAAATGAGGCAATTAGCAAAACAAATTTATTTATTTAGTTTTTGTTGACCACGTAAGTGCACTAGACAAATCCTGCCTATTTTCAGGCACGACCCAGAGGAGGGGGCTACAGATGAATGCCAACTGACCTTGAACCAGATTAAGCTGTTGGTGGTATTTGTAGTGAATGAGGGAAATTTGGCCAGGACTCCGGGGAAATTCCCCTACTCTTTTCGATAAGTTCCATGGGATCTTTAACATCCACCTGAACTACCACCAATCCAGGCAGATGGGACCACGGTTTAACATCTCATCTGAAAGACGGCACCTCAGAAGTGCAGCACCCCTCTCATGCTGCACTACAGTGTCAGTACTGGGATATTAACCTAAGTGCCAGATGTGGGAACTGAACCCACAGCCCTCTGCTCTCCCGGCCTCAGAGGCAAGTATGCTACCTACTGAGCCACTGACACTATAGGGTCATATGGTCAATTAAAAGAAACATCAACTGTAGAGATCAACGAATAATGCTACCCCTATATAGAGCTTTTGCTAGACCCCATTTGGAATACTCATCACAATTCTGGAACCCTTATAAAAAGAATGAGATCACTTCTCTTGAAAAAATACAGAGAAAATTCACTAAAAACATTAAAGGATTCTCCAAATGTCCATATGAATTACGACTGGAAAAGTTAAATTTGATGCCTTTATCCTTTAGGCATCTTCTTGATGATTTAATTTACATGTATGAAGTAATTAATGATCCATACTTATTTTCCCAAATGGGCTTTGAGTGCAAAAAAAATAAATTTAACATAAGAGGCCACCCATTACAGATTACAGGGCTAAGTTTTGTCATGTTTCTAGAAAATATTTTACTCAAAGAATCATCAATCCCTGGAAAAAATTACCATTAGAAATTCTCTCTAGTAAGGACAAAATAAGTTTCAAAAACGTCTGGATAAATACTTAATTGACAAACCAAATTTGGGATACTATAACTGAAAAGGTGCAGTAATGGGCCCCAAAGCCCCCTTTGCACCATACTGCCTTAGAAACCTTGTGGTCTTTGGGGATTTAAATGAGGTTATTGCACTCCTTGTGGGAGAAGGCAGAATCATGGTTACAACGCTACCCCAAAGAGGTTGCAACACCTGGCTCTTCCCCCTTTGTGTAAGAACCAAGAAAAGTTCATATTTGGCTACAAGACTTGAGACTAGTATTGTACCCTGATCCAGAGTAAAGAGGGGACCCTGGGTTTTCATGGTGAGTGTTCAGTTGTGAACTCAGCGAACACTGTAGAAGGACACGAAGAGGGTATCCCCTGATCTTCCCTTGTCAGTCTTCACCATTCATTACTGCTTGGGTATAAGCAGGAGGCGTGCACCTGCCACGGGAGTTATTTTTTTTCCAGAGGAGTCGGTGCCGATGGCACCGCCCCTGAGAGTGACGCATCATGTGATGTGCGAGGGGCGGCCGTTAGGTGCCATAGAGTTCTCCTCCATACCAGTTCTGTTTCTCCCGCCGTTGAGGCTGCACATGTGAGATTTTCTAGTACTGCAACATAGGCCTAGTTCATTGTGTGAAGCGACTACTTCATCCTGGTTTGTTTTTTCCCCGACGCCGTTGACTCCGGTAAGTCCGTTCCATTCTTTTTCGACGGCGCCAGGAACTTTGCTGTGTTTTAGGTTATTTTTGCATCATGTCCGGTTTGGGAGCTAAGCAAAAGTCAAAAGCGGACTATGCCCCTATGCATTGGTGCTCCTGTGGCCGGCATTTTTCTGTGATGGACTGGCATGATGTCTGCCTTCGGTGCCTGGGACCTAACCATGACATGGACAGATGCGATGCCCATTTCTCGATGGACCATCATGTTCTTGAAGTCCGTGCATTCAAAATCGGCAAGGCCCCGCTGACTTTTGGAGGACGGCGTCGCTCTCGAGACTCCTAGGCCAGGTATTTAGGCCCTTCCTCTGGGTCCCCTCCCAGGCCTATACGGTCTGGAGTGGAAGAGGTCTCCTTGTCTTCTAGTCTTGCCGAGGAGGAGGCCTCTTTTGTGGTGTTGGGGGAATGCCGTGACCCCTCCCGGGGCCGCAGTGGGGACACCGCCTCGGCAGTCACCTCTTTGGAGGTGCAGGCTCCCCCAGTGTCATGGTCCGTGGCTGCCAGACCCAGCGTGGGTGGACCCTCAACACCACTTTCTGGCGCCATCTTGGATCCTGGCGCCACCCGTGGCACTGCTGATCGGGGTGGTGCTGCTTGTGGTGCCGTTTTGGCTCTCGGTGCCGCTGGCCTGGTCCTGGCACTGAGGGCGGTACCGGGGACGCGTCTGGAGCTGTGGGCGAGTCGGGACCGTGTTCCGGCATTGTCTCCAGTGTGCTGATGCTGAAGGGCATCGTGAGTGGCACTGGCATAGTTCACAGCGCTGTTTCTCAGGGGACTCCTGGGGTGGCCAGTATTGAGGTCCTTCTAGTCACCTCTTCCTCGGAAGCAGATGACTCAGACGTGGACAAGTCCTGGCTCCCCGATTCCTCGGGATCAGAGTCTTCTTTGGGGCAAGGTGTCAAGCAGTCCAGCTTGCCCGTTCCTTAGTCTCCACAGCAGTCTTCTGAGGACTCCCAGGCTGGGGGTGGCCTGGGGTCATTGGGAGGGGACGGCTTGGGGGGCCGGAAGGGGTCTGTTCGCCCAGAAGGGTCTGTATAGCTGCCATCTCCGGTGCTGCTGCGCCCTTTCAGGGTGAGCTAGGGCCTTGTCTTCTGAGGGTTCCCCTCAGAGATCCCAGGATCAATGGGCTCTGTTGCTGGCGTCGAGGAGGAGGGCATCCTCTGAGTCCAAGGGGTTGAGGGGCCGGGGTGAGGCACATCAAGTTTTGCCTGCTGCCCCTCGGGATGTAGGTAGGAGCCATAGTGCTGAGCCCCGTCTCTCCCTCTTAGGCTCAAGGGACCCCTCTGGTGGCGTTGCTGTGGGCAGCCCTTCTGGATCCTTGCAGCCCCAGGTACATCACAGGGGAGGATCCTCTTCCAAGGTTCGCATACCCAGGGTTCTGTTCTGTGACCTGGTTTGTTATCCGGGACCCCGCCAGCTTGGGCTCCGTTCCCCGGATTCCAGAGCCTGAGCAGAGGACAGTTGCTTCGTCTTAGGTGCCCTACTCCCATTCCTCTGCAGCCACCACCTTCTCTCCTGGGCCATGTCGGTCCTATGGGTCCGTTATCCTGGGAGACGTTCAGAGGCGCTGCGGTGGCCTTCCCCTCATATGTTAGATGTATGCATGAGTGGGTGTTTTGCCTATCCCCACCAACGCAGGAGTCCTCTGGACATTCGAGCTCCCCATCCTCCTCCTCCTCCTCATCTCCCTCCTTGGAGGGAGAGGAACCCTCTGCTCACCTCTCTTCCGACACTGATTTCACTGAATATCAGCGCTTCCTTTCGAGGATGGTTGGGGACCTTCATATCTCCTTTGTTAGGCAAGACAGTACTGAATGGGAGACGCGTGAATTCCTCAGAGAATTCAGTGCCCAACATTTGGTGGTGCCATCCTGACCTATTCCTTTTCAAGAGGCATCTATCCGTTCTTGACAGTCACCAGCCGACCCTATCCTAGCCCCAGCAGACTGCAGGAGGAGGTATTGTGCCCCATCTCAGTCCCTAGGTTCTTTCCCAACCCGCCTTTGGGATTGGTGTCCCTAGAGACTCCTTCTGGGTGCTGCCACCTGGCATCTATGGTCGATACTATCTCAGCTTCTAGCATCAATGCCTGATACGGAGCAATCTAGACAGGCCATTGCCTTCTCTGCTATAGGCCTGGAGCTGGCAATGCACCAGGCAAGGGCATCTTACGACGCCAGTGAGGTGGCTTCCAGGCTTTCAGGGACAGCCATCTGCATTAGGCTGACGGCATGGCTTCGTGTATCAAGATTGTCACCCCTGGCATGGCGTAGGGTGATTTGCTCCGCTTTCTGGGAGACCCGTATTTCTCCACCAGAGCCAGGAGGCTTCTGCAGGGGCTTTTTCCATCTCCTCATCTCCAGGGGACACCTCCTAGCTCTCCTCAGCCTTGGGCTTCTTGTCTGATTAGCCCAGGGTCTCTCCCTTCTGTTTTCCACTAGCATGAGGCTGAGGGTCTTGTTCCCTCAGGGTTTCTCTTATCCCTGCAAGCAGTAATGAATGGTGAAGATTGACAAGGGAAGATATGAAAATTACGTACCTACCATAATTCTTGATCTTCTCTTGTGTCTTCACCATTCATTACTGATACCCGCCCACCTTTCCCTCAAGGGCCTCCTACTTCAGCGTCTACCCCTCCCTGCTTGTTCCTCGCTCTTCTTCATTGGCCTTTAAGCAAAAAAAAAAAACTATCTTGATTTTTCCCTTCTTCTCTAGACGGATCCTATTTCCTCAAGGTAAAAGGGGGAACGAGTAGGATTTATTCTATCCTGAGGGAATTCTTTCTGATTGCCTCTAGGGGTGACCTCTTGGCTCCTCTTAGCCATGTTATTCAATTCACAGTTAATGAGACTGTCCCTCTAATGGCTTGGCTCCCTTTTTCCAGGTTCCATCTGGCAGGTCTTAATCTCCTATTGTTTCAGCTTCTGCTGGTTGGTGCTCTCCTGGCACTTCAGTTACCTTGAGCTGATATTCTTGCCTTGCCTTCAGGGAGTTCGATTGAGTTCCCACACTATCCTCTACGTAAAGGGGTGCTCTCAGAGCTCATCCTCCCACACACATCTGTGTTAGCACTTAACAAGGTACTGGGGTCTTCTTCCTCTTCCTAGTTACGCCTCTTCCAGAACAGAATTTTGCCTTGGCAGTCTGTGAGCTCTCAGCTAGAGTTTAAGGGGTTGGGATGATGGGAGGTTAGAGAATCTGCCTTTTGTGTCCAATCTGTGCAAGTGGCTCGGCTGAACCTTCCCTTCAGTCCTATCAAGTGGGATCCTTGCTCCCTTGTTTTTGGTTCCGAGCTTATAAGCCTTTAAACCAATATCTCAATGGGCAGAGTTCTCCCCTCCCAACATCCCTTGTTCTCTTCCCTCTCTTCTTCTTCTTCCTTTTTCTCCTTGTTTTTATCTGTTCCTCCCTTGGAGCCACCCCAGAAGTGAGGCCCTGCAGTCCCTTAGGGTAGGCATTTTCCTTCTTTTTTTTCATGTCCTCTACCAGCTTATTCAGTTTATATCATTTCCTTTTTCTATCCCTCGGCTCTCTTGCCTTGCTCTTTTATCTTACCCTTTTTTTTGCCTCTCCAGCTAACAGAACTGGGATAGAGGAGGAGTCTGCGACGCCTAACGGGCGCCCCTCGCACATCACGCAGTGCATCACTCTCAGGGGCAGCACCATCGGTGCCGACTCCTCTGGGGGAAAAAAACTCCCGTGGTGGGTGCGTGCCTCCGGCTTACACCCAAGCAGTAATGAACGGTGAAGATACAAGAGAAGATCAAGAATTACGGTAGGTACGTATTTTTCATTTTTTCCCCCTCCCTGTCACGGATTGCACTTAGGGGTGGGCACTGTGAGCTTAGTGAACCTGACCCTCAGGAATGGGTTTGTGACACACATTAGCAGTGATAAGATTACAGTAGTAAGTTTCTTTACTTATATTAACCCTTGCTGTACCGTGGAGTGATTTATCAATCCAGAATTCCTATACGTCTTTTGCAAGGTATATCTTCTGTTACTGCTTTATTTTTCTCTGTAGCAAAGTGTTTCTTACAGGGTATATCTTCTCTGAAATTATTACAGGTGGTGCTTTACAGGTTTTGCAGTTTTATCTAACATTAGGATAAGCTTTCAGGGTTATTGCATTTGTTGTTGACTGATTGTTTCTGTCTTACCTCCTTGTTCTTTTGTCCGTGGTTCTTCTTTTTCAGCAGGGGAAGGACCCTGTCACCCACCCCCATCCCCAACCACCCCACACTACACTCCTTTTATAGGATACCACAGTCATGACATTTTCTGTGGCAAAGCAGGAAAGGGTGGATCAGTGGGGCATCCAACAAGTGCGCTCATTTACAGGGCACTAGTAATTTAACTTGTTTTAACAAGTTGTATGAAAACAAAACACTAAATCAAACCATTACTTGCATTTTCTTCCTTCTAATTACTCTAACCAGGTTATAAACCCAGCAACTTATCTGGAATGGATATCATTAACTGCAGGTACTGTGGAACACTTTTCAGTAGGACAGTCTTACAGGATTTAGGACAATGTCCCACATGCTGGGCCATTGGAGATCTTAGGGCTCAGCTCCGGGCAGCGTGGGCAGAGATTGAGCACCTCAAATTTCATATTCAAGAGGAAATACATTATAAAAACCACCCACCATTTCCCCAGCATCCAACAGAAGAACCTCAACTGCAGAGGGTAGTTGGTTGGGGAGGATGGCAGATGGTTAGTAGGGGCAAATTGGGTGCCCCATCACTCTGTGCTCTCCAACATATTACCTCCAAAAACCATATAAACACTACAAACAGGTATTTGCCTCTATCTCCGAAATCAAACAAAGGGGCAGAGGACACTGCGGAGCAGGACACTGCAGCACAGGAACTAGCACAACAAAACTCTCCCAAATCAGGAACCAAAACAAAAAAAGCAAAAAGGAAATCCAAAAATCTTCTGATCATAAGAGACTCCATGATTCGGGGAGTTGATACCTATCTCCAGCCGGGGTAATGGTCAGATGTCTCCCAGGTACATCAGTGTGGAGAGACACTGACCACATTGCTAAAATTGTTCAGGAAGCAGAAGAAAACATTGACGTTCTGGTACACATAGGGACAAATGATCTCACCAGCCGGTCAGTTGTGGAGACCAAGAAACACCTGACTAGGCTGGGTGACAAATTATCATCCATTTCATCCGGCATCTCCTTCTCTGAAATTCTGCCAGTCTGGGAGAGGGGGGCAGATGGACGGAAGGTCAGAGAAGGGGAGATAGGGGAGCTAAACATGTGGCTCAAGGGCTGGTGCCAGGAAAAAGGACACAGATTTGTAGGGAACTGGCAACAGTTTTGGGAGCGAAAGTTCTTTAAATTTGATGGACTGCATCTGACTAAGGAGGGAGTCAGTGCATTGGGGCAGAAGTTTGACGTCTTTGCAGAATATTTAAACTAGCAAATGGGGAGAGGGGTGCAGCACCCCATATGTCAAATGGGAAATACACCTCTCCCCCCTCAGCTAGTGGTCAAACAGGGATTCAGCATGTTTGCAGTTCATTTGCATCACCAGGTAGGAAAAAAGGTCCATCTCCCCATACGATGCACAGGAGAAATGCCAGACCTCACTCAACAACTAACACATCAAAATCTGGCCAATGGAAAATCATGTACACAAGTGCTCACAGCCTGGGAAATAAGATCCCAGACCTGCAGGCAATAATGTCAGAGGTTAAACTGGCTATAGTAGCAATTAGTGAGACATGGTTTACCAGTAACCACACTTGGGAGACTTCAGTACCTGGCTATGTACTGTTCAGAAGAGACTGAGGTACAAAAAGGGGGTGGGGGGTGGAGTGGCCCTGTATGTCAATGAAAATATCAAAGCTACAGAAATTCAGAATACACATAAGGAGCCAGAAGAACTGTGGGTCACCCTGGAAACAGGAAATGGGACAGCCATAAGAACTGGGGTTGTCTACAGGCCCCAGACCAGGGGGAGGACATAGACACATCACTGTTAGAAGATATACAAAACATGACAGCTAAAAGGGAGGTTCTGATAATGGGAGACTTCAACATGCTGAATACAGATTGGTCAATACCAGCAGGAACATCTGCCAGAACTAGACACATGGTGGATTCCTTGCAGGGGTAGGACCTCAAACAACTGGTACAACAACCCACAAGAGACAGGGCTATCCTAGATCTAGTACTGACTAACAGGGAAGGGATCACAGATCTCCAGGTAAGAAGGTCACCTGGGGGCCAGTGATCATCACATGGTATGGTTCAATTTGGCCACTACAACTAAATCATCCCATTCCAAGGCAAAAATATGGGACTTCAGAGGAGCTGACTTTGATAAAATGGCCAACAGAGTTAAGCTAGCCCTGGCAACAAGAAACACAGGTGAGGGGGTACAGGCAAAGTGGGCAAGCATTAAGGATGCAATACTTGAAGCAACATCCCATTGTGTTAGACAGAAAAGGAAGTGCAAAGGAAGAAGGAAACCACTTTGGTTCTCAAATACAGTAGCAGAAAATGTCAGAGACAAAAGGCTGGCCTTCAGGAAATATAAGGGAACACTGCTGGATGAAGATAGGGAGGCATACCGAACTGCCCTAAGGGAAGCAGGGAAGGCAGTAAGGCAGGCAAAGTCCCAAACTGAGGAAACACTAGCACAAACAGTAAAAGAAGGTGACAAGACTTTCTATAGATACATTGGTGAAAGGAGAAAGTCCAGAGGGGGTAGGCCTCGAACTCTTCTTCGGCCCACAGGTCAAAAAAGAGAAGGCATCACTTGAGGTCACCCTCTGGTATGTCTGCGTGTCGACGGTCGGTCATTGGGGTCAGATGCCAGTCTCCTCCGCCAGAGTCGCCGGTTTCTGGCTCTGGTGACCAACGTCTTCGACATCGGAGCCCTTCCCCGCCATTGAAAGGGCTTCCGAGGAGCAGTTTCATCAGTGGGCCACTCTTATGGAGCAATGGGCCTGAGGTTGGTACAGCTGCCCGCCCGGTTCTCCGAGGCCTTCTTGGTCCCTTCGGGGAGGGTGGTTGCTGACCTTCCGAAGTCATGCAGTGCCATTTTCGGTGCCGCGACTCACCAGGTGTTTCCTCACATTGCTGCATTGCAGGGGACCACACCGATGCCTTTATCTTATGGTATTCTTCCTTCTTTTTCTTCAAATCGGAGTCTTCGGGGCCCTAGATTGATTTCGGTGCCATCGGGGACTCTCTCAATGTGTCTCTCGGTGACGTCCTTGCCGAGCCTTTGCAGACCTATGTTGTAGTCCTGGCAGAGAATGATAAGGCCATCCTTCCTCAGGCATCTACAGCCCGGCCTATAAACAATCTCGTAAGATAGACACCTTAGGTAAGAGAGTCTTTGCTGCCTCCACTCTGGGTATGCGTATTACCAGCTACCAAGGCTACTTTTCTCAATATGAGTATGTTCTTTGGCATTTGCTCAAACAGATGGTAGAAGCTCTGCCCAAGTCCGACACTAGTTCAGAGCTACTTCAGACCATAACCAGGGGTATTGAGTCCAACAACCAGCAGGTTAAAGCAGCTATGGACGCTTGAGATACTACTTCCCGAGTGGCGGCGGCGGCAGGCATTTGTACCCATCATCACTCCTGCCTACGCACTTTGGGCTTCACAAATGATGCCCAACAGCAGGTCATGGCATTACCCTTTGACTGTATGTATCTGTTCGGACCTCAAGTAGATCAAGCTCTGAAGGCCACATAGAAGACTAGGCTGGCCATTAAAACAGCTCGACCTGCTCCCACCTCTTCTTTGGGGGGTGTTAACAAGCATCAGTTTCACAATGATCAGTCCTTTCGGGGCAAGGGCAGGGGAGGTTTCAACAAAAACCAAGCCCCCAGCCTCAAAAGAAAATGCAACAGAAGGCACAAGGGATCAAAGCACCCAGTACCACCTTCTGAGATTATGGCCCGGGTCCCACCTCAACTGCCCGAGGGGGACTTCTCAGTGGTGGGAGGACGTCTGACTCAGTTCTACAACCAGAGGAAGTCCATAGCATCAGACAAATGGGTCCTCTGGATAATTCACAAGGGGTACTCCCTCAACCTTTCAGAAACCCCTCCGGATCGTCCTCCCAAATGACAGCCCATGCTGTCAACAATACAGTCAGACCTTCTTGCCTCTGAGATACAAGGCCTTCTGAACAACAGGGCAGTAGAAATAGTTCCGCAGGATCAACAAAACACAGGTTTCTACTGCCATTACTTCCTGGTTCCGAAAAGGACCAGTGGCATGCTCCCTATTCTGGACCTCAGAAAGTTAAACAGGTTTCTTCTCAAGGAAAAGTTCAAGATGATATCGCTCGGGACCCTGTTACCCTTGCTTCATCAGTACGATTGGCTAGCATCCCTGGACATGTAGGACACTTACCAACATATTCCTATACACCCAAAGCATCACAAATACCTATGGTTTGTAGCTCTGGGCCAGCATTATCAGTTCAGAGTCCTGCCCTTTGGGCTATCCTTGGTGCCACAAGTTTTTACAAAGTGTTATGCAATTCTCGCAGTGCATCTCAGAAAGATCGGAATACAAGTGTTCCCATATCTGGATAACTGGCTTCTAGCAAGTCCTTCCAGGCAGGGAACTATCAGTTTCGTAGCCACAGCCTTAGATTTTCTCACGTCCATGGGAGTCCTGCAAAATCTCAAGAAATCGCAGTTGCAGCCCTCCCAGAAGCTTCTTTTTATAGGAACTCTTCTGGACACCTCCTGTGCAAAAGCTTTTCTACCAGAGGACAGAAGGAGTGATATCCTACAGATGGCCCGATACATCAGAGAGAACAGTTCAATTTGAACTATCTCGATGCAACAGATGCTGGGTCTCATGGCATCCTCGGTGTTTACTGTACCCCTAGCACGCCTCCACATGAGAACCTCTCAATGGATGCTCAGTACTCAGTGGTCCCCAACCACTTACCCTCAGTCCTTTTTCATCAAGGTGACAGAACCTTTGAAGAGGTCACTCACCTGGTGGTCGCAAGAGGGCAATCTTCTGGAAGGGTATCCCTTTGCTTCCCTGGATTACCAGATTTCCATTACCACGAATGTATCCCTGATGGGGTGGGGAGCTCACTGTCAGAATCTCCACACCCAAGGTACATGGACTCAGGATGAGCCCCAGCTTCACTTAAATGTCTTAGAAATGAGAGACATCCTTTATGCAGTCCAAGCTTTGAAGAACATTCTCTGTCACAAGAACATTCTCCTTCAAACGGACAACAAAGCAGTGACATATTACATCAACAAGTAGGGCGGGGCTCACTCTTACCTTTTATGCAGGGAAGCAATAAGAGTGTGGCAATGGTGCCTAGAGCACAAGGCTCTAATTCAGGTGGTCTACCTGCCAGGAGTGCAGAATGAACTGGCAGACCGTCTAAGCAGAACAGAGACAGATCCTCACGAGTGGTCTCTCGACTCGACCGTAGTTCAGTCACTATTCGCAGAGTGGGGAACTCCAGACCTGGAGCTTTTTGCTTCCCCACTCAACACAAAACTGCCTCTCTTCTGCTCCAGAAATCCAGGGCCTGGTATTTTCTGTCAGGATGCTTTCAGGCTGCAGTGGACAAAATGCTTTCTATACTCCTTTCCTCCTCTTCCACTGATTCAGAGGGTACATCTCAAATTTGAGTCCCAGGGGGACAAAGTGATCCTCATTGCTCCCTTCTGGCCTCGACAGATATGGTTTCCATTACTCAGCAGTGTGTCGGAAACCCCTCCAAAACCGCTTCCCCTTCAGACGAACCTTCTGACTCAGGGGCCTGTGGTCCATCCCAATCTGAGATTGCTTCACCTTCACGCTTGGCTCCTGACGAGATAAAAGTGAACAGGTTCAATGTCTCTCGCAGAGTTTCAGATATTTTTCTAGCTGTGCACAAGCCAGCCACTAAGAAAACTTACACAGCCAAACGGAAGCGTTTTTCGCTCTGGTGTGCAAAATCCTCTTTGAATCCCTTTTCCTGCCCACCAGATAAGTTCTAGAGTACCTTTTGGACCTCTCAAATTCAGGTTTGCAATACTCTACTGTCAAAGTTCACCTTTGTGCCATTTTAGCTTATCATGAGCCAGTACTTTCCTTGTCACTGACTCAGTTACCTGTAGTAAAGAGGTTTCTTAAGGGAATTCTACATACCAGACCACCTATCAGACGTCCAGTCGCAGCCTGGGACATTAATCTTGTGCTAGACATGCTCACTCGAAAACCTTTCGAGCCTCTAGCTACCTGTGAGTTAAAATGTCTCACTTGGAAAATGGCCTTCCTGGTGGCCATTACCTCAGCCTGCAGGGTCTCAGATACATGCCTTGGTCAAAGACCCTCCGTATACTGTGTTTCCTAAAGACAAAGTAGTTCTTAGGACCCATCCTAAGTTTCTCCCTAAGGTTGTTTCAGAATTCCATCTATACCAACCTTTGGTCCTTCCTACTTACTTTGCGAACTTTCATAATGAAGAAGAGCGTTTTCTTCATTCCTTGGATGTCAAAAGAGCTTTGTGTTTCTGCCTAGATAGAACAAAAGATTTTCGCAAAGCTCAACAACTGTTTGTTTCCTTCAGCGAGACCCGGCTGGGTCAACCTGTCTCTATCAGATGTATTTCAGCATGGCTGGTGGCATGCCTTTGCTACTGTTATTCCATGGTGCAGGTTAAGCTGGAGGGCAGAGTGTACGCTCACTCTACTAGAGTGGTCGCAGCATCCCTGGTGGAAATCCGCAACGTGCCCATCATCAAACACTGTGCCCTGGATGTCCATGCTAGACAGCATCTTTCATTTGGCAGAACCATCCTTAAAGGACTTCTGTCCTAAAATTGTGAGCTCTTGGTCTCTCTTGCTGCCCTCTTGGGGGATTATTACGTCGGTACTTTCCCATTGTGTGAATGAGTGGTGGAGACTTTATGTCCAGGAAGATATGGAAATTACGTACCTACCGTAATTCTTGATCTTCTTGGATGAGTCTCCACCACTCATTCACACGCCCACCCACCATCCCCTGAGCTCACCTCTGTTATCGGTCTTCACTCCCTCAATCTTCAGGCTGTGAAGACTTCTTCATTGACCCTTCTTATATGGGTCGTCTGGACTATCTTATGTCCGGTTTTTGTTAGGCTGTCCTTATAGATTAGTTACGCTGCACCTTCTTGGAAAAAAGGTACTGAGGTGGTTGGAGGGTTGACACCGAGTTAGTCATTACCGCACAAGTGGAGGCTCGCAGTGCCGCTCCTCATGGCTCCATCTCCGGCGCCGACCCTCTAGCAAAAAAGTTTGCTCCTGCTGGGTCCACAGAACCCATTAGTGTGAATGAGTGGTGGAGACTCGTCCAAGAAGATCAAGAATTACAGTAGGTACATAATTTCCATTTCTTGCTGCACCTGCCTGAAATTGATAAGAACATTTTAGAAAAAAACAGGATGCTTGTTAAAGAGGGGGGTTGCAAAGACTTATAAGAGAGAGAGCTGCAATGTTTTCAGAGAAACAGAGATTGAAGGAAAACTCAGATGGATCTTCTCTGTTTATTCTGCCTTTGTAAATAGTTATTCTGAACAATTTTATATTTTTTATGTTACTGCTAGTACTAATAAACCCTTTTTGCGAATTCTACAACTGCTCCTGGGTTTTCCTATGCCTTCTGACCTGTGCCTTGACAATTGTCCATCAGCCTCCCATTATGTGTGAATGCTTCTGTGAGAAGCCCATGACTGTTGTTAGAACAAAGACTATAATATCTTTTTTTTTTTTCCAACAGTGATGCACTTGGATTTACCGTGAGCCTCATCCAAAAATTATTTAATAAATTACCAAAAATAATAACAATTTTAATATATCTTATGCTCTCAAGATACAAATATAATGGCAATAACACTGCTGTTTACACTTATAATTATATGAAAAATATATATTTTATTTACATCTATACAATCATTTTAAATATTCTTCATTAGCATAAATATCTAGCATAATACTGTAAACATCAACAAAATTGCTTTAGATAATTTAACAAACTACCATAACAAATAAAATGTAGCAAATAAATGATGCAAATGAATAAGCAATATTCATTATGATAAAAGATAATAGTTATATTATACTTTTAGCATACTTGGTGTTTAACATAACCTTAATGCACAAGAACATGCAACTCATAAGATCAGTACCTCAGATTATTTTTGTATAAAACTTGTTTTAAAACTTCATAGCATGTAAAATGTATTTTCTGTGAGAAATGCAACAACTCATGATATCAGTGACCTTCCCTTGTCAGTCTTCACCATTCATTACTGCTGGGTGTAAGCTGGAGGTGCGCACCCGCTACGGGAGGTTTTTTTTTTTGGAGAGGAGTCGGCAGCAATGGCACCACCCTCGACAGCGACACACTACGTAGTGCACGAGGGGTGGCCGTTAGGCACCGCAGACTCCTCCTCCATCCCAGTTCTGTTTCTCCCACCATTGAGGCTATACCTGCTATGCAAGTTGAACAGTTCGTTTCTGCGCCACTAGACCGTTTTGTCTTTTTCAACGCCTTCTCTGCTCCTTCATTTTGTTCGACTTCCCAACGCCGTTAAAAACTGGTAAGACCATTCCATTTTATTATTCGACTGTGCCGGGAGCTTTTCTGTGTTTTATTAATTGTTTCTCATCATGTCCGGTTCGAGAGCCAAGCGAAAGTCCAAAACGGGCCTCGCCCCCATGCATCGGTGCTCATGAGGCCGGCATTTCTCCATGATGGACCAGCATGATGTCTGCCTTCGGTGCCTGGGACCTAACCATGACATGGATAGATGCAATGCCTGCTTCTCAATGGACCACCGCATTCTCGAAGTCCGCATGTTTAAAGTCAGCAAGGTCCCGCCGACTTTCACAGGATGGCGTCAGTCTCAGGTTTCCCAGGCCAGGACCTTAGGCCGTTCCGCCGAGTCCCCTTCCTGGCCTATATGGTCAAGTGAGGAGGAGGCCTCCTCATCTTCAAGCCTTGCCGAGGACTAGGCCTCTTTCTCGGTGTTGGAGGAACGTCATGGCCCTCCCGGGGTCGTGTCAGACACCACCTCGGCAGTCACCTCTTCAGAGACGCAGACTCCCTCAGTGTCGTAGTCCATGGTTGCTGGGTCTGGCACTGGTGGACCCTCAACGCCACCTGCCGGCACCGTCATGAATCCCAGCATTGTTTGCGACAATGGCGCCAGTTTGGTTCTCAGCGCCACAGGTCCACACCTCTGGTGGCGCCGTGTTGGATTCTGGGACATGCGCGGCACTCGGGAGTTGACCGGGGTCATTGGTGGGTCGGGACTGGGTCTCAGAGCCGCGGGCGAGGCACTGGGAGCGACCGGCATCACGAGCGACACCGGCACTGTTCACGGCGCCACTTCGCAGCGGACTCTTGGGGTTGCCAGCATCGAGGTCTTTCTGGTCGACTCTTCTCTGGAAGCAGATGATTCGGATGTGTACCCGGTCTCGCACTCCGATTCTTCAGAGTCAGAGTTCTCTGTGAGGAGTGGTGTCAGGAGATCCAGCGCCCCCATTCCTGAGTCCCCACAGCAATCTTCCTCCGAGGATTCCCAGGCTGTGAGTGGCCTGGAGTCTATGTGGGAGGGTGGTTTGGGGATCAGAGGGAGGGGGCTGTGGCAGCTACCAGCCCTGGTGCTGCAGCACCTTCTTGGGGTGGATTGGAGGTCCTGTCTTCAGGGGCTCCCCTCGGAAGGTCTCTGGCTCAACAGACCCATCGCTGGAGTCAAGGAGGAGGGTGTCCTCAGAGTCTGAGGGTTTGAGAGGTCAGGGTGAGGGGCGTCGGCACCCCCTTGGGGTGCGGGACGGAGCCGTAGCACTGAATCCCACCTCTCCCTCTTGAGCTCAGGGGACCCTTCCGGTGGTGCCACCATGGGTTGCCCTTCTGGACCCATGCAGCCCCAGGTGCATCACAGGGGAGATTCCCAGGTTGGGTTTTTCCAGAGTTCGCATCCCCAGGGTTCCATCTTGCGACCTGGTTTAATTTCAGGGACCCCACCAGCTCAGGCTCCGTTCCCTGGATTTCAGAGCCCTGGCAGAGGACAGTTGCCTCCTCATAGGTGCCCCTCTCCCATTCCTCTGCAGCCACCTCCTTCCCTGTCTTCCAGACTGTGTTGGTCCTATGGGGCCGTTATCCTGGGAGACGTTCAGAGGCACTGCAGCGGCCTTCCCGTCATATGTTAGATACATGCATGAGCGGGTATTTCACCTGTCCCCTCCATCATAGGAGTCATCTGAACATTTGAGTTCCCCATCCTTCTTGGCTCCCACCTCAGAGGGAGAGGAACCCTCTGCTCACCTTTCTTCAAATGCTGATTTCAC
The DNA here is from genome assembly GCA_016271365.2 of Neoceratodus forsteri. Lineage (NCBI taxonomy): Eukaryota > Metazoa > Chordata > Ceratodontiformes > Ceratodontidae > Neoceratodus > Neoceratodus forsteri. The sequence continues at coordinate 385,996,773 of CM057450.1, forward strand.
TGATTATCAGCACTTCCTTTAGAGGACAGTTGGGGATCTCCATATCTGCTATGTCAGACGTGACAATGCTGAGTGGGAGATGTGAGAATTCCTTGGTGAATTCAGTGCCCAGCATTTGGTGGTGCCATCTTGGCCTGTTCCTTTCCAGGAGGCAACTGTCCACACCTGGCAGTCTCCAGCCAACCCTATCCCAGCCTGGCAGACTGCAGGAGGAGGTACTGTCCTCCGTCAGAGTCCCTAGGTTTTCTTCCCAACCCACCCTCAGGATTGGTGTTCCTAGAGACTCCTTGTGGGTGCCGTCACCTGGCACACAACCGACCACCGGACTCAGATTCCCTACAATTTGACCGATGGGGGTGAAGAGTGTTCTCTTCTTCTCATGCGATGCTGTGCATTGCATCACATCAGGCACACCATGCTGCCTATAACAGGCACCTGTGGTCGATGCTCTCTCAACTTCTAGCATCAGTGCCTGATATGGAGCAATCTAGACAGGCCATTGCCCTCTCCGCTATAGGCCTGGAACTGGCAAGGCACCAGACAAGGGCATCCTATGACGCCAATGAGGTGATTTCTTGGCTTGTGGGGACAGTGATCTGCATTAGGCAGATGGCATGGCTTCGTCTCACAAGGTTGTCACCCCAGGCCTGGTGTAAGGTGATTCACTGCCTCTTTTGTTCCAGGGCTAGGAGGCTTCTGCAGGGGCTTCCTCCATCCCCTCGTCTTCAGGGGACACCTCCTAGCTCTCCTCGGCCTTAGGCTTCCAGTCTAGTATGGCCAGTGTCTCTTCTTCCTGTTTCTCACCAGCAGGAGGCTGAGGGTCTTGTTCCCTCAGGGTTACTTTAGTCCCCCTCGGGGGGGGGGGCTTGGTACTCACCCAGCAGTAATGAATGGTGAAGACTGACAAGGGAAGATATGAAAATTATGTACCTACTGTAATTCTTGATCTTCTGTTGTATCTTCACCATTAATTACTGAATCCCGTCCACCTTCCCCTCATGGGCCTTCTTCTTGGGCATCCCCTCCACCCTGCTCATTCCTCCTCCCCTTCTCCTCATGGCCTTAGAACCTAAATCCCTAAAAAACTTGGGTCTTCTGTTCTTCTCTTCTTCTCTCTGAACAGGTAGCATAAGTCTGGAAAGGGAAGGGAACAAGTAGAATTGTCATTCTCCTGAGGGAACTCTTTCTGATTGCCCTTCAAGGTGACGTGTTGGCACCTTCTTTGGCCATATTGCTCAATCACCAGTTAACAGAGCTTCTCCTTAAACAGTCCTGTTCCTTTGGTCTAGGATCCCGTTAGCATCTCTGGATCTTGTCCTGTTTATGCCAGTCTGTGCTAGTCGAACTCTGTTCTAGCATTTCAAATTGCCCTTGAACTGGTGATCTGATTATTGCCTCTGCCTCCCAGGGAGTCAGAACAAGTTTCCTGCTCTGTCTTGTTCGCCTTCCCAAAGGGGTGCCCTCTATAGGACTTCAAATACCCCCCACACCAGTTTTAACACATCCTAATGTGCTAGTGAGTTTTTTTCCCCATCCTAGTTGGGCGTTCTCCCTCCAGAACAGATTATCTGCCTTGGCAATCTCTGAGCTCTCAGCTAGAGTAAGGAGTTGAGGATGGTAGGAGGTGTAGAAAGTCTGCATTTTATGTTCAAACTGTCCAAAAGGTTTGGTCAGACCTTCTTGGGCCAGTTTCTGTTTGATGGGATCCTTGCTCCCTTGCCCTTTGGTTCCAAGATTATAAGCCTTTAAGCCAATTAACTCTCAACTTGGCAGAATTTTTCCCTCCTCCCAACATCCCCCTCTCTGTCTCCTTCTTCTCCTTCTTCCCCTTCTTCCTTTCCCTTACCTATTCTTCCCTCAGAGCTGCCCCAGGACTGAGGCCCTGTGGTCCCTTAGGGTAGGGTTCTCCCTTTCCTGTCCTCTGTCGGCTTATTCCTTTTTCAGTTTGCATCCTTTCCTTTACCTATCCCTTGGCTCTCTTGCTTCGCTCTCCTTTTCTTATCCTTATTTCGCCTCCCTGGCTTACAGAACTGGGGAGGAGGAGGAGTCTGTGGTGCCTGATGGCTGCCCCTCACGCACCATGTAGTGTGTTACTCTGAAGGGTGGCATCATCAGCGCCGACTCCTCTCCAAAAAAACTCCCGTAGCGGGTGCATGCCTCCGGCTTACACCCAGCAGTAATGAATGGTGAAGATACAAGAGAAGATCAAGAATTACGGTAGGTACATAATTTTCATACTATACTTTTATAAAACTTAGTTTTAACTTTTTAGATCATGCAAAATATTTTCTAGTTTAAAGCTTTTAAACTATATACCCCAAGTTTTGTAGTTAAAAATAAATTAAGAAAAAATGGGCAAACATCACTATATAGCATTTCTTGTTTCATCTTCTACACTTCTCCCAGAGGTCAGCAGAGGCTCAAGCTGACTCTTTCACACTGGGAGTCAGCTTGAGCCACACTACTCTGCACTTCTGGGAGAAGTGTAGAAGTGGTAAAACAAGAATATAAATTTATACAAGGAGAAATGAATCGCCTCTATTGAGAGAATAAGAACAGTGGACTTGCAGTCTTACATGGAATATAGAACACAGAAAAGCTTAATAAAAAGACCAACACAGTGGACCTGAGGAAGTGGCACCAGCCACCAAACTGTCCCCTTGATATGTGTGGATGAAATAAAGAATATTACAAAGGAACATTACAGTGGTGTTCGCCCATTTTTTTCTCATTTTGCTGTATTTGACGTCAACTCTGGGATGACCCAAGACATAAATTTATTGAACCTATAGGCATCCTGAACCTTTCATCTAGAAACACTAAAAAGTAAATTCCCTTGTTACTTTTTTAGATACGCCAATTTAAATGACTTAACTATTAATTAATATTAAGTAGTGAAAGTAATCAAGACTATTACATTTCTGGTTGTAGAAGTTGTTCTTTTCTCAACTTAGAACTTTTGGTTGAGTTTAGCTCTGGATGAAAAAAGTATTTTAGTTAATCTTCTTGACCCTGGAACTTTTTCTTGGCATGGACAAACACTGGTACATTTTCCTTGCTAAAAGTCACTTTACCAAAAGTCAGTTTTTGGATTTGTAGAACACAGTTTTAATCTGCACAGTCCATAGCAATATTGGATTCAGAGAACTTTTTTGTGGATAGCAAAGTTGTTTTAATAACTAGAACTTTAATGACTTTTTATGTTTTATTTGCTCTCAAAACCTTAGGACACTAGACTTCCTTTTGCCCACAATGCTGTATAGCTTGCGTGAGTTTTAAAGTAGTCTGTGTCTAGGCATCAGCAGGCAACATTACTTTAGTCAAAATGTTCAGCAAATAAAACACAGACCTTGCTTTATACATAATGAGAATGTCCTTGCATCTGATTCTTGCACCTGGACCTGGTGGCAGCACTGCATAAGCTTCTAAGCTTCCTTAGGCTGGCTGCAGTATTTTAAACACAGGCATGGCTCAAAGCTTTTTGGACTCGTTACAGTTATAAAGCCATTAGAATTTTTAGTTAGACTAACATAGGTCCTTCTGCATTGGTGGTTGGCTCAGACTGAAGTGTGGCCAGAAAAATTCATTAATATGAAATTGACCACAACCACATTTTGATTGGTTTGAGTCACTAAGGAGGTAGGACTTCTCAGATGGTAAATGATGACACACAGACATGCCTTCTAAGACATCCCCTTCTCCTCAAGACTTGTTTTTCATTTAAAATTATTTTCTTTAAAAACATTCTTACGTAATCCAGTTTAAACATTAAACTTACATATTCAGATGTTTCTCCTCAAGTGGAACATTTTGATATGAATTTTATTTTCCTAGCATTAATATTTTTTAAGTTACACTATTAAGGGTTATAACTTAATATTTTTTTTGTGTGTGTGATCTATTTTTCTGCCCCCATGCTCGCTGGTCCACCACTCCTTCGGGCTCTACCAAGTTCCCCCACACCCCCCACTGTCCTTACCCAACCCTCCTCTGATCCTCGTATTGCAGCCGACTCCAAGCTGTACCAGTCACATGACCTCCTAACTGATTATAGTCATGGATACCTAGCCCTGAAAGCTATTCCTTATACAAAACAAGCCCATGAATCAGTCAAGATCACAGAGATGCTTCTTTGGTACTGAGCTAGCTTCCTCTGAAGTCTTATTGGAATGTGAGAGATGTAAGTTAGGCCCCATCTTATCTCTGTGTTACAACTAGAGCACAGGGCCTTGAAGCATGAAACTTCAATTTTAAAACAGTCTTTCTTAAACCATTTTTTAACTCTGAAACTGTCTCTGTTTTGAATGGTTTCATTCCTCTATTTTAATGTTTTTAAAATGTAATCAACAGTAATCTTAACCAGAAATTAGAGAAAACATTCCCATAATTAGTCTCGTATAAAAATCACATAATTAAAAATTCATTTTTGATAATAAAAAAATAAAATAATTTTTCCATCAAGGGTTTTGTCCCTACATTCCCCCCTTTTAAATTAAAATGCACCCCAAAAATGCATTTGTAATTCAACACTATAATTCTACTATATATGGGTATATAGTTTTAAGCATTGCAAGGAAAATGATACATAAAACACAAAGTTGCATCATCGTGTGGTAACATGACATCATCAGTACATTACATCATTGCATTATTGGAGATGAACTTTTTTGCATAGTAATATATACAGCACTACACGAACTAACATGATTGCAACTATGTACACTTTCAAAATAACATAATCTTTTACATGGTTTTGAACAGTTTACAAATACAACAAATTATCTTTGTTCATTAACTTTAAAGATCAGCATTATAACTAACATTTTAGTTTAACTCTTGTTCATTATTTCCACTCTTTTTAAATTTGTGTACCTTAAAAATCTTTAGAATTACAGTACAAATAAGGCTAGTAGTTACTTATTGTTACATTTCATAAGCTATGCCCCCCCCTCCATGTGCTGAAGGCACTATTCAACTGGCACTTGTAACTTTTACCAGTGTTTGCCAAGATATTATTCCTTGATTGAAAGTTAATGTTTTGGTATTACACAAATTTAAGTGTAAGCTCTTTTTGTAGTTTAACTTTATAGCAATCATAGTTACATTGGGATTACTTAAATGAAATTACAAAAGTTTTTTACTACTTTATTACCTCATTATACTTCTACTAAATTAAAATCAAACCTTTTACTATGTCTTTGTACATTTTGCTTAAATCAAAATAACATTAACCAAAAAAGTTTTTACCAGAATTTATTTACCTTATCTCTCAACATTTTATTTTTTTCATTGTTAGTCACTTTAGTTTTACATCATTAACTACATGTGCTTTTTTAAAATTTGTTTTCCCTGTCTTTTAAGGTAATACTGTACTTTCTGTTAGTCTCCCCAATACTGGAACAACGAATATTTCAACTGTAAAGGACTCCCCCTTTTACTTTTTGCTAACCACAAGGAGCCGGCTGGGTGGAGGGGCCGATAGAAAGGATGAGGGACATGGAAGGGGGGGGAAATGGAGGAAAAGGAGCGGTCAGAGTGCTCCTGTTAGGGGATTCTATGATCAGGAGTATCAGATGGGATAGGGAGGGAGAAGCCTGGCCAGTAAGAACAAAATGCTTCCCTGGATTAAGGGTGCACAGGGCCAAGCACGAGGTATATCAGCTGGCAAAGGATTGTGGGGGTTTCCCAGACATACTGGTCCACCTGGGTACAAATGACATTGAGGGAAATAGCGAGCTAGAGATACAGGCAAGATTCAGGGAGCTTGCCAGGGTATAGGATGACATAGGATGCACAGTTTCCTTCTCGGAAATCCTGCCGGTGCCAAGGGCTAGTGGGGAACACAAAAGGAAGATTAGGGAGATAAACCAGTGGCTCAGGGAGTGGTGTGAGGCCAGAGGGTATGGGTTGATGGGGGATTGGGGGGAGACCTGGGAGGATAAGGAGCTGTATGCTAGAGATAGGCTCCATCTCAATTTGGAGGGGAAGGGAATCCTTAAGTTGAAAATAGAGGGTTCATTGGTGAAAAGTGGGGTTTAAACTTGTGAAGGGGAGGGATGGAAGAAAAGGCTGTCGAAGGGGTGCCGATAAAGGAGGGACTCTGTCTCCCCCCTGGGGAGCTGGAGGAATGCGGGAAAAGGCTGACTGGTAAAGTGCAGACCAGGGGAAAACAGAATCCCCATGGAAACATGAGCAGGGGAAATGGAAGTATAGGGAAAGGGTGGAAGGTAGTCCTGCTAAATGCCAGGAGCTTGGGCAATAAAATGCCTGAGCTCCAGGCGATGCTAACTGAGGGAGTGGTGGATGTGGCAGTGGTCACTGAGACCTGGGCCACTGCAGCACACTACTGGGACCTGAACCTGGAGGGTTACACTATGTTCAGGAAGGATGGGTGGAGGGAAGGGCAGGAGGGGTAGCAATGATAGTCAAAAACTGCATTGGCATAGGGGGAGTAAAAGAGGTGGAGGGAACTGTGGAGGTGATTTGGGTCACCTTGATAACAAGGGGGGGGGCAAGAGAGTAAAAATAGGAGTGGTGTATAGACCCCCTGCACTGGCGGAGGAGCTGGAGGAGAGTCTGGTGGCAGATGTTGGGAGACACTGCAGACTGGGCAGGGGAAGGGTGGTGGTGTTGGGGGACTGAAACATGCCAGGAACAGACTGGGAGACTATGACATCCTCGGTGGCCAGGAAACAAAGGTTGTTGGATGTCTTTCAAGATGCGTTCCTAACTCAGCAGGTGGGGGAACCGACCAGGGAGGCACGGGTACTGGATGTGGTCCTGGCAGACAGTGACCAGATTGGAGGCTTGGAGGTAAGGGACCCATTGGCGGGGAGTGACCATGCCACTGTCTGGTTCTGCCTGGACCTAGGAGGGGTAGGAGGCTGCATAAAGACGGAGGTAACTGACTTCAGGGGGGCGGATTTTAAGGAAATGGGAAGGATCCTTAAGGAGCATTTGGATAGGATTGGTCAGACATGGACGCTGATAGTAGGTGGGAAATCATCAGGAGAGGGGTGCAAGATGCTACCAGCACCTGTGCAAGAGTAAGACGAAAATGCGGTAGGGCCCGAAAACCCTGCTGGTGGACCAGGGAGGTCCAGGAGGTGGTGCGGAGAAAGAAGGCAGCCTATAGGCAATTCAAGTGCTCAAGGAGTGAAAGGGATCGAGGGGAGTACGAGCTGATGGCTAGAAGGGCCACTAGGGTGGTGAGGGCGGCTAAGGCAAGGAAGGAGCAGAACCTGGCCAGGGAAATTAGGAGAGAGAACAAGGGGTTCTTTAGATACATTGGGGAAAAACGAAGGGTGAAGGGGCAGATTAGCAGGATTAAAACAGGGGAGAGATGGGCACAAGACCCGGGGGAGCAGGCTGAGGTAATGAATGAGTACTTCACCTCAGTTTTCACCAAGGAAAATTGGGGTGCTGCATCATACATGGGAGGAGACAGTGATACTGAGGAAGGGGGGACCCTTACCGATCGGTGGGTCTGGGGAGAGGAGGAGGCATCACTGGCAGGAGGGGGGAAGGCTAAGCAAGGAGAAGAGGTAGCGGAAGTGGAAATCACAGCAGAGAGAGTGAGGGAAGCCCTCAGGTCCCTCAAGACGAAGAAAGCACCGGGGCCAGATAAATTACATCCCAGAGTGCTGAAGGAACTTGCGGATGTCCTAGCGAAACCCCTGGCGGAGCTTTTCACCATCTCTCTGAGGACTGGAAGGTGGCGCATATAGTGCCTGTCCACAAGGGGGGATCAAGGGAGGTGGCAGAGAACTACAGGCCCGCCAGCCTGACATCTGGTGGGCAAGGTGATGGAGGCATTGTCAAGGAGAGGCTCGGGGGACCTGAAAAGTCAGGGTGCCTGGACGATAGACAGCATGGACTCGCCCTGGGGAAATCGTGTCAGACAAACCTTGTGGAGTTCTACGACTGGGACGAGTGCCTTGGACCTGGGTAGACCAGTGGACATCCTCTTCTAGACTTCAGCAAGGCATTTGACTCTGTTCCTCACGTGGGCCTGTTGGATAACCTGGGAGAAATGGGGGTGGGGAACCAGATGATCAGATGGATAGGCAATTGGCTCCAGGACTGGAACCAGAGGGTCATAGTTGGCGGGATAGTCTCATCCCCATGGAGGGTCATTAGTGGGGTCCCACAGGGATCAGTCTTTGGGCCCCTCCTGTTCAACGCCTACGTCTCTGATATAAGGACAGGTATCAGAAGTGAGATGAGTCTCTTTGCGGGTGACTCAAAACTGGGGGCGGTGGTGGATGGGGAGGAGGGGAGGGTGGCCCTATAGGGGGACCTGGAGGCTCTGGATAGATGGTCTAGAAAGTGGAAGTTGAGGTCCAGTGCAGGGAAATGCAAAGTACTGCACCTGGGGGCCAGAAACCCGGGCCAAGTGTACACCCTGGGGGGGGGGAATGCTACAAGTCTCGATGGCTGAGAGGGACCTGGGGGTGGTGGTGGATGTCAAGATGAACAACTCAGAGACTTATAGGAGGGTAGCAGCCAAGACCAACAGGATGCTAGGATGCATCGCTAGGAGGATCACCTCCAGAAGGAGGGAAGTGATACTCCCTCTGTATAACTGCTTGGTGAGGCCACACCTCGAGTACTGCGTGCAGTTTTGGAGGCCACACTTAAAGAGGGACATTAAACTCCTGGAGAGGGTCCAGAGGAGGACAACCAAAATGATTTGGGGCTTGGGGACAGGACCTATGAGGAGAGGTTTCAGAGCTAAATATGTACACATTGTAAGAGAGAAGGGACCGGGGGGACATGATAGAGGTCTTCAGGTACATGAAGGGGTAAATAGGGGGAACAGTCAGGGTGCTTCGAAGGAAGGAGGAAGGGGCCACTAGAGGGCATGGGTGGAAGCTGGAGGGAGGAAGATTCAGGGAGAAAGGAGGAGGTGCTACTTCACTGAGAGGTGGTGGAGCCATGGAATGTGCTGCCTAGGGGGCTGGTGGAGGCAGAGACGGTGGAGGGGTTCAAGAGGGGTGGGACAGGTACAGGGGAAGGGTTCTGGAAGCAAAATCCAATGCAGCGAGAATATCCGGAAGTGGGAAGGGAGAAGCTAGAGAAGGCGAGGGGGGCAGCAAGGTCAACTCCCAGGGTCGGGGCTGTCCAAACGAGCAGACGCTAAAGACCGTTAGGCCTATTCTGCTGGCATTTTGGTATGTTAGTATGTAAGTGGCTGGTTTTGTTTTTGGACTTATGTACTTGGAAAAAAAACATGTATTACTTTGGTGCACATACCTAGGCAAAGTGTGTAATGGAGATTTGAATCTATATTACTACTGCACGTTAGGCACAAGCAATACAGTTTATAGGACACCTTTTCATTAACCTTAACAGATTTTTTTTTTTTACTTTATCTGAAACTCTTGCAGTGAACACCTTACCATTTGACACATTTGAGGGATAATTTATTCCGACCTGAAGGCTGGTGAGGTTGCTTTTTTGGGTAAGGTTTTTTTTTTAGTTGTGACCACGGAATTTTATTGGCTAGGCTTGTGTACACACCCAGTTGTTCAAGTGCATCTGTTTTAAAGCATGGGAGATGTCAAACCTTGCATGACACGCAGGATAGAGTATACTTTTTTATTTGGAGTTTTAAGGCAAGTGCCTATACATTTTAAACTTTATTTGTGGTTTGGAACATTTGTAACCATTTATTTTAAAACTGTGCACTGATCGGACAATATAGAACTTTACAAGCTCTGTTGTTGTCTGGTATTTTGACTTTACCTCTGATTTTATTGAGTGGCACCTCTTTTTTACAGTCCTTAGTGGGTCTGGTACTTCAGAGTTTAATGTTTTTGTCAAATACAGGATGGCACTGGAAAAAACAGGACTTACTTTCTTTGTGAAGAAAGCTAGGCATTTATTTTAATTATAGATGTACCACATCTTGTTTTGACACACAAGCCACATAAGCTTTACTGTTTATTTAACCAATTTATGTGTTTGCTTGTGCGAGAAAACACCTTGGGACAGTACCGCATTTCATAGGTGTGTCAGGGACAAGTCCAATGCAGAGTACTGCACAGTGGGCACGACTCTGATAAGCCAATGAACAGTGAAGCCCACTGTGACAGCCATTGGAATTTCACAGTGGGAGCTGGCCTTCACTTGAGAGAAATGAACTGCACCAATAAGAGAGTGCGCTTCATTCCTTTCATTTGCATAGTGTCCATTACAACCCAAATCCCTCCTCTGCTGCTGTCGTCCCCGGTCTCTCTTTCCCCAGCTAACCCTCTGGCTGCAAATAAATCCCTCCTGCTTCCTCCCTCTGCTGCTGTCCTCCCCGCTCCCTCGTTTTATATGTTTCACATGCTATGCAAATATTTCTGTACCTTCTGGGCTGCAGTTACTAGGCCTTGTCTAAGCAGGAGGAGCGCATCTCTACCACTAGTTTTCCCCTGCTCTTGTTTGGTATGTATGTACAGAAAAGTGGCAGAGCGATACGATTTATTTGTGCAGTCCGTTTCACCTTGCAATTGATACTGTAGAATAGAATATATTTGTGGTTCTTTTTATTTCACTATGTTCACTGAAATGATAGCATTAGAAGCACTGGAAACATATTCTGACATTTCATGTTGCCATTTTGATGTATTTAGGAGTACTTGTTTTATAAAAACAGAAGGTCTCACCTCCCGCTTCACTTAGCTTCACCCCTTCCCCCTCTCCTCAACTGTTACTGGCACTCGCTTTCCTTGTAACTCAGCTCAATAAAGTAAATATTTGTTTATTTGTTTAAACATCTGTTTACTCATAGCTGTGGATTTCCTTATTGTCAATTCACCAGCTCTCTCCACATTTGCTTGTTGCCACGCTCACTGTCCCCCAATTTCAGAAACGCTCTCCTTGTTTCCTCATTGCCACGCTCAACCAACCACTAAATGTCCTTGGTTTTTGTTTGTCTTGATTTCCACCACCCCCACATCTTACAAGCTCTTTTTACTTATGGATGCTTCATCGACTCTCCCCACACTTCCCGCTTCTTTGTTTCCACGCTCTTACCCCCACTTTCCTCTCCTTGGTTTCAGCTTTCCCCATCAGTCAAATGTATTGTGAATGGTTGCTTACTTTCTAAATTCCTTATTTTACTTAAATTCATTTCTATGCCGTACTTTGATTGAAAAAAATGAACTGCCTTCATGACGTTTTCCACAGCATATGTGCCTGCATCAAATCTCTGCTCAGCAGTATACATACTGTATGTAGAATGCCATACCTGACAGTGGTTAAGTGGCTTTGATTAACCTTTTGTTGCAGTGATTGGCAGCGATTAGCAGCACAATACACAGTACTTGACCTGCAGTTACCTCTTGAGCTGTTTGTAATTAGAAGTAATTGGAAGTGCTTTGCAATCAGCAAGTGTTACAATGACAGTAGTAGTGTAAAAGAAAGTCTGTATTGACCACCCTATCATTTTTATATCACTCTCTCACGTAACATCAACTGGATTTAAAATCACTTGTTTCATGTAATTTACTTTTGCATTTAGGCCTCGTCCACACTACACCACTCAGACCCCGTAACGGACAGAAACCGTTACAGCCAGGGAGCGGTACAGTGTGTCCACACTGCAGTGGTGACCAGTACGAGATCGGTACCGCCAGTCCACACCCCGGAACCGGGCTACTCATTATTGTGGCGCTAATCCCATTAATGCAGCTCGTAAGGCGCCACGGCCCCTAGGGACCATTACCACCTCATTCACACTACCGCTGGTAATGTTAATGAAAGGGATTGGTTTCATAATCGCTGTTGAAACCACCTCATATGTGGTTTCAACAACAGTTATGAAAACACTGTCTGTAACGTTACAGGTGTAAACGCAAACCGTTGCAGTAACGGTTTGGGCACTCTGTAACTTTACAGAGGCGTAGTGTGGACAGGGCCTAAGTGACATCCTCTCCCATTCCTTTCAGACAGTTTCTTTTCCTGTACAGTTAGATTTTTACCCCTATGCAAATGCATCCCTTGCTGGTCACTGCTCTTTTGTTATACATATCGGGCAACATTACTGGCCCATATTACTTTATACCTGTAAAAATGTCCCTATTGCAAAAAATGCAACAACTCAGCACACAGACACATGGTGCTCAGTAGCTCCAAAAGTGTTACTCTGTCTTCCACCATATATTCTTTATAGTAGGCATATTTTACTTCTACGCACTCACAGTAATTTGGGCTGATATGTATAGCAATTTTTAAACGGCTGACCAAACGAGGCAGACTTAGCTGAAGGTAATCTCTGTATGCAACGTGAATGTTGACTGCCCTTTTGCTTGTCTCATCGCAGTTATAATATGCTCTGTGAATAAAGTAATGAGTAAATCAGTGTATCTCCCCTTTGCTTGAAATGCAGAGCTGAAAGGATTGTTTTCTCTGTTCTGGTGATCTTTAGACTAGTTGCTTTTTCCTTTAAATTATTTTGGTGCTCTTGCATACTATCTGTGTACAGGACAGCACCACAGCGATACCATTTATTTGTACAGTCCATGTTACTCTACACTTGATATTTTTTCCTGTCATTTTTAATACCACACACACACCGAAGAGAAATTGGATTTTAAAATCACGTGATCTTCCTGGGCATAAAGTCTCCACCACTCATTCACACTACTGGGAGACGCCGGAGGCGCTAGGACCCAGCGGGAGCAAACCTTTTCAGGAGGGCCGGCACCTGAGATGGAGCCGTGAGAAAGCAGCACCGTGAGCCCGGCACGTGCAGTAATGACTATCTTGGCTTCGACCCTCCAACCGCCTCAGTTCCTTTTTTCCTGCTGTCGAGTGCGCTTCAGTGATGAAGTCGCTCACCCGCCTGGAGTTTAACTTCAGTAGCAGCTTAGTTTCAGTTATTGTTTTCTATATTATCTTCAATCAGTACCGATTATATTTATTAATTAGCTACTTTTACAAGAGAAGTCTTCAGCCCTCCATTGACGGAGTCGACCATGAGTGGGCCAGGTGATGGTAGAGAGACTTCGTATGAAAGCTGTTCAGTCAGCCGGGCCGGGTCCAGTCCGCTGCCCTTCCCGGGGGGGGGGGGTGTCTGACAACGGACGGTCCAAGGCTCAGGGAGATGGGTGGTCTTCCTGAAAGCATAAACAGAAACAGTCCCATTCACGGCACTGTTCAGCCTTGAGTTCTTCTCTGACACATAGGTCGAAGAAGAAACTGCATCACTTGAGGTCGCCTTCTGGTACATCTGCGCATAGACGGTTGGTTATTCGGGCCAGGCACCGGTCTCCACTTCTGTTGGAGTTGCCGGTTCCTGTCTCTGGTGGCCGATCTCCTCGACACCGGAGCTCCTCTCCGCCTATTGGAGGAGCTTCCAATGAGCAGTTCCACCATTGAGCTGCTTTTATGGAGCAGTGAGCTCGGAGGTTGGTCTGATTGCCCAAGCCGACCAGTCCGACACCGGGGCCTTCGGGCCGTTCGGTTTTGGACGGGCGGGTTGGGAGGTTGGGCCTTCCTAGTCGTGCGACGTCTTCTTCAGTGCTGTCAACTCCATGCTCTGGTGTTTATCCCCCTCACATGGCTGCGGCGCAGGGGTCTACACTGATGCCTCTATCTCCTGCCATTTTTCCTTCTTTTACTTACAATTGCAGTTCTCAGACTCCTGTAACATTGCTGTTGTCCATGGTGCTGACTTCTCCATTGCCAGAGTACCTTGTGGTGTCGGGGGATCAGTCGGTTGGCACCGCGAGATCTGTCGGCACCGTCTGTGGTGCCGCGGGCTCTGTCAGTGCTTTTTGCGGCACTGCGGGCCCTGTTGGCACTGTTCTCAGCATCTGGCCTGGTGATGACGCTGTGGTCTTTGTTGGTGCTGTGTGTGACACCGTTTCCTATGATGGCTCCTTGCTTGTTCTCAGCGCCATTTTCCTTGATGGCATCGGGGACTGGTGCGGCGCCATCTAGTTTCCAGGGTTTTTTGACTCCGATTCTTTCTTCTTCTCTTCTTCTCTTCTTCCTCCTGATTTTCACTCCGTTCCTGTCTATACAGTCCCCCCGGACTGTCAGGAGATGATTTTGAGCCTGATCCAGATCTTCACCTGGGTGATGATGTTGATGCTGACACTGCCCTGGGGGCAGGGATCAATTCTCCTTCAGAGCCTGTTGTTGAGGACCTTTCCTTTAAGTCTCTGCTCAAGAATTTAAATTCATCTCTTTCTCTCCAGACCACAGAAATCGATCCTGGGAAGATTCTGCATCTCCAATATCTTCATGTCCCGGAAATCCCTATGGATTTAACCCCTCCAATACAGCCCTCTTTCAGGACCCTTTCACAGATGGTGTGGAAGAATCTGTCTCTTAATCCTTCTGTGGCCAAATTCATAGATAGGAAATATGCCCCTCCCAAGGATCGTCCCTTTTTGGCCTCGCAAGCCTTTGTTGATGCCATAGTGGTCCTGGCAGAGAATGATAAGGCTGTCCTTCCTCCGGCATCTACAGCCCGGCCTATAAACAAAGAATCTCACAAGATAGACACCTTAGGTAAGAGAGTCTTTGCTGCCTCAACCCTGGGCATGCACATTGCCAGCTACCAGGGCTATTTCTCTCAATATGAGTATGTTCTTTGGCATTCGCTCAAAGCGATGGTAGAAGCTCTGCCTGAATTGGAGGTTAACTCGGAGCTACTTCAAACCATAACTAAGGGTATCAAGTCCAATAACCAACAGGTTAAAGTTGCAATGGAAGCTTTCGATACCGCTTCCCAGGTCGAGGTGGCTGATATCTGCACCTGTCGCCACTCTTGGCTGCATACTTCGGGCTTCACGAATGATGCCCAGCAGCAAGTCATGGCCTTATCTTTCGATGGTATGTATCTGTTCGGACCTCAGGTGGAGCAAGCACTGGAGGTCACACAGAAGACTAGGTCTGCCATTAAGACAGCCAGACCTACACCCACCCCCTCCTGAGGGGGTGGGAACAAGTGCCAGTTTCACAACCATCAGTCCTTTCGGGGCAAAGGCAGAGGAGGTTTTAACAGAAACCAGAACCCTCCGCTGCAAAAGAAAGCGCAGAAGAAGGCACAAGGCTCAGAAGTGCCCAGTGCCACCTTCTGAGTTTCTGGCCCAGGTCCCACCTCAGCTGCCCAAGGGGGACTCCTCCTCAGTAGTGGGAGGATGTCTGACTCAGTTTTTCAACCAGTGGAAATCTATAGCATCAGACAAATCGGTCCTCAGGATAATCCGCGAGGGGTACTCTCTCAGTCTTTCGGAAACCCCTCCATATCATCCTCCCAAACAACAGCCCAGGCTGTCGGTGGTACAATCAGAGCTTCTTGCTTCCAAGGTACAAGGCCTTCTGAACAACAGGGCAGTAGAAGTAGTTATGCTGGATCAACAAAACACAGGTTTCTACACTCATTACTTTTAGGTCCCAAAGAAAACCAGTGGCATGCGTCCCATTCTGGATCTCAGAAAGTTGAACAAGTTCCTACACAAGGAGAAGTTCAAGATGATAGCATTCAGTACTCTGCTACCTTTGATTCATCAACACGATTGGCTAGCCTCCCTGGATATGCAGGATGCCTACCAACACATTCTCATACTCCCGAATCACCACAAATACCTAAGGTTCGTGGCACTGGATCAACACTGTCGGTTCAGAGTCCTGCCCTTTGGGCTATCCTCGGTGCCTCGAGTGTTTACAAAGCAGAACACCTCAGAAAAACCAGAATACAAGTGTTCCCATATCTGGACGACTGGCGTCTAGCAAGTCCCTCCAGGCAAGAGACTAGCATACCCTTCATTCGCTGGATGGTAAGAGAGCATTGCAGTTCTATCTAGAGAGAACAAAAGAAATTTGCAAGGCTCATCAACTGTTTGTTTCCTTCACCGAGACCTGGCTGGGTCAACCTGTTGCTATGAGATGCATTTCAGCATGGCTGGTGGCATGCCTTCGCCACTGCTATTCTATGGCACAGGTCAAGCTGGAAGGCAGAGTGTATGCTCACTCTATCAGAGTAGTCACACCATCTCTGGTGGAAATCCGTAATGTGCCCATTGCAGATATTTGCAATGCAACTATCTGGAGCTCCGTACATGCATTCGATAAGCGCTACGCCCTGGATGTCCATGCCAAATGACATCTGTCGTTTTGCAGGATCATTCTTAACGGACTTCTGTCCTAAGCACATGAGCTCTTTATCTCCTGCCGCCAGTCTCGGGGGATTATTTAGCTCGGTACTCTCCCATTAGTGTGAATGAGTGGTGGAGACTTTATGTCCAGGAAGATATGGAAATTACGTACCTTCCGTAATTCTTGATCTTCTTAGACGAAGTCTGCACCACTCATTCACATGCCCACCCACCATCCCCTGAGCTCACTTCTCTGTTTATGGTCTTCACTCCCTCAGTGGCTAAGCTGTGAAGACTTTATTGTTGACCCTTCTTACACGGGTCATTCGGACTATGTTATGTCCGATTTTTTAGTTACGCTGCACTTCCTCAGGAAAAAAAGGTACTGAGGTGGTTGGAGGGTCGACACCGAGATAGTCATTACCGCACATGTTGGGCTTGCAGTGCCGCTTCCTCATGGCTCCATCTCAGGCACTCTTGATAAAGTTTGCTCCCGCTGGGTCCTAGTGCTTCCGGTGTACTCCCATTAGTGTGAATGAGTGGTGGAGACTTCGTCCAAGAAGATCAAGAATTGCGGAAGGTATGTAATTTCCAATCTTCCCGGACATAAAGTCTCCACCACTCATTCACACTAATGGGATCTACTCTGGAGGTGCTAGGACCCAGCGGGAGCAAACCTTTTGCAGGAGGGCCAGCGCCAGAGATGGAGCCACGAGGAGCAGCGCCATGAGCCTCTGCTTGTGCGGCAATGACTATCTCGGCGTTGACCCTCCAGTTGCCTCAGTTCCTTTTTTCCCACTGTCGAGTGCACTTCAGTGACGACGTCACTTGCCTGCTGGGAGTCAAACTTCAAGCTAGCAGCATAGTTTTCAGTTTTTTATTTTGTAGTAATTTTCGAATAAAGTACCGCTTACGATAATTATTCTTATTAAAGAAAGAAGTCTCAGCCTACATTGAGGAAGTCGATCATGGGCAGATCAGGTGATGGTAGGGAGACTTTGTATGAAAGCTGTTCAGTCAGCCGGGCTGGGTCCGGTCCACCGCCATCTCTGGAAGGGGGATCTGACAATGGATAGTCCAATGCCCGACGGGAAGGGTGGTCCCCCCGGAAGCATAAAAGAAAACGGTTGCATTCTCGGCACCGTTCAGCCTCAAGCTCTTCTTCAACCCATAGGTCAAGAAACAGAAGGCATCACTCGAGGTCGCCTTCTGATGTCTGCACACGTCAACGGTCGGTCATTGGGGTCAGTTGCCGGTCTCCTTATTCGGAGTCGCCGGCTTCTGTTTCTGGTCACCGACCTCTTCAACATAGGAGCGCTTCCCCGCCTTCTGGTAGGGCTTCTGATGAGCAGTTTCATCAGTGGGCCGCTCTTGTGGAGCAATGGGCTCGGAGGTTGGTCCAGCTGCCTTGCCCAGTCACTCCGGGGCCTTCGGGTTCTTCAGGAGATCAGGCAGGGCGATTGGGTCTTCCTAGTCGTGTGGCACCCTCTTCGGTGCCGTCGACCCCGAGCTCAGGTGTTCTCCCCCCTCACATGGCCGTGGCACAGGGGGCCACACCAATGCCTCTATCTCCTGGTATTCTTTCTTCTTTCCCCTCAAATCTCAATTTCCGGGGACCTGGGTTGGTGTTGGCGCCATTGGCGTCAGTGGGTCACTTGGCGCCGTTGAGATTCTCAGTGCTGTGTGCCCTTTTGGTGCCGTCTTTGGCTCCGTGCAGGTTTTCGGTGCCGTGTTCTTCTTCAGCGCTGTCTGCTTTGTCAGCGACATGTGGCCCTTCAGTGCCATGTTCCTCTTTGGTGCTGAGGCCAGGCTTTTTGTCAGCCAATCTTCAGGGCTTCTCCTCTCCAAATTCTTTTCCTTCCTCTTTTCCTGCTGATTTTCATTCCTTTCCCTGTCCATGCAGTCCCTCCTGGACTGTCAGGAGATGATATTAAGCCTGGCCCAGATCTTAGACTGGGTGATGATATGGAAGGAGCAGGGCCTAATCCTGTTACAGAGCCTGTGGTCAAGGACCTGTCTTTTAAGTCTCTGTTGAGAAATTTGAATTCCACTCTTTCTCTTCAGACTATGGACATTGATCCTGGGAAGCTTTTAAGACTCCAGTACCTTCATGTTCCAGACATTCCTATGGATTTAACTCCCCCAGTACAACCCTCCTTTGAGACACTGTCTCAAATGGTATGGAATAATCCTGCTTTCATTCCTTCTGTGGTTAAGTCCATAGATAGGAAGTATGCTGCTCCCAAGGATCGACCTAGTCTGTCCTCCCAAGCCTTTGCTGATCCCATTGCAGTCTTGGCAGAGAATGATAAGATCATCCTTCCTCAGACTACTACAGCTCAACCTATAAACAAAGAATCTTGCAAGATAGAGACTTTAGGTAAGAGAGTCTTTGCTGCACCACCCTGGGTATGTGTATTGCCAGCTACCAGGGCTATTTCTCTCAATATGAGTGTATTCTTTGGCATTCGCTCAAACAAATGGTTGAAGCTCTACTGGACTCGGACACTAATTCAGAGCTTCTTCAAGCCATAACCAGGGGTATCGAGTCCAACAACCAGCAGGTTAAAGCAGCTATGGACACCTTCGATACAGCCTCATGAGCGGCGGTGGCGGGCATTTGTACCCTCCACCATTCCTGGCTGCACACTTCAGGTTTCACGAATGATGCCCAGCAACAGGTCATGGCATTGCCCTTCGATGGTGTGTATCTCTTCGGCCCTCAAGTAGAACAGGCTGTAGAGGCCACACAAAAGACTAGGTCAGCCTTTAAATTGGCTCGACCTTCTCCCGTACCCTCTCGAGAGGGAGTTAACAAATGCCAGTTTCATATCCGTCAGTCCTTTCAAGGCAAAGGCTTGGGGTTTCAATAAAAACCAAGCCCCTCAGCCTCAAAAGAAAATGCAGCAGAAGGTGCTAGGACCCAAAGCGCCCAGTGCCGCCTTCTGAGTTGTTGGCCCAAGTCCCACCTCAGCTGCCCGAGGGGAACTCTTCCTCAAAGGTGGGAGGTCGTCTGACTTGATTCTATAATCAGTGAAAATCCATAACATCGGACGAATGGGTCCTCCAGATTATCTGCGAGGGGTATTCCCTCAGTCTTTTAGAGACCGCTCCGGATCGTTCTCCCAAATGACAGCACAGGCTGTCAGAACTTCAGTTAGAACTTCTCACCTCCGAGATACAAGGCCTTCTGAACAACAGGGCAGTAGAAGTAGTCCCGCTGGATCAACAGAACACAGGGTTCTACTCCCATTACCTTCTGCTTCCAAAGAAAACCGGGGGCATGCACCCCAATTTGGACCTCAGAAAATTAAAACAAATTTCTTTCCAAAGAGAAATTCAAAATGATATTGCTAGGGACCCTGTTACCTTTGCTTCATCAACATGACTGGTTAGCCTCCCTGGACATGCAGGATGCTTACCAGCATATCCCTATTCACCCAAGGCATCACAAATACCTGAGGTTCGTAACTTTGGGCCAGCATTATCAGTTCAGAGTCCTGCCCTTTGGGCTGTCCTCAGCGCCACAAGTTTTTACAAAGTGTTGTGCAATACTCGCAACACATCTCAAAAAAATCTGAATACAAGTGTTCCCATACTTGGATGACTGGCTTCTAGCAAGCCCTTCCAGGCAGGGAACCCTCGACATCGTTGCCATGGCTTCGGACTTTCTCACGTCCATGGGAATCCTGCTAAACCTCAAGAAATCACAGCTGCAGCCCTCCCAGAGGCTCCTTTTCATAGGAACTCTTCTGGACACCTCCTGTGCAAGAGCTTTTCTACCAGAGGACAGAAGGACCGATATTCTGCAGATGGCCCGATACATCAGTGACAGAACAGCTCAGTAAGAGCTATCTTGATGCAGCAGATGCTAGGTCTCATGGCATGCTCGGTGTTCACTGTACCCCCTAGCATGCCTGTACATGAGAACCTCTCAATGGATGCTCAGTATTCAGTGGTCTCCTACCACTCACCCTCAGCTCTTTCTCATCAAGGTGACAGAACCTCTGAAGAAGTCACTGACCTGGTGGTTGCAAGAGGACAACCTTCTGCAAGGGTATCCCTTTGCTCCCCTTGAACATCAGATTTCCATTACCACAGACGTGTCCCTGATGGGGTGGGGAGCTCACTGTCAGACTCTCCACACTCAAGGTACATGGACTCAGGAAGAGTCCCAGCTTGACATAAATGTCCTAGAAATCAGAGCCGACCTTTATGCAGTCCGGGCTTTGAAGGACACTCTCTGTCACAAGAACATTCTCCTTCAAACGGACAACAAAGCAGTGATGTATTACATCAACAAGCAGGGCGGTGCTCACTCTTAACCCTTATGCAGGGAAGCGATGAGAGTGTGGGAATAGTGCTTGGAGCACAAGGCTCTAATTCAGGCGGTCTACCTGCTGGGAGTGCAGAACGAATTGGCAGACCGTCTCAGCAGAACAGAGACAGATCCTCACGAATGGTCTCTCGACTCAGCTGTAGTTCAGTCACTATTCACAGAGTGGGAAACTCCAGACCTGGACCTTTTTGCATCCCCACTCAACATAAAACTGCCTCTCTTCTGCTTCAGAAATCCAGGGCCTGGCATTTTCTGTCAGGATGCGTTCAGGCTGCAGTGGACAAAACGCTTTCTATATGCCTTTCCGCCTCTTCCTCTAATTCAGAGGGTACTTCTCAAGTTCGAGTCCCAGGGGGACAAAATAATCCTCATTGCTCCCTTCTGGCCTCGACAAATATGGTTTCCATTACTCAACAGTATGTCGGTAACTCCTCCGAAAGCCGTTCCCTTCAAATGAACCTCCTGACTCAGGGGCCTGTGGTCCATCCCAATCTGAGATTGTTTCACCTTCACGCTTAGCTCCTGAAGAGATAGAAGTGAACAGGTTCAATGTCTCTCGCAAAGTTTCAGATATTTTCCTGGCTGCGCACAAGCCAGCCACTAGGAAAACTTACACAGCCAAATGGAAGCGTTTTTTGCTCTGGTGTGCAAAATCCTCTTTGAATCCTTTTTCCTGCCCACCAAATAAAGTTCTAGAGTACCTTTTAGACCTCTCAAATTCAGGTCTGCAATACTCTACAGTCAAGGTTCACCTTTGTGCCATTTCAGCTTATCATGAGCCAGTACTTTCGTTGTCACTGGCTCAGTTACCCATGGTTAAGAGGTTTCTTAGGGGTATTCTACGTACCAGACCTCCTGTCAGATGTCCAGTTGCAGCTTGGGACATTGATCTTGTGCTAGACATGATCCCTCGAAAACCTTTCGAGCCTCTAGCTACCTGTGAGTTGAAATTTCTCACTTGGAAAACGTCCTTCCTGATGGCCATTACCTCGGCCCATAGGGTCTCTGAGATACATGCCTTGGTCACAGACCCTCCGTATACTGTGTTTCATAAAGACAAAGTAGTTCTTAGGACCCATCCTAAGTTTCTCCATAAATTTGTTTCGGAATTCCATCTCAACCAACCTTTGGTCCTTCCTACTTACTTTGCGAACTTCCAAAATGAAGGGGAGCATTCTCGTCATTCCTTGGACGTCAAAAGAGCTTTGCATTTCTATTTAGATAGAACAAAAGATTTTTGCAAAGCTCAACAACTGTTTGTTTCCTTCAGCGAGACCCGGCTGGGTCAACCTGTCTCTATCAGATGTATTTCAGCATGGCTGGTGGCATGCCTTCGCCACTGTTATTCCATGGTGCAGGTTAAGTTGGAAGGTAGAGTGTACCCACTCTACTAGAGCGGTCACTGGCATCCCCATGAACTCAAACATGCCCATTGCAGATATTTGCAATGTGGCTACCTGGAGCTTAGTGCATACTTTCGACAAACACTATGCCCTGGATGTTCATGCCAGACAACATATTTCGTTTGGCAGAACCATCCTTAATGGACTTCTGTCCTAAATGTGTGAGCTCTTGTCTCTCCTGCCGCCCTCTCAGGGGGATTATTGGTCGGTATTCTCCCATTAGTGTGAATGAGTGGTGGAGACTTTATGTCCAGGAAGATATGGAATATATGGTTATAATATAGCAAGACTCCATGAGAAGAAAAGCAATTACTAAGGTGAGTAATTTTTTCTTATGTACCTAACATAATTCTTGATCTTCTTGGACGAAGTCTCCACCACTCATTCACAATCCCACCCACCCATCCCCCGAGCTCACCTCTGCTGTTGGTCTTCACTCCCTCAATCTTTAGGCTGTGAAGACTTCTTTCTTGACCCTTCTTATACGGGTCTTCCAGACTATCTTATGTCTGGTTTTTGGTTAAGGCTATCTTTCTAGGTTAGTTACGCTGCACCTCCTCGGAAAAAAAGGTACTGAGGCGGTTGGAGGGTCGACGCCGAGATAATCATTGCCACATGAGCAGAGGCTCACGGCACCGCTCCTCGCAGCTCCATCTCTGGTGCCGGCCCTCCTGCAAAAAGCTTTGCTCCCGCTGGGTCCTAGCACCTCCAGCGTAGATCCCATTAGTGTGAATGAGTGGTGGAGATTTCGTCCAAGAAGATCAAGAATTACGGTAGGTAAGTAATTTCCATTTTTCGCGTAGTATACTTTTGCATTTAGTGACATCCTCACCAGTTCCATTGGGACCCCTATGACAATGCATCCCTTGCTGACCGCTGTTCTTTTGCTGTACATATCAGCCAATATTACTGGTCAGTATTACTTTATTGCTGTAAAAATGTCCCTATTGGAAAGAATGATGTTTTGCAAGACTGAGTAACACTGCTCGAGATTTTGAGACTTATGTCTCATTCAGCTACTCTGGGATTGATTGCTTGTAAGTGACAGCTACTGCAACATCTGTTAAAAACACACACAAAAAATTACTATTAATTCATGTTCAGCATGCTATGAAAAAGTTCTAATTGCCTGGTTACAGAAACCAAAGTATTCCCCGCTACAAATTTGTCAAACAATTACCACACAGGCATTTATATTGGCAAGCTCCGATCACTGCTCCATTCATTTCCATACAGGACTGCCATCAGTAAGCTTACTAGGGATTGTGCCACATTTTTTTTCTTATAAATAATACTACGTGGTATGCTTCCAAGGACATCACTCTGTCTCAGGCTGGGTACAAGAGAGTGCCGCCTAATAACTGGATATTGTAAAATCCAGATATTTACCTTTCAGAGCGATGATAATACCATATGCTATTAAATGTAAATATGGTACTTGACAATTTGTTGGCAAATTGTGTGGCTTATGGTGTATTATACGTATTTGCTTTTAAAAGCAATCAATGGAAACTCGGCACACAGACACATGGTGCTCAGTAGATCCAACAGTTCTACTCTGTCTTCCCACATATCATTCTGTACTTCTAGGCACTCATCTGGAACAGTAATGTGGGCTGATATGTGTAGCAATTGTTTTAACGGTTCACCAGAAGAGGCGCACTTAACTAGAGCTCTTCTCCATGTGCAATGAAAATGCTAACTGCCCTTCTGCTTGTGTCCTAACACTTATATGCTCTGTGAATAAAGTAATGGGTAAATCTGTGAATCTCCCCTTTGCCTGAAATGCAGAATTGAAAGGATTGTTTTCTCGGTTCTGGTGATATTTAGAATAGTCACCTTTTCCACACATTTTTGGCCCTCTTGCATAGTATGTGTGAACAGGACAGCCCCAGAGCAATACAATCTATTTGTACAGTCTGCTTCACCCTACACTTCATATTTTACCCTCTCTTTTTTTATATCTCTCCCTCACCTAAGGTAATTTTGATTTTAAATCACTTGTTTCATGTAGTATACTTTTGCATTTAGTGACATCTTCACCAGCTCCATTCAGACAGGTTTTCTTTCCACAGTTTGATTTTTACCCCTATGCAAATGCATGCCTTGCTGGTACATGTTCTTTTGTTATACATATCAACCAAGATTACTGGCCCATATTACTTCATAGCTGTAAAAATGTCCTTATTGCAAAGAATGACATTTTGCAAGTGCAAGTAGCGCTGCTCGAGCTACTGAACGCATATGTCTCATTCTGCTCCTCTGGCATTGATTGCTTGTGAGTGACAGCCACTGCTACATCTGTTAAAAATACACACAGAAATTACTATTAATTCATGTTCATCATGATTACAATGAGTTCTAATTGTCCGGTTACAGAAACCAAACTATTCCCCACCCCCAATTTCTCAACTAATTGCGACACATGCATTAATAGTGGCAAACCCAATCACACTCCCATTCATTTCCATACAGGGCTGTCCCTCAGTAAGCATACCAGGGATTGTGTTACAAAAATACCTATTAATAATAGTATGTTGTATGCTTCCAATGACATCACTCTGTCTCAGTCTGGATACCAGACAGTGCAGCCTAACCTTTGCATGCCCTGTCAGTCTACATTTACTCCTCACAAACTTCTCCATACAGACTAACACCTTCTGCATTACCAATGCCAATGCAAGCAAGCAAACATTCGACATTGACAAATGCTTGTTAGAATTACCAAAACTAAATACATTAATTACATTAGAACCTGCAAAATTTTAATTATTAAATCATTTTTTTACAGTAGCATACATTTAATTGTTTAGAAACTTTAGTGACTCTTCCCAAATAGAATAGGCCTTTTTACCTGTGACCATAATATTTTTTAGCCATAGTCTAGAATAGGTTTAAACCTCTTTAGAAGGTCATTTTCAATTAAGAAATCATTATCTGTTTTGTCTGTAACATACACTGGATATTTAATTACCATTTTACCAAATTTTAATTTTAACCAAACTTTACCTAAGGTTTTTTGAGCTTTCTCTTTATAACCTACAATTTGTAACCTGTCAGGAAGGGGTTTTAGCTTTTTGGAGTCACCTAAGGCATTAGTCACTTTAACATTGAGACTTTTAGACATGAGGCTTATTTTAGCCCCAGCCTCTAGTAAGGCCTCATGATTTAAACTGTTTTGAATGTTCATGTCACAGTAAAATCTTTTTGCTTTTTCCTTTGGAATTAAGTTGCCCAGGCAGAATTTTTCTTTTTTTTTTTGGTAATACAACAGTTTTACAATGACATTTTACAAACTGTGGTTGATACTAGCTTTGGGATCCTTTTGGAGAAGAGAAATCACAGAGAGAGTATTTTTAACTTTTACTTGGCATCTCATTTTTAAATCTTATCTTAATATTATCCTTTTTAACAATAGCAGGTTTTGTAATCATGTCAGCAATTGGGTGAACAGGATCTACAAGTCACATAGCACTATTAGTCACATCTGTAGAGGGTACAGCTGAGGAGGCATTTTTTACAGCAAAGAGAAAGTTAGGAGGTGACTGAGAAACTTGGAACAAACTTTGAGCACAAGCTCTTATTTTGTTTAAATTTTTTTTAATATTTTTAAACCTTTCCTCTTTTCTTGAGAAACTATGCCTAATTATTTTTAGACTTGGAGAACTATGGACCTGTTTTGAGATGCACTGTTATGTTGCTGATTGTGGTCCCCCTGTGGTTAGTTTTGTTGCCATACCTTGCACCTGGGCCTCCCCCTTTTGAGAGAGACTCCAGTGTTGGCACTGGTCTGAGTTTTGATAAGGCTGCTGAGCCACAGCTGGACCAAGCACGGGCTTTAACTGTGTCTTTTCTTGTTAGACACAAGTACATTTTTCCCTCTTAGCCGGAGTATTAGAGGTGGTAGCCCCCAACATCTTCAATCAATAAATCAAATCTTTATTTATCCAGGTGGACAGCATTGAGCAAGTTCATTTACAAGGTGGACCTGCATCACACAAGGTCAGGTACAATACACATATGTACAGGCAGTAAGGCAAAACATGGGAATACATAGTAAAACAAGCTAAGTAACAGTAAGACAAACGGTCTCATTTGGGCACATATTATAATATATCTAACTATATACATGTCATGTTTTGGGAATGAAAAAAGAGGTTGTGGTAAGGGGGCTATATAAGGAGCGGGGAATGCTGAGTCAGAATTAACTGGAACCACAAACAAGTGTAGGTATCCAAGGGTGAAGGGGTCGTAGTGATGCAGGGTATACACACTTATGGGTTAGGTTAGGAGGCTTGGGAGATGGAAGGAGAGGCAGAGCAAGGGTGAGGAGGGTATAGGGTTTCTGAAAAGTAATGTTTATTGTGTACAAGAGGAGGGCAGAGGATGATAGTACGCAGAAAGTGAGCAGTTTACAGCTGGTGGAAACAGTGGCATACTTCTGTGATTGTTTTTGCATATAAAGTCTTGAACACTGCAAGACTAACTGGGGATCTTAATTTCAAGGATTTCTGCAGCTTATTCCAGGGACCTGGCAGTGAGAAGCCTATGGCCGTTGTCCCAAAACGCATATGGACTCTGGGAATCCTAAAGGAAATTAGGGAGCAGCTCCTTAGGGCATAGTTTCGGAGCCCGCTTTGAGGCAGTAAATCAATGATATAGTGTGGTAATTTACCAGTAACTGCTCTGAATGTCCATACAGCTGCTTTTCTATTGCGTCTGTATTGTAGTGCGGTCCATCCCACTGCAGCGTATAAGGAGCAGTGGTGGGTAGAGAAGGGGAGGCCGGTAATGAAACACAGCACTCTGTGGTATAGAACGTCTAATTTACCCAGATATGAGGCATTGCAATGACTATAGATAAAATCAGCGAGTCAATTAAGGGGATGAATGTGGACTGGACTAGCTGCCTTTTTGCCTCTGTAGTCAGAAGGCGGTTATCTGATAGAAAAGCCCCAGCCCCTTCCTCAGTTTTTTCAGCAAATCCTCCAAGTTTTCCATGAAGGAGAGTTTGTGGTCTAACCAGACCCCCAGGTATTTAAACTTGGTAACAAACTCCAAGTTTCTCCCAGTAAGGTGGTGATAGGGGGTAGAGTGCCAACAGTAGCAGGGTGAGCCAAATGGTTGCCAGGTGAGAGTATCATTGCCTTAGTTTTCTTGGCATTAAGGAGCAGCTTTTTGCTAAGAAGCTGGTAGTGTAAGATACTGAAATCAAGTTGCAGATCTTTACAGGCAGCTTCAAGTGTTGTTCGGCTTAGATAGAGTACTGTGTCGTCCGCAAACAGGTGAATGTTAGCCTCCTTGATGCCGAGATCAATGCTGTTAATGTATATAGTGAATAGTAGTGGTCCCAGGATGGAGCCCTGTGGGACACCTCTTAATAATGGTTTGAGAGAGGAAAGCTCCCCTTCTGTCTTGACCTGCTGGTGCCTATCCGTTAAGTAGTCCTGGAACCAGCCCAATGAAATGGTGTCTAGGCCTAAGGCTTTTAATGAAGAAACAAGTAGGCAATGGTTGACAGTGTCGAATGCCTTGCTAAGGTTTAGGAAAACAGCACAGACAAACTTTTTGTTCTCTAGATCACATTGCCAATCATTTGTTACCTTGGCCAATGCCGTAACCGTACTATGGTTAGTTCAGAAACCTGACTGTATAGGATTTAGGAAGTTTCTGTTTTCCAGGAAGGCTCTTAGCTGGGCATTCACTATTTTTTCTAAAAGTTTTGACAGAATGGGGAGTAACGAAACTGTCCTGTAATTATTTAGGTCACAGGGATCCCCAGATTTTAATAGCAGAATGATGTGAGCAGTTTTTGCATAAATTAGGGAGAGACCCCTGGGACAGTGACAGATTAAATAGATGAGTAATTGACACAGCCAGAACATGCCAGGCAATCTTTAGGTAGTAGGGGTCCAGAGAATCTGCGCTAGCGCTTTTCTTATTATCCAAATGAAGGAGAAGGTCTTCAACCTCTCTAGCTTGAGACACAGAGAAACTCCCTTTTTGCCTAATCTTGTGCTTTTTTTGTATTTTCTGAATGTTTTATGATTCAAATTAGAATATGAATCACCTGTTGGTTTAGGGGAAATTATATTTTTGCTCTGAGGTAATTTATTTTCTGAGTCAGATGACACACTTAATGATATACCAGAATCGGTTAAACATTCTAACCTTTAGAATGCTTTTATTTTTCCTTTAACTTGATTTTTACTCTGTAAACTTGTATATTTTTATAAGTTAGTTAAATCCTTGTTAACCTGTGCATAAGTATCTGCTAGTTTAAAAAAAAAATTGAAATTGAAACACTGCTCTTGACATTGCCTAGCTGCATTTAACTCACTTTGCAAGACAGCATTTTTTACCTTTAGCTTGACTAATTCACAGTAGTTATTAGAAAGGTTATTTTTATGCTCCTGTAAAAGCTTTTTCAAAATATTTACCTGGCCTGCAAACCTACCACACTCAAAACATTTATCTTTTAACATTTTTTTTAGCTGTTGTATTTTTTTATTTTTACTTTTAATAAAAGTTAGCTCTGCTGGGGTATAAATTACTGTCTCAGTGCTAAGCATATCTGCAGTTACAGCTAAAGCTGTCATAGCTATGCAACAGTGATTACAAACTTTAACAACAATTATTAAGTATTTTTTTGAAAAACAGTTAAAATAGCAATAACTTTTTACACAACAATTTAACAAACAAAATCTTTTTTTGAAGCTTTAAAAGTTCTTTTTTGCCACTTTACTGTTAATCAGAGATTCCATTTTGTTTACTTTTAGGCTTTAGCTTTTTTTTGTTTTGCTTAAGGTAGCTTTACACTCAGAAAAACAAAACAGAAAAGCATTAATCTTATCTGTGTCAGTCTTCATCATTCATCACCTTTGGGTATATGGCTGGAGGTCATGACCCCGTGGGAGCTTTTTTTTTTTTTGATGGGTGGAGCCGACGCACCATCAGCGTTGCCCTCGAGGCTGACACACTGCGTGGCGCTCGTGGGTTGGCTGTTAGGTGCTGTTGACTCCGCCCTCCCACCAGTTTTTCCATCTCCCACCATCAAGGTCACCTCATGGGAAGCTAGAAGAAGACTTTGAGGCCTACCTGCTTCGCACTTTACTCGACTCCATCGTTTTCTCCCTCAATTCGGTGCCGAAGTCTGTCGGTTCCTTCCTGCCAGTTCTGTTTGCCATACTCGATGACGCCCGGTAAGACCTTTCCAATTATTCTATTTTCTGCGACGTCAAGTCTGTTTTTGGTGTTTTTTTTTCTCCGTAGGTCATGTCTTGGTCAGAGGGCAAGAAAACTTCCAGGACAGGATGGCTCCCCCATGCGACGGTGCCCATGTGGCTGAAAATATTCCATCATCGACCTGCATGACCGTTGCCTTACGTGTCTTGGCTCGCTTCATGATATGGATTCGTGAGACGCCTGTTTCTCCATGGACCGGAGAGTAATCGAACAACACGTGTGGAAAGTGGAGAGGGCTCCGCCGACTTTTGGGGGTCGCATTCGCACTCGTCGGGCCAAGCTACATTCTCTCGGCCTTTTCTCCGGGTCCCCTCCCAGTTCTATACGAACCGAGGAGGAGAGAGCCTCGGCTTTTCCCAGCCTAGCCATGGCCGAGGCTCCTTCCATGGTGCAGGGGGCCCAGTCTGTTCGCCCGGGGGGGAGGCACCATTATGGCAATTGTTCTTCGGGGTGAAGGCTCATGGTGTCGGACTCGCGGCTTGATGACCTGGTCTGGTTTCTCGATGCCGCCAGTCGGGCGCTGATTTGGGCCTCAGCACCATTTGCAGCGCTGTGGGTTCTGATGGCACCATCATTGGCACTGCCGCCAGCGCCGGCTGCCATCGGGCGCCGAGAGGCAGCAGTGGCACTGTGGGAGCCCCAGTGCCAATTTCATAATTCTCTAGAACGGCGCCGAGGTTGAGTACGGTGCCGTGTCCACCTCTGGAGTCGTTCGCGGCTCCGAGCGAGGTCACGATGCCGTGGGGGTTCTGGAACGGCGCCGAGACCACTGTCGCTGCCGTCATCGGCACCACCTCTGCCCTCAGCGCTGCTCGTGGGGCCAGGCAGCACCATTCTCAGTGCCAATGGGGCTGTCGGAGCTGATGTCGGCGCCGTCTCTGTCCCTGGAGCCGTTCACAGCGCCGTCGGGCCGGACGGTGCCATGTCAGGTTCTGGCACCGGGATTTATGCCCTTGTTGGAGCCATGCTGCCTTCTGCCACTGTTTGCAGTGCTGAGGGGGGCACTGGAACCGTCTCAGGTGCAGTCTCCTTTTCTGGTGCCCTGTCTGGTCAAGATGACTGAGAGCGCCCTCCCCCTGTCTGGCATAGGACTTCAGTCTCTACTTTTTCAGAGGAGGAGTCGGACTCTGAGTAGGACAGGCAGTCTGGCTCCTTGGAGCTAGTTGCCCAGGTGGGCACTCTAGTAGTTTCCTCGACAGGCCACGACCAGCCCCCTCTGAGGACCGGATAACGACTACCGTGGCCAGGGTCAGGGGTGCTGACCAGCAGACAGTAGTGCAGGCCACCATTGCTCTGCAGCCTGGCCTCGGAGGGTTCGCTGACCTCTCAGTGGTGGTACCCCCTCGACTGGTGTGCCTAGATCTCCCAACTTTGGGGCTGATCGGAGCACCCACAGGAGGGGAGGGTAGTGCTCCTTGGATAGCTCCTTCGGGGGTCGACCAGGGTTGCTAGCTGCCTAGGCTGGCTCTCTCGAGGAGGAGGGCACTCTTGGATTCTGAGGGGTTGAGAGGTGTGAGTTCTGTTCGGCAGCCTTTTTCTGGAACCCACCTGGGCTCTAGGAGAAGCCATAGTGCGGATCTCCGCTCTTCCCCCTTGGTTTCTTTGAGAGGGCCCTATTCTTTGGAGGTAGGGGACCGTCCTTCTGGATCTACACAGCCCCGGTCACCTCACAGGGGGGAATCTTCTGGGCGCAGCCAATGCAGTTCCGATATGGTTGTTCAGCTGTCAGCTGTGGAGTCTTCCAGAGCTCCTTCTTCTTCTAGAGCTCTTGGTCTGCTCCTTAGCGCAGGCGGAGGTCAGTCGACTTCTCTTCTCAGCTCTGTCCCCATCCTTCTGCCGCATTCTCCTGCGCTCCCAGGTATTCTTGGTCCTTCCGGGCCTCTCTCCTGGGAGCAGTTGAGAGCTGTGGCTGCTCAGTTCCCTGCTTATGTTGGGGCCATGGACAGACAGGTTTTTCAACCTCCCCCAGAACAGCCGCTCTCCGAACAGCCAAGGTCCTCTGACTCCTCATCTACCTCTTCTGGAGGAGAGGAAACATCTGTCCACATTTCTCCAGCTGCTGATCTCGCAGAGTATCAGCGATTCCTTGTGAGGATGTTGGAGGACCTGCGTATCACCCTTCTCACTCAAAGCAATCCAGAGCACTTGGCGCATGCCTTTTTAGGTGATTTCAGTGAGGACACCCTTGTGGTGCCCCCCTGGTCTGCTCCCTTTTGGGAGGCGTCGTTGTGTTCCTGGCAGAGAACTTTTTCTGGAGTTCCTGTCCCCAGGGATCTCTGCCAGTGGTATTGCGCCCCCCCCCCCCGGAGTCTCCAGGTTTCATGCCTCATCCTCAGTCAGGATTGACGGAACTGGACACTCCCGATGGGCTTCACGCCCTTCACCGTGACCGGCCCCAGATCAAGACTCCTCAGATTTTGACTTCTGGGGTAGGAGAACTTTCTACTCGGCACAGTTGCTGCTCTCTATCACAGCACATCAGGCTCACTATGCTACCTATGATAGGTTCCTGTGGTCCAGGCTAGGTCAACTCCTAGCCACTTTGCCTGACATGGAGGTAACCAGACAAGCCACTGCACTCACTGCACATGGCCTGGAGCTAGCAAGGCACCATGCGAAAGCATCTTGCGATGCCAACGAGGTAGCTTCCAGGGTCGTAGGGACAGCGATCTGCACTGGGCGGACAGCATGGCTGCGTCTCTCCCGGTTGTCACCCATGGCCCGGCGTAGGTTGATTAACTATGCTCACCAGAGAACCTATCTTTCCTCCCATTGAGCAAGACAGCGTCTGTCGGGGAAACTTCCTACTCCTTCCGAGGCTTCCCCTTCTCATTCTCCCCACTCCTGGGCCTCTCCAGACCCATGAAGGTTCTCTCTCTCTCTCTTAGTGTGTCACCCACTGAGAGCTAAGGGACTTAGTTCCTTAGGGTTAGAGCCTCTTTCCGGGGGCTGGGCATACACCCAAAGGTGATGAATGGTGAAGATTACACAGATAAGATATGGAAATTACGTACCTACCATAATTCTGATCTTTCTGTTGTCTTCACTCATTCATCCTAATCCTCCCTCCATCCCCTGGGCCTCAGTCTCTGGGTCCTCCTCCCTCTCTGTGCCTCCTCCTCGCCTCCCTCCTTTCTGTTTAGTCAGGGGTGGGTAGCTTGGGCCACATGGGGATAGTTCTCTCTCTAGGGGCAGAGTGGTCAGGATGGGGAGCACTCCTTCTTCAGTGCCTCGGCTCCACCCCTGTGGGGTGAGGGTTGGTATTTGCCCTCCTTTCTTTCCTTCTCCCCGTCAACTTCTTTGATTTCCTTGTCCTTTGAACACATCCTCAATTTAATTTAAGAAACTAGTTTCTTACACCAAAAATGTCTTTTGGGGGGGTGAGATATCCCTGTATACTGTCTTTTCTTCAAGAATAGCCGACTCTGCTTGTTGGAGTTATTGCCAGTGATTCTGTTCCTTGAATTCTGGCAGTTAGCCTTTTGGCTACTCCTTCACAGTTTCTATACAATCAGGAGACAGGTCAAGGTTCCAGGGTGTCTTCCCTTTCTCCCCCCGCCCCCCGTTCACATCCTTATTTCTAAATCCTTAACCCTCTCCTTCTCCTTTCCTACTTCCAGAGATTGGGGCCCCTACCCAATCCCCTTAGTTTTTCAAACTTGTTCTGTCCTCTCAGTCATTTATTTCTCCTTTTAGTTTGTATAGATTTTCCTTTGTCTGTCCCTTGGACTTCCTTGTCCCTCCCTCCCAACCCTTTCTCACTCTACGGCGACTCAGAACTGGCAGGAGGGTGGAGTCGACAACCCCTAATGGCCAGCCCGCGAACACCACGCAGTGCGTCAGCCTCGAGGGCGGTGCCAGTGTTTCACCGACTCCGCCCATCCCCCCCAAAAAGCTCCCACGGGTTCGTGACCTCCGGCCAGAACCCAAAGGTGATGAATGGTGAAAATGCACAGAAAGATCAGAATTACGGTAGGTATGTAATTTCCATTTCTTCTCAGTTTTAGTATTTAAAGCTCGATTTATTTTTGTTTCTGGATAGTGTGTTTTGTCACAGAATAACTTTGTTTCCTCTCAACCCTACTGAGCATCAGTGGTCAAAGGCTGTGTAGTATGGTAGGGAGCCTGAAGAGGCAAGCTGCTCCGACACCAAGGCTGTGTCTCGTCCACTTTCCCCATCGAGGAAGGGTTCTGACTATGGGTGGTCCATTGCTTGGGGGGAAGACTAGTCCTCCAGCAAGCACAAATGAGCAACTCCAATCCCATTCAGCTTTGGGGTCATGACACCACTCAGCCTTGACCCCTTCGTCTTTCTGCCGGAAGGGGAAGAAACCGCACCAGCTGAGGTCACCCTCTGCGAGGTATGCTGCAATATCTCCAGTCTCTAGGAGCCAGAGGCCCTCACCATCACCTTCGGTGTCACTGAGGGCCTCTGATTCTAGGAGGTCAGAGTCTCAGGCCCGTAGCCCCCATCTGTAAATGGGGACTCCAGTTGGAAGTTCCACCATTGGGCAGCTGTTATGGAGCAATGGGTGCAATGTTGGGCCGATATGCCTCCACCAGTGGAATCGATCCCTGGCCTTTTGGGGTCAGTGTAACTGGAGCTGTGAGTGGGCCATCAAGTCAGGTAGAGCATCTAGCTCCGGCAACAGCCCTATGGTCCCTGCTGATGACTGCGCCACCAGCTTCCTGTCCAACTGGCTGCTGTCCCATCCTGAGTTGGGATAGGGCTGGCCATAGTGCCATCACCTGTAACTCCAGTGCAGGCTGGGTTACTGATGCCAGTTCTGGCACTAGTTCCACCACTTGGCTTGGGCCCTTTTGGGCCCCATGCCAGGTCCAGTGCTGCATGGGCTTGCTTTTTGGGGGGGCGTCAATGGTGCCATATCTGGTGCTGGTTCTGGCTCTGCCTCTGGCACCAGTCCCTCCTGGTCCGGGGTCAGTGTTAGTGCAGCCACTCACTGGGTTGCCTAGCCTGTGACCCCACCCTCTCTTCTACCCTTCTTCTGAGGGGGGTGTAGTGGGGGACTAGTCACACCCCAACCTCATTATCTCTGTGGGTGGTGATGATGACTCCATCTATAGCCTGGAGACCTCAGACCCAGTTCTTGCATCTGGGCCTCAGGAGGATCTCTCTTTCCAGGCTGTGCTTTGAAATGTGCACTCTGCATCAAATTCAAAAGCAACTGACCAGGCTAAGCACCTCCAACTGGAGTTCCTAAATATGCCTATTATTCCTGTCAATTTGGTTTCTCTAATTCTGCCACACTAGAGACCTTGTTCGTTGCATTTTAGCAAAGCTCTCCTTTAGTAGCAGCAGTTTCAAGCAGGCAGATAGAAATACACTGCTCCCAAAAATAAGCCAGTGTATGTCACTAAGCCCATAGCTGTTGTGATTGTTCTTCTTGTTGAGAATGACAAGTATTGTCCCCAGGAGGTCACTGCACATCTCATTAATAGGGGCTGCACAAGTTTCACACTATGTGCAATCGAGCCTATGCTTCAGCTGCATTGGGCATGAGAATAGCAAGCTGCCAAAGGCATTTCTTTAGTATATGCCCTTTGGAGCGAGCTGCAGTCTCTGGTGGAGTCTCTTCTAGATTCAAGGTTAAACAAGATATTCTGCTGACTGTCAAGCAACGTATTGAGTCCAACCATTGCCGTCTTAAATCCTCTTGGATGCCTTCAATTTGCATCTTGCTCTAATCAAGCTATCTGCCAGGAGTTCAGAACACCCTGGCAGACCAGCTTATTCAGTGAGTGGGGTAATCCAGATGTGGGCCTTTTTGTGTCCCCACTTAACGCCAGCTGTCTTGATCTTGATTCCATTCTGCTCCAGGAATCCAGGACTTCGGTGTTTTTTATCAGGATACATTCAGACTACAATATCAAATTTGTTCTGTATGCATTGTTTCCAATCTCTCTCCTTCAGAGAGTATTGCTCAGATTGGAAGTGCAATGGGAGAAGATGATACTGGTGGCCCTCTGCTGGCCTTCACAAATACGGTTTCCACTGTTGAACAGACTTCCGTCAATAACTGAGGACTGTAACACCCAGGACAGGGTCACCTAGTCCAAACTGCCTTAAGAAGGGAATAGGTACAAGGTATCTCAAAGGGTCTCAGACTTCAACAAGGGAGACACACACAGCTGAATGGAAAACATTTTCCATCTGGTGCTCCAAAACCTACATGGACCCCATTTTAGTGCCACCTGATAGGGTTCTGGCTACCTACTTGAGCCTTCTGCTGCTGGTCTATAATATTTTACAGTGAATATCCATCTGTGTTGTATTCAGCATATGACAAGCCAATCGGTACCATCTACGTGGCACAACTACCACTCTTCGAGAGGATCAGCAAGAGCTTTTTCTTCACACAAGACCTCCCAGCAAGAAATCAGTGGCTGCCTGTTTTATCAGTCTTGTGCTAATAAGCTCACTCGCAAGCTCTCTGAGCCTTGCAATGTGTGACTTGAAGTTTTTAATTTGGGAAACATTCAGGTGGCCATAACCTCTGCTCTCAGACAATCTGAAGTCCATGCTTGGTCACAGATCTTCCATCTAATGTTTTCCATTAAATAAGGCAGCTGTTCCCTGTGTCAGTCTTCACCATTCATCACTGTTGGGTGACTGACTGGAGACAGGCACCCTGTGGGAGATTTTTTTTATTTGGAAGGAGGAGCCGGTGCCATCAGCACCAGCCACAAGGCTGACACATTGTGTGGTGCTCGCAGGTTGGCCAGTAATGGCCGTTGGGTCCTTCTCCACCTCAGTTGTGCTTCTCCTACCATTGAGACAGCACCTCGCTCAAGTACTCTCTGCGCAGCCTAGTTTAACATCAACACCTTCTGAGCCGTGTTCCTTGGGGTCGTTCGACACTGTCCTTCAGCTTCTCCGCTGCAATTCCACCTCGGTTCTGCAGCCTACTCAATGCCGTATACAATCCGACAAGATCTTTCCTTTTTATTAAGTGTCATTGAGTCTTTTATGTTTTTGTGCTTTTAGTTACTGTACGCATCATGCCTGGTCCTTGGGACAAGAAACAGTTGAAGAAAACAGGATGGCTTCCCATGTGTCGGTGTCCCAGTGGCCGACAGATCTCCATTACTGACCAGCATGATGTTTGCCTCACCTGCCTTGGACCTCAACACAACATGGATTCCTGTGATGCCTGCTTCTCGATGGACCACCGCATTCTGCAGCACTGTGCTTTAAAAGTCAGCAGGGCTCCGCTGACTTTTGGGGGGCGTCATCACTCATTTCGGTCCAAGCGCAGGACTCTCAGCCCTTCCTCCGGGTCCCTTCCTGGGCCTATATGATCTGGTGAAGAGGGGGCCTCCTCTTCTTCATACCTTACCATAGAGGAGGTTCCTACCGTGGTGCCGGAGTTCCAGTCTGGCTCTGTTTGGGGCGGGAGCACCGCCCTGGCAGTCACCTCTTTGGAGGTGCAAGCTCCCCCGTTGTCAGGGCCCATGGCTGTGGGTCCCGGTGCGGGGCGTTCATCGGCACCACCCGACGGCATCGCCTTGGATCCCAGGGCCGTTCACTGCTCCGGTGATCAGAGCAGTGCTGCGAGAGGTACGGGGTCGGCTCGCAGAGCTGCTTGCAGTGCCATGAGTTGGGGAGCCCCAGGGCTGCCAGTCCGGAGCACCTTGGGGTCGCCTTCTCTTCAGAGCCGTACAGTTCAGAGGCTGATCTGGACTAGAGGCCTGATTCTTCGGAGTCAGGCTGTTCTCCACAACCTAGTACCCTTGCGCCTCCCCAAGTGCCCCCTCTGGTGGCTCCGGTGGCTGTGGCTCATGCCGACTCTCAAGCCGATGGCGGCTCAGTGGGTTGGCTGTGGGTTGCTGGTCCTGCTGCTGAGGAAGTGGCGATCAGGATCCTGAGTGAGGGGGTGGCTGCCATCCACGGCACCATCCCTCCTCTCAAGATCGAGACCCCCCTCTTCTGTGGCTCCCCCGGGGAGTCGTTGGGATTGGGGAGGTTGAGTGCCAGGAAGAGAGCTTTCTTGGAGTTGATGGGGTTGCAGGAACAGGGTGAAGGATGCCGGCACACTCCTGTGGCCCTCCGGGGCTGGGGGAGGAGCCGCAGTGCTGGGCCCAGTTTCTTCCCTTCGTCCCTTTCTGGATCCATGTGGCCCCGGTCCCCTCATAGGATAGCTCACCCTACAGAATTATGTCCCGACTGATTTGTGTTCCTTAACAGGCTGGCAAATTTACAGACCTGCGGATTCAAACAACATGAAGTCTTGCTATATTATGACTATTGCAGTTTGTCCCACCACTAGAACTGCTCCGGAGGTGAAAGAGTTAACTTCCATGTAGAGCATGGAGCTTAGAGCGCGAGCTCGGTTCAGAAGCTCTGTTAGGGTGGTTTCAAACCGAAACCGTCAGATTCTTTACGCTGCCTCACTGAACAGTCGCTCCGGAGATTCCTCCTGTTGCTCGGTTCATTTCTTCGGTTTAAAGTGCTATTTCTCGGTTGAATTTAACCGTGACTTAATTATTTTAACCGCAAAACTGATCGGTTCAAGCTCTGTCTATGGTATCGTAAGTAATAGATAGGTTTTTTCTGTGTGGAACTTGTAAAATTGTTATCGGTTCGGTTGAACCGATCGAATTGTATTAAAACTTAAGTTTAAAGCCTTTTAAGGCTTGTTAGAGTGCGGTTCCCGGTTCTTATCGGTTCTAATAAAAACGGATTTCATTACGGCTTTTTCCACGACCCGTGACACGGTTGGGAACTGATAAGGAGGCCTTGCCTGGCACTGCCATTAAAAGGGTAAGTTTGTTGGTTAGGCTGGCATCATGTCTGAGAAACCCAAAAGAAAAACCGGGCCCACTGGGTTTCAACACTGTAGTGTCTGTGGGGAAGCCTTTGCCAAGGCTGACTCACACACTACATGTGTCTATTGTCTGGGGTTTGACCACCTCAATTCAGACTGCCAGATTTGTAAAAATTTCCCTGCAGCCACCCTGGACAAGAGAGTGGGCAGGCTCAGGGAACGAGAGGCCAAAAAGTCCGCTGACCCGGATGGCCAGCCGGTTCGGTGCCAACCAGCGAACCAGAGGAGATGCCCTCTGACCAGGCGAGACTTCGGCAAGAAGCTGGCTCTGAGGAGCCAGTTCCAGCAAAGAAACTAAAAAATCAGCGGGTTTGGAGTCCAAAATTCCTTCTCCAACTGCTGCAGAGATAGCCAGGGCAATACAGAATGTCCAGTCCCTGTCCCCGGTTCCCTCCAAACCGCCACTGTCTGGCAAGAGGTCGGTTCGGTCGGTTCCAATGGTTCAGGAATATGATATAGAAGATTTTTATGAACCAGAGGAGGGGAATGAGGATTATGATCAGTGTGAATGTGACTTTGAAAGTCTGGATGTGCCCATTGAACCGGACATCTCCCCAGATAGACCTTCAGGTGAGTCTCCCCCTAGGCTTTCTGAGTACCCTTCTCATTTTTTGTTTTATAAAAAAGTTGCTGAGACCCTCCAGCTTCCCTTAGAGGAGGCTTTGGATGAGCAAGAGGAGCCTGACTATGTGGAGATGATGGATATCCTAGAGTCCAGGAGATTGTCCATCCCTTTACATAAATCTTTTAGGAAACAAACAATAAAAATTTTAAAAGCTCCTAATTCTGTGACTCCTGTGGATAAAAAGATGGACAGGAGGTACACTTTGTCAGGTCCTGATACAGATTTTCTTTCACAGCAATGCAGTCATGTTGGGGTAGTTCAGGCTGCAGCCTGTGATAAAGCTAATATTCCTTGGCTTCACATCCTCCTGACAAGGATTCCAGGAAGATGGATGCCATGGCCAAAAACAATACATGGCAGCATCCTTGGGACTCAGACAAGCAAACTATATGGCTTATGTTGCGAGATACCAGAAATCTAGATGGGATACTGTCATGGCCTTAGCTAAACAGGTCCCTGGCCAGCTTGCAAAGGAGCTGGAACAGGTGGCTCTTGATGGTATTGAGGCATCTAAGGTGCAATTCCATGCTGCAGTGATTCTAACGATGTATCCTAGAGTCATGGCTACATCTGTGGCTTTTCGAGGATTGGCCTGGCTCAGGTGTACTACTTTGTCACAGGATACCCAGTCTAAGGCTATGGATTTTCTGTGGTGGGAAATTCTCTGTTTGGGAGCAGACAGAGAATTATATGAAGAAATGGACGAATATAGAACCACTTATAGGAGTGCACAAGCCCAAGAACGGCAAGCCATTCCTCAGAGGCAGCCCCAGGGGTAGGGTGAGCCTTTTCACAGGCCTTTTTACCAGACCCAGGCCTCCTCCTCTTCAGCCTATGCACAGAGGGGGTTCTTCAGAGGGAGAGGCAGACGGGGTTCAAGTAGGCCTGCTCCCACCCCTCAGCCTAAAGCCCCTGCCAAACAGGCACCCTGATGGGATGCCCAGGGTCGGCTCTCCACTACCTGTAGGGGGCAGGTTGGCTTACTTCGTCCAGGACTGGGAGTCTTTAACTTCAGACAGGAGAGACTCTTGCTTTGGAAACAGAAGTCTCAACCCTCTTGGCTCTCAGAGCTGTAGAAAGGGTTTCTCCCCCTCACCAGGGCAAGGGTCTGTACTCCAGGTACTTCCTTACCCCAAAAAAGACAGGAGAGTGGCGGCCTATCCTGAATCTAAGATATCTAAACAAGCACCTTTTGAAGCCAAAGTTCAAAATGGTGACACTGGGAATGATTTTACCCTCCCTAAGGCCAGGGGACTGGCTAGCCTCCCTGGACCTCAAGGATGCCTACTTCCATGTTCTTATCAGAAGCTCCCATCGAAAGTACCTCAGATTCGAACTGCCCTCAGGCCATTATCAGTTCAGAGCAATGCCCTTCGGCCTCACTTCTGCCCCGAGGGTGTTCACAAAATGTCTGGCAGTAGCAGTCGCTCATCTAAGAAGGCAAAAGATTGCCATTTTTCCCTACCTGGACGACTGGCTCATTGTGGGTCAGTCTCCAGACCAGGTCAAATCACACCTGCTAGTTACCCAGCAGCTGCTTACCTCTCTGGGATTTCTTCTCAATCTTCCAAAGTCGATTTTGGAACCTGTCCAGGTACTCACCTTTATAGGCGCAGAACTGGACACAAAGCAGGCCAGAGCCTTCCTTCCCTTGGAAAGGGTAAGGACCTTAGTGGCCCTGGCCTCGTCCTTCACTCTGCAGGTCTCTCGACCAGCAAGGCATTTCCTGCAGCTCCTAGGACACATGGCTGCCTCCACAGCTGTAGTGCAAGGAGCAAGATTTCAGATGAGGGACATTGTTCCATTTGAGAGCTTTCTGGTCTCAAAGAAGAGATTCTCTATCCAAGTTAATCCCAGTGACTCGAACTCTGATCCAGGCCCTTCAGTGGTGGCAGGATCAGAGCAATCTGGAGACAGGGGTGCCTTCATCCTCTGTCCCATTCCTTGACCCTTACTACAGATGCATCCTCTTGGGATGGGGAGCTCACATGGGTGACCTCTCCACCCAGGGTTATGGTTCCCTCAGGAATCTCTGCTCCACATCAATCTGTTGGAACTCAGAGCTGTTTTTCTAGCACTTCAGGTTTCTCTGCATCTGTTCAGAACAAGGTGGTACAGGTCAGAACAGACAACACCACTACAATGTGGTACATCAACAAACAAGGGGCACTCGGTCTTGCCTTGTGCACCGAGGCGATGAAGTTGTGGTCTCTGGCTTATTCCCTGAACGCTTCCCTCATAGCAGTTCACCTCCCAGGCAAGGACAATGTCCTGGCAGATGCTCTCAGCAGGATTTCCCAGGGCCATCACGAATGGTCACTGGATCCCCTAGTACTGCAGATAGTGTTTGCCAGATGGGGCACTCCTCAGAGAGATCTTTTCGCAGCCCCAGACAATCATCAACTTCCACTGTTTTGTTGCAGGCCCCCAGTGTTGGGCTCAGTTCCCCTGGATGCCTTTCTCCTCGATTGGAAAGGGAAGTTTCTTTATGCCTTTCCCCCCTTCCGTCTCCTGTTCAAAGTACTAGTCAAAATCAGGTCTCAGCCCTGCAAAATGATCCTGATTGCTCCAGACTGGGCCAGGCAGCCCAGGTACCCACTCCTTCTGTCCTTAGCAGTCCATCTTCCCCTGTATCTCCCCAGGAACCACAATCTGCTAACCTGTGTTCAGGGGAGAGTTTGGTATCCGAATCTCAAATCCCTCAACCTCAAGGCTTGGCTCTTGAGCAGTTAGAGTTTGCTGATTTACAACTTTCTCAAAGTGTTCTCGAAATCCTGAAGGCTGCTAGGAAGCCTTCCACCAGGGCTACCTATAACTCCAAGTGGAAAAGGTTTTCCATATGGTGTTCTGGGAAGCATGTTTCCCCGGAATCTGCTGATCTACCCAATGTATTGGACTACATGGTCCACCTTAATTCTTTGGGACTGAGACCAGCTACCCTGAAAGTGCACTTGGCTGCTGTCTCTGCCTTCATTTCAGCAGGGAAGCCCTCTTCTCTTTCTGCTTATCCTGTATTTTCCAAGTTTTTTAAAGGATTGCTTCACACCAATCCTCCATTCAGGGATCCTGCCCTGGCTTGGGATCTTAATGTGTGCATTGCTCAGCTGATGCAACCCCCCTTTGAGCCTCTGTCTTCGGCAGAGCTTAAGTATTTGACTTGGAAAACTGTATTTCTGGTAGCCATCACTTCTGCCAGGCGTATAAGTGAGTTATAGGCTTTATCAGTAGAGACTGACTTTATTTCCTTTCACAGGGATAAAGTAGTCCTCAGGACTAACAGGAAGTTTTTGCCTAAGGTGGTTTCAGATTTCCACCTTAACCAATCTATTTCACTTCCAGTGTTCTTCACTAACCATTCCTCCTCTGGTGAGAGGAGGCTGCACAGCTTAGATGTTAAGAGGGCCCTAAGTTACTACATAGAGCGTACCAAGGGTCACAGGTTTGACTCCCTCCAACTGTTTCTCACTTATGGTGAGGTTGGGAAAGGGAGACCTGCCACTAAGAGATCCATTGCCAGGTGGATCGTTTCTTGTATCCAATTTTGCTATCCAAAGCTGGGTAAGGTTCTCCCCTCAGGCCTGAGGGCTCACTCTACCAGAGGTACAGCTGCATCTCTAGCTGCTGCTAGAGACATCCCTATCTTGGAGATATGTCAGGCAGCTACTTGGAAGACAGTACACACTTTCACCAAGCATTACTCCCTGGATATTCAGGCCAGGAGGGATGCTCTCGTTTGGCTTGTCATGCTCAGAGCCTATTCCTAAGTAGGTTCTGTCCCTCCCCATGGAGGTACTGCTGTGTAGTCTGCAATAGTCATAATATAGCAAGACTTCATGTTGTTTGAAGAAAAATTGCTCACCTTAGTAATGTTGTTTCTTCTAATGGAGTCTTGCTATTATGACCTCCCCCACCTGCCCCTCTCAGAACTCCTACTTTGGGTATGGGTGGGTAGTCCTCTGTTGGCATTTATTGATGCCCTCTTTCATGTTTGGGTGTTGTGTTTATTTAGTTATTTTATCTTATTTTTCTGGTCCACTGACTTGAGTCTTGGTGTTGGGACCAGGAAAATGTGTTAATATATTAGTGGCCAGTTGGCTAGTGTAGGTTACAGCTTCCACACAGAACCTTAGTGAGTTTTTTGCTTGTAAAGATCTGACGGTTTCGGTTTGAAACCGCCCTAACAGAGCTTCTGAACCGAGCTCGCGCTCTAAGCTCCATGCTGTGCATGGAAGTTAACTCTTTCACCTCCGGAGCAGTTCTAGTGGTGGGACAAACTGCAATAATCATAATATAGCAAGACTCCATTAGAAGAAACAACATTACTAAGGTGAGTAATTTTTTCTTCAAACAACATGAAGTCTTGCTATATTATGACAATTGCAGTTTGTCCCACCATTAGAACTGCTCCGGAGGTGAAATAGTTAACTCCATTCCAAGAATGGAACTTTGAGCACGAGCTCTAAAATAGAAGCTCTGTCTGTGGAGATTCAAACCTGAACTGTCAGATTCTTTACTCCGCCTCACTGAACAGTCGCTCCGGAGATTTCTCCTACTGCTTTGTTCATTTCTCGGTTTAAACAGTATTTTCTCGGTTAAATTAAACCGCGAGTATAATTATTTTAACCGCAAAACGATCGGTTCAAGCTCTGTCTGTGGTATTGTAAGTAATAGACCTCAGACAAGAGGGTTCTGGAAGTAGTAAGCCAAGGTCTGGTTCTCAGCTTCAAAAAGTTTCCCAAGATGAGAACCAGGTTTTTTCTACCTGCAAGTTCTTCAGAGACACTTGCTGTAGAAGCAGAGGTCTCAACCCTGTTGGCTCTCAGAGCAGTAGAAAGGGTTCCTCTCCTGCACCAGGGCAGGGGTCTGTATTCCAGATACTTCCTTACCCCAAAAAAGACAGGAGAATGGCGGCCCATCTTAGACCTCAGATATCTGAACAAGCATCTTTTGAAACCAAAGTTCAAAATGGTAACTCTGGCAATGATTTTACCCTCTCTAAGGCCAGGGGACTGGTTAGCTTCCCTGGACCTCAAGGATGCCTATTTTCACGTCCTAATCAGAAGCTCCCATCGAAAGTACCTCCGATTCGAACTGCCCTCAGGTCATTACCAGTTCAGAGCAATGCCCTTCGGCCTTACCTCTGCCCCAAGGGTATTCACAAAATGTCTGGCAGTAGCAGTGGCTCACTTAAGGAGGCAAAGGATTGCTGTTTTTCTCTATCTAGACGACTGGCTCATTGTAGGCCAGTCATAAGAACAGGTAAAATCTCACCTGCAAGTCACCCAGCAGCTTCTCACCTCCCTGTGCTTTCTGCTAAATCTACCAAAGTCTGTTCTGGAACCAGTCCAGGTACTCACCTTTATAGGGGCAGAATTGGACACAAACCTAGCCAGAGCTTTTCTTCCCTTAGAAAGGGTAAGGAATTTAGTGGCTCCGGCCTCCTCCTTCACTCTGCAGGTCTCTCGACCAGCAAGACACTTTCTGCAGCTCCTGGGGCACATGGCTGCATCCACAGCTGTTGTGCAGGGAGCAAGATTTCAGATGAGAGACATTCAGTTTCACTTGAGAACCTCTTGGTCTCAGAGAAGAGACCCCCTTTCCAAGTTGGTCCCAGTGACTTGAACCTTGATCCAGGCCCTCCAGTGGTGGCAGGATCAGAGCAATTTGAGATTGGGGGTCCCCTTCATTCCCCCTGCTCACACTTTGACTCTCACTATAGATGTCTTCCTTCTGGGGTGGGGAGCCCACATGGGCGACCTCTCCACTCAGGGAGTGTGGTCCCCCCAGGAATCTCTGCTCCACAACAATTTGCTGGAGCTCAGAGCTGTCTTTTTAGCTCTTCAAGCGTTTTCTGCATCTGTTCAGAACAAAGTGGTACAAGTCAGAACAGACAACACCACAACAATGTGGTACATCAACAAGCAGGGGGGCACTCTGTCTTCGGCCTCGTGCTCCGAGGCAATGAAGTTGTGGTCTCTGGCCTATTCCCTGAACACTTCCCTCATAGCAGTTCACCTTCCAGGAAAGGACAATGTCCTAGCAGATGCTCTCAGCAGGATTTCCCAGGGCCATCACGAATGGTCGCTGGATCCTCAAGTATTGGGGATAGTCTTTGCCAGTTGGGGCACCCCTCAGATAGATCTTTTGCAGCCCCAGAAAATCACTAACTTCCACTGTTCTGTTGCAGGCCTCCAGTGTTGGGTTCAGTCCCCCTGGACGCCCTTCTTCTGGATTGGGAAGGGAAGTTCTTTATGCTTTTCCCCCCTTCCCTCTCCTGTTCAAAGTGTTAGTCAAATCAGATCTCAGCCTTGCAGGATGATCCTGATTGCCCTGGATTGG
Organism: Neoceratodus forsteri; assembly: GCA_016271365.2. Lineage (NCBI taxonomy): Eukaryota > Metazoa > Chordata > Ceratodontiformes > Ceratodontidae > Neoceratodus > Neoceratodus forsteri. The sequence goes on from CM057450.1 coordinate 386,041,670, forward strand.
GCCAGGCAGCCCTGGTACCCACTACTCCTGTCCCTGACAGTCCATCTTCCCCTTTTCCTCCCCAGGAATCACAACCTATTAACCTGTGCTCAGGGGAGAGTTTGGTATCCGAACCTCAAATCCCTCAACCTCAAGGCCTGGCTCTTGAGGAGTTAGAGTTTGCTGACTTACACCTCTCTCAGGGTGTCCTTTAAATCCTAAAGGCTTCTAGGAAGCCTTCCACTAGGGCTACTTATAATTCTAAATGGAAAAGGTTTTCCATTTGGTGTGCTGGGAAGCATATTTCCCCAGAATCTGCTGATTTGCCCATTGTGTTAGATTACATGGTCCATCTTAATTCCTTGGGCCTCAGACCAGCTACCCTGAGAGTTCATTTGGCAGCTGTTTCTGCTTTTGTTTCAGCAGGAAAGTCATCCTCTCTTTCCGCTCACCCTGTGTTTTCCAAGTTTTTTAAGGGATTACTCCATACTAATCCACTTTTTCGGGATCGGGCCTGCCTGATCTTAATGTTTGCATTGCCCAGTTAATGCAACCCCCTTTTGAACCTCTGTTTTCTGCAGAGCTGAAGTATCTAACTTGGGAAATCTGTTTTCCTAGTGGCTATCACTTCTGCTGGACGCATAGGTGAGTTGCAAGCCTTGTCAGTAGAAACGGACTCTATTTCTTTCCACAGGGATAAGGTAGTCCTCTGGACTAACAGGAAGTTTTTGCCTAAGGTGGTTTCAGATTTCCATCTTAACCAATCTATCTCCCTTCCAGTATTTTTCTCTGAACACTCCTCTTCTGGTGAGAGGAGATTGCACAACCTGGATGTTAAGAGGGCTCTTAGTTACTATATAGAACGTACCAAGGGTCACAGTTTCGAATCCCTCCAACTTTTCCTCACTTTTGGTGAGGTTGGTAAAGGGAAACCTGCCACTAAGAGATCAATTGCCAGGTGGATTGTCTTTTGTATCCAATTTTGTTATCAGAAACTGGGCAGAGATCCCCCCTCTGGCTTGAGGGCTCATTCTACCAGAGGTACAGCCGCGTCTCTAGCTGCTGCCAGAGACATCCCTATATTGGAGATATGCCAGGCTGCTACTTGGAAAACGGTACACACTTTCACCAAGCATTACTCCCTGGATGTCCAGGCTAGGAGAGATGCTCGGTTTGGCACAGCTGTTCTTCAGGAGCCTATTCCCTAAGTAGGTTCTGCCCTCCTTCATGGAGGTACTGCTGTGTAGTCTGCAGTGTATCATAATATAGCAAGACTTCATGTTGTTTGAGAAAAAATTACTCACCTTAGTAATGTTGTTTCTTCTAATGGAGTCTTGCTATATTATGACCTCCCCAGCCTGCCCCTCTCAGAACCTCTACTTGGGTAGGGTGGGCAACCTAGTGTGGCACTATTTTATGCCCTTTTTAGCTGCTTCACCCTTTTTGGGGTTTGGGGTGTGGTGTTTTATTATTCTCTTGTTTTATTCTCATTTAGTTAAAATTGTATTAGTAATTCTGGTCCCCTGACTTGAGTATTGGGTGTTGGGACCAGCAATGGGTGTTATTATTTAGGTAGCCAGTTGGCTAGTGTAGGTTACAGCTTCCACACAGACCTTAGTGAGTTTTTGCTCATGAAGATCTGACAGTTCAGGTTTGAATCTCCACAGACAGAGCTTCTATTTTAGAGCTCGTGCTCAAAGTTCCATTCTTGGAATGGAGTTAACTATTTCACCTCCAGAGCAGTTCTAATGGTGGGACAAACTGCAATTGTCATAATATAGCAAGACTCCATTAGAAGAAACAACATTACTAAGGTGAGTAATTTTTTCTTCCCGCTTATGCCAGGTTCGCCTATAGATTCTTCTAGCCCTGGCAGAGACACATCACATCCGGTGACGGGCTCGCTTGTGCTTCTGTGCCCACTTCCCCTTTTCCCAGGCCACGCGGATCCACTGGGACCTTTGACCTGGGAATAGTTCGAATCTCAGGCTGCGGATTTCCCTCAGTATGTTAGGGCCATGGATGAGTAGGTCTTTTGACCAGTTCCTCCTCTGCAGCCAGAATCTGACTCTACAAGTTCCTCTGCCTCCTTGTCTTCCTCCACAGGGGAAGAGGATCCCTCTGTCCATTTGTCCTCAGATGCTGATCAGGCCCAGTAACAGCACTTCCTAGCGAGGCTGGTCAGGGACTTGCACATTTCCCGTTATGCCCGAGACAATACTGAGTGTGCGACGCAAGCCTTCATAGGCAAATTCGGGGGAACATCATTTGGTGGTCCCATTCTGGCCAGTTCCTTTCTGGGAGGCATGTACAGTGCCTGGCACCTTCCATATTCCTCAGAACTGGCTCCCTTGGACTGCCAGAGACAGTATTGTACAACCCAGGGGTCTCCAAGCTGTCTGCCTCATCCCACTTCGGGACTGATAAATCTAGACATCCCTTACTGGCATAGACGCCCGGTCTGCGACCAGCCCCCTGATCCTAACTCTCAGGAGTTTGATCGACTGGGGTGGAGAGTTTTCTCCTTTGCATGGATGATGCTTTCTACTGTTTCACATCAGGCACACCATGCTGCCTATAACAGGCATCTGTGGGTGATACTGGGTCAGGCGCTAGCATCGCTGCCCGATTCAGAGGCTACCCGGCAAGCCATAGCCCTTTCTGCAATAGGCCTGGACTTGGCAAGGCACCAGTCAAGGGCATCTTACGACGCTAATGAAGTCACTTCACGGCTTGCAGGGACAGCAATCTGCATTAGGTAGACGGCATGACTTCGCCTTTCGAGACTGTCACCTTTAACCCAGCATAGGTTACTGGCCTCCTGCTTCCAAGGGCCCCATCTCATCTTCCATTGGGTGAGATGGGAACTACAGGGGTGCCTTTCTTCCCCTAGGGGTCAGGGGACCCGACCTCATCCTGATCAGTTCCAGTCCTAACTGTTATTTCTCTCAGGGATTCCTGGGCTCCCTTCTGGAGAACTTGGTACTCACCCAACAGTGATGAATGGTGAAGATTGACACAGGGAAGATATGAAAATTATGTACCTACCGTAATTTTTGATCTTCCTGTGTATCTTCACCATTCATCACTGAATCCCTTCCACCTTCCCCTGACAAGGCCTTAGTCCCTGAGCCGTACCACCTCCCTACTTGCCCCACCTTCTCTCCTTTGGATTATTTTTTTCTTCTCTCTGGTAGGCCACCAAGAGGCCTCCGGGGGGGTGTTGGAGGTGGGCGAGTAGGGCCCCTGTGGGGGTTTTCATAGGTTCTTCTGGTGGGCCCCTCCCTTATCCGGAACTACTCTGTGGGGTCCAGCTATCCCCTGAGTTTCCAACCCTGAGTCATCTGGGATGAGGAGGCTCTGGGGCTGGCCATAACTCCCTTGCCCTTTGTCGTTTCTTCCCTCTCTTACCTTCTCCTGTGGGGAAGGAATTATTATTTAAGGATTCCTTCTCTCCCCTTCCCCTGCCCTCAAAAACTTTTGTTTTCTCCTTATGGTAACTTTTTTTTGGGGAGGGGGAGCGGGAAATACCCCTGGGGAATTGGGATCAGAGGGAGGGAGAGTCTTACCCAATTTTGGCATTCTCCAAACCCTCAGAATCTCCCTTGAGAACATGCCTTAATGATCTCCTGATCAGCCTTATCCTGATGGGTCTTGGCCTCCCTCTCATCTCCCGCTCCCCCTCAAATCTCTTCTCTATCTCTCTTTTTCTTTCTCACTTCCTGCCTTTGGTTGTCCAGGGACTGGGGCCTTCCTCGGCCCATAACCTTCCAGGTCCCTCTCCTTCTCTGTCCTCTGGTCGGCTTATTCTTTTTCAGTTGCTTCTTTTCCTTTTGCTGTCTCTTGGGCTCCCTTACCCTGTCCTTATTTTCTCTATACCTCCTTTTCCTTCTGTCTCCCCGGCGTTTAGAACTGAGGTGGAGAAGGACCCAATGGCTGTTACTGGCCAACCTGCGAGCGCCATGCAATGTGTCGGCCTCATGGGCGGTGCTGGCTCCTCTTTCCAAAAAAAAAAAATCTCCCATGGGGTGCCTGTCCCTGGCCAGTAACCTAACAGTGATGAATGGTGAAGATACACAGGAAGATCAAGAATTACAGTAGGCATGTAATTTTCATTTCTCCATACACACCCCAAGTTTGTACAGAAGTGTTGTCAGAGTTCCATCTTAACCGGGCTTAGTCCTGCCTACCTATATTGCCAACATCCAGAATCCAGAAGCGAGGTCTCTCCACTGTCTGGATGTTAAGAGGGTCTTTAGGTTTTCATTGATAGAACTAAGAACTTCACTTAACAGCTTGTATCTCCATTGATCGTAATCTGATGGGACAGCCCATTACAATCAAGTGCATTCTGCCAGGATTGTGAATTGCCTTTGCCACTGCTGTCCATGACTAAGGGTAAACTGGAAGGCAAGGTTCATGCCCTCTCCACCAGAGTGGTTTCCATATCCCTCGCTATCTTACACTCTGTGCCTATTGGAGAAATTTACAGAGCTGCAGCTTGTAGAACAGTGCCCATTTTTTACAAGCCCTATGCTTTGGATGTCCTTGCCAGGCATAGTGTTACTTTTGGCAAGACAGTCCTGAATGGATTACTATCCTGAATGAGCCCTCAGTTCCTTCTGACCTAGTTTGGGGGACTTTTTCTGAGCTTGGTGCTCTGACCCACTAGTAGGAATCAATGGTGAAGGTATGAAAATAACATTCTTACTGTAACTCTTGATTTTCTAGGAGTATCTTCACCATTGATTCACACACCCGCCCACCAACCCCTGGACTCAGTCCAGTATGTTTGTGTTGGTCTTCAACCCTTTATGTTTGGGCTGTGAAAACACTGTGTTACTGGTTTGGTAGCATTTCTTCTCAGGTCACCAGGGATATCTTATGCCCTTGGTTTAAGGCCATAGGTACTTGTTAGGTTAAGCTGCACCTCCTCGGTAAAAAAGGTACTGAGGTGATTGGGGGTTGGCATCATTGTAGGCAGGTGACTGCATGCGCTCATTCATGGTACCGCGCATGCACGCTGCTTGCCTTGGTGCCAGCCTTCTGAAAAGTTCTGGCTCCTGCTGGGTCCTAACACCTCTAGCTCAGACCTACTAGTGTGAATCAATGATGAAGATATTCATAGAAGATCAAGAACTACAGTAGCTTTTCTGCCAGAGCTGCATGCTTTAGGGTTGCTGCCTTTAAGATCACTAATTATCCATTTTCTGTCTACCTAGTGGTGTGAGGCGCTCTGGTTCCATACCCAACTACCCCTTTGTGCCACATATTTTGCCCTTTTTCTCTATTCAAAGGTTGGTAATCATATGTTATGTTATTGTTTGTTTATATTTCCTATCTCCTTTCCATATCCTATTGAGTGAGGAAAATTCTTAGTCCTCTCTTTACTTTTTCGACACTTTGTTTCTCTCTTGGCAAGCAAAACTGAGGTTTGTGTGGGAGCCGGCAATGGTTTTTGGCTAGGGTGGGGGGGTGCACAGGTGCCATGCCCAGTAGCCGTAGCTGGCCCCTGTCCAAATGCTTTGCCCCCACGGGGCCCTAGTTCCTCCAGTTCTGACATACAAGTTGTAATCACTAGTGATGAAATTCTGGAAGCTCAAAAGTTACAGTAAGTACACAACTTTCATTTATAATCTTTGGGGCCACACATTCAACTGTTGGGAGCCCAAGCCCAAAGACGGTGGCATGTGCTTACTACAGTAGTTTTGCCTGGGTGCTCAAGCACCACAGCTCCTAACATGGTGGTAGGCTCCACATTGCAGTTAAGAACCGTAGAAGGGTTTATGTATGTGGTCAACAAACTCCTGGCCAGCTGTTCCCCACCCCCTGCATTAGGGAGCCTGTCTCCTATCCATTGCCTCCTGCCCCCACCCATTATCACATGGCCTATATCTGATGTGTAGCAAGTGCACAAAGGATTTAAGTCATGCATTTTGCACTCCTTACCAATGGGGGAGATACAGTGAGTGTGAGTCAGCCAGCAAAAAGCATTCACTAATGCCACTGGATATGGCATTTGTAAGTGGGACATAAACCTCATTCAGTGGGTCCTAAATGTTCAAATATGGGGACCACTGTCTGTATTAGAATTAGCAATAGTCCAGTATCAAACCATTTATTTATCTTTACCTGTCTTCCCAGAATTGATGAGATTAATTCTGGCTGTTTAGAGTTAATATTTTCCCTGTAATAATAGAAAACAATATACCATATAGAAAGATAAACCAGACTTTTTTGTTTCTATTTACAGTACTGTCTGGTTCTTGTTACGAGAATGCAGTCAATCCCTGCTTTCACTGACATAAACCCTTGCCCTTCCATCTTTGGAGAGGTCACTCTTTGCTGCGTATGACCCACTGCTGACCTCACTGAACCCTGAGGAATAACCCCACTACATAAGGGTGAGAAGTGTCCCTCACTGCTTCCTAAAATCAAATCCTATTGAAGGGAGTGGGCCAGACTAATCAGTTTATCCCCAGCTGGGCATGGGAGGCCCAGTGACATCATGTACAGAAGCTGCTTTAAGCTTTCTGTAGTGTCTCCTCTTTCCCAGTTAACTGCTCTGCTTCACTGTGACCCCCTTATCACCAGAGAACAGACATGCAGCAGAATCTCGGTCCTTCCTCACAGGTGGAGGGCACCCACTGACACCATCCTGCCAGTTTGTAATTGTGACCCAGGCTTGGGACAGGACTTGGGCAATGAGCACAACTAGCAGCTCCCCAGTCACTGTGTTATGTGTCTTTTCTTAAACTTGTTTCCATAGAAAAGTTCTCATGAAAGATTCAAGATTTGGCTGTGAATTCTTGAATCTTCAGTGTGAGATAGCTTGTTTGCTACTATGGCTCATTCTTACATAAGACAGCTACTCATTACTTAGCAGTGCTGAGCGCCGTCTGTGCTACACCTGCATCAAAAATAGCTCAAACTTCATAGAAAGCATTTTATTAGGGTCACTAAATCACTGCGGCTAGAGAGGCTGCATTCCCCAGATGTTTTGGGGAGAGACATGCCATATGTTTGGAAGGACTTACCAACACATACGAAGTTAATGTATTAGTATTTTTACATGCAGCTGTGCCAATAAAGATTAATTTCAGCTATTCAGCAGACATTACTGCAGAAGTAAGCAGAAACAAGTAGAACACTAGCAAACCTTGAAAATATACTGTAGATCTTGCAGGAATCAGTATTCTCAATAGAGTCCCATGAGTGGGTCTGTGCTGGAGGTGCTAGGACCCCACAGGAGCCACAACTTTTCTGCAGGGCTGGTCATGCGAGTAGGCCCTGGGTAGTCTTCACGGCACTTGCCCACTGGTATGCAGCAGTGCCAGCCCCCAACCGCCTCAGTTCCTTTTTTCCTGCCTATACAACGACAGCGCTCAATTCTTTAATTTTAGTTTAAAACACACTAGTTTATTATTTTTGTATCTGTTTAGTTAAACGCACAAAAGCCTACGGATCTACTAAAAATCAGTGTTCTCCATGGATTTCCCCTTGTGGGTTTGTGCTGGAGGGGCTAGGACCCCTGAGAACCAGAACTTTTCTGGTGGGAGCTAGTGATGTGAGTAGGCCCTGTGCATGCGTCACCACATGCGCCCATTAGTATACAGTGGCATCCTCCCCCACCCGCCTCGTTTTTTTCCCCCCATCATCTAGTGTGCATCAGTAGCACTGTCGCTCTCCTCATCAGAGCCAGGACTTCGCTGTCTGTACGACAACAGTGTTTACTTCTTCAATTTAGTTTTAAAGATACACTACAGTTTGTTATTTTTCTGTCAGTTTAGAAGAATTTTACAGCTTCTCTCAGCCCTACCTTGTACCAGTGGCAAACTGCCATGGAAAAAGGTAGTAAGTCTGAAAAGGTTAGTTGCTCCAGCAATGGGACTTTGTCTGGCTACTATCTCTCTCTCCCTGGGTGGGTGCTCTGGCAATGGGTAATCCTGCATCCAGGAGGAGAGACAGTCCTTCTGGAATCACAAATAGAAACTGTCCAGGGTCTCTGCACTGTTCAGCTTCAACCTCTTCCAGCAAATAGGTGTAGAAACTGCACCAGTCGAGGTCATCCTCTGGTCGTTCTGCTGTGAGACACTTGACTTCCACAAGCCTGGGTTCCCCACTAGCATCACCAACAACACTTGGGATACCTGGGCCTGTGAGCCTCTCTGTCCAGTAATGGGAACTCTTGGGGGGATTTGGCCATTGGGCAGCTCTTATGGATCAGTGGGTGCAGTGTATAAGTCACAAGGTGCCATTTCTGGTGCCGTCCCCTAATCCCTTGGGGTCACCTGGGCTGACACCATCTGCTGTGCTGCTTGACATAGGTGCACAGCTGACTGCAGCACCAGCCGCTTGGTTGGTACTGCTGTCAGTGCCATTAATGTCTGCCCTACTTGTGGTGTAGTCTCAGTCCCCTCTGGGGGGCACAGGGACAGCCATGGTGCTGCTGCTGATTACTTTGGTGCCGGTTGGGTCGTCGACTCCGTTGTTGGTGCCATGTTCGGTGCCAGGGTCAGGCTCCTTGAGGCCGACACCATGGTGCCACATGCAGTGTTGCACAAGCCTTTGTTGTTAGGATCATTCTGTCTGGGGATGATCCGGGTGCTGTGCTCAGTTCTGCCACTGGCAGTGTTTCGCAGGCCTCAAATGGGACTGAGGCCAGTGTCACCAGTGTTGCCAAGGCTGTGGTGTGCACTGTAGGCTCTGCGACACCCCCCACTACTCTCTGAGTGAGAAGGATATAGTAGGGAGAAAATCAGACCCTAACCTCATCATCTCTGATAGTGAAGAGGATGACTCTATCACAGTCCAGAGAACTCAGAAGCAGTCCTTGTGACTGTACCTTAGGAGCAGAGATGGTCAAAGTTTTCAAACTTTACTCTGCAGATTAATCTCTGAGAAATTTCTGCGAAATTAGTGACAGACATGGAATGGCTAATTTCGCCGCGAAGTGCAGAATTTCGCCTCCAAATTGCAGAATTTCATCGCGGGCGCAATTCCCCCATTTGCAGGTGAAATTCCACAATTTGCTGGCACAATTCTGCACTTTGAGGGCTGAACTTCGCAATTTGGGGCAAAATAAAAATGTTTCTGAGGGTAGGGAAAACTTTGTTGAATTTTGGCTGATTCATGGCAACTTCGTGTAACCCCCAGACCCCTGCCTTTTTGCAAACGACAGGTGGTTTGCTGTTGAAGCTGACAGCAGTACCTGATGGGGACTGGGTTCGGGGAGGACTAGGTTACTCGGCACAGGGGGCCTAGGTTTGGCTACTCTGCACAGGGGCACCCAAGTAAATCCGAACACAGGAAGCAATAACTGTAATGTCCAAAACCAGGAATGGGATTCTACAGTGTGGCTTTTATTCACATCCAAACTGAACAAACAAAGCACAGACGGACCCCCACGGGGCTACATTCCTGGTAATGCAGATTAGAGATAACAGAACACTTCTTCACATTTCAGCCCTCAGGCTCTGAACCCACCAGGCACACAGCCCGGACTTGCATGCAGCTTTGGGTACACAGCCTGATTTGTATACTACTTGGATTTTCCCCATGGCCTGGCTCCCCCGCCGGCCACTTGATCCGCGGTCTATATGGGAATGAACCAGTTTTCCTATTGGTGGCTCCCCAAACCTTAGAGCCTTCGACTCCTAAAGGGAAATTTCCTTCCAATCCCATGTCTGGGTACTTCCCTCGTCACTGGCCAAGTGCATGAGGCAAAGTAGAAATCCACAGAGCAAATTCTTAGAGGTGGACCTGGTTACTAAAGATGGGGCGTCTCCCAGCTCCAGCTCCCACAATCCATACCCGGCCATTTCTCTGGAAACTAAACAACTCTTTTGAAAGCTTGGCAATGTAGATTACTGGGTAGACGTATGTCACATCTCCTCTACATGTCTTGACTTCCCCTGTGTTCTGGACTTGAACATACTTTTACTTTTGGCTAAGTCTATTACTCTAGGCCTCCCACTACTTCAGTAGTCCAGTCCCCTCTTTTACACAGTTCAGGATGAAACATGGTCCCTTTAGAAAGAGCAGAACTCATCCTTTGGTTGCAGGTGCCCCATATGCGAATCACAAAATCTTCTTGTACCCCACACTCATGGACAAAATAAGGCAGCTTCTTTCTCCAGCAGTAGCTAGGGGGTTGCCCCTGGAATAGCAGGCAAACCTTCCTGCCCCATCCCCTCAGGGATGGGGCACAGAGACCCAAATCAGCGGTCTCCACCACTTTAAAAATAGCTTACTGTGTCTCTCTTTAGGCGGAAAAACACACATTTCTCTAATTGTAGCCCTATTTCAGGGCTGAGGCTCCAAGAGCCTGAGCACAGAGCTACTGTGCTCCTCTCACAACAGTCTCCAAACTCCAACTGCCACAGATTGATTGACTGTTCAAACCTCCCAACATTCTACTCTAACTCCCTTCTGCAGATTCCATTGTGGCTCATGCAGTTGCGATAGTTCTATGGTAATGTCATCTCTCAGTCTCAGCTGAGGCTGAGAACAGAGTGAGACAGTGTGAAATCCATTTAACTGGAGTTTCACAAGCTGCCTTCCCTGCCTACCACTAGGTCTTACTGGGATTCTAGTAACCCTGGGTAACAAGGGGGTTACACTCGCCCTTGACCAGGAAAATGACTGTCTGCAGTCATTGTTTACCCAGCTTAGGCCATCCCACCCTATGTGCTACCTGTGGAGGGGGGTGATCAGGCCCCCTCCTACCATGTGCAAGCACAGGCAGGCAACACTAAGGGCCTAGAGGCCTTTAGCTGACATATCAGCCTCTACTCTACCCACTTACTATGGCTGCCTAGTGGCTCTGGTAGAACTGTCCAGAGCATAGCCCTAATAGCTCAGAACTGCAGTCCTTATGGCCATTCAGGACCATAGCCTGTCTGTCCCCCCCAGCCCTTTAGGGAAAATCTATCTGCCTCTAACTTAACATCCTAAAAGAAAAACAACCCGGGGACCTCCCCGACCTTGGGCACCCTGCAACTACACACCAAGAAACTAATACCGCACCATTACATCACTTTACTGCCTCCCTACCCCCACAACCACACCTGTGGAAGGAAAGGGTTACTACAGTAACAACAACAATAACAAGTACAGTACTTTAAATTACTACACACTAAAATACTAGTGAAGAACTCCAGTGAGCCCCTCCTCCTCTTCTTGTCTTCTCTTCTATCTTCTTCAGGAACACCTGCAAGAAAAAGAAAGACAACACACGCTCCTAATCTGCATACACAGTCTACCTAAACCCCTACCATCAAAACACTGGAGAATCCCAAAAAGATTTTTTTTAGAAACGCTAGAAAAACAGTATATACACTAAAAAACAGTAGAAAAACAATGACATCATTTACAATACACATTTGGAGGGATGGAGTGCCCTAAAAGTCCCAACTGGTGACCACAGTGCCCGAAGGCTAGTCCATTAAAGAGTCTCTCCTGGGCCGGAGCCTGGTGAAGCACAGTTCTAGCAGGCCAAAGTCCCGAAGGGGAGAGTCTTTGAGGACAGTTCACACATTCTGGAGTCTGCTAGTGTAGGGTGTGTACTGCAATGTCATAAGGATAGAAAAGTTCGGACTTACCAGCCCCTTGTAGAACGGAAAATCTGCACCGACCTGCTCCTCAGCTGAAGACTCTCCCTGGCAGCATGTCTTCCGATACAGCTGGGCGGACATCTTCCAGGAACTACAGGAGGGCACATCTGGGAACTGCTGGGCTGATGTCATCTCTGGAGATGGAACCTTGGAACAGGAACAAAAAAGGAAAACAGCTGGTCTGACATCATCCGATTACCAGGCGATGAAGCAGGATACAGCTGGGCTGGTGTCCTCTCTGGATCTGAAGTCATCTGGCGGGCCAGTCGATGGATTCTGGAATGGCCAGTACACTGTAGAACTGATGAATGTGGGGCACCTGAGTCCTGGATGTTCATACTGGCGAATCAAAAAAGGCACTGCACAGGCTGGTGTAGCAGTATTGACTACCACTGCTCGGCTTTCCATCTAGTAGGCACGGGCACATTTGCTGGGAGGTCCTTGCATTGAGGCCAATAGTACAGGGGGTCAGGAGCTTGAATTATTACCCTGTCTAGGCGCACATAATTCACACAGTGGAAGGTTTCACGTCCTTCTCCATCCACTATTCGCACTCTGTCCATAAACAGTGTCCTGCCTCTCTTCCACTGGGTATATTTCTCATGAAACAGTCTGTTCTTGACGTGCTTGTTTGCACCAGGATGCACACATTTCATTGCTTCGGCCCAGAGCCAGGATTTCCTGCTTTCAAACAACATGAAGTCTTGCTATATTATGACAATTGCAGTTTGACCCAACCTTCGAACTGCTCCGGAGGTGAAAGAGTTAAGTTCCATGCAAGGCATGGAATCTTGAGCGCGAGCTCGGTTGAAAACTCTGTCTGTTTTGCTTCAAACCTAAACTGTCAGATTCTTTACTCCACTCACTGAACGGTTGCTCCGGAGATTTCTCCTACTGCTCGGTTCATTTGTCGGTTTTAAAGTGTATAATTTTAGGTTTCAAACCACATTTGTTTTTAAAATAAAACCGCAACCAGTCGGTTCAAGCTTTGTCTGTGATATCGTAAGTAATTCAAAGTTTTACTTTTATTCTGTGTGGAAATTGTAAACGATATTATCGGTTCAGTCCTGAACCGATCAGGTTGGTTTAAAATTATTTTAAATTGCTTTAGAAGTGCGGTTCCCGGTTCTTATCAGTTCTAAAAAAAACAGATTTCATTACGTTTTTTTCCACGACCCGTGACACGGTTTGGAACCGATAAGGGTGTCTTGCTTGGCTAAGGGCCGTTAACGGGCAAGTTTTCTGGTTAGGCTAGCATTATGTCTGAGAAACCCAAAAGAAAAACCCGGGCCCACTGGGTTTCAACACTGTGATGTCTGTGGGGAAACTTTTGCTAAGGCTGACCCACACACCACATGTGTCTATTGTCTGGGGTTTGACCACTTCAATTCAGACCGCCAGATTTGTGTGAATTTCCCTGCAGCTACCCGGGATAAGAGAGCTGGTAGGCTCAGGGAAAAGGAGGCTAAGAAGTCCGTTGACCCGGATAGCCAGCCCGGTTCGGTGCCAACCGAACCAGAGGGAGTGCCCTCTAACCAGGGTGAGTCTTCCTCGGGCAAAAGGAGAGCTGACTCAGACGAGTCGGTTCCAGTTAAAAGGACTAGGAAGTCAGCAGGTCTGGAGCCAAAAATTCCTTCTACAACTGCTGCAGAGATAGCCAAAGCAATCAAAATTGTCCAGTCACTTTCCCTGGTTCCGACCGAACCGGCGCCATCAGGCAAGCTGTCGGTTCCACCGGTTCAGGAGTATGATATAGAGGAATTTTATGAACCGGAGGAGGGGGAGATTATGAAGAGAGTGAATGTGATTTTGACAGTCTGGATGTGCCCATTGAACTGGACATTTCTCCAGACAGACCTATGGAAGTTTCTCCCCCCAGGCTTTCTGACTCCCCTTCTCATTTTATTTTCTATAAGAAAGTGGCTGAAACCCTCCAGCTTCCTATGGAAGACGCTGTGGGTGACCAAGAAGAGCCTGACTATGTGAAAATGATGGATATCCCAGAGTCTAGAAGACTGTCTATTCCTATGCACAAATCCTTCAGGAAACAGACAGTAAAAATTTTAAAAGCTCCCCATTCTGTACTTCCTGTGGACAAGAAAATGGACAGGAGGTACACTTTGTCAGGCTCTGACACGGAGTTCCTCTCACAACAATGCAGCCATGTTGGAGTTGTGCAGGCCGCAGCCTGTGATAAGGCAAATATTCCTTTGGCTTCACACCCCCCCGGACAAGGACTCCAGGAGGATTGATGCCATGGCAAAGAAGCAGTACATGGCAGCATCTTTGGGATTCAGACAGGCAAATTATATGGCTTATGTTGCAAGATATCAGAAATCCAGATGGGATACTATTATGGCTCTAGCAAATCAAGTCCCTGAACAACTTGCCAGGGAACTGGAGCAGGTGGCTGCTGATGGTATTGAGGCATCCAAGGTGCAATTCCATGCTGCAGTGGACTCTAATGATGTATCTTCCAGAGTCATGGCTACATCTGTGGCCTTTCGTAGAACGGCTTGGCTCAGGTGTACTAGCCTGTCACAGGATACCCAGGCTAAGGCCATGGATTTTCCTGTTGTGGATAACTCTCTGTTTGGAGAGCAGACAGAGAATTATATGAAGAAAATGGATGAGTACAGGACCACCTATAGGAGTGCACAGGCCAAGGAAAGGCAGGCCACTCCTCAAAGGCAGCTTTCCAGGGGCAGGGGCAGGCCTTTTCATAGGCCTTTTTACCAAGCCCAGGCCTCCTCTTCAGCCTATGCCCAGAGGGGCTTCTTCAGAGGAAGAGGCAGATGGGGTACGAGCAGGCCTGCTACCACCCCTCAGCCTAAAGCTCCTGCCAAGCAGGCACCCTGATGGGATGCCCAGGGCCGATTCTCCACTACCTGTAGGGGGCAGGCTGGCTTACTTCGTCCAGGACTGGAAGTCTTTAACATCAGACAAGTGGGTCCTGGAAGTGGTAAGCCAGGGACTGGTTCTCAGCTTCAAAAAATTTCCAAAGATGAGAGCCAGATCCTTTCCACCTGCAAATCCTTCAGAGGCTCTCGCCTTAGAAACAGAAGTTTCAACCCTCTTGGCTCTCAGAGCTGTGGAGAGGGTTCCTCCCCTACACCAGGGCAAAGGATTGTATTCCAGGTACTTCCTTACCCCAAAAAAGACAGGAGAATGGCGGCCCATCCTGGATCTCAGATACTTAAACAAGCACCTTTTAAAACCAAAATTCAAAATGGTGACTTTGGGAATTATTTTACCCTCTCTAAGGCCAGGGGACTGGCTAGCGTCCCTGGACCTCAAGGATGCCTACTTCCATGTCCTCATCAGAAGCTCCCACCGAAAGTACCTCAGATTCGAACTACCCTCAGGCCATTACCAGTTCAGAGCAATGTCCTTCGGTCTCACCTGCCCCAAGGGTATTCATAAAATGCCTGGCAGTAGCAGTTGCTCATTTAAGAAGGCAAAAGATTGCCATCTTTCCTTACCTGGACGACTGGCTCATAGTAGGCCAGTCCCCAGAACAAGTCAAATTACACCTTCAAGTCACCCAGCAGCTGCTCACATCTCTAGGTTTCCTTCTCAATCTTCCAAAGTCAGTTCTACAGCCTGTTCAGCTTCTCACCTTCATAGGCGCAGAACTGAACACACAACAGGCCAGAGCCTTCCTTCCTTTAGAAAGGCAAAGACCCTGGTTTCTCTGGCCTCCTCCTTCACTCTGCAGGTCTCTCGTCCAGCAAGGCATTTTCTGCAGCTCCTAGGGCACATGGCTGCTTCCACAGCAGTAGTGCAGGGAGCAAGATTTCAGATGAGGGACATTCAGTTCCATTTGAGAGCCTTCTGGTCTCAAAGAAGAGATCCTCTATCCAAGCTGATCCCAGTAACTCGAACCCTGATCCAGGCCCTGCAGTGGTGGCGGGATCAGAGCAATCTGAGACAAGGGGTACCCTTCATCCCACAGTCTCACTCCTTGACCCTTACTACAGATGCATCCCTCTTGGGGTGGGGAGCTCACATGGGCAACCTCACCTCTCAGGGATTGTGGTCCCCTCAGGAATCTCTGCTCCACATCAATCTGTTGGAACTCAGAGCAGTTTTTCTAGCACTTCAAGCTTTTTCCACATCTGTTCAGAACAAAGTGGTACAAGTCAGAACAGACAACACCACTACAATGTGGTACATCAGCAAGCAAGGGGGCACTCGTCTATGGCCTTGTGCACCGAAGCAATGAAGTTGTGGTCTCTGGCTTATTCCCTGAACACCTCCCTTATGGCAGTTCACCTCCCAGGCAAAGACAATGTCCTGGCAGATGCTCTCAGCAGGATTTCACAGGGCCATCACGAATGGTCTCTGGATCCCCTTATCCTGGAGGTGGTGCTTGCCAGGTGGGGCACTCCTCAGATAGATCTTTTTGCAGCCCCAGACAGTCACCAACTTCCTCTTTTTTGCTGCAGACCCCAGTGTTGGGCTCAGTCCCTCTGGACGCCTTCCTTCTCAATTGGGAAGGGAAGTTTCTCTATGCATTTCCCTTCCTCTCCTGTTCAAGGTGCTAGTCAAGATCAGATCTCAACCTTGCAAGATGATCCTGATTGCCCCAGATTGGGCCAGACAGCCCTGGTATCCACTGCTCCTGTCCCTAGCAGTCCACCTTCCCCTGTGCCTTCCCAGGAATCACAATCTGTTAGCCTGTGCACAGGGGAGGGTTTGGTATCCGAATCTCAAATCTCTCAACCTCAAGGCCTGGCTCTTGAAGAGTTAGAGTTTGCTAACTTACATCTTTCTCAGGGTGTACTTAATGTTTTGAAGGCTTCAAGGAAGCCTTCTACCAGGGCTACTTATAACTCCAAATGGAAGAGGTTTTCCATATGGTGCTCTGGTAAGAGTATTTCCCCAGAGTCTGCCGGCTTGCCCACAGTTCTGGATTATATGGTGCATTTAAATGCTTTGGGGCTGAGACCAGCTACCCTAAAAGTGCACCTGGCAGCAGTCTCTGCTTTCTTATCAGCAGGTAAATCCTCTTCTCTCTCAGCTCATCCGGTTTTCTCCAAGTTTTTCAAGGGGTTGCTTCACATCAACCCTCCATTCAGGGATCCTGCCCCTGCATGGGATCTTAATGTTTGCATTGCCCAGCTTATGCAACCTCCTTTTGAACCCATGTCTTCAGCAGAGCTTAAGTACTTGACTTGGAAGACTGTGTTTTTGGTAGCTATCACTTCTGCTAGGCGCATAAGTGAACTACAAGCATTGTCAGTGGAACCTAATTTTATCTCCTTTCATAGGGATAAAGTGGTCCTCAAGACTAATAGAAAGTTCCTACCTAAGGTTGTCTCGGACTTTCACCTGAATCAATCTATGTCTCTTCCTATGTATTTCACTGACCATTCTTCCTCTGGTGAGAGGAGATTGCACAGTTTAGATGTCAAAAGAGCCCTTAGCTACTACATAGAGCGTACCAAGGGTCACAGGTTTGATTCCCTTCAGCTGTTTCTCACTTATGGTGAGGTAGGTAAAGAGAAACCTGCCACTAAAAGATCTATTGCCAGGTGGATTGTTTCTTGTATCCAATTTTGTTATCTAAAACTGGGTAAGGTTCCCCCTTCAGGCCTGAGGGCTCACTCTACCAGAGGTACAGCTGCGTCCTTGGCTGCTGCCAGGGACATCCCTATCTTAGAGATATGTCAAGCAGCTACTTGGAAAACAATTCATACTTTCACAAAGCAGTACTCCTTGGACATCCAGGCTAGGAGTGATGCTCGGTTTGGCACAGCTGTGCTTCAGAGCCTATTCCCTAAGTAGGTTCTGCCCTCCTCCATGGAGGTACTGCTATGTAGTCTGCAATTGTCATAATATAGCAAGACTTCATGTTGTTTGAAGAAAAAATTACTCACCTTAGTAATGTTGTTTCTTCTAATGGAGTCTTGCTATATTATGACCTCCCCCCACCTGCCCCTCTCAGAACCTCTTGTTGCTGTTGGGATGTGGGTGGGTAGTGATTTGTTGGCATCTAGTGCTTGCCATTGTTGTTTGTTGTTGTTGAATTTTCATTTTCTTGGTCCCCTGACTTGAGTCTTGTTTTTGGGACCAGAAAATGTGTTACTGCTTAGTAGCCATTTGGCTAGAGTAGGCTTACAGTTTCCACACAGAACCTTAGTGAGTTTTTGCTCGTAAAGATCTGACAGTTTAGGTTTGAAGCAAAACAGACAGAGTTTTCAACCGAGCTCGCGCTCAAGATTCCATGCCTTGCATGGAACTTAACTCTTTCACCTCCGGAGCAGTCCGAAGGTTGGGTCAAACTGCAATTGTCATAATATAGCAAGACTCCATTAGAAGAAACAACATTACTAAAGTGAGTAATTTTTTCTTTCTCAATCTCCTCCCAGACTCTCAGAGGAAAGGTTGGAAAGGTCATCCCATAGATCTCATTTGCCTTCCTACGAACCAGTCTCTCCTCTTTACTAGCTTTGGTCAACCTGAGACCGCTGACCTGGCTTGGGGGTGGCCAGTCCTGGTTCTGCCAGCTACACATCCTCAACGAGATTAAAAACGGATCCCTGACTACTTCTTCTTGCATAGCCAGGGCAGTGGCATCACCACTCTCTTCCATGCATTCCTCCGAGGCAAGAGCTTGAGGCTGTGTACCCGTTCCTTTTTCACAAGGCCACATAGGTTCCCCCTCATCTTCTTCCTCATTGAGGATTTGAGCCCAGGAGTGAGCAGTCGTCCTCACTCCTGAGACTATCCACTGATCACTAGGCGTGGGGGTCTACACCTCCCATTCAAAGGCCTCCCGCATCTCATCTTCTCCTATGAGACTTGGGCTAGCTCCCCCCCCCAGGGGTCTACTGGTGCTTTATCTGAACTTTCCTTCTGAGATCCAGCATCCGAAACTTCAACATCTGGTTCTGTCTCAATCTGCACCCTCTAGCTTTGTGCCACACTCCCCCGAGGGGCCTTCTTCAACAGGCTCTGCCTGGTGCTGTGTGCTGCCAACTACAGATTCCTGAACCTTTGTCCACATGGGAGCCAAATGAATCTGGGGCGCTTTATACAAGCCATATTTCTCTAGGCACCCAGCACAGTGAGGTATCATGAAGACGTCCCTTCCAGCGTTTAAGCAAATTTGACACACTTGCACTGGATATCCAGGAATCGCCACATGAAAAGGCAGTTGTCCTCCATAATAACACCTTTCAATCTCCCTTAATCTATTTACTGCTGCTGTTACTGCAGCCCGGGCGTGATCGGGGTAGCGAGCTGGTCCTGAGGCCATAACTGCAGGGAAAACAAACAAAAGCTCACTGTTAGTGAAAGTCCCACTTCACTGAACACTTTCTTTACTTTTAAAATGGCTCCTCTGCTGCTGTGTTTACTTTACTACACCACCCTGTAATGGCGGTGGCAGCACTCCTGCGCATCAACATTCAGAAATTGGGTCAAGCCACTGCGCATCCGATTTACACACACTACTGACAACTTTTGCTCAAACTGCACAAACTTGCACTGTTCTTTTTCTAACACATTTACATGATTTTCCACGGACTTTTCACTTGCTGGAAACATTTCTTTAACTCACAGTCCCTTAAAGCCTCAGGATTTTAAGCACAGAATTGCCTGTGTAACCCCTAGATGGCGCTATCCCAGGGGCTACTACCCCTGCCTGATTTGCCACTAACAGGTTGAGGGGCCTGGATCCAATGGCGGGTGCCTCCACCCAGAGGTCAGGGTTTGCAATAGTTAAACTAACTTGGTCACAGCCCTCTGGGACACTGCAACCCCCTTCTTCCCACTAGTGGCCCACACAATATATCAAATTACCTTCACAGTATACACTTACCCCCAGGACTGATTCCGGCACTGGGACCTCCTGTGAAATAAGATACAGTGCAACAATCACAGTACAGTACTTTAACATAGACAATTACCTCAGGCAGTATAACTTTGCTGAAACAAGCAGCTCTGATTTATTTAGGGATATAACAAGGACAGGGAAATCAGGTTAATTAGCTATCACTCTACTCATCTACCTATGGCTCTGTGCACAGGCCTATCCCTACCAGTTACTGTCCCTGGGTACCCAAGCCCTAGTGGCTAGTCCAAACCGTGGCAGCTGGTAGGGCCCTTTCCCACAGAGAAAAGAAAAATTAGTTTAAACAGTCAGCAGTACAGTGATTCCATTTGGATTTAATGTGGCAATTAAACAGGGAGCGACCCTGAATTAGTACTCACGACCTCCAAACAAGATAGGGTCCTTCAGTGTCAGCAGGGCTACTCTTGAGCTCCACAAGACTCCTCACACATTTATATGGCAAACAGGCAGGCTGCTTCTCTATCCCGATCGCAATTACTGCACAATACCCGGGAGAACACACAGCAGATTCAAGTCCTGACAGACCGAGTGCAATTTGGCAATTTCTCCAGTCTTCTACAGGGTGAGCCTGGTTTCTACTCTTCAGATATCCTTTGATTCTCTTCACAGGATGGATTCAGTCCTAACAAGCAGTTACACAAGCTGCAGACCAGAACTCTGGACCTTACACATGTTTTTTGACTAAAACTGTGCACTGAAGGAGCACAGGGTTCCTTTCCCCTTCACTGCCAGAGCTAAACTGAAACTCCAACAGACAAAACCGGCACTTCCTTTGAGTTCCTCCCAGTTCTTGACTGGATTGGCTGTCACTCACAATAGACTGCTCCTGTTGGTCCAAAAGGCCCGAAGTCTAAACTACATCTCCCAGAGTCACTGCCCATACAATCCTCTTGTGGCTGGCTCAGATTATGAGTCCAAGTTCTGATTCGTCCAAGGCACCATTTTAGAGCTAGCTTACCCCACACTGATTGGTCCAGTTCAGCAGTTCAAAACCAGAATGGGGAACTAGGCAGACACAGTTCTGACTGCAAAGAAAGCAGGTTAGACAAACTGTAATTTCATTATTACTGTAAATGATTTCTGGCAAACAGTTACATCTTTCAGATAGGTTCCCTTTGCACTCCTAGTGACTGCAAAAATGGAGTGAATTGGCAGCAGCTCGAGTGGTACTCAAACAGAGAAGCACACAGTCCCCCATACAAACTAATTATGTCTGGAAGCAGACAGCTCTTAAAGAGACAGTACCAGAGGCTCTAAAAACACTCACTGATAAATGGCTTAAACGCCAAACACCATTCAGGCTTGGAGCATTCAAGCAAGCTCCTGGAAGTCTTTTGGGAACCCCCATTTGCAGGGGGGTTACACCTGTAAACTAGTGCTGCACATTTGGCTACAACTCACAGTCTCTCTCTGGCTTTAAAACTTGAAACTGATGCTGAACTCATAACTATGCACACAGTCCATGGCTTAACAGACTTGCACTTGCTGGTAGAACTTGACACAGTCGTTACTTGCAAAGCGACTACACTGCTGCACACATATTTAGCTGGCTTTTGGCAGAAAATCACTGTTTGAGCAACTTTTACTGTTGGTACTTACAGTAGCTGTTAGCTGCGATGGAAAAGGGGCCTGCAGCCAGTCTTGGAGGCCTCAGAAAGAGAACGGGTGGGCAGTCCTGCTGATCGTCTCCCCGATCACCACACTCGCAATTTAGTCGATCAAGATGTGGGTTGAGCCAGATTTTGAACAGACAAGTCTATTTTTAACAGTTTTACAGCGCTTTTTAATCACCGCAATGCTCCTCCACTAGCCAGTACACGCACTCCACTCACACTCCCTCTCGAATGCTGGGAAGTCACTGTGGAGCTGGCTGAGGGGCAGGACTAATTGCAGCCTCACCAGTCACACAACGCCATGCAAATGAGCCTCTTCTTCCTCGCGAGTGCTCTTCTCCTCACAGCGATCATCGAGCAGGCAAATTTAAACTGCAGAAACCACTTTTTTTTTTCCAGCTGACTCCACGGCGGGAGCCCATTTCAGTCATTTAGCATGGCCATTCACACAGCAAGTTTCCCAGTTCATTCAAAAGCATTTCCAACATCCAGGGCACAATTTTCCTGTTGCTACCCCCTTAGTCTTCCACACTTTTCTTAATCGCACAGTTCTTTAAAAAGCATTTCCAACGTCCAGGACATAATTTTCCTGTTGCTATCCCTAGTCTTCCACACTTTTCTTAATCACCACAGTTCTTTAGAAAGCAGGCTAAAATGCTGTAAACAATTTATGCAGGACAAGGGCACACTCTTTTAGCTTTACTGCTCCTTGGTAAACAGTTGGCATTTAACAGCAGCATAAGATCCACAGCACACAGCAACACACTAGTTAGCCTTGCTTCAGCTTTTTGGGCTACCCACTGCCAGATACCCAAAACGCTAGCTCCTTTTCCCCGAGTACCTTCCTCCCAAATTTGAAAATCCAAAGCGGTGCCTCCATTTTTGTAACCCCTGGACCCCTGCCTTTTTGCAAACGACAGGTGGTATGCTGTTGAAGCTGACAGCAGTACCTGGTGGGGGCTGGGTTCAGAGAGGACTAGGTTACTCGGCACAGGGGGGCCTAGGTTTGGCTACTCTGCACAGGGGCACCCAAGTAAATCCGAACACAGGAAGCAATAACTGTAATGTCCAAAACCAGGAATGGGATTCTACAGTGTGGCTTTTATTCACATCCAAACTGAACAAACAAAGCATAGATGGACCCCCACGGGGCTACATTCCTGGTAATGCAGATTAGAGATAACAGAACACTTCTTCACACTTCAGCCCTTAGGCTCTGAACCCACCAGGCACACAGCCCGGACTTGCATGCAGCTTTGGGTACACAGCCCGACTTGTACACTACTTGGGTTTTCCCCATGGCCTGGCTCCCCCGCCATCCACTTGATCCGCGGTCCATATGGGAATGAACCAGTTTTCCTATTGGTGGCTCCCCAAACCACCTTAGAGCCTTCGACTCCTAAAGGAAATTTCCTTCCAATCCCACGCCTGGGTACTTCCCTCGCACTGGCCAAGTGCATGAGGCAAAGTAGAAATCCACAAAGCAAATCGTGAGGTGGACCTGGTTACTAAAGATGGGGGTCTCCACCTCCAGCTCCCACAGTCCATACCCGCCATTTCTCTGGAAACTAAACAACTCTTTTGAAAGCTTGGCAATGTAGATTACTGGGTAGACGTATGTCACATCTCCTCTACATGTCTTGACTTCCCCTATGTGCTGGACTTGAACATACTTTTACTTTTGGCTAAGCCTATTACTCTAGGCCTCCCACTACTTCAGTAGTCCAATCCCCACTTTTACACAGTTCAGGATGAAACATGGTCCCTTTAGAAAGAGCAGAACTCACCCTTTGGTTGCAGGTGCCCCACAGGCAAATCACAAAATCTTCTTGTACCTCACACTCGTGGACAAAATAAGGCAGCTTCTTTCTCGAGCAGTAGCCAAGGGGTTGCCCCTGGAATAGCAGGCAAACCTTCCTGCCCCATCCCTCAGGGATGGGGCACAGAGACCCGAATCAGCGGTCTCCACCACTTTAAAAATAGCTTACTGTGTCTCTCTTTAGGCGGAAACACACGCCTTTCTCTAATTGTAGCCCTATTTCAGGGCTGAGGCTGGAAGAGCCTGAGCACAGAGCTGCTGTACTCCTCTCACAACAATCTCCAAACTCCAACTGCCACAGACTGACTGTTCAAACCTCCCAACATTCTACTCTAACTCCCTTCTGCAGATTCCATTGTGGCTCATGCAGCTGCGATAGTTCTATGGTGATGTCATCCCTCAGTCTCAGCTGAGACTGAGAACAGAGTGAGACAGTGTGAAATCCATTTAACTGGAGTTTCACAAGCTGCCTTCCCTGCCTACCACTAGGTCTAACTGGGATTCTAGTAACCCCAGGTAACAAGGGAGTTACATTCGTCTGTGAATTTACACTTCGGCTCGTCTCTACTCAAGAGGATTTCTCCTTCTAGACTCTGCTCAGAAATTTGCATACTACATTGAATTTCGAGGCAGTACCCATAGACCAGGCTAGGCACCTCCCACTGGAGTTTCTAAATGTGCTTATTATCCTGGTAAAGGTGCTATGTGGGGGTGTTTGGCTGTTAAGACTGCTGCAGTAAATTACTTTGCTTCCAGCTGTGGTATGTGCGCCAGTCTTTTGTTAGCTACTAATTTGGGTACACTGTACTTCATGGCTGCCCTTTTAGTGATGGTCAGCTGTGCACAGTTTTGATGTTTTCTTTTGTGGTAGGGGCAAGGGAGTCCAAAACACTAAAGCTCAGACTCCCAAGCCCCAAAAGAAGGTGCAGCCAAAGGCACAGGTGCCAAAAGTGCTCAGTGCCATCATCTGAAGCTCCAGACCCAGATACACTTCATCTGCCCAGGATGGACCTATCCTCCACAGTATAGAGGTGCCTGGCCTACTCTTTTTTTATTTTTATCCAACTCTATATTATTGCATTCGGGCCGGAGCATCTCTCAGTGGTGCCCTCTCGATCTGCCCTCTACTCCCCACCAAGACCCTCCTCCTTAGTCCCTCCCACCAGGACTCCCCAGCCCCGGATCACCCCCCCCGAGGGGGGCCCACCTCACCTACCTGGCAAGTCTTCCTGGATATTAGAGGGTCTGTCCTGTGTGGGTGGCACCTGGGACCTTCGGAGGAGAAGTCTAGTATTGGGGATGTGGGGCCAGATCCCAGGGACCCCCGACACCTCCCCAGTTCTCCAGGGTTTTTCTGTGAAGTTGCACCCCCTTGGAGCACAGACATGCAATGGCATCTGTGGTGCTGACGTGCTGCCACCCGTCCCGCATCTGCAAGTGCTTCGTGTTCCGGCACTGCCCCCGGTTTCAACCAGGAGCTGCGCAGGAGCGGCACTAACCCCAGATTCCTCCCCGGGAAGGGAAAGCAGTCCTCCAGATGCTCAATCCCTTCCCTCCCCTGCTGATCCCTGGTAGCCCGAGTCCGCTTCTGAACCCAGGTTGCTGGCGTGCCACGAGGTGTGGCCTCCAGCACTTCGACCCTCAGTGCCACCGGGCCAGCTTTGCCTGATCCACTTTTACTGTCAGTGGGAATCCATCACAGTGGACAAGTGGGTTCTCAGGGTCATCTGAGAAGGGTACTCCCTTGAATTGTTAGAAACCCCTCCGGGCAATCCTCCCAGAAGGCAACTCCCCTTGTCAACTCATATTTCAGAGTTTTTGGCACAGGAGATAGCGGGCCTTCTGAAAAACAGGGCAGTGGACATAGCTCAAGAGTCAGAACAGAATACAGGGTTCTACTCCCATTACTTCCTGGTAACAAAGAAATGAGGGGGCATGCGCCCCATTCTTGTCCTCACAAAACTGAACAAATACATGGATCAAGATATATTTAAGATGATTTCTCTGGGATCTTTGCAACCCTACTTGAAACATCAGGATTGGCTAGCATCACTGGATATGCAGGACACATACCAGCACATACTGGTTCACCCCAGCCACCATAAATACTTCTGGTTCTGTGTAGAAAGGCAGGACTGCCAGTTTAGAGTCCTACCCTTTGGGCTTTCCTTGGCACTACAAGTCTTTACAAAGTACTTTTCAGTACTCGCAGTGCACCTTGGAAAGCTAGGACTCCAAGCCTTCCCATATCTGGATGACTGGTTAATTTCAAACCTGTCCAGATGGGAGTTCTACTGAATCACTCAAAGTCTGAGATGGAACCCTCTCAGGAACGGCTGTTCACAGGAACTGTTCTGGACACAACCTGGGCTCAGGCCTCCCTCCTAGATAGTAGAATATTGGCAGTCTTATAGATAGCATACCATATCGTGCAACACAAGACTGTGCCCACCCCCCTCATGGATTGCATGCTGTGCCTCATAGGTTCCCCACTGTTCACAGTGCCTCTAGCAATGCTGCAGAAGTGCACTCTTGCCCTCTCTGCATGGAGGCAATGACAAGAATGGTGCATGGAGCAGGGGATCCAGAAATACTGCTTTCCAAGTTAGTAACTTCAATTTACAAGTTGTAATAGACTTGGAGGGCTTGCCAGTGAGTATATCCAGCAAAAGGTTTGAGGTATGCTTATATAGAATTTAGTGTGGCCCTTTCTGACACTGGCCTGCAGTGTACCACAGTCATGGTCCACCTAAATGCTATATAAGAATGAGGGAGAAAAGACTCTCCACTCACTGGGCGTTAAGAGGGTCCTTAGGTTTTACATGGACAGGACTAAGAACTTTAGACAGTCAGAACAGCTCTTTGTCTCTTTGAACCTTAATTGAAAGGGACAGCCTGTCTCTATCAAGTGCATTTCAGCCTGAACTGTAAACTGTCTTCACCACTGCTATGCTATGACTCGGATTAAACTGGAGAGCAAGGCACACGCCCACTCCACAAGAACAGTTGCCACTTCCCTGGCAAAAATAAGCTTTGTGCCTGTTGGAGAAATCTGCAGAGTCACGGTTTGGACCACAGTACATACGTTTAGCAAGCACTATGGCCTGGATGCCATCTTTGACAGGATAATTTTGAATGGATTACAGTCCTGAGACAGCCTAAGCTCCAACCTCCTTAGTCTGGGGGACTTTCCCTGAGCCTGGTACTCTGACTAATTAGTGGAAATTTATGAAGGAGATTGATTCTTTGAAGATATGAAAGTTACATACTTACTGTAACTGTTGATCTTCGAGAGGATCTCTTGCAGCAGGTAATACTCTTGGGTCCTCACCAGAGGGCACTCCTGTGCGCGGTGGGGCTTCTCATCAGCAGTGTTTGCCTAGGGGCCACCCACACAAGTGACCTCATCAACTGAGTGACTGTAAGGTGTGGGTGGCCCCAGGCATCCTCAATTCCTTTTCCCATCGCCTTCAGCTCGCTGCATGCAGTGGATTCATCTCTCCGCGTAATTGATGCTTCATCGATGAGAAATCGAACTGAGATCGGCTTTTTCACTGCTCCCTTACTCATCAATGATATGGATATCAGAAGACAAACCAGAATCTCCAGCCCTATTCTGGAAGTGTCATTGTGGTAGGAAGATATACCGTTATGACAACCATTCAGCTTGTGTTAGGTGTCTGGGGGCCTCACACAACACCCTCACCTGCAGTCATTGTCAGGCTTTCAACCAGGCAACCAGACGTTGATGACTACAAGAAATTGAGAGCTATCTTATGGAGCAGAAGCTTGCTGTTCTGGAGAAGGGCGCTCGCCCTAAAGACCCTTCATCGATGAACCCTCACAAGCATTCTTCAAAGCATAAATCTAAGTAGGCACTCGTTGATGGCCACTTTTACCAGTGACCAACCGTCAATGACCCACTTAAGACTATCATCTTCATCAACGAGTTTACCAACCCTGTTGTCGACGATGCTTTCCAACACCCTATCTGTGGTGTCGACGATGCCATATGTGGCACCTTTGGACTCTCCGTCGACGGTGACCCATCCCTCTACTGGTCTCTCCATTGCATCAACGAGACCTGTCTTTAGGCACTCTCCTTCATCGTCATTCCAGTCGCCGTCAATGACAACTTCAGGGTATGTCATTAAGGAGAAGGGATTCTCCTTGATGGTTATTTCAAAGAATCCTCCTTCCCAGGTGGCTACCTATAGGGGTCAAACAGATCTCTCTAGAGGACCTGATGTTTATACCCCAGGCTCTAGACCACTTACTCTGCCCCACCCTACTCCATTAGCAATTCCCTTAACCTCCCAGAAGCAGTCACTCTCCTCTGCTTCGACGATCTTGTCCGTCGACATGGCAGCCATCATTCAAACGGTGTTGCAAGTAATCCAGGGCAACCAACCACCTCCACCTGGGAAAAGGTCTCGGGCATCCAGCTCTCCCCCCAAGACATTTTCATGAGGATAGGGACTCTTCTCCAGGGACCACCCCCCACCAGTCCTTGGAAGAGGATTACTATCCTGATTATGAGGAGTAACTGCAAGATTACTTTGACCCAGAAGAAGATTCTCACCCTCCTTCTATGGCCTCAACCACTCCCTGGATGAGGATGCTGCCCAACAGACCGCAGCCTCTCCTATGGATGACCCTTCTTTCCATGACATGATGGCCCAGATACAAAAGGCCATGGGATTTGCAACTACTGAAAAGGACAAGCAAAGAAGAGACATGGAGAACTACTTGGAACTCCTGCAGGAACCAGTAGTTGTTGTCCCACCCTTGATTCAGACTTACCAGAATGCTGTTCTGGCAGCATGGCATCAACCCTCTGCTGTACTGGCAATACCTAAGAAGGCCGACAGATTGTACCAATCCCCGGTTGACCACCATTTCTTTTCGGTGGCACCTGAAGCAGATTCGATAGTCAGTAATGCTGCTCATGACCAAGCAGCCCAGGCATATAAGCTCCTTACCTCCTGATAAAGAATCCCAACGCTTAGACTATATAGGAAAAAAGGTCTACCAAGCTGGTACCATGAACTTAAGTATCCTTAACTATATGGGACACATGGTTAAGTACCAGTGCACACTATGGTCCTCTGCTATTGATTTGTCAACAAGCTGCCTCCTTCCCAGGAAAAAGAACAGCTTTTGGCCACCATCTCTACCAGCAATTCCATCTCTCGACATCTGTTGCATTCTGACTGTGATGCTGTAGACACCTCAGCCCGAACTTCGGCCATGATAATCACCCTCAGACAAAACACCTGGCTTAGAGTTTCAGGTTTTATCCCAGATGTGCAACGTAAAATCATAAATGTACCTTTCAATGGCACAAAACTCTTTGGCTTGGAAAGCCAGACTCTTCTGGATGACCTTCAAGCCTCAGGTAGGATGCTGTGAACTGTCCATGGCATGTACCATTCCTCCCAATAGTCAGGTCACTACCGCTCCCAGTCGTTCTTTCAATTTCGATGCCCTGGTAGACAGAGGGACAGCTACAAGCAATCTGCTAGTGGAAGACAACATTCTCAACCCACGTCCAGAACTGCTACCCCCACCTCAAAAGGCTCCTGGTCCAACCCTCCCAGAGGGTCCAGTCAGCGTCCTACTCTCTGACTTTACAGCTCTTTGCCCCAGCTTCCTCTTGCTGGCCTCGGAAGCTGTGGGCGGTCACTTTGCCCTCCACCTAGAGGTCTGGCGAAACATCACAACAGACAAATGGGTTCTCCAGGTTATCCAGACAGGGCACACTCTGGAATTTACATCCATACTGCCCCCTCAACCCCAGCATTTGATCTTGAAGAACATCTGCCCATTCTCATGGAGGAACTAAATGCTCTGATTCAAAAACAAGCAGTTACACCTGTTCCCCTATCAGAACAACACAAGGGGTTTTACTCCCATTTTTTTCTAGTGCCCAAGAGTACAGGGGACCTGTGTCCCATTTTATCTGAATCTATTCATTCAGTACAAGAGGTTCTGAATGGTCACACTGGCCTCCATCCTTCCCATCCTGATTCAAGGTGACTGGCTTTGCACCCTGGACATGAAGGACGCTTACTTGCATATCCCCATCCATCCTGCTCACCACCGGTTCCTCCAATTTCACCTATAAGAACAACATTACCAGTTTCAGGCTCTCACCTTTGGGCTGTCCTCTCTCGTGAGAGGCTTTGCCAAATGTCTAGCAGTGGGAGCGGCTGCATTATGGTGGCGGGGGCACTTCATCTTCCCATATCTAGATGACTGACTTATCAAAGCTCCCTTCAGAGATGCCCTCCTATCATCCCTGCGGGACACCCTTCAGCTATTTCAGTCTCTAGGGATAACCATGAATTGGCAAAAATACAACCCGATTCCTACCCAACAACTCCAATACATTGGAGCTATTTTGAACACAGGCCTAGGCAGAGCCTTCCTCTCGGACGACAGGCAAACAAGACTTCTGTCTCCTGCCTCCCAGTTTCAGGAGGCACAACAGCCATCAGCCAGGCAACTACTTTGCCTCTTGGGACACATGACAGCAGCCATTCCCACAGTTCCTCAGGCAAGACTTTACATGAGACCCATGCAATGGGCCCTACAGAAACAGTGGCAACAGAAAATGGGGTCTTTTGATGCACTCATAGAAGTCACTTCCACCCTTCGCCATGCCCTACAATGGTGGACTCTCCGTCATCACCTCAATCCAGGGGTCCCCTTCCAGTTTTCTCTCCCAATACAAATCCTAACTACAGATGCATCCAGACATGGGTGGGGAGCCCATCTCGGCCCCTGTCGGACCCAAGGTCGATGGGACCCTGTCATGGCCTCTCTCCATATCAGTCTTCTGGAGATGAGGGCTGTTCAGCTCACCCTTCAGGCTTTTCACCCTTACCTCATGCCAGGCCACATCCTGATCCAGATGGACAACACCTTTGTGGTGTACTACCTCAACACACAAGGGGGGACCAGATCCCTATGCCGCTGCAAAGAGACCGCTTGAGTATGGGACACAGCCCTACAATTTAGTCTCACACTGACAGCTGTCCATCTACCAGGCCATCACAATACTTTGGCGGACTCCCTCAGTCACCACTCTTGGAATCACGAGTGGATTCTACATCACAACATCCTGCACACCATCTTTCAGGCTTGGGGTACCCCAAGGATAGATCTCTTTGCCTCCCCAGAGAACCATCGCCTCCCCATATACTATTCCATTATCCGAAACAAAAAGGGATGGTCTACAGATGCTCTATCCCAAAACTGGACTGGACTGTTCTTACATGCTTTCCCCCCATACCCCTCATCCAAAGGACCTTGCTAAAATTACAGCTAAAGCCAGCCACAATAATCCTCATTGCCCCACTCTGGCCTCATCAAATTCGGTTTCCACTACTACAACAATTGGTAGTGGCTGACCCAATTCCACTTCCCCTTCACCCGGACCTGCTGACCTAGCACCAAGGGACCATGCTCCATGCCAGTCTGAGGTCTCTGCACCTTCACGCTTGGCTCCTGAGGACGCTCTCATAGCTCACCTCAATGTCTTCTCCTCAGTGGCAGATATACTGCTAGCATTCTGCAAACTGTCCACCAGACAGAACTATAACTCCAAATGGAAACGATTTGCCCTTTGAGTGAGCTCCTAATCCTTGGAACCTTTCTCATGCCCTTATTTTTTTTTATTGCAACTTTCTTTCTCCGCACCTGCTGCGGCGCCTACTGGTGGGGGCATCCAGCTACCGGCCCTGCCCTCAGGGAGAGCAGCAGGCTCAATCACATGATGGGGGAGTCCAGCATGGCCATGGCCAATCCACTGGAGGGCTCCCCTGTTCCTGCCAGCCAGACTGGCGCCGAATCCCCAGTGCTATTCCACGACAGTCCTCCACGCATGGCAGGGCATGGCCATCAAGCTGCTCGGTCATGCCCAGCCTTTTCCATTTTCTCCCCAATGAGAGCACAGACGTGCAATGACGTCCCAGCACCAACATGCAGACATCCCCCATGCTACCTCCCTCCAGGCACCCGTGCATCCGCGGTACCACTGGGCATCCCCAGGGACCACTAGAGCACGGTGTGGATCCCACCCCTTTCCCAGAACTGGGAGAGCAGTCATCGGATGCTCAATCCCAGTCCTCCCCTGCCGACCCCCGACAACCTGGGCTCGTTCCCGAACCTGGGTTGCCGGCATGGAGCGAGGTGTAGCATCCAGGTCCTCAACCCTTGGTGCCACCAGGCCGGCTCTTTCTCATGCCCTTTAACAGAGGTCCTCAACTACCTGTCCTCTCTCACCTCTAACTGTTTGAGCTACTTCTCTATTAAGGTCCACCTTGCTTCCATATCTGCCTTCCATGAACCCTTGGAAGGTAAACTGCTTTCTCAACACCATCTAGCGAAAATGTTTTTAAGGGGTATGTTACACCTCAGACTCCCTATCAAGAGACCCGTCCCTCCATGGGACCTGAACTTTATACTAGAGAAGCTGACCCTCGCTCCCTTTGAGCCAGCGGCCTCCTATGACCTCTGTTTCCTAGCTTGGAAGACACCCTTTTTAGTAGCCATAATTTCAGCTTGGCGTATTTCAGAGCTACAGGCGTTAATGTGTAGAGAACCATACTTGGTTTTCCACAAGAACAGGGTCTCCCTATGCACCAACCCATCCTTCTTGCACAAGGTGGTCTCATAGTATACTCTGAACCAGTCAATTGAATTGCCTGTCTTCTTCCTTGAGTATGACAATCCAGGGGAGTCCCTGCTGCACACCCTGGATGTCCACTGTATTCTCCGATACAACACGTCACTCACCAAGTCTGTCAGACGGACATCCCAACTTTTTGTGTCCTTTGCCTGATCCAGAGAGGGCCTCCCTGTTACTAAACAGACCCTCTCTAACTGGCTAGTTTGCTGTATAACATTCTGCTATAACAAATACAATAAACATCTACCTGGAGCTGTTCACGCACACTCCACCAGAGCTATCACCGCTACTGCGGCCTGCTTCAAAGGAGTGTCTATCGCCGACATCTGCAATGCTGCTACATGGTTCACAGTACATACCTTCATGAAGCACTATAACCTGGACATTACCTCTAGATGCTGGATCACTTTCGACCATGCTGTCTTACAGGGTCTCCTGTCCTAGGTTTCTACCCATCATTTCCTCACTGCTTGGGAATCATCCCAAGAGTATTGCCTGCTGCAAGAGATATCCTCGAAGAAGATAATACAGTTGCATACTTACCATAACAGTAGATTTTAGAGAGCATCTCTTGCAGCAGGTACGATCCCTTCCTCCATCCCCCTCCTCCTCTAGAAGAGCAATTTTATTTTCCCCCACAAAAAAAAACAGGGGGTACCTAGTTGCACCTCAGTTTCCCTTGGTTCTCGCTCCACAAGCTGAAGCCAGAGGGGAACTGAAGATACCTGGGGCCGCCCACACCTTTATAGTTGCTCAATTGATGAGGTCACTTGTGTGGGCAGCTCCTAGGCAAACACTGCTGATGGGAAGCCACCATGCACAGGAGCGCCCTCTGGCGAGGACCCAAGAGTATTACCTGCTGCAAGAGATCCTCTCAAAGATCAACTGTTCAGCAAGTACGCAACTATACTGTCTTCCCGAATATCTTCTCAATAGGTTACCATGCCCACCCACCATCCCCCAGACTCACTCCAGTCATTGTGTTATGGTCTTGATCCTTTTGGTCATGATTTAGGCTATGAAGACACTGTGTTATGGGATCTGGTGTCCCTTCTTACATGGGCCACCAAGGCTAACTTATTCCCTTAGGTTAAGTTCGTAGTTTACTCATTAGGATCATACTGCTCACCTCCTCAGTAAAACAAGTGCTGAGGCAGCTGGGAGCTGGCAGTGATGTGTACCCAAGAGGGTGTGCGGTGATATGCACACGGGGCATACTTTGCTGCCAGCGCTCCAGATATATTATGGCTCTCGGAGGGTCCTAGCACTTTCTGCAGACCCATTAGTGGTAAATTATGGAGAAGATTTTCAGGAAGATCAACAGTCGCGGTAAGTACTTAAATTTGATTTCCATGCCTAACTACTTTTTTCTGCCATCTAGTGTGCCCTTATCCCTGTCTAGAGGCTGGTAGTCTGTTTTTATTTTGTTGATTTTCCTATATACTTTCCCTATCTCTTTAGGCTAGGAAATTTCTTTAGCCCTCTCTTTATTTTTCACGTTTGCTTCTTTCCAGGCAAACAAAATTGAGGTACATACGGGAGCCAACAATGGTTATTGGCTAGCATGTAGCACCATGTAGGGAGGGGGTACTCTGGCATCATGCTCAGTAGCTATTGGTGACTCCTATCCAAAAGCTTTGCTCCTGAGTGGTCTTACGGCCTCTGGCCCAGACCCATAAGTGATGATCATTGGTGAAGGTATTATGAAAGATCAACAGTTACTGTAAGTATGTAACTTTCATTTTTTTAAGGTCTCGAAGTCCTAGTAGACTTAGCCAAAAGGCAGCCCTCCTTCAGATGGACAAGTCTGTCAAGTATTATGTCAACAGACAGGGAGGAGTGCACTCTTATCCTGTCTGCAGAGAGGCAATAAGAGTGTGGGAATGGTGCCTGGAGCAGAAGCAATCAATCTGCCTGGATTCCAAAACACTCTGGCAGACAAACTAAACAAAAACAAGCATTTATCAATGCCGAATGTTTGCTTGCTGGCATTGGCATTGGTAGTGTAGGAATTACAGAGCTACATAATAGGAATGGCAGTGAAGTATTGAACTGAAGCCAACCCCACCACCACCCTGCAGAGACTGACAGACATTGGGGTGTGCCTTTGGGTCGTCAGGCATAATGGCCATGCCATTTCACCACACCCTACCCTGCAGACACTGACAAGTGTCACGGTGTACCTTGGGGTCTTTGGCCCTTATGCTCACCCCATTCCATAAGGAAATACGGTGAGATGGATGTGGTATAGGAGAATGAGGTGAACTTTGGGGCTGAAGAGTCCAAGGCACTCCTCGATGCCTCTCACTGGCTGCAGGGTGTGGAATGGTGTGAGCATTACAGGCGAGAATCCCAAGTCACACCCCTGATGCCTGTCATTCTCTACAGGGTGGGGCGTTATGGTCGTAAACCCTAACGCCTCAGGCA
The DNA here is from genome assembly GCA_016271365.2 of Neoceratodus forsteri. NCBI lineage: Eukaryota > Metazoa > Chordata > Ceratodontiformes > Ceratodontidae > Neoceratodus > Neoceratodus forsteri. The sequence continues at coordinate 386,075,679 of CM057450.1, forward strand.
TTCGTTGGTATTTTCAACATGGTTTTTTTGTGACCCCCACCTCATGAACAGTGCCATTATCGGTTTGTTAGCTGAAAGCTGCTTTTGCACAGTGACTATGGCATTTAGCACCACAGGTGCAAAAACACATTCCGAACAGGATGTGAAAAATGACAGTTGTACTATTCATGGGGAGGTGTAAAAAATGGCAATGTTGAAAATCTGCAGTGAAAATATAAAAAAAACTGGTGAAGTCACGAGCGTGTGTAGAAACTGTGCAGCGCACACCCGTGATGTAATTAGTTTGGGGAATTTTTACAGCAGATTGTCAACACAGGCATTTTGGGATCTCCGATCATGAACAGTGTCACTGTGATTTTCTTTAATAATAATAATAATAGTAACATTTATTTGATTAAGCGCCTTTCAAAGTTTTCGAAGTGCTGTACATCAAGAAAAACACAGACATATTCAATACTTTATCTGTCCCAAACAATGATATCCCATAGCGACCACACATTTCTGCGCTGAAAGTGTGAAAACACATTTCGGCCATGTTGTGAAAAATGACAGCTGTACTGTTCATAAGGAAGTGTGGAAAAATGCCACTGGTGAAAATCTGGACTGAAAATATTACAAATTCATGAACCTACGAGGGTGCGTGGAATCTGCGCAATGCTCACTCATAACACAGTCATTTTATGGTCTTTTGTCACCAGATTTTCAACATAGCCATTTTAAGACCTCTGCTCATGAACAGTGTCACTGTGATTTTCTTAATCTGTCCCAGACATTGCTTTCACACACCAACTGCACCATTGTGCGCTACATGTGCGGAAACGCATTTTGGGCGAGATGTGCAAAATGACAGCTATACTGCTCATAAGGAAGTGTAGTAAAATGGCAATGTTGAAAATCTGGCGTGCAAATATTAAAAATTCACAAACTTACGAGCGTGCATAGGAACTGCGAAACGTCGCGCGCCTAAAACAGTCATTTTTAGGAATTTTCACCAAATTTTCAACATACCCATTTTAAGACCTCTGCTCATGAACAGTGTCACTGTGATTTTCTTAATGTGTCCCATACATTGATTTCGCACACCGACTGCACCATTGTGCACTACATGCGTGGAAACACATTTTGGGCGAGATGTGAAAAATGACAGCTGTACTGCTCATAAGGAGGTGTGGAAAAATGGCAATGTTGAAAATCCGAAGTGGAAATATTAAAAATTTATGAACTTACGAGCGTGTGTAGGAACTGCGAAACGCACGCTCGTAAAACTGTCATTTTTGTCTCAGTGCCCAGACATCCTCATACTATCAGAGACCTGGCTAAATGGCTATGCAGTGATCAGGCAAGACCGTCAAGGCAAGAAAAGGTGGGGAGGTGTTGCCATGTTTATCTTCTCCAGGCTACAGTTTACTCTGGTCCAAATCCCCACACCGTCACCCCAAATAGAATCCTTATTAATCAAACTTGCACTGTCTTACTCCACCCCTGTCTATGTTGCAGGCTCCTACTGTGCCCCTAGTACCACCCTGCCCAGTGTCCTAGAACACTTGGCCTTGCTAAAGTCTACTGCCACAGCTGGTGAGCTCCATATCCTTGGCGATTTCAGTTTCAACTGGCTAGCAAAAGACTGTGCCAAACTATGCACTAAAATAAACACACTAAACCTCTCCCAGCTAATCTCCCAACCCATCCGGCTAAACCCTAAAACACCCAACCACTCCCTCCTGGACTGGGCCCTCACTTCCCACCCTTACAGAATCATTAGTGCTGGTCTCCTCTCTGACTCCCTAAGTGACCATCACATGATATACGTGGTCAGGAAAGTGCACAGACCTGCAAAACCCCCCTCTAGGACGATTCTCATGAGATCTTACAAATCCTTATCTCTACCTGCGCTCCTCTATGACCTGGCTCATACTGACTCGTCCTTCATACCAAAAGCACCCTCAATTGACTATGCTTATGAAACATTTAAGACCAGGTTTCTCGCAGTTTGGGATAATCATGCCCCACTAAGAAGCACACCAGTAAGGGGTTCCCACCTTCCTTGGGTCTCAGCCGCTTTCATTAGCAGCTGCCGCACCAGAGATCAGGCTTGGAATAAACATAAACTAGCATGCTCCCAAGAATCCCTACAAAGATACCGTACCCTCCACAACTCCTGCACCAAACTGATACATCGGGCCAAAAAGAGCTACTTCACGTCGGCTTTAAACTCAAACCTCAACCACCCCACCAATTTTTGGAAACCTCTCAAATCCCTCCTGTCCCCCCCATCCAACCTCCAACCCCAACCCTATCAATCCTAGGTTCGACCGTCACTGACGATGGTGAAGTAGCTTCTGCTTTCAATACTTTCTTCACTAGCTGTGCAGCGTCTCTCCTATCCAATCACCCGCCCACCTCATCCACACCATGTACCCAACTGAAATCTCTGAACTCCACACATGCCCCCAGTTTCTCCTTCCATCCAGTAACCTCGGCTGAAGTTCTGCAAGTACTGACTTCACTCAACCCTAACAAAGGTAAATGTTCTTCAGGCCTGGACACCAAATTGTTTCACTTATCTGCTCCCGCCATAGCCGCTCCATTAGCTGATCTTCTCAACCTCTCCTTCTCCATGGCCAAAATCCCAGCCGCTTGGAAGCATGCAACTGTTATCCCCCTTCCTAAGGGCAGAGACCCCTCTAGGCTGGGTAATTACCACCCCATCTCCCTTCTTCCAATTCTGGCTAAAATTCAGTAACACCTTGCACTTGCCCAACTTTCCCAATTCCTAGACACAACCTCTTTCTTCACCCCATATCAGTCTGGTTTCTTAAAGTCTCACTCTACCATCACCTCCCTATTAATCACCGATGACATCCTTTCTGGAATGGACAAAGGGTATATCACCTTGGTCATTTTTATTGACCTGGCCAAGGCTTTTGATACCGTCTCCCACCCTAAGCTACTTGCAGAACTAAATGGTGCTGGCCTCTCATGCCATGCCACTAGCTGGTTTCATGCCTACCTGGTAGGCAGATATCAATCGGTGAAAATTGGCTCTCACATATCTTCCCCTCTACCAGTCACTATGGGGGTCCCCAAAGGCTCAGTCCTGAGCCATCTGCTCATTTCAATATTCCTAAATGACCTCCCACAGGCCTGCACACTATCATCCATCCAAATGTACGTGGACGACACTGTACTGTACGCCTCTGGCCCTTCCACTAGAGAAGTGTCCATTGTGCTTCAGTGGGATTTCAATGCCATACAGAATTGGTTCCTGTCCAACCAGCTATCCCTAAATACGAAAAAAATGTCACACTCACCTTCAGGTCGCGTTCGTGACTCTCCCGCCTAGCTTCACACACCTCATTCCTTACCTTAGATGGGGCCCCCATTGAGCCCTGCACCTCATTCAGGTACCTGGGAGTCTGTCTTAACCAATACCTGGATTTCTCCACCCATATTGAATCATTACACAATAAGTTGCACTCGAAACTTGGTGCTCTATATCGTAATAAGGATTGCATGCTCAAAAAAGTCCAGAGGGAAATTGTTCAAAAAATGATTCTCCCTATACTTGACTACAGTGACGTGGTATATGGTGCCGCACCCTTATCTAAGGGGTCAGTGTCAGTGGCTCAGTACGTAGTACACTCACCTCTGAGGCCGGGAGATCAGAGGACTGTGGGTTCAGTTTCCACATCTGGCACTTGGGTTAATATCCCAATACTGACACTGTAGTGCAGCATGAGAGGGGTGCTGCACTTCTGAAGTGCCATCTTTCGGATGAGACGTTAAACCGAGGTCCCATCTGCCTGGATTGGTGGTAGTCCAGGTGGATGTTAAAGATCCCATGGCACTTATCGAAAAAGAGTAGGGGAATTTCACCAGTGTCCTGGCCAAATTTCCCTCATTCACTTAAAATACCACCAACAGCTTAATCTGGTTCAAGGTCAGTTGGCATTCATCTGTATCCCCTTCTCCCGGGTCGTGCCTGAAATTAGGCAGAATTTGTCTAGTGCACTTACCCGGTCAACAAAAAAACTAAATAAAAAATAAATAAACTGGCCAGCCTGGACACATTTTTCCACTCCTTCTGTCGCTTCGTCCTGGATTGCCCACCAATGACCCACCACTGTGATCTGTACAGGGACCTAGCCCTGCCTTCACTCATGACCCGCAGACAGATCCACTGCTCCAGAGTCATCGCCAAATTCTGGTCACAGACCCTTCCCCCTTATCTCGATTCCGCCATATCGGCTCAGACTTCTCCTGCCTACTCACTCAGAATCACTGACTCCAGGCTTCTCCAATTCCCTTTCATGCATACCTCCACGGGCCAATCGACTTTCAAATATCGCATGCCCAAACTATGGAATGACTTGCCTGCTGACATCAGGCACTCCACGAACCCCGGACGTCTTAACCCACTCCTCTACGCACACTTCCCGCCACATGCACATGCTCCCAGTAGCCATAAGCACAAGCCCGCTTGTTCCTGCTAACCGGAAGACATGCCAGATCTCAGCTGCTACACTGTAGGGTCCTAAAGGTTAATTGTTGTTCTGTTCTCTGTTGTTTGTGAAAATGTACAATTTATGAGAAAGTGTCCTCTATGTCAGCTGTTCTTCAGCCCTCTGGCTGTAAATTCTGTACACTATTGTAATTATCTATACTGTTTGTAGTAATCAACATCTGTACACCATTGTAATTATCTGTACTGTATGTAATAATCATCATATGCTCCCCAGTCGCCCCCATCTCCCCCAGGTCGCGTCTGGAAACGAGTGGCGCGCCACTCAGTACGCCTGCCTGGTTAAAATCTTAAATAAATAAAAAAATTACTTTTTAGGAATTTTTTCACCAAATTTGCAACATAGGCTTTTTGAGAGCCCACCTTATGAACACTGGCACTGTCGTTTTCTTAATCAGTCCTGAAAGGTGATTTCGCGCAATAACTGCGAAATCACCCTTTGGGCCTGATTAACGATGACAGTTCAAGAATTCATGAGGAGCGGTCCCAAAAACCCCATGTTGAAAATTTGATGCCAAAATTCCAAAAAATGCCTGAGATATGCATTAAAGTTGAAAAACCCCTATTTATTGCATTATACAGCTTACCGGCATTTCCTCAGTTCGCGGTCGGCTTTGAAGAGTGCAGACACGTTCCCGGTTCACCGAAGATCGTTGCGCCAGACTCCGGAGGTAAGTATGGGGTGAGGGGGGGTTGTGGGGAGGTAGGGTGCGCAGTGGGTGGTGGTGGGGCAGGGAGACCGCCGAGGGAACTTATTTTGTTTACAGGTTTTTTTTTGTTTTTTTTTTAGAAGACGACGTGGACGCTTAGCCACACTGGGTGGGCTCTCAGCATGGCAGCTGGAAAGCTGTTTGGGGGCTGGAGCTGACGGGATTGGGCACCCCGTCAGCCATATGGACTTGTGCCATGCTGGGGTGGGCTCCCAACGTGGCAGCTGGAGGAGGGCTGTTTTGGGGCTGGAGCCAACGGGGATTGGGCACCCGTCGGCCTTAAACTTTTGCCACACTGGGGTGGGCTCCCAGTGTGGCACCTGAAAACTTTTTGGGAGGGCGTGGAGCTGACGAGGTTGGGCACCCCGTCAGCCACAGTGTGTGTGCGGGGGGGGTACATGAGCACTGCTGATGTGCGTGTACGCATGGAACGGGAGCTGCTCACTGAAGCAGAGCTCTCCCTTTCAGCTGTACAGCAATGTATTTTCAACTGCTGTCGTAGACAGCTGCAGCATTCATTGGAGAACTGTGGCTGTGCCTGCAAACACACTGACTGAATTGGAAGACGGCTGCTACACCTCCGAAAACTTGGATGATGGCACTATGTTTCTTGCACATGCGTGCAAGCAAACATAAAAACAGCAGTTCCTCTAGAGTGGTTACTAGCACCAGACTTTGCGAGATTGCTATTCGTTGAGTGGGGAACTTCATGTGTGGGCCTTTTGCATCCCCACTCAGTGCCAAACTGTCTCGATTCTGCTCAAGAAATCCAGGAGCTGGTGTTTTCTGCTAGGATGCATTCCGACTGCCTTGGCACAGTCTGATTCTGTATTCATTTCCAACAATCCCACTCATTCAGAGTGTGCTGTTCGAGTTGGATGCATATGGGGGCAAGATGATTTTTATTTATTTATTGAAATTTGGTAACCGGGTATGTCCACTGAGACAATTACAGTCCCTTTTTCAGGGGCGACCCAGGAGGAGAACAAAGAGTGCAGTACAGTGCAAGTTACAGAGACATACATATGTGATACAAAACATCAGGCACTAAATACAGGCATAGCCATAATACATAGATATACCTATGTGATAAAAAACATCAGGCACTCAATACAGGCATTTTAGTCGCCCCCTGTTGGCCTCAGCAAATATGGCTCTTATCTATGTCAATCTTTACCATTCATCACCTTTGGGTTCTGGCCAGAGGTCACAACCTCACGGGAGCCTTTTTTTTTTCTGGGCGGAGTTGACGCACTGATGGCGCTGCCCTTGAGGCCGACGCACAGTGTGGCACTCGCGGGTTGGCCATTAGGTGTCATTAACCCCACTCTCCCACCAGTTCTTCATCTCCCGCCGTAGAGGTCACACCTTGTGTGGAGCTGCTATCAAGAGGCCTACTACTGTTGACTCCGTGTCGTCGACGCCGAGTATTCTTTTCCTGCCGGTTCCGTTTTCGCCACCACTCAACGCCGCTGTGGTAAGACTGTTCCTTTTCATTATTTGTCAGCGACGTCGAGTCTTTGTTTAAATTGTTTTGCCGTCGATCATGTCTTGGTCGGGGGGGGGCAAGAAGTCATTAAAGATGAGGCAGCCCCTTTTGTGTCGGTGCCTGTGCAGCCGCAAGTACTCCATCACCGACCAGCATGATAGTTGCCTCGCGTGTCTTGGCCCACTTCATGACATGGATTTGTGTGATGCCTGCTTCTCCATGGACTGTCGTGTCATTGAGCAATGCACATGGAAAGTTGGATGAGCTCCGCCAACTTTCAGGGGACAGGTGCGTACTCGTTTGGCCAAACCGCGGTCTCTCAGCCTTTCCTCCAGGTCCCCTCCCAGTTCTATATGGACCGTGGAGGAGGGGGCTTCTGCTGCTAGTAGCCTCGCCATTGCAGAAGTCCCTTCCGCGGTGCAGAGTTGATCCGTCCCCACAAGTGAGGCGGGGCTGGTCTTTCTGTAGCGCCCTTCGGGGTCGAGGCTCCCCGGTGTCATTTCCTTGGGCTGGGAAGCCTGGGTTGGCACTGTCGTCTATGCCTTCCGTCGGTGCCGTCATGGACCTTAGCACCGTTTGCGGCACCCTGGGCCCTGATGGCACTGTGGTTGGCGCTGGTCCACCACTCAGCGCCGTCTCCGCTGTTGATGCCATTTGCGGTGCTGATGGTGCCATGGGAGGTTCTACGGCGCCGTCTTTGACTGTTTCTCACCTCGGTGCTGTTCACAGTGCCATGGCTGGGGATGGTGCCATGTCTAGCTCTGGTGCTGCTTGCGGCAATGACATGGCGCCATGGGGATGTCGCTTTTGGTGCTGCAACAGAGCTGTCAGTGCCGCCATCATCACCATCCCTGACTTCGGTGCCGCTCACAGTGCCATGGGTCGGGACAGCGCCAAGACAGGCATTGGCTCTGTTTCTGCTACTGCTCTCGACGCTGTGTCTTCTTCGGGCACCGTTCGCGGTGCCACTGAAGAGTTCAGCATGGGCTGTGGTGCAGACACCCGGACTGGCACCCCCTGCGGCCAGGATGGCAGCGGGCATTTGTGTAAAGTCTGGCACCGGACTTCGGTCTCTACCTCCTTGGAGACGAAGTCTGAGTCTGGTCTGGACTGGCTGTCCGACTGTTTGGAGTTGGCGGCCCATGTGGATACCCTGGTAGTTTCCTCGGCTCATGTGGATACCCTGGTAGTTTCCTCGGCTGACCGGAGCCAGCCTCTCTCTGAGGAGCGGGTGGTTACCCCGAGTCTAGCGTCAGGGGTGCTGACCAGCAGACAGTGGTGCAGGCCACTATTGCTCTGCAGCCTGGGCTCAGAGGGTTTTCTGCCCTCTCAGTTGGGGTACCCCCTCAGGTGGTGTGCCTGGATTGCCCAACTTTAGGGCCGATCAGAGCACCCACAGGAGGGGAGGGTGCTACTCCCTGGGTGGTCCCCTCAGGGACTGACCAGGACTGTCAGCTGCCTAGGCTGGTGTTTGCGAGGAGGAGGGCTCTTTTGGATTCCGAGGGGTTGAGGGGTCAGGGTTCGATGTGGCGACCCTTTTATGGGACCCACCTGGGTTCGGGAAGGAGTCGTAGCATGGACCCCCACCCTTCTCTCTCGTTCTCCTCAAGAGGGCCCTGGTCTTTGGAGTGCAGGGACTGTCCTTTTGGAATTCCACAGTCCCGGTCACCTCATGGGGAATCTTCAGGGCACAGCTGTTGGGTTTTCGGGAGCCCCTTCTCTTGAGGCTCCTGGTGCACTCTCTTGCCCGGACAGAAGACGGTCGCCTTCTACAGTTGGCCTTGCCCCCCTTCTCTGTCACCATCTCCTGCACTTCCAGGCATTCTTGGTCCTAGAGGACCTCTCTCCTGGGAGCAATTCAGGGTTCAGCTGCTCACTTCCCTTCGAATGTCAGGGCTATGGACAGACAGGTGTTCCACCATCACCCTGAACAGCCAACCCCTGGATCTCCGAGGTCCTCCACTTCCTCATCCCCCTCTTCAGGGGGGGAGAGGAGCCCTCTGTCCACATCTCTCCTGCTGCTGATCTCGCAGAGTATCAGCGTTTCCACGTGAGGATGATGGAGGACCTGCATGTCACCCCACCCACTCAGCACAATCCGGAGTATTCGACATGCACCTTCCTAGGTGATTTCAGTGTGAATGCCCTTGTGGTGCCCACCTGGCCTGCTCCTTCCAGAAGGCGTCTTTGCGATTCTGGCAAAGACACTTTTCTGGAGTTCCAGCCCCTAGGGATCTGAGCCAGAGGTATTGTGCCTCCCCCAGAGTCTCCAGGTCATATGCCTCATCCTCAAGTCAGGACTGATGCAGCTGTACACTCCCGATGGGCTTCGCGCCCTCCACCGTGACCGGCCCCCGGATCAAGATTCTATGGATTTTGACTTCTGGGGGAGGAGGACCTTGTACTCAGCATGGTTGCTTCTTTCAATTTCTGCACATCAAGACCACTATGCTGCCTATGATAGGTTTCTGTGGTCCAGGTTAGGTCAGTTCCTAGCCTCTATGCCTGATTCAGAGGTAACCAGACAAGTTATTGCACTCTCTGCACGTAGCCTGGAGCTAGCAAGGCACCAAGCGAGGGCATCTTACGACGCCAACGAGGTAGCTTCCAGGGTCGTAGGGACAGTGATCTGCACTAGGCGGACAGCATGGCTGCATCTTTCCCGGTTGTCACCCTTGGCCCAGCGTAGGGTGATTTCCTCCGCATACTGGAGAACCCATCTTTTCTCCCATAGGGTGAGGCGGCATGTATCGGGGCAACCTCCTGCCCCCTCCGGGGGTCCCCATCTCACTCTCCCCAGTCTCGGGCCTCATCAGACCCATGAAGGTTCTCCCTCCCAGTGTCTCACCCACTGAGAGCTAGGGGACTTAGTCCTTTAGGGTCTAAGGCCCCCTTCGGGGGGGCTCGGTAATCACCCAAAGGTGATGAATGGTGAAGATTGACACAGAGAAGATATGAAAATTACGTACCTACCGTAATTCCTGATGTTTCTGCGTATCTTCACCATTAATCACAATCCCTCCCTCCATCCCCCTAGGTCCTCAGTCTCTGGGTCCCCCTCCCTCTGTGTGCCCTCTTTCCCTCCCTTCCTTTCCGCTGGTCAGGAGCGGGATGACCTTGGGCACACGGGGGAATTTTACCTTCTGACAGTGGGGGAGAGGGATTGGGGGAGAGGGCACTTCTCTCCTCAGTGCCTCTGTTACACCCCTTTGGAGTGGGAGTTGGTGGTTTCCCTCTCTTCTTTTCTCTCTCTCTCTTCCTCTATTCTCCTCCGTTCTTGTCCTTAGGGACTCATCCCTCAAAATTAATTTAAGAATCTCTTGTTCTAGGAGTGTGGATATGTTGTTCATCCACACTCTCTGGCATGTCCCTTTCCCCTTTAAATCTGGCCAGAAAGTCTTCAAGCTGGCTCCTCCCACCCACCCATCCAGGTGGTAAATACCTCAGCTCTGCCCCATGACGCCAGATCTTCCTTTCCGCTGGAAGATTCAGGTTCCCTTGTGCTACTTCTGCAGTTTGTAGGCCCTGGGTTCTCAACGACTGTTTTCACTGCAATCGCTTTCTGTAAAACTCATTAGAGTTTACGATACTGATCCGAGTGTATCGGACATGGAGGACAAGTCGTCCCCCGGATTTTGCCAGTGTCCCTGTGGACAGAAAATGTTGCGCACCGATCCCCACCTCTCGTGTGTCTACTGCTTGGATGTTGTACATGGCACCACCTCTTGCACCATCTGTCTGGCTTTCCATCCCAACATCCTGGATGACCGCAAGGCGTGCCTAAAATTGGGGAGACTGGAGCTTCGCAATTCACCAGTGAAATCGAAGGAAGCAAGGCGGGCAGTTTCTGCGGCCACTGGATCCGCCGAGCAGCTCGAGCAGATGGCGGCTTTCGAAGAGGAAGCTGCTCAAGCGTCAGCCAGCCGAAGTTTTTTCGTGCCTCTTAACCTTGGCTCTACCTTCACTGGGTCCTTTTGGGAGCTGTGCCAGTCTCTCCCCACCAGGGGTGAGGCGCCCTCGAACTCGCACTCCTCCCACCCTAGGAAAAGGGACAAAGACCCCAAGTCTTCTTCATCCCGAAGGAGACGTTCCTGGGACCGAGAGAGGTCCAATTCTCAGGAACTTGTGGTCTCAACCTCGGTCGAGATCGTTTCCTCGGCCACCGGCTTCTCGGACCTTCCATCAGGCCAAGGCACGGAGGCCAAGGACATGGCTGAACTGGCTGAGATATCTCTCTACCTGATCAAGCCTATGTTGCTGACTCCGGTCAACAACTCCTTGGAAAGGACCCCTATCCTTTTCTTCCTCGATGAGGAGACCCAGCCCTTGGGTGTCCCAGTCGAGGGAAAGGTGCCGGAACCTCGGTTCTCCCCAACTCCGGCTTCTCCCGATAGAACCAACCGACCCCGTCGGTCTCGATCGAGGACCAGGACTCCTTCGGGCGAAAAACCAAAGAAACGTCACAAGCACTCCCGGAAGAGGCGTCGCCACTGATCCTCTTCCTCCTCGAACAAGGATAGACTTCGACGGAAGCTCCATCGATGTTATGAGGATCTCATGTGGCAACAGCTGATTCTGACCAGTCAAAAGGCGGCTCCGCCGGCAACACTGGTCATTACTTGGCCCTAGCCTCTTAGGTCGACGCCGACCCCTCCAGAACTGAAGATCTTGGTTCCTCCACCCGTAGGGCTGGCACGCATTCCAGTTTGGCCTGTTTCGGTCTCCCCACTGATTTTGGTGGAACCACCGCCTAAGCAGCCTCAGGGAGGGGCTCCCTCGAAAGAGGATCGGACAGACACCGGCCTCCCCCATAGTCTGTCCATTACTGTTGTCCCCGATCACCCTCGGCATATCGAGGGAGACATAGGCGGGAGACCTTTATATCCCGACTCTTCGGACTCGGATGTCAGTGGTCTGCACTCGCATCCGGGGGATGATGAGTCATCAGTGACAGGCCTGAAGGAAGGTCCTTCCTCTTTTCAGGGCATCCTCTACCTGATTTCCAAATCGACTGGAATGCCCTTGGAGCCTATCCAAAAGAAGGTGGAATGCCCCCTCATGGATATCCTCAAGAGGGGGATACCCTGACGGAGGCCTTTCCAGTGGCCGAAGCCATTGTTGGCCTGGCCTTTTGAGCTATGGCAGTGCCCTGCTTCCTGCCCAGCTCCATCTGCCCACATGGCCCGCAAGTATACGGTACCCATGGGGTCCCTGGCGGGTTTCACAGAGCATCCCTTGGCTGTGAGCCTTGTGACTGCTTCTGTGTTTAGACCACGGGTAGCTCAGCTGACACTGACCACCCTCCGGACAAGGAGTCCAAGAATATGGACCATTCTGCCCGGAAGGTTTATGCGGCCTCATCCTTGGGCCTTCGTCAGGCCAGCTCGGCTGTGATTATGGCACACTTCTCTCATGTCCTCTTGGGGTCACTAGATGAAGTCCTCCCTTATTTCCCAGCGGACATGCAGACCATGGTGAAGCAGGTCTGTGACCAGGGCTGTGCTGTTGTGAAACAGCAGCTTCAGATGGCCCTGGACATTGGAGATTTCTGTGCCCACTCCTTAGCAGCCGCAGTGGCCACTCACTGCAGGGCCTAGCTGAGGTTATCCTCCTTCCCGGTGGATACTCAGCACAAGTTAGCTGACATGCCCTTCCTTGGCACTGACCTCTTTGGTCCAGGAGTGGCAGGTCACCTCCAGTGAACAAAGCAGTCCAATGCCACCTTGGATGCTGCCTCTGCAACTGCAGGCTCAAGCTTGGCACCCCAGGCCCAAGCAGGGTCCTCAACAGCCCTGTAAAGGAGGCCGAGGTGCCAGTCCAGGAGCCGCCTACTCCTCTAAGCCTGCGCAGTGACGGGTCAGGGGTTGCCACCCCTACACCCGTCATGCCAGCTCTGGGTCCTCCCATGGGGATCCGGATCCGTCACTTTCTTTCCACCTGGTCCGGTATCACTTCGGACAGGTGGGTTCTGAAAGTGGTCAGCCAGGGACTGCCTCTAGAATTCGAGCAGTACCCTCCCAGTTGAGCCCACGCCCCTCGGAAGGAAAGGATCTCAGATTGCATTCAGTCGGCCCTTAGGGACGACATTGCTCAGCTCCTCTGCAAGGAGGCGGTAGCTCCAGTGCTGGATCCTCCTACAGACCCAGGCTTCATGTCCAGGTACTTCCTGGTGCCCAAGTGGACGGGGGGTTGGCGCCCCATCCTAGATCTCCACAACCTGAATCAATATCTCAGGTCTCGCACCTTCCGGATGGTAACTCTGAACCAGATCATACCATCTCTGGAGCGAAACATATGGTTCTGTTCACTGTATCTACAGGACGCATTCTTTCATGTCTCAATCCGTCCATCCCACCAGCGGTTCCTCCGCTTCAGGGTCGAAGGAACCCTGTACGAGTTCCAAGCCATGCCGTTTGGCCTGTCATCAGCCCCTCGGGTCTTCACCAAGTACATTGCAGTGGTGGCAGCCCATCTTCGGCGTTGAGGAGTTTGAATATACCCCTATCTCGATGACTGGCTCCTGGCGGGTTCCTCCCTTCAGGAGGTGGAGAGGTCCAGGGATCTGGTCCTCCAAACCTGCTTCCAACTAGGCCTGCTGATCAACGAGGCCAAGTCGGAACTCGTGCCATCTCAGGTGAAGGGCTTTATCGGGGCAGAGCTCGACTCTTGTCAAGCCAGAGCTCGGCTCCCAGCAGACAGGGTAAAGGTTCTCTCCATCTTTGCCCAATCATTTCTGGTTGGGAACTTGCGCCCTGCCCGGGACTTTCTGCGCCTTCTGGGCTACATGGCGGCGTGCACCTCGGTGGTCCGTTGGGCCCGGTGGCACATTCGCCCCCTCCAGTGGGAGCTGGCCGCCCAGTGGACTCAACAATATGGTCACTTCGACCAGCTGATCACTGTAACCCAGAAGATGTGGGATGCTCTACAATGGTAGACCATTCCAGACCGATTGCAGGAAGGAATCCCATTTGTCTGCCCCGAGCTGACGGTCATCCTGACGACCGATGCCTCTCTCATGGGCTGGGGAGCCCACATGGGGGACAACAGGGCCTATGGGTTCTGGACCCCGAGGAGTCCCGATACCACGTCAACCTGTTGGAGCTCAGATCAGTCATACTGGTGTTGTTAGCTTTCGCTCCTCAGCTCCGGGGTCAAGTGGTTGAAGTCCAGATGGACAATACCACAACCATGTACTACCTCAACAAACAGGGTGGCACGCACTCCTGTCTGCTATGCAAGGAGGCGCTTCGAATCTGGACCCTCGTCAGCTGGTTGGAGGTGGATCTCCTTGCCATCCATGTGGCAGGAGTCTCGAACCAACTGGCAGATGCTCTCAGCCGCATAGGCCAGACATCTCACGAGTGGTCTCTCCATCCAGAGGTAACTCACAATCTGTTCTCCCATTGGGGCAAACCGTAGGTGGACCTGTTTGCCTCCAAGGAAAACACCAAGCTGAGACTGTACCATGCCCGCCCCCCTCAGCAGGGCTCGCTGCAGGGGGATGTCTTCTCGAGGCCATGGACCCCAGGCCTTCTCTACGCCTTCCCTCCATTTCCCTTGATCCACAAGGTGCTACTCAAGGTGAGGAAGGACAAGGCGAAGGTGATTCTGGTAGCCCCAGATTGGCCCCGCCAGTTCTGGTATCCAGATCTCCTCAGCCTCAGCTGCAGGGCCCTGGAGCGGCTTTGTACACACCCGGACCTGACATCATTGAACCAGGGGAAGGTATTCCATCCGGACCTTCAATCCCTGCACCTCACACCCTGGTACCTGAACGGCTAGAGTTCCAGGCTCTGGGTCTTTCTGAGGATGTCTACACTGTGGTGGAGGCATCTCGTAAGGAATCGACCAGGAAATGTTATGCCTTCAAATGGAAAAGGTTTTCCATTTGGTGTCAGGGTAAGAGTCTGGACCCCGTATCCTACTCTGTGGCTAACATTTTAGACTACCTTTGGTTTCTCTCCAAAGGGGGTCTATGGTCATCGACCCTTAGGGTGCACCTGTCAGCCATTTCTGCTTACTGGGCGCGGGCCAGTCAGCTGACATTGGCACAGGAGACAGTGGTCAGGTGCTTTTTCAAAGGCCTGGATCACATATCCCCATCGGTGCGTGAACCTCCACCTCCGTGGGATCTCTTGATGGTTTTGGCCAAGCTCATGGGCAAGCCATTCGAACCCATGCATAAGTGTGAGCTCTCACACTTGTCATGGAAGACAGCCTTCCTGGTGGCTATCACGTCAGCCAGAAGGACAGGGGAACTCCAGGCACTTTCGGTGGACTCCCCTTATCTGGTCTTTCACAGGGACAAAGTTGTCCTGGCCCCGAAATTCCTTCAAGGTGGTGTCAGAGTTTCACCTTAACCAGGTGTTGACTCTGCCGGTATACTACCCTACACCTTGGGCGCTGAGTACAGGCTCCATATTCTGGACCTCAGGCGTGCTCTCTCCTTTATAAGGAGGAGACGGCGTAAATTCAGGAGAAGTTCGCCCAACTGTTTGTCACCCTACGCTGAAGCTGCTTCTGGCAGACCTGCAGCGAGGCGGACCATTGCTAGATGGATTACATCATGCATGGGTCTGGGCTATGAGTTAGCGGGCTGAGAGCCTCCCAAGGGATAAGAGCTCATTCTACCCGCCATACTGCTGCATTGGTGGCTGCTTCCAGGGACATCCCTATCCAGGAAATCTGTCGGGCTGCTACCTGGAAGTCAGCAAACACCTTCATTACCCACTACCACATCGACCTTGAGTCACGCCGGGATGCTGGTTTTGGGGCCTCGGTTCTCCAATCTCTGTTTCCCAAGTAGGGGGTGTGCGCCTTGCCTCCCTTCTCCCAGAGAACTGCTTGGAGTCTGCCAGAGAATGTGGATGAACAACATATTCACGCTCCTAGAAGAACAGGTTACCCATCTGTAACAGTAGTTCTAGGAGTGGTATATGTTGTTCATCCACATGCACCCACCTGACCTCCCCGGCTTTAGGCGCACCACCTTGCTTTCAGCAGGCTAAGATCTGGCGTCATGGGGTGGAGCCAAGGTATTTACCACCCGGGTGGGTGGGAGGAGCCAGCTTGAAGACTTTCAATCTAGATTTAAAGGGGAAAGGGGCATGCCAGAGAGTGTGGATGAACAACATATATCACTCCTAGAACTAATGTTACAGGTGAGTAACCTGTTCTTTCTCACCTCCAGATATGTGGTTTCAGGGAAGAACAACCCTGTATCCTGTCTTTTTTCCAGAATAGCTGCTTATGCTCTTGTCTGAGTTTATTGCCAGTGATTCTGTGCCTTGAATTCTGGCAAATCGGCCTTCTGGCTACTCCTTCGCAGTTCCTATACAGTCTGGAGACAGGTCAAAGGTTCACGGTATGTCCTCCCTCTCCCTATTTCTAGTTTTTCCCCTCCCTCCTTCCCTCTTCTTTCTGCTTTCAGAAATGGCGGCCCCTTCCCAGTCCCCTTAGATCTTCTAACTCTCCTTCTGTCCTCTCCATCATTTATTTCTCCTTTTAGTTTGTATATCTTTTCCTTTGTCTGTCCCTTGGACTTCCTTGTCCCTCCCTCCCAGCCTTTTTTTTACTCTACGGTGACTCAGAACTGGTAGGAGGGCAGGGTCGATGACACCTAACTGCCAATCCACGAGCACCACGCAGTGCGTCAGCCTCGATGTGGTGCCATCGGTGCATCAACTCTGCCCATCCAAAAAAAAAAAAAGCTCTCATGAGGTCGTGACCTCCAGCCAGAACCCAAAGGTGATGAATGGTGAAGATACACAGACAGATCAGGAATTATGGTAGGTACGTAATTTTCATTTTCTTCTGTTGAAAATTTGTCAGTCAGCAAACCGAAGATTCTGCCACTCTGGATGGACTTACTGTCCCAAGCTCAGGGTGAGCTAGTGAATCCCAATCTGCATTCCCTTCAGGCTTGTCTCCTGAAAAAAATAGAAGTGAAGAAGTTTAAACTTGTTCAGAGGGTCTCTGAAATCCTCTTGGCTGCATGTAAACCTTCCACCAGGAAGACATACACAATCAAATGGAAACATTTTTCCATCTCGAGTTCAAATAAAACATAGAACTTTAAGTGTCCACCTGAAAAGGTTCTTTAATACGAAATTAGACCTTTATGATGCTGGCCTGCAGTATTTCATAGTTAAGATCCATTTTGTCCACTATGTCAGCATAGCACAAAACCTGTAGGCACCCTCTTTCTGTTCAAGAGGTTCCCTAGGGGCATCTTACACATGAAGCCTCCTCATCAGGAAGCTGGTGGCTTCTTGGGACCTCAGTCTTGTGCTGGATTTGTTCACTTGCAAGCCCTTTGAGCCTATTGCAAGGTGACATGAAATATCTGACTTGGAAAGCTGCATTTCTGGTCGATATCCCTTCTGCGTGCATAGTGTTTGAAATCCATGCACTGGTCACAGACCTTCCGTATACTGCTTTTCATAAAGACAAAGTTGTGCTTTGTACACACCCCAAGTTTTTACCTAAGGTGGTGTCTGAGTTCATCTTGAATCAATCTCTAATTCTGCCTACCTACTTCGCCAGCTTCTGGAATGAGGAATAGAGGACTCTCCACTCCTTGGATGAAATGAAGGTCTTTAGACTTTACCTGGACAGATTTAAGGACTACAGGCAGGCAAAGCAACTTCTTGTCTGAGCTCCAATCAAAAGGGGCAGCTTGTCACAATTAAATGCATTTTAGCCTGGATTGTGAATTGCCTTCTCTACTGCTATGCCATCCAGGGGTAAAACTAGAGGAAAGATGCATCCCCACTCCACCAGAGCTGTAACCTCTTCTTTGGCATAACTACACAGTGCCAGTTCCAGAGATTTGCAGAGCTACAACTTGGAACACAGTGCATGCTTTTAACGAGCACAGTGCCCTGGATGCCCATTCCAGGCATGCTATGTTTGCAGTAGAATTCTGAATGTATTACTACCCTGAATGAACCCTGAGTTCCAGTCTCCCTAATCCCGGAGGCCTTCTCTGAGCCTGATACTATGATCCATTCATGGGACTCTCTAGAGAAGATTGAGTATTGGAAGATATTAAAGTTATGTGCTTACCTTAACTGCTGATCTTCCTGAATATAGAAACATAGAAGTTGACAGCAGAAGGAGACTGCTAGGTCCATCTAGTCTGTCCATTTGTTTTAGACCAGTTTTTACACTCTAGTTGCCCTTTGTAATCAGGACTCCCTTGTGTCTATCCCATGCATTCTTGAATCACCCTACAATGTTGACCCCCACAGACTCTTGGGGCAGGCTGTTCCAGGCATCCACCACTCTTTCTATGAAGAAAAATTTCCTAGTGTTGGTAGAGAACCCCCTTCCTTGCAGCCTGAGGTTATGTCCCCTGGTCCTAGAGCCCTTCTTGAAGTGAAAAGGTTTCTGTGTCTGTACCTTGTTAATGCCTTTTATGTACTTGAATGTTTAAATCATGTCCCCTCTCTCTCTTCTCTGCTCCAGGGAGTACATATTCAGTTCCCTAAGTCTTTCCATGTAAGACATGTACTGCAGACCCTGAATAATTTTTGCTGCCTTTCTCTGTACTGTTTCTACCCGATCAATGTCCTTCCTGAGGTGAGACCTCCAGAATTGGACTCTCTATTCCTGGTGAGGCCTGACCAACGATCTATACAATGGTAGTACCACCTCTCTCCTCCTGCTGATGATTCCTCTTCCAATGCAGCCCAGCATTCTGTTGGCCTTCAATGGTGCCTTCTCACACTGCTTACTAACCTTCAAGTCGTCTGAGATTATGATTTCCAGATCTCATTTCTGGTTTGAGGCTGCCAGTCTTTCACCTCCTAGGTAATACTCCTTTCTTGGATTTTTCTTTCCTATGTGCATGACCTTGCACTTTTTGGCGTTAAATCTCAGCTGCCACACTCCAGACCATTCTTCTAGTTTCTTGAGGTCAGCTTCCATCTTGCTCACTCCTTCTGAAGTGTCCACCCTGTTACATATCTTGGTGTCGTCTACGAACAGACACACCTTCCCTTCCCTTCCCTTCCAGTCCATTAACAATGTCTGCTATAAAAACATTGAAGAGCACAGGCCCCAGAACTGAGCCCTGGGGCACCCCACTGGTCACCCTGCCTTCCGTCGATTGCATTCCATTAACCTGTACCCTCTGGGTTCTGCCTTGTAACCAATTTTGTACCCATCTGACTACTTCTGGTCCAACCCCTATGTGGTTAAGCTTCTTACCAGCCTTCTGTGTGGAACCGAGTCGAAGGCCTTACTAAAGTCTGGGTAGACCACATCTACTGCCCCACCACCATCATCCACTATTTTTGTAGCGTAGTCAAAAAACTTGAGCAGATTTGCCTGGCATGACCCACTTGCTGTGAAACCATGCTGTTTAGGGTCTTGTTGGCTGCTAGTTTCGAGGAATGCTATGATCCTCTGTTTGAGTAGTTTCTGCATTAGTTTTCCTACTATAGATGTGAGGCTTACTGGTCTGTAATTAATAGCCTCTTCGCAACTGCCTGATTTGTGAAGTGGAACCACTGTTGCCTTTTTCCAGTCTTCGAATACCACACTGCTCTTCAAGGATTTCATGAATAGAAGTGCCAGAAGGGCTGCTAATTCTGCCCCCAGTTCCTTAAAGATTATAGGGTGCATCTCGTCTGGTCCCATGGCTTTGTCTGCTTTTAGTTTATTTAGCACCTCCCATACTTCAGCTTCTGTAAAGGGACTCGTGTCTACCCCTGGTCCTGGGGTGTTGTGTTTTTTTCAGGGCTGGACCATCCCCTGGGTCCTCTTTGGTAAACACCGAGCAGTAGTATTTGTTGAGGATTTCGTCTTTCTCTGGGTCATGTTTGGTGCATTTCTCTTCTTCAGTAAGAATCTTTCAAACAACATGAAGTCTTGCTATATTATGACTATTGCAGTTTGCCCCAGCCTTAGAACTGCTCCGGAGGTGAAAGAGTTAACTTCCATGCAGAGCATGGAGCTTAGAGCGCGAGCTCGGTTCAGAAGCTCTGTTTGGCTGGTTTCAAACCGAAACCGTCAGATTCTTCTCTCGGCTCACTGAACAGTCGCTCGGAGATTCCTCCTGTTGCTCGGTTCATTTCTTCGGTTTAAAGCGCTATTTCTCGGTTTAATTTAACCGCGATTTCATTATTTTAACCATAAAACCGATCGGTTCAGGTTCTATTTATAGTGTCGTAAGTAATAGATAGGGTTTTTCTGTGTGGAACTTGTAAAGTATTATCGGTTTGGTTGAACCGATCAAGTTATGTTAAATATAAGTTTAAAGCCTTTTAAGGCTTTTAAAGTCTGGTTCCGGTTCTTATCGGTTCTAAAAAGCAGTTTCATTCGTTTTCCACGACCAATGACACGGTTTGGAACCGATAAGGGTGTCTTGCCTGGCACTGCCATCAAAAGGGCAAGTTGGTTGGTTAGGCTGGCATCATGTCTGAGAAACCTAAAAGAAAATCGGCCCACTAGGTTTCAACACTGTAGTGTCTGTGGGGAAGCCTTTGCCAAGGCTGACCCACACACTACATGTGTCTATTGTCTGGGGTTTGACCACCTCAATTCAGACTGCCAGATTTGTAAAAATTTCCCTGCAGCCACCCTGGACAAGAGAGTGGGCAGGCTCAGGGAACGAGAGGCCAAAAAGTCCGCTGACCCGGATGGCCAGCCCGGTTCAGTGGTTCAGGATTATGATATAGAAAAGTTCTATGAACCAGAGGAGGGGGATGAGGATTATGATCAGTGTGAATGTGACTTTGAAAGTCTGGATGTGCCCATTGAACCGGACATCTCCCCAGACAGACCTTCAGGTGAGTCTCCCCCTAGGCTTTCTGAGTCCCCTTCTCATTTTTTGTTTTATAAAAAAGTTGCTGAGACCCTCCAGCTTCCCTTAGAGGAGGCTTTGGATGAGCAAGAGGAGCCTGACTATGTGGAGATGATGGATATCCCAGAGTCCAGGAGGTTGTCCATCCCTTTACATAAATGTTTTAGAAAACAAACAATAAAAATTTTAAAAGCTCCTAATTCTGTGCCTCCTGTGGATAAAAAGATGGACAGGAGGTACACTTTGTCAGGTCCTGATACAGATTTTCTTTCACAGCAATGCAGTCATGTTGGGGTAGTTCAGGCTGCAGCCTGTGATAAAGCTAATATTCCACTGGCTTCACATCCTCCCGACGAGGATTCCAGGAAGATTGATGCCATGGCCAAAAAACAATACATGGCAGCATCCTTGGGACTCAGACAAGCTAACTATATGGCTTATGTTGCAAGATACCAGAAATCTAGATGGGATACTGTCATGGCCTTAGCCAAACAGGTCCCTGGCCAGCTCGAAAGGAGCTGGAGCAGGTGGCTCTGATGGTATTGAGGCATCTAAGGTGCAATTCCATGCTGCAGTGGATTCTAACGATGTATCCTCTAGAGTCATGGCTACATCCGTGGCTTTTCGGAGATTGGCCTGGCTCAGGTGTACTACTTTGTCACAGGATACCCAGTCTAAGGCTATGGATTTTCCTGTGGTGGGAAATTCTCTGTTTGGGAGCAGACAGAAATTATATGAAAAAATGGATGAATATAGAACCACTTACAGGAGTGCACAAGCCAAGGAGCGGCAAGCCACTCCTCAGAGGCAGCCCCAGGGGTAGGGGTAGGCCTTTTCACAGGCCTTTTACCAGACTCGGGCCCCTCCTCTTCAGCCTATGTACAGAGGGGTTCTTCAGAGGAGAGGGCAGACTGGGTTCGAGCAGGCCTGCTCACCCCTCAGCCTAAAGCCCCTGCCAAACAGGCACCCTGATGGGATGCCCAGGGTCGACTCTCCACTACCTGTAGGGGCAGGTTGGCTCACTTCTTCCAGGACTGGCAGTCTTTAACTTCAGACAGGTGGGTCCTGGAAGTAGTGAGCCAGGGTCTGGTTCTCAGCTTCAAGAAATTTCCAAAGATGAGAGCCAGATCTTTTCCACCTACAAACCCTTTAGAGACTCTTGCTTGAAACAGCAGTCTCAACCCTCCTGGCTCTTAGAGCTGTAGAAAGGTTTCTCCCTTCACCAGGGCAGGGTCTCTACTCAGGTACTTCCTTACCCCAAAAAGACTGGAGAGTGGCGGCTATCCTGGATCTAAGATATCTAAACAAGCACCTTTTAAAGCCAAAGTTCAAAATGGTGACACTGGGAATGATTTTACCCTCCCTAAGGCCAGGGGACTGGCTAGCCTCCCTGGACCTCAAAGATGCCTACTTCCATGTTCTTATCAGAGCTCCCATGAAAGTACCTCAGATTGCAACTGTCCTCAGGCCATTATCAGTTCAGAGCAATGCCCCTCGGCCTCACTTCTGCCCCAAAGGTGTTCACAAAATGTCTGGCAGTAGCAGTTGCTCAACTAAGAAGGCAAAGATTGCTATTTTCCCTACCTGGACGACTGGCTCATTGTGGGTCAGTCTCCAGACCAGATCATATCACACCTGCTAGTTACCCAGCAGCTGCTTGCCTCTCTGGGATTTCTTCTCAATCTTCCAAAGTCAGTTTGGAACCTGTCCAGGTACTCACCTTTATAGGCGCAGAACTGGATACAAAGCAGGCCAGAGCCTTCCTTCCCTTGGAAAGGTAAGGACCTTAGTGGCCCTGGCCGCCTCCTTCCTCTGCAGGTCTCTCGACCAGCAGGCATTTCCTGCAGCTCCTAGGGCTCATGGCTGCCTCCACAGCTGTGGTGCAAGGAGCAAGATTTCAGATGAGGGACATTCAGTTCCATTTGAGAGCTTTCTGGTCTCAAGAGAGATCCTCTATCCAAGTTAATCCCAGTGACTCGAACCCTGATCCAAGCCCTTCAGTGGTGGCAGGATCAGAGCAATCTGAGACAGGGATGCCTTTCATCCCTCTGTCCCATTCCTTGACCCTTACTACAGATGCATCCCTCTTGGGATGGGAGCTCACATGGGCGACCTCTCCACCCAGGATTATGGTCCCCTCAGGAATCTCTGCTCCACATCAATCTGTTGGAACTCAGAGCTGTTTTTCTAGCGCTTCAGTTTTCTCTGCATCTGTTCAGAACAAGGTGGTACAGGTCAGAACAGACAACACCACTACAATGTGGTACATCAACAAACAAGGGGCACTCGGTCTTGAGGCCTTGTGCACCAAGGCGATGAAGTTGTGGTCTCTGGCTTGCTTCCTGAACACTTCCCTCATAGCAGTTCACCTCCCAGGCAAGGACAATGTCTGGCAGATGCCCTCAGCAGGATTTCCCAGGGCCATCACGAATGGTCACTGGATCCCCTAGTACTGGGATAGTGTTTGCCAGATGGGGCACTCCGCAGATAGATCTTATGCAGCCCCAGACAATTATCAACTTCCACTGTTTTGTTGCAGGCCCCAGTGTTGAGCTCAGTTCCCTGGATGCCTTTCTCCTCGATTGGGAAGGGAAGTTTCTTTATGCCTTTCCCCCTTCCCTCTCCTGTTCAAAGTACTAGTCAAAATCAGGTCTCAGCCCTGCAAAATGATCCTGATTGCTCCAGACTGAGCCAGGCAGCCCTGGTACCCTCTCCTTCTGTCCTTAGCAGTCCATCTTCCCTGTGTCTCCCCAGGAACCACAATCTGTTAACCTGTGCTCAGGGAGAGTTTGGTATCCGAATCTCAAATCCCTCAACCTCAAGGCTTGGCTCTTGAGCAGTTAGAGTTGCTGATTTGCAACTTTCTCAAAGTGTTCTCGAAATCCTGAAGGCTGCTAGGAAGCCGTCC
Source organism: Neoceratodus forsteri (assembly GCA_016271365.2). Classification (NCBI taxonomy): domain Eukaryota; kingdom Metazoa; phylum Chordata; order Ceratodontiformes; family Ceratodontidae; genus Neoceratodus; species Neoceratodus forsteri. Next base: position 386,099,118 of record CM057450.1, read on the forward strand.
ACCAGGGCTACCTATAATTCCAAGTGGAAAAGGTTTTCCATATGGTGTTCTGGGAAGCATGTTTCCCCAGAATCTGCTGACCTACCCACTTTATTGGACTACATGGTCCATCTTAATTGTTTGGGACTGAGACCAGCCACCCTGAAAGTGCACTTGGCTGCTGTCTCTTCCTTCATTTCAGCAGTGAAGCCCTCTTTTCTTTCTGCTCATCCTGTATTTTCCAAGTTTTTTAAAGGACTGCTTCACACCAATCCTCCATTCAGGGACCCTGCCCCGGCTTGGGATCTTAATGTATGCATTGCTCAGCTAATGCAACCCCCCTTTGAGCCTCTGTCTTCGGCAGAGCTTAAGTATTTGACTTGGAAAACTGTATTTCTGGTAGTCATCACTTCTGCCAGGCGAATAAGTGAGTTACAGGCTTTATCAGTAGAAACTGACTTTATTTCCTTTCACAGGGATAAAGTGGTCCTCAGGACTAACAGGAAGATCTTCCTGGACATAAGTCTCCACCACTCATTCACACTAGTGGGATTGGCGCCGGAGGCACTAAGACCCATCGGGAGCAAACTTTTTGCTGGAGGGTCGGCGCGAGAGACAGCGCCGCGAGACACGTGCCGCGAGCAGCGGCTCGAGCGGTAATGACCATCTCGGCGATGACCCTCCAACCGCCTCAGTTCCTTTTTTCCCGCCGTCGAGTGCGCTTCAGTGACGACGTCGCTCGCCTGTCGAGAGTCAAACTTCAAACTAGCGCATAGTTTTCAGTTTGTTTTGTAACTTTATCTCGATAAGTAGTATCAGCAATTTTATTCTATTTTCGATTAAATTTTTCTAATATTAAATTATACTTGAAGAAGTCTCGGCCTACTGGGGAGTCGACCATGAGCAGGTCAGGTGGTAGGGAGACTTGTATGAAGCTGTTCAGTCAGCGGGCTGGATCCAGTCAGCCTCCTTCTCCTCAGCGGGGTTCCGACAGCGGTCAGTCCGATGCCGGGGATGGGCGGTCCCCGCCGGCATAAAATAAGCAGTCGCATTCTCGGCAGCGTTGACCTCGAAACTCTTCTTGACCCACAGGTCAAAAGAAGGCATCACTCGAGGGTAGCCCTCTGGTATGTCTGGCGTCGACACTCGGTTATCGTTGCTAGTTGCGGTCTCCTTCTTGAGTCGCCAACTTCCGATGTCGTCGTCCTCGACATGGAGTCCCTCCGCCTATAGGTAGGACTCCAGATGAGCAGTTTCATCAGTGGGCGCTCTTATGGAGCAATGGGCTCGGAGGTTGGTTCTTCTGCCTGGCTCGGTTGCCTCGGGCCTCAGGCGATCAGGTAGGCGGTTGGACCTTCCTAGTCGCGTGGCACCTTCTTGGCTCCAGCGACTCCGTGCTTAGGTGTTTCCCCCCCTCACATGGCTGCGGCGCAGGGGGCCTCACCGATGCCCTTATCTCCTGGTTTTTTTCCTTCTCTAGCTTTCCAGGTTCCTGGGGCTTTTCCAGCGCCTTCGGCAGGGTCTGTTGGCTTGTCGGCGCCGTTTTCGGTGCCGCTGGGTCTTGCGGCGCCCCGCGGGGTCTCGCGGCGCCGCCGGTGGTGCCGTTGGATAGAGGCGGCGGCGCCCGTTCGCGGCGCATCGTCTCTGCAGTGCCCGTTTGCGGCGGCCTTCTCGGCGGCGTCGTCCAGGGCGCCGTTGCGGCACCCGTCGCGGCGATAAATCGGCAGCGCCAGCGTGAAGTATCGTCAGCGGCGCCGCCCGAAAGCGCGCGAACGCGTGCCTCTTGAGCCCGTCGCCTCCTCGATGCCGTCTTCAGCCCGTTTTGCCGTCTCGGCGCCGGCATACTGTAGGGACTCTCCTTGTTTTTCTGCTATTTCCTCCTCTCCTAATTTTCACTCCTTTCCTGTCCAAACAGTCCTTTCTGGACCATCAGGAGATGATGTTGAGCCTGACCAGACCCGGTTGGGTGATGAAGTGGAGGAAACAGGATCTTTCTTTGCTACAGAGCCTGTGGTGGGGACCTGTCCTTTAAGTCTCTGTTGAAGAACCTGGGATCACTCTTTCTCTCAGACTACAGACATCGATCCTGGGAAGATATTAAGACTCCAGTATCTTCATGCTTTGGAGATCCCTACGGATTTGACTCCTCCGATCCAGCCTTCCTTGAGGCGCTGTCTCAAATGGTATGGAATAATCCTGCTCTTATTCCCTCAGTGGCTAAATCCATTGATAAAGTATTCAGCTCCCAAGGATCGTCCATTTGGCATCCCAAGCCTTGCGGATCCTATTGTAGTCCTGGCAGAGAATGACAAGGTCGTTCTTCCTCAAACTACTACAGCTCGACCTATTAACAAAGAGTCTCGTAAGATTGATACATTAGGTAAGAGAGTCTTTGCTGCCTCCACTCTAAGTATGCGTATTGCCAGTTATCAAGGCTATTTTTCTCAGTATGAGTATATCCTGTGCACTCTATGAAAAAGAATGGTTGAAGCTCTTCCAGATTCGGTTCAAGTCAGAGCTTCTTCTGCCGTTATTAGAGGTATTGAGTCCAATAACCAACAGGTCAGAGCCGCCATGGACGCTTCGACACTGCTTCTCGCTCAGCAGCCGCGGGGATTTGTACTCGGCGCCATTCCTGGCTGCGTACTTCTGGCTTCACGAATGATGCTCAGCAGCAGGTGATGGCGCTGCTCTTGATGGCTCCTTTCTTTTTGGCCCTCAGGTGGAGCAAGCCTTAGAGGCCACTCAGAAGACTAGATCAGCCATTAAGTTGGCCAGACCTCCGCCTGCCCCCTCTCGGGGGCATGTGAACAGACGTCAGTTTCATAGTCGTCAGTCCTTTCGAGGCAGAGGCAGGGAACTTCGCAAAAGCCAACCTGCCCAACCTCAAAAGAAGCGCGGCAAAGCGCGGGGGCCTAAAGCTCCCAGCGCCACCTTTAGTCGTTAGTCCAAGTTCCATCCACTCTGCCCGGTGGAACTTTCTCCTCCGTGGGAGGTCGTCTGATGTACTTCTACAACCAGTGGAGTCACAACCCGGACAAATGGGTACCTCGGATATTCGCGAGGTTATTCTCTCAATTTCTTGGAAACCCCCGAATTGTCCTCCCAGACGACAACCCAGGTTGTCGGCCTCTCAATCGGACCTCCTCACCGCGGAGATCCAGGGCCTTCTGAACAACAGGGCAATAGAACTGGTGCCCCCGCATCTGCGAAACACAGGGTTCTACTCCCATTACTTTCTGGTTCCAAAGAAATCTGGGGGGATGCGCCCCAGGGAGAAATTCAAGATGATTTCCCTAGGTACCCTGTTACCCTTGCTGCATCAGCACGACTGGCTGGCCTCTCTGGATATGCAGGATGCTTACCAGCATATCACCGTCCACCCGACCCACCGCAAGTTCCTCAGGTTTGTAGCTTTGGGTCAGCATTATCAGTTCAGAGTCCTGCCCTTTGGGCTATCCTCGGCCTGCGAGTTTTACAAAGTGTTGTGCAGCTCGCTGGCGCATCTCAGGAAAGTCGGACTCAGTGTTTCCCTACCTGGACGATTGGCTTCTAGCAAGCCCTTCCGTCCAAGGGACTTTGGAAGCCGTGCAAAGCGACTTACCGTCTTCTCACGTCCATGGGAGTTCTGCTGAATTGAAAAATCTCAACTGCAACCCTCCCAGAGGCTCCTTTTCATAGGGCGCTTCTAGACACCTCTTCAGCGAGGCTTTCCTTCCAGAGGACAGAAGACTCGACATCCTTGAATGGCCCGTTACATCAGGGAGAACCAATCGGTTACAGCTCTCTCGATGCAACGCATGTTGGGTCTCATGGCGTCCTCGGTCTTCACTGTCCCCTAGGCCCGACTGCACATGAGAACCACCCAATGGATGCTCTCCACTCAGTGGTCCCGACCTCTCACCCCAGTCTTATCCCATCAAGGTGGCGGGCCCCTTGAAGGTCTCTCACCTGGTGGTCTCAGAAACCAATCTCCTGGAAGGATTCCCCTTTGCTCCCCGGATCATCAGATCTCCATCACCACAGGCGCATCGCTAATGGGATGGGGAGCTCACTGTCTCTCCTCCACACTCAAGGTGTATGGACTCAGTTCAAACTCATCTCCACATAAATGTCCTGGAGATGAGGCGGTCCTCTATGCAATCCGAGCTCTGAAGGATGTCCTTTGTCAAAGAACATTCTCCTTCAAGCGGACAACAAAGCAGTGATGTATTACATCAACAAGCAAGCGGTGCTCATTCTTACCCCTTTGCAGGAAGCAATGAGGGTGTGGGAGTGGTGCTTGGAGCACAAGTCTCTGATTCAAGCGGTTTATCTGCCAGGTATACAAAAGCGACCTAGCAGATCACTCAGCAGAACGGAGGCAGACCCTCAGTGGTCTCGATCCAGCCATAGCTCGGTCCCTGTTCAAGAGTGGGGACTCCAGACCTGGACCTTTTGCATCCCCACTCAGCATAAAACTGCCTCTCTTCTGCTCCAGAAATCCAGGGCCTGGCATTTTCTGTCAGGATGCGTTCAGGCTGCGGTGGACAAGCGCTTTCTTCGCCTTTCCACGCTTCCTCTAATCCAGAGAGTACTCCTCAAGTTCGAGTCTCAGGGGACCAAGATGATTCTCATTGCTCCTTCCTGGCCTCGGCAACTATGGTTTCCTCTACTCAACAGTATGTTGGCAGCCTCTCAAGACCACTTCCTTTGCAAATCAGTCTTTTGACTCAGGGTTCGTTGGTCCATCCCAACCTGAAATCACTTCACCTTCATGCTTGGCTCCTGAAGAGATAGAAGTGAATCGGTTCAACGTCTCTCGTAGAGTCTCAGACATCCTTCTGGCTGCTCAGAAGCCAGCCACCCGAAAAACGTACGCTTCCAAATGGAAACGTTTTTCTCTCTGGTGTGCAAAATCCTCTTGGAATCCCTTTTCCTGTCCTCCTGGCAAGGTTCTGGAGTATCTTTTGGACCTGTCAAACTTAGGTCTTCAGTACTCCACAGTTAAAGTTCACCTTAGTGCCATCTCAGCGTTCCATGAGCGGTTTCTTCCTTAACTCTGGCTCAGTTACCTATGGTGAAGAGATTTCTTAGGGATTCTCCATACCAGACCCCCTGTTAAAGCGTCCAGTTGCAGCCTGGGACATTAACCTGGTGCTGGACATGCTCACTCGGAAGCCTTCCGAACCCTTAGCTACCTGTGAGCTAAAATTTCTTACCTGGAAGACTGCCTTCCTGGTGGCCATTACCTCAGCCACTGGGGTCTCTGAGATACATGCCTGATTACGGACCCTCCGTATACTGTATTCCATAAAGACAACGTAGTTCTCCATTACTCATCTAAATTTCTTCCCAAGGTTGTGTCAAATTCCATCTAAACCAACCTCTGGTACTTCCGCTTGCAGCTAATTTCCAAAATGAAGAGGCAGCTCTTCATTCCTTGGATGTTAAGAAAGCCTTGCGGTTCTATTTAGATAGAACCAAGGATATTCATGAAGACTCAGCAACTGTTCGTTTCTTTCAGCGACACCGGCTGGGTCAACCTGTAGCTATTAGATGCATCTCTTCATGGTTAGTGGCATGCCTTCGTCATTGCTATTCCATGGCTCAAGTTAAATTAGAAGGTAGAGTGACGCTCACTCTACTAGAAGCGGTCATGACATCCCTAGCGGAAGTGCTAATGTTCCAATTGCAGATAATCTGCTAGCGCACACCTGGAGCTCAGTGCATACCTTCGTTAAGCACTATGCACTGGATGTTCATGCTAGGCGACATTCCGCATTCGGTAGAACTATCCTTAATGGGCTTCTATCTTAGGCAGCGTGAGCTCTGGCTCTCCTGCACGCCCTTTTGGGGGAATTATCAGCTTAGTACTCTCCCACTAGTGTGAATGAGTGGTGGAGACTTATGTCAGGAAGATAGGAAAATTGCATTACCTACCGTAATTCTTGATCTTCTTGGACGAGTCTCCACCACTCATTCCACCCTCCATCCCCGAGCTCACGCTGTATTGGTCTTCACTCCCTCAAATCTTTAGGCCGTGAGGACTTCTTTGCTGACCCTTCTTACACGGTCATACGGACTATCTTATGTCCGTTTTTAATATTGGGTTTACTCTTTACGTTAGATTGCGCTGCACCTCCTTGGTAAAAGGTACTGAGGCGGTTGGAGGGTCGTCGCCGAGATGGTCATTACACGCTCGAGCCGCTGCTGCTATGTCACTTATCTCATGTTGTCTCTGGCTGACCCTCCAGCAAAAGTTTGCTCCCGATGGGTCTTAGTGCCTCCGGCGCCAATCCCACTAGTGTGAATGAGTGGTGGAGACTCGTCCAAGAAGATCAAGAATTACGGTAGGTACGTAATTTTCCTTTTTTGCCTAAGGTGGTTTCAGATTTCCACCTTAACCAATATATTTCACTTCCAGTGTTCTTCACTGACCAGTATTACTTTGCCCTTATCAGACATTTTGTGGATTTCCTCTATTAGGTCTTTGTCTCCTTTATCTACTTGATTTGGAGGCCTGTACACGACGATGCTTCTGAAGGGTTTTCCCTTGCCCGTGTCTACTGTTAGCCACAGTGACTCGAAGTCCCCAGATTGCCCTTTTATTCTGTGGCTTTTATTTCCTCACGAATATAAAAGGCTACACCCCCCGCTCTCTTTTTTTGCCCTGCCTATCTTTCTGAACAAATTGTAATCAGGAATGGCCGTATCCTATCTGTGGTTTTTCATGAACCACGTTTCTGTTACAGCCACCCAGTCCAACCTTTCTGTTTCCAAGATGGCTGTGAGTTCAGGAACTTTTTTGGTTAGGCTTCTAGTATTTGCAACCATTGCCTTCCAGGAATGTACATCTTCTTTGGTGCGAGGTTGTACCTTCTTCCTGGACTGCTCCAGTTTTCTCTTTCCTGCCAAGAGATTATGGAGGTTGCTGGTTCTGGTGGATGTTGGCTCTGATTTGTTTTCTGAGGATGTATGTATGCATTTGGCATTTTGGGGAGTGATGACCAGCCCACCGACGGCAGGGGTGTGAGCTGCTTCATACTCCCCTTTATTTAGTTTAAAACTACCTGTATAGACATCGCATTTTTGTTACACCTTCTCTGTTTAGGTACAACCCGTTGTATTTTAAAAAAGCTCTTTCCCAAAAGTTGTGCCAGTTCCCTACGTAGTGGTATCCCTTTTCTTGACACCAATCACGCAGCCATGAATTGAATTCGCCTACTTCAATCTCTCTGACTCACTTGGTGCTTTTTCCTTTTTCCCCACACTGGCAAAACTTCTGAGAAGGCCAATTTGGATGGAAGGGAAGAAAGTTTGTTGGTCAGGTCCTTGAAGTGTTTCTTGGCCTCCTGAACTGTGTGATTTGCCAAGTCATTGGTACCAAGGTGTATTGTTATATGTGTAACATTCCCTGATTCCTGCATAATTGTCTTTATGCGATTAGTGTCCCTACTTGCAGAGGCTCCTGGTAGACACTTTACCACGATGTTGCTTTTAACATTTTGTGTTAGGTGGTGTTCCACTCCTCGGATCATGGAATCCCCGATTATGAGAATTTTGCTTTTGTTTATATTTGTCATTTTTATTTCGAGTTTTAGTATTTTTGTCATTATTGCATTTGGTTTTGGTATTGTTGCTGGTTATATTTTGAGTATTAGTATTTTTGTTTTTATCATAGTTTGTATTGGTTTTAATTGGCATGTTAGCCTTTTTGGTGGTTTGATTTCTTTACATTACATTACTTTGTCTGTAGTTGGTAGCAGTGGAGCAAACCTGTTTTCTGTTTGAATTGCCAGGAAATGCTCCTGGTTTTTGGCTTCCTTCCTGGGCCTCCTATGATGCTTCTTTTTCCTTACCACCTGCCAGTCTCTGGGCCCTGCCTTGAGTCCTGGCCCCTGGCTGACATGCTGGTAATGGTGGGGAGGGGTTGAGGAGGTGTGCTATTGAGTTCCCTGTATTGGAGGTCATATGTTATAGTCCAAGCATCCTGTAGTTGGTCTGCAATCAGTTTGATTTCAAATTGGAATCAATTTGATTTGTTGTCTGTTGTACTCTATGACTATGTATTCCGTCCAGGTCCATCTTGAAAATGAGCCTTGCTCAATGACTTTCGCCTGGTAAAATAAAGATTTTTGATTTTATTTGATTTGATTTTCAAGATCTGCTGTGGTGCAGCATGCACGGCAGGGTCCTGGTTGCCATTTGTAGATCCTATTGTACAGTGCACCACAGTTTTTGCAACTGACAAGGTCCATTTTTTTGGTTTTGTTTTCTTTTGTTTGTTTTAGTTGAGAGATAGTGCTGATTCCTGTTTCTTGGCAGTAAGTGTGGACGAAAAAGAAAACAGAATAGTGAGGTTTTTTTTTTTGTACTACTACCTCATAGCAGGTGTTGCGAGCAGCACTATATGCCTATAAAGCAAGAGCATTCAGGGAGGTGGGTGGGCATATCCGACTGTTCCTGTATGCTGTAGAAAACAATTAGGTAGATGTTGCACAGATGAGGTCTAGCTTGTACTCCTGCAAGGTAAGAAGGAATCTGGTTACTAGCTCAGTTGTTCTGCCCTTTGGCTCAGAACAGCTCCATGGAGTCCCCGCTGCTTGCAGTAAAAACCCCTACCTGTGCTCCATGCGTCCTGGCTCCCTGCTGCTGTGAGGGAGAGGGGACTGATCCACTGGCTGCAGGACAAAACCCACCCTTCTCAAACGCTGGAGTGTCCAGGGAACTGCTGCAGCAGAAGCCGCCAACAAGATGGAACCTGGATACGGCTATGCTGCTGTGACTTCCGCTTGTAGCACTTCAGTCAGCAGACATGCAGGCAAGAGCATGGGAGAATTTAAATCTCCTACTTGCACTTCCTTCAGTTGAAGATCAGTGAAGCTCAACAGACATTAAGGCTAGGGGCTGGACCGCACTTGATGTGTGCCTCCTAGGGTTCCCCTTTGTGTCTGAGCTGTTCTGCTGGAGAGAATTGAAAGAACCTTTGTTTCTCCTTCCTGCTGAAAAAACAATCAGTTTGTTAAGGTCTTCCACTTAGTAGCACAACTAGAGACTAGAGGAGAGGAGGCCTCTCTCCCAGTCGGTGAAGATCAGTGAAGCTCAGCAGACAGTAAGGTTAGGGGCTGAACCGCACTTGGCATATGCCTCCTAGAGTTGCCCTTTGTGTCTGAGCTGTTGCTTCTGGTTGTTTCTGGCTGAGAGCTTTCTATTAGCCGACCACTATTTGAGTAGTGGGTACAGCAGACAGTAAGGCTAGGGGCTGGACCACTCTTGGCGTATGCCTCCTGGAGTGCCCTTTGTGTCTGAGCTGTTGCTTCCAGTTGAGAGCTTTCTATTAGTCGACCACTATTTCAGCAGTGGTACAGCAGTGCGAATGCTGATTTACATACAGCAGCCAGGAATTCTGGGTAAGTGTTTCGACTGCTCCTTATGCTGAGAGAGCAGCCACTGGCTGGGTCTGAGCAGAGCGATCAAGGAGAGAAGTCACCTCAGCAGAGATGGGAGCTCGGACTGTGCACTCCTACAGGGATTCAGCCAGGTAGAACTGCTGTCAAGGAATCCCTGCTTCTGCACCTGTTGGAGTCTGCCTTCTCTCCGTGATTGGTCTATCTCTCAGTTGGTGAAGATCAGTGAAGCTCAGCAGACAGTAAGGCTAGGGGCAGGACCGCACGTGGCATATGCCTCCTAGGGCTGCCCTTCGTGTCTGAGCTGTTCTCTTTTGAGTACCATGCCACTAACCATCCCCCTGCCTCACTCCGGTACCGTTATGTTATGATTTTTAACCCTTTTCTCTTGGTTTGGGCTGTGGAGACACTTACTGGCCTGGTGGCCCTTCTTACATGGGCCGCCAGGACTATATTTTGCCCTTAGGTTAAGTACATGGGTTACCTGTTAGGTTCATGTTGCTTACCTCCTCGGTTAAAATAAATTGCTAAGATTTTAAATTTATGTTTTTGACTTCATTGCCCCATGCCCTAATGTAGTGATAGTCCATTTGTGGCAAAATAATTGTTCATACAGTCCTGCTCAAGAAGATGAAGAGTAACCGGTAAGTCCTTTTTTTTTTTTCTGTCCGCACATTCTCCTATTGATAAGAAACATAGGTGTCTGGGCATGTGTCACATTTTACATCGATGTGGCCAGGGCAAAGTTCCAAGTTCCCATGGGGTCTTGTAGCCTCTGGTCCATATACCAAAATGTTTTGCATGGTAACACTTCAGCTAATGTGGTGCTTTGAATAATATGATCTTGCTGTAAGGAGGAAATGCTGTATCACATAACCTTTATGTGGTAAACTTTTCTGTGGTAAATTGGAAGAGCAGGATGGCTACCACTGCCCTTGGCTCAGTTCAGAACTATGTAGGCCTAGCCTTAATAGACTTCCCCCTTCCTCTGCATTTCCAGAACTGATTGTGGATATGACTTTCTTCTTGCAATTTCCTTGAGTGCTAGGTGTACTAAGTAATGTTTTCAGATCTTCCTGGACCTTATCTTCAACATTGATTCACACCGATGGGTTCATAGCCGGGGGCGCTAGGACCCCGGGGAAGCCAAAAATCTTCAGGAGGGCCGGCATTGTGGCAGACTGTGCACATGCGTGGCACCATGCCAGCTAGTCTCATGCTGTATAGCTTATCTTGGCAACAGCCCCCCAGCTGGATAGATTACGATATCTGGAAACTCGATATCCTGCATTTCACTGTCCCAAGTCCAGCGGACTAAAACATGGTTGCCTGACATCCCATAGCAGAGTTTTTTTTTCATGTTTCAGGGGGTGTACTCCCCTTATTTTATATCTAACTGTGCCGCAGGCAAAATTTCCCTGTCGGGCAACCATGTTTCGGTCTGCCGAACTTAGGGTAGTGAAACTTGGGATATCGAGTTTCTAGATTTCACAATACCCCCCCCCAACCACCTCACTTCCTTTTTTCCACCATTGAGTGTGCCATCTCCCCTTCTGCTGGTGCTGACTCCGTTGACGACTCCTCTAGGGGTGGGCCTGGTGCCGGCTGCCTTGGTGCTGGTACCAGCCCTGGCGCCAGCTCCCTTGGTGGTGGTGCGAGGCCTGGCGCTGGTGCTGCCAGTTTACCTGACTCTGAGGATCAGATTAGGTGTCTCAAGGTCTACTCCTCTTCCTGTCCCTCTTCCATTAGAGGAGCTGGAGGAGGATGAGTCTGACCCTGGCCTCATTATCACTGAGGGCAGTGATGATGAGTCCTTCAGCACTCTGGATTCCTCTAATTCAGGTGCCCCACCTGTTCCATAGGAGGACCTCTTTTTCAGACTCTGCTTCGCAACATTCATGCTACCCTAGCAATCGAGACTCTGCCTCAGATCCAGGTAAGCAGTTACGTCTTGAGTGACTCCATGTGCCTCATATACCAGTTAACCTCACACCTCCAGTTCCTCCGGCCTTTGACATGCTTTTGGGGCAGTGTGAGCCAGGCCTGCTGCCATTCTGTCTGTCTGTAAGCAGATAGATCGAAAGTACATTGCCACTAAGGAAAGACCTATTCTAGTCTCTCAGCCTATCACTGACAAGCTTGTCATTTTAGCTGAGAATGATAAGACCATCCTTCCTCATAAGCTTACAGCACAGCCTATCAAGAAGGAATCTTGCAAGATTGATACGATGGGAAAGAGAGCCTTTGCTGTGGGTACCTTGGGTTTGCATATAGCCAGCTACCAAAGATATTTATCTCAATATGAATATGCCCTATGGACTTCCCTCAAATCACTTGTTGAGACCTTGCTTGAGTTGGACACTAAGCAGAGGATCCTGCAGACTGTTACCCATGGAATAGAGTCTAACAGTCATCAGTTGAAAGCAGCCATGGATGCATACAGTACTGCTTCCCATGCTACTGCTGCTGGTATCTGCATTAGGAAACATTCATGGCTTCAGATGTCCAGTTTCTCCAGTGATGCCCAGCAGCAAGTCATGCATGTTCCCTTTGATGGGTCTGATTTATGGGTCTGATATATCGGGTGCAGGGGCTGTTTCATTTAACTTGGTAGGTCTCTTTAAAAGGTATTTGCACACCAGGCCCCCAGTAAGAAAACCTGTTGCTGCCTTGGACATTAACTTTGTGTTGAATATGCTCTCTCATAAGCCGTTTGAACCTCTGTCTTCCTGTGATCTCAAATTCCTGACTTGGAAAATTGCATTTTTAGTGGCTATCACATCTACGTGAAGGGTCTCTGAGATACTTGCTCCGATCACAGAAACTCCGTATACAGTCTTCCATAAGGACAAGGTGGTTCTTCGCTTGCACCCCAAATGTTTGCTTAAGGTTGTCTCAGAATTCCATCTAAAGCAACCCCTGGTGCTGCCCATGTACTTCTGCAACTTCCAGAATGAGGGAGAGCACACTCTTCATTCTCTGGATGGTAAACGAGTCCTCAGGGTCTACATCGATAGAACCAAGGACACCCATCAGTCCAACCAGCTCTTCGTCTCTTTCACCCTGAACCAGCAGGGACAGTCAGTGATGATCAAATGCATCTCTGCATTGATAGTCACTTGCCTTTGTCAGTGTTATTCTGTGGCACAGGTCAGGCTTGAAGGGCAAGTTTGTGTCCATTCCACCAGAGCGGTTGCTACATCCCAGGCAGAGATCCACTCTGTCCAAATCACTGAGATTTGCAGAGCTGCTACCTGGAGCACAGTGCACACTTTTGTTAAGCACTACACCTTGGATGTCCATGTCCGGCAACATGCCTCTTTTAGCAGGACAATCCAGAATGAGCTCCAGTACCTACTGCCTTGATTGGGGGATTTTATTGTCTGAGCTTGGTACTCAACCCATCAGTGTGAATCAATGGTGAAGGTGCAATCCAGGAAGATATAAGAATTATGTACACACCTTAATTGTTGATCTTTTTGGACCATCTTCACCATTGATTCACATGCCCACTCACTGTCCCCCAGGCTCACTCTTCTCTTTTATTGGTCTTAACCCCCCTTGTTTGGGTGGGCTGTGAAGACACTGTTATTGTTGTTGACCCTTATTGCATGGGTCCCAAGGGCTATATTATGCCTTTGTTAGATTAGGTGATTGCTTAGTTACATTACGCTGTACCTCCTCAGTAAAAAAGGTACTGAGGTGGTTGGGGGCCAGTGCTGAGATAGGCTATGCAGTGCGAGACTGGGCAGTCTGGATGGGCCTTGTGGTCCTTATCTGCCGTCAACTTCTATGTTTCTATGTTTCTATGAGACTAGCTTTCGCGGTAGCGCGCATGCGCACATCCTGCCTCAGTGCCGTCCCTCCTGAATATTTTTGGCTCCTGCAGGGTCCTAGTGGCTCCAGCTAAGAACTCATCATTGTAAATCAATGGTGAAGACGGTCCAAGAAGATCAACAATTACAGTGAGTATGTAATTCTTATTTCTTTCACCCAAGAAACCAATTGAAGAGAGTCTTATAACCATAATACACAATAACCATATGTATAAACATAGAGACACTTCTTGGAGTTGCTACCAATATTTTTAATAATATAAGCAGATCTATTTTAGCATCTTTGTTTTTTTAATAACTGTATAAATCTTCCAGTATTTTATCTTCACCATTGATTCCCACTAGTAGATATGACCCGGAGGTGCAAGGAAGGACCCACTGTGAGCCAAAACTCTTAAGAGGGCTGGTGCCAAGGTAGGCAATTCGAATGCATGTCAGCGTGACACAGAGCATGCAGTCATATGCTTAAATCAGCACCAGCCCCAACTGCCTGAATTCCTTTTCTGTCACTGAATGAACATCAGAGTTCTGTCGGTCATTTGCTGGAAGTCAGAACTTCATGTCTATATGACAACAGTGTTAAGTTCTCTCAGTTTTAGTGTTTAACACCTCAGTTTTTTGGTTTTGTGTCACTTTAGTGTATTTTTTCACAAAGTGTATTCAGTTTCTTCTCAGCCCTACCAAGTGTCAATGGTCGAAGGCCATGCAGAACAGTAAGCAGCCTGAAGAGGCAGACTGCTCCAGTGGTGGGGCAGTGTCCAGTCCACTTTCCCTTTCTGGGAAGGGTTCTGGCTATGGGTGATCCAGTGCCTTGGAAGAGGAGCAGTCCTCCCACAAGCACAAAAAGAAGTGGTCCTGATCCCATATGTGCTCTGTGTCAGAGTCCTGGCACCTCTCGGCATCGAGTTCTTCCTTTTCCCGCTAGTAGGAGAAGAACAGCACCAGGCAAGGTTGCCATGGGACATTCGATTTTTCAGGGTTGAAGGTGCTTTGGGGTCACTGAGGGCTTCTGGTTCTGGGAGAACAGAGTCCTGGGCCCTAAGCTTCCCTCCGTCTGTAAATGGGGACTCTGGTGGGTAGTTCCACCACTGGGCAGCTCTTATGGAGCAGTGGGTGGCCTGGGTGGCACTGCTAGTGGAGCCAGTCAATGATCCTTTGGAACGATTGCCCCTGATGCTCCATCATGCATTTATCACTGTGGCCTCTACCACACCCTATCCCTTCCCCGCTTGCCAACAGGTGCCTTACACATTGTGCCAAACTCACTTCTGAAGTTTGGTTAGGAGAACTTCCCTATTACCTCTCATGCTCACTCTTCCTCCATCCCCCCGGCCCCTCCCTCAGATCCTCTGACACGTGCACTTTGTTGGTCCCGCATTGAACCACTCTCATCTTTCAGTCAGGCTTCACCCATCGTTTCTGCAATCTGAACTCCCCCAAATACAGCACTCCTACTACTACTATTCCCTTGCCTCTACCTTACATAACTTTCTCTCATCTAACTGATCCTGCTTTAACCCTCCTTAACTGCCCTTCTATACCTCTGTTTCTCCTCATGACATCCCCTATTAAACCTTCCTCCCCCGGAGCCTGCTTCTCAGCATGCTGTCCTTTCCCTTCACAGTTTACCCCCTCACTCCTATCCCTAACCTTCTTCCATTACCAACTTGCCCCTGCTTAGTTTTGGACTCTGGCAAGGTTCTCAGCATCCTGGAGGGGTCTAGCACTGGACAAGCCTCCTCCTCCTTCCCCTCCTTGCCCCCTCTCTCCTTTCTACCCAACTTGTCCTTGCCTAAATCTGCCCTCTGTCAGGATTCTTAGCACCCTGGCGATGTTTACTCTCAGGTAAGTTTCTTCCCTCCCTCCTTTTTTTCCTCTGTTCTTCTATCTCCCCATTCCCTCTGCCCAACTTGTCCTCTCCTAATTATATCCCCTGGTAGGGTTCTTTGCATCCTGGAGGGGCCCAGCACTGGGCAATTACTCTTCCTTCACTCCCCCTTCCCCTCTATCCTTTCTACCCATCAAGTCTTCACCTGAGTCTGTGCTCTGGCAGGGTTCTCAGCATCCTGGAGTGGCCTAGTCTTAGGCAAGCTTCTTCTTTCCCCTCCTCTTCCCTCCTTTCCCTTCATCCTTTCTTTTCTTTCTTCCCAACTTGTCCTCACCTAGTTCTGCCCCCTGTCAGGGTTCTCAGCATCCTGTAGGGGTCCAGCACTGGGAAATGACTCTTTCTTCCCTCTCCTTTCCCCTCCATTCTTTCTACCTAACTCGTCCTCGCCTGACTCTGTTCTCTGGCAGGGTTCTCGGCATCCTGAAGAGGCCTAATCATAGGCAAGTTTCTCCCACCCCTCCTCCTCCTTCCCTTTACCATCCCCTCTACTATCTCTACCCAAATTGTCCTTGCCTACTCCTGTCCCTTATTCTAAGTCCTTGCCTCATTCCGCCACTAGCAGTGATTCTCCGCACTCTGAGGGGGCCAGTTCCAGGTATGACTCGTCCTTCCCTACCCTATCCCTTACCTCCACCTCTCTCCTGCCCCATTCTCTACCCCTCTGCACTTAAACAAAGGAATTAGTTCACTTGAGCTAATAACTTGCACGTTTTGTTTTGTCTGAGGTACTCTCAGATTGCACTAGCCCTGCGTTACTTGCCTCTTGTAACTGATTTTTTGCTCGCTTTGCTCTGGTAATGTTCCTCCCATCTTTATCCTCTCCTTCTCCCAGCTGGTTTCCCCTGCCTACCCCTCTACCCTCCTTGATGTCCCCTCACTGCACCTCATTCATTCAATAATTGCTAAATAATCTGCCTCTTAACTGTGATCCATTCCTGCAAGGAGTTGACTCCAAGGCTGCATTGAATTTCTGTACTATGTTCCTCAGATATGCCACTTGTAATTAAATGCATATTCTACAGATATGATATATTTAACTGTATGTTATATCACAATTGCGATTGTATGATTATTTATAATGTTTTTTAACTTTATGTCTTGTTGTAAATGTAATTTAATGTTTAATTTCTTGAATATGTTAAATGTTAAACTGTATGTCTAATTCTTCATCCAATTGTACCCCCTTCCCCAGGTCACACCGGGAGATGAGCAACTTGTTGTTCAGTGTGCCTTCCTGGTGAAACATCTCAATAAATAAACAAACAATGGAACCAGTACTACAGGCAGTGCCATCCGGCCAGGTAGTCTGTTTGCATCCGGCACTAGCCTCACGGCCCTTGCCAGGAGCTGCACTACTGATGTCTGTCCCACTGGCCGTCCTCAGTCCCAGGCAGGGTTGTGGCCGACCATGGTGCCATTGCTGGTCACTTTGGTGCTGGTTGGGTCATACATACTGGTTCTAGTGCCAGGTCCAGTGCTGGGTTTGTGTTATCTGGGGCCTGGCCTGGGGCAGGATTTGCTGTTGCCCTCATCACCAGGGGTCTCTACAGTGCTGGATTTTGTTCTTGCACCATCTCTGTCACTGGCCTCTCATCCTTCAGGGCTGGTGTCTCTGATGTTGCCATAGCTGCATGCTGGATTGATGGGCTTGCAACTCCAACTCCTCTTTTACTCCCCTATCAAGGAGAGTATAAATGGGGATGAGTGTGACCCTGCCCTGTCATCATTTCTGAAGATGGTGTTTATGACTCTTTCTTCGGCGTAGATGCCTCAGACCAAGTTCATGTGTTTGTACCTCATGAGGATCTCTCTTTTCATGTTCTGCTCAGAAATATGCATGTAGCATTGAATTTTGAGCCAAAAAAAAAATGACCAGGGTAAATATCTCCAGTTGGAGTTCCTAAATGTGTCCAATGTACCTGTCAATTTAGTTCCTCCTGTTCTTTCTGCATTTGAGACCCTGTCTCATATGGTCTGGAACAGATCTACTTTGGTGGCAGCTGACCTCAAGCAAGCTGACAAGAAATACACCACCCCTAAAGATAAACCAGTGTATGTCACTTACCCCATAGCTGATGCTGTTGTCATCCTCACTGAGAATGACAAGGACAATTTTGCCAAAGAGGTCACTGCGCAGCTCATTAACTGGGAGTCATACAGAATTGACACAATGAGCAAATGTGCCTATGCTTCAGTTACCCTGGTATGAGAATTGCTAGCTACCAAGGGCATTTTCTGAGTATGAATACACCCTTTGGATAAAGCTGAGATCTCTGCAGAGTCTCTGCCTGAGTCGGAGGTAAAACAAGATATTTTGCTGACTGTCGCGCAAGGTATGGAGTCCAACAGTCACCGGTTTAAAGCTCCCATGGATGCCTTTGATACTGTTTATTGCTCTGCTGCTACAGGCACTTACATCAGGCAGCATTCCTGGCTGTGGACTTCTGGCTTCTCCCAGGATGTCCAACAACAGATTATAAATGATCCCTTTGATGGAACTTACCTGTTTGGACAACAAGGGAAACAGTCTCTTGAGACATCCAATGAAACTAGAACAACACTTAAGACTTTGAGACCAGCTCCTTTTAACCTTCACAAGGATAAGGGGCATGGTTCTTTTCATAACAAGCAGTCTTTTTCTGGTAAAGGCAAGGGAGGCCAAAACAAAAGTCAGCCTCTCCAACTTCAGAAGAAGGCTCAGCTGATGGCACATGCTCCGAAAGCACCTAGTGCCACTATCAGAAGCTCCGACCCCGGTCCTGCCTCAGTTACCTGAGGTAGACTTCCCCTCCCCAGTAGGGGGGCACCTGAAAAGGAGGCAGTATAACATAGCGGTTTAGAGCTCTGAACTGCAAACCTGGTGACCTGGGTTTGAGTCTCACAGTCCCCCCTTGCATACTGTGTGACCCTAAGCAAGTCACTTAACTGCCTTGTGCTCCCAGATCGCACCTGGAAACAAGCATTGGCTTAGTGTGCCTTTCCTGGTTAAACAATTTCCCCTTTCCCTTTTCTTTCCTTGACCCAGTTTTACCATCAGTGGGAATCCATAATGACTGATAAGTAGGTCCTCAGGATCATCTGGGAGGGATACTTCCTGGATTTTACAGAAATTCCTCTGAATTATCGAACCACAAGGTAACTTCTGTTATCCATCCAGGCAGACATGGAACAGGCTATGACCACTGCCTCTGAGTTCCTCAACTCAGTGGGGGTTCTGCTGAATCTAGGGAAGTCTCAGCCCCAACCCTCACAACAGTTGCTGTTCGTAGGATCTCTCCAGGACACAGCCAAGGCCCGAGCCTTCCTTCCAGAAAGCAGGCTACAGGCAGTTCTGCAGATGGCATGCTACATCATGGAGTGCAAAACTGTGCAAGCCCATGCAATACATATTGTGTCTCATAGCCTCTTTAGTGTTCACAGTGCCCCTGACATGGTTGCAAATAGAAACATAGAATTTGATGGCAGATAAGGACCGCTTGGCCCACCTAGTCTGCCCATTTTCCCTGCCTTTTTCCTATACTGCAGATCCTAAGTGATCTGCAGCTCACCCCCTCCTTCCTATCGCTAGAGTTCCCTTATGTCTACCCCATGCATTCTTGAATTTCCCTACTGTTTTTGCTGCCATGACCTCTGCTGGTAGGCTGTTCCATGCATCCACCACCCTTTCTATGAAAAACTACTTCCTCATGTTACTATGTCTACCCCCTCAATTCTCATATCATGGCCCCTTCCTTGTTCTTGAACATCTTCTTTTCTGAAAGATGCTACCCTCTTGCACCTTATTTATACCCTTAAGATATTTGAAAGTCTCTATCATAGCTCCCCTCTCTTTGCTGTCTTCCAAAGAGTACATATTGAGGTCCACTAGTCTATCCTTATACGACTTTTGGTGCAGCCCCTGCACCATTTCTGTGGCCTTCTCTGAACCGCTTCTACTCAATGTCCTTCCAGAGATGCGGTCTCCAGAACTGGACACAGTGCTCTAGATGACGCCTCACCAATGTTCTGTACAGTGGCATCACTATCTCCTTCCTTCTCTGAAGACACCTCTCCCTGTGCACTCCAGCATTCCACTTGCTCTCTTTATAGCTGGTGACGCTCTTTCTAACACCCTGCCTGTTCGCTCGGGTGTCCCACAGGATCCATGCTGGGCCCCTCCTTTTAGCCTTTTCTTAAACTCCCCGCCCACCACCACCACTGCTCTGAGCAGATCATAACTATATGCCGATGATGCTGTTGTATTCTCCACTCACAAAGATCCTGCAACTCTTCAACACAACTTTCAGCTTGGTTTCAGTTCTGTAGAGACATGGTTTCTTAATCATAAACTGGTCCTCAATGAAAAGAAAACCAAATCTATGCTGTTCTGCAGCTCTCATAACCCACACAAGCTACACCACTTGGCTATCTCCACCACCCAGGGGAACACTCTAGATCAGGTGGGGTCCTTCAGATACTTAGGGATACAGCTTGACCCTAATCTCTCCTATGGACCTCATGTAGATAATGTAGCTAGAGCTGCTAATACACGGCTTGGTCTCCTCTACAAACACAGACAACACCTCCACTGCAGAAGCTTTGAAGGTTGCAGTCCTGAGCTCTGTGATCTCTGTAATAGATATGGTCTCATCATTTGTAAACTGGCCACAATCACAACCCTTAGGCGCCTCTCAACTGCCTTAAATAAGGCATATCGGCTCATCACTGGTGCTCACTGTCTCACCTACACATGTGACCTGTACACTCAGACCGGCTGGCTCCAACTATCAAACCGCATAAAGTTTCTCATCTGCTCTATGGCGAAAAAAATCTACCTTGGCCTTGCACCTTCTGGGGTCTCAACTTTGTTACAACACCGAACTTACAAACGGTGCCTTCAGAGATCCACGCTACAGCTACTGAAAGTCCCCCACTGTCACACTTCACAGGGACAACGCTCTTTTGCTTGTCGAGCACCACACTGGTTCAATGGCTTCAGCCCCACCATCTCCTCTGCCCCGACAATTTGTGTGTTTAAAACTAGGCTCCGGGACTATCTCACTACCAACAGCTTCTGTGACTACCCAACTTAACCTTGTTTCTCCACTTCCCTGCCTGTTCTAGTGGCCCCCCCCCCCACTGGATTCTACCCTCACATCTTGGTATACCCAGTGCTGCACTTTTCACCTCTCCCCACCCTACCTACATTCCATCTTCCCCCCTTCCCACTCCCCTCTTCCCTCTCCCTGTGACTCAGGCACTTCTTATCTCTTGTCTGTTTTCTCTGACAAATGCAGCTGGCTGCCTTGCTTACAATGTTACCCTTGAATTGTATTAATCTGTAATCTGTTTGCAATGTCCACATTGTTGTAATGTCTCTCTTGATGTTCCCCATAATTTGTATTTCAAACAACATGAAGTCTTGCTATATTATGACTATTGCAGTTTGTCCCAGCCTTAGAACTGCTCCGGAGGTGAAAGAGTTAACTTCCATGCAGAGCATGGAGCTTAGAGCGCGAGCTCGGTTCAGAAGCTCTGTTAGGTTGGTTTAAACCGAAACTGTCAGATTCTTTACTCCGCCTCACTGAACAGTCGCTCCGGAGATTCCTCCTGTTGCTCGGTTCATTTCTTCGGTTTAAAGCGCTATTTCTGGTTTTATTTAACGCCGATTTAATTATTTTAACATAAAACCGATCGGTTCAAGCTCTGTCTATGGTAATCGTAGTAATAGTTTTTCTGTGTGGAACTTGTAAGTGTTATCGGTTGGTTGAACCGATCGAATTATATAAAATTTAAGTTTAAAAGCCTTTTAAGGCTTCTTAGAGTCTGGTTCCGGTTCTTATCGGTTCTAAAAACGGATTTCATTATGGTTTTTTCCACGTACCTCGTGACACGGTTTGAACCGATAAGGGTGTCTTGCCTGGCACTGCCATTAAAAGGGCAAGTTTGTTGGTTAGGCTGGCATCATGTCTGAGAAACCCAAAAGAAACTGGGCCCACTGGGTTTCAACACTGTAGTGTCTGTGGGGAAGCCTTTGCCAAGGCTGACCCACACACTACATGTGTCTATTGTCTGGGGTTTGACCACCTCAATTCAGACTGCCAGGTTTGTAAAAATTTCCCTGCAGCCACCCTGGACAAGAGAGTGGGCAGGCTCAGGGAACAAGAGGCCAAAAAGTCCGCTGACCCGGATGGCCAGCCCGGTTCGGTGCCAACCGAACCGGAGGGAGTGCCCTCTGACCGGGGAGACTCTCGGGTGGCAAGCTGGCTCTGAGGAGCCAGTTCCAGCAAGAAAACTAAAAAATCAGCAGGTTTGAGTCCAAAATTCCTTCTCCAACTGCTGCAGAGATAAACAGGGCAATTCAGATTGTCCAGTCCCTGTCCCAGTTCCCTCCGAACCGCCACTGTCTGGCAAAAGGTCGGTTCGGTCGGTTCCAATGGTTCAGGATTATGATATAGAAGAGTTCTATGAACCAGAGGAGGGGGATGAGGATTATGATCAGTGTGAATGTGACTTTGAGAGTCTGGATGTGCCCATTGAACCGGACATCTCCCCAGACAGACCTTCAGGTGAGTCTCCCCCTAGGCTTTCTGAGTCCCCTTCTCATTTTTTGTTTTATAAAAATGTTGCTGAGACCCTCCAGCTTCCCTTAGAGGAGGCTTTGGATGAGCAAGAGGAGCCTGACTATGTGGAGATGATGGATATCCCAGAGTCCAGGAGGTTGTCCATCCTTTTACATAAATCTTTTAGAAAACAAACAAATAAAATGTTAAAAGCTCCTAATTCTGTGCCTCCTGTGGATAAAAAGATGGACAGGAGGTACACTTTGTCAGGTCCTGATACAGATTTTCTTTCACAGCAATGCAGTCATGTTGGGGTAGTTCAGGCTGCAGCCTGTGATAAAGCTAATATTCCACTGGCTTCACATCCTCCTGACAAGGATTCCAGGAAGATTGATGACATGGCCAAAAAACAATACATGGCAGCATCCTTGGGACTCAGACAAGCAAACTATATGGCTTATGTTGCGAGATACCAGAAATCTAGATGGGAAACTGTCATGGCCTTAGCCAAACAGGTCCCTGGCCAGCTTGCAAAGGAGCTGGAACAGGTGGCTCTTGATGGTATTGAGGCATCTAAGGTGCAATTCCACGCTGCAGTGGATTCTAACGATGTATCCTCTAGAGTCATGGCTACATCTGTGGCTTTTCGGAGATTGGCCTGGCTCAGGTGTACTACTTTGTCACAGGATACCCAGTCTAAGGCTATGGATTTCTGTGGTTGGAAATTCTCTGTTTGGGGAGCAGACAGAGAATTATATGAAGAAAATGGATGAATATAGAACCACTTACAGGAGTGCACAAGCCAAGGAACGGCAAGCCACTCCTCAGAGGCAGCCCCCCAGGGGTAGGGTAGGCCTTTTCACAGGCCTTTTTACCAGACCCAGGCCTCCTCCTCCTCTTCAGCCTATGTACAGAGGGGGTTCTTCAGAGGGAGAGGCAGACGGGGTTCGAGCAGGCCTGCTCCCACCCCTCAGCCTAAAGCCCCTGCCAAACAGGCACCCTGATGGGATGCCCAGGGTCGGCTCTCCACTACCTGTAGGGGGCAGGTTGGCTCACTTCGTCCAGGACTGGCAGTCTTTAACTTCAGACAGGTGGGTCCTGGAAGTAGTGAGCCAGGGTCTGGTTCTCAGCTTCAAGAAATTTCCAAAGATGAGAGCCAGATCTTTTCTACCTACAAACCCTTTAGAGACTCTTGCTTTGGAAACAGAAGTCTCAACCCTCTTGGCTCTCAGAGCTGTAGAAAGGGTTTCTCCCCTTCACCAGGGCAAGGGTCTGTACTCCAGGTACTTCCTTGCCTCAAAAAAGACAGGAGAGTGGCGGCCTATCCTGGATCTAAGATATCTAAACAAGCACCTTTTAAAGCCAAAGTTCAAAATGGTGACACTGGGAATGATTTTACCCTCCCTAAGGCCAGGGACTGGCTAGCCTCCCTGGACCTCAAGGATGCCTACTTCCATGTTCTTATCAGAAGCTCCCATCGAAGTACCTCAGATTGAACTGCCCTCAGGCCATTATCAGTTCAGAGCAATGCCCTTGGCCTCACTTCTGCCCCAAGGGTGTTCACAAAATGTCTGGCAGTAGCAGTCGCTCATCTAAGAAGGCAAAGATTGCCATTTTCCCTACCTGGGCCGACTGGCTCATTGTGGGTCAGTCTCCAGACCAGGTCAAATCACACCTGCTAGTTACCCAGCAGCTGCTTGCCTCTCTGGGATTTCTTCTCAGTCTTCCAAAGACAGTTTGGAACCTGTCCAGGTACTCACCTTTATAGGCACAGAACTGGACACAAGCAGGCCAGAGCCTTCCTTCCCTTGGAAAGGGTAAGGACCTAGTGGCCCTGGCTGCCTCCTTCCTCTGCAGGTCTCTCGACCAGCAAGGCATTTCCTGCAGCTCCTAGGGCACATGGCTGCCTCCACAGCTGTGGTGCAAGGAGCAAGATTTCAGATGAGGGACATTCAGTTCCATTTGAGAGCTTTCTGGTCTCAAAGAAGAGATCCTCTATCCAAGTTAATCCCAGTGACTCGAACTCTGATCCAGGCCCTTCAGTGGTGGCAGGATCAGAGCAACCTGAGACAGCGGGTGCCTTTCATCCCTCTGTCCCATTCCTTGACCCTTACTACAGATGCATCCCTCCTGGGATGGGGAGCTCACATGGGCGACCTTTCCACCCAGGGGTTATGGTCCCCTCAGGAATCTCTGCTCCACATCAATCTGTTGGAACTCAGAGCTGTTTTTCTAGCACTTCAGGTTTTCTCTGCATCTGTTCAGAACAAGGTGGTACAGGTGAGAACAGACAACACCACTACAATGTGGTACATCAACAAACAAGGGGCACTCGGTCTTGACCTTGTGCACAGGACGATGAAGTTGTGGTCTCTGGCTTATTCCTGAACACTTCCCTCATAGCAGTTCACCTCCCAGGCAAGGACAATGTCCTGGCAGATGCTCTCAGCAGGATTTCCCAGGGCCATCACGAATGGTCACTGGATCCCCTAGTACTGGGTATAGTGTTTGCCAGATGGGGCACTCCTCAGATAGATCTTTTCGCAGCCCCAGACAATCATCAACTTCCACTGTTTTGTTGCAGGCCCCCAGTGTTGGGCTCAGTTCCCCTGGATGCCTTTCTCCTCGATTGGGAAGGGAAGTTTCTTTATGCCTTTCCCTTCCTCTCCTGTTCAAAGTACTAGTCAAAATCAGGTCTCAGCCCTGCAAAATGATCCTGATTGCTCCAGACTGGGCCAGGCAGTCCTGGTACCCACTCCTTCTGTCCTTAGCAGTCCATCTTCCCCTGTGTCTCCCCAGGAACCACAATCCGTTAACCTGTGCTCAGGGGAGAGTTTGGTATCCGAATTTCAAATCCCTCAACCTCAAGGCTTGGCTCTTGAGCAGTTAGAGTTTGCTGATTTACAACTTTCTCAAAGTGTTCTCGAAATCCTGAAGGCTGCTAGGAAGCCTTCCACCAGGGCTACCTATAACTCCAAGTGGAAAAGGTTTTCCATATGGTGTTCTGGGAAGCATGTTTCCCCGGAATCTGCTGATCTACCCACTGTATTGGACTACATGGTCCACCTTAATTCTTTGGGACTGAGACCAGCTACCCTGAAAGTGCACTTGGCTGCTGTCTCTGCCTTTCATTTCAACAGGAAGCCCTCTTTCTTTCTGCTCATCCTGTATTTTCCAAGTTTTTTTAAAGGATTGCTTCACTCCAATCCTCCATTCAGGCTCCCTGCCCCGGCTTGGGATCTTAATGTATGCATTGCTCAGCTAATGCAACCCCCCTTTGAGCCTCTGTCTTCGGCAGAGCTTAAGTATTTGACTTGGAAAACTGTATTTCTGGTAGCCATCACTTCTGCCAGGCATTTAAGTGAGTTACAGGCTTTATCAGTAGAGACTGACTTTATTTCCTTTCACAGGGATAAAGTAGTCCTCAGGACTAACAGGAAGTTTTTGCCTAAGGTGGTTTCAGATTTCCACCTTAACCAATCTGTTTCACTTCAGTGTTCTTCACTGACCATTCCTCCTCTGGTGAGAGGAGGCTGTACAACTTAGATGTTAAGAGGGCCCTAAGTTACTACATAGAGCGTACCAAGGGTGACAGGTTTGACTCCCTCCAACTGTTTCTCACTTATGGTGAGGTTGGGAAAGGGAGACCTGCCACTAAGAGTTCCATTGCCAGGTGGATCGTTTCTTGTATCCAATTTTGCTATCAAAATCTGGGTAAGGTTCCCCCCTCAGGCCTGAGGGCTCACTCTACCAGAGGTACAGTTGCATCTCTAGCTGCTGCTAGAGACATCCCTATCTTGGAGATATGTCAGGCAGCTACTTGGAAGACAGTACACACTTTCACCAAGCATTACTCCCTGGATATTCAGGCCAGGAGGGATGCTCGGTTTAACACAACCCGTGCTTCAAGAGCCTATTCCCTAAGTAGGTTCTGTCCCTCCTCCATGGAGGTACTGCTGTATAGTCTGCAATAGTCATAATATAGCAAGACTTCATGTTGTTTGAAGAAAAAATTACTCACCTTAGTAATGTTGTTTCTTCTAATGGAGTCTTGCTATATTATGACCTCCCCCCAGCCTGCCCCCTCTTAGAACTCCTACTCTGGGTATGGGGTGGGTAGTCCTCTGTTGGCATTTATTGATGCCCTCTTTCATGTTTGGGTGTTGTGTTTATTTAGTTATTTTATCTTGTTTTTCTGGTCCACTGACCTGAGTCTTTGTGTTGGGACCAAGAAAATGTGTTAATATATTAGTGGCCAGCTGGCTAGTGTAGGTTACAGCTTCCACACAGAACCTTAGTGAGTTTTTGCTCGTAAAGATCTGACGGTTTCGGTTTGAAACCAACCTAACAGAGTTTCTGAACCGAGCTCGCGCTCTAAGCTCCATGCGCTGCATGGAAGTTAACTCTTTCACCTCCGGAGCAGTTCTAAGGCTGGGACAAACTGCAATAGTCATAATATAGCAAGACTCCATTAGAAGAAACAACATTACTAAGGTGAGTAATTTTTTTCTTCTCTGACATGGAACCTTTGTAAATGAGCCTTGGCTCAAAGGTATTTGTAATCCTAGACTTGATAGATAAAAAAAAATAATAATAAAACAGCCTTCTCACATTGTTTGGTAACCTTTAAGTTATTAGATTAAATGAGGATGACTCAGTGGCTGCTCAGTGCGCAGTGTTCACAAGTATCATATTCCTGGACCCATCCCATTTAGGTGACCAAACCCCTGGTTTGGTCACTTGCATGGTGGTCAGTAGATGACAGTCTCCTCCAGGGCTTCCCCTTCCCCCAACAAGAGGTTGTGATGACTCTCTCCGTGGATGCCTCCGAGCTTTAGTGGGCCTCCAAACACAAGGTGTCTGGGACCTATCAGAGACTCATCTCCTCATCAGTGTGTTGGAGAATCTAGTTATTTTGTACAGCCTGAGAGCCCTAGTGGACCTAGTCAGCCACAAAGCAGTGCTCCATACAGACAGGTCTGTTGTGTACTACATCAATAAGCAGGGAGGAGCACACTCTCACCCTCTCTGCAGGGAGGCAGTGAGAGTTTGGGAATGGTGCCTGCGGCAGGGGATCCTACTACAAGAAATGTATCTGCCAGGAGTCCAGAACACTCTGGCAGATGAACTCAGTTGAACAGAGGCTGATCCTCACAAGTGGCCACTAGCTCCAGATGTTGTGAGATTGTTGTTTGACAAGTGGGGTGCCCCAGATGTGGACCTTTTTGTGCCCCCAATCAATGCTAGTCTGCCTTGATTGTGTGCCAGAAGTCAAGGATGTGGCATTTTCTTTCAGGATGTATTCAGACTGCAATGGTAAAATCTATTTCTGTATGCATTCCCACCAATCCCTCTGGTGAAGAGGGTATTACTCAGACTGGAGGGGGGGGGCAAGATGATTCTGGTCACTCCCTGCTGGGCTTGACAAATGCGCTTTCCTCCGTTGAACAGACAGTCAGTCAGCAAACTGAGGATTCTTCCTTTCAGGGCAGACTTGCTGACTCAGGGTCACCTGACCCATCCCAATCTGTGCTCCCTTCATCTTTGTCTCCTAAAGAGAGAGAAGTGAACAGGTACAATGTATCTTGGATGATATCTGAAAAGCTTATGGTTGCTTATAAGCCTTCCACTAGGAAAACTTACATGGCCAAATGGAAAAGATTTTCTATCTTGTGCTCCAAAGCCTGCATGGACCGACCCCTTTGCATGCTCACCTGACAAGGTTCTGGTGTACTTCCTGGACCTTCCTGATGCTGACCTGCAGCATTCTACAACAAAAGTTCACCTGTGTGCTCTGTCTGCATAGCACAAGTCTGTCGGTACCCGCTACCTGGCACAACTGCCACTGTTTAAGAGGTTCCTTAAGGGCATTTTACATCCAAGGCCTCCCATCAGGAAGCCGGTTGCTGCCTGGGATATTAAACTTGTGTTGGACATGCTCGCTTGTGAACCTTTCGAACCCCTTGCGACTTGTGAGCTTAAGTTTTTAACATGGAAAGCAGCATTTCTTGTGCCCATCACCTCTGCTCACAGAGTGTCTGAAATCCATGCCTTGGTCATAGATCCTCCATATACTGTTTTCCATAAGGACAGGGTGGTACTCCACAACCCCCTTCCCTAAGTTTCTGCTGAAAGTGGTGTCAGAGTTCCATCTTAACCAGCCACTAACATACTAATTGCCAGCAGATTAGGCCTTACAGTCTATCGAGTCTGCTCGAACCTCAGATCCCTAGTCGGGTGCCGAGGCCCTACCCCCTTGTGTTCCAGAAACCCCTATCATCCATCCCCACCTCCCTGGGCCAGGCCATCATCTGATACATCCGCTTTCTGTGTCTGTCCCACCCTTTCTTGAAGCCCTCCACTGTGGATCTCTGAACCAGCTCGCCAGGCAGCGCTTTCCCAGGATCCACCACCCTTTCAGTGAAAACTCCTCCTCTCCCCACCCCTTCCCCTTCCAACTTCAAGCGATGCCCTCTGGTGATACCTCCCTGCTTTAGTCTAAAGATCCCTCCATGTTTACCCTGTTTATTCTCTTGAGGTACTTGAGACCTCAATCATGTCCCCCTGTCTCCTCTCCTCTCCTACAATAAAACAAGCAGAGCTCCTCAAGTCTGTCCTCATATGTCAAATCCCCTAGTCCTCGTATCATCTTAGTTGCCCTCCTCTGTACCCTCTCCAGGAGCTGTATGTCCCTCTTCAAGTGTGGTCTCCAGTACTGTACACAGTACTCAAGGTGTGGTCTAACCAGTCCATTGTACAGCGGCAGAATCACTTCCCTGCTCCTAGAGGTGATGCCCCTTATGATGCATCCCAACATCCTGTTTGCTTTGCTAGCCGCTGTCCTGCACTGCTCAGAGTTATTCATACATGCATCCACCATGGCCCCTAGGTCTTTTTCCCCCTGTTGAGGCCTGCAGCGCCTCCCATCCCAGGGTGTACCTGTGTTCAGGGTTTCCCCACCCAAGATGTAACACCTTGCACTTGGTGATATTGAAATTTAATTTCAGTGTGTGAGCCCAGCTTTCCAGGGTGTCCAAGTCCCCTTGCAGGGCCAACCTCCCCTTGTCCCCCTCAACTACTGCTCCCATCTTGGAGTCATCAGCAAAGAGACTCATTTCACATCCTATACCCTCCCCTGATGTCCGATATGTATGCATTAAACAGGATCGGACCCAGGACCGAGCCCTGCGGTACCCCACTACCGGCCTCTCTAGGGTTCGAGAGCTCCCCACTGACCACTACTATGTGGGTGTGTCCAGCTAGCCAGTTTTCAATCCATCTGACCATCAAAGGGCCTACTCCCAACCCTGTCAGTTTTTCCACCAGACCATTGTGGGGGACAGAGTCAAACGCCTTGCTGAAGTACTTTGCTAACTTCCAGAATGAAGGAGAGCACACTCTCCATTCTCCGGATGTTAAGAAGGTCCTTACATTTTACCTGGACAGAAAAAAGGACTTCAGACAATCCAAACAGCTCTTTGTCTCCTTTGATCCCAATCAAAGGGGACAGCCTCTTACGGTCAAGTGCATTTCTTACTAGACTGTCAGCTGCCTGCGGCACTGCTATGCCAATGCTCAGGTCAAGCTGGAAGACAGGTGTGGGTTGCTGCGTACCTGACAGAGAGTCACCCTGTACCTATCGGTGATATTTACAGAGCTGCAACTTGGAGCACAGTGCACTTTTTTGTTAAGCACTATGCCCTGGATGTCCATGCCAGGCAGCATGCCATCTTTGGTGGGACTATTTTGAATGGATTATTATTCTGAGTGAATCCTTTTCTCCTACCGCTCTAGTCCGGGGGAATTTTGTCTGAGTTTGGTACTCTGACCCAGTAGTGGGACTCATTGGTGAAGATTGATTCCTGGAAGATATGAAAATTACATACTCACTGTAATTCTTGGTCTTCTAAGAATATCTTCATCATTGTCACACAACTGCCCACCGTTCCCCAGGCTCACTCCAGTATGTTTTATTGGTCTTCAACTCTTGTTCTTGGTTCAGGCTATGAAGACACTGTGTTACTGATTTGTTAACCCTTCTTACAGAGGTCACCATGGCTATTTTACACCCTTGGGATGTGTGCATATGTACTCATTAGATTATGCTGCACTTTCCTGGTCAAAAAGGTACTGAGGCAGTTGAGGGTTGGTGCCAAGGTGAGCCTGTGCTGCGAGATTTTACTTAGAGAGGGCTCTTGCAGCAGGTATTCACATATAGGACTGACCTGCCAGGTGTCAGGACCCCACAGAAAAATGTCTAGCTAGCAGTCTCTGGCAGGGGACCGCCCCCACGTCAGGTGACCAGCAGCATGCGATGTCGGTATAAAGGGGCACACCCCCATGCCCGCCTTCCAGTTCTTTCCTGCCGTCGACTTGTGAAAGTTCCTCGCGGTAGAGCTCAACGTTCATCAGTCTTTCGCCGGTCAGTAGTTCTCAAACTTTTCAACCTAATTTCTCTGGTTTTTGCTTGTTCAACCTGATTTCACTGTGTATGTCATCCCCGAAGCCATCCGAATCACATAGAAATAAGTGCGACTCGTGTGGCTTCCAACTGCCACACAAGGACGGCCATTCCTTGTGCCTCTTCTGCCTGGGCCCAGACCATCCTGTGGAGAAGTGCCAACACTGCCAAAAATTTAACTCCGCTACCCGGAAAAGAAGGCAGCAGTCCCTGGAAACCCATACCTTCAAGAAAAGAATGGCATCCATGGAAAAGGAACTGAAGAAATTAAGGCAGGCGTCCACTTCCCCTGAAGGCCACAAGAAGAAATGGGACAAGAAGAAGCATCGAGAGCGGGAAACAGCCTCCACGATGGCCATCTTGGTGGTATCCAAGAAGGCATTGCCCCTCCCGTCTGGCTCGTGCTCAGGCCCTTCGGGAGCCTCCGGGGGAAAAGGAGGCCTCCACTCCTGGGAAGGCCGTTTCCACCACATGGTCTTCGGGTCAGAGCGGGTCTGGTAAGTCGGACGCCGGTACCACCAATGTCTGCCTGGACAAGGCTGATAAGCTGTTTGCCCCTTTTGGGGGGGGGGGGCGCCCAGCCAAAACATCACCCGACAAGGCCGCATCTCCAGCGTGACCTTCCTCTGGCAAGGAATCTGATAAGTCAGATGTAGGCTCCTCCGACGCCCACCCAGATTCGGCCGATAAGTCGGACGCCAGTCCCATCGATGCCCACCTGGCCAAGAAGCCTGCGCTGGATCCCAAATGTCAGTCTGACACCCCAGGCTCTCTGCAGTGCATTGCGTTGCCATCTGAAGTCCCTGCGTCTCCTCTGCTAACTCCCGGGGATTCTAACCCCTCCTCCTCAGTTGTCACAGAGGACCTCGAGATGCTGCCGTCAGGGCCTTCTCCTCTGGAACCCAATACCCTGATGCCGGACCCTCAGACACCGGCCGTGATGCCGGCATACCCGACACCAGCTGATGTCCCCTTACCAGAAGGCATACTGATGCCGGGCCCAATACCCACGGGGCTAGCATTTCCTTTACCTGACCCACCTGCTGGGCCTTTGTCAGGTCCCTCTGCTCCATCAGAGCCCCTGGCTCCTGGGTATCTGACACTCCAATATCCGGTGCCGCCATACCCGGCTCCACAGTATCCGGCACCTTCACACCCGATTCCGCATTATCTGGCGTCACAGTACCCGACGCCTCAATACCCGACGCGGGGCTATTCACTGTCAGGTTATGGATACACCTTCAACAGATACCCTCAGTATCCATATCCCCCTCCTCCTCCGCTGCCCACTTCCCAGCCGCCGGTGGACTTGAAGGAGACTCTGGCCTCCTGGTGGGCTGAGGCCAAGGCTCAGATCACCAGAGAGGTTGAAAGTTATCTACCAACACTGGGCCCTTTGCCAGATCCCCGACGTCAGAGACTCCCCTACCCCCCACCCGACACCAGAGGAGAGCCCTCTGACACCCCACGGTGGGGAGGATATGTGTCCCAGGGAACTCCCCAAAGGGACTGTTCTTCCCCCTCGTAAGGAGGAGTCCTCCTCTTCTTTGTCGGACATGTCTGACTCGGACTCAGAGACGGGACGCTCTGATCCTGATGACGAGCCACGTACTCCAGACCGCCTCAGGCCAAGGACCCCTCCAAATCCCCTCTGGAGGATCCCTCCTTTCTGGAGTTACTGAGGAAGATCCAAGAAGTCCATCGGTGGCAATCACTGGAGCCAGATCCACAGTGTAAAAAGCTTGCTGCTCATTTGGATCTGCCCGAGACCGCTCCTACGCTGATTCCACCCTGGATAGAGCCTCACGCAGTCCTTGTTTCCACTATTTGGAAGTGACCTTCGGCATTAGCGCCCCCCCCCCTTCCGAGGAAGGCAGATTGGCTATATCAGGCTCCCGAGGGGGTAGAGTTCTTGAACCTACATCCCAAGGTGGATTCGGTCGTCATTAGTGCTGTTCATGGCTGTTCTGCTAACCCAAAACACCTCAGCTTGTCCCCACCTGACACGGAATCACGGCTTCTGGACCAATACGGGAAGAAGATATATTCCTCTTCTACCCTAGGTATTAGAGTCCTGAACTATGTGGCACATATCAGGGATTATCAGAAGACCATCCTCAGTCAGGTGGAATCAAAATTGGACTCCCTTCCTGTCTCAGACTAAGCAGGAAGTGGCAAATATCATCCATTCTGTTCGTTCAGCCAGTCGGCACATGCTTCATGCCACCTACGACACAGTGGATACCGTCAGGAGGAGCTCGACCTTCACTGTAGGTTTACAGCATCATGCCTGGCTCTGTGTGTTAGGACTGGTCCCTGAAGTGCAATCTGCTATCTAGGATGCTCCCTTCAGGGGTTCGGTGCTGTTCGGTGGTGATGTCAAGGACATCATTACTGACCTGCAGGAGAAGGGCACTGCACTCAAGTCTGTTGACTTCATGTACAGGCCTCTTCAAGGGCAGCAGTGCCCTTTTCATTGAAGGAACCATCAAAAACCAAAGCCGCAGGGCAAACGGGCCAACAAATGGCGGGCCCCTCCAGCAACCAAGACTCCCCCTAGCAAGAAACCCACGGGAGCCTCGGCTGCTGTGCTGCCCCACACCTCCTGACTCCCCGCCTCTCCCACTGCCTCTGGAGCTCTCAGAGGAACTGGTAGGAGGGAGATTTGCCCACTATCTGCTGGGTTGGGAGAGGATAACGTCAGATGCTTGGGTGCTCCAGTTGATATCAGCAGGACACTCAATAGAGTTTCTACAGAAACCACCCCGAAGACCACTCCCTCAGTCATCTTACTCCCTGCAATATCTTCCTCTGTTCCTAGAAGAAATAAACTTCCTTCTTTCAAAGGCGGCAATAGAACCAGTCCCCAACCACCTTTGGGGGACAGGTTACTATTCCCATTTCTTCCTAGTTCCAAAGAAGATGGGAGATGTGAGGCCTATCCTAGACCTCAGTTCCCTGAATATGTTCGTGGAGTACAAGCACTTCAGAATGCTCTGTTTGCAGAGTCTTCAACTTCTTCTTTGGCAGGGACAGTGGCAATGCGCTTTGGACATGCAGGATGCCTACCTACATATCCCCATATGCCCTTCCCACCGCAAATTCCTCCATTTTTGCTTTCAGGGGGACCACTACCAATTCAAGGTCCTCCCATTTGGTCTTTCCTCACCCCACCGAGTGTTTACAAAATGCCTGTCTGTGGTAGCGGCCCACCTGCGTACCCAGGGGTTCAGGTATTCCCGTACCTGGACGATTGGCTCCTGGCGGCCCCGTCCAGGGAGAAACTCCTGCACTCCCTTTCCCTTACCCTGCAGGTTTTTACCAGTCTGGGTATCACCATCAACCAGGCAAAGTCCCATTTGGTCCCTCACCAACGCCTCCAGTTTATAGGGGCGATTCTGGACACGACCATCGGCAAAGCCTTTTTGCCTCCGGGCAGGCCCATCTTCTGTCGGGTCACAGGAGGATCAGAGCCAGGTCAGTCCTTTGCCTCCATCGGGCTAATGGCGGCTGCCATTCCGACAGTCGCATGCGCTCGGCTCCATATGAGAATCTCTCAGTGGACACTTTGGTCTCAATGGGACCAAACCCTGGACGATCTAGACCAAGAGGTGCTAGTTTCCGACCTCATGATCAGGGACTTACAGTGGTGAATGGTGCAGGAGAACCTATGCCTGGGAGTTCACTTCAATATCGAACCTCCTTCCCAGACATTGACGACAGATGCGTCAGGGGAAGGCTAGGGAGCCCATCTTGGGTCTCACAGGACTCAGGGCAGCTGGTCAAAGTCCGAACAAAACCTGCACATAAATGTGCTCGAACTGAGGGCAGTTCTTTACATCCTTCAGGCTCTTCACTCCCTTATCCTTCCCGGTCATCTCCTCATTCAAACAGACAACGTGTGTAGTCTGGTATCTCAACAAGCAGGGAGGAACACATTCCTACCCTCTGTGCCGGGAAGCATTGAGGGTCTGGCTTTGGGCAACCCAGCATCACCTTCACCTGACTGCAATCCACATTCTGGGAGTGGAAAACTTGCTGGTGGACCAACTCAGTTGGTCTTCAGCCAGGGCCCATGAATGGGAACTGGACAAAGAAGTCTTAAATGACATTTTTCAGCAATGGGGAATGCCTCAGATAGACCTCTTTGCATCTCCCGAAAATCAAAACTTTCCACCTTCTGCTCGCTCACTCCAGGGCGAGGCATCTTTTGGTGGGAGGCTCTGTCTCTCGCTTGGAGGGACAGATTCACTTATGCCTTCCCTCCGATTCCCTTAATTTTGAGGGTCCTGAACAAACTCAGATAGGAGGGAGCTCGAATGATTCTCATCGCTCCCTTCTGGCCTAGGCAAGTTTGGTTCTTTCTTCTGCAGCAGTTTTCAGAGGAACCTCCACTTCCTCTTACTCTGTTGCAACAGTTATTGACCCAGGATCAGGGGACCCTTGTTCACCCAGGTCTCAAATCCCTTCATTTGCACGCGTGGCTCCTGCAGATGTAGCAAAGGCCTGCTTTGGAGTTTCTTCGCTCATAGCAGACATCTTGGTAGAGGCCAAAAAGCCTTCCACCAGGTCCACCTACACCATGAAGTGGAAACGCTTTTCAATGTGGGCTACTTCTAAGGGTTTTGAACCTTTCTCATGCCCAACCAATAAAGTCCTGGATTACTTGTGCCACCTCTTCAGTCTGGGTCTCAGCCATTCCTCTTTAAAGGTTCACATGGCAGCGATTTCAGCCTACAATATTCTCTTTGGAGACAGGACTTTTGTTCAGTTGGAAGTCTCTAAAACTTTCCTCACAGGGGTCCTCCATTTGAGACCCCTATTTGCATTCCTACTCCTCCATGGGACTTGAATTTTATTCTAGGAAAGCTTACTCTGCCTCCCTTTGAGCTGGCAGCCACGGCAGATTTAAAGTTCTTTCTTGGAAGACTCTCTTCCTAGTGGCCATTACTTCGGCTCGGGGCATTTCTGAGCTCCAGGCCTTAATGTGCAAAATCCCATACTTGATTTTCCACAAGGAATGTGTGGTTTTACGCACTGACCCTATGTTTCTCCCTAAGATGGTGGCTGAATCTACACTGAATCAATCCATTGAGCTACCTGCTTTCTTTACGCAACACTCCAGTCAAGGGGAATACCTCTTGCATACTTTGGATGTTCATAGAGTACTGATATACTACACCCTTTGGACTAAGAATTTCAGGAAAACTGATCAGCTTTTTGTCTCTTTTGCTTACGAAAAGGAAGGCAACGCTGTTTCTAAGCAATGCCTATCGAAATTGGTGGCTCATTCTATCACTTTCTGTTATGACAAGTACAAGAAGACCCTGCCAGATCAAGTCAGAGGTCACTCCACTAGAGGAGTAGCTGCCTCTGTGGCCTGTTTCAAGAATGTGTCAGCGGCAGACATATGTGCAGCCGCAACTTGGACTTCCGTTCATACCTTTACAAAACACTACAGTCTGGACATTGCCTCTCGCCGTAGAGCAGGCTTTGGGTTGGCTGTGCTTCAAGGTCTTCTTTCATAAAACCCATTCAACCGGAGGTTCCATGTTTTTGGATAGTTATCCTCTTCCTGAGTGCTTTTCCTTGTTCCAGACTGCTTGGGACTCAGTCCTATATGTGAATGCCTACTGCAAGAGCCCTCTCGAAGTAAGATAGTACAGTTACGTAAGAACTTACCGTAACAGTAGATCTTCAAGAGAGGGCTCTTGCAGTAGGTATTGCCTTCTCGCCCTCCATCCCCCTAAGCTTCTTTGGCTCCATTTCCATGGGAGGAAATATCCTCACCTTATCTGTGTCAATCTTCACCATTCATCACCTTTGGGTATAATGGGCAGAGGTCACGACCCCTCGGAAGCGCTTTGTTTTTTTTGGGATGGGCGGAGTTGACGCACCATCAGCGCCGCCCTCGAGGCCAACGCACTACGTAGCGCTCGTGGGTTGGCCATTAGGTGTTGTCAACTCTGCCCTCCCACCAGTTCTTCATCTCCTGCTGTTGAGATCGCACCTCTTGGGTAGCTCTTCTGTGTGAGAGGCCTGCAGTTTATCTTGAAGCCTTTCGGCTCCATTGACTCTGTTCATCAAATCTTTTCCTGCTGGTTCAGTGTTCACTCCACTCGACGTCGCCTGGAATTAAAGTAAGACTGTTCCTTCTTTTATTTTGTGACGTCGGTCTTGTTTGGTGGTGCTTTTTCTGTAGGTCATGTCTCAGTCAGGGGGCAAGAAAACTATGAAGATGGGACGGCCCCCTATGCGTCGGTGCCTCTGCGGCCATAAGTATTCCATCACCGACCAACATGACCGTTGCCTTGTGTGTCTTGGCGCACTACATGACATGGATTCATGTGATGCCTGCTTCTCCATGGACTGTTGTGTTATTGAACAACATGCATGGAAAGTTGGACGAGCTCCGCCGACTTTCGGGGGACGGGCACGCACTCGTCGGGCCAAACCACACTCATTAGGCCTTTCCTCTGGGTCCCTTAATGGTTCTATACATACTGAGGAGGAGGCACTTCTGTTTCTAGTAGCCACGCCATTGCAGAAGCCCCTTCTGTGGTGCAGGAGGCCTGGTCTGTTCCCCTTGGGGGATGGGCGAGAGGCACCGTCTTGGCAATCATCCCTTCGGGGGTGAAGGCTCCCCGGGTGTCGTGCCCTCGGCTCAGAAGGCCTGGGCATGGTGCTCATGGCACTGTGGGAGGCTCTACAGCACTGTCCTTTACTGTTTCTTGCCTCAGTGCCATTTGCAGCGCCGTGGTTGAGCACAGTGCCATGTCCAGCTCTGGAGCCGCTTGCAGCACTGAGCGAGGACACGGTGCCGTGGGGGGTTGGATCTTGGCACCGAGAGCACAGTCGGGGCCATCACTGGCACCGTCTCTGGCCTCGGCGCAGCTCACGGCACCATGGGTCAGGATGGCATTGTGAGGGTTTCCGACCTCGGTGCCGTTCGATTGGCCAGAGTCACGGTGCCGTGGGTCAGGCTCCGGCTCCGATGCTGATGCCGTCTTTGGCGCCGTGTCTTCTTCCCATGCCATTCACGGTGTGGCTGAGGGCCTCGGCACTGACTGTGGTGCAGTCTCTGGGTCTGGTGCCCCTTTCAGTCGGGATGGCAGCGGGTGTCCATGCACCATTTGGCACAGAACTTCGATCTCCACCTTCTCAGAGGGGGAATCGGACTCTGAATCAGATAGGCAATCTAACTCTTTGGAGTTGGCTGCTCATGTGGACACCTTGGTAGTGTCCTCGACAGGCCGGAACCAGCCCCCCCTCTGAGGAGAGGACAGTGGCTCTCGGGACCAGGGTCAGGGGTGCTGACCAGCAGGCTGTGGTGCAGAGGCCAACATTGCTCTGCAGCCTGGACTAGGGGACGACCATGGTTGCCAGCTGCCTAGGCTGGCTCTTTTGAGGAGGAGGGCACTTTCAGATTCCAAGGGTTTGAGGGGTATGGGTTTGATGCGGCGACCGTTTTCTGGAGCCCACCTAGGCTCTGGGAGAGGTCATAGTGCGGACCCTTGCCTTCCCTTTTAGTTTCCTCGAGAGGGCCCAGTTCTTTGGAGGTGGGGGACCGTCCTTCTGGACTTTCACGGCCCCGGTCACCTCACAGGGGGGATTCTTCAGGGCGCAGCCTAGGCAGTTCCAGTATGGTTGACCAGCTGTCGGCTGTGGAGTTTTCCGGAGCTACCTTTTTTCTTGGAGCTCCAGGTGCGCTCTCTAGCCCAGGCAGAGGACAGCTGATTCCTGTTGTCGACTCTGCCCCCTCTAATCTGCCACATTCTCCTGCTCTCCCAGGTATCCTTGGTCCTAGCGGTCTTCTCTCCTGGGAGCGGTTCAGAGCTGTGGCTGCTCAGTTTCCCTCGTACATTAGGGCCATGGACAGACAGGTTTTTCAACCTCTTCCTGAGCAGCCAACCTCTGAGGTCCTCTGACTCCTAATCCTCCTCTTCAGGAGGTGAGTAACCATCTGTCCACATCTCCTCAGCTGCTGATTTCACTGAGCATTGGCATTTTCTCGTGATGATGTTGGAGGACCTGCATGTCACCCCACCCACTCAACACAATCCAGAGCATTCGACGTGTGCCTTTTTGGGTGATTTCAGTGCGGAAACCCTTGTGGTGCCCCCCCCCGGCCTGCTCCCTTTAGGGAGGCATCGATGTGCTTCTGGCAGAGACCCTTTTCTGGAGTCCCAGTACCTAGGTTGCTTCACAGGAAAGGTCCTCAACACAGGCACCCCCTCCAGGGGTGGCAAGTTTGCTGGCCCAAACTGTTCCCTCGTCCTATCACCTTAGGTCTCAGGAATCTGCCACACTCAAGGTACCTGTGACTCGGACTCAAATGGGTGAAAGGGATTTTGCAGCATGTGCCCCCAAACTTTGGACCACCTTCCCAGCCCAGGTCCATGTTGCCCCCTCTCAGGGCAGCCTGCGTTCCTCCCTATGGAACCATCTCAAACTCGGATCGGCCTGCGAGTGCCAAAAACCCCCGTGACATATGTTAGCACTTAGCACTCATGCATAACAGCTGGCCCTTAAGATGATAGTTTTGTACTTGCTCCTACCAATCCTTACCTTGTACTGCTCCAAAACTGGCACCCACTGCTTACTCTGCTGTACCAATTCTAACTAAATGTGCCTCATATGCCTTGTACTTTGTGTATTCAACATTATGATGTTCGCACGTGACATGCGAGTTTGTTTTTTTCTAACTTGTACCTTGTTGTCTCATGACATGTAATCTTTTCCTAATTATGTACCATGTTGTCCCAAGTGTGTAAGTATGTAATTTCCTGTACTCTTCCAGGTTGTACCTGAAAATAGGCTAATTGTCTTGTCTAGTGTACTTACCTGGTTAACAAAAGCTAAATAAATAAATAAATAGGGATCTCCACCAGAGGTATTGTGCCCCCCCCCCCCCGAAGTCTCCAGGTAATCTGCCTCATCCTACCTCAGGATTGGCACAACTGGATACCCCTGATGGGCTTTGCGCCTTTCACACGTGACCGGCCCCAGATGCAGACTCCATGAATTTTGACTTCTGAGGTAGGAGGACTTTTACTTGGCACGGTTGCTGCTTTCTATATCTGCTCATCAGGCCCACTATGCTACCTATGATAGGTTCCTGTGGTCCAGGTTAGGTCGACTCCTAGCCTCGATGCCTGACATGGAGGAAACCAGACAGTCCACTGCGCACTCTGCACGTGGCCTGGAGCTAGCAAGGCACCAAGCAAGGGCATCGTATGACGCCAATGAGGTAGCTACCAGGGTCATAGGGACAGCGATCTGCACCATGCGGACGGCATGGCTACGTCTCTCCCAGTTGTCACACTTGGCCCGGCATAGGATGATTAACTCCGCTCACCAGAGAACCCACCTTTTCTACTGTAGAGTGAGATGGCGTCTGTCGGGGCAACTT
Organism: Neoceratodus forsteri; assembly: GCA_016271365.2. Taxonomy (NCBI): domain Eukaryota; kingdom Metazoa; phylum Chordata; order Ceratodontiformes; family Ceratodontidae; genus Neoceratodus; species Neoceratodus forsteri. The sequence continues at coordinate 386,138,625 of CM057450.1, forward strand.
CCTACCCCCTCCGGGGGGTCCCTGTCTCACTCTCCCCACTCTTGGGCCTTTCCAGACCCGTGAAGGTTCTCTCTCTCTCTCTCTCTCTCTCTCTCTCTTGGTGTGCCACCCACTGAGAGCTAAGGGACTTAGTCCCTTAGGGTTGAAGCCCCCTTCGGGGGTGGGGCTCGGCACTCATCCAAAGGTGATGAATGGTGAAGATTGACACAGATAAGATATGAAAATTATGTACCTACCGTAATTCTGATCTTTCTGTGTATCTTCACTATCATCACAATCCCACCCTCCATCCTCCTGGGGCCTCAGTCTCTGGGTTCCCCCTCCCTCTCTGTGCCCTCTTTTCGCCCCCCCTCCTTTCTGATAAGTCAGGAGTAGGGTGGTCTTGGGCTCATAAGGGGATATTTTTCTGTAAAGGGAGAGTGGTCTGGATGGGGGGGGGCGCTCCTTCCTCAGTGCCTTGGCTCCACTCCCGTGGGGTGGAGGTTGGTAGTTGCCCTCTTTCTATTCTTTCTCCCCTTCTCCCCATCATCTTTACTTTGATTTCCTTGTCCTTTGGGCACAACCTCAATTTAATTTAAGAAACTAGGTTTCTTACACCAAAAATTTAATTTTATGGGGGGGGGGGGGATATTCCCTGTATTCTGTCTTTTCTTCCAGAATAGCTGATTCTGCTTATGTTACAGTTATTGCCAGTGATTCTGTGCCTTGAATTCTGGCAGTTTAGCCTTCTGACTACTCCTTCGCAGTTCCTGTGCAATCTGGAGACAGGTCAAGGTTCCAGGGTATGTTCCCTTCTCTCCCCCCCCCCATCTTTATCCCTAAATTCCTTAACTCTCCCTCCCTCCTCCTTTTCTACTTCCAGAGATTGGGGCCCTGCCCAATCCCCTTAGTTTTTCCAGCTTATTCTGTCCTCTGTCATTTATTTCTCCTTTTATTTATATATCTTTTCCTTTCTCTGTCCCTTTGGACTTTCTTGTCTCTCCTTCCCAACCCTTTCTTTCTCTGCGGTGACTCAGAACTGGTGGGAAGGTGGAGTTGACAACACCTAATGGCCAACCCATTAGTGCCACTCAGTGTGTCGGCCTCGAGGGCGGCCCCGATACGGTGCATCGACTCCGACCATCCAAAAAAAAAAAAAAAGGGCTCATGGGTCGTGACCTCCGGCCACTATACCCAAAGGTGATGAATGGCGAAGATACACAGAAAGATCAGAATTTCGGTAGGTACGTAATTTTCATTTCTCTCTCGTCTTGCCTCCTTTGGCCCTTGGTGGGAAAGAACTGGAAAGCGGGCGTGGGGGACCGCCCCTTTATACCTACATCACATAATGCTGGTCACATGATGTGGGGGTGGTTCCCCACCAGAGACTGCTAGCTAGACATTTTTGCATGGGGTCTTGACGCCTGGCAGATCAGTCCTATATGTGAATACCTACTGCAAGAGCCTCTCAAAGATCTACTTTTAAGGTAAGTTCTTATGTAACTGTACTTTCCCTCTCACGGTACCACGTATGATGGCAGCTTATGTTGTCATCAGCCCTCCTGAAAATTTCTGGCTCCCACGGGGTCCTAGCGCCTCCAGCTTAGACCTACTAGTGTGAATCAATGGTGAAGATAGTCCTTGAAGATCAAGAATTACAGAAAGTACATCATTTTCATATTTTGCAGTATGGACAGAATTAGTGCATTATCATCTCAGGGCTCTGTAGTGGAAGAGATTAGGAATGGAGCAGGACAATTTGTAGCCAGCCCAGGTCAGATCATGGGACTTGCATTGATCGATGATTTGGGTGGAGATCCAAGGGAGGGAAGAAGATCTGATGCTGGATTTCCTGAGGGAGACATGCCAGTCCCAGACTGAGGAGAATTTGGAATGAAAAAGGGAAAGTGCCATGCCCATATTCAGGGCCAGGGAGATGGCTGACAAGTCTGTTGCAGCAAGATCACTCAGGACAGCATTGATGTTCAGAATCCGGAGACATCTGGACCAGATGTATTTTGGGGCCGAGGGGAGATGCCAGATTTTCCTGACACAGAACTTCATGCAGTGTTCATTGAAGGAGTCCGGCAGAATACCTGCTGCAACAGTGCAGTGGGGTGGGAAGAGACAACCCAGTCCAGTAAGGTGTGATTGGTGGAATGGGGATTGAGCCGTGTGGGTTCAGACTGAGATGATCTGGCCCAGATTTAGGGACTCAGTCCTCTGGGTGGTCAGTGTGGAGGAAGAGGAGAGCCAATTTATGTTAAAGTCCTCGAGGAGATTGCATTCACTGGTGGGGGAATGTGAGGTGATGTTGAAAATGTAGTCAATCAGAGAGGCAGGTGAGAGCTTGGGCGAGGAATTGAAATGCCTAAAGAAGATGGGGACACACGAGAGTGAGAGCCGATGAGGAGAAAGTTTCAGGAGGAGGGTGCAGCCTTCCTGAAGACCAAGGTGCAGGAGTCTCTCTGATAAACAAAGATGGTTACGCCTCCAACACATTTTCCCCTGTCCTGCCTGAAAAGTCAGGGAGGGTCAGGCTAGAGTCTGGAATCCTAGGGGAAAGCCAGGATTCAGAGATGTGGAAGATGTCTGGAGAATGTTGTTGGACCCATACAGAGGGGAAGTCAAGCTTGGGGAGGAGGCTGCTAGCATTGAGATGGAAGATACTAAGGCCCTTGATGGCATTGGAGGCAGAGAGCAGGGGTGGGCAGGGACCTGGGTTGGACTCCACATTGCCAGATGGGAGAAGGAGCAGGAGAATGAGGAAACAGACAGTGTGGGACTTCCTTCTCTTGGAGTGAGGAGAGAGCCGGGGAAGAGGAATGATGAGAAGAGTACAGAAACTGCATACTGAAGGAGGGAGAGGGGAGGAGCCCTGGGACGATAGGGAAGAAGGAGGAGGGCAGAAGGGTGGGTGGAGGGACCAGAGGAAGGGGGGGTAGCTGAAGTGAAAGGGAGAGCAGAGGTGTAGGGAGGGAGAGGGAAAAGAGGAGTGGGGAGAAGGAAAAGGTAGCCAGCATGAGAGCAGGTGGTGGAGGAGAGGGGAGCAAGAAAGGCAAAAGGAGAAGGCAGAGAGTTAGGAGCACGTTGGTAAGGTAGAGGTATGCAATATATAGTGGCAACACAGTAGCACAAACAACGAAAAGGAAAACTGTAGTAGGCGGATTTATATTGCAAAACCCAAAAAGCACAACAAAGAAAAACAATACTGTAATAGGCCTGGTTTATGATGAAAAAACACTGCAAGAGACTAGACAGTAAGTTTTGGGAGTGAAAGCAGTCAGGTAGGAGTGTACAGAAAAGTAGAAACCTAGGGCTTGAAAGATACTGTGGGGATTAAAACAGTTAACTACCAGCAAGGTAGCTTGCACAAAGTCCAGTCAAAATGTTGAGTATGGTGTAGTTAGGAGCAGAACTTGATATAGTGAGTGAATAACCAGGATACCCAGATAGGGTGCATCTAGGAGTCACACAGATCAATGTAATTTAAAAGCCAGATGGAAAACAAACACGTATATCTCAGATTAAGTTAACTGACCCAAAGGAAGGGCTTTGGACTCGCACAGCCCAGCTGCAATTATCTGAGAATGGCTATTGGAAGGATAAACAAAGTGCAACACAGTTGGTATACCCTCATGAGAATATAAGGAGTAACACCGTTTGGGGATGTAGAGAATACAGTGAGGGCAGGAGTAGAGATTGAGAAGGCTAACACGTTTTGAGCACGCTATCGCAATACCCTGAAAAGTGGCACTACTTAAATGACAGAGCTATGCAGCAATGATTTAAGGAGGCAGCCAGGAGGAGCAGCTTGGCTAACCGACCGTCTGACTCATGGCTGACTCCAGGCAGAATCCTTGATGTCTTTGTGCTGAGTCCTTCACGCAAGGGCTGCAGCATTGAAGGGCCACTTGTGAATAAGAACTGAAATAGCAACAAAGGTGCTCCAACCACAAGCCACCTGATTGGTGGATCAAGCAGCAGCTGGAAATTAGCAGCATGGGGGGCTTGAGATTGCTTGCTGATGAGTAGTCTGGCAGGGGGAAGGGTGAGTCATGGATCTTCAAGGGCTTAACAATCGACCCCTGAGGCTGGCTAGAGGGTGCAGAGTTCTGGAGATGAAAGTAGTGGCATGAATTAAAGTGCCAAACAAAGGCTGCAGAGTTAAGCACTAGTAAATTGCACCATCCAAATGGTGTCCCTCCCACAAGTCACCAGACTGGTGGATCAAGCAGCATCTGGAAATCAGGAGCACCAGGAGTTCGAGATTGCTTGCTAGCAAGTCACCCTGCAGGGTGGAGGGTGAGCTGTGGATCTTTAAGGGCTCAACACTGATCTCTGAGGCTGGCTGGAGGGTGCAGAGTTCTGGAAATCAAAGCAGTGGCATGTCTGTAAGTGCCAAACAAAGGCTGCAGTGTCAAGTGCTAGTTGTAAACTGCACCATCTAGATGGTGTCCTACTCACAAACCACTCAACTGGTAGATCAAGCAGCATCTGGAAATCAGCATCACTAGGGTCTCAAGACTGCTTGCTGGTGAGTAGTCTGGTGGGTGAGGGTGAGCTATGGATCTTCAAGGGCTCAACCCTTGACCCCTGAGGCTGGCTGGAGCATGCAGAATTCTGGAGATGAAAGCTCTGGCAGTCTTCCTTTCCCTTTAATTCGAGCTGGAACATCTTCAAGCTGAGCTCCACCCACCCACCCATCCAGATGGTATACTCCTCGGCACCACCCTGTGATGTCAAATCTGCCTTTCTGCTGGAAGTCAGGTCTTCTCCTTCGCAGCTCCATGCATGGTTGTAGGCTTTTGTTTCCAAAGTGTACCATAGGCATGTTCTCATCTTTACGTTGTTGTTTCTCTGTTCTGCATCGCACCATGGATACAAAAGAAGCCTAGTCCAGTCCTGGTTTCAAATGTTGCATTCAGTGCAGCCAAAAAATGTCCCACATGGACCCGCACTCATTGTACATCTACTACCTTGGGACAGAGCAAGACGTTCAGGCCTCTGGCCTGTACAAAATTCTTTTGCCCGTGTCCATTGAGGATTACTACACACACCTGCTCCTCAGTCGACCGGATGAACGGGACCCCCTGGTCTGCTTGAAAAGATGTCTGTAATGTGGTGTTTATGGCGGTGGGCTCGATGGCCCAGCTTGTGGCCATGGAAGAGACAGCAGCCCAAGCTGTGGCAGTTGCTTCGTCAGCGTTAGCACTGCTCCTGGCTGGGGCCTGCATTAGGGCTGCCTTCATAGGAACCTTCAGAGGGATGAGCAAATCCCTGTAGACCCTCATAGAGGGCCCTTCCAGGGGTGAGAATAAAAGGCCTAGGAAATCCTGCCATCGTTCATGGGACCAGGAATGAGTCCGCTCTTACTGCTCTCACAATTCCTTAAACTGCTTGACAGCCGTTGAGCACTTGGCTTTAGCCAAGCCTGTGTTGGTCAAGGGCCAGGGCGCTAGCTCCATAGTACCCCATCAGGCTTGTTGATTGTGACACAGGCTGAACAGGCAGTCGAGATTTTTCTTGACCTGGTCAACCAGAGGACAAGTCGGTCTCCAGGACTCTGACCCTTTCAACCCTCTCCAAGGAGGGTCAGGAGCAGTTGGTGGACCTGGCTGTTTCCTCCCAGGAGTTGCCTCCCTTTGGGGTCCCATGGCAGGAGCTAGTGCGTGGTCTCTTCATGGCCTCTCCTCCCTGCTCTCCTCACCATTGACGATCAAGTCGTCGGTCAAGATCTCTGTCTCTGTCGAGATCATGATCGAGGGAATCCTCACACTCCTGCTCTTGACCCTTGGCCTGTAAGTGCCGCAGGTGCGCCTCTTCCTTCTCATCTTCAGATAAGGAGAGTCTTCATTGCACACTATATCGGCGCTATGAGGAGCTGATGTGGCAAGAATTGGTTCTCGGGCAGGGTAGGCCCTTTCCCAAACCTCTTGTTTCTCTGTTTACTTCCATTCTGGCCTGTTCCAGTCCTGCCAACCTGGTGTCTCCGGCGCCAGCCTCTCCATCGATTAAGGTGGAACCGCCGTCCACACCCATTGAAGGAAGCCTCTACCAAAGCCTCCCGACTGGCCACCGGCTGCCTGGTTGGCTGTCAGTCGCAATTACCCACTTGCATGAGCCAAGGTGGTACATGGTGAAAAGTAACCAAGGGTGGTCTTTGAGGAGTCTTCAGACTCTGATGGGTCCTCCATACAATCCACAGGCCCCAGGCTTGAACCGTGAATTGGCTAAAGAGTTGACCACTGACCATGGGCCGGTATCCTTTAGGGCTATGCTACTGTTGATCTCGGAATCCATGGAGATCCCCCTAGAACCGGTCCAGAAGTGAGTTAAGTATCCCCTAATGGAAATCCTAGACAGGCATGATTCCTCACCTTCCCTGGTAGCAGAGGCCATCCTGGGGCCTGCGCTGGAGCTCCAGCAGCATCCAGCCTCCTGTGCAACACCCTCAACCCAAATGATCTGCAAGTATGCAGTCCTGGCTAGTTCTTTGTCTAGAGTCTTGGACCACCCCTCGGCTGAGGGATTAGTGGCCTGCTACATGTTCCATAAGACCGGCAATGTCAGGGATGTTGACAAGCCCCCCCAACAGGGAGTCCAAGAAGCTGAACCGTGCAGCAAAAAAAAGTCTGTGCTGCTTCCTCTCTGGCTCTCTGTCAAGCAAGTTATGCCTTGATAAGAGCCAACTTTGGTCACTCCCTGATGGGAGTTCTTGACCATGTCCTCCCTTGCCTTTCTGCTGATCTGCAGATGGCAGTTAAGAAAGTCAGAGACCAGGATAGAGCACTGGCTAAACACCAGCTCCAGACAGCCTTGGACATCGGCGACTCTGGTGCCCATTCTGTGGCGGCAGCTGTCGTAATGCATTGCAGGGCCTGACTGTGAATTTCCATCTTTACGGTGCATGCCCAGCACAAATTGGCTGATGTCCCCTTTCTTCAGCACCAACCTTTTTGGCCCTGGGGTGCACAGGCACCTTACCAGGGCTGAAAAGTCCAATGCTATCCTCAGTTCTGTGATATCCTTACAGAAAGACCAGTCAGGAAAGTGGCTGAAGAAGAAGCCCTTTCAGGTCTGTCTCATTCCATCACAGCAGCCCAAGCAGCAGCAGACCTAACTGGGGCAATCACAGGTCTGGTGGTCTAAGTCTGTGTTCTCCAGCCAGGGCTCCAAGGAGCCTGGGGATAGGGGCTGTGGTTCCCCTGTAAGGTTGTCCAGTGACAAGTCGGGGGGGTGTCTACCTCCTGCCCCCCAGTCCCTGCCTCTGCAGCCTTTGGGGGGTTGGCTTCACTATTTCTGGCACAACTGGTCTGACATGTTGGACAAATGGGTGCTAGAAGTGGTGGGCAGCAGGTTGCCTCTCAACTTCAAGGCTATCCCACCGTACCAACCCCACGCTCCACAGGAGTCCGTGGTGTCATGGAACATGCTGTCCACCCCAGGGAGAATATCGCTCAGCTCCTAAAAAAAAAAGGAGCCATAGCCCATGTCCTGGATGCCATGGCCAGTCAGGGCTTTGTGTCCAGATACTTCCTGGTATGGAAGGGGGACTGGTGCCCTTTACTGTTTCTTTATGATCTCAAGCAGTTCCTGAGGAAGCTCAAGTTCCAGATGGTCACTCTGAACCGAATCATTCCATCGTATGAAGCAGGGCATGTGGTTCTGCTCTCTGGACCTCCAGGACACCTTCTTCCACATTCTAGTTCGTCCATCCCACTGGCAGTACTTCCTGATCTTATCTGTGTCAATCTTCAACATTCATTACCTTTAGGTATTGGCCAGAGGTCTTGACCCCGCGAGAGCTCTTTTTTTTTTTTTTTTTTGATGGGTGGAGTCAACGCACAATTGACGCCGCCCTCAAGGCCGATGCACTGTGTGGCCTTTGTGGGTTGGCCGTTAGGTGCTATCGACTCCCCCCCGCCAGTTTTCCATCTCCCACCGTCGAGGTCACCTCGTGGAAGCTCTGCTGTTGAGAGGCCTACAAGAATTTCTAAAGCCTTTGGCTCATTGGAGTCCATCAACTCTGTTCACTTACCTGCTGGTTCTGATGCACCCACTCTATGTCGCCTGAGAAACTAAAGTACGATTGTTCCTTTTTTCTTTATTGTGACATTGGGTCTTCTTTGTTGTTTTTTCCGTAGGTCATGTCTTGGCTGGGCAAAAATCCGTGAAGACGGTCGCCCCTTGTGCGCCTGTGCCCATGCGCCGTAAGTATTCCGTCACCGACCAGCATGACCATTGCCTCGCATGTCTTGGCCTGCTTCACAACATGGATTCGTGATATGCCTGCTTCTCCGTGGACCGTCGTGTTATCGAACAATGCGCATGGAAAGTTGGACGAGCTCCACTGACTTTTGGGGGACCGGTGCGCACTCGTCAGATCAAGTTGCGTTCTCTCGGCCTTTCCTCTGGGTCCCCTCCCGGTTCTATATGGACTGAGGAGGAGGGGGCTTCTGCTTCTCTTAGCCTAGCCATGGCAGAAGCCCCTTCCACGGTGTAGGAGGCCGAGTCCGTCCCCCCAAGGGACAGGTGGGAGGCACCGCCTTGGCAATCACCCCTTCGGGGGTGCAGGCTCCCCCGGTGTCGTGCCCTCGGCTCAGAAGGCCTGGGTCAGTGCCGTCCTCAACGCCATCTGTCAGCGCTGTCTTGGGCCTCGGCGCCGTTCGCAGTGCCGTAGGCCCTGATGGCGTTGGCGGTGCCGGTCCTTCGCTCGGTGCCATTGCTGCTGTTGGCGCCACTCGCAGCACTGGTTGAGCATGGCACCATGTTGAGATCTGGAGCCACTCACAGCTCCAAGTGAGGACACAGCGTCATGGGTGTTTCTAATCTCTGCGCCGTCGGGGCCATCGTCGATGCTGTCTCTGTCCTTGGCACCGCTTACGGCACCATGGGGCAGGGTGGCGCCATGGGGGTTTCTGACCTTGGCACTGTTCGTGGCACTGGGAGCACGATCGGAGCCATCATTGGTGCCATTTCTGGCCTCGGCGCCATGACAGGTTCCAGCTCTGAGGCTGCTGCCATTGTTGGAGCCGTAGTATCCTCTTCTGGCACTGTTCATGGTGTGGTTGGGGATGTCGGCACAGACTCTGGTGTAATTTCTAGATCTGGTGTCCTTTTCAGTCATGATGGTAGCGGGTGTCCACGCACTGTTTGGCACAGGACTTCAATCTCCACCTCTTCGGAGGGGGAATCGGCCTCTGAGTCGGACAGGCAGTCTGACTCTTTGGAGTTAGCTGCTCACGTGGACACCCTGGTAGTGTTCTTGAGAGGCTGGATCCAGACCCCCTCTGAGGAGCAGACAGTGGCTCCTGGGTCCAGGGTCAGGGGTGCTGACCAGCAGGCAGTGGTGCAGGCCACCATTGCTCTGCAGCCTGGGCTCAGAGGGTTCTCTGACCCTTCAGTGGTGGTTCCCCCTCAGGTGGTGTGCCTGGATCGCCCAACTTTGGGGCCGATCAGAGCACCCACAGGAGGGGAAGGTGCTGCTCCCTGGATAGCCCCTTCGGAGGCCGACGAGGGCTGCCAGCTGCCTAGGCTGGTTCTCTTGAGGAGGAGGGCGCTTTCGGATTCCGAAAGGTTGAGGGGTATGGGGTCCATGCGGTGACCTTTTTCTGGAGTCCAGCTGGGCTCTGGGAGAAGCCGTCGTGCGGATCTCTGCCCTTCTCTTTCAGTTTCCTCGAGAGGGCCCCGTTCTTTACAGATAGGGGACCATCCTTCTGGACTTTCACGGCCCCTGTCACCTCACAGGGGGAATTCTTCAAGGCAAGCCTAGGCAGTTCCAATTTGGTTGATCAACTGTCGGCTGTGGAGTTTTCTGGAGCTCCTCCTTTCCTTAGGGCTCCTGGTGCACCCCCTAGCCCAGGCGGAGGTCAGTCGATTCCTGTTGTCGACTATGCGCCCAGTCCTCTGCCACATCCTCCGGCGCTCCCGGGTATTCTTGGTCCCAGCGGTCCTCTCTCCTGGGAGCAGTTCAGAGCAGTGGCCGCTCAGTTTCCCCTCTTATGTTAGGGCTATGGATAGACAGGTTTTTCAGCCTCCCCCTGAGCAGCCGGCTTGTGAACACCTGAGATCCTCTGACTCCTCATCCCCCTCTTCTGGGGGGAGAGGAGCCATCTATCCACATCTCCCTAGCTGCTGATCTCGCTGAGTATCAGCAATTCCTTGTGAGGATGTTGGAGGACCTGCACATCACCCCACCCACTCAACACAATTCAGAGCACTCGGCATGCGCCTTTTTAGGCGATTTCAGTACGGACACTCTTGTGGTGCCTCCCTGGCCCGCTCCCTTTCGGGAGGCTTGGTTGTGTTCCTGGCAGAGATCCTTTTACGGAGTACCAGCCCCATGGGATCTCTGCCAGCAGTATTGTCCCCCCCCACCAGAGTCTCCAGGTTCCGTATCTCATCCCCAGTCAGGATTGACGCAACTGGATACTCCTGATGGGCTTCGCGCCCTTAGCCATGACCGGCTCCCAGATCAAGATTCCATGGATTTTGACTTCTGGGGAAGGAAGATGTTCTACTCGGCATGGTTGCTGCTCTCTATTGCAGCACATCAGGCCCACTATGCTACCTATGATAGGTTCCTGTGGTCCAGGCTAGGTCAACTCCTAGCCTCGATGCCTGATACGGAGGAAACCAGACAAACCATTCCACTCTTTGCACGTGGCCTGGTGCTGGCAAGGGCATCATATGACACCAGTAAGGTAGCAACCAGGGTCATAGGGACAGCGATCTGCACTAGGCGGATGGCATGGCTGCGTCTCTCCCAGTTGTCACCCTTTGCCCGGCATTGGGTGATTAACTCCGCTCACCAGAGAACCTATCTTTTCTCCCGTTGGGTGAGATGGCGTCTGTCGGGGCAACTTCCTACTCCCTCCAGGGGGTCCCTGTCTCACTCTCCCCACTCCCGGGCCCCTCCAGACCCGTGAAGGTTCTCCCTCTTAATGTGTCACCCACTGAGAGCTAAGGGACTCAGTCACTTAGGGTTGAAGCCCACTTCGGGGAGGGCTCGGCACTCACCCAAAGGTGATGAATGGTGAAGACTGACACAGATAAGATATGAAAATTACCTACCTACCATAAATCTGATCTTTCTGTGTATCTTCACCATTCATCGCAATCTCACCTTCCATCCCCCTTGGGTCTCCCTCTCTGTGCCCTCTCTCGTCCCTCTCCTTTCTGTCAGTCAGGCGTGGGATAACTTTGGGCACAGAGGAGGATAATTCTTTTTGGGGGAGAGTGTCAGGAAGGGAGGCACTCTTTCTTCAGTGCTTTGGCTCCACCCCCTGTGGGGTTGGAGTTGGCAGTTGCCCTCCTTTCTTTCCTTCCTTCTCTCCTTGTCTCTGTCAATCCTTTGATTTCCTTGTCCTTAAACATAACCTCAATTAATTTAAGAAACTAGGTTTCTTACACCAAAATTTGCTTTTGGGGAGATATCCTGTATCCTGTCTTTTTCTTCCCAAAGGGAGGTATTATAGCGCAGTGGTTTAAGGCTTTGAGCTGCAAATCTGGTGACATCCAGCAGACCAGACCTGGGTTTGAATCCCACAGCTTCCTCTTACATACTGTGTGACCCTGAGCAAGTCACTTAACTTCCCTGTGCTCCCAGGATGTTCCTGTAAAAAAAGCTTTCAGCTTAGTATGCTACTCCTGGCTAAACAACTAAAAAAAAAAAAAGAACAGCCGATTCTGCTTTTGTTGGAGTTATTGCCAGTGATTCTGTGCTTTGAATTCTGGCAATTAGCGTCTTGGCTACTCCTTCACAGTTCCTATACAATCTGGAGACAGGTCAAGGTTCCAGGGTGTATTTTCCAATTGCCCCCCCCTTCTCTCTCTCATGCTTATTCTAAAATCCTTAACCCACCCTCCCTCCTCTCTTCTACTTCCAGAGATTGGGGCCCCTACCCAACCCCCTTAGTCTTTCAAACCTTTTGCTGTCCTATCATTCGCTTATTTCTCCTTTTAGTTATATAACTTTTCCTTTGTCTGTCCCTCTGGACTTCCTTGTCCCACCCTCCCAACCCTCTTACTCACCTCTACAGTGACTCAGAACTAGCAGGAGGGCGGAGTTGACAGCACCCTAAGGGGGCCAACCCCACACGGCGCCACGCGTCGTGACCTCGGTGCCAATGGTGCATCGATCCGCCATCCAAAAAAAGTCTCGCGGGGTCATGACCTCTGGCCAATACCCAAAGGTGATGAATGGTGAAGATACATAGAAAGATCAGAATTACAGTAGGAACGTAATTTCCATTTCCATGCACAGGTGGTTCTCTACAAGTTCCAGGTCATATCTTTTGGCCTCTCCTTGGCCCCCAGGGTCTTCACCAAGTACATTGCAGTGGTGACAGCATTCTTGTGGAACCAAAGAGTCTGGGTCTACCTGCGCCTGGATGACTGGCTGATAGCCTGGCCATTCAAGGAGGCGGTGGAGCAGTCCAGGAACTTAGCCCTCCAGACCTGCAAAGACTTGGGACTTTGGTCAAGCCGGCCAAGTCCAAACTCTGCCCCTCGCAGGTGATTCACTTTTATCGGGGTGGCGCTAGACTCCCTCCAGGCCAAGGCCTGACTCTCTGCAGACTAGGCATCGGATCTGCTCTCATTTACCCAATCATTTCAGGTTTGGTGTTCGCATCTTGCCTAGGACTTCCTGCAGCTGCTGGGGTACATGGCATTCTGCACCAGTGTGGTCCTATGGACCTGCTGATGGTGCACCACCTGCTGTGGTAGCTATCCTGCTAGTGTTCTCAGCACCTAGGTCACCTGGACCAGCCGGTCATGGTGATTCAGCCGATGTGGGATGCCATCCAGTGATGGATCATCGCAGAACATCTGGAAGAAGGAGTCACATTCGTCTGCCCAGAGCCAACCGTAACCCTGATTACTGATGAGAGACACAAGCACCATTGTTAAACAAGCTGATAAAGGTGGCTGTGTAGTATTGTGGGACATAATTGACTATAAAATGAAGTGATGAGACAATTACATGATCCTTTATTTTATGAGATGCTGAATTTTGACCCAACTTGGGAATATAAGACCTGTATTGATGACACTATAGATGCAGCATTTAGACAGGGAGTTACAACAGATCAAACTCGTAAATCTTTAAAGGTAGAATATCCAGTTAAACCAACTTTTTATGTGCTACCTAAGGTCCACAAGGATTGTAAAAATCTCCCGGGACGTCCCATAGTTAGTGGCCTTGGAAGTTTAACAGAGCTCCTGTCTCAATATGTGGATTCTATCCTGAGTAACCATGTTAAAAAGCTGCAGTCTTATATTAAGGACCCTAAAGATGTTTTGAAAGTGTTAGATGAAACAACAGTAGATAAAGAGTGCATGCTGGTTACGTTAGATATTGAATCACTCTATACTAATGTCCCTCATGAAGGGGCATTGGATGCTGTAGCCTATTTTTTAAATCGCACTGGAGATAGTTCTTGGAACATGTGTTGACTAGGAATATTTTTGTTTTTGATGGAAGTATATTTTGCCAGATAAAGGGGACCGCAGTGGGGGCCGCTTACGCCCCGTCAGTAGCCAGCTTATACTGTATGTGGGACAGTGGGAGTATGATGTCGTCTTTAACAACCACAGCAACCCATATTTTTACAATGTGTTGCTGTGGAAATGCTTTACTGACGACATCATACTAGTTTGGAAAGGAAACAAAAAAATGCTTGAAGAATTTGTAGATTATTTACAAGGAACGAATGAAAGATTTACATATTGTGTTAGTGATGAAGGGGTGAATTATTTGGATTTGAGAATTAATAAAGAGAAAGAGGGACATGTTAGCACTAATCTTTTTAGGAAAGCGACAGATGGTAATACTTTATTGTATGCCACAAGCTGCCATCCTAAACACACAATAGAAAATATTCCTGTGAGTCAATTTCTTAGAATTAAATGGAATTGTAGCAAAGTGGAAGACTTTGAAACAGAAGCTTTAGCACTTAAGAGTCGACTTCACAATACAGGATACACAAAGAAATCTATAGAGAAGGGCTACCAAGCAACAGCCCTATCAAATAGAAATGATTTGCTTTTGGATAGAAAAGATGAACAGAAGAGTAGTAAAAGATTCCATTTTGTGACAACTTTTAGTGCACAAAGTAAAGAGGTTGAAAAAGTGATACGGAAACATTGGCTAGAGCTGTCCTGTGAGCAAGGACTACGAGAGGTTACTTCCCTCTTTCCTATCATGACATACGGGCATACACCAACATTAAAAGATACTCTAGTGAAGAGTCATTTTACTGCACAGATGGGACACACCAATAATTGGTTTAGTACTAGTAAAGGTTGTAAACAGTGTAAAAAATGCACTGTCTGTAAGCATATTATACAGGATAAAGAATTTAAAATTGCTAACCAAAAAGATAGTTTTTGATGTTAGACAGCTGATTACATGCAGTACTCAAGGTGTCATTTATTTGGCGAAATGTAAGTGTGAAGCGTTCTATATTGGTAAAACAGAGAGGGCATTTAAAATAAGAGTTCCCGAGCATGTTCGTACAATAGATAAGCAAGATTTAACTTATGCTACGTCAGCCCATATAGCGGAGAATAAAGGACAGACAGAAACACATGAATTTAAATTTATGGGAATAGGAAAACTTTTTCATGGACAAAGAGGTGGTAATTATCGTAACAAAATTAAAAAAAAAAAAAAAAGAAAATGAATGGATCCTCAGATTAAAAGCTTATAAAAGACCTGGAATTAATGCTAATTTGGAATTAAAACCTTACTTGGAATATAAATAAGAGTATTCAGAATACAATAATGTTTTTAACTTTAGCTTCTGTGGTAATTATAGTACAGAAAGATTTGATGCTGCACTTTGATGTTTTTTTGAATATGGACTAATATCTGCAATTAATTTTATTTTTTTGATATGTCTAATATTATAAATGTTTGTCTGTTTAAATTTAGTAATGTACTATTTGAGTATTAAGATATCTTGGGATTTCAGTCTATCTCTCACTGTTTTTATGGGTGATGGTGTTTGAATTTGTCATTGTTTGCTATATCCAATGAATTGGTAAAACATCATGATGATGTCAGACATGAAATGGTATTTAACTGATGCTTATTTTGAGATGTTTGTAACCTTTGATGAAGGACCTGTGTCCGAAACGCGTCAGGCGGACTGGTTGGTGCAATAAATATTTAAAATAGTAGCTCTGTGTTCGACTTCATTTTGGGGTCAGTGAGTGCTTCAGCTTTTTGAGATGATCCTAATGATTCATGTAGCAGGAGCCTCCAACCAGGTGGTGGGTGCCCTCAGCTGGGTGGGCGAGACATCTCACAAATGGTACCTGCATCAGGAGGTGGTGAACCACCTGTTCTCCCAGTGGGCACTATCCTGGTTGACCTGTTTGCCTCCTGGGAGAATGCCAAGCTGAGGCTGTTCTGTGCCTAGCCCCCACATTGTGGGACACTGGTGGGGGATGCTTTCATGAGGTCCTGGACCCCAGGCCTCCTTTATGCCTTCCCTTCCCCTGACCCACAAAGTGTTGTTCAAAGTGTGGAGGGACAAAGCATGGATGATCCTGGTAGCCTTGGAGTGGCCACACCAGTTTTGATACTTGGATCTCCTCAGCCTCAGCAGCAGGCCTCCGTGTTGACTGCCCCGATGCCTGGACCTGCTCTCATGTCACAAGGGGAAGGTCCTGCATCTGGACTTTCAGTCTCTGTGTCTGATAGCCTGGTTCCTGAGCGGCCACAGTTTCAGGATTTGGGTCTCTCTGAAGAGGTTCTCCACATTATGGAGGCCTCCCAGATAGAGTCAACTCATCAATGCTATGCCTTCAAATGGAAGAGGCTTTCCATTTGGTGCCAGGGCAGAAAGCTAGACTCTCTGGCCTGCCCTTTGGCTAGCATTCTGGATTGCCTATGTTCCCTCTCTCAGTTGGGTCTTAGGTCAGCGACCCTCAAGATGCACCTGGCAGCCATATCTGTGGTGCAGCAGAAGGTGGTCAGGCATTTTTTCAAGGGCCTTGACCATCTGCCTCCGCTGGTTCCTGAACCATCACCACCTTGGGACTTATTGTTGTTACTGGCAATGCCCTTGAGCAAGCCATTCAAACCAAAGTACAGGTGTGAGATGTTAGGCCTGTCATGAAAGACCACCTTCTTGGTGGCTGTCACCTCCGCCAGAAGGATCAGTGAGCTCCAGAGGATCTTGGTGGAGTCTCCATATGTGGAGTTTCACAAGAACAAGGTTGTCCTTCTCCCCCATCTGAAGTGCCTCCTGAAGGTTGTGTCAGAATTTCACCTTAACCAGGTGATTAACCTCCCAGTGTATTTCATTAGTCCAATTTCGGAGGCTGAGCACAGGCTTCATACTTTGGTCCTGAGACTATAAGGAGTGCATAGCTAGAGTTTGCGGAGAGGTTCACCAGTTATTTGTCACCTATGCTGAAGCCGTACCTGGCAGACCGGCAGCTAAGTGAACAATTGGCAGGTGGATTGTCTTCTGCATCAACCTCTGCTACAGGTTGGCCGGTAGGTAGCCTTCCATAGGGCTAAGGGCTCATTCCACCAGACATACTGCTGCCTAGGTGGCTGCTTCCAGGGATGCTCTATCCAGAAGATCTGCAGGGCTGCTACCTGGAACTCCGCATACACCTTCATTTCCCACTACCACACTGACCTTGAGTCATGCTGAGATGCTGGTTTTAGGACCTCAGTTCTCCAGTCCCTGTTCACCAAATAGGGGTGTGCACCTTATCCCCTCCTCCTGGAGAACTGCTAGGAGTCTGCCAGTGTGTGTAGTGCACCATATCCATGCCCTTAGAAATGAGGGTTACTCACCTGTAACCGTAGTTCTAAGAGTGGTATGTGGTGCACATCCATACAACCCACCTGACCTCTCCTGGCAAATGGCATACAGATCCCTGCTTCCAGCATGCAAGATCTGACATCACAGGGCGGTGTCAAGGAGTATATACCACCCAGGTGGGTGGGAGGAGCACAGCTTTAAGATGTTCTGGCTGGAATTAAAGGGAAAGGAAGACCACCAGAGTGTAGATGTGCACCATATAATATACCACTCCTAGAACGACGGTTACTGGTAAGTAACCCTCATTTCCAGGACATTTTTTTTTATTTATGTAAGGGAATCAGATGCACTTTTGAGCCAGGGGCTCTTTTACAAAGGTTCCACATCAGGACATAGTGTAAACCCAGTGAATATTAGTTTAATAAAGAATAGTGAAGACCACAGTTTATAGAGGCAGCAGACTGGCAGCATTACTTCATCAAATAGATGACAAAAAAGTGCATTAGGCTTAGGGACATCATGTTCAAATCAGGCATGCAGCTTTTTGTGCTTTTTTGACTCACATTTAACCAGACTGTTAATACGTTCAGTAAATTAGTAGATGCAGATGTGAATAAAGTACTCAGACAATATGAGAACCACAAAGGGAACCAAAATCTTACCAAAAGAGAGAGGGAAACACTGCAGGGAATTAAAAAATTTGTGATACAATCATAAAACAAGCATATAAAGATGATACTGTAGTGCTGTGGCCCAAGGATATGTATGTAACTGAGATGAAAACACAGTTTGAGTAACACAAAATATTACAGGAGAGTGTGGTCTGATCCGGCAGAGGAAAAAAAGGAAAAAGGCAAGGCTATGATAGAAGTTGCAAGAGAAAAATTATGGATAACTGAAACAGAGAAGAAATTTCTTCTGGTAGAGAATCCCGTGAGACCTGCCATTTATTTGCTGCTGAAATTACATGAAGACAGTACCGCCCCCGCCGCCCCATTGAGAGCAGCATTGGTTCTCTCATAGAACCAATGTCAAAATTTGTGGAGTTTTTCATACATCGATTTGCCAAAGAGCAAAAATCATATGTAGGTGATACCAAAGATGTCCTGACGATGTTAGAATGGATCAAGATTGGAGGTGAAACCATATTAGTAACATGTGATGTAGAAAGACTTTATAATAACAGTCCCCATGAAGGGGAATTACGAAGTATAGAGAAGGCACTAACACACAGAGACGATTATATAAGTTATAATGTGTTCTTGACCTTGCTGACTTTGTACTGAAATCTATTTTAAGTTTGGCCATGAATTTTTTGAACAAATCCACAGAATAGCAATGGGTATGACATTTTGCGCCTCTCTAGCCAACATTTATTAGGAGAGTGGGAGGATAAATTCATCTGGGACAACAGTAACAATAACTGGAGCCAGTATATTAAACAACCATTTGTCAATGCCGAATGTTGATTGCGTTGGTCCGTTGAGCTCGCTCACTGCCCCTCTGTCACTCGCTTATTCTGTTTCTCCCGGTGCTGCAGGCTGCTGTTTTGTACTGGGCTCCTGCCTGCATTGGCACCTTTTTCTGTCCACAAAGAAATCTGCAGCTGTCCTGACAGAGTTCCGTTGAGGTGACTCACTCCCCCTCTCTCACTCACTTATTCTTTTTCTCCTGGCGCTGCAAGCTGCCCTTTTGTACTAGGCTCCTGCCTCTGTTGGTGGCTTTTTCTGCCCACAAAGAAATCTGCAGCAGTCCTGACACAGGTCAGTTGAGCTTGTTCACTCCCCCTCTCTCACTCACTCGTTCTGTTTCTGCCGGCGCTGCAGGCTGGCCTTTTGTACTGGGCTCCTGCCTGTGTTGCCGCCTTTTTCTGCCCACAAAGAAATCCGCAGCAGTCATGATAGAGCTCTTGCAGGCTTCGCCACTCCTCTCTCACTACCATTGTGTTTCTCCCGCGCTTGCAGGCTTCCCTTTGTACTGGGCCCTGCTCAAGTGCTGGCACCTTTTTTCTGCCCGCAAAGAAATCCGCAGCTATCCCGACAGAGCTCCGTTGAGGTCGCTCACTCCTCCTGTCTCACTCGCTCATTCTGTTTCTCCTGGCGCTGCAGCTGCCCTTTTGTACTGGGTTCCTGCCTCATTGGCATCTTTTTCTGCCCACAAAGAAATCTGCAGCAGTGCTGACAGAGCTCCATTGAGCTCGGTCACTCCCCCTCTGTCACTTGCTCATTCCGTTTCTTCTGGCGCTGCAGGCTGTCCTTTTGTACTGGGCTCCTGCCTTCGTTGCTGCCTCCTTCTGCCCACAAAGAAATCTGCAGCAGTCATGGTAGAGCTCCATTGCGGTGGCTCACTCCCCCCCCCTCTCTCACTCGCTCATTCTGTTTCTCCCACCACTGCAGGCTGTTCTTTTGTACTGGGCCCCTGCATGCATTGCTGCCTTTTTCTGCTCACAAAGAAATCCGCAACAGTCCCAACAGAGCTCCGTTGAGCTCACTCACTTCCCCTCCCTCACTCATTCTGTGTCTCCCGCTGCTGCAGGCTGCCCTTTTGTACTGGGCTTCTGCCTTCGTTGGCGGCTTTTTCTGCCCACAAAGAAATCTGCAGCAGTCCCGACACAGGTCCATTGAGCTTGCTCACTCCCCTCTCTCACTCGCTCGTTCCGTTTCTGTTGGCGCTGCAGACTGGCCTTTTGTACTGGGCTCCTGCCTGGGTTGCTGCCTTTTTCTGCCCACACAGAAATCCGCAGCAGTCATGATACAAGTCCGTTGAGCTCGCTCACTCCCCCACTCTCACTCGCTCATTGTGTTTCTCCCGGCACTGTAGGCTGCCCTTCTGTACTGGGCTCCTGCCTGCATTGGCACCTCCTTCTGCCCACAAAGAAATCCGCAGCTGTCCCAACAGAGCTCATTTGAGATCGCTCACTCTCACTCGCTCATTCCATTTCTGCCGGTGCTGAAGGCTGCCCTTTTGTACTGGGCTCCTGCCTGCATTGCCGCCTTCTTCTGCTCTCAAAGAAATTTGCAGCAGTCACGATAGAGCTCCGTTGAGCTCGCTCATTCCCCCTCTCTCACTCGCTCGTTTTGTTTCTCCCGCTGCTGCAGGTTGACCTTTTGTACTGGGCCCCTGCGTGCATTGCTGCCTTTTTCTGCCCACAAAGAAATCTGCAGCAGTCCCAACACAGCTCCGCTAAGCTCGCTCAGTCCCCCTCTCTCACTCGTTCGTTCCGTTTCTGTCAGCGCCTGCAGACTGGCTCTTTGTACTGGGCTCCCGCCTGCGTTGCTGCCTTTTTCTGCCCACAAAGAAATCCGCAGCAGTCATGATAGAGGTCCGCTGAGCTCGTTCACTCCCCCACTCTCATTCGCTCATTGTGTTTCTCCCGGCACTGCAGGCTGCCCTTCTGTACTGGGCTGCTGCCTGTGTTGGCACCTTTTCTGCCCACAAAGAAATCTGCAGCTGTCCCGACAGAGCTCAGTTGAGGTCGCTCACTCCCCGTCTTACTCGCTCATTCTGTTTCTCCTGGCGCTGCAGGCTGCTCTTTTGTACTGGGCTCCTGCCTCATTGGCACCTTTTCCTGCCCACAAAGAAATCTGCAGCAGTCCCAACAGAGCTCCATTGAGCTTGCTCAATCCCCCTCTCTCACTTGCTCATGCCATTTCTGCTGGTGCAGCAGGCTGCCTTTTTGTACTGGGCTCCTGCCTGCGTTGCCGCCTTCTTCTGCTCATAAAGAAATTTGCAGCAGTCACGATAGAGCTCCATTGAGCTCGCTCACTCCCCCCCCCCCCACTCACTCATTTTGTTTCTCCCGCTGCTGCCGGCTGCCCTTTTGTACTGGGCCCCTGTGTGCATTGCTGCCTTTTTCTGCCCACAAAGAAATCTGCAGCAGTCCCAACACATCTCCGATAAGCTTGCTCAGTCCCCCTCTCTCACTCGCTCATTCCATTTCTGCCGGCGCTGCAGGCTGGCCTTTTGTACTGGGCTCCTGCCTGCATTGCTGCCTTTTTCTTCCCACAGAGAAATATGCAGCAGTTAAAATAGAGCTCCGCTGAGCTCATGCATTCCCCCTCTCTTACTCGCTCATTGCGTTTCTCCCGGCGCTGCAAGCTGCCCTTTTGTACTGGGCTCCTGCCTGCATTGGCACCTTTTTCTGCCCACAAAGAAATCCACAGCTGTCCCGACACAGCTCTGTTGAGGTTGCTCACTCCCCCTGTCTCACTCGCTCATCCTATTTCTCCTGGCACTGCAGGCTGCTGTTTTGTACTGGGCTTCTGCTTCTGTTGGCACCTTTTTCTGCCCACAAAGAAATATGCAGCAGTCCCGACAGAGCTCCATTGACCTCACTCACTCCCTCTTTCTCACTTGCTCATTCCGTTTCTGCCGGTGCTGCAGGCCTCCCTTTTGTACGGGGCTTGTGCCTGCGTTGCCGCCCTTTTCTGCCCACAAAGAAATCCACAGCAGTCACGATAGAGCTCTGTTGAGCTCGCCACTCCCTCTCTCAGTCGCCTGCTCTGTTTCTCCCGCCATGCAGGCGTCCTTTGTACTGGGTCCCTGCGGTCATTGCCTTTCTTTTCTGCCCACAAAGAAATCCGCAGCAGTCCCAACAGTGCACCGTTGAGCTCACTCACTCCCCCTCCCTCACTTGCTCGTTCTGTGTCTCCTGGCACTGCAGGCTGCCCTTTTGTACTGGGCTCCTGCCTGCGTTGGTGCCTTTTCCTGCCCACAATGAAATCCACAGCAGTCCCGACAGAGCTCCATTGAGCTCGGTCATTCCCCCCCCCCCTTACTTGCTCGATCCTAATCTTTCCTAAACACTGATTTCTGACAGCGACTGCATTATTCTGCGCCGGAAGTGCGAAAACACATTTAGGCCAGGATGTGAAAAATGACAGCTGTACTGTTCATAAGGAGGTGTGGAAAAATGCCAGTGTTGAAAATATGGCGTGAAAATATTACTAATTTGCGACGTTACAAGGGTGCGTGGAAACTGCACAACGCATGCTCGGAACACAGTCATTTTATGGACTTTCATCACCAAATTTTCAACATAGGCATTTTAGGACCTCTGCTAATGAACAGTGTCACTGTCATTTTCATAATGTCTCCCGAACATGGATTTCCCACAGCAACCGTGCTATTCTGCGCCGGAACTACAAAAACACATTTTGGCCAGGATGTGAAAAGTGACAGCTATACTGTTCATAAGGAGGTGCAGAACAATAGCAATGTTGAAAATCTGGAGTGAAACTATTATAAATTCATAAACTTACGAAATGCAGTATGCAAACTGCGCAATGCACGCTTAAATACAGTCATTTTATAGAGTATCGCTACTAAATGTTCAACATAGGCATTTTAGGCTCCTGCTCATGAACAGTGTCACTGTCATTTTCATAATCTGTCCCGAACACTGATGTCCCACAGCGACCATGCTATTCTGCACCGAAGTGCAAAAGCACATTTTGGCCAGGGTGGAAAATGACAGCTGTACTGTTCACAAGGAGGTGTGGAAAATGCCAGTGTTGAAAATCTGGCAGAAAATATTGCAAATTTGCGGTTACGAGCGTGTTTTACAACTGCGCAGCGCACGCTCGTAAAAGTCATTTTTTGGATTTTTTCCACCAAATTTGCAACATAGGCTTTTTGAGAGCCCACCTCATGAACACTGGCACTGTCATTTTGTTAATTGGTCCTGAAAAGTGATTTCCGCACAGTGACCACGAAATCACCTTTCGGGGCTGAATAACGACATGACAGTGGCAGAATTCATGAGGAGGGGTCCCTAAAACCCCATGTTGAAAATTTGGTGCCAAAAATCAAAAGAAATTGCCGAGATGTGCATCAAAGTTGAAAAAACCCTATCTATGCCATTATACAGCTTACCGGCATTTCCTCAGTTCGCGGTCAGCTTTGAAGAGTAAAGACTTGTTCCCAGTCCACCTAAGATCATCATGCTGGGCTCCGGAGGTAAGTATGGGGTGTGGGGAGGCAGGGTGCGCAGAGGGTGGGTGCTGGTTGAGAGGGGTCACCGGACTCGACAAGGGACCGTTTTTTGTTTATAGGTACCAAAAAAAAAGACACGCGGGATCATTTTTTTTTTTTTGACAGGGGTATTTTGATATTTGGCACACTGGGATGGGCTCCCAGTGTGCCAGCCGACTGTTGGGGGCCAGCTGTAGCCGACGGGGACAGGGCGCTCTGCCCGCACAAAAGCGGGGGCGTAAGAGCCGAGGGGATTGGGCACCCGACCCAACTCTTCCGCTACTGTTTTGGGCAGGACTTATGCCGACGGGAGTGGGCTGCCCTGTCGGCACATCAAAGTGGGAGGGGGGACATAATGCTGACGGGGAGTGGTCTCCCCATCAACAACTCAGCACCAGGGATGGAAGCTGACAGGGATTGAGGCCCCCATCGGCAAAAACATGCTGCTATGGGAGGGGCACATGTTGCTGAGGGGATTGGGCACCCGGCATTGGGAGTTACTGATATTGTTTGTGAACACGTGGTAAGTCAGCCATGTTCACAAACAATATCAGAGTACTATGTTCCGCCCAGCAATGAAGGGTCGCCCTCATTACAGCGAATGGCTTACACTGCAATGACGAGGCGGCCCCTGATTGCAGCGGCTAATTTTTTTACAAGGTTGTGGCACGCTGGCTGAACTAGTGTCAGCAGCAGCATGCCACAGCATTGGGGAAAGTGGGCCAAGCCTTTAAAGGCTGTGGGGGCATTGGCCACAACAGTGCCGCACCTCCACAACCTGCTTCTGGAGGAAAGCTGCTGCAGTATGTTTCTTGCGCATGCACACAATCAACATAAAAATGGGTCCATTATATAGATGATGTGCTCCTCCTATGGGGGCTGGAAAATGCACTTACAGAGTTTATTTCATAAACCAACTCATCAAATTTACAGCAGAGATAAATAGAGAATCAATACATTTTTAGATATCACTATTTATAAAAAGGACACTGAGCTACACACTAAGTTCTTTCGCCAAAAAAAGAAAAAAAACAACACCCTAGACATATGAAAGAGAATATACCATATGGTCAGCTTATATGAGTGAAATATAACTATAATGAGGATTTAGAGAAATGAAAAAGAGATGATCAGCACGTGTGAAAGGTATTTAAACTGTGGATATGAGCCACATGTCATCCTTAGAATGCAGTAGACAGACAGAAACTGTTAAGAGATAACTCAGCGGTTGAAAACACAGGACGAAAAGTGACCTTTTGCACTACTTATGATGAGCAAATATAATTTGATGGTCTTGTTAAGAGACTGGCTTGCTGCTAATGCCGTTTTCATGAAGTATACCAGTGCTACTAATTTGTTTTACATTACAGTATTTTGTTTGTTGTATTTATATAAAGTTTATAATCAGCCTGTTGTTTATAGACATGTAAGAGTAAGGGTAGCGGGCCAAGTTTTGTGCATTGAATTTGATAGAGGAACAAGTGTTCCTCCCCTTTCCATTCTAAGTATATGCTACAAGCCAACCTTGGTTGCTAAGGTAACCTAGACATGCCAGTCTCCATGGAAACAAGAGCAAGATCGAAGTTTACCTCAATGTGTAGCTGGATAGCTCTGAAGGAGTCACATGACTCCGAAACATCAGCATGTCTGTCCAACGCCTTGTCAGCATCGTACTTGCTCTGCAAACCAGCCCCTGTCCTGGGGAGGCCATATTGAATCATGAACTGTGAATGTAGAATTGGCAAGAGCATTACCATGCTGGATAAGCATCCGGAAGTGCTCACATAAGCTTTGTGGAGTGTCGTTGAGGCATATGTCAGGAAGCACAGGAAAACCAGGAGCAGTTATAAAATTTGCAAGTAGCATTTTATTATTTCCAATAACAATAAAATAAAAACATTGTACATAATGTTTTTTTTTAACATAGGCAGTTCAAATAAAACAAAGTCCTTCATCTGAGGGTATCTCTAATTCTAAATTTATATCTCTCTCTCACCAACAAAGAATTACTCTCTTTTTATAAAGTTTTTGCTTGGCAATTAATTTCTACATCCTGAGCTCATTGAGACCTCCTGTTTTCACACAATGTCCCAAAACTTTGTCAGTTTCTTTCCTTGCAGGTGCAACAAAATAGAACATTGTGTCCCAGAACTAATCTCCTGTAGACAACTCTGCAAATGGGCTTGTGGAGGTCAAACTGCATCTTAATGTCATCCCCCATGAGTTCCAAATAGTTTTTTGCAATCATTTCAACAATATAATTATATACATTTTCAAACCACGGGATCCCAATTTCACACAAAGATTCACAAATATTTTTATAACCGCAGATACGCAAGGGGGAAGAAAAGATAGAAACAGCAAGTGAAGGCAGGGAGACAACGGGAGGGGGAGAATCGTGAGATTGTCAGAGTGATCAGTTCCTAGGTCTCACAAGAAAATTTGATTGCACCGTCAGACAGACAGGAGACAGAAAAGGAGGGATAGAGGTTAGAACAGATCTTGCTTTTAACTCTTTCTGCATAACAAATGGGACAGGGTCTTGTTCAATCCTGTCACACGGAGTAGGCAATTGAGCCAAAAAGCTGCATGCCTGATTTACACATGATGGACCCGATTTTCAAAGACCCCTTAGAGTGAGGCAACTTGCATTGCTCTAAGGGTTGCAGCAAAACCTGGTTGCAGCAGGGACCTTGCACCAGATTTTAAAATATGCAGGGACCCTGAGCCAAACACCCAGGTTTGACACAGACTGCAAGATTTGCAAAAGACTTGGCCACATCTGCGGTATTTGGCGCAGATGTCTGGCACCCTCCCCTGCCCTGCTCGGTGCAACACAGGAGGGGCTGGGTTAGTCGGGAGGGGGGAGAAACAGTAGACCAGGTGGTGCCAGGGTCATGCCAGGGGCTGAAGAGGTGGCAGCGTGGCCATCAGGGAGACGAGGCAAATCCAACAGAACACCCGTTGGGGTGCTTGTGCCATATACTGTACTACAATACAGTGCACCATGCATACTCCTTCAATCCCGATGACACGCATAATGTTGTAAACCCCCATCCCTGATGTTCTCATGGGCCCCTGTTCCCCCAATACGATTGCAAATACCCTCCCAGTAACAGCACAGTGCCCTACCTCCCCATGATCACTGCCATAGTATGTAATGATCCCTGGTGATCCAGTGGACCCACCCCGTCAGGTATTGTCTGACCACCCCGCACCCCCTCCAATCCCAAACAGCAGCCGGCGATCAGCACAACCCTCCTCTCACCACTATGGCTGGCCACTGAGTGAACATGCAATGATTGCAAACTGTATACTGTAGGCTTGGTGAATGACAGCAGCTATGTCGTATACTGTAGTACAGTACAATGTGCCACACATATTCCACCCCCAACCCTTTGGGACCCAATCCCTGTGGCGTAAACCACTTAGACTAGCTCCTGACTGGTCTAAGTGGTCACCCTTGCTGCATCCATGGTGGGGCTGTGAAAATTCCAGAAAGGTAATGTTGCAATGGCCCGCCATTCGCTAAACCTCCCCTTGCCCGACCTGGCGCACCCGGTTATTTATTGCAACCCCGCGTAAGGGTTGTGCAGCTAGCTGCATCTGGAGTGAATGCCAGATGCATTTGAAAATTACATGCGATGCAAGTTGGGACACAAGTTACCACTTGCGTCAAACTGTTTGGACGCAAACCCCTTGCATCCCTCTAAGCCCTTTGAAAACTGGGCCCAGTGTCTATAAGCCTAATGCAGTTTTCTGTCATCTATTTGATGAAATAATGGTGTCAGTCTTCTGCTACTAGAAACTGTGGTCTTTTCTATTCTTAAACAAATATTCACTGGATTTACACTATGTCCAGGAGTGCTTTTGTTGTGAGTGCCAGTAGACTTGGCGCAACATTTATGTAACGCTCCAAGGAATTAAATTCCCTGCTATTGAGCTTTGAATCAAATTTTAGCACTGCAAATCTTGGTTTCCCCAACTAATGGTCCTTAGGTTTTACCTGGACAAGATTAAGGACAACAGACTGTCAAAGCAGCTCTTTGTCTGTCTCTTTTGACCCTAATCAAAAGCGACAGCCTGTCAGCATCAAGTGCATTTCAGCCTGAATTGTAAACTGCCTTTGCCACTGCTATGCTATGGCTCAAGTTAAACTGGAGGGCAAGGTACATGCCCACTCCACCAGAGTGGTTGCCACTTCCCTGGCAGAGATGTACTCTGTACCTTTTGGATAATTTTTCAGAACTTCAACTTGGAGTATAGTGCATACTTTTGCCAAGCACTATGCCTGGGATGTCTATGCCAGGCAACATGCCACCCTTGGCAGGGCAATTCTAAATGGATTACTATCCTGTGTGAGCCCCAAAATCCAGACTTCCTTGTCCGAGGGACCTTCTCTGAACCTGGTACTCTGACCCATTAATGGGAATCTATGGAGAATACTGATACTTGAAAGATACGAAAGTTACGTAGGTACCTTAACTGTTGATCTTCTTGAATATCTTCTCCATAGATTGCCACATCTGCCCACCATCCCCTGAACTCACTCAGTATTGCATTGATTTTCACCCCTTTGTACATGGTTTGGGCTGCAAAGACACTGTGTTGCTTGGTCTGGTGGTCCTTCTTACATGGGCCATCAGAGTTATCTTATTTCCTTAGGTTAAGTGCATAGATTACTTGTTAGGTCCATGCTGCTCACCTCCTCATTAAAAAAGTTACTGAGATTGTTGGGGGGCTGGCACAGCTGTGTACTAGCAGGCACGTGCAGTGACACGTGCACGAGGCCTACTCACAGTGCCAGCCTTCAAGAAAAATTCTGGCTCCCGTGAACTCCTAGTGCCTCCAGAACAGACCCATTAGTGGTAATCTGTGAAGAAAACATTCAGTAAGATCAACAGTTAAGTACCAAACTTTCATTTTTTTCCTAGCTGTGCCAGATGTTCTCTTCCTATGCATGCTTGTTTGACATGCTTTTCTCCTCAACCCATGTCCTGGCCCCCATGTTCAGCAGACCCAGAGATAACTGGGGAGATGTCTATAGCTATAATTTTTGGGGCTGTGTGACCCTGTAATGCCACATGGCCACATGCACCAGCTGATCATGCAGTAATCAATCTTCTCCGTTGATTACCATTGATGGGTCTAAGATTGGAAGCACTAGGACCCTGCGGGAGCAAATCTTTTGCAGGAATGGAGCTGACAGCAGCTACCAATGGTGCTTGCTCACCTCACAGGGTGCCATGTGCACCAGCCAATAAACAACACTGGCTCACTCATGCAACTCCATTCTGTTCTTCCCACCGAGTGCACACTGTGGGAGCAACATTGTCTCAATCTGTCCATCCTCGCCAAACATAACTGTGTCACTGCATAGTTTTTTATTCGAGGTGCATTCCCTCTTTGTCATCTCTGTGATGCCATAAAGAAAAGAGGGCTAAGAAGATGAAGAAAGTTAACTGAGTGACATCAATATTGCTGGACCTGCTTGGCTCAGGCCAAGGAACAGTGTCTGGGTCTGGTAGACAGCTGTCTTCTTCTGGGTGGCTGGTTGTGAACCCCCCCAGTCCGACTGCAGGCTGCAGCTGTAGTCTCGGTCTTCCTCAGTGGATACCTTGATGTCATGGCCAGGTGCTGCCCCAGCTCCTGATAGCATACACAGTGTTAGTGAGCAGGAGAGTGCCAGCCATGACATCGGGTTCCCTCCTGACACCATTCATTGTGTCAGGAGAGGGACTGACGCTGGGGCTGTGTGGCATCCGGTTGCTGAAGGGGTGGTTCTTTCCTCCGGTGTCGCTGATGACACTGGGAGGAAGACAATGATGCTACCAGTTACAGTCATGGTATCGGTCTTGGGCCCAGCACCAGGCACAAGACCAGTGATAATGTTGTCTTTGGGGCTGGTGATGCTGGTCCTGGGCCCATCATCAAGCATGACACCGATGATAGTGTTGTCCTTGGGTCCATTTCTGGTTCATTTCAGTGCTGTTCGCAGCACCAGAACAGTTCCTGGTGCTACTCAAAGTGCCGGAGGTGGGGATGGTTCAAAGTCAGCATCGATACCAATGTTAAGCTCTGCACAGAGGATGGCACTGGCCACAGCAATGATGCTGAACCCATCTCCAGACCAGCTGTTGGTCCTGAGCCAGGTGTTGGAGACAGCACCAGCTCTGGGTCAGATGACAGCCGGGAGTTGGAGTTCTCCCCAGAGCCGCATGCTGACATTGTCGCCGATGGGGACTGAATAGCTTGATTCTCCCCAACTGGGGGATTTACCCCCATAGCACCAGCCAGGTTGTTCCTCTTATGTAAATTAACCCCGTTCGGGTGGTCTCGCCAGGCCCTCTTTTCGGGTTAAAGTCCCTTGCACAGCACCGCAGCCCCTCTCTTTGGAGGAGGTCCCCAGTATGTCACTGCAGCCCCGGCAGAGGCCCTAGAGTTCCACATTACCTTTTACCTCATGGGCCTCTGCCATCCTGTCATAGCCCTCTTGTTTTTGGTCAGGAGAAGAAAACATAATGAGATTGGGCTCACTGATGGGGACTGAAGCTGCTCTACTGGTACAGTAGGACTAAGCTTTCCCCAGCTGGGGGAATCCCCATGGGTATCAATCAGATTGTTCCTTTATATAGGGTGACCCCATTTGGGAGGTTCTGCCAGGCCCTTCACTCAGCAGGGGCCCCTGTGTATCCCTGCAGCCCAGGCAGGGGTTCAAGGGACCCAAGTCTTTTTTCCCTCTGGGACCTCTGGCCCTTTTGCCCGAGCTGCCAGGGATCATGGGCCCTCTAGGGCCAATCACCTGGTCTCAATACAGAGGTTGGTGCCTTACACCGGTACCATAGTATATGGCATGGTCCAGTTTAGACTTGTTCCCCCAGTACCACCCACTCTGTTTCCAGTGCTTCTTCTCTGTCAGCGTCCTCCTTAGAGGACACGGAATCTACCCTCAACTTCTGAGGGACCCCCATTACCAGAGACTCCTGATGGACATATTAGAAGCACTAGAGGTGGGCTCTTTTTCTGGTCACAGTCCCGTATGCTTGCAGTCAGAACCTTCAAAGATGGCTCCTCAGTCATCTTTCAATGGCCTAGAGCCTTTGAGGAAGCATTAACTATGGTCTGGAGGCATCTCTTCTCATGTACTCTAGCCTTCATGAGACTGCGGTGCCGCTCACCCATGGGATCTGCAGAGGCAGTGTCTTACCCCACTTTGGGGCTTGAAGTCTTGCAGAGGGCTGAGGGTATTATCATACCATCAAGGTGAGCC
Source organism: Neoceratodus forsteri (assembly GCA_016271365.2). Lineage (NCBI taxonomy): Eukaryota > Metazoa > Chordata > Ceratodontiformes > Ceratodontidae > Neoceratodus > Neoceratodus forsteri. The sequence continues at coordinate 386,168,640 of CM057450.1, forward strand.
ATCCTTCTGAACATGAAGGGAAGACTAGTATTCAGACCCATAAGTGGGAATCAGTGGTGAAGAGTGATTCCTGGAAGACATGAAAATGACGTTCCTACCATAATTTTTGATATTCCAGAATATCTTTACCATTGATTCACACGCCTGCCCACCATCCCCGCTCAGTCAGAGCCAGAGCCTCTGGACAGCTCACCCTGGGGATGCTGGCAACACCACATATTCCTGGGTGGGCATCTTCTCTGTCATAGACCTCTTGTAGGTGTTGTTTTTGACTATGACAAAAAAAACAACATATGAGCAGACTGGTGCCCACTCTTCCCCCCTCCCCCCCAAAAAAAAGAAAGAGGAAGTGAGGGTCCTCAGTGGCCCTCTCAACAAAAAAAAAAACAAAAAACAGAGGGATGTTTTTATGGGTGAGGAAAGCAGACCCTTCCCTCCACTTATTTCATTGTCTTCCTTCTCCCTGCCTGGATTATATCATCTTCTATGGGTATATCCCTACTAGTTGCTAAATGCAACATGTGCCCTGGGCACAATCCAGTCTAACTCCACTGAGCAACTTTCATAGAACAACAATTTATTCAACAACAATGTGTAAAGTTGGTTGGAAGGAAACTTTGTTTTAAACTAGTAGGCATGAAATTTTACTTTGGCAAGTATGATGCTGCATTTATCATTTATAAATATTAAAAACGCAGTTAGAGTTGCCTTTAATGTAAAACTGGTTGCTGCTTTGTAGGGATGTGCAGCTGTTACTCTCGGCTGGCTCTGTGGATTCAGCATTGGTTGTACAGGTTGCAGAGACTGTCTCTCTTCTGGATGTTGATGCTGCTGTTTCTGGTGGGAGCACATTGCTGGTTGTGGCATCAGGGGTTTGAATCATGGGCACTGCGTCGGTGTTTTCTCTTTCCGAGGCTGACGCTGCTGTTTCTGTGATATGCACATGTTTGGTTCTGGCTTCAGGGCTAGCAATTGTGGTGGTGAATTCGGGTTGCATTCCAGATAAAATGGAGCTCCAGTTGCTGCGTTCTTGCAAGGTTGGTTCCCAGTAACTCTTAAGTGAGGATTCCTGCTTGTAACCGGTGACAGATATAATCTGTCTGGTTTCAAGTCCAGCATTACTTAGCAGCTGAATAGCGGTCACACGGAGCAAATGATTGGTGTAGGAGTTTGCTAGTTCTGCTGCAGCACAGATCTTTGGGAGCATTGACGAAAGGTAATTTTTCCCTATCAGCTCTAAAGTGTACCATTTTGTCCCATTTTCGCAGGCGTTTAGTGTCTTTTTCTGGGGTGCAGGAATAGACATGGCAGATTCTGTGGTAGCTTGCTGAAGTATTTTTTTTAGTGCGGTAACTGGACAGTGTGGGTGCCCCTTGATCTGAAACATTGCCCTTCAATATCTGTCTCTGTCTTTTTCAAGGGGCTCAGAGTGTTTTTTTGTTTTGTCGTTGAAATTTAAGGATACATATTCTATCCCTTTCTCTGTTTCTTTGAATTCAAAATAGGATGGCTTTAATTGTCGCTGGCCCTCGCAGCCGCATCTGGCGAAGTGTATTTGTAACTCAAGCCAGATGTGGCATAGGAGTCCTTCAGGGGTCACTACTGAGGGCTGGGGATTCTCTTAACTGGTGGAGGTCTGTTGCGGTGAGGGGAGGGTGGTGTTTTGTTTTGTCTCTCCCCTCACGTCTTAAGATTTTTATTTGAGCAGTAAAAACATTAACAGTTTGGAATTCAGGGTTTGTTAGTATGTTAAGGTTTCTGCTGACAGGAGGCTCATTTAAATAATGGTTTAGTCCTGCTTGAACTCCGATGTAACTGCTAATGCCGTAGTAATCACCAGTTGAATTTCTCATAGAGGCATAACATTTTCTGAGAATCAGATTTAAATCAGTGGGACTTACTGTGTTGACATCTACTTCTGTTTCTGTCACTTGAAGCCAATCTTGCCAAACTTTGACAGCCAAGTTGGTTTGACGTTTTGTGGCAGGTTCATTTCTGTTCTGTTCGATGTCATCAAGCTGGCTTTCTTCTACTTGTAGATGCCGTTTTTTTTCTTTACTTTTTTTGGGCTCTGGTTTTGGTACATTGTTTTCTTTATCTTGTGAAAAACATTTATTTATTGATTCCATGGTAAAGAAAATGAAGTTTAGTTTGGAGAATTTTGCCATTCAAACAACATGAAGTCTTGCTGTATTCTGACAATTGCAGTGATTCCCAACCTTTGAACTGCCCCGGAGAACTAAGGGTTAACTTTCCATGCAGGGCATGGAACGCTGAGCTCGAGCTCGGTTGAAGTCTCTGTCTGGAGTGTTTTGAACCTAAACCGTCAGATTCTTTATTCCGCCTCACTGAACGGGTCGCTCCAGAGATTTCTCTTTCAGCTCGGTTCGAAGTTGGTTAAAGTTTTCAGTTTTCGTCAGTTTAAACCGAAGAAAAGTATCCGCATAGTCGGTTCAGTCTCTGTCTGTGGTGCCATGAGTACTAGATAGGAATTATTCTATTTTTTCTGTGTGGAACTTGTAAAAGTGCGGTCGGTTCGGCTGAACCGACCATTTGATAGTGAATTTTGCTATATTTAGAGTGTGGTTACCGGTTCTTATCAGTTCTAAAAAAAAAAAAAAACCCCCGTGTTTTAACCGTTTTTTTCCAATACCCGTGATACGGTTAATAACCGATAAGGGAGTCTTGCCTGGCAGTTGCCGAAAAAAGGGTAAGTTTGGTTAGGTTGGCCATGTCTGAGAAACCCAAGAAAAAAAACGGGCCCACTGGGTTTCAACACCGGAGTGAGTGTGTGGAGGTCTTTGCAAGGCCGATCCCTTACACCACCTGTGTTTATTGTCTGGGGTTTGACCACCTTGATTCAGACTGCCAAATATGTAAACATTTTCCCAAATCTACCCTCGAGAAGAGATTAGGTCGACTGAGGGAAAAGGAGGCCGAGAAGTTCGCTGACCCGGATGGCCAGCCTGGTTCAGTTTTGACTGAACCAGAAGGAGTACCCTCTGACCAGTGCAATACATCTTCGGGCCAAAGGAGAGCCAATTCTGAGGGATCGGTTCCGACAAAAAGAAAGCGCAAAGATAAATTGACCGGTTCGGATCCAGAGGTTCATGTTCCAACTGCCGAAGAGATAGCCAGGGCGATTCAAATTGTGGAATCGCTCCGTCCGGTTCCGACCGATCCAGCTCCTTCTGGCAGGGGTTCAGTTCAGTTGGTTCCCCCGGTTCAAGAGTATACCCTTGAAGAATTTTATGAACCAGAGTTTGAAGAGGAAGGGGAATTTGAGGATTATGATGTAAGTGAATGTCTGGATATGCCTGTGGAACCGGACATCTCCCCAGACAGACCATCAGGTGTTTCCCCTCCTAGGCTTTCTGAGTCCCCTTCCCATTTTATGTTTTACAGGAAAGTGGCTGAAACCTCCAGCTTCCTATGGAGGAGCTGTGGAAGATCAAGAAGAGCCTGATTATGTAGAGATGATGGATATCCCAGAGTCCAGGAGACTGTCTATTCCTCCATAAATCTTTTGGGAAACAGACACAAAAATCTTAAAGTCTCCTAACACTATACCTCCTGAGGATAAAAGAATGGACAAGAGGTATACACTCTCAGGCTCAGACACGGAGTTCTTGTATCAACAATGCAGCCATGTTGGGGTAGTGCAGGCTGCTGCCTGTGACAAAGGCAAATATTCCTTGGCTTCCACCTGACAAGGACTCCAGATGATTGATGCCATGGCAAAAAGCAGTACATGGCATCTTCTTTGGGACTCAGGCAGGCCAATTACGTGGCCTATACAGCCAGGTACCAGAAGTCCAGGTGGGACACTGTACTGTCACTGGCTAAACAGGCCTCCCCAGCTAGCCAAGGAGCTGGAGCGGTGGCTGCAGATGGGACTGAGGGCATCAAAGTGCAATTTCATGCTGCTGTGTACTCTAATGATGTCTCGTCAAAGAGTCTTGTGTTTCCATCTGTAGGCTCTTCGGAGTAAGCTTGTCTCAGATGTACTAGCCTCTCATGAGACACCCAGGCTAAGGCTATGGCTTTTCCTGTAGTGGGTAATTCTCTGTTTGAGGAGCAGACACAGAATTACATGAAGAAAATGGACAAGTACAGGACCACTTACAGGAGTGCTCAGGCCAAGGAAAGGCAGGCAACTCCTCAAAGGCAGCAGTCTAGGGGCAGGGGCAGGCCTTTTCAAAGGCCTTTTTACCAAGCACAGGCCTCTTCTTTGTTTTCACAGAGGAGGTTCTTCAGAGGGAGAGGCAGAAGGGGGATGAGCAGGCCTGCATCCACCCCTCAGCCTGAAGCCCCTGCCCAGCAGACACCCTGATGGGTCTGCCCTGGTCGACTCTCCTATTCCAGTAGGGGGGCAGGCTGGCTTACTTTGTCCAGGACTGAATGTCTATTACATCAGACAAGTGGGTCCTGGAAGTAGTAAGCCAGGGACTGGTTCTCAGCTTCAAAAAATTTCCAAAGATGAGAGCCAGATCTTTTCCACCTGCAAATCTTTCAGAAACCCTTGCCCTAGAGGCAGAGGTTTCTTCTCTCCTAGCTTTAAGAGCTATAGAGAGAGTACCTACTCTACACTGGGGCAAAGAACTATACTCCAGGTACTTCCTGACCCCCCAAAAAAACAGGGGAGTGGCGACCCATCCTAGACCTCAGATATCTGAACAAACATCTTTTAAAACCAAAGTTCAAGATGATAACTCTGGGAATAATCCTTCCCTCTCTAAGGCCAGGGGACTGGCTAGCTTTCCTGGACCTCAAAGATGCCTATTTTCACATTCCCATCAGGTGCCCCCACAGAAAGTACCTCAGGTTCGAGTTGCCCTCAGGCCACTATCAGTTCAGAGCAATGCCCTTTGGCCTAACCTCAGCTCCAAGGATTTTAACAAAGTGCCTGGCAGTAGTAGTTGCCTTTCTAAGAAGGCAAAAGATTTCCATATTTCCTTATCTGGACGATTGGCTATTAGTGGGTCAGTCTCCAGACCAAGTCAAGTCTCACCTGCAAGTGACCCAGCAAGTGCTCACTTCCCTAGGATTTCTTCTCAACCTTCCCAAGTCAGTTCTTGAACCAGTCCAGCTCCTTACCTTTATAGGGGCAGAACTGGACACACTCAGAGCAAGAGCCTTTCTTCCTCTAGAAAGGGCAAGGGCTCTTATGGAACTAGCTTCTTCCTTCAACCTTCAGGTATCTCGACCAGCAAGGCATTTCCTCCAGCTCTTAGGCCACATGGCAGCTTCAACAGCAGTGGTCCAAGGGGCAAGATTCCAGATGAGGGATATTCAGTTCCACTTGAGAGCTTACTGGTCTCAGAGAAAGGACTCCCTTACCAAACTGATTCCAGTGAATCCAACCTTGATCCAGGCCCTCCAGTGGTGGCAGGATCAGGACAATTTAAGGCAAGGTGTTCCTTTTGTTGCACAGCCTTGTTCAGTGGTCCTTACCACGGATGCTTCTCTTCTGGGTTGGGGAGCCCACCTGGGGTCCCTCACTGCCCAGGGCCTGTGGTCCCCCCAAGAATCCTTTCTACACATCAATCTTCTAGAGCTCAGGGCAGTTTTTCTAGCTCTAAAAGTGTTCTCACAGTCAGTTCAGAACAAGGTGGTTCAAGTCAGAACAGACAACACTACCACCATGTGGTACATCAACAAGCAGGGAGGCACTCGGTCCATGGCCTTGTGCACAGAAGCCATGAAGTTGTGGTCCCTGGCTTATTCCCCTGCAAGCCTCTCTTGTAGCAGTTCACCTTCCTGGCAAGGACAATGTGCTAGCAGATGCATTGAGCAAGATTTCTCAGGGCCATCACGAATGGTCCCTGGACCCTCAGGTGTTGAAAGTGATTTTTTCAAGGTGGGGCACTCCAGAGATAGATCTCTTTGCAGCTCCAGATAATCACCAACTTCCTCTCTTTTGTTGCAGACCTCCAGTCTTGGGCTCAGTCCCCCTGGGTGCCCTGATTCTGAATTGGGAGGGGAAGTTTCTGTATGCCTTCCCCCCTTCCCACTCCTGTTCAAAGTTTTAGTCAAAATAAGGTCTCAACCTTGCATGGTGATTCTGGTTGCTCCAGATTGGGCCAGACAGCCCTGGTACCCCATGTTGCTGTCCCTGGCAGTCCATCTCCCCCTGTCTCTTCCCAGGCATTACAACCTGTTAACATCCTCTCAGGGGAGGATTTGGTACCCCAATTTTCAGTCCCTCAATCTCAAGGCATGGCTCTTGAAGAGTTAGAGTTTGCAGATCTGCATCTTTCCCAAGGGGTTCTGGACATCCTCAAGGCTTCTCGAAAGCCCTCCACCAGAAAGACTTACAACTCCAAATGGAAAAGATTCAGCATTTGGTGTTCTAAGAAGAATATTTCTCCAGACACTGCTGAATTGCCTACGGTTCTGGATTACATGGTCCATCTTAATGGCACAGGCCTCAGACCAGCTACTCTCAAGGTACATTTGTCAGCTGTTTCCACATTTTTGTCTGTGGGGAAGCCTTCCTCACTATCTTCCCATCCTGTGTTCTGTAAATTTTTTAAAGGATTGTTTCACACCAATCCCCCCCTTTAGAGACCCTGCCCCCTGTCTGGGATTTGAATGTTTGCATTGCTCAGCTTACGCAACCCCCATTTGAGCCTATGTCTTCAGCAGAGCTTAAGTACTTGACTTGGAAAACTGTGTTCTTGGTAGCCATTACCTCTACTAGGCGTATCAGTGAATTGCAAGCCCTGTCAGTGGAACCTGATTTTATCTCCTTTCATAGGGATAAAGTGGTCCTTAGAACCAATAGAAGGTTCTTTCCCAAAGTGGTTTCAGACTTCCATTTAAACCAGTCTGTGTCTCTCCCTGTTTTCTTCATTGAGCATTCTTCCTCAGGAGAGAGGAGGCTACACAGTTTAGATGTCAAAAGAGTCCTTAGTTACTACGTAGAGCGTGCCAAGGGTCCTGGGTTTGACTCCTCCAGTTGTTCTCACTTATGGAGAAGTGGAAAAGAGCAAACCTGCCACCAAAAGATCTATTGCCAGGTAGATTGTGTCTTGTATACAATTCTGCTATGAAAAACTGGGGAAAACTCCACCCTCAGGCCTGAGGGCTCATTCCACAAGAGGTGCAGCTGCTTCCCTGGCTGCGGCCAGGGATATTTCTCTCCCAGAAATTTGTCCAGCAGCCACCTGGAAAACAGTCCATACCTTTGTGAAAGACTAACCGCCCCCCCCCCCTTTTTTTGTTTTGAAGTGTCATATATATATTATTTCGTTCTCTCAACTGGGAAGATAGTGAATTCTGGGTTATTTTTCTGTCTCATGTTCTGTCTGTAGTGTTTGTTCGTTGGACTGGCCACCCACTTTGTTTAAAAATCTCTTCATGTTAATTGTTTGTCATTTTGTTTTATTTTCATTGTCTTTTGTGTCTATCTGGATTTCCTATCACTCCCATGCAGAGAGAGCGCTGAAATAATCTTAAGGCGACGTCTGGACTGTTGCCTTTCATGATTATAACACCCTGTGTGTTCGTTTGTCTGAAAATATGGAGTGTTTTACTCCAGGTTGCATTTACAATTCATGTGTAGACCCTTAATTGGAGCTGTTTATGCTCCGCAGGGCTTTATTTGCTTGTCCCCTATTTAGTAGAGCCCCGTTTAAAGGTCCATGTGTTTTTATTTTGTTAGAGATATCCCCTGTAACGAACAAAACCCCTTAGGGCTCTGTTTGCCTGTGTCAAGCTTCGTTTCGGTTGCCTGTGACATTCGGGTATAACAAGCACATATTTATAGACGCTAGTGCAAACATTTCCCTAAGCCCTTAGAGCCCCAGATAAATGAATCAGGTTTTGTTGTTCCTGTATTGGCATTCAAAAGCTTTCCCTGACTGTGCGAAAGTGAGTGCCAGTTCGCGGCACCCGCTCGAACATGCGCACAGTCGCAAAGTCGTTTACGTCGAAAATTCAGCCCAGAGAAAGATATTTTATAAAATAAATGACTTCTTGTCTGTGTGTTTACCTTTCGGAGCTAATTCAGAGCTTTTACAGGGTTGCTCTGGGACTTTCTATAAACGAGGGATTTCTTAGCATTGTTCAGCCTGTCAGGACACTATGCACCATTCCCCTGCTATGCAGCATTTCCTAAGAGCCGGCCGGCCTCTTCCAATCCATATTTATGCTGCCATTGAAAGGGGAGGTGCCTCCTGAAGCTGAACAACCGTCTAAATGAATTCAAAAAGACTGTAAATCATTTCTTAAACAGTAAACCGATTATGAAAGTGAATTAAAGGGACATTGTTGTTGTAAATAAAGTAATTGCAATCTAAATAAAGAATTTATATGTGCAATGGTATAGAAGGGTGGCACTAAGTGGTCACATGTCACACTCATGGGTATTTAAGGTGCACACTTATGTGAAAAGATTAGATTAGTTGGAGTGTTGCTGAAGAGAACACTCTTGTATAGACTGCAGCTTCGAATAGGGAAGTGATGTTGTACACATTCCCAGCACCTAGTAACTGCTAGATCTTACTTTGAGAGGGCTCTTGCAGTAGGTAATTACATATAGGACTGACGCCGGCAGGACCCCACGGAAAAATTTCTAGCTAGCAGTCCCTGGCGAGGGACCACCCCCACGTCAGGTGACCAGCATCAGGAGACGTCGGTATAAAGGGGCGGTCCCTGACGCCCGCCTTCCAGTTCTTTCCCGCCGTTAACTCGTGCAGCACCTCGCAGAGAAGTTCATGCTTCGTCAGCCCTATCTTCGTCGGTTTTTTAACGAAATAATTGCTTTTTTTCGACTGTCAGGTACCATCGTCGGTGTATGTCATCCCCTACAGCCTCCGAGCACAAAATAAAGTGTGATTAGATGCGGCCCAGCTTCTACTGGGGCGGCCATTCCCTGTGCCTGTTCTGCCTAGGCCCCGATCACCTGGTCGAAAGTGCCAGCACTGTCTCAGCTTCCAGCGGCTACCCGGAAAAGGTGGCAGCAATCCTGGAAGCCCATATTCTGAAGAAGAAAAATTAGTTCAATGGAAAAGGGCTCAAAAACTGAGGCAGGTGTCCACTTCCCGAAGACCATCGGAAGAAGAAGGAGAAGGAGAGGCACCGGGACAAGGCCTCCTCTACCGCGTCTCCCTCGGGAGTCGCCGGGACACAGGTAACGTCCCCTCCAGGGGACCACTCCTCAACGGTCGCCTCGGAGGTTTCTGAGGGGGCGTTGGCCCATCCATCTGCCTCGTGCTTGGGCCTTGCAGGCGCCTCCGGGACAGGTGGAGGCCTCCGCCCCTGGATTCGGCTGCAGGCTTGTGGCTACCACTGTGGGCGACTCTGGTAAGTCGAGGCGTCGGCTCCTCTGCGTCTGCCGGAGGGGCAGTAAGACCCCGACCTTTCCCGGGGGCTGCGCGGCCTCCACTCCACCAGACCAGGCGATCCCTCTGCTCAACCTGCCTCCGGTGATGGCTCCCATAAGTCGGAACACCCGGCTTCTCCCGGCCAGCTGGGAGCTCACCCTCAAGCCTGCGCATTAAGCTTGTCCTAGCGTCCGGCTGGCAGAAGGGGACCGGCAAGCCGGACCCTCCCACATCCACCGTGCCCAGTTCCCCGCAGCCTTCACTGCCATCTGGGGACCCAGAGTCTCCCAGCCCCACTCCGGGGATTTCTCCCCTCCATCCCCGGGCGACGCTGGGGACCTTCCTCCTCTGTCAGACCTCCCTCCACCTGGTGCGCCAGACTGGCGTCGGCTCCCTGGATGCTGGCTCCTCCGACATTGGTGCCTCCGGCCCAGGGCCTCCGGCCGGCCCGGCGCCGATCCTGCAACTCCGGAGACATCCCACTCCCGTCGGAGCCCTCCGGGCCTCAATATGGACCCGCCCCGTGAGGCCACAGGCTGGGCCGCATCTGCTCGGCAGCCCCGGCTCCCAGGTACCCTCCGTCCTATCCGACGCCGGCATACCCGGGACCGCAGTATCTGGCGCCACAGTACCCGACGCTGGTTTTTCTGATGCCGCAGTACCCAACGCTGGGCTACCCACCTCTGGGCTTTGGATATGCTCCTTACGGGTATAATCCGTATCCTTATCCCCCACCTCCTCCTCCTCCTCCTCCACCGCCCTCACAGCCGCTGGTGGACCTGCAGGAGACTTTGGCCTCCTGGTGGGCTGAGGCCAAGGCTCAGCTCTCCAAAGAGGTCGAGAGCCACCTTCCGACGATGGTACCGTCCCAGGTTCCCACTCGTCCGGCGGACACCTCCCTCACCACCTCCAGTTCCAGGGTTCTTCTGTCTGGATCCAGAGAGGGCAGGACACACTTCGGGGGCTTCCCAAGGGGTCTGTTCCTCCAGGTGGGAAAGGGAGTCTTTTCCTCTTCATCCTCCTCTTCACCCTCGGACTCCTCGGATTCTTCCGACGATTGCTCCGAGAGAGACGACGAGCCATGCTCTCCGTCAAAGCCCAGGCCAAGGACTCCTCCGAAGTCTCCTCCGGAAGATCCTTACGGAGTTGCTTAAGAAAATCCAGGAGGTTCATCAGTGGCACTCCCTGGAACCAGATCCTCAGCGTCTGAAACTCGCTGAACATCTGGATCTGCCCGTGACAGCTCCTACCTTGGTGCCACCCTGGATAGAGCCTCACACCGACCTCGTTACCACCATATGGAAACAGCCGTTGGCTTTGGCCCCTCTTCCTAGGAAGTCGAACAGGCTATATCAGGCTTTGGAGGGTGTTGATTTCCTGGATTCTTACCCTTGGGCCAACTCTGTCGTGATTAGCGCCGCTCATGGCCAGTCGGCCAACCCCAAACATCTCAGCTCGTCACCACCTGATAAGGAATCTTGCCTTCTGGACCAGTATGGGAGAAAGATCTACACTTCCTCCATGCTGGGGATCAGGGCCCTAAATTATGTTGGCCATATGGGGGACTACGAGAAGGCCATTCTGACCCAGGTGGAAGCCAAATTGGACTCCCTGCCTGACTCCCAATTCAAGCAGGAGTTGGCTGATCTTGTCCGCTCTGCTCGTTCGGCCAGTTGACACATGCTCCATGCGACATACGATGCAGTGGACACTGCTGGACGGAGCTCAGCTTTCGCTGTAGGCCTATGGCATCATGCTTGGCTCCGTGTGTCAGGGTTGGTCCCGGAGGTGCAATCTGCTATCCAGGAAGCACCTTTCCGAGGTTGGTGCTTTTCGGGGGTGATGTTAAGGACATCATCACCGATTTTCAAGAGAAGGGGACGGCACTGAAGTCGGTTGATTCCATGTACCATCCCCATCTGCAGCAGCGCCGTCCCTTTCGCAGATGGAATTGGCCCAAGGCGAAACCCCAGGGAAGGCAGGGGCTACAAACGCCGGGCCCCCACAGCTGCTAAGCCCCCGCCCCAAAAGCAGCGGGAGGCTCATTCAGCTGCACTGCCCCACACCACCTGACTCCTCCCCTCTCCCACAGCCTCCGGACTCCCTGGAGGAACCGGTAGGAGGGAGGGAGGTTTTCCCTCCACCTTCCGGGCTGGGAGAGAATAACCACAGATTCTTGGGTGCTCCAGCTCATAGCAGAAGGACACTCGATAGTGTTTCTTCAGAAACCACCTCATCACCCTCCTCTGGTGTCGTCGTATTCAAGGGAACATCTTCTCTTGGTCCAGGAGGAAATCTCTGCTCTCCTTCTGAGACAGGCAACAGAACCCATCCACCTCCATCTGCACTGGATGGTTTACTATTCCCATTTCTTCCTGGTCCCAAAGAAGACAGGAGATCTCAGACCAATTTTAGATCTCAGTTCCCTGAATCTTTTCATAGAATACAAAAGGTTCAGGATGCTCTCTTTACAGAGCTTTCTGCCCCTCCTCCGGCCGGGTCAATGGCTGTGTGCTCTGGATATGCAGGATGCTTATCTGCACATTCCCATTCGCCCATCCCATCACAAATACCTTTGTTTTTCGTTCCAGGGGGACCACTACCAGTTCAAGGTGCTCCCATTTGGTCTATCCTCGGCCCCCCGAGTGTTTACCAAATGCCTGGCAGTGGTGGCGGCCCACCTGCGTACCAAGGGAGTGCAGGTTTTCCCGTACCTGGACGATTAGCTCCTGGTGGCCTCATCCAGGGAGAACTCCTCGTTGCTCTCCCTTACCCAGCAGGTTTTGCCTGCCTGGGTATTACCATCAACCATTCCAAGTCTCATCTGGTCCCATCCCAGAGACTACAGTTTATTGAGGCGATTCTCGATATGACCACGGGTAAGGCCTTCCTGCCTCCGGACAGGGCATCCACCCTCCAGACCCAAATAAGTCTGCTGTCCGACTGCAGGATGGTCTCGGCGAGGTCGGTCCTTCGCCTTCTCGGGCTCATGGCGGCTGCTGTCCTGACGGTTCCTCGCGCTCGACTCCACATGAGAATTTCTCAGTGGACTCTACGCTCCCAATTGGACCAGCTAGAGGACGACCTAGATCACCTAGTTCTGGTCTCCTCGCCGATGCTTCGAGACTTGCAATGGTGGATGGTTCGAAAGAACCTGTTTCGAGGAGTTCCTTTCTTTCATCCTCCCCCCTCCCAGACTCTAACAACAGACGCCGCGGGCGAAGGTTGGGGAGCCCATCTAGGCCCTCATCGGACCCGGGGCTCCTGGTACAAGCTAGAACAAGCTCTACACATCAATGTGCTCGAGCTTCGGGCAGTGTTGTACGCTCTCCAAGCCCTTCACCAATACATCCTTCCCGGCCACCTAGCCATCTAGACGGACAACATGTGCGTGGCGTGGTACATCAACAAACAGGGAGGGACTCGGTCCTACCCTCTTTGCAGGGAGGCCATGAGGGTTTGGGAGTGGGCAACACAACACAACCTTCACCTCATGGCAATTCACATTCCGGGAGTCGACAACACCCTGGCAGACAAGTTAAGTCACTCTTCTGCTCTGATTCACGAGTGGGAACTGGACCAAGGGGTCCTAGACAACATCTTCCGACTTTGGGGAACACCACAGGTCGACCTGTTCCAATCCCCTCTAAACACAAAGCTTCCCGTCTTCTGCTTGCTCGTTCCAGAGCGAGGCACTTTCTGGAGAGACGCTCTGTCTCTAGACTGGAAGGACAGATTCTTCTATGCCTTTCCCCCAATTCCACTTATCCCACGAGTCTTGCAGAAACTAGCTTCAGAAGGAGCACGAATGATTCTGATCACTCCTTTCTGGCCCAGGCAAGTTTGGTTCTCTCTTCTACAACAATACTCAGAGGATCCTCCTCTTCCTCTTCCTCTTTCTTGAGGTTTACTGACCCAGGATCAGGGGACTCTGGTCCATCCAGGCCTCAAATCCCTTCAACTGCATGCATGGCTCCTGCAGACTTAACCCAATCTCATTTTGGAGTGTCTCCCAAAGTGGCGGAGATTTTGGTGGAGGCCAGAAAACCCTCTACTTATGCCATGAAGTGGAAAAGATTCACTATCTGGGCTGCTTCCAAGAACGCGGAACCCTTCTCATGTTCAGTGGGGCTTCTGCTGGAGTATCTAGTCATTCTTCGCCGAAGGTACACATGGCGGCCATTTTGGCCTATCATGTTCCCTTCGCAGACAAAACTTTCGCTCAATTGGAGGTCTCTAAGACCTTTCTTAGAGGGGTCCTCCATCTGAGGCCCCCCATTCGTACTCCTGCTCCCCCTTGGGACTTGAACTTTGTTCTCGAGAAACTTACTGTCCCTCCCTTCGAACCTGCAGTTTCTGCGGATTTGAAGTACCTTTTGTGGAAGACACTCTTCCTGGTGGCCATTACTTCTGCTTGGAGAATTTCCGAGTTACAGGCACTGATGTGTAAAATCCCATACTTGATTTTTCACAAGGAACGTGTTGCTCTTCGCACGAATCCTAAGTTTCTCCCTAAAGTAGTAGCTGAGTCTACTCTAAATCAGTCCATAGAGTTACCTGCCTTTTTTACGCAGTACTCTAATCAGGGGGAGTATTTACTCCATACTATGGATGTTCACCAGATTCTGAGATACTACACCAACAGGACGAAGGATCTCAGAAAGACTGATCAACTGTTCGTCTCTTTTGCTCATAAACGGGAAGGCAATGCTGTTTCTAAGCAATGCCTATTTAAGTGGTTGGCTCATTGTATCACTTTCTGTTATGACAAATACAACAAGACCCTACCGGGTCAAGTAAGAGGCCACTCCACCAGAGGAGTAGCTGCCTTAGCGGCTTGTTTCAAGAATGTGTCAGCGGCAGATATCTGTGCTGCCGCCACCTGGACTTCCGTCCATACCTTTACTAAACACTACAGTTTGGATATTGCCTCTCGCCGTAGAGCAGGCTTCGGGCTGGCTGTTCTGCAAGGCCTCTTATCTTGAAGCTTGCACATCTAGAACTGCTTCTTGGAGTAGTTTTCCTCCACCTGGTGCCTCTCTTTGTTCCAGACTGCTTGGGATTCAGTCCTATATGTAATTACTTACTGCAAGAGCCCTCTCGAAGTAAGATAGTACAGTTATGTAAGAACTTACCATAACAGTAGATCTTGAGAGATGCTCTTACAGTAAATCTCCTTCTACCTCCATCCCCCTAGGCTTTTCAGCTCCTTTTCCAGTGAGGAAATATCCGCTCCTCTCATCCGGCCTTTCTGGCCGTGGCGAGAAAAAAAAGAACTGGGCGGGCGTCAGGGACCGCCCCTTTATACCGTCTCCTGACGCCGGTCACCTGACGTGGGGGCGGTCCCTCGCCAGGGACTGCTAGCTAGAAATTCTTCCGTGGGGTCCTGCCACCTGCAGGCATCAGTCCTATATGTAATTACCTACTACAAGAGCCTCTCTCGAAGATCTACTGTTACAGTAAGTTCTTACGTAACTGTACTTTTTCATTGGATTGGTTTAATTTTTTTTTTATTTTGTTTTGTCGTTTTCAGTCCGCTTTTATATAAATAAGTATTCAGTTTATTTGCTGCAATTTGCCTCTGTGGTCCATCTGTTCACCTACCTATGACAACCTTTACCAAGCATTACTCTGGATATCCAGGCTAGGAGTGATGCTCGGTTTGGCACAGCAGTACTTCAGAGCCTATTCCCAAAGTAGGTTCTGTTCCTCCTCCTTGGAAGTACTGCTTGGTAGTCTGCAATTGTCAGAATACAGCAAGACTTCATGTTGTTTGAAGAAAAAATTACTCACCTTAGTAATTATATTTCTTCTAATGGAGTCTAGCTGTATTCTGACCTGCCTCCCCTCTCAGAACCTGTTTTTGGGAAGTGGGAGGGCAGGTGCAGTGTTGCACCCCACGGGTGTATTTCCTGGCACCCTCCTCCCTTTTGTTTAGGTGCTTATTTATTATTGTTACTTTTTTAAGTACATTGGATTTAGTTTTTGGGTTTCCTGACTTGAGTCTTCCTTGGGAATCCAAAACTTTTCAGCCAGTTGGCTAGTAGAATTTTTACAATTTCCACATAGAATATTTAGTTTGGTTGGGCTCATAAGAATCTGACGGTTTAGGTTCAAAACACTCCAGACAGAAACTTCAACCGAGCTCGAGCTCAGCGTTCCATGCCCTGCATGGTTTAACCCTTAGTTCTCCAGGGCAGTTCAAAGTTTGGGAATCACTGCAATTGTCAGAATACAGCAAGACTCCATTAGAAGAAATATAATTACTAAGGTGAGTAATTTTTTCTTCAGGTACTGCTGACAGACTTTCTGTGATAAGCTGCTGTGGAGGGATACGTTTTGTACAATCTGTGAGGCTGACAGCTGGCTGGCACTACAGCTGGGATGTTATGCCAGGATAACTACCCTGCTATGACAGCCAACTGACCAATCAGGAGCCAGGATTCTTTCTTGCCATTGTATAATTGCTTATTGGGAGTCACTTGCAGCTCTGCCAGTTGGCACACTTGTGCCATTTAATTTACGAAGGGGTCCTATTTTGCCTTCCCTTTTGGTTTGTTAGCCAGAGCTCATATGCATACAGGGCTGCCACTTTATTCACACTACCTTTCCTAGCCTACTCTTGCTGACTGGCTAGTGGTGACTCTTCAGGCTGTGGCTCAGTACCCTGACTACCTAATCTGTGCCACCTTCATGTGCCCTATTCTTCTTATTCTTTCAATGTTGGTAATCAGGCTTTATTTAGTTGCTTCTTTATCTTTTCCCTTTCCCTTTGGGCTAGTGTTTTTCCGCAAGCCCTATCTTATTTTTCCCCACTTTGCTTCCTTCCTGATGAACAGAACCGAGGTTAGTGAGCAAGCTGGCAGTGGTTATTAACCTGCATGTGGCACCACATGGGGGTGCAGACACCATGCCCAGTAGCCAGTGCAGGCCTCTTGGCCAAATATTTGCTCCCTCAGTGTCCTAGTGCCTCTGGCCCAGACCAATTAGTGGTATTCAGTAGAGAAGATATTCAGGAAGATCATCAATTATGGTAAGTATGTAATTTTTCTTTAATGCCCATGCCTTTCCTTTTATTTTTCTTTTGATGCTGGTTCTGTTTTATTACTGTAAACTTTGCAACTGATTTAAAAAAAAAAAAAACAGAAAATATAGCTAGTACGAGTAACAGTCTCATAACAGTCTGAGAAACTAATTCACTTCCATGTGCATCTTACATTGAATCCTGAGGCAGCAGCAACAGTGAACTAGAAAGTGATTTATTAAAGAATGTAAATTCAGTAAGGGGAATATTAAATGGAACATTCTTCTTCATTAAAGGTTTCTAAAGAGGTGAAAGTAATAAATCTTGGCTACTGTCATCCATACAAGGAAAATATTTCATTTACCTTAGAAGAAAAAGACTGCTATATTAGTAAGTTGCTGGTGAACACTGGAAAATAATGAAAACTAGGATTCCATTCCATGATATGCCTGTATCCTGATATGGTATAGTTATGGAAACATTTAATACTTCAGGACTGCAAAAATTATTTTTTAAAAGTATTTCTTTTATGAAGGACAGTTTATTTACCACTGAAATGCTTGTATCACCTTCCTGAAAAGGATGGATCAGGGCCTGATCACTTCTTCTGTCTTTGGCACCCAGCCAGAGCCTTCGTTTTGTTACTGTTGTCCAGTCCCTCTTGTCAGATAAACTTGCAGGGGCTTGACTATCAGACCTCAAGGCCACATGTTCCAGATTTTACATGGTTGACAGGTTCCAAGTAGTACTGACAGGTGATATCTTATCAGCCCTCCCTAAATTAAATCCTGTGTACCCCAAGACCCTTTCCACGGTACCATTCTGATCTTCCTGGACATCAAGTCTTCACCACTCATTCACACTAATGGGAGCACGCCGGAGGCACTAGGACCCAGTGGGGGCAAACTTTTCAGGAGGGCCAGCACCTGAGATGGAGGCATAAGGAAGTGGCACCGCGAGCCCTGGTGCGTGCGGTAATAACTATCTCGGCGTTAACCCTCCAACCGCCTCAGTTCCTTTTTTCCTGCCATCGAGTGCATTTCGGTGATGATGTCGCTCGCCCACCGTGAGTCATACTTCAAACTAGCAGCTTAGTTTTCAGTTTATTATCTTGTATTTTATCAATGATAAGTACCAATTATATTTTAATAAATTCTTACTTGTACAAGAGAGAAGTCTTCAGCCCTCCATTGGTGGAATCGACCATGAGTGGGGCAGATGACAGTAGGGAGACTTCGTATGAAAGCTGTTCAGCCAGTGGGGCCAGGTCTAGTCCGCCGCCCTCCCTGGAGGGGTGTCTGACAATGGACAGTCCAATGCTCAAGGAGATGGGTGGTCTCCCCGGAAGCATAAAAAGAAATGATCTCATTCTCAGCACCATTCGGCCTCGAGTTCTTCTTGAACTCACAGGTCAAAGAAGAGACAGCATCACTCAAGGTCGCCCTCTGGTACGTCTGCGCATAGACGGTCAGTTATTAGGGCCAGGCGCTGGTTTCCACCTCTGTTGGAGTCGCTGGTTTCTGTTTCTGATGGCCAAACTCTTCGACACCGGAGCCCCTCTCCACCTATTGGAGGGGTTTCAGATGAGCAGTATCACCAGTGGGTAGCTCTTATGGAGCAGTGGGCTCAGAGGTTGGCCCGGTTGCCCGAACCAGCCTGTCCGACATTGGGGCCTTTGGGCCCTTAAGTTATGGGATGGCAGGAGGGGCAGTTAGGTCTTCCTAGTACTCCGCGCTTTGGTGTCTATCCCCCTTGCACGGCTGCGGCACAAGGATCTACATCAATGCCCTTATCTCCTGTCAGTTTTCATCCTGTAACTTCAAATCGCAGGTCTCAGACTTCTGGGATGTTGCCGTCATTTGCGATGACGACTTCTCCAGTGTCGAGGTCCCTTGTGGCGCCACAAGTGCTGTCGGCGCCATCTGCGGTGCTGCGGGATCTGTCAGCGCCGTCCTCAGCATTGGAGCTGGCGGCAGCACCAGGCACGGTGCTGCGCTATCTATCGGTGCCAGGGATGGTGCCGGCATCGAGTGCAGCGTTGTGCTCTTTGTCGGCACCGTATGCGATGCCATTTTCTGTGGTGGCTTCTTCCTTGTGCACCGGGGATGGGTGTGTCACCTTCTAGTTTTCAAAGGTTTTTGACTCTGATTCTTTCTCCTTCTCTTCTTCCTCCTGGTTTTCACTCCATTTCTGTCTATACGGTCCCTCCTGGACTGTCAGGAGATGATTTTGAGCCCAATTCAGATCTTAGACTGGGTGAGGATGTTGATGCTGATGCTGCCCTGGGGGCAGGGATCAATCCTCCTGCACAGCCTGTTACTGAGAATCTTTCCTTTAAGTCTCTCTGCTTAAGAATTTAAATTCTACCCTTTCTCTCCAGACCACAGAAATTGATCCTGGGAAGTTTTTGCGTCTCCAATATCTTCATGTACCGGAAATCGCTATGGATTTAACCCCTCCGGTACAGCCCTCTTTCGAGGCCCTTTCACAGATGGTGTGGAAGAATCCAGCTCTTATTCATTCTGTGGACAAGTCCATAGATAGGAAATATGCCCCTCCCAAAGATCACCCCATCTTGGCCTCTCAAGCTTTTGCTGATGCCATAGCGGTCCTGGCAGAGAATCATAAGGCTGTTCTTCCTCAGGAACCTACAGCCCGGCCTATGAACAAAGAATCTCACAAGATAGACACCTTAGGTAAGAGTCTTTGCTGCCTCAACCCTGGGCATGCGCATTGCCAGCTACCAGGGCTATTTTTCTCTATATGAGTGTGTTCTTTGGCATTCGCTCAAAGCAATGGTAGAAGCTCTGCCTGAATCGGAGGTTAACTCGGAGCTACTTCAAATCATAACTAGGGGTATTGAGTCCAATAACCAGCAGGTTAAAGCTGCAGTGGATGCCTTCGACACGGCTTCCCAGGTGGCAGTGGCTGGCATCTGCACCCGTCGCCACTCTTGGTTGCGTACTTCGGGCTTCACGAATGACGCCCAGCAGCAGGTCATGGCCATGCCTTTTGATGGTATGTATCTGTTCGGACCTCAGGTGGAGCAAACACTAGAGGCCACACGGAAGACTAGGTCTGCCATTAAGATGGCCAGACCTGCGCCTGCCTCCCTCTTGAGGGGGTGGGAACAAGCACCAGTTTCACAACCATCAGTCCTTTCAGGGTAAAGGCAAAGGAGGTTTTAACAGAAACCAGAACCCCCAGCCACAAAAGAAAGCACAGCAAAAGGTACAAGGGCCCAAAGCACCCAGTGCCACCTTCTGAGTTTCTGGCCCAGGTCCCACCTAAGCTGCCTGAGGGGGACTCCTCCTCAGCAATAGGAGGACATCTGACTCAGTTCTACAACCAGTGCAAATCTATAACATCAGATGAATGGGTCCTCCGGATAATCCACGAGGGGTACTCTTTCAATCTTTCGGAAACCCCTCCAGATCATCCTCCCAAATGACAGCCTAATCTGTTGGAGATACAGTCAGACCTTCTTGCTTCCGAGGTACAAGGTCTTCTGAACAACAGGGCAGTAGAAGTAGTTCCACTGGATCAATGAAACACAGGATCTTCCTGGACATAAGTCTCCACCACTCATTCACACTATTGGGGTTCTGCGCCGGAGGCATTAGGACCCATCGGGAGCAAACTTTTTGCTGGAGGGTCGACACCAGAGATGGCGCCGCGAGGCACGGTGCTGCGAGCAGTAGCTCGGGCGGCAATGACTATCTTGGCGTCGACCCTCCAACCGCCTCAGTTCCTGTTTTCCCGTCGGAATGCGCTTCAGTACGACGTCGCTCGCCTGTCGAGTCAAACTTCAAACTAGCAGCATAGTTTTCAGTTTATTTTTGTAGTATTATCTCGATATAGTATTGCTTAAGTTTATTCTATTTTAATATACAATAAAGAAGTCTCAGCCTACTTGGACGGAGTCAACCATGGAAGTCAGGTGCGTAGGGAGACTTCATATGAAAGCTGTTCAGTCAGTCGGGCTGGGTGGGTCCGGGTTCGCCCTCCCGAACGGGGTCCGGATAATGGTCATCCAATGCCCGGGGGAATGGGCGGTCCCCGAGGCATAAAAACAAACAGTCGCATTCTCGGCACCGTTCGGCCTCGAGCTCTTCTTCAGCCCACAGGCCTAAAAAGAGAAGGCATCACTCGAGGTCGCCCGCTGATATGTCTGCCGGTCGACGCTCTGTTATCGTGGCTAGTTGCCGGTCTCCTCCTTCGGAGTCGCCAACTTCTGCTTCCGGTAGCCGCTGTCTTCGGCATCGGAGTCCTACCCCGCCTATTGGTAGGTCTTCAGATGAGCAGTTTCATCAGTGGGCCGCTCTTATGGAACAATGGGCTCGGAGGTTGGTTCTGCTACCTGGCTCAGTTGCCCATGGGCCTTCGGGCTTGTCGGGCGACCAGGTAGGGGCGGTTAGACTTTCCTGATCGTGGGCACCTTCATCCAGTGCTGACGACTCCGAGCTTGGGTGTTTCCCCCCCTCACATGGCTGCGGCGCAGGGGGCCACACCGATGCCCTTATCTCCTGCTATTTTCCCTTCTAACCATGTTTCTCAAGGTCCTGGGATGCTTTCGGCACCTTTGGCGCCGTCCGCGGCGTCGCGGGGCTTGTCGGCACTGTTTTCAGCATCGCGGGGCTTGTTGGCGCCGTGTGCCTTCGACGGCGCCGCCGCGCTGTTCTTTGGTGCCGTTTTCGGTCCCGTT
The DNA here is from genome assembly GCA_016271365.2 of Neoceratodus forsteri. NCBI lineage: Eukaryota > Metazoa > Chordata > Ceratodontiformes > Ceratodontidae > Neoceratodus > Neoceratodus forsteri. The sequence goes on from CM057450.1 coordinate 386,189,698, forward strand.
TGCCTCCTCGGCGCCGGGAGCTCTCGAGGACTCCTCTTTCCTCTCAATTCTTCCTTCCTCTTCTGTATTTCACTCCTTTCCTGTCCAAACAGTCCTCCCTGGACTATCAGGAGATGACGTTGAGCCTGACCCAGACCTTCGGTTGGGTGATGAAGTGGACGAAGCAGGATCCTTCACTGCTACAGAGCCTGTGGTCGAGGACCTGTCCTTTAAGTCTCTGTTGAAGAACCTGAGCTCCACTCTTTCTCTCCAGACTACAGACATCGATCCTGGGAAGCGGTTAAGACTCCAATATCTTCATGCTTCTGAGATCCCTACAGATTTGACTCCTCCGATTCAACCTTCCTTCGAGACGCTGTCTCAAATGGTATGGAATAATCCTGCTCTTACCCCTTCGGTGGCTAAATCCGTTGATAGGAAATATTCAGCCCCAAGGATTGTTCCATTTTGGCATCTCAAGCCTTTGCGGATCCTATTGTAGTCCTGGCAGAGAATTATAAGGTCGTTCTTCCTCAAGCTACTACAGCTCAACCTATTAACAAAGAGTCTCGTAAGATTGATACATTAGGTAAGAGAGTCTTTGCTGCGTCCACTTTAAGTATGCGTATTGCCAGTTACCAGGGCTATTTTTCTCAGTATGAGTATATCCTGTGGCACTCTATCAAGCAAATGGTTGAAGCTCTTCGGACTCGGACTCTAAGTCAGAGCTTCTTCTGACCATTACCAGAGGTATTGAATCTAATAACCAACAGGTCAAAGCAGCCATGGATGCTTTCGACACTGCTTCTCGTTCAGCAGCCGCTGGTATTTGTATGCCGTCACTCCTGGCTGCGTACTTCCGGACTTCCACGAGCGATGCACAGCAGCAGGTGATGGCATGCCCTTGACGGCTCATATCTTTTTGGTCCTCAGGTAGAGCAAGCTCTAGAGACTACTCAGAAGACTAGGTCGGCCATTAAGCTGGCTCGACCCCCTCCTACCCCCTCTCGAGGGCATGTCGGTAAACGTCAGTTTCATAATCATCAGTCCTTTCGAGGCAGGGGCAGAGGAAGTTTCCATAGAACCAACCTGCCCAGCCTCAAAGAAGGCGCAACAGAAAGCGCAAGGGCCCAAAGCACCCAGCGCTACCTTATGAGTTGCCGGCCCAAGTTCCATCTCCACTGCCGAGGTGGACTTTTCCTCTCCGGTGGGAGGTCGTCTGATGCACTTCTACAGCCAGTGGAAGTCAATAACCTCAGACAAATGGGTCCTTCGGATAATTCGCGAGGGGTATTCTCTCAATTTTCTGGAGACCCCTCCGAATCGTCCTCCCAAACGACAACCCAAGCTGTCAATCCTTCAGTCAGACCTTCTCGCCGCCGAGATCCAGGGCCTTCTGAACAACAGGGCAGTAGAACTGGTGCCTCTGCATCAGCGAAACACAGGGTTCTACTCCCACTACTTTCTGGTTCCAAAGAAGTCTGGGGGTATGCGCCCCATTCTAGACCTCAGAAAGCTAAACAAATTTCTCCCCAAGGAGAAATTCAAAATGATTTCTCTAGGAACCCTGTTACCTTTGCTTCATCAACACGACTGGCTAGCCTCCCTGGACATGCAGGACGCTTACCAGCACATTCTTATTCACCCGAGGCATCACAAATTCCTGAGGTTTGTGGCTCTGGGTCAACACTGTCAGTTCAGAGTCCTGCCCTTTGGGCTATCCTCGGCGCCGCAAGTCTTTACAAAGTGTTGTGCAGTTCTCGTAGCGCATCTCAGGAAGCTCGGAATCCGAGTGTTTCCCTACCTGGACGACTGGCTCCTAGCAAGCCCTTCCAGACAGGAGACCCTGGAAGCCGTTCAGACGGCCTCTCGCCTTCTTACATCCATGGGAGTTCTGCTGAATCTAAAGAAGTCACAGTTGCAGCCCTCCCAGAGACTCCTTTTCATAGGGACTCTACTGGACACCTCTTGCGCGAAGCCTTTCCTTCCAGAGGACAGAAGGCTCGATATCCTTCAGATGGCCCGTTGCATTGGGGAGAACAGATCAGTTACAGCTCTCTCAATGCAACGTATGTTAGGCCTCATGGCATCCTCAGTGTTCACTGTACCCCTAGCTCGGCTACACATGAGAACCACCCAATGGATGCTCAGTGCTCAGTGGTCCCCAGCCACTCACCCACAGTCTTATCCCATCAAGGTGACAGAACCCTTACAGAGGTCTCTCACCTGGTGGTCTCAAGAGAGCAATCTCCTGGAAGGATTTCCCTTTGCTCCTCTGGATCATCAAATCTCCATCACCACAGACGCATCGCTAACGGGATGGGGAGCCCATTGTCACTCTCTCCACACTCAAGGTGTATGGACTCAACTCAAGGCCCAGCTTCACATAAATGTCCTAGAGATGAGAGCCGTCCTTTATGCGGTCCGGGCTTTGAAGGACATCCTCTGTCACAAGAACATTCTCCTTCAAACGGACAACAAAGCTGTGATGTATTACATCAACAAGCAGGGCGGTGCTCACTCTTACCCCTTATGCAGGGAAGCGATAAGGGTGTGGGAATAGTGCTTGGAACACAAATCTCTAATTCAAGCAGTCTACCTGCCAGGTGTACAAAATGACTTGGCGGACTGTCTCAGCAGAACAGAGGCAGATACTCACGAGTGGTCTCTCGACTCAACCATAGTTCAATCACTATTCGAAGAGTGGGGAACTCCAGACCTGGACCTTTTTGCATCCCCACTCAACGCAAAACTGCTTCTCTTCTGCTCCAGAAATCCAGGGCCTGGCATTTTCTGTCAGGATGCGTTCAGGCTGCGGTGGACAAAACGCTTTCTTTACGCCTTCCCGCCTCTTCCTCTAATTCAGAGAGTACTTCTCAAATTCGAGTCCCAGGGGACCAAGATGATTCTCATTGCTTCCTCTTGGCCTTGACAACTATGGTTTCCTCTACTCAACAATATGTTGGCAGCCCCTCAGAGACCACTCCCCCTGCAGATGAACCTGTTGACTCAGGGTCCGGTGGTCCATCCCAACCTGAGATCGCTTCACCTTCACGCTTGGCTCCTGAAGAGGTAGAAGTGAACTGGTTCAATGTCTCTCGAAGAGTTTCAGATATTCTTCTGGCTGCTCGGAAGCCAGCTACTCGGAAAACTTACACGTCTAAGTGGAAGCGTTTTTCGCTGTGGTGTGCAAAGTCCTCTTGGAATCCCTTTTCCTGTCCACCAGACAAGGTTTTGGAGTACCTTTTGGACCTCTCAAATTCAGGTCTTCAGTACTCTACAGTCAAAGTTCACCTTAGTGCCATTTCAGCGTATCATGAGCCGTTTTCTTCTTTGTCTCTGGCTCAGTTACCTATAGTTAAGAGATTTCTTAAAGGAATTCTGCATACCAGACCCCCTATAAGATGTCCGGTTGCAGCCTGGGACATTAACCTTGTGCTGGACATGCTCACTCGGAAACCTTTCGAACCTCTGGCTACCTGTGAGCTAAAATTTCTCACCTGGAAGACGGCCTTCCTAGTGGCCATTACCTCAGCCCTCAGGGTCTCTGAGATACATGCCCTGGTTACGGACCCTCCGTATACTGTGTTCCATAAGGACAAAGTAGTTCTTCGCACTCATCCTAAATTTCTTCCCAAGGTTGTGTCGGAATTCCATCTAAACCAACCATTGGTCCTTCCCTCTTACTTTGCGGACTTCCAAAATGAAGGGGAACGATCTCTTCATTCCTTGGATGTTAAGAGAGCCTTGCGTTTCTATCTAGATAGAACCAAGGATTTTTGCAAAGCCCAACAACTGTTTGTTTCCTTCAGCGAGACCCGGCTGGGTCAACCTGTCGCTATCAGATGCATCTCATCGTGGCTAGTGGCATGTCTTCGACATTGCTATTCCATGGCACAGGTTAAACTGGAAGGTAGGGTTTACGCTCACTCTACCAGAGCGGTCGCGGCATCCCTAGCGGAAATTCGCAATGTTCTGATTGCAGACATCTGCAATGCCGCCACCTGGAGCTCAGTGCATACCTTCGTTAAGCATTATGCACTGGATGTTCATGCCAGGCGACATTCCACCTTCAGCAGAACTATCCTTAATGGACTTCTGTCCTAGAAACGTGAGCGCTTGGTCTTCCTGCCGCCCTCTCGGGGGATTATTAGCTCGGTACTCTCCCAATAGTGTGAATGAGTGGTGGAGACTTATGTCCAGGAAGATATGAAAGTGCGTTACCTACCGTAATTCTTGATCTTCTTGGATGGTCTCACCACTCATCTGGCATCCCTCTCCATCCCCCGAGCTCACGCTGTGTTGGTCTTCACTCCCTCAAATCTTTAGGCCATGAAGACTTCTTTGTTGACCCTTCTTCGCAGGTCGCCGGACTATCTTATGTCGGTCTTAAGGATGGGTTACTCTCTACGTTAGTTACGCTGCACCTCCTTGGTAAAAAGGTACTGAGGCGGTTGGAGGGTCGGCCTTGAGACAATCATTGCAGCGAGCTACTGCTTTCATGGCGCCATCTCTGGTGTCGACCCTCCAGCAAAAGTTTGCTCCCGATGGGTCCTAGTGCCTCCGGCGCAGAACCCCAGTAGTGTGAATGAGTGGTGGAGACTCGTCCAAGAAGATCAAGAATTATGGTAGGTACGTAATTTTCATTTTCTACTCCCATTACTTTCCGGTCCCAAAGAAAACTGGAGGTATGCACCTGATTCTGGATCTCAGAACGTTAAACAAATTCTTGCACAAGGAAAAGTTAAAGATGATATCGTTTGGTACTTTTGATTCATCAACACGATTGGCTAGACTTCCTGGACATTCAGGGTGCCTACCAACACATTCTCATACACCCAAAGCACCACGAGTACCTAAGGTTCGTGGCATTGGGTCAACACTATCAGTTCAGAGTCCTGCCCTTTGGGCTACCCTCGACGCCTCGAGTTTTTACAAAGTATTGTGCAATTCTCACGGTGCACCTCAGGAAACTCAGAATACAAGTGTTCCCATATCTGGACGACTGGCTCCTAGCAAGTCTCTCCAGGCAAGAGACTCTGGAGGCCGTGGCCATGGCCTCAGACTTCCTCACGGCCATGGGAGTTCTGCTGAATCTCAACAAGTAACAGTTGTAGCCCTCCCAGAAGCTTCTCTTCATAGGAACTCTTCTGGACACCTCCTGTGTGAAGGCTTTTCTTCCAGAGGACAGAAGGAACAATATCTTACTGAAGGCCCGACACATCAGAGAGCACAGCTCGGTTCGAGCTATCTCAATGCAATGGATGTTGGACCTCATGACATCCTCGGTGTTTACTATACCCTTGGCTCATCTACACAAGAGAACCTCTCACTGGATGCTCAGTGCTCTGTGGTCCCCTTCCACTCACCCTCAGTCCTTTCTCATCAAGGTGACGGAACCTCTGAAGAGGTCGCTCACTTGGTGGTCTCAGGAGGGCAACCTTCTGGAAGGATATCCTTTCGCCCCTCTGGATCATCAGATCTCCATTACCACGAACGTGTTTCTGATGGGTTGGGGAGCTCACTGCCGGGATCTCCACACCCAGGGTACATAGATTCAGGATGAGTCTCAACTTCACATAAACATCATGGAAATGAGAGCTGTCCTCTATGCAGTCTGATCTTTGGAGGACATACTCTGTCACAAGAACATTCTCCTTCAAACGGACAACAAGGCAGTGATGTACTACATGAACAAACAGGGCGGCGCACACTCTTATCCATTATGCAGGGAAGCAATGAGAGTGTGGGAATGGTGCCTGGAGCACAAAGCTCTGTTTAAGGCAGTTTACCTGGCAGGAGCACAAAATGAGCTGGCAGACTGTCTCAGCAGAATGGGTCACAAATGGTCTTTTGACTTAACCATCGTTCAGTCACTCTTCAAAGAGTGGGGAACTCCAGACCTGGACCTTTTTGCGTCCCCACTCAATGCAAAACTGCCTCTCTTCTGCTTTAGAAATCCAGGACCTGGCATTTTTTGTCAGGATGTGTTCAGGCTGCAGTGGACAAAACATTGCCCACTTCTGGCCTTGGCAGTTTTGGTTCCCACTACTCAACAGGCTATCGGAACTCCCCCTCCCCGAAAACACTTCCCTTCACACTAACCTTCTGACCCAGGGTCCTGTGGTCCATCCCAACCCGAGGTCGCTTCACCTTCACGCTTGACTCCTGAAGAGACAGAGCTGAATAGGTTCAATGTTTCTTACAGAGTTTCAGATATTCTTTTGGCCGCACGTAAGCCAGCCACTAGAAAAACCTACACAGCTAAATGGAAGCGTTTCTCTGTCTGGTGTGCAAAACCCTCTTGGGACCCTTTTTTCTGCCCACCAAATAAAGTCTTGGAGTATCTCTTAGACCTCTCAAACACAGGTCTGCAGTACTGCACAGTCAAAGTTCATCTTTGTGCCATTTTGGCATATCATGAGCCGGTACCTTCCATGTCGCTGGCTCAGTTGCCTGTAGTTAAGAAGTTTCTTTGAGGTATTCTGCATACTAGACCTCCTATTGAACATCCAGTTGCAGCCTGGGACATTAACCTTGTGCTAGACATGTTCACTCGTAAACCTTTCGAGCCTCTAGCTACTTGCAAATTGAAGTTCCTCACTTGGAAAACGGCCTTCTTGGTGGCTATTACTTCGGCCCGTAGAGTTTCTGAAATACATACACTGGTTACAGATCCCCATACACTGTATTTCTCAGGGACAAAGCAGTCCTTAGGATTCATCCTAAGTTTCTCCCTAAGGTTGTCTCAGAATTCCATCTAAACCAACCTTTAGTCCTTCCTACCTACTTTGCGAACTTCCAGAATGAAGGAGAGCGTAGCCTTCATTTGCTGGATGTTAAGAGAGCATTGCAGAGGTCACGTGATGGCAGCCAGCTAAGCAGCAGCTGAGGCCTGGAGCTCTTCCCTCCTGCTGTTTCAATCGCCAAATTCTGAACTCCCCGGTGCCTTAATTTTGTGAAATCTTCTCTAAACGAGAGCTGAGATACTCCCTGACGACCTCGGTTGAAGGGCCAACAAAGAAAGATTTTCTACGGTGCATGATGGATGTGGATGGGGGGCAGGCCGCAATCAGGCACATGCCGCCTGCATCCCCTGAGAAGGCAGCCAAAAAACAGCGCAATCAGGGAGGCCCGAAACCGGAGAGAGGGGGGGAAAAGACACAGCCATCCAGCCCCCTAATGGAGGACAGATTCTTACAAGAGCTGACCCCGCTAAATGAAATTCTCCAGGAGCTGACTGGAGAGCTCAAGTCCCTCCGGAGCGGTCTCTCTTCGGTCTCCACTCGAGTGGCTGATGCGGAGGCCAGGGTGTTCTCTATAGAACAATGGAGAACTAAAGCAGAGGTCGAGATGGCCGAATACAAACAACAAATACGGAAGCTTCAAGCCAAGACTGAAGACTTGGAGGGGCGCAACCGCCATAACAACTTGCTGATTTTGGGCCTACCGGAGTTGGAGGAGGGCCCCGATTTCATGGCCTTCCTGCAAAGGTTCCTGATCAAAGTGGTAGGCCCGTTGCCGATCAGCCCTTCTTACCATCTTGAACGGGCTCATCGATCGCTGAGGCCGCGACCCCCACCTGGATCTTCCCCGCGCCCCATCATTATGAAATTTTTGGGCTATATAGAGAGACAGCACGTATATAGTAAATCCCGAGACCTGAAGGAGGTTATGTGGGGCTCGACTAGGATTCGGATCACCCAAGATCTCCCGAAAGAAACTAGGGAAAAAAGAGCAGCATTTCATCCGACAGTCCAGAAATTAATTGCTGCATCCATCCCCTTCAGAATGGTATACCCTGCGACTCTTAAGGTCACAATTGGAGGCTCTACCTGCAGCTTTAATTCTCCAGATATGGCCCTGAAGGACCTTGCTATCAAGTTGCGGACTTATTTAAGACCCTGGCTGAGAGACTATATCTATCCATGCTGCCGAAGTGTCATTAGCTTCAGGGGCTAACTGCTTAATGAGTGTCCTTTTGGGCTTTCTCCTTTTTTTGTTCCTCTTTTTTGCTTTTCTGCTTTCCGGTTTATCTTTTTTTTTTTTTTCCTTTTCATTATGTTTGCCATGTGCCGGTGGTTCTATTACTAGACCCTACCCGCCTTTCCCAAGGTCAGTGTCGGGTTTTCTATAATTCCCCCGATCGCTTCTTTTTTCTTACCTGGGGTTTGGCTGGCCGTAGGTCAGGATGGCTCGGTGATGTCCCGTGGGATCGAAGCTGAGCTCCTCTGCCTGGATTATCGAGATCTACAGGAATTTCCAGTACGCATTTACTGGGAGATAGTTTCCTGGGGGTAACTTCCTGTTTGAGGGAACGGTTCGGTCCTATGCCGTGACAGTCCCCCCCCGGAAACAATGGGCCCAAACTGCAAGCTCCCCTGGATCCAGAGCCTGGTCCTCTGCTCGGCCTTCCCCTGCCTGTGGATGCCTGTTTCCAGAGGGTGAGTGCGTTCAGAGCTATGTTCTCCTGGCTGAACCCGACCTTTGTTTTATCCCCAGTCAGTGGGGGAGCTCCATCGGGGGTATTTTTCCTTTCTTTACTGTTATGTTTCCTGGAGTATCTGGCGTTTCGAGATGGGGAGGAGGCGCTTGGGTCTATGGGCCTGGCGGCTAGCTGTATGCGGAATCATGAGCTTAGGGTAGGGGGATTGGCTAACCTCGCCCCAGCTGTGGGGCTATTGTTGCTCATTTTATGGGGGGTTGGGTCTTTTTCCCGGTTTAGAGATTTTCTGGTTTGGGCCCACCTCCCACGACTTGATCTACTTGATCTGGGGTTTTCGAGGTTCGCAAAATGGGTTGGGGGACCAGGGCCTGTTTTTTCTTGTTGGGCTCTGTCTCGTTACCAGTCCTGGCTCCCCGCTGTAAATAGTTGTTTGTTGGGGTTAAGGGATGTTACTGGGAGGGGGGGCCGATGGGTGGGTTTTGGTATTCATTTCTTCCTCCTAATTCAATGTCTGGGCACTTGGATGGGTCTGGGAGGGGGCGGGGTGTGGGGGGAATACTGTTTGATATATGTTATGTTTTGCTACATGATAGTGTGCTACTCTGCATTACACAATTCAAGCGTTAAATGTCTCTGGAGGCAATTTAAGAGGGATGGGGTTTTTGGGGATAGCAATGGGAGGAGGGAGGGTTTGGGGAGGATGGGGCTAGTCTGCCGGCTTAGTCTGAAGTGCTGTTATACTCTGGTCGGAATACTGGTGTTCATATTTTGGGTGTGTTATTCTGGTATATGCTGGCGGACTATTGGATTTTGGATATATCTGATCTTGGTGTGCCGTTCCTCTTTCTCCACCACTGGATTTCTCTGGTTTTATACTCCCCTTATACTGTACCTAAAATGGCTACTAATACGATTAAAATAGCTTCCTGGAATGTACGCGGACTCAGGGATCGGGTCAAACGGTCTCAGGTTTTTAACCACTGTTCATTGCTGCAGGTGGATATTCTTTTCTTCAGGAAACTCATCTGAGTCAAGCAGACACCAAATCCCTATCTAGCTCTGGCTTTTCCCAGGCCTATTTGGCTGGTAATTCTAACCTTAGTAAAGGGTCACAGTTCTCATTAAAAACATGTTCTGTTTATGAAGGATCTGATTGTTTTGGACCCAGAAGGGAGGTTTGTCCTGGTTAGGGTTCTCTTATTGGAAGCACGTTGTCTTAGGTTCAGTATACGGGGGGGGGGGGCCCTGAATTTTTTATGTCCCTTGCCGACAAAGTTAGTACTCTTCTTCCTTCCCAACTTATACTGGGAGGGGACTGGAATGTTCCCCTTTCATCTACATTGGATAAGGAGCCTCAAGACAATCGACCCCCTACCCCGGCCCAGGGAGCCCTTCAGGATTTTTTGTCAATGTTAGGGTTATGTGATCCCTGGAGACTTTTGAACCCCTCTTTTCAGGCTTTCTCTTTTCTGTCTCAACTGCATAGCTCCAAATCGAGACTAGACTATGTACTAATTAGTAAAACTTTTCTTCCCAGTCTTCTTCAATCTGGTATTGATCTAATCATTCTCTCAGACCATGCCATAGTTTGGATCAAACTTTCCTTAGATCCAGATTTTTGTCGGGACACCACATGGAGGTTAAATACTCAGCTGGTTAAGGACCCCCACACGGTTTCGCGTATTAAGTCTTTGATTTCTCTCTTTCTTGCAGATAACCTTGAGTCTACCCCGAGATTTGATATGGTTTGGTGCTCATTGAAATGTTATCTCAGGGGTGAGCTAATAAAGATGGCCTCCGCAAGGAAGAAAGAAAGGCTTGCAAAATCTCTTTCTCTGTTGAGTAAAATTAGAGAGTTAGAAGCAAATTATTCTTCAGCCTCCTTGCTACTCTCTCTTAAGGCTCTCCTGGTAGCTAAGAGTGAGTACATGGACCTCCTGAAAGAAAAAACGGAGTACTGTTTTGTGAGGACTCAAGCTAAATATCTAGATCATGGGGAAAAGGCTGGGAAGCTTCTGGCCTTGCGTCTGCAGACGCTGGAAGGCTCCAGGATAATTCCATCCTTGCTTTCTCCAACCGGTTCCATTGAAACCTCCCCCAGAGGTATTGCCCGTATTTTTGAAAAATACTACACAGACCTTTACAGTAAACCCCTAACGTCTGCTCCCATTCCGAATATCATTACATATTTAGGGGACATGGATATTCCTGTCTTTCAGCGTCCACACCAAAATCCTGATGGCTCCTATCTCTCTGGAGGAAATAGAGAGGACTATTACTTCTTTAACTCCAGATAAGGCACCAGGGCCTGATGGCTTCCCTGCCAACTTTTACAAGGTCTTTTCTAAGGAGCTGGCACCTGTGCTCCTTAAATTATATGAGTATCTCTCTATCTCTATCGATATAGATCCCACCTTGTTTGAAGCTACAATTATTTTGATTCCCAAACCTGACAAAACTCTAACGGATCCGGCAAATTACCGGCCTATCTCCCTTCAGAATTATGACATGAAAATCTTCGCTAAGATACTAGCCGAAAGAATTAAAAAAGTCTGGTCTGGTTTACTTAGCCCCGAACAAGTAGGTTTTGTATCTGGTAGGTCCTCCGCAGATCATTTAAGAACCTTATCTCATATTTCCCAGCAAGCCCAATCAGTCCCCTACCCCGCGGCACTGGTCTCACTGGACGCAGAGAAGGCCTTTGACCGTGTGGACTGGACATTTCTTTGGGCTGTGATGGGGAGAATGGGATTTCCGGAACCATTCTTAAAATGGATTCAGGCTTTCTATTGTACCCCTTCAGCCAAAATTTATTGTAATGGGGTTTTTTCCTCCCTTTTTGTTTTATATACTGGTACCAGACAGGGATGTCCTCTTTCGCCTTTACTGTTTAATTTATACCTGGAACCGCTTCTTATTAAACTTAAATCCTCTCCGCACGTCAGAGGCTGCAGGCTACTACAGCAGGAATTGGTGCTTTCTGCTTATGCAGACGACATTCTCCTGCATCTAGAATACCCGGCTGAGTCCCTAAAAGCGGCGATCGAAGTTATCAAGCAGTTTGGAGCCTTCTCTCAATACAAATTGAATATTTCTAAGTCTGAAATTTTCCCGCTAAATGTACATACCTGTAAACAGGAGTTTATTTCCTTTGGGATGAGGTGGGCCCCCAAATCCATCAAATATTTGGGGATTCATTTTACGACTGAACCCTCTCTTCTGAAGAAGCTTAATTTAGATAATATTAAAAATCTTGTCCATCAGGATCTGCAGCGGTGGTCTACCCTCCCCATTTCTCTCTGGGGCCGGATCAACATTATTAAAATGAACATCCTTCCCCGGATCTTTTACCCTCTTAATTTGTTAAATTTATGGCTGCCCATTTCATACCTTCAGCAATTTCATACTATGTTCTCCAACTTTATTTGGCGCGGAAAGGGCGTTAGACGCTCATACGCTAAGTTATCTCTTCCTAAAGAAAGGTGGTCTCCGGCTTCCTAATCTTTACTTTATCATTGGGCAGCCCACCTCTTTAAACTAGAAGTGGCTTTCTATAGACCCCAACCTACCATGCCCGTCCTGGCTCCAGACTGAGCGCTCATTTCTCTGGGGTCAAAACTTGATACCTCGCTGTATTTTTACTCCTCCAGCAGCAGCTGGGCACTGGGTGACTGATAACATGATTCTCCATCCCTTAAGTCACTGGCTCAATGTTTATTGTCTCACATTCCTGTCGTCTCAGATCTGGGCCAGCCGGTGATCCTTAACCCCAATGTCAAGTTGGGTAACTCATGGCTTACTCCTGAATGGCTCCCACAGCTTAGGGAGGTCAGATTGGAGCATTTATATAATCAGGGATCCCTTCTCTCCTCTGGTGATATACTTGATAAGTTTGGCATTCCTAGGAGGGAGATTTTCAAAGTGTATCAACTAAGACATCTTATTGTCCGGAAATTTGGTACCTCCTTTAGTGAACCTGTGGCCTATCCCTTCCTCTTCCAGATCATAAACCTAGCTTCTCAGCGCACTCTATCTCCTTAATTTACTCCTTCCTTTTAAATTATAAATTTCCGAGATTGTTGTGGGCTCTAATGTCTGGACATATCTGTTTGCCTAATGCTTCCCTAAGTTGGCCCGTATGGAAGGACCTTCATAAGTATTATACTCCAGGATAGATTAAGGCTAACTCAATACTATATTTTAAATAATTTGTACTATACCCTGTAAACTCTATAAGCTAAACTTCCCCACTTGTTCTAGGTGCTTGCAAGAAGAAGGGAACCTCCTTCATGTGTTTTGGGCCTGTACCAAGGTTGCTCCCCTGTGGTCCCTTATCCAGGACAATCTGGACCCCCTTCTGGGTTTGTCGAGTTTTTTCACCCCTGAGATTTGCATCCTGGGTGAATACTCTCGCATAGATAGTGTGGAGCGTCGCTACCATATGGCTTTGGTGTCCATGGCGGTCAAGAAGTTGGTCCTGAGACATTGGACCGATCAGTTGGCCCTGACCTATGCAGAGTGGCTGATTGAGCTCAACGCTTTTCTTCATTCGGAGAGTTTAATTGCCAGTCTGCATTGTCGTGTGGACCTGTTTCAGAAGAGATGGGGTAACTTACAGGCACTATGTTTGCATTAACAAACCTTCGACCTGATCCCTGTAGTCTGCACAGATAATGTAGTTTTGGTCATCTGTTGTACTTAGTAACTTTATGATTATGGGAGAATTCAGTTGTAAATGATAGGCGTTAGATATATCCAGATCACTAGTAATATTGAGAAGGCACACCTGTATAGAGGTGGAGGGGAGGAAGGGTGGGTGAAGTTGGGGTGGGTACTTTAGGAATCTGTTCTTATTATGTACCACCGACTGAGAGGGGAGCTGGGGACTTTGATTGGGGTGGGGGTTCTGGGGAGGGGTTTGGGGGTTCTTGGGGGTTTTGATTGTACCGGTGTATTTTCGTATTTTATTGACCGGGCATGTTTCGTATGTTTTGTAATTTTGTATCTGAAAATTCAATAAACTTAAATTTCAAAAAAAAAAAAAAAGAGAGCATTGCAGTTCTATCTAGATAGAACAAAATAAATTTGCAAGGCTCAACAGCTGTTTGTCTCCTTCACTGAGACCCAGCTGGGCCAACCTGTTGCTGTCAGATGCATTTCAGTGTGGCTGGTGGCATGCCTTCACCACTGCTATGCTATGGCACAGGTCAAGCTGGAAGGCAGAGTGTACGCTCACTCTACCAGAGCAGATGTGGCATCTCTGGCGGAAATCCATAATGTGCCCATTGCAGATATTTGCAATGCAGCTACCTGGAGCTCCATGCATACATTCGTTAAGCACTGTGCCTTGAATGTCCATGCCAGGACTTCTGTCCTGCCGCCCATCTTGGGGGATTATTTAGCTCGGTACTCTCCCATTAGTGTGAATGAGTGGTGGAGACTTTATGTCCAGGAAGATATGGAAATCACGACTCACCGAATTCTTGATTTTTGGATAAAGTCTCACCACCTTCACACACGCCCACCACATCCCCCAATCTCACTTCTCTGTTTATGGTCTTCACTCCCTCAATGGCTGAGCTGTGAAGACTTTGTTGTTGACCTTCTTACATGGGTCATTCGGACTATCTTATGTCCAAATTTTTAGGTTAGTCCCTTCTAGGTTAGTTACACTGCACCTCCTCGGAAAAAAAGGTACTGAGGTGATTGGAGGGTCGACGCCGAGATAGTCATTATCGAACGCACCGGGGCTCATGGTGTTGCCTCCCCATGGCTCCATCTCAGGCATCGGCCCTCCTGAAAAGTTTACTCCCACTGGGTCCTAGCGCCTCCGGCGTACTCCCATTAGTGTGAATGAGTGGTGGAGACTTCATCCAAGAAGTTCAAGAATTACGGTAGGTACATAATTTCCATTTCTTGGTTTTTGTTTATTTATTGTTTTTTTTTAACTGGGCAGGCTCACTGTGACATGTATCCCTTTTTTAGGAGCAACCTGGATTAATTATATTCAGTTCTGAAATTGGTCATAGTAACAAGGTTCAGAGTATAACAATGAATATTCTATGAAACACAGAACAACAACAGCAACAATGGTGGTAACAGAATCTTACTCTCAAAAACAGAAAGTCATAGTACAGTATGCATAATCTGTTTGCATAGTACAGTTCAATGGACAGGACAGAACAGAGTTCTTCGACAATGTATGACGACTTACAACATTGTAAAGTAATAATAACAGGAATCAGCAGAGGCACGTACAGCTATGCTTGGGAGGGGGACATACTTTGAGTTGCCTTTTGAAGGACAAAAGAGGTATGCTTCCCTGTATGGAAAGAAGGAGCTCTTTCCAGAGCTGGGAGGCTCTGTAAGAAAAGAGCATTAAGCTGTAGTAGTTGGGGCCCTATGGACCTCCAGTAACTGAAGGGAGGAAGAGCAGAGCTGCCTCCTTTGGGGCTTACAGACCAGAACATCTCCAAGACTAGGGAAGTAGCCATTTAGCATCTTGTTCACCAAGCATAGAGTAGGGTAGCTGAGTCTTTCTTCCATGGGGGCCAGCTGAGGGAGGCAAGGACATTACAGTGATGTTCTCTACTGCTGACACCCATGGCAAGCCTGCCAATTCTGTTGTATAATAATTTCAGCTTGTTGAGTTTGGTGCCCTTCAAGGGGGAGAGAATGGGGACCCCATACAGGAGTGTTGGAATCAGGACACTGCCAGTAATGGACTGTCAGGCTTCTGTAACGAGATAGTCCCTAAGTTTATCAAGTACACCAAGATTCTATGTGAGGAGCTTAGTTACTCATTCAGTGTGTGATTTGAAGGAACATTCCTGGCTGAGCAAACATCAAGGTATTTTATAGCATCTATGACCTCTAGTCGGGCGGTAGTGATCTGTGGGAGCTCACATTAGTTACAGCCATATTTCCCTGATTCAAGTAGTATGGCCTTAGTTTTTTTTGTTTGTTTGTTTTTTGGCATTAAGGACAAGATGTTTAGAGGCAAATCATAATTTGAGTTCCCTAAACTCCTTGTTAAGTCCAGAATTTATGGCATTGGCATCAGGGATGGTTCTATAAAGCACTGTGTTGTCTGCGTAGAGAAGCACATTGGCTCAACTGTAGTTGTAGAGGATTTCATTAATGAATAGTGACTGAAGAATGGATCCCAGGATAGAACCCCGTGATACTCCATCTGAGATCTCACATTGGGAGAAGAGACAGGCTCCCTCTCCTGACTGACTGTTTTCGACCCATGCAGTAGCTTCTGAACCAGTGGCAGGAGAGGAGATCAAGGCCCAGGTTTATTAGTTTAGTCAGGAGAACTTCGTGATCCACCAGGTTGAAGGCCTTGGTTAGGTCAATGAGAACCACTCCTACAGGTTTTTGGTCATCTGTGGCCTGTAGGACATCTGTGGTAAGGTGTACCAGTGCAGTATCACTGTTGTGGTACTTATGGAAACCGTGCTGGACCTCTGTGAGAAGAGAGTTTGATTTGATATGAGCTAAGAGCTGATAATATACTAGTCTTTCTTGAACTTTTCGCCAGGGTGCTGAGTATGCAGGCCTGAGACCCATGCTATAGGTCCTGAATCTTCTGTTAATCCCCTCAAACTCTCTAAAAATACTGACCCCTTTCTACTAAATGCAACCCCCCCTTCCTGCCCCGTCTAGGGACATACTTTCACAGTTGAGGATGGCCTGGGCAGAAAAGGGAGAGCACTTTTAAGCACTAACATTTAAGACCTGTGCACCTCAGAACAGTAGGGAAACAGCTAGCCGCCTACCTGCTTGGTATCTTCTACAGCTGTGCACTTTACCTCCTCTCTCTCTCTCTCTCAATATTTGATTTCCTCCCCGAAGCTGTCCACCGGACCAGGACCCCCTTCTGACCTTGGATGTCTCAGAAGCCCTTGCGGCCCCCACCAGGCTGGATGGATAATACCACTGGACACAACTCATGGAATAATTAATTAGACTGCAAATACAGGGGGAAAAGAATAATTTAATTTCATTTGCTTTCCCCCTCTTAGTCAAATAATGCACAAACCACTAATCTTCCTGGACATAAGTCTCCACCACTCATTCACACTAATGGGATCTGCACTGGAGGCACTAGGACCCAGCGGGAGCAAACTTTTTGCTGGAGCGGCGCCACGAGCCTCAGCTTGTGTGGCAATGACTGTCTCGGCGCCGAACCTCCAACCGCCTCAGTTCCTTTTTTCCCCACAGTCGAGTGCACTTCAGTGATGATGTCGCTCGCCCGCCGGGAGTCAAACTTCAAACTAGCAGCATAGTTTTCAGTTTTGTTTTTTTGTAGTAATATCTCGAATAAGTATCGCTTAAGTTTATTCTTATTTACAAAGAAGTCTCAGCCTACTTTGTCGAGTCGACCATGAGCAGGTCAGGTGATGGTGAGGAGACTTGTATGAAAGCTATTCAGTCAGTCGGTCTGGGTCTAGTCCCGCCCTCTTCGGAGGGTCTGACAACAGTCGATCCAATGCCGGTAGGCGGTCCCTCGGAAGCATAAAAATAAACGGTCGCATTCTCGGCACCGTTCGGCCTCGAGCTCTTCTTCGGCCCACAGGTCAAAAAAGAGAAGGCATCACTCGAGGTCGCCCTCTGATATGTCTGCTCGTAGACAGTCAGTTATTGGGGCTAGTTGCCGGTCTCCTCCTTCGGAGTCGCCTGCTTTTGTTTCCGGTAGCCAACGTCTTCGACATCAGAGTCCTACCCCGCCCTCTGGTAGGTCTTCAGATGAGCAATTTCATCAGTGGGCTGCTCTTATGGAGCAATGGACTCGGAGGTTGGTCCAGCTGCCTGGCCCGGTCACTCAGGGGCCTTCGGGCTTCTTGGGAGACCAGGTAGGGCGGTTGAGCCTCCCTAGTCGCGTGGCACAGTCTTCGGTGCCGTCGACTCCGCGCTTAGGTGTCTCCCCCCCCATATGGCTGTGGCGCAGGGGCCACACTGATGCCTCTATCTCCTGCTCTTCTTCCTCCCTTCTCCTCAAATTTTTGGAGTCTTGGGGTGTTTTCGGCGCCCTTGGCGTTGATAGCAGTCTCGGTGCCATGTGGCATTGCGGCACCGTCCAGCCTCTCGGCGCCGTCCATAGTGCCGTGCGCTTTGTCGGCGCCATGCACTTCTGCGGCACCGGGGGTTCTTAGGGCATCATCCACTTTTCAGGACTCCTCCTTTAACCCTTTTCCTTCCTCATTTCCCTCTGATTTTCACTCCTTTCCTGTCCATGCAGTCCCTCCTGGACTGTCAGGAGATGACATTGAGCCTGACCCAGACCTTAGGCTGGGTGATGAAGTGGAAGAAACAGGATCTATTCCTGCTGCAGAGCCTGTGGTCGAGGACCTGTCTTTTAAGTCTCTACTGAAAAATTTGATTTCCACTCTTTCTCTCCAAACTACAGACATCGATCCTGGGAAATTCCTAAGACTTCAATACCTCCATGTTCTGGAGATCCCTACGGATTTGACTCCTCTGGTACAGCCCTCCTTTGAGACGCTGTCTCAAATGGTATGGAATAATCCTGCTCTCATTCCTTCGGTGGCTAAATCCATAAATAGGAAATACTCAGCCCCCAAGGATTGACCCATTTTGGCGTCCCAAGCCTTTGCGGATCCTATTGTAGTTTTGGCAGAGAATGATAAGGTCGTCCTCCCCCAGACTACTACAGCTCGACCTATTAACAAAGAATCTCGTAAGATAGACACTGTAGGTAAGAGAGTCTTTGCTGCTTCCACCCTGGGTATGCGTATTGCCAGCTACCAAGGCTATTTCTCTCAATATGAGTACATCCTTTGGCGCTCACTCAAACAGATGGTTGAAGCTCTACTGGAATCAGATACAAAGTCAGAGCTACTTCAAACCATTACCAGGGGTATCGAATCTAACAACCAGCAGGTTAAAGTGGCTATGGATGCTTTCGATACTGCTTCCCGGGCGGCGGCTGGTATTTGTACCCGCCGTCATTCCCTGCTGCGCACTTCAGGTTTCACGAATGACACACAGCAGCAGGTAATGGCGTTGCCTTTTGATGGTGTGTATCTCTTCGGCCCTCAAGTAGAACAGGCTCTAGAAGCTACACAAAAGACTAGGTCAGCCATTAAGTTGGCTCGACCCCCTCCTGTCCCCTCTCGAGGGGATATTAATAAACGCCAGTTCCATAACCGTCAGTCCTTTCGAGGCAAAGGCAGAGGAAGTTTTCATAAAAATCAAACTCCCCAACCTCAAAAGAAAACGCAACAGAAGGCGCAAGGACCCAAAGCGCCCAGCGCCACCTTATGAGTTGTTGGCCCAAGTTCCACCTCAGCTGCCCGAGGTGGACTCTTCCTCAGAGGTGGAAGGTCATCTGACGCACTTCTACAATCAGTGGAAGTGCATAACCTCAGACAAATGGGTCCTCCGGATATTTCGCGAGGGGTACTCACTCAATCTTGTGGAGGCCCCTCCAGATCGTCCCCCCAAACTACAGCCCAAGCTGTCAATCCTTCAGTCAGACCTTCTCGCCGCCGAGATTCAGGACCTTCTGAACAACAGGGCAGTAGAAGTAGTGCCGCTGCATCAACGGAACACAGGGTTCTACTCCCATTACTTTCTGGTTCCAAAGAAAACTGGGGGCATACGCCCCATTTTGGACCTCAGAAAACGAAACAAATTTCTGCCCAAGGAAAAATTCAAAATGATTTCACTAGGAACCTTGTTACCTTTGCTTCATCAACACGACTGGCTAGCCTCCCTAGACATGCAGGATGCTTACCAGCACATTTCTATTCACCCAAAGCATCACAAATTCCTAAGGTCTGTGGCTTTGGGACAGCATTATCAGTTAAGAGTCCTGCCCTTTGGGCTATCCTCGGCACCACGAGTTTTTACAAAGTGTTGTGCAGTTCTCGCAGTGCATCTCATAAAGATCGGAGTACAGGTGTTCCCTTATCTGGACGATTGGCTTCTGGCAAGTCCTTCCAGGCAGGGAACTCTGGACGCCATAGACATGGTTTCACGCTTCCTCACGTCCATGGTAGTTCTGCTAAACTTCAAAAAATTGCAGTTGCAGCCCTCCCAGAGGCTCCTTTTTATAGGAACTCTTCTGGACACCTCCTGTGCGAAGGCTTTTCTTCCAGAGGACAGGAGGAACAATATCCTTCAGATGGCCCGTCACATCGGGGAGAGCAACTCTGTTCCAGCTCTCTCGATGCAACAGATGCTAGGTCTCATGGCATCCTCGGTGTTCACTGTACCCTATGCGCCTTCACATGAGAACTTCTCAGTGGATGCTCAGTACTCAGTGGTCCCCAACCACTCACCACGAGTCCTTTCTCATCAAGGTGACAGAACCTCTAAAGAGGTCACTCACCTGGTGGTCGCAAGAGAACAATCTTATAGAAGGGTATCCCTTTGCTCCTCTGGATCATCAGATTTCCATTACCACAGACACGTCCTTGATGGGGTGGGGAGCTCACTGTCAGGCTCTCCACACTCAAGGTACGTGGACTCAGGTCGAGTCCCAGCTTCACATAAATGTCTTAGAAATGAGAGCCGTCCTTTATGCGGTCCGTGCGTTGAAGGACATTCTCTGTCATAAGAACATTCTCCTTCAGATGGACAACAAAGCAGTGATGTATTACATCAACAAACAGGGCGGTGCTCACTCTTACCCCTTATGCAGAGAAGCGATGAGAGTGTGGGAATGGTGCTTGCAGCACAAGTCTCTAATTCAAGCGGTCTACCTGCCAGGAGTGCAGAACGAACTGGCAGATCACCTCAGCAGATCAGAGACAGATCCTCACAAATGGTCTCTCGACTCAGCCGTAGTTCAGTCAATATTCGCAGAGTGGGGAACCCCAGACCTGGACCTTTTTGCATCCCCACTCAACACAAAACTACCTCTCTTCTGCTCCAGAAATCCAGGGCCTGGCATTTTCTGTCAGGATGCGTTCAGGCTGCAGTGGACAAAACACTTTCTATACGCCTTTCCGCCTCTTTCTCTAATTCAGAGGGTACTTCTCAAGTTCGAATCCCAGGGGGACACAATGATCCTCATTGCTCCCTTCTGGCCTCGACAGATGTGGTTTCCACTACCCAACAATATGTCGGCAGCTCCGACGAAACTACTCCCCCTTCAGACGAACCTCTTGACTCAGGGGCCTGTTGTTCATCCCAACCTGAGGTTGCTTCACCTTCACGCTTGGCTCCTGAAGAGGTAGAAGTGAACGGGTTCAATGTCTCTCGCAGGGTTTCAGATATTCTTCTGGCTGCTTGGAAGCCAGCCACTAGGAAAAATTACACAGCCAAATGGAAGCGTTTTTCGCTCTGGTGTGCAAAATCCTCTTTAAATCCCTTTTCCTGCCCACCAGATAAAATTTTGGAGTACCTCTTAGACCTCTCAAATTCAGGTCTGCAGTACTCTACAGTCAAAGTTCACCTTTGTGCCATTTCAGCTTATCATGAGCCGGTACTTTCCTTGTCACTGGCTCAGTTACCTGTGGTTAAGAGGTTTCTTAAAGGAATTCTGCATACCAGACCTCCTACAAGATGTCCAGTTGCAGCCTGGGACATTAATCTTGTGCTAGACATGCTCACTCGGAAACCTTTCGAACCTCTGGCTGCCTGTAAGCTAAAATTTCTCACCTGGAAAATGGCCTTCCTGGTGGCCATTACCTCAGCCCGCAGGGTCTCTGAGATACATGCCTTGGTCACAGACCCTCCGTATATTGTGTTCCATGAAGACAAAGTAGTCCTTAGAACCCATCCTAAATTTCTACCTAAGGTTGTTTCGGAATTCCATCTAAATCAACCTTTGGTCCTTCCCTCTTACTTTGGGGACTTCCAAAATGAAGGAGAACGTTCTCTTCATTCCTTGGACATTAAGAGAGCTTTACATTTCTATCTAGATAGAACAAAAGACTTTCGTAAAGCTCAACAACTGTTTATTTCCTTCAGTGAGACCCGGCTGGGTCAACCTGTCACTATCAGATGTATCTCAGCATGGCTAGTGGCATGCCTTCGCCACTGTTATTCCATGGCGCAGGTTAGGCTGGAGGGCAGAGTTTACGCTCACTCTACTAGGGCGGTCGTGGCATCTCTGGCGGAAATCCATAGCGTGCCGATTGCAGATATTTTGCAGCGGCTACCTGGAGCTCAGTGCATACTTTTGTTAAACACTATGCCCTGGATGTCCATGCCAGATGACATCTTTCCTTTGGCAGAACCATCCTTAATAGACTTCTGTCCTAAAACTGTGAGCTCTTGGTCTCTCTTGCCGCCCTCTCGGGGGATTATTAGCTTGGTACTCTCCCATTAGTGTGAATGAGTGGTGGAGACTTATGTCCAGGAGATATGGAAATTACGTACCTACCATAATTCTGATCTTCTTGGACGAGTCTCCACCACTCATTCACACGCCCACCCTCCATCCCCCGAGCTCACCTCTGTTGTTCGTCTTCACTCCCTCAAATCTTTAGACTGTGAAGATTTCTTTGTTGACCCTTCTTATACGGGTCGTCCGGAGTATCTTATGTCCGGTTTTTGGTTAGGCTATCCTTCTAGGTTAGTTACGCTGTACCTCTTTGGAAAAAAAGGTACTGAGGCGGTTGGAGGGTCGGCGCCGAGATGGTCATTGCCGCACGAGCTGAGGCTCGCGGCACTGCTCCTCGCGGCTCCATCTCTGGCGCCGGCCCTCCAGCAAAACGTTTGCTCCCGCTGGGTCCTAGTGCCTCCGGCGCAGATCCCATTAGTGTGAATTAGTGGTGGAGACTTGTCCAAGAAGATCAGAATTACGGTAGGTACGTGATTTCCATTTTTCCTCCCCAAACTGACTTTTATTCTGCACCTCTACTGCAAATGATTCCAAGCGGTACCGGGGTCACATACTTCATTATAAATAGTTAAAGCAGCTCCATGGGGCTATTCAACCTTTTTACAAATACTGGCTGGACTAAATAAGGTAGAATAAATGCTGGATATAGGCAGACACAAGCAAGGATTCTCCAATGCCTACTATCCCTCTCGGGTGTTCTACCCGAGTCCTAATTGAGCTCAGATCCATGCAGTTTCCTGGCTTCTTTGGATCTGGTAAGCCAGCCTTCTCTTTTCCCCTTGAGTCACTTTCTTTCACACTGGCACTGGTCGTCTCCCCCCAACTGTGGTGTAGGAAAGCGAGCGGCCTTCCCCACCTGGGCCTCTGAGTGCTGGCCCAAGCTGCAGGGGCAACCAGGAATCTTTCTGATGACCCAGGCCCGGACCCTCTTGCATAGGTTGGCACTATGCCCAGTGCCAAGGCAACACCTGACACTTTCACTCGTCTCTGCCTCAGTATCTGCTTTAACACATGGCCCAAACTCACTACGGGGCTTCTACTGGTCTTAGTTTCTTGGGGGTCCCTGCCAGGTCCACATCCCTGCTTTTACCGCCTGGGCTTGAATTAAGCTCCAGCACGGGGGCTACGCTCCATGATCTGTCATTTTCGGCCTGTGACCCACCCGCACCTCACTGTATCGGTGCCCCAGCACCTGCCCCTCGAAGCAGACCCCATGTCTTTGGTGAAAGGCTCCCAGCTCCCTCTACCCTCCCAGGCTGCCCTGCCATACTGGGTGCGAGAGGGACCACTGCCACCAGTTCCCCTCCTGGGAGAACCCTGCCACTGCCCTCCTAGCCCTGGTGACCTGGGGTGCTACATTCATGGGCTTCCTAAGGGCTCCTACTCTGGGCTTGCTAAAGCCTTCTATTGCCCCTGCCTCAAATGACACAGGACCTGGCTACCCAACTTTCCCCCATGGAGCGCCGTACCCCCCGCTCCTCGTCTACCACAGCACATGGAAAAAGCCATCCTGACTGTACTCTTTTGGAGGGTTTCCCCCACTGGCCCTCCTGGACCGCAGAGCTCCCTCACTTGCCCATGTTATCTGCTCCTAACTCTATGCTTCCAGCCTCCCCCCTCCAGCCCCAGGCTGGAAAGGTCCTGATACTTCCTGTAAGCCCCCTTATATACCCTCTGAACTTTGAGGTGTCCAGAGCAATATCCCCCAGAGCACTAAACCCATTTTCTAGCTCAGGGGGGTAGGAGGGGGAATGAGATGCCTGAAAATGGGAAAATAAGCCCCTCTTTTAGAAGGGACTTACATAAAAATACTAGTGGGTCTTCTGCAGGAGGTAGTACTGAAAATGCAAATGGTGAAAATGAGAATTCTGTTCCCCCTCTGCTGGATTCTCTGGTTTCTAAGCCTTAGGTTTACACTGCAATACTACCGAGTTTGGGGCATGATGTTTGGGTGGCAATGGCATGGAGTCAGAGTCACAATAGAAGGACTGTTCCGCGGGGTGCTAATGAGCAGCTAACTGGACAGACACGCCATTTCACTGCTCCGCTATGACGGCTGAAAAATAAAGATTAAAAATAGCTAAATACCTCGAATTTCCAATCGTAAAGGTGTGGAGAGGTGTCCAAAAGTGAAATGGGTGAGTATCTAACTCCAAATCCAGCCAAGAGTCAGCGGCTGGTGAACAAAGGCGGAAAGAAGGTGGTGGCAGCTACGACAGTTGAAAATTCAGGCCTAGTCTCCTTGTCATCTGCAGAAGTGTCTGTGCTTGGCCGAGAAGTTACCGGGCAAGTAATAGCAGTGCTTGAGCCATGTTTAATAAAGCTGGAGGACAAGTTGGACTCTTAAGTTGCAAGAAGTCCTAGAACAACAAACAATTCAGGCTAATAAACTTACTGAGGTGGCGGACAGAATATCTCACCCGGAAGATGAGCTGGTGTCAGTATCAGGGCAGGTCAGGGCCTTACAGAATGAGCTGAAAGACTTCAAAGAAGTGTTTGACTACCAGGAAAATTATCATAGGCACCTCAGTCTGTGCCTGAGAGGGCTTCTGGAAAGGAGAGAGGGAGCAAGTGCATTGGACTTTGCACCAGAGTTTACCAGAATTGCTGGGCCTTCAGCCTAAGTATGGGCACATCAAGCTGGAAAGAGCCCACCGAGCAGTCATGCCCAGACCACCACCTGATCAACCCCCGCGGCAGATCATAATGCGGTTTCACAATTTTCAAGACCACGAGGAGATCCTGAAAGCATACAGGGAGAAGGGCAAACTGAGCTACGATGGTGTCCGTTTCTATTTGTCGCAGGATTATTCAGCCAGGCTGCTTCAACGGAGGAAAAGATTCAAGCGGGATGATGGCCCAGTTAAAAAGCCTGAAGGTAGAGAACATTTTTACCTATGCTGCAACACTGAAGATCCGATATGAAGGGACAACATTTTCATTCTGGGAGGTAGCTAAAGCTGAGCAATATGTTAAAACACTGCAACAGAAAGTGGGCTGAGGGCTACCAGATTGAGTGGAACTTTTTTCAACTTGCAATCTCGGAGACTGTCTGACTTTTCCTTTGAGGGAATTTTTTTTTTCTTAACTGCAATTTTGAGATCAGCGTGTTCCTGCCCTCAGATGTGTGGATAGTTGAAGGAGGAGGGCAACTCATGTGGATCCTGGAACATTATATGTTGGGCTGGTGACTCTGTGGTCGCGGGAAAGAGACTGGGGGGTTGTTGTGTGCTATTAATTTGGACATGTTGTGAAT
This sequence comes from Neoceratodus forsteri, assembly GCA_016271365.2. NCBI lineage: Eukaryota > Metazoa > Chordata > Ceratodontiformes > Ceratodontidae > Neoceratodus > Neoceratodus forsteri. Next base: position 386,214,703 of record CM057450.1, read on the forward strand.
ACTTAATAGGATATCATTGGAAGGGCAGAGTATGTTTTGGCGAGCCCTAATGGAGGGTGGGGGGAAACTGGTGGGGAGGGGGATATGGTGTAGCACACAAGCTGAATATATCACTGCCTCCCTCTTGCTCACCCCTTTTTCTCATCTGTTGCTGTTGGAGGGGGCCTCCCATGTGTGTCTCTCCGCCGATGGCAGAGGGATGAGATGGTCGAGGTGGAGGAGATGCGGAGGTGGGTGTGGTGTGAGTATTTGTGGATGAAGCCTGCTCCCCTTTCCTCGCCTTACAATTGTGCAGAAGCTGGGCCGGAGATGGGGGGGTGTGAGTGGGGGGCATGCGAATATACAAGTTGGGCAGGAGTTAATTGGATAAATCAGTTTGGGGGAGATTAATGTGGCATTTCTCGCTCCTCGTCGTTTTTCCTTTCTTCCCCTTCATTTTTTACACTCTCCTGATGGGAGAGGAATGGGGGTAGGACACACTGGTCTTATGGTGGGAGAATTTGGTTGAATCAGTGAGGATTGAAACAAATGATGGCACTACACGCTGGATGGTGGTAAGAAGGGGTATAGCAGATGCTATTTCGGCTGTCTGGTGGGGCGGTGGGGCAAACATGTCAGATATAGGGTATATTATGGCACTCTTGCTTGTGTGGCAGCTAGTGTCGTGGCTTGGGTTGGAGGGTGTGGGGGAAGCTGGAGGGAAGGGAAAAGAAGCATTGGATATGCAAAGGATAAGAAGGGGTAGAGGGAGGGGGATTATGGGTTAGGAGGGTTAGAAAGCAAAGGAAGGGGGCAATGGAGTATGAGAGACCGGGGTTAGGTAGGAATGAAAGCAGTGGAATAAGTTTAGTGGATATACAAGGGGTATTTGGGGGTGGAAGATATCTCGAGCTGGAAAAACGCAATATAAGGGGAATGGGGAGGCTAAGGGTGGGTTGGGAGGGGATGGGGAAATGTTGGGGACTGTTAATGTTAATGTTCTAATGGTTCTTGTTCAAACTTACTAAGTGTTCAGATGCAATTAATGTTCGAAGTGTACATAGTCATATACAGGCTACCATGATACTGGCTGTATGGTACAAAGGATCCTGGAGGAGTATGGGGGTTTGTTCAAATGTTTTGCTACATGGTGGGGGAACAAAGGGGAGAGCATTCTTGAGCATAGCTAAGAAACAGTGTGTTAATGTAACATCCTGGAACGTAAAGGGGATAGCAATTCCAGTGAAGAGGACATCGCTGTTAACAGCTTTAAAAAGAGCAGGAACACAGGTGACGTTAATCCAAGAAATGTACCTGACAGATGTGGAACATGCCAAATTGGTGCGTAATTGGGTTGGGAAGTGTTATGCGGCATCTTATTCATCCCATGAGAGGGGTGGCTATCCTGTTGCAAGGGCCGTCCCCCTGGAAGTTAAAAAAGTGGTGAAGAACCAGAAAGAGGGTAGATACGTGTTTATATCGGGGGAACTGTATGGGAAAAAGGTTACCTATGGAAGCATATATGCCCCAGCAGTCTATGACCCAAAGTTTTATATGTCCTTGCTGGATTTGCTAACTAAGGAAAAATTCCCAGGCTTGCTAATGGGAGGAGATTTTAATTGGATGATGGACCCCTGTATGGACCATTCTGAGGTTAAGGGGAGGGCTACTGAGATCCTGCGGCAGTGGCAAATAGGTATAGCTGACTTGGACTTGGTGGATGAGTGGTGTATGATTAATCCAGGGGCAAAGGAGTATACGTTTTTCTCCAACCCACACAAAACCTGGTCACGCATTGATTATATCTTTATGCCTAGGAACGGTGTAAAAGGGTACAGGATGCATCGCACGGTACCATACATGTGTCTGACCATGTGATGGTGGTCCTTAAACTGTCTTGTGGAGGGAATGAGAGGGCCCCCTTTGGAAATTCCTGACATACATGGTTAAAAATCAAAACTTTAGGAAGCACTTTGAGGGACAATGGAAATACTACATGGAGACAAATTCAGGGCAGGACACAGCTAAAACTATTTTTTGGGAGGTGGGAAAGGCGAGTATGAGAGGAGTGATAATAGAAAAAACAGGAGAAAAGCACAAATGGAACTACAGCTGAAAGACTTGGAGAAAAGAATGGAGAACAGGGCAGAGCGGAACAGTTGTTGAGAAACGACTAGGGAGACATTGAACACTCTGTCAGGAGGAAGCTGGGAAGTCATGGCTTTACTGCAGGCGTCAAGTGTTGATCTGTAACCACCGGACCCCACTTTATGCAGCTTAATGAAGGGGGCAATGCCCAGTCTGAGTCACAGGGGGTTAGGAATGCGGGGGGTGCCCTACGTACGGAAGCAAAGGACATAAGGAACTGTTTCAGTGCATTTTATCACTAGTTATACAGGGTGGAGCATGTAGGGAAGGGAACACAGATAAAAGACTTTCTGGATAGTATACAGATGCCAGTTGCTACTCCTGCCCAAAGAGAACTGCTGGGTTGGCCACTTACAACAGCGGAAATAGGAGAAGCTATTCAAGGGCTGTGGAGGGGTAAGACCAGTGGCCCAGATGGGTTTCCGATAGAATATTATAAACTTTAAAGGGGCTACTGACAGGGGTACTCTGTGAGGTATTTGGAAAGGCAGAGGGGGAGATTTTAACTTTGCCTAATGCTTGTTATGAGGCAACAATACGTTTGGTGCCTAAACCGAGTCAGGATGAGTCCGAGTGTGCCTCTTATAGGCCCATATCGCTGCTTAATTACGATTTGAAGATTCTAGTGAAGGTCTTGGCTGCTAGGCTGGAGAATATTCTTCTGGACTTGGTTCACCCAGACCAAACTGGGTTTATTAAAGGGCGACAGTCATCTCATAATATGCGCCACCTTCTTAATGTGGTTTGGGGGGTGTCCCAGGGGAAAGAGAGGGTAGGCGTTATCTCCCTGGATGCAGAAAAAGCGTTTGATAGATTTGAATGGGAATATCTATTTGAGGTACTGTCCTGGTTTGGTCTGGGTGAACAGTATATTGGATGGGTGCAAGCCATGTACGTGGCTCCAAGGGCTAGGATCTTGGTGAATGGGGTGCTTTAGGACCAATTCCATCTTGGGCGGGGTACGAGACAGGGATGCCCATTGTCCCTGATTTTGTTTGCGTTGGTCATAGAACCGTTGGCAGTGGTGATTCACCAACACAAAGGTATTGAGGGGATTAAAGGGGCAAGGGGAATCCCGCATAAAGTTGCGCTGTATGCGGATGATATGCTCCTCTTTGTGCATAATCCACAGAAGTCGATACCTCCCATATTAGCTTTGATTAAGGAATTTGCAGAATTCTCTGGCTATAAGATTAATCTGGGGAAGTCAGAATTACTTCATTTTCCGGGGTTTGGGCAGGAAACAGAGAAGTGGGGGCTGAGGGTAGTCCAATCCAGCTTCATTTACTTAGGGGTTAAGGTGGGCAGGACATTGGGTTCTCTGTATGGTCTGAATTACTCCCCTTTGATTAAAATTGTAGAGGCTGATCTCAGACGGTGGGCCCAGATTCCTATCTCTTGGCTTGGGTGAGTAAATCTTATTAAAATGAATATCCTTCCCAGGATCCTTTATCAGATGCAAATGCTTCATTTGGAGTTAACAAAAGGGGACCTGAAGCGAATGGAATGTGCCTTCTCCAATTTTATCTGGCAAGGGAAAAGGCTGAGGGCTAGTTTTCACAGGCTGAAAGTGGAGAGGGGTAAGGGTGGGTTAAATTTCCCAGACCTGAGTAATTATTATTTAGCAATACAGGAGAGATATCTGGCAGACTGGGTCCATCAACCCAGAGTAGCTAGTTGGGTAGGTTTGGAGCAGATGGGAAATGCGGGCAGACTCACTGCATTTTTACATATCGAAGGACTAAAGGCATTTAAAATGGCAGGGAATGGCAACCCACTAGTAGGGATGGTGCTGGAAGCCAGGACATTGCTCAGGAAGCGGAGGACTGTCCACCAGGGAGAGACAGTGTTGCTCCCAATTGCTGGAAATCCTTTTTCAAACAACATGAAGTTTTGCTGTATTCCGACTATTGCAGTTAGCTCCAGCACTCAAACTGCCCCAGAGAGTAGCGGGTTAATTTCTATGCAGAGCATAGAACGTTGAGCTCGAGCTTGGTTCAAACCTTTGTCTGCTGCACTTTGAAGTGCAACTGTCAGATTCTTTACTCTGCCTAACTGAACAGCCGCTCTGGAGATTTCTCCTTTGCTCACGGTTCGAAAGTCAGTTAAGGTCCTCAGTTTTACCGGTTATTTTTCACAAGTTTCGGTTCAAATCTCTGTCTGTGGTACAGTAAGTACTAGGTAGTGAACTAGACATAGTAAACTTGTGGAAATTGTAAAAATAGATTTTTCGACCGGTTCGCCTGAACCGACCGTTTAGTGATTTATATATTCTGTCTTTGTTTTTAAACTTAGAGTGTGGTTACTGGTCCTTATCGGTTTAAAAAGAAAATGCATTTTCTTGTGGTTTTTTTCCAATACCCATGACACGGTTAGAAACCGATAAGGGTGCCTTGCCTGGTTGCTTGCCATAAAAAGGGTACGTTTATGGTTAGGATGGCTGTGTCTGAGAAACCCAAAAGAAAAACTGGGCCCACTGGGTTTCAACACTGCAGTGTGTGTGGGGAGGTCTTTGCTAAGGCTGATCCCCACACCACCCGTGTTTATTGTCTGGAGTTTGGCCACCTCAATTCAGACTGCCAAATCTGTACACAGTTCCCCAAGTCTACCCTAGAAAAAAGATTAGGTAGGCTCAGGGATAAAGAGGCCGTGAAGTCCGATGACCCGGATTGCCAGCCCGGTTCGGTTCCAACCGAACCTGAGGGAGTGCCCTCTGACCAGGGCAATACTTCTTTGGGCAAGAGGACAGCCGATCCTGAGGGATCCGTTCCTACAAAAAGAAAAAGAAAAGAAAAATCGGCCAGTTTGGATCCAGAGACCCATTTTCCAACCGCTGAAGAGATTGCCAATGCGATAAGAATTGTAGAATTGCTTTGTCCGGTTCCGTCTGATCCAGCGCTTTCTGGCAGGTGCTCAGTTCGGTCAGTTCTTCCAGTTCAAGATTATGCCCCTGAAGATTTCTATGAACCGGATTTGGAGGGGGATGAAGATTATGATGATGATGGTGTGGGAGGTCTGGTTGAGCCCATTGAACCGGACATCTCCCCAGACATGCCTTATGGTGTTTCCCCTCCTAGGCTTTCTGGTCCCCGTCCCACTACATGTTTTACAGGAAAGTGGCAGAAACCCTCCAGCTCCCTGTGGAGAAGCTGTAGAGGAACAAGAGGAACCTGATTATGTGGAGATGATGGACATCCCAGAGTCCACGAGACAGTCTATTCCCCTTCATAAGTCTTTTGGGAAACAGACACAAAAGATTTTAAAAACTCCAAATTCTGTACCTCCTGTCGACAGAAGAATGGACAAAAGGTACACCTTATCAGGTTCTGGTACAGAGTATGTGCATCAACAATGCAGCCATGTTGAGGTTGTGCAGGGTGCAGCCTGTGATAAGGCTAATATACCCTTGGCTTCGCTGCCCCCCAGCTAAATATTCTAGGAAGCTGGATGCCATGGCAAAGAAACAGTACATGGCATCCGCCTTGGGACTCAGGCAGGCTAATTATATGGCCTGTGTAGCCAGGTGCCAGAAGTCCAGGTGGGACACTGTACTGGCACTGGCTAAGCAGGCCTCCCCCCAGCTAGCCTCGGAGCTGGAGAGGGTGGCTGCTGATGGGTTTGAGGCATCTACAGTTCCATGCTGCTGTGGACTCCAATGATGTGTTATCTAAAGTCATGGCTACATCTGTGGCTCTTCGGAGAATGGCTTGGCTCAGATGTACTAGTCTCTCACAGGACACCGAGGCTAAGGCCATGGATTTCCCCATGGTGGGTAATTCTCTGTTTGAGGAGCAGACAGAGAATTACATGAAAAAGATGGATGAGTATGGACCACCTATGAGAGTACACAGGCCAAGGAAAGGCAGGCTAGGGGCAGGGGCAGGCCTTTTCATTGGTCTTTCTACCAAGCACAGGCCTCTTCTCCCTTTCCTCAGAGGAGGTTCTTCAGAGGCAGAGGCAGAAGGGGGATGAGCAGGGCTGCATCCATCCCTCAACCTAAGGCTCCTGTCAAGCAGACACCCTAATGTGTCAGTCCGGGTCAACTCCCCCATTCCTGTAGGAGGCAGGCTGGCTTACTTCGTCCAGGACTGGATGTCTGTTACCTCAGACAAGTGGGTCCTGGAGGTGGTAAGCCAGGGGCTGGTTCTCAGCTTCAAGAAATTTCCAAAGCTGAGGGCCAGATCTTTTCCACCTGCAAGCATCTCTGAAACCATTGCCCTAGAGGCAGAGGTTTCATCTCTGCTGGCTCTAAAGGCTGTAGAGAGAGTTCCTACATTGCACAGGGGCAAAGGTCTGTACTCCAGGTACTTCCTTACCCCCAAAAAAGACAGGGGTGTGGCGACCCATCCTATACTTAAGATACCTGAACAAACATCTTTTAAAACCAAAATTCAAAATGGTGACTCTGAGAATAATCCTTCCCTCTCTAAGGCCAGGGGACTGGCTAGCCTCCCTGGACTTAAAAGATGCCTACTTTCACATTCCCATCAGGTGCTCCCACAGAAAGTACCTCAGGTTCGAATTGCCTTCAGGCCATTATCAGTTCAAAGCTATGTCCTTCAGCCTGACATCAGCTCCAAGGGTATTCACAAAATGCCTATGTAACCCCTAGATGGCGCTATCCCAGGGGCTACTACCCCTGCCTGATTTGCCACTAACAGGTTGAGGGGCCTGGATCCAATGGCGGGTGCCTCCACCCAGAGGTCAGGGTTTGCAATAGTTAAACTAACTTGGTCACAGCCCTCTGGGACACTGCAACCCCCTTCTTCCCACTAGTGGCCCACACAATATATCAGAATTACCTTCACAGTATACACTTACCCCAGGTCTGGTTCCGGCACTGGGACCTCCTGTGAAATGAGATACAGTGCAACAATCACAGTACAGTACTTTAACATAGACAAATACCTCAGGCAGTATAACTTTGCTGAAACAAGCAGCTCTGATTTATTTGGGGATATAACAAGGACAGGGAAATCAGGTTAACTAGCTTATCACTCTAATAATCTACCTATGGCTCTGTGCTGCAGGCCTATCCCTATCAGTTACTGTCCTGGGTACCCAAGCCCTAGTGGCTAGTCCAAACCGTGGCAGCTGGTAGGGGCCCTTTCACACAGAGAAAAGGAGAATTAAACAGTCAGCAGTACAGTAATTCCATTTGGATTTAATGTGGCAATTCAACAGGGAGCAACCCTGAATTAGTACTCACGACCTCCAAATAAGATAGGGTCCTTCAATGTCAGCAGGGCTCACTTGAGGTACACAAACCTCTTCACACATCCATATAAAAGAAAGTACTATACCAGGCAGGCTGCATCTGTATCCTGATCGCAATTACTGCACAATACCCAGGAGAACACACAGCAGATTCAGTTCCTGACAGACAGAGTGCAATTTTCAGCAATTCTTCCAGTCTTCTACAGGGTGAGCCTGGTTTCTACTCTTCAGAGATCCTTTGATTCTTTTCACAGGACGGATTCAGTCCTAACAAGCTGTTACACAAGCTGCAGACCGGAACTCTGGGCCTTACACACGTTTTTTGACTAAAACTGCACACTGAAAAAAGCACAGGGCTCCTTCCTTCTTCACTGCCAAAGCTCAACTGAACTCCAACCGACAAAAACCGGGCACTTCCTTTGAGTTCCTCCCAGTTATTGACTGGATTGGCTGTCACTCACAATAGACTGCTGCTGTTGGTCCAAAAGGCACTGAAGTCTAAACTACATCTCCCAGAGTCACTGCCCATACAATCCTCTTGTGGCTGGCTCAGATTATGAGTCCAAGTTCTGATTCGTCCAAGGCATCATTTTAGAGCTAGCTTACCCACACTGATTGGTCCAGTTCAGCAGTTCAAAACTAGAATGGGAACTAGCAGACACAGTTCTGACTGCAAAAGCAGGTTAGACAAACTGTAATTTCATTATTACTCTAAATAATTTCTGGCAAACAGTTACATCTTTCACATAGGTTCCTTTGCACTCTAGTGACTGCAAAAATGAAGTGAATTGCAGCAGCTCGAGTGGTACTCAGAGAAGAAACACACAGTCCCCCATACAACTAATTATGTCTGCAAGCAGACAGCTCTTAAAGACAGTACCAGAGGTTCTAAAACACTCACTGATAAATGCTAAGCATGCAAACACCATTCAGGCTTGGAGCATTCAAGCAAGCTCCTGGAAGTCTTTTGGGAACCCCCATTTGCAGGGGGGTTACACCCTTCCTGGCCTGGGAAAGCTTGACGTCCGCGTCAAGCAAGTACCCCCATAAGTTTCAACTGCAACCATATACATTTGCATTAGGCTCGCACATGTAATCATCAGTCAATATATCATTTTACCAAGAACACATTTCTGAAACATTGCAGTACGTCACTCTTTACACAGTATTACATACACATTGTACCATAACTCAAGTTATTACCTCTTGTACATGAAACCTGAAGAGGGGCCTCCCTATCAGTTACCTTGGGGCTGGATGGGGCAAGGGCACCATAGAGGGCAACACAAGTAACTGGAGTTAGCACTGATGCTCAGTTTGGGCAGTGAGCTCGGGGACACATACACTCCTTTATGGACAACATTGAGAGGCAAGTCCACAGGCCCCCCAAGTGAATCATAACTGAGGTGCACCACAGGCTTTACAGCTCACCAGTCTTTCTAGGGGAACTGTTATAGTCTCTGCACTCTGAGCCTCATTTTCAGCATTGTCCTCACTTGTCAGGAGTCTCCATGGGGTAGAGAGGCTAGAACTTGGGGCACTTTCAGCTCCAAGAGTTACAGTTCTGAGTCCACAACATTTGGCTCGCATGGAGAGCTTCAGGACACTGGCAGTGGACTGTCAGGGCACTCAAAATACTCTTCTTGTTCGGTGTATCACCAGTCTGCCCCAGTCTATCATTTCCTCCTGAAAGCTCAAACAGTTCAACCATGCACAATGATTCCATTTCATCTGATCTGATGCTTTGCACTTCACTTTCTGGGAGCATTGGCTCCAGGGATGAAGCTGGGGGCTTAGACAGTCCAGAAGGCCCAGCTTTGTCTCCAGTATTGACTAGGGATTGCCCGAAACAATTGACTCAGTTAGTAAGAAGGATAGTATTCAAAGTCACTCTCACTTTCTTCGATATGGACTGACAGTCATGCTCAACTGGGACTTGTGGAGGGAACACTTTAACTTTGCTTCTGTAGGTGCAGACTTTCTTGATCTTTTCTTGCAGCAGCTCTAGTCACTGGTCCAGAGGGGCATCTTCTAGGGCTCAGACTCAATTAAGATTTGTCCAATGGGCAGTAAATGATTTCTATGCATTTTTTACATCTTTTGAATTATTCTCAGGCCTTACTTTGTACACTGGCAGATCATCTAGTTTGCCCACTACAATGTGAGGGAGATGGTGCCATCTGTCAGCAATCTTGTGCTTGCCATGCAGTCCCAGATTTCTTAGCAATACCCGATCTCCCTCCTGGAGTTCCTGTGCTTTCACCTTTTATCATACCTTTCTTTGTTGGCCAGATTTCTTTTGGCAGCCATGGTTTGAGCCAGTTAGTACGCATGAGTTAGCTGGGCCTTTAACTTTGCACATACTGTAAATAGTTGTCAGCTTGAACCCCATCAGGAGAGACCCCAAAACACATCTACTGGTAGTCGAGCTTCTCTTCCAAACATCAGGCGTAGGGGAGAATCCAGTGGCATCACTTTTGGTGCAGTTATAAGCATGTACCAGGGTGCTAATTTGTTGGCTCCATCTAGGCTTGTCCTTTGGGTGCAGGGTGCCTAGCATATCTAGCAAAGTGCGGTTGAAACGTTCAGGCTGTGGGTCCCCTGGGGTGGTAAGGAGTGGTTCTGGACTTTCGCACTCCCCACGAGAAAGCATCTCTTTGATCAGGCGACTCTCAAAGTCTCTCCTTGATCAGAATGGATTCTTTGTGGAGCCCCATAGTGAACAAAGATTTTCTACAAGTACTTTGGCCACAGTGGATGCTTTCTGGTCTTCGGGGAAAGCTTGGGCATATCTCGTGAAATGGTCAGTGACCACCAGCACATTACTGATATTTCTTTGATCTGACTCCAAACTCAGAAAATCAATACAGACCAGCTCCATGGGTGCACTGGTGGTGATGTTAACAAGGGGCAGCCCTCTGGGGCAAAGCTTTCCTCTGTAAGTAGCGACTACAAGTTCGAATGTGTTGCTCCACATCAGCCCCATCTTAGGCCAATAGAATCTGGATCTCACCAAGTCAAGTGTTCTGTCTATACAAAGGTGCCCCATGTGGTTGTGCAAGGACCTCAGTACTGAGTCTCGAAGGCAGTGGGCAGCACTAGTTGTTGTTTGTCTACTTGTCCCCTCTGTCTACTGTTTCTCTGTATAACAGTTTATTGATCAGTTTCAACTTAGGACCTTCTTTGTATAACAGTGCAGTTCTCAAATCAGTGGAGCGTAATTTGGAACATCTTTTCCTGCATAGAGGGCTTCTAAAGCTGCTTTGATCATGGGATGTGGATTTGAGCCCCTGAATACTGTCATTGTCCAGCTGAGGCAGTGCACCAATGTCTATTGCAGAAAAGTGGCAATAGCAGCAGGTATGCAATTCTCAGAGGGTCCCAAGCAATCCACCATGCAGTCCACTTCGTCCGTGGACATTTGTTCCTCCCTGTCAAACTTCGGCAGAGTGCCGAATGTCAGGTTCTGCCAGTCGGACCCAATCATTCTGGGGAACAGGCCTCCGGGAGAAACATCAGCATCTATGTGGTTCAGACCTGCTCGTGTATTCAGCATAGTCATATGTAGATAATGCAGAAAGCCACCTATGGCCAGTGGCATCCAACTTAGCTAGAGGTCTGCACATAGGTCAAAGGATTATTGTCAGTTTTACTAGTATTTTAGCCCCATACAAGTACTCATGGAATTGGTCAACAATAGCCCACTTCAAAGCTAGGACTCTAACTTATGTACAGGATAGTTCTTTTCGGATGGGGTCAGGCTTCTACTGGCAAAGGCCACTGGTCTCAGGCCATTCTCGTGCTCTTGGTACAAGCCCCCAACCCTTGCAAGCTAGCATCAGTGTGCAGGACGAAGGTTTTCTTGGATCAGCATAGGCCAGCACTGGAGCATGGGTAAGTTGATATATGATCTCATGAAAGCAGTCTCACAATCAGGAGTCCAGCTGGCCCAAATACTTCACTCGGATGAAAATACACTCTTTCAGTCTTGAGGATGCTGACTTTGGTATTTTTTGTGGTTGGGGGATACCTTGAGTAAGGTTAAGAAGGCTGGATCACTCTTGAATAGTCCTTGATGAAGTTACCATAATAACCACAGAATCCCAGGTCTTTGCAGTTCTTTTAGATTTTTGGGCTGTGGCCAGGTGGTCAAGGCCTCAACTTTACTTGAGGTCGGTCTCTATTCCTCGGTGGATACTATGTGTCCCACATACTTTACTGATGTTTGAAAAATTGACACTTATCAATGGACAGTTTAAGGCCAAAGTCCTCCAGTCGGTCCAATACCTTAAATAATCTGCTCATGTTCCTCCAGTGAGCTGCCAAACACAATAACATCATCTAGGTATACCAGGCACTCTAGTAAGTTCATGTCCCCACTGCACGCTCCATCAATCGTTGAAAAGTGGCTGGGGCACCTGAAATCCTTGAGGCATCCTCATGAATTCATAGAAGCCAAGCGGACAGATAAAGGCTGTCTTTTCACGGTCCTCTGGGGCCATCGGGATCTGATAGTACCCACTGCGGAGATCCAGCACAGAGAACCACTTGCTCCCGTTTAGGCAGTCAAAGCATCCTGAATGAAGGGCATTGTGTACTGATCAGGGATAGTCCGCCGGTTTAAGATGCGATAATCCACACATCCTTACTGTTCCATTCTTTTCCTCACTACCACAATGGGGAAGCATAAGGGCTTCTGGATTCTTGTATTACACCAGCAGCTAACATCTCTTGCAGATGCCGTCTCACATCATCTATGTCAGCAGGTGCCAGGCGTCGAGACCTCTCACGAAATGGTCTTCGTCATGCAGCGGATATTGTGCTCAGCTCCTTGCACGATCCTACATCCCATTCCTTTAAAGAAAACACCTGGTCTCTCTGGGCAAGCTTCTCACTGATCTTCACTTTCCATTCAGCTGGCAGCGGAGTCGTCGCAAATCAAACAAGTCAGGTGTTACTCTGTCATTCTTCCTTGAACTCTTGCTGCTGGGTAGCACTGCAGTGTCTGCACAATGCACATTAGCCAGGATGCAACCTCTGTTTACTCGAATGTCTCTTTCAGACACATTATGAACTTGGACCTTTACCCTTCTGGCATAAGCATGGGCTCTAGCGGGCAAAATACTAGGCTTGACCAGCAGTCCCTCTGGCAATTTTCCATCGCCTGGTGCATCCAACATTAATATTTTATTCTTAACATCCTTTCTGATACGGACCTCTCCCTGTAAGGTACACTGGGCATTTGGCGCCAGGATCAGAGACTCAGGATCCTTCTTCCATACAATTCCGACTGGTTCCTCTGGTTCTGTTTTCAGCATCTCTCTGTGCCTCATAGGCCTTCTTAATTAAAGCCGAACTCTTAAAGCTCTACTAGTCTTTGACCCCTGTTTTTCATAACACAACTGTGCCAGCCTTCCGAACATATGAGCATTTGTTCCAATCAACAAAGGGACACCATCATACAGTCAGTGGGGGGACACACTAAAGGCTAGGGTCTCTACTTGTTGCCACTCCAGCCACGGAGGTGGGGAAAGACAGCCAAATTCGATATACCCGAATAGGGGTAGGCCTTCTCACTTAACCCCCATACATGCAGTCCTTCTAATGGTTGTAAGTGCGCGTCTGACAAATGCTTTGATACCAATCTTGGAACATAATTGTCACTTGGGAGCCACTGTCTAATATAGCTCTTGTAGACACTCCGTTCACCTTTACAGTGGTCTCATGGAGGACCCACTATTCTGGACCAGTCTGGAGAGGCGGTAGTGGGGCCTGGCAACTGACCTTGCCACAAGGGCGTGAATTAGCATTTTTGGTGCCCTCACTGGGATCATGTCGTGCACCTCTTACCACTGATTTCTTCTCCAAGCTCTCCTGTAGCCTATATGCAACTTTGTCAGTGTCTTTTGGGGACTGGCATTCCCTTTTCATGTGCCCATCTTTCCCACAATTATAGCAAAACATACTTTCTGGAGTTTGAGCTGGCCGAGCGCCACACTGGGAGCCAGGGCGGGTATTACTAACTGGAAACCTTGGTGCCATCTCTGTCTCGGCGTGATAAGCATTTGGAGACATCTCGTCAGTTTCTCCACTTCCATGGTCAAGGAATCGAGTCGGACTGTTATCAGCAGGAGATACATGGTGGGTACCCCCACCCCATAGCAGATGCAGTCGGATATAGGTCAGGGCCTGCACTTGCAGGTGGCCTTCATAAAGGGACTGTTTTGAATTCCGGATCTCTCTCAACAGTTCGCTCCATTGTGACATATCTTTTCCTTGTCAGAGCACTCATTGACTGCCAACCCTCTGCCCTGAACTTCACTTGATGGGTCACCCTCAGTCACTCGGGTCGTGCTTGCAGCTATTGGTGCAGGTCCTCCGAGATCGTCTTTTCTCAACTCCTAATTTCTCTCATTAACTCATCATAGGAGGGTGGGGATTCAGTCGATCTGCCAGGTGTAACTGAAGCAACAGCAGTTCTGAGAAGGGGCAGACTTAAGATCCTGTCCAGCCTGGTTCGTCCAGTTCAATCGCTGGCAAACTACCTTTTCTGAGGCATTCTTGCAACAATTTTCCAGCGAGATACATACACAGACAACAACTCCCTTGGTACTGTTGTGCATCTCTTACTCTCCACCATAGGTCCTCATCAGAATCTGGCTCTCATACACATTCTCAAGGCCTCAAGATAGGCCTGTGCAGTCGCTCAGGGTTACTGGCCCGTTTAGCACGGATGGTAGCCAGGGGCAGGACCTCGGAGGCTCTCACTAACCCTCTTTAGCTTTTCACCTTCCGAGCATTGCCATTCTAGCACTTGGGGGCAACATAGTCTATCCAGGTCTCCCAGTCATCCTCCCTTGGGGGTGGGGAGGTGCCAGAGAAGATCCTCAACCTTCGGTAAGAGTCGTGACTAATGGCAGGTGCAGAAATAGGAGTCTGCATTGGTTCAGCCACCATTACGGGCACTGGAGCAGGAGAGGGTGTTGGGGGAGGAACACCCCCAGGTGGCAAGAATAGTTTCTTCAAGTCCTCCACAGTTTTCCCCTCTCCCAGCAACCATTCAGCAAATTTCTCCTCAAAAGTTTCAGATAGTGGTGGGGGCTGATTCCCCCCCGGGTCTTTACTGTCCTTAGTTATCACTCTCCAAGCAGTGAGGGCTCCCTCTGGGGTAATGGTCTGTGGCACTTTGGAGCTATCTATGGGATCCTTAAACTCTACTAGGGCCAGGAAAGTGTGGGTGAGCAGATTAGCATGCCGACCCACCACCACAGGGTTTTGTAAACCTTCCACCTTGGAAAGTACTCCCTGCACAGTGTCCGTATTGATACCCAGAGGGATGTCCAGGATAAGCATAGCATTTTGGGGTCGATCTCCTCCCAGTACACCACTCCACCAGCGGTGCACAGCCACTTCTGTCGGGGTACCCATTTTTTTCTTAACAGTGGTTCGTAAATATGGCCACTAGAGGACACACAATCCCAGCGGTGAGCCTCCAAGATGTAACCCCTAGATGGCGCTATCCCAGGGGCTACTACCCCTGCCTGATTTGCCACTAACAGGTTGAGGGGCCTGGATCCAATGGCGGTGCCTCCACCCAGAGGTCAGGGTTTGCAATAGTTAAACTAACTTGGTCACAGCCCTCTGGGACACTGCAACCCCTTTCTTCCCACTAGTGGCCCACAATATATCAGAATTACCTTCACAGTATACACTTACCCCCAGGTCTGGTTCCGGCACTGGGACCTCCTGTGAAATGAGATACAGTGCAACAATCACAGTACAGTACTTTAACATAGACAAATACCTCAGGCAGTATAACTTTGCTGAAACAAGCAGCTCTGATTTATTTAGGGGATATAACAAGGACAGGGAAATCAGGTTAACTAGCTTATCACTCTAATAATCTACTATGGCTCTGTGCACAGGCCTATCCCTATCAGTTACTGTCCTGGGTACCCAAGCCCTAGTGGCTAGTCAAACCGTGGCAGCTGGTAGGGGCCTTTCACACAGAAAAGGAGAATTAAACAGTCAGCAGTACAGTAATTCCATTTGGATTTAATGTGGCAATTCAACAAGGAGCAACCTGAATTAGTACTCACGACCTCCAAATAAGATAGGGTCCTTCAATGTCAGCAGGGCTCACTTGAGGTACACAAACCTCTTCACACATCCATATAAAAGAAAGTACTATACCAGGCAGGCTGCATCTGTATCCCGATCGCAATTATTGCACAATACCCGGAGAACACACAGAGATTCAGTTCCTGACAGACAGAGTGCAATTTTCAGCAATTCTTCCAGTCTTCTACAGGGTGAGCCTGGTTTCTACTCTTCAGAGATCCTTTGATTCTTTTCACAGGACGGATTCAGTCCTAACAAGCTGTTACACAAGCTGCAGACCGAACTCTGGGCCTTACACGTTTTTGACTAAAACTGCACACTGAAAAAGCACAGGGCTCCTTCCTTCTTCACTGCCAAAGCTCAACTGAACTCCAACCGACAAAAACCGGGCACTTCCTTTGAGTTCCTCCCAGTTATTGACTGGATTGGCTGTCACTCACAATAGACTGCTGCTGTTGGTCCAAAAAGGCACTGAAGTCTAAACTACATCTCCCAGAGTCACTGCCCATACAATCCTCTTGTGGCTGGCTCAGATTATGAGTCCAAGTTCTGATTGTCCAAGGCATCATTTTAGAGCTAGCTTACCCCACACTGATTGGTCCAGTTCAGCAGTTCAAAACTAGAATGGGAACTAGCAGACACAGTTCTGACTGCAAAGAAAGCAGGTTAGACAAACTGTAATTTCATTATTACTCTAAATAATTTCTGGCAAACAGTTACATCTTTCACATAGGTTCCCTTGCACTCTAGTGACTGCAAAATGAAGTGAATTAGCAGCAGCTCGAGTGGTACTCAGAGAAGAAACACACAGTCCCCCATACAAACTAATTATGTCTGCAAGCAGACAGCTCTTAAAGAGACAGTACCAGAGGTTCTAAAAACACTCACTGATAAATGGCTTAAACGCCAAACACCATTCAGGCTTGGAGCATTCAAGCAAGCTCCTGGAAGTCTTTTGGGAACCCCCATTTGCAGGGGGGTTACACCTAGCAGTAGTAGTAGTGGCCTTTTTAAGAAGGAAAAATATTTCCGTATTTCCATACCTGGACGACTGGTTCATTGTGGGTCATTTCCCAGACCAAGTCAAGTCAGACCTTCAAGTGACTCAGCAAGTGCTCTCTTCCCCAGGATTCCTTCTCAATCTTCCCAAGTCAGTTCTTGAGCCTGTACAGCTCCTCACCTTCATGGGGTAGAGTTGGATACAGTCAAAGCAAGAGCTTTTCTTCCCCTGGGAAGGGAAAGGGCTGTTGTAGAGCTGGCTTCTTCATTCCACCTTCTGGTCTCCCGGCCAGCAAGGCACTTTGTTCAACTTCTGGGCCACATGGCAGCTTCTACATCAGTGGTCCAAGGGGCCACATTTCAGATGAGGGACATTCAGTTTCACCTGAGGGCCTTTTGGTCTCAGAAGAAAGATTCTCTAACCAAACTAGTTCCAGTGACCCAGACTCTGATCCAGGCTATCCAATGGTGGCAGGATCAGGGCAACTTCAGGCAAGGAGTCCCATTCGTCACTCAGTCTCACTCTGTGGTCCTAACCACGGATGCTTCTCTACTGGGGTGGGGAGCCCATCTGGGGTCTCTCACAGCCCAGGGGCTGTGATCGCCTCAGGAATCCCTTCTTCATATCAATCTCTTGGAACTCAGGGCGGTCTTTCTGGCCCAGCAAGCTTGCTCTCAGTCAGTGCAGAACAAGGTGGTTCAGGTTAGGACAGACAATACCACCACCATCTGGTACATCAACAAGCAGAGAGGCACTCAGTCCACGGCCTTGTGCACGGAAGCCAAGAAGTTGTGGTCCCTAGCTTATTCTCTGCAGACCTCTCTGATAGCAGTCTATCTTCCAGAGAAGGACAATGTGCTAGCAGATGCATTGAGCAGGATCTCCCAGGGCCATCACGAATGGTCCCTGGACCCTCTGGTGTTGAAAGTGATTTTTTCAAGGTGGGGCACTCCAGAGATAGATCTCTTTGCAGCCCCAGACAATCACCAACTTCCTCTGTTTTGTTGCAGACTCCCAGTCTTGGGCTCAGTCCCTCTGGATGCTCTGATTTTGAACTGGGAAGGGAAATTTCTATATGCCTTCCCTCCCTTTCCTCTACTGTTTAAGGTTCTGGTCAGTGTAAGGTCACAACCTTGCAAAGTGATTCTGATTGCTCCAGACTGGGCCAGGCAGCCTTGGTACCCCCGTTGCTGTCCCTAGCAGTCCATCTTCCCCTGTCTCTTCCCAGGAATTACAACCTGTTAACCTCCTCTCAGGGGGGGATTTGGTACCCCAATCTTCGGTCTCTCAATCTCAATACATGGCTCTTGAAGAGTTAGAGTATGCAGATTTGCATCTGTCCCATGGGGTTCTGGATATTCTCAAAGCCTCTCGAAAGCCTGCCACCAGAAAAACTTACAACTCCAAATGGAAAAGATTCAGCATTTGGTGTTCCAAGAAGCATATGTCCCCAGACACTGCTGAATTGTCTACAGTTCTGGATCATATGGTTCATCTTAATGGCCTAGGCCTCAGACCAGCTACTCTCAAAGTACATTTGTCAGCTGTTTCTGCTTTTCTGTCAGCAGGTAAGCCTTCCTCACTGTCATCTCACCCTGTATTCTGTAAATTTTTCAAGGGATACCAATCCCCCTTTAGGGATCCTACCCCTGCTTGGGATCTTAATGTTTGCATTGCTCAGCTTATGCAACCCCTCTTTTGAGCCTTAGTCTTCAGCAGAGCTTAAGTACTTGACTTGAAAAAATGTGTTCCTGGTAGCTATTACCTCTGCCAGGCGTACCAGTGAATTGCAAGCTCTGTCAATGGAGCCTTTTATCTCATTCCATAGAGATAAGGTGGTCCTTATAACTTATAGGAGGTTTTTACCTAAAGTGGTTTCAGATTTTCATCTGAACCAATCTATGTCTCTCCCTGTGTTCTTCACTGATCATTCTTCTTCAGGAGAAAGAAGTTTACACAGTTTGGATGTTAAAAGAGCCCTTAGTTACTACATTGAGCGTACTAAGGCTCACAGGTTTGACTCCCTTCAGTTGTTTCTCACTTATGGGGAAGTGGGTAAGGGCAAACCTGCCACTAAGATAACTATTGCCAGTTGGATTGTCTCTTGTATTCAATTCTGCTATGAGAAGCTAGGCAAAACACCTCCATCAGGCCTGAGGGTCATTCGACTAGAGGTACAGCTGCTTCCCTGGCTGCAGCCAGGGATATTCCTTTGCTAGAGATATGTAAAGCAGCCACCTGGAAAACAGTCCATACATTTACCAAGCATTACTCCCGGGACATCCAGGCTAGGAGTGATGCTCGGTTTGGTACAGCAGTACTGCAGAGCCTATTCCCAAGGTCGGTTCGATTCCCTCCTCCATGGAGGTACTGCTTGGTGTCTGCAATAGTCAGAATACACCAAGACTTCATGTTGTTTGAAGAAAAAATTACTCACCTTAGTAATTATGTT
Organism: Neoceratodus forsteri; assembly: GCA_016271365.2. Taxonomy (NCBI): domain Eukaryota; kingdom Metazoa; phylum Chordata; order Ceratodontiformes; family Ceratodontidae; genus Neoceratodus; species Neoceratodus forsteri. The sequence goes on from CM057450.1 coordinate 386,233,620, forward strand.
TCTTCTAATGGAGTCTTGCTGTATTCTGACCCCCCTCCCTACCTCCCCTCTCAGAACCTGTTTTTGGGAAGTGGGCTGGCAGGTGCAGTGTTGCACCCCAGGGGTGCATTTGGGTACCCCCTCCTTTTATCCTTTTAGAGAGGGGAAGTGGGTTATATTATTAAACCATCTTAAGTTGTTCACTACCTGGTTTTTGATTTTGGATTTCTTGACTTGAGTCTTTTGGGGATCCAAAATATTCGATTGCCATTTGGCTAGTAAAAATTTTACAATTTCCACATAGTAGTTAGTATTAGCTCATAAGACTCTGACAGTTGCGCTTCAGAGTGCAGCAGACAGAGGTTTGAACCGAGCTTGAGCTCAGTGTTCTATGCTTTGCATAGAAATTAACCCTCTACTCCCCGGGGTAGTTTGAGTGCTAGGGCTAACTGCAATAGTCAGAATACAGCAAGATTCCATTAGAAGAAACATAATTACTAAAGTGAGTAATTTTTTCTTTCCTGCCGGGGATGGAAAATGGAGGGTTCTGAGAGTGGGAGAAGAGAGGGATCCTAAGTGTGAGTAATCTGCTGATACGGGGGAAATTAAGCACATTTGCTCAAATACAGCAGAATCTCCAGCTTGGTAGGCAACATCAGTTTCGATACTGGCAGGTTAGGGCCTTTATTGGTAGTTTGGGGAGAGACAAAACAGGGCAGTTCAAATTGGACCCGGTGGAGAACCTTGTATACTAGGCTAAGGTTGATCCCAAGGGGTTTATCGAAAGCGGCTAAGCAGGGGAAACAACAATTTCCAGATCTAACTGAGAAAACCAAGAGGCTGTGGGAAAGAGACCCGAGTAGGGATATATCAGAGAAGAACTGGGTGGTGGTGCTCCAGATGCACTCTGGGATAATGGTTTGTAACAAATTTAAGGATGCATTCTTTAAGTTTGTGCATCGGCTACCGGTTATAGTGCACAGGGCCAATCCATCAGTATCCCCTATAAGTGGCAGATGAGTGGTGGAAAGGGGCACACACATTCATTGTTTTTAGACTTGCCCTGTCCTGCAGCACTTCTGGGGAGAAGTTGTGGCAGAGGTCGCTAAAATGGTGGGTAAAGATATAAGAAGGGACCCTTTTGCCTGTTTATTTGGTATAGAAGTGGATGAAAGGGAAGAATGGGTGCCCCTCCATAGATGGATAAGAACATTGTATATACTCACCCGCCACTGCATACAAAACACGTGGGTCTCCCAAGTTAAACCTACAGTGCAGCAAAGGTGTACTTTAACCCTGTGGACCCTGGCTCTGGAGAGGCTTACAATGATGGTTCGAGAGAGAGAGAGGCGACTCTCATTCAGAATTGGTCATCATTTTTGTCCTCTCTGAGTCCTGTAGAGGAGTTGATGCTTGGGGGCAGCCTAAGTGGGTGAGGACCTGGAGGGTATAGTTATTGCCTCATGGTAGAGAGACCTGTGGATTTGTAACCAAGTGAGAGACCCCCTGAGATTATGTAATATATTGGGGATACTTGTTGATATAATGCCTGGTAATATTATGAGATATATTGATATGAATTGTACACATTTTACTGCGCCTGATTGTCTTTGTTTTTTTATGTGCTTTTTATCTGTTATATGTTGTATAAAATTAATTATTTGAAACTTTAATAAAGAAATTACACACAAAAAAAGACTGTTTCTGCACCACAGGGGCCAACACCACATACTTTTAAGCTTACTGACTTAGTTGCTAACAAAGGAGAGCCTGCACATCAGAAAAATGCAGTAAGGCTACTGTACAGGGGAGGCACATTAGAACAGATGGTGACAGGATTGTAATTTGGGATGAGGATGCACTGGGTGTGGTGTCTCGATATGGTCTCTCTCTCTCTCTCTCTCTCCCCACCTCCCCCGATCTCTTGCTTGGGATGGGGGAAGGGATGACAGCGCACGTCTTATTAGGCTGAGAGTTACAGACTTCATACTTTGTTTGATCTCTGCATAGTCAATCGATTGTTGTGCGAATGAGCTGGCAGCAGTGAGTGCTAGAATGCGAACCCGCCATATAGTACTTGTTCGGGGGGAACAGTTACAAAACCAGTATCTGGGCAGCCTAATTCAGTGTTTCTGTTTTTGCTGTAGAGTTGCATGTAACCCCTAGATGGCGCTATCCTAGGGGCTACTACCCCTGCCTGATTTGCCACTAACAGGTTGAGGGGCCTGGATCCGATGGCGGGTGCCTCCACCCAGAGGTCAGGGTTTGCAATAGTTAAACTAACTTGGTCACAGCCCTCTGGGACACTGCAACCCCCCTTTCTTCCCACTAGTGGCCCACACAGTATATCAGAATTACCTTCACAGTATACACTTACCCCCAGGACTGGTTCAGACACTGGGACCCTCTGTAAAATAAGAAGATACAGTGCAACAATCACAGTACAATACTTTAACATAGACAAATACCTCAGGCAGTATAACTTTGCTGAAACAAGCAGCTCTGATTTATTTAGGGGGATAGAACAAGGACAGGGGGAAATCAGGTTAATTAGCTTATCACTTTTACTCATCTACCTATGGCTCTGTGCTGAGCCTATCCCTACCAGTTACTGTCCCTGGGTACCCAAGCCCAGTGCCTAGTCCAAACCGTGGCAGCTGGTAGGGGCCTTTCACACAGAGAAAAGAAAAATTAGTTAAACAGTCAGCAGTACAGTAATTCCATTTGGATTCAATGTGGCAATTCAACAGGGAGTGACCCTGAATTAGTACTCACGACCTCCGAACAAGATAGGGTCCTTTAATGTCAGCAGGGCTACTCTTGAGCTCCATGAGACTCCTCACACATTTATATGACAAACTGCAACAGGCAAAAGTCCTTTAATGGCAGCAGGATTCACTTGAGCTACACAAGCCTCCTCACACATTTATACGGTAAAAAGAAAGTACTATACCAGGCAGGCTGCTTCTCCATCCCGATCACAATTACTGCACAATACCTGGGAGAACACACAGCAGATTCAGTTCCTGACAGACCGAGAGCAATTCAGCAATTTCTCCAGTCTTCTACAGGGTGAGCCTGGTTTCTACTCTTCAGATATCCTTTGATTCTCTTCACAGGACGGATTCAGTCCTAACAAGCAGTTACACAAGCTGCAGACCGGAACTCTGGGCCTTACACACGTTTCCCGACTAAAACTGCACACGAAAAGCACAGGGCTCCTTCCCTCTTCACTGCCAGAGCTCAACTGAAACTCCAGCAGACAAAACCGGGCACTTCCTTTGAGTTCCTCCCAGTTCTTGGCTGGATTGGTTGTCACTCACAATAGATTGCCCCTGTTGGTCCAAAAAGGCGCCGAAGTCCAAACTACATCTCCCAGAGTCACTGCCCATACAATCCTCTTGTGGCTGGCTCAGATTACGAGTCCAAGTTCTGATTCGTCCAAGGCACCATTTTAGAGCTACCTTAACCCACACTGATTGGTCCAGTTCAGCAGTTCAAAACTAGAATGGGGAACTAGGCAAACACAGTTCTAACTGCAAAGAAAGCAGGTTAGACAAACTGTATTTTCATTATTACTCTAAATGATTTCTGGCAAACAGTTACATCTTTCAGATAGGTTCCCTTTGCACTCCTAGTGACTGCAAAAATGGAGTGAATTGGCAGCAGCTCGAGTGGTACTCAAGCAGAGAAACACACAGTCCCCCCATACAAACTAATTATGTCTGCAAGCAGACAGCTCTTAAAGAGACAGTACCAGAGGCTCTAAAAACACTCACAGATAAATTGCTTAAACGCCAAACACCATTCAGGCTTGGAGCATTCAAGCAAGCTCCTGGAAGTCTTTTGGGAACCCCCATTTGCAGGGGGGTTACATGCAGATTCTCAAACCTTAGTAGCTAGTTGGACCCATTACAGCTGCGAGGTAAGAGAATTTCTAAAAATGAATGGCCCGATTCTCAAAGCTCCCGGCATGGCGCAAGGGGCTTATGCCACAAAGAATGGCACACAATTCCCCTTGCACCAAAAGATGCACTGGGAGTGATTCTCAAAGGCAGCCTGCATCAACCGCAGGCTGCGAGAGACAAATGGGGCTTGCACCATCAGTAATGGCCTGCGGTATGGCACTAGGGTTTGCTGCAGATGCTGGCTGGCAAATCCGCTATATCAGGATTCACTGAATTCTCCCAGATGGCTAATTTCTAAGTACTGTTAGTCCAGCCAGGGCTGGTCTAAGGGTACTGTCAGCACTCTTGGAGAGCTGAGCAACATGGTAATGTTCCACGGCCCCCAGCCCCAATAACCATTTTGATAAATTAAATATTCCCTGGTGGCAAGTGGACCCCACCAGCTCCAATCCCCATTTATTAATAAAGTATCATATCCCTTGTAGTCTAGCTGCCCCTCCCAGCCCGATTCCCCATTTATTAATAAAATTATCATATCCCTGGTAGTCTGGCAGACCCCCCCCCCAAGCCCTGATCCGTGTTTATTAATAAAAGTATCATATCCCTGGTAGTCTAGCAGACCCACCTCCCAGCTCCGATCCTCATTTATTAATAAAATGATCATATCCCTAGTAGTCTAGCAGAGCCCCCTTCCAGCCCAGATTCCTGTTTAATAAAAGTATCATATCCCTGCTAGTCTAGAGGACCCCCTCCCAGCCCTGATCCCTATTTATTAATACAATTATCAGATCACTGGTACCTAGCAGACCGTCTCCAAGCCCTAATCCCCATTTATTAATAAAAGTATCATATCCCTGGTAGTCTAGTGTACCCACCTCCCAGCCCCGATCCCCTTTTATTAATAATATTATCATATCCCTGGTAGTCTAGCAGACCCCACCAAGCCCTGATCTTCATTTGGATAACTTAACTAATCCCTGGTGGTGTAGTGGACCCCCACTTCCCTACCCCGGCTGGCAGTGCCCCACCACCCCACTCCCCATCCCCAAACTGAGCTAACGACTGACATACCCCATTGCTCACCACCACGGCCAGTCGCTGACTGAGCTCTAAATGAGCACAAACTGTATACTGTACGGGCTCAGTGATTGACAGCCCACTGAGCTGTCAGTCAGTGAGTGCATACTGAATACAGTAGCTGCTCATTGGGAGCTTTCTCGGTGGCCAGCCATAGTGGTTAGTGGTGGGCTGTGCCAGCCACTGGCTCAGTTTGGGGATCGGAGGAGTGGGGTAGTGGGGCACTGCCTGCTGGGGTGGAAGGTGGGGGTCCACTACACCACCAGGGAATATTTAAGTTATCAAAATGGGGATTGGGGCTTGGGGGGGGGTCTGCTACAGTACCAGGGATATGATAATGCTATTAATAAATGGGGATTGGGGCTGGGAGAGGGTCCACTAGACTAGCAGGGGTATGATCATTTTATTACTAAGGGTAGATTGGGGCTGGGAGTGGGGTCCGCTAGACCACCAGAGAATGCTTTGTTGCGCTGCTGCAGACTTGCAGCAGCCTGTACACATCTACAATCTGTTTGGTGCATGGCTGGGTTGCCACAAGCCATGGGACTTTGTTGCCAGGACCCTACCTAATAGTGAATTGGGAGCAGGGCCCCTGGCAATTGGCACAAGCTGCCTTTGGCGTGGCTTGCGTCAAGTTTTGAGAATTGGGCCTGAAATGTGGCTATATTTCCAGAGTTTTTCCAAAGGAGTAACCTTATTTGTCTGGTCCTTTCCTAGAGGGCAAGGGATGGTGGATTAGCCTTGCAATACTGTTTGAGGAGCAGTATTAAATTGGTATGGTGGAAAAATTACCCCCTTATTGTATTCTGTTTTATGTCTGTGAAAGATTTAAAGTGGGTTGTGCATAGTGTGAAACTCTAGACAGTCTTTAGTGACAGACTGTCTGTCTGCATCATTCACTGACAAAAAATAGATTAAGCGGTACCTGCACTTTTCTGCCTCAAAGTCTGAGTTTACAGTGATAGACAGAACCTTCTCTGTGCTGGCTGCAACTTTCCATGCGAGACAGATGTCAGAGTGTGAGTGTGTGTGTGTGGGGGGGGCATAAAATGAGGAACATCACTAGTATTGTGGGAGATAATAATGAGAGTAGATGTGTTTCGTCAGACAGCAGTGTATGGATTTAGTGATAACAATATAATGTTTGAAACATTAATGTGTGTTACTGCCTGCTGAAACTTATCTAATGCTGTAACTGTGTATCTGATGTGACGTGTGGAAAAAATATATACTGTATATTGGTGAAATCATTGTTTAATTTAGGGCAGTTTTCTCAAATGTCTCTCTTCTGTGAATCCCCAGAATGGTTACATCTTGAAATGATGCAGTTTGCTAGGTGGAGGCGCAACTGCAACTTGCTGAGCTGTTGAAGGGGTGAGGGCTCATTCAGGAACAGCTGACTGAGGTTGGGTTATGGGGAGAGGGGTTCTTGGGCAACTTGCTGGACTGTGGGAGATTTGTGTCTGGAAATAGCTAAGGTGCAGGTTGCTAGGCTGGGGGCAGGGGGTAGCAGGGTAGCAAATTCTATTACAAATTACCCCCAAAATGTACCAGAATACACCAAAAGACCCAACATTTTCTGGTAGCCTAGGCGGCTCCCAGACCCCCAGCTTATACTTTAGATTTAGATTTTCGAACCTTGTGTGTACACTTTTTTAGAGGCTGACTATACCACTGCTTCATTAATGGGTATGCACGAACAGGGGCAGCAAATTTTAATAGCTGAGGATCAAGTTTGCCATGGCCTGCAGACTTGTCCATTTTAGTTTTTAGTAATTGATTCAGGACTTTTTTTTATTTGTAATCAACTGGAAGTGAAAAAGTCAGGGTGGCTGGTTGATTTTTTGTAAATTACCTTTCCAAGGCACGTCTTCTAGTACTGTACATTCACAGCAGATGGCATTGTGCATGTTGCCTATTGTCCCTTAGCCCTGGAGCTGGCTGTATGCCCCAGTGTGACTCCACTAACATCTAAAGCTGGTACCTTCAATGTCAGTAAAATGGTTTCCATGACCTTTGGCACCAGGCAGTGACTGGCCAAAATCCAGTCTTTACGACCATGGGATGACTTCCAGCTGGAGAAAGTCTCCACATTTACTAAAATGTTTTTAAGTGTGTGCAATCAACGTACCCCTCTAGAAAGTAAAAGACTTCCAAAAAATCACATACCCTGAGCTATGGAAAGAATTAGAAAATTAATTAACTTGAAAGATGGATTATGGAGAAAAACTTGTAAGTCTCTTAAGTAATTAGGACTGGTCTAAATTTAAGTTGCTCAAAAATCAATGTAAAAAATTGGTACAGAATACTAAAAAGAACTATTATAGTAAAATAGAATCAATTAGGAATCCCTCCTCTTACTGGAACCTAATCAAAAGCTTTGACCCAGCTACAAACATTAAGATCGCAGTGAACTTTGTAAATTAGAATGGTCTAAATCAACCTCCTCAATTTACAGTAAATGTGTTAAATGAATACTTTTGCAGCTTACCTGATACAAACATTACAAATGTTGGCAGTAGAAATGAGGGAGAGAATTTGGATTTAAAAATGTGTGAATTCCAAGGTTTAGAGTTAAACAAATTAAAGTCAAAGAACTGATAATTGAGCTGGGTAAACTAAATAAAAAAAATCACCTGACCTTGGCCAGACTGAGATATCCTTCTTAAAAATGTCCACTGAAATAATATCACCAGTGTTTGTCAGCTTGTTTAATAGAACTTAAATGAAGGAAGATTTCCAGAATATTGGAAGCACACTAAAGTGATTCCAGTTTTTAAAGGGAAGGATCACAATAACCCATCAAATTATTGATTAATCGAGCTGCTGTCTGTTCTGTCCAAGCTCCTGGAGAAGATGTTATGTAATCAGTTAACTGAATACTTGGAGCAGTATTCACTGTTAGCAAATCAACAGTCAGGATTCAGAACTGGGAAGTCAACTGACACCGCACTTGCTGACTTTGTAAGCAAAATGGCTGGTGACTTGGACGAAGGGAGGCTTGTGTGCATAATGTATGTTGACCTTTCGAAAGCTTTCAATCTCATTGACCATGAAGTTTTGTGTAACGGATTGACTAAGATTGGCCTAGCATCTGAGACCTTAAATTGGTTTCAGAGCCACCTTACTGGAAGAATGCAGTTGGTCATGGTTATCAATGTCCAGTCTAGGGTGGGGCAGCTAGTTCGAGGAGTCCCCCAAGGGTCTGTTTTTGGCCCGTTGATATTTTTGATGTAAATGATTTAACAAAAGTGTTAAAGAATTCAGACATAAAGTTATACGCTGATGACACGGTTCTGATTAGTTCTTCACATAATGAAGCAGAAATGGAAGTTCAAACTTAGGAAGACTTCAATAGATCAGAAACATGGTTTCAAAATTCTGTATTAGTTTTAAGTCAAAAGAAGACCCAATCCATGTTGTACTCATCTTTTAGTGGCAAAAAAACAAAATGACAGTATATTAAATACCAGGCTATTGAATGAAGATTTGATTACTACAGTAAATGAATATAAATATCTTGGTGTACTAACTGATAATTTCTTGATATTTGATAAGCACTTAATAAACACAATAAAAAAGTAAACTGCAGAATAGGTGCATTAAGAAGGAATTCAGTAGAGGAGGAACTACGGAGATGGCGAGAATTAACAATCTCTTGGATGGGCCGTATTAACCTACTTAAGATGAACATACTGCCTAGAGTGTCATATCTGATGCAGATGATACATATTGGCCCAATCATAAAAGATCTTAAAAGGATAGCGAGGGCCTTCTCTGGGTTCCTGTGGTGGGGCAGCTGACCACGAGCCGGCCTTAGTAGACTACAGTCGGATGGATCCAGGGGTGGGCTGAACTTCCCAGACATCTGGAACTACTGTCTGGCCATACAATACAGGTACCTGAGTGACTGGGTCAGTAGACCTCGATGTGCTGGATGGTTAGACTTGGAGAAGGGGGAGGGTCTGGTCAGACTCTCAGCCTATCTGGGAAGGGAAGGACAGAAAGCCTATAGTAGGCTGAGTGATGGGAACCCCTTAGTAATGGCAGTGTTGGAAAAATGGAGGCAAATCAGGAAGCTGGCTGGAATAGGACAAGAAGAAGCCTTGCTACTCCCTCTGGTAGGTAACATGGGCTTTCTTGCAGGATTAGAGGACAGTGGATTCCAGCTGTGGGAGGCTAAGGGAGTTGGATGTGTGGGAGAGTTCTGGAGAGATGAGCGGTCGATCTCCTTTGAGGACCTGAGGGCGGGCCTAGAACTTCCTGGAGCGCACAGGATCTTCCTGGACATAAAGTCTCCACCACTCATTCACACTAATGGGATCTGCGCCAGAGGCACTAGGACCCAGCGGGAGCAAACTTTTTGCCAGAGGGTCGGCACCAGAGATGGAGCTGTGAGGAGCAGCACCGTGAGCCTCAGCTCGTGCGGTAATGACTATCTCGGCCTCGACCCTCCAACAGCCTCAGTTCCTTTTTTCCCGCCGTTGAGTGCACTTCAGTGATGACGTCGCTCCCCTGCCGGTAGTCAAACTTCAAACTAGCACCACAGTTTTCAGTTTTTTATTTTATAGCATTTTTTTTTAATGAAGTACTGCTACAGTAATTTATTCTTAAGAAAGAAGTCAAAGCCTACATTGACGGAGTCGACCATGGACGGGTCAGGTGATGGTAGAGAGACTTCGTATAAAAGCTGTTCAGCCAGCCGGGCTGGGTCCGGTCTGTCGCCTTCTCCGGAAGGGGTGTGACAATGGATGGTCCAGTGCCCGAGGGGAGGGGTGGTCCCCCTGGAAGCATAAATGAAAACGGTCACATTCTCGGCACCATTCGGCCTTGAGCTCTTCTTCGGCCAGTAGGTCGAGAAAGAGAAGGCATCACTCGAGGTCGCCCTCTGATATGTCTGCGCGTCGACGGTCAGTCATTGGGACCAGTTGCCGGTCACCTCTGTCAGAGTCGTTGGTTTCTGGTTCTGGTCGCTGACTTCTTCGACATCGGTGCCCTTCCCCACCTTCTATTTATTTATTTTATTTATTTATTAGAACATCAGTTTAACAACCTTTGCGCCAGAGGCTCATTTACAAAGGTACCTTGTCACAGTGCGGACAAAACAGTGCAAGAAACAAACATCAAGGCAGACAAAAAATCAGAGTACATTTAGGAATCAGCCAAAAATACAGGCATATGTCAAACACAGTATACAACAGGCTTACATGTGCGCTTTACAGAGTAGACAATATACGGTAGTTACATGGAGATTGATTCAGTGGGCAGAATAAAGGTAAGGCTGGGTGGAAGGTATCAGAAGAGGAGTGTGGGGAAGATAGTAGCAAGTAAAAGTAGAGCTGGACAGAAGGTCAGAGAGCGGCTCAGTGAGCTTTGTCTGGAAGGATAGGAGGAGGCTTAGAGGCAGGTACAGCTGCGTGTTGAGAGCAGGTGATTTCTAAGGCTGGTTTTAAAATAAGATAACGAGGCGGCATCAGTGACTCCGGCAGGGAGGGCGTTATACCAACAGGGGGCTCTGTAGGGGTAAGCCCTTTGACCCTGTGCAGGTTTTCGCCGTATAGCCAGTGCAGTTTTGTGGATATACGGGCATGCACTGTAGGGTTTGCTCGGTGGATAGTGGTTGACAGACCCGTGGGGATAGCCCAAGGAGTGATTTTTTGGTAGGAGGCAGGTTTGGTATTTGAGGCGCCATCTAGGTTGAGTAGATTAGCCATGGTGTAAGAAGGCAAGTGTGGTTAGACTAGAGCCCCAGTTATGAGCCTGCAGGCCTTGTTTAAGGTGAGGCGGATCTTGTGCAGGGAAGTCTGGTCTGCTGCACCATACACAGGTAGGCATAGTCTCACCAGAGGTAGAACAGAGGATGTGACTGCAAGTCGGAGGGCATCCGTGGGGAGGCAGTTTTATGACGATGAGGATACCCAGCCAGTGTTAGAGGCTGAGGCAGGGGCAAAGATGTGGGCATGAAAAGAGAGGGCAGGGTCAAAGGTTATACCTAGGTATTTATAAGAGTGAACTAGCTCAATAGGGAGTTTAGAGGTGGAGTGGACTGCTAGGGATAGTTACTGGATTTATTTTGGGGGTGGGCAAAGAGCATGGTTTTGGTTTTCTTTAGATTAATTACGAGTCTGTGCTCAGTAAACCAGGCTTCTGCGTCATTATAGGATTCCTGCAGAGAATTCTGAAGTGAGATGGGATTATGGTCGGAGGCAAAGAGTACAGCATCATCTGCGTAAAGAAGGATTTTACCAGTACATACACTGGGCAAGGAGTTGAGAAAAAGGGAAAAGAGCAAGGACCCAAGAATGGAGCCCTGAGGGACACCGGAGCGGATAGGGCAGGTGCTGGAAAGTTTCCCGTTGATTTTCACACGTTGTGAGCGGGCCAACAAGTAGCTGGAGTACCAGGAAACAGGCCCAGTGGCAAGGCCTAAGTGACTAAGGGTAGCTAGCAGGAGGGGCTGGGAGACAGTATCAAAGGCTTTTGATAAGTCAATGAACACTGCACCTGCTAGGGAGCCAGAGTCCAGTGAGGTGTGAAGAAAGTTAGAGAACTCCAGGAGGGCAGTATTGGTGCTGTGGCCTGCCCTGAAACCGTGTTGTTCTTGGCAGAGGATGCTATATTTATCGAGGTATTCAGAGATTTGGGTGGCCACAATTTTTTCTAAGGCCTTAGAGAGAAGAGAGAGGATTGAGATAGGTCGATAATTGCTAGGGAGCGTCCTATCACCACCCTTGTGTATTGGGGTGACAGTAGCTATCTTCCAGGCAGAGGGGAAGTGCCCTAGACAGAGGGATTTGTTAAAGAGGCTGGTGATTGGTGAGATAACCAGATCCAGAACCTGACGGAGAAGACTGGGATCAAGGGAGTCATTGCCAATTGTGTTACTCTTTAAGGCCTTGAGTAGGTAAGGTCTGACTTCCTGGGCAGTGACTCGGCGCAGGTAGAACAAGGGGCGTGGGAGAATAGGGACAGACCTGGAGGGAGGGGGAGTGAAGAAATTATCTGGGAGCACCGGGCTAAGGTCTGTGAAAGATTTGTTGAGGTGGTTGGCAATAAGGACAGGGTCTGAGGAGACCGAACCATTAATGTTGATAAGCGAAGGTGGGGGGGAACGTGTACCACCATTCAGCTGCTTAATGTTGTCCCAGAAGGTCCTAGCATTCCCCCATGAGGAAATGAGGGAGGCTTGATAGTGCTCAGCCTTCACTTTGCAGATGGCCCATGTACATTTGTTCCGGGCAGCAGCATAGGCCAGCCTGTCAGCTGGGCAGACTGTTTCCGTGGCAATGTGCCATAGATTGTCCCTGTGCTTAAGAAGTTGGCGCAGGGTGGGGGTAACCCAAGGGGCATGCCTTACTTTGGACCGGCTTGCAGTTATGGGTGCAAAAATGTCGCAAGCAGAGTTGAAGGTGTGGATAAAGAAGGTAAGGGCCGTGTCAATATCCGGGCGTTTAGTATGAGGACCAGTCTATGAGGGCTAGGAGTTGTTAGGCCTTTCAGCCCACCAGGTCTAAGACATCGCCAAGGGTAGTTTGCTGTGGGTTTGGGCAAGGAGGTTGACCAATAGAAGAGAACCGAGGGTGGTCGCTAAGGCAGTCTGGGAGGATTTGGATATTCGGATGCGGTTAGGGCGGTTTGTGAGGACCACATCCAGGAGTGTGCTAGAGCTCATTCTAGGATTCACTCTAGTGGGTTGGGAGACTAGTTGGGTTAGGTCGATGGCTGCAAAGGCGTCATGGGAGGAAGTGGATGAAGGGCTAAGCCAATTGATGTTCAAGTCCCCCACAAGGATTTGGTTGGAGGAGTGGGGTAGGGAGGTAAGATAATCGATTAGTGGGCCTAGTGCTTGTGCTTGATTGTTTTGGAGGTATGTACGCTGTAGTCAGGTAGATGGGAGGACCCCTAGAGGGATCAAGAGATAGTTTTAGGGTTAGGGCCTGAGCCCTGAAGTCAAGGACCGGGGCTGGGAGGGCTAGTCCAACGAGAGGGTCTTTGACATAAGTGGCACAGCCCCCACCTCGCCTACCAACACGGTCCTCCCGATAGAGGGAGTAGCCAGGGAGTGAGACCAGGGAGTCAGGGGTAGAGTCTGACAGCCAAGTTTCAACTATTGAAATAACATCAGGTTTATGAACTGCAACCCAGCAATTGAGAGAGTCGAATTTTTTAAGGAGGCTACATATGTTCATGGAAACAATAGGAAGTCCGGTGGATTCCTTTGAGGAGCCTTTGCAAGCTGGACCAGGATTGGGATGTATGTTCCCAGTCAGGAGCAGAAGGAGGAGAGCTGCTCTGGACAGAGGGTGGCAGAAGGAGAGTTTACGCCGGGAGCGATAGGAAGAGAAGGGGGGGTTTCGTAGCACAGGGGGTGGGTAGGGCAGCACAGGCTGGGAAGGCTTGAGTGATAAGATGCCTGAGGGAGCAAAGGGGAGGAAAGGTAGTGTCTAGATGGAGGTGAGGTGGAGAGGGCATATGGGATGAGTGGAGGAGGAGGAGGGGAGGCAGTGGCATAGAAGGAGGGGAAGGCAGGAGGGCAGGTAGGAGCACTAGAGTAGTGAGGCTGAGGGTTAACAGGGACATTAGGGTTAGTGGAAGGCAATAGGAGGAGGAGGAGAGAGAGGCAGGTAGGCAGGAGGTGTGCATGCATGATTGGTAAGGGTGTGAGAGCTGAAGTGAAGAAAGAGGGGGGAACTTAGATGATAGAGGGGAAGATGGTAGGGGCTGGATTTGTCTGGTAGGGCTTTCGATGAGCAGTTTCATCAGTGGGCTCGGAGGTTGGTCCAGTGGCCTGGCCCGGTCGCCCCGGGGCTCTCTGGCTCTTCGGGTGACCGAGCAGGGCTATTGGGCCTCCCTAGTTGCGCAGTGCCCTCTTCGATGCCGTTGACTCCGTGCTTAGGTGTTTCCCCCCTCACATGGCTGCGGCGCAGGGGGCCACACCGATGCCTCAATCTCCTGATATTCTTCCTCTTTTTCCCTCAAATCCTGGTTTTTGGGGTCCTGGGTTGGTTTCGGCACCGTCGGCGCTGGTGGATCGCTCGTCACTGACTTCGGCGCCATGTGGCCTGTCAGCACCGTGTGGGTTTTCAGCGCTGTTGGCTTTCTCGGTGCTGTGCGGCCTTTCGACACCGTCTTTGGTGCCGTCTGACTTATCGACGCCATACTCTTCTTTGGTGCCATCTGCTGTCCGGCGCCTTTTGGCTTTTCAGCGCCGTGTTCTTCGGCGCCGAGGCCTGGCTCTTTGTCTGCCAATCCTCAGGGTCTCTCCTCTCCAGATTCTTTTCCTTCCTCTTTTCCTGCTGATTTTCATTCCTTTCCTGTCCATACAGTCTCTCCTGGCCTGTCAGGAGTTGATATTGAACCTAACCCAGATCTTAGACTGGGCGATGATGTGGAAGGAGCAGGTTCTGATCCTTCTGCAGAGCCTGCGGTCGAAGACCTGTCATTTAAGTGTCTGCTGAAAAATTTGAATTCCACTCTTTCTCTCCAGACTATGGACATCGATCCTGGGAAGCTTTTGAGATTCCATTACCTTCATGTTCTGGACATCCCTATGGATTTAACTCCCTCGGTACAACCCTCCTTCGAGACGTTTTCTCAAATGGTATGGAATAATCCTGCTCTCATTTCTTCTGTTGCTAAGTCCATAGATAGGAAATATGCTGCTCCCAAGGATTGACCCATTTTGGCATCTCAAGCCTTTGTGGATCCTATTGTAGTCTTGGCAGAGAATGATAAGGTCATCCTTCCTCAGACTATTACAGCTTGACCTATAAACGCTGCTTCCACCCTAGGTATGCGTATTGCCAGCTACCAGGGCTATTTCTCTCAACATGAGTATATTCTTTGGCATTTGCTCAAACAAATGGTTGAAGTTCTACCAGAGTCGGGCACTAATTCAGATCTTCTTCAAACCATAACCAGTGGTATCGAGTACAACAACCAGCAGGTTAAAGCAGCTATGGATGCCTTTGATACTGCCTCCTGAGTGGTGGCGATGGGCATTTGTACCCATAGTCATTCCTAGCTGCGCACTTCAGGTTTCACGAATGATGCCCCGCAACAGGTCATGGCGTTGCACTTCGATGGTGAGTATTTCTTCGGCCCTCAAGTAGAACAGGCTCTAGAGACCACACAAAAGACTAGGTCAGCCATTAAACTGGCTCGACCTCCTCCCATTCCCTCCCGAGGGGTGCCGAGGGGGCCAGTTTCATGACTGTCAGTCCTTTCGGGGCAAAGGCAGGGAAGGTTTTAATAAAAATCAAACCCCTCAGCCTCAAAAGTAAACACAGCAGAAGGTGCGAGGACCCAAAGTGCCCAACGCTGCCTTCTGGGGTTTTGGACCAAGTCCCACCTCAGCTGCCCGAGGGGGACTCTTTAGCAGTGGGAGGTCATCTGACTCAATTCTACAACCAGTGGAAATCCATAACCTCGGACAAATGGGTCCTCCGGATAATCCGCAAGGGATATTTCCTCAATTTTTCAGAGAACCCTCCGAATCATCTCCCTAAGCGGCAGCCAAAGCTGTCAATTCCTCAGTCAGAACTTCTTGCCTCCGAGATACAAGGCCTTCTGAACAACAGGGCAGTGGAAGTAGTTCCTCTGGATCAGTGGAACACAGGGTTCTACTCCCATTACTTTCTAGTTCCAAAGAAAACCGGGGCCATGCACCCCATTTTGGACCTCAGAAAATTAAACAAATTTCTTCCCAAAGAGAAATTCAAAATGATATCGCTAGGAACCCTGTTACCTTTGCTTCATCAACACAACTGGTTAGCCTCCCTGGACATGTAGGATGCTTACCAGCATATTCCTATTCACCCAAAGCATCACAAATACCTAAGGTTCGTGGCTTTGGGACAGCATTATCAGTTCAGAGTCTTACCCTTTGGGCTATCCTTGGCACCGCAAGTTTTTACAAAGTGTTGTGCAATTCTTGCAGTGCATCTCAGAAAAATCAGAATACAAGTGTTCCCATATCTGGACGATTGGCTTCTAGCAAGTCCTTCTAGGCAGGGAGTCTAGATGCCGTAGCCATGGCCTGACACTTTCTCACGTCCATGGGAGTCCTGCTAAACCTCAAAAAATCACAGCTGCAGCCCTCCCAGAGGCTCATTTTCATAGGAACTCTTCTGGACACCTCCTGTGCAAAAGCATTTCTTCCAGAGGGCAGGAGGAGCGATATCCTACAGATGGCCCGATACGTCGGAGAGAACAGCTCGGTTCCCGCTATCTCGGTGCAACGGATGCTAGGTCTCATGGCATCCTCGGTGTTCACTGTACCCCTAGCATGCCTTCACATGAGAACCTCTCAATGGATGCTCAGTACTCAGTGGTCCCCGACCACTCACCCTCAGTCCTTTCTCATCAAGGTGACAGAACCTCTGAAGAGATCACTCACCTGGTGGTCGCAAGAGGACAGTCTTAAGGAAGGGTATCCCTTTGCATTTCTGGATCATCAGATTTCCATTACCACGGACGTGTCCCTGATGGGGTGGGGAGCTCACTGTCAGACTCTCCACACTCAAGGTATGTGGACTCGGCACGAGTCCCAGCTTCACATAAATGTCTTAGAAATGAGAGCTGTCGTTTATGCAGTCCTGGCTTTGAAGGACATTCTCTGTCACAAGAACATTCTCCTTCAAATAGACAACAAAGCAGTGATGTATTACATCAAGCAAGCAGGGCAGTGCTCACTCTTACCCCTTATGCAGGGAAGTGATGAGGGCGTGGGAATGGTGCTTGGAGCACAGGCTCTAATTCAAGTGGTCTGCCTGCTGGGGGTGCAGAACGAACTGGCAGACCGTCTCAGCAGAACAGAGACAGATCCTCACGAATGGTCTCTCGACTAAGCCATAGTTCAGTCACTATTCGCAGAGTGGGGAACTCCAGACCTGGCCTTTTTGCATCCCTACTCAACACAAAGCTGCCTCTTTTCTGCTCCAGAAATCCAGGGCCTGGCATTTTCTGTCGGGATGCGTTCAGGCTGCTGTGGACAAAAAGCTTTCTATACACATTTCCACCTCTTCCTCTAATTCAGAGAGTACTTCTCAAGTTTGAGTCCCAGGGGGACAAAATGATCCTCATTGCTCCCTTCTGGTCTCGACAGATATGGTTTCCATTACTCAACAGTATGTCGGAAACCCCTCCGAAACTGCTTCCCCTACAGACGAACCTTCTGATTTAGGGGCCTGTGGTCCATCCCAATCTGAGATCACTTCACCTTCACGCTTGGCTCCTGAAGAGATAGAAGTGAACGGATTCAACGTCTCCCGTAGAGTTTCAGATATTCTTCTAGCTGCTCACAAGCCAGCCACTAGGAAAACTTACACAGCCAAATGGAAGCATTTTTCGCTCTGGTGTGCAAAATCCTCTTTGAATCCTTTTTCCTGCTCACCAGATAAAGTTCTGGAGTACCTTTTGGACCTCTCAAATTCAGGTCTGCAATATTCTACTGTCAAAGTTCACCTTTGTGCCATTTCAGCCTATCATGAGCCAGTACTTTCCTTGTCACTGGCTCAGTTATCTGTAGTTAAGAGGTTTCTTAAGGGAATTCTCTATACCAGACCTCCTATCAGACATCCAGTCACAGCCTGGGACATTAATCTTGTGCTAGACATGCTCACTCAAAAACCTTTCAACCCTCTAGCTACCTGTGAGTTAAAATTTCTCACTTGGAACTGGCCTTCCTAGTGGCCATTACCTCAGCCCGCAGGGTCTCTGAGATACATGCCTTGGTCACAGACCCTCCGTATACTGTGTTTCATAAAAACAAAGTACTGTAGTTCTTAGGACCCATCCTAAGTTTCTCCCTAAGGTTGTTTCAGAATTTCATCTAAACCAACCTTTGGTCCTTCCTACTTACTTTGCGAACTTCCAAAATGAAGGAGAGCGTTCTCTTCTTTCCTTGGACGTCAAAAGAGCTTTGTGTTTCTATTTAGATAGAACAAAAGATTTTTGTAAAGCTCAGCAACTGTTTGTTTCCTTCAGTGAGACCCGGCTGGGTCAACCTGTCGCTATCAGATGTATTTCAGCATGGCTGGTGGCAATCGCTGTGCTGTTATTCCATGGCTTGAGTTAAGCTGGAGGGCAGAGTGTACGCTCACTATACTAGAGCGGTCGCGGCATCCCTAGCGGAAATCCGCAACGTGCCCATTGTAGATATTTGCAGTGCGGCCACCTGGAGCTCAGTGCATACTTTCGTCAAACACCATGCCCTGGATGTCCATGCCAGACGACATATTTCATTTGGCAGGACCGACCTTAATGGACTTCTGTCCTAAAATTGTGAGCTCTTGGTCTCTCTTGCCGCCCTCTCAGGGGATTATTAGCTCGGTACTCTCATATTAGTGTGAATGAGTGGTGGAGACTTTATGTCCAGGAAGATATGGAAATTACGTACCTACTGTAATTCTTGATCTTCTTGGACGAGTCTCCACCACTCATTCACATGCCCATCCACCATTCCCCGAGCTCACCTCTATTGTTGGTCTTCAATCCCTAAATTTTAGGCTATGAAGACTTCTTTTTTACCTTTCTTATATGGGTCTTCCGGACTATCTTATGTCCGGTTTTTAGTTAGGCTATCCTTCTAGGTTAGTTATGCTGCACCTCCTCGGAAAAGAAGGTACTGAGGCGGTTGGAGGGTTGATGCCGAGATAGTCATTACCGCACGAGCAGAGGTTCGCAGTGCCGCTCCTTGTGGCTCCATCTCTGGTGCCAACCCTCTAGCAAAAAGTTTGCTCCCGCTGGGTCCTAGTGCCTGTGGCACAGATCCCATTAGTGTGAATGAGTGGTGGAGACTCGTCCAAGAAGATCAAGAATTACGGTAGGTACGTAATTTCCATTTTTGTTTTCTCCAAACCAGGGCATGTGTTACAACCCTAGGAAAGGAGAGATATGCTGAATCTTCCCTGGATCATGTGGACCGTCTGGTTATGGGTGCCTCTGTTGATGCTGGGGGCCTGATAGGTAAGGCGGCATGCCTGGGATGACAAGTCCTTCTGGATTATACACAAAAAACAAAATGACAGTGGGAGGCAGATTTAGGAAAGGATATTTTAGAGCAAAACTGGAGCTTTTGTTAAGGCTCCACAGAGGGATCTTGATATGTAATAAATTTCAGGAATCTTTTTATAAGTCTGTACATAGGTTGTACTGCCTCCCTGTGATGGTACATAGATTCAACCATTCAGGCTTGCCTGTGTGTGGAAGATGCAAGATGAACCTTGGCACTTATTATTTTTGGGTATGCCCCGTTTTGCAAAAGTTCTAGGAAGAAATTGCTCAGGAGATTGGGAAAATGTGGGGTAAACAGATGGAGGTCACCCCACTGGGTCTATTGTTTGGAGTTGATGAATCAGACACTGAGGAATGGATACCCTTCCCACGGTTAGTGTGGGTTTTGTTGGTACTGGCATGACACGGCATACTCAATATGTGGGTATCAACAGTAGTACCAACAGTTCAACAGTGGCGGGCCATGATGATCCAGAGCCTTGCACTGGAACGTCTTACTATGTTAAAAATAAAGAGGAGCATTTTCTGAGGGATTGGGAACCTTTGATTGCATCATTCTCACCAGGGGAGGCTGCAGCACTATGAGAAGGTCTACATTAGAGAAGCTCAAGAGTAACCCCTGTGGATATGAGGGCACCCTCAACCAGCTTCCAATGAGATCCTGAACAAGTGGGTGGGAAACTTAGAATGAACTCAGTGTGTGGGTACTATAGATGGATTAATTAATTTGTTAAGTGAAGTGTCCTTAATTTGCTATGTTCTCCTTTTATTTGAGATTTTTTAAATCCCTGTTTTAACGGTAGCTGATGGAAATATAATAGGAGTTACAGGTGGGTGGCCTAAACAATTGAATATGGCATTGTGTGTTGATAGTGTTTTTTGTCAGTTTTTTCCTTTTTCTTCTCTTAGTATACCTGTTATAATGTCTGTGACCTTGCTTGGTTGTTCAGTCTGACTATTGCTTGTATTTGTATCAGTGTATGTGTTTGACATGCAAAACTCAATAAACAAATTATGCAAAAAAAAAAAAGGAATTCATATTGCTTTAAATAGAAAAGCAAGAGCAAACATAGCAACTAAGCCTATATTACCAGTATTGGAGTACAGTAGTATAGTATGTAGCAACATACCTAAACATATACTAGATTGATTAGATATTGTTTATAACAAGCTGGTTCGATTTGTATCAGATAAACTATTGTTGACCCATCATTGTGATATTTATAGTATGCTATATTATAATAGAATGGAACCCTTTCTCTGTTAGAAACAATAAAGCTATAATGACTTACAACATTGTCCATGGACTTTTATCTCTCTGGATAAACTAAAGTTTTTCCAAAAACAAATTTCTAAGACAATCTGTCACATTTGTAACTGTGTTTCACCAGTACTTTTTGATATGACTACCTCGCGGCTTAGGAGTCAATATTTCTACTAAGAGAATCCTGTGGTGTTCCAAGAACTAAAACTGATGCACTATTTATTCTTCTGATTGTTATAAATATTCATGGTTTTAAAATTTCTATGTATAGTACGTCATCTTTTATGTATTGTTCTGCACTGACACTGACTATGTAATTACAGGACAACTTTGTAAATAGGGCCTCCCGGTCCTAACAATTTTAGCCTGTATAAAAATAAAGCAACTTACTCCTACTACTATTTAAATATCTGTGTAACTGGCTGGACCAATCTGTATCAGATCCCTTGAATGTGGAAACAGTTTGGAGACCAAGCCTTTTCAGTGAGTGCTGCAGCCAACTAGAATGCCATACAGTATACTGTCCAAGCAGCCAAAAAAAATCTCATTTTTAAAATGTCAGCTATGTCGATCAGCTCTGTACCTCACTAAACAGATTCTAATAAAAAAGTCATCCTCCTCCTACCTTTTATTGTAGTCTCCCTCCTACCCCTAAATCCCCCATACCTCAGACTTATCACCCAATGTATTCTCATTTGTTTGTATAAATAGGGAATACATCATGGCTTGCACTGGGAATAACACATTTATCTCCACTAGTGAGTGGTAAGACCCGTAACTCACGAGTGGCAAAGCCATGAGTTAGTTATGAAGATCTTACCACTCATGTGTGGAGGTAAATGTGATCTTCCAGGAATCGATCTTCATCATTGATTAACACCAATGAGTTCTAACCGAAGGCGCTAGGATCCAGCGAGAGCCACAACTTTTCAGGAGAGCCGGCACCAAGGTAGGCTATGCACATACACAGCACTGTGAGACTGGCTAGCGCTGCATGGTTTACCTTGGCACCAGCCCTCAACCACCTCGGTTCCTGTTTTCCTGCTGTTGAATGCACTTCAGTTATGACATTGCTCGCATGCCAGGAATCAGTACTTCACGTTTATGTGACAACAGCTTTCAGTTCTCCTAAGTTTTAGTGTTTAAAGCTAGTGATTGTTTTTCTCGTCTCAGTTTAGTAATTTTCTACAATTATCTCTGTCAGTCTCTCTCAGCCCTACCGAGCAATAGTCAATGGCCACAGACGGTGACGGTAACCATAGGGTCCCTCTTCAGGCATGCTGCTTTAGCAGCGGGGCCATGTCAGGTCTACAACCTGCATTGGGGAAGGTTCTGATGATGGGCAGTCCTGTGTTTAGGAGTGGGGACAACCCTCCCACAAACACAAAAAGAAGCGGGCCCACTTTCAGTCCCAGTCGAGGACCCAGCACCTCTCAACCTCAAGTTCCTCCTCTTCTGTTGGAAGGGGAAGAAACGGTGCTGCTTGAGGTCACCCTCCATGAGATATGCCATGAGGTCTTCGGCATCTCAAAGCAGAAGGCCTTCCTGTTGGTATCACTGATGGCCTGTGTTCATGAGAGATCGAGGTCTGGGGCCCAGAATCCCTTTCTGTCTTCCTGTGGGGATGCTGGTGGGCAGTTTCATCACTGAGCAGCTCTTATGGAGCAGTGGGCATAGCATCTGGCTCATTTGCCACTTCTTGTGTAGCCAACCCCAGGCCCTTTGGGGTGAGGGGCATTGGAGCCACAGTTGGGACCTTCCAGTCAGGTAAAGCATCTGGCTTCATCAAAGGCATCCGGGTCCTTGCTGTGACTGCGCTGCTGACACCTGTTCCACTGGCCGCATCGCTATTCAGTGTCACGGCTTTGGGACCGACCCTAGTACCTCTGTTGGTCACTCCAGTGCTGACTGGCTCTTCGGTGCCAGGGCTGCACTGGGCTCAACACTGGGTTCTGGCCCTTTGGGACCTGGCCCAGTGCCACATCTGGTGCCACCCTGTCACCAAGAGGGCCCTCACTGCTGGACACAGTCTCTCCCATGGTGCTGCCTCCAGTGCCTGCTCCTCTTCTGCTGGTCCTCATGTCACTAGTGTTGCCTACTCCTAGGTCTGAGTTTGGTGAACTGATATCTGCCCCTCTTATGGCCTCTCTCCCCAGGGAGGCTCCGGAGGGGCACAAGTCTGACCCCAAACTCCTCATTTCTGAGGACAGCAACAACAAAGGAAAATTACGTACCTACCGTAATTCTTGATCTTCTTGGACGAGTCTCCACCACTCATTCACACTAGTGGGATTGGCGCCGGAGGCACTAAGACCCATCGGGAGCAAACTTTTTGCTGGAGGGTCGGCGCGAGAGAGCGCCCATGAGACACGCGCGCGAGAGCAGCGGCCTCGGCGAGTAATGACCATCTAAGCGTGACCCTCCAACCGCCTCAGTACCTTTTACCAAGGAGGTGCAGCGCAACTAGCGTAAAGAGTAAACCTAACATTAAAAAACGGACATAAGATAGTCCGTGATGACCCGTGTAAGAAGGGTCAGCAAAGAAGTCCTCGGCCTAAAGATCTGAGGAGTGAAGACCAATACAGCGGTGAGCTCGGGGATGGAGGGTGGGCGTGTGAATGAGTGGTGGAGAGTCGTCCAAGAAGATCAAAATTACGGTAGAGTGCGTAATTTTCCTATCTTCCTGGACATAAGTCTCCACCACTCATTCACACTAGTGGGAGAGTACCAAGCTGATAATCCCCAAAAGGCTGCAGGAGAGCCAGAGCTCACGCTGTCAAGATAGAAGCCCATTAAGGATAGTTCTGCGAATGCGGAATGTCGCCTGGCATGAACATCCAGTGCATAGTGCTTAGACAGTATGCACTGGGCTCCAGGTGGCGGCGTTGCATATATCTGCAATTGGAACATTGCGAATTTCCGCTAGGGATGCAGCGACGCCCTAGTAGAGTGGGTACACTCTACCTTCTAATTTAACTTGAGCCATGGAATAGCAATGGCGAAGGCATGCCACTAACCATGAAGAGATGCATCTAATAGCGACAGGTTGACCCAGCGGGTGTCGCTGAAAAAGCGAACAGTCGCTGAGTCTTGCGAACATCCTTGGTTCTATCTAAATAGAACCGCAAGGCTCTCTTAACATCCAAGGAATGAAGAGCTCGTTCCCCTTCATTTTGGAAATTAGCGAAGTAAGCGGGAAGTACCAGAGGTTGGTTCAGATGGAATTCTGACACAACCTTGGGAAGAAATTTAGGATGAGCACGGAGAACTACCTTGTCCTTATGGAATACAGTATACGGAGGGTCCGTGAACCAGGGCATGTATCTCAGAGACCCTGCGGGCTGAGGTAATAGCCATCAGGAAGCAGTCTTCCAGGTAAGAAATTTTGCTCACAGGTAGCTAAGGGTTCGAAAGGCTTCCGAGTGAGCATGTCCAGCACCAGGTTAATGTCCCAGGCTGCAACTGGACGCTTAACAGGGGTCTGGTATGGAGAATCCCTTAAGAAATCTCTTCACCATAGGTAACTGAGCCAGAGTTAAGGAAGAAACACGGCTCATGGAAGCTGAGATGGCACTAAGGTGAACTTTAACTGTAGAGTACTGAAGACCTAAGTTTGATAGGTCCAAAAGATACTCCAGAACCTTGCCAGGAGGACAGGAAAAGGGATTCCAAGAGGATTTTGCACACCAGAGAGAAAAACGTTTCCATTTGGAAGCGTACGTTTTCGGGGTGGCTGGCTTCCGAGCAGCCAGAAGGATGTCTGAGACTCTACGAGAGACGTTGAACCGATTCACTTCTATCTCTTCAGGAGCCAAGCATGAAGGTGAAGTGATTTCAGGTTGGGATGGACCAACGAACCCTGAGTCAAAAGACTGATTTGTAAAGGAAGTGGTCTCGGAGAGGCTGCCAACATACTGTTGAGTAGAGGAAACCATAGTTGCCGAGGCCAGGAAGGAGCAATGAGAATCATCTTGGTCCCCTGAGACTCGAACTTGAGGAGTACTCTCTGGATTAGAGGAAGTGGTGGAAAGGCGTAAAGAAAGCGTTTTGTCCACCGCAGCCTGAACGCATCCTGACAGAAAATGCCAGGCCCTGGATTTCTGGAGCAGAAGAGAGGCAGTTTTGCGTTGAGTGGGGATGCAAAAAGGTCCAGGTCTGGAGTCCCCCACTCTTTGAACAGGGACCGAGCTACGGCTGGATCGAGAGACCACTCGTGAGGGTCTGCCTCCGTTCTGCTGAGGTGATCTGCTAGGTCGTTTTGTATACCTGGCAGATAAACCGCTTGAATCAGAGACTTGTGCTCCAAGCACCACTCCCACACCCTCATTGCTTCCCTGCAAAGGGGATAAGAATGAGCACCGCCTTGCTTGTTGATGTAATACATCACTGCTTTGTTGTCCGTTTGAAGGAGAATGTTCTTGTGACAAAGGACATCCTTCAGAGCTCGGATTGCATAGAGGACCACTCATCTCCAGGACATTTATGTGGAGATGAGTTTCGAACTGAGTCCATACACCTTGAGTGTGGAGGGAGAGACAGTGAGCTCCCCATCCCATTAGCGATGCATCTGTGGTGATGGAGATCTGATGATCCGGGGAGCAAAGGGAATCCTTCAGGAGATTGCTCTCTTGAGACCACCAGGTGAGAGACCTTGAAGGGCTCCGTCACCTTGATGGGATAAGACTGGGGTGAGAGGTCGGGGACCACTGAGTGGAGAGCATCCATTGGGTGGTTCTCATGTGCAGTCGGGCCAGAGGGACAGTGAAGACCGAGGGCTCATGAGACCCAACATGCGTTGCATCGAGAGAGCTGTAACCGATTGGTTCTCCCTGATGTAACGGGCCATACGAAGGATGTCGAGTCTTCTGTCGTCTGGAAGGAAAGCCTTCGCTGAAGAGGTGTCTAGAAGCGTCCCTATGAAAAGGAGCCTCTGGGAGGGTTGCAGTTGAGATTTTTTCAAATTCAGCAGAACTCCCATGGACGTGAGAAGACGAGAAGTCGTTTGCACGGCTTCCAAAGTCTCTTGGCCGGAAGGGCTTGCTAGAAGCCAATCGTCCAGGTAGGGAAACACTCGGAGTCCGACTTTCCTGAGATGCGCCGCAAGAACTGCACAACACTTTGTAAAAACTCGCGGCGCCGAGGATAGCCCAAAGGGCAGGACTTGAACTGATAATGCTGACCCAAAGCTACAAACCTGAGGAATTTATGGTGGGTCGGGTGGACGGGATATGCTGGTAAGCATCCTGCATATCCAGAGAGGCCAGCCAGTCGTGTTGATGCAGCAAGGGAACAGGGTACCTAGGAAATCATCTTGAATTTCTCCTGGGGAGGAATTTGTTTAACTTTCTGAGGTCTAGAATGGGCGATCCCCAGATTTCTTTGGAACCAGAAAGTAATGGGAGTAGAACCTGTGTTTCGAGATGCGGGGCACCAGTTCTATTGCCCTGTTGTTCAGAAGGCCCTGGATCTCCGCGGTGAGGAGGTCTGATCTGAGAGGCCGACAACCTGGGTTGTCGATGGGAGGACATTCGGGGTTTCAAGAAATTGAGAGAATAACCTCGCAATTATCCGAGGACCCATTTGTCTGAGGTTATGACTTCCACTGGTTGTAGAAGTACATCAGACGACCTCCCACTGAGGAGAAAGTTCCACCGGCAGAGTGGATGGAACTTGGGCCAACGACTTATAAGGTAGCGCTGGGAGCTTTGGTCCCTCGCTTCTGCTGCGCTTCTTTTGAGGTTGGGCAGGTTGGCTTTTGTGGAGCTTCCCCGCCTCTGCCTCGAAAGGACTGACGACTATGAAACTGACGTTTGTTCACATGCCCCGAGAGGGCAGGCGGAGGTCTGGCCAACTTAATGGCCGATCTAGTCTTCTGAGTGGCCTCAAGGCTTGCTCCACCTGAGGGCCAAAAAGAAAGGAGCCATCAAAGGCAGCGCCATCACCTGCTGCTGAGCATCATTCGTGAAGCCAGAAGTACGCAGCCAGGAATGGCGCGAGTACAAATCCTCGGCTGCTGAGCGAGAAGCAGTGTCGAAAGCGCCCATGGCGGCTTTGACCTGTTGGTTATTGGACTCACATTCTAATAACGGTCAGAAGAAGCTCTGACTTGAATCCGAATCTGGAAGAGCTTCAACCATTCTTTTCATAGAGTGCCACAGGATATACTCATACTGAGAAAAATAGCCTTGATAATCATACGCGATACTTAGAGTGGAGGCAGCAAAGACTCTCTACCTAATGTATCAATCTTACGAGACTCTTGTTAATAGGTCGAGCTGTAGTAGTTTGAGGAAGAACGACTTGTCATTCTCTGCCAGGACTACAATAGGATCCGCAAAGGCTTGGGATGCCAAATGGGACGATCCTGGGAGCTGAATACTTCTTATCAATGGATTTAGCCACTGAGGGAATAAGAGCAGGTTATTCCATACCATTTGAGACAGCGCCTCAAGGAAGGCTGAATCGGAGGAGTCAAACCAGAGGGATCTCCGAAGCATGAAGATACTGGAGTCTTAATATCTTCCCAGGATCGATGTCTGTAGTCTGGAGAGAAAGAGGGATCCCAGGTTCTTCAACAGAGACTTAAAGGACAGGTCCTCACCACAGGCTCTGTAGTAAAGAAAGATCCTGTTTCTCCACTTCATCACCCAACCAAGGTCTGGGTCAGGCTCAACATCATCTCCTGATGGTCCAGAAAGGACTGTTTGGACAGGAAAGGAGGAAAATTAGAGAGGAGGAAATGGCAGAAAACAATGAGATCCCTGGCGGCTGCGCGCCGAGATGGCAAAACGGGCTGAAGACGGCATCGGAGGCGCGACTGGCGCTGAAGAGGCACACGGCCCGCAATGCCAAGCCGGGCGGGCGCCAGAGATGACGCTGCCAAGATGGCGAGCCGATGGCATCAAGGCCGACAGCCGCGAACGGGCGCTGGCCCGGGATTCAACAGCACCACCGGGCGCGCCGCGAGAGTACACGGCGGGCGCGCCAATGGCGCCTGAAACCACGCACCGCACCGCGCCGCAAGCTCCGCAACTTAAAAGGCGCCAACACGGCTACAGACCCTGCAGAAGGCGCCGAAAAGCCCCGGGAACCTGGAAGCAAGAGAAGGAAAAACCAGGAGATAAGGGTATCGGTGAGTCCCCTGCGCCGCAGCGGTGAGGGGGAAACACCTGCTAACGGAGTCGCTAGCACCAAGAAGGCGCCGCACGACTAGAAGGTCCAACCGCCTTACCTGACCGCCGGAGGAGCCCGAGGCCCGGGGTAACCGAGCAAGGCAGAAGAACCAACCTCCGAGCCCATCGCTCCATAAGAGCGCCCACTGATGAAACTGCTCATCTGGAGCCCTACCTATAGGCGGGAGGGCTCGATGTCGAGGCGACGATTATCGGAAGTTGGCGACTCGAAGAAGGGGAGACCGCAACTAGCGATAACCGACCGTCGACGCAGCAAACATACAGAGGCGACCTCGGTGATGCCTTCTCTTTTTGACCTGTGGGCGAAGAAGGCTTCGAGCTGAACGGGCGCCGAGAATGCGACCGTTTATTTTTATGCCGGGGACCTGCCCCCCGGCATCGGACTGACCGTAGTCGGAACCCCCGCAGCTGAGGAGAAGGAGGCTGACGGACCCAGCCAGCTGACTGAACAGCTTTCATCACGAAGTCTCCCTACCGTCACCTGACCTGCTCATGGTGGGCTCCGTCCAGTAGGCGAGACTTCTTCAGAGTAAGTTAAATTTAAATATTAGAAAAATTTTCGAAAATAGAATAAAACTAAGCGATACTACTATCGTGATAATGTTACAAAAAACAAACTGAAAACTATCGCTAGTTTGAAGTTTGACTCCCGACAAGTGACGGCGTCGTCACTGAAGCGCACTTTCGTGGCGGGAAAAAGGAACTGAGGCGGTTGGAGGGTCGTCGCCGAGATGGTCATTACCTGGCCGAGCCGCTGCTTCACGGCGCCGTGTCTCAAGCGCGCCGCGTCTCATCGCGCCGACCCTCCAGCAAAAAGTTTGCTCCCGATGGGTCTTAGTGCCTCCGGCGCCAATCCCACTAGTGTGAATGAGTGGTGGAGACTTATGTCCAGGAAGATCTCTTTTTACAGCCTGGACTCTTCAACTCCAGACCCTTCTTCTGCTCCCCAGAAGGATCCTTTCAAGTTCTTCTCTGCAGCATGTATGCTATGCTTGCTTTTCAGCATTCTTCCACTGACCCAAGGAAACATCTCCCTCTGGAGTGGCTCAGTGTTTCCACCATGCCAGTCAGTCTCATACCCCTTATTCCCCCTAAATTTGAGACTCTTTTGGATGCAGTATGGAATAGGCCTGTGTCTATCCCCTCTATCAGTAGGAAGAAAGACCATAAGTATACTGTTCCTAAGGACAGACCTATCCTTGCTTCTCAGCCTATTGCTGACAAGATTATCATTTTGGCTGAAAATGACAATGCCATTCTTTCTCAGAAAGTGACTGTGCACCCTATTAATAACGAGTTCCATATGATAGATACTATGGGAAGATGGACTTTTGCTGCTGCTACCCTTTAGAATGAGAATAGCCAGCTGACAAGGGCATTTTTCTAAGTGTGGGTATGCTGTTTGGACCTCTTTTAAGTCTCTAACAGAATCCTTGCCTGACTCTGAGACTAATCACAAGATTCTTCAGACAGTTACTCATGGTATCGAGTCAAGCAGTCATCTCCAGCTAAAGGCAGCTATGGACACCTTTTACACTTTAGTACAGCTTCTCTAATGATGTCCAGCAAGAGGTTGTGAATGTCCCCTTTGATACCTCTTACCTGTTTGAGCAACAGGTAGAGCAGTCTCTTGAGGCCTCCCAGAAAACCAGTTTGGCCATCAAGACCTCCAAGCCTTCCTCATCTTGTACCCGAAGGGAGAAGGGGTGAAGCTTCCACCATAATAAACAGTCCTTTTGAGGCAAAAGAAAGGGTGCTCAAGTCAAATCTTGGCCTCCCCAGCCACAAAAGAAAACTCAGTCGAAGACACAGACACCTAAAGCACCAAGTGCCACTCTCTGAAGTCCCAACCCCAATCCTGCCTCAGCTGCCTGAGGCAAACCTCTTTTCTCAAGTAGGGGGACACCTGTCCCAGTTTTACCATCAGTGGGAATCCATCATGATGGGCAAGTAGGTTTTCAGGATCATCTGAGAGGGATACTCACTAAATTTTACGGAAATCCCTTCGGATTATCCATCCAGAAAGTAACCTGTCCTATCAGCTAACATGTCAGAGCTTCTAGTGCAGGAGATTGTGGGCCTTCTGAAAAACAGGGCAGTGGAAGTAGGGCAAGAGGCAGAGCGCAACACAGGCTTCTGCTCCCATTACTTCCTCATTCCAAAGAAGTCAGGGGGCATACATTCCATTCTCGATCTCAGAAACATGAGCAAATTCATGGAGCAAGAAAAGTTCAAAATGATCTGTCTGGGCATTCTGCTACCATTCCACAAGTCACAGCATTGATTAGCTTCTATGGATATGCAGGATGCTTGCCAGCATATCCTGGTCCACCCCAACCACCGCAGATTCCTCCATTTCGTGGTACTGGGTCAGCATTATCAGTTCTGAGTCCTGCCCTTTTGGCTGTCCTTGGCGTCGAGTCCTTACAAAGTGCTTTGCTGTTCTCATGGCACTCCTAAGAAAACTCATCTCCAAGTTTTTTCTTATCTGGATGAGTGGCTACTAGCCAGTCCATCCAAGCAGGAGATTGAACGAGAAGTGGCCATGGCCTCTCAGCTCCTTAATCTTCATGGGAGTTCTGTTGAATCTCAAGAAGTCGCAGCTTCAGCCCTCTCAGCAGCTTCTCTTTATAGGGGCCCTTCTGGATGCCACCAGAGCAAGGGCATTTCTTTCAGAGGACAGCAGGAAAGTGATCCTTCAGATGGCTCATTTCATAATGGAGCACAAGTCTGTTCAGGCACACTCCATGCAGTGCATGCTAAGCCTGATAGCCTCCTCAGTGTTCACGGTGCCTCTGACTCGACTATACTTGAGGACAAACCAGTGGATGCTCAGCTCAGCACACAGTGTTCCCCAGCTACTCATCCTCAGTCTTATCCAATCAATGTGACAAGGCCCCTGATTCACTCACTTGCATGGTGGACACAGGAGGATGACTTCCTCCAGGGTCACCCCCTTTTCTCAACTAGAGCCTCAGGTAACCCTCACCATGGATGCATCTCTGTTGGGATTGGGAGCCCATTGTCAGGGGCACTACACTCAAGGAGTTTGGAGCCCTGCAGAGTCCCATCTCCACATCAGTGTGTTGGAAATGTGAGCAGTCCTCTATGCCCTGAAGGCCCTTGTGGACCTTGTCAGCCACAAGATAGAACTCTTTCGAGATATACAACAAGTCTGTCATGTACTACATCAACAAACAAGGTGGGGTGCACTCTTACCCTCTCTGCAGGGAGCCAATGAGATTGTGGAAATGGTATCTAGAACAGGGCATTCTGATCCAGGCAGTTTACTTATCAGGGCTCAGAACATTCTGGTGGATGAGCTCAGCTGAACAGAAGCTGACCCTCATGAGTGGTTGTTAGCACCAGACATCAGGCAGTCACTGTTTGAAGAATGGGGAACCCTATATGTGGACCTGTTTGCATCCCCACCCAACACCAAATTGCCTCAGTTCTGTTTCAGAAATCCAGGACATGGCATTTTCTGTCAGGCTGCATTCAAGCTGCAGTGGAAAAATATTTTTCTGTATGAATGTCCACCAGTCCTTCTAGTTCAGAGGGTGCTGCTCATGCTGGAGGCACACAGGGGCAACCCCATGCTGGCCTCAGCAGATATGGTTTCCTCTGCTGAACAGGCTGTCAGTCAGTCTTCTGAGGGGCCCTTCCTCTCAGGACAGATCTTCTGAGGCAGTAGTTCCCTGATCCATCCGAATCTGTACTCCCTTCACCTTCTGGCCTGGCTCCTGAAGAAACAGAGGTGTACAGGTATGAAGTATCTCAGAGGGTCTCTGAGGTTCTTTTGGCTGCTCTTAAACCTTCCACCAGGAAAACCTATATAGCTGAATGGAAAAGATTTTCTGTATGGTGCTCCAAAACTCGTTAGGACCCCATCCAATGCCCACCAGACAAGGTTATGGAGTACTTGTTGGATCTCTCTGATGTAGACTTGCAATACTCTACAGTTAAAGTCTACTTGTGTGCTGTTTCAGCATACCAACAGCCTGTATAGAACCTGTCTCTAGCCCAGCTGTTTCCCTTTAAGAGGTTCTTGAAGGGCATTTTACACACAAGGCCTCCAGTCAGGAAACCTGTAGCCTCCTGGGATGTCAACCTTGTGTTGGAGATGCTCATTCATCCTTTGAACCATGGCTACGTGTGACCTGAAATTCCTAACTTAGAAAACTGCTTTTCTAGTGGCCACCACCTCTGCCCGCATAGTTTCAGAGATCAGTGCTTTGGTCACAGATCCTCTGTATACTGTTTTCCACAGAGACAACATGGTCCTCTGTACACATCAAAGTTTTTTTTTTCTATATGTAGTTTTTGTGGCTTTTTTCCCTTTTTTTCCTCTGACCAGGGACCCCAGCAGTCATGCGCGTGAAGGTACACACATATGCTGGGTACTAGCTCAGCCCCTTCCGCCCCACCCCTGGCAATCGCTGCTGCCCCATCCTGCCTATGCTTCTCATTAGACCTCCACCCGATGTGAGCGGAACTACGGGGGGTGGGGGGACAACCACCCCTGGGAGGGAAGAGCTGCCGTCAGCTGCTTGATCCCACTCTCCCCCCCCCCCATGCCAGCATCCCGATAACCCAAGGTCGTTCCTGAACCTGGGGCGAGATAAAGTGTCCACACCTCAGCCCCCAACGCCACTGAGCTGGCCACATCCCAAGTTTTTACCTAAGGTAGTGTCATAGTTTCACTTAAATCAGCCTCTAGTGCTGCCTACATACTTTCTTAACTTCCAGAATGAAGGGGAGTGCACT
This sequence comes from Neoceratodus forsteri, assembly GCA_016271365.2. Lineage (NCBI taxonomy): Eukaryota > Metazoa > Chordata > Ceratodontiformes > Ceratodontidae > Neoceratodus > Neoceratodus forsteri. The sequence continues at coordinate 386,265,824 of CM057450.1, forward strand.
ATCCATTCTCTGGATGATAAAAGAGCCCTCATATTCTATCCCGATAGAACTAAGGACTTCCGACAATCTAAGCAGCTCTTTGTCTCCTTTGACCCTAACTGGATGGGACAACCTGTTACAATCAAATGCATTTCTACATGGATTGTCAGCTGCCTTCATCACTGCTATGCTATGGCACAGGTTAAACAGGAAGGCCAACTACATGCCCACTCCACCAGAGCAGTTGCCACATCCTTGACAGAAATTCACTTTGTGCCTATCGGTGATATTTGCACAGCTGCCACCTGGAGCACAGTGCACACCTTTATCAAGCACTATGCCCTGCATGTCCATGCCAGGTGGCATGCTTCCTTTGTCAGGAATCCTTAATGGACTTCTGTCATGAGTGAGCACCAGCTCCCTACCACCCTCCCTGCAGGACTTTCATCTGAGCTTGGTACTCTGACCCATTGGTGTGAATCAATGATTAAGACTGATTCCTGGAAGATATAAAAATTACGTACTCACCGTAATTCTTGATCTTCTAGGTATGTCTCCACCATTGATTCACACATCCACCCTCCATCCCACGGGCTCACTCTCTCCGTTTGTTGGTGTTGACCCTTTGCTCTTGGTTGAGCTGTGAAGACACTCTGTTTCTGATTTGTTGACCCTTCTTACACAGGTCAACAGGGGGCCCTTGTGCCCTTAGGTTAAGTGCATTAGTGCTAGTTAGGTTACGCTGTACCTCCTCGGTAAAAGAGGTACTAAGGTGGTTGATGATTGGTGGCAAGATAAGCCATGCAACGTGAAACAGTCTCACTGTGCCATGCATGTGTGTGAAGCCTAACTCAATGCTGGCCCTCCTGAAAAGGTGTGGCTCCTGTGGGGTCCTAGCACCTGTGACTCAGAACCCATTGGTGTGAATCAATAGTGAAGATATTCCAATTTTTATTTATTCTACTGCAACCCATTATATATAAAAGAGGTATACTGTGGGCTTCATGAAAATAAATTATTCATTTTGGATGGCTGGTTATGACCTCTGTTGACCTCATGAGTGGTAGAGCCATGGCTGAGGTCTGTAGAAGTCATACCCAGCTGTTCAGAATAAATTATTTATTTTCATGCGGTCCATGGCATGTGCCATTTATTCAACGCCAATTGTTATTTGTGCAATCTTGATCATAAAATAATGTTACGTATACAATGCATGTAGGGATCCCACTACTTAAATAAATGCCTTATTTTTCCAAGACTCTGACCTAAGTGAAAAATAAAAAATTTTATTCACCCAATGGTTAAATAACACTGTTTATTTTTCACTTGTCTACATCATAGTCAACTTGACTGACAATCCATTCTGCCACTCCCACAATGAATCTGCTCTTAATTGTTACACAGACATTGTATACATAGAACATACAATGGCCCATGGCCTTTGTATGTTCCCATGGCCTTGCAGCGGTCCTTGACCTCTCATCCCCCTCGTTGAAAGTAATGATCCAGAGCCCCTTGTGTTGGCCTATAATACAGCCGTTTCAGTGGCTCTGGATTCTATTGCTCCAGTCCGTGTTCACCCTCTCTCCCTTTGCCCCAGGTCCCCTTAGTTTAATGGGACTTTGAGGGACATGCGGAGACTAGGGCGAAGGTTAGAGTGTTGCTGGTGAAAGTCAGCCCTTGATGCCGGCCACCTTAGATTGATGGACCATTATTTAGTCTATTGATCTGCAATCACCTGTAAGAAGGCAGAATTCCTGTCCAGAGAAATTGCGGCTGCTCAGAATTGACCAGCTCAGCTATTTCGAACTGTGGACAGACTGTGCAACTCAGCCTGTCTGCACGTTCAGAAAGCTTTTTCACAATTAGAGTGTGATGAGCTTGCTCAATTCTTTGCAAATAAGGTGGCTAACATCAGAGCAGTACTGCAGCCAGCACGCTCTATGGGGGTGGATTGTGATTGATACGGGGTCACTGTACCTCAGTTTTCCTGGAGTACCTTCAGTCGACCGGAGTTCATGAATGTCATGAGGATTATCCAGAGTGTGCGCCCTACATGCTGTAGTTTGGACCCTGGACCAACTTCCCTAATTTTGGGTTGTAGTGACATCATTGGTCCAGTCCTTGTGTGGATAGTCTGGTGCTCCTTGGAATTGGGAGAGTCTCCCAGCTCCCTGAAAGAGGGGGTGGTGACACCACTCTTGAAGAAAGCTACCTTGGACCCAGACTGTCACGCAAACTACAGACCTATCTCTAACCTTCCCTTTATTGGGAAGGTAATTGAGAAAGTAGTGGCAGCACAACTGGAAGACCATTTGACCATCCATGACATCTATGAACCGCTCCAGTCCAGTTTTCGTACGAGACATAGTACCGAGACAGCGCTAGGTCGGGTGCTCAATGATCTCCTGATGGTGAGAGATTGGAAGAGCCATTCCATCTTGGTTCTTCTGGATCTTTCTTAAGCTTTTAACACCGTGGATCACGTGGTGTTGCTAGGACACCTGAGGCATATCTGTGGAATGTTGGGGGCAGTCCTCAGATGGTTTACATTGTTTCTCATGGGTAGAACACAAAGAGTTGTGTCTGGGTTTTTTTTCTTCAGGCCCAACTGTTTTGTTTTGTGGGGTGCCTCAGGGGTCAGTGCTGTCATCAATGTTGTTCATGGTGTATATGCTACCCCTCGGAGACATTGTTAGAAGGTATGGGCTGAGGTTTCACTGTTATGCAGATGATACCCAGCTCTACCTTTCTTTTGCACCCAACCAGGATGGAGCTCTCTCGGTCTTTAACAACTGTCTGAAAGAAATCCAGGAGCGGATGAATTCCAGTTGGCTGAAGCTGAACTCAGAAAAGACTGAGGTACTGGTTGTGGACCTGGGCCATCAGATGGGGGGGGTCGGGTGCTGGTGCTCCCTCTGGAATTTTTCTTGGTGGCATATCACTCCCGACCTCTGAATGGGTGCGTAACCTGGGGGTAGTTTTTGATGATGGACTGACACTACATTCTCAGGTGTCAGCCATCGTCAAAACCTCCTTTTATCATTTTAGGAATATTGCCAGGATTAGGCATCTGGTTCCATCTGACGACCTTCCCACCCTGGTCTATACCTTTGTGTTCTCGTGCCTGGATTACTGCAACTCCCTCTATCTAGGGCTTTCTGGGATTGAAATCCGTAGCTTGCAGCGGGTGAAGAATGCGGCAGTCTGGCTTTTGACAGGTTCTACTCGATCCAGCCATATTACTCCAGTGCTGCGTGAACTGCACTGGCTGCCAATACTGTGGCGGATCACCTTCAGAGTCAGTTTACTGACTTTCAAAACCCTACATGGACTGGGCCCGGACTATCTGAAAGAGCTTCTGGTTCCCTATTGCCCTGGTCGATCACTCCACTTGGCCGACGAGGGGTTGTTAGAGATTCCAAGGGTGAATCTGAAGTCATCTGATTCAAGAGCTTTTGCTTATGCAGCCCCCAACCTTTGGAATTCTCTACCCCGTCAGTTCCGGGACTGTACAACTGTGGAGGAATTTAAGGAGGGCCTAAAAACCTATCTGTGGCAAAAAGTTTTTTTAGTTAACCGAAATGTTTATTATTGTATTGGTATACGATTTTAATTGTATTGTTTTGTTGTTTGATGTTTTATGATCTGTTTTATATTGTTAGGTGCCTTAGCAATGGAAAGGCACCATATAAATACAATTATTATTATTATTAATGGACTGTTTTCAAATATGCCATTAATTTCCATTAGTGAGGTGGCGGCACTTTCATAACTTTGCCACTCATGAGTTATGGTCATGTCCCCTCACTCATGAAAATAAATGGCATATTTGAACACAGGCTATTGTATATCCTCTGTTTGTGCCATTTTTTTAGTGACATGCCTGGATAGAATGTTAGCTATTTAAGCAATAAGACATGACAGGGTGTGCATTAGACATTTCTAATACAGGGCCTGGGGCGTAGTGAGGCACGAGGCCACAAGCCGAGTGCCTTCAGCCACTGACTGTGCATTGGAAATGTCTAATGCACATCCCTGGAATGTTTTATTGTGCTTATAAAATGGGCCACTATATTCTACAAACATTGAAAAATGAAAATGTACATATTTAAATACCCTGATTCTAAAAACTTTTCTGTATTTTGCAGTAAAATAGTTCCTCCACCTGTATTACTGCCGTAGGTTGTTTTTTTTGAGTTTGCAACTTTTGTTCTACTGTGGCCTCCGTAGCTCTCCTTGTGTTTCTGTGGTTGCTATGGCCCTCCAACCCTCCCCCCTTATATTTGGCATTTAGCTCCAAACATTAGTAAACATATATATTTTTTTTCAATAAGTCAGTATGTTTGCTGATTTTGCAGTGGAAGAACTGCTGGCTTATGACAGGAGGAAGTGAATAGTTGGGAGAAGAGAAGTTCGCACTGAACTGCTCATGATATCTTGGTAAGGAGCATTGAATGAGTGATTTGAAAAAAAAAGATCTTATGTGTGCTCTGTTAATATAGGTTCACGCTGTAAAAGGCTTAGAAGAAGTTGCTTATATATGTAAAGGGAGCGAACATCCAGAGCCGCCACGGGTGGGGGGAGGCAGGGGCTGGCGATTGATACCAGTAAGCAATGAGTGAGCGCGGTTGCTGGTGGTCCATCAGGTAAAGCGGAAGAGACAGAAGATGTGAGTGATCACAGCATTTGACTATTTGGAATATCTAGCAAGTTATTTCAAAGAGACAAAAAATTAGAGCTGCTCAATAAAAGAAGAACTGTGGCAGAAAACAGGTGAGCAGTGTTTTTTATTGGGACCACAAGTGAAGTGACTGAATGGGAGGCAGGAATGACCCAGTCTGCGAAAGGGTGGCAGCAGTGAGCAATCGAGAGAGCGGGCGGGTGGGGGGTGTTTAGATGCTGAAATGAGAGCTGCAGACTAATGTGGGAAAAACTAAGAATAATAAGCCATTTCTGTAAATGTTTTCTGCATGGATACAGGGTCCTGTATAGGATATTTTTTATGTTATTTTGTTGTTAATTTGCTCGATTTTAAAAAAGCAAAATGGCAATCCTTAACATTCTCAACATTTCACAACATTCTAAATGCAGATATATAAGTTTTCTTTTACCTATATCCAGGTTGTCTGCACTTGTTTTAAGCTGTGCATCAGACAGATCTAATGCACAGGTAGCAGTCAGTCAGGATGTAGCATTTGCCCTGCCCATTTTATAACAAGCATTTGTCAACGCTGAATGTTTACTTGCTGACATTGGCATTGGTAGTGTAGAAGTTACAGAGCTACATAATAGGAATGGCAATGAAGTATTGAACTGAAGTCAACCCCACCACCACCCTGCAGATACTGACAGGCATTGGGGTGTGCCTTTGGGTTGTCAGGCATAACGGCCACGCCATTTCACCACACCCTACACTGCTGACACCGACAAGTGTCACAGTGTGCCTTGGGGTCTTTGGCCCGTATGTTCACCCCATTCCATCAGGAAATACGGTGAGATGGGTGCTGTGTAGAAGAATAGGGTGAACTTTTGGGCCGAAGAGACCAAGGCACACCTAAGTGCCTCTCACTGGCTTCAGGGTGTGGGTGATGGTGGAATTGTATGAGCATTACAGGCGACAATCCCAAGTCACACCCCTGATGCTTGTCAGTCTCTACAGGGTGGGGCGTTATGGTTGGTAACCCTAACACCTCAGGCGTCCTTTGGTATTTTCACTCCAAATTTTCATCATGTTTTTTTTGTGACCCCCACCTCATGAACAATGGCAATATCAGTTTGTTAGCTGAAAGCTGATTTTGCACAGTGACTACGCCATTTGGCACCGCAGGTGCGAAAACACATTTCAAACAAGATGTGAAAAATGACAGCTGTACTATTCATGGGGAGGTGTAAAAAATGGTAATGTTGAAAATCTGTAATGAAAATATTAAAAAAAACTGGTGAAGTCACGAGCATGTGTAGAAACTGTACAACGCACACCTGTAATGTAATTAGTTTGGGGATTTTTACAGCAGATTGTCAACACAGGCATTTTGGGACCTCCACTCATGAACAGTGTCACTGTGATTTTCTGAATCTGTCCCGAACAGTGATTTCCCACAGCGACCACGCATTTCTGCGCTGGACGTGCGAAACACATTTCAGCCATGGTGTGAAAAATGACAGCTGTACTGTTCATAAGGAAGTGTGTAAAAATGCCAGTGGTGAAAATTTGGACTGAAAATATTACAAATTCATGAACTTACGAGGGTGCGTGGAAACAGCGCAATTCTCACTTGTAACACAGTCATTTTATGGAATTTTATCACCAAATTTTTAACATAGCTATTTTAAGACCTCTGCTCATGAACAGTGTCACTGTGATTTTCTTAATCTGTCCTGAACATTGATTTTGCACATCAACTGTGCCAGTGTGCGCTACATGCACAGGAACACATTTTGGGCGAGATGTGAAAAATGACAGCTATACTGCTCATAAGGAGGTGTGGTAAAATGGCAATTCTGAGAATCTGGAGTGAAAATATTAAAAATTTGCAAACTTACGAGCATGCGTAGGAACTGCACAACGCACGCTCATAAATTAGTCATTTTTGGGAATTTTTTCACCATATTTTCAACATAGGGTTTTGGGGGGCTTACCTCATGAACTGTGACACTGTCATTTTGTAAATCAGTCTGGAAAGGTGGTTCCACACAGTGACCGCGAAATCACCTTTTGGGGCCGATTAACGCCATGACAGTGCAATAATTCATGAGAAGGGGTCCTAAAAACCCCATGTTGAAAATCTGGTGCCACCATTCCACAAAATGACTGAGATATGCATCAAATTGAAAAAAATATATTTATTCCATTATACAGCTTACTGACATTTCCTCAGTTCGCTGTCGGCTTTGAAGAGTGCAGACGTGTTCCTGGGTCACAGAAGATCATCGTGGCGGACTCTGGAGGTAAGTATGGGGTGAGGTGGGGGTTTGGGGAGGCAGCAGTAGAGGGTGGGTGTGGGGTGAGGGGGAGGGGGCCAAAACAAGCAACGTAGGGACTGTTTTTGTTTTAGGTCTTTTTTTTAGGAAGATGACACGGGACTTTGCCACACTGGGGTGGGCTCCCAGCATGGCAACTGGAACTTTTGTTTTGAGGGGGAAGTGAAGCCAATGGGGGATTGGGCACCCCCATTGGCCATACAGAGGTTTGCCATGGTGGAGTGGGCTCCCAGCGTGGCACCTGGAAGTGTGTTTGGGGGGACCAGCAGACGGACGTTTGCCATGCTGGGGTGGGCTCCCAATATGGCACCTGGAAATGTTGGGGGCGCTGAGCGACAGTGGATTTGGCACCCTCATCGGCCATAGTTCACTTCAAACTGAATTTATGTTTCAGGAAGAGAAAGCAGAGATGTATACAAGCAGGATTGCCGGCAGTATGTTAATCAACACTGTCTCATCGCTGCAGCATTCATTGGTGAACCGGGGCCGCGCCTGCAAACACACTGACTGAATTTGAAGGCAGGGTGTCACACCTAGAAAAACTCGGATGATGCCACTATGTTTCTTGCACATGCGTGCCAGCAAACATAAAAATGAAGATTTTGCTCAGAACATTATGAAGCTGGAGTGGAAATATCCATTGTTCTCTGAGCTGGAGTGGAAATAAATTATTTAGTTTCACTCTAATTTCCCTGCCCATGAAAATAAATGCATTTTTTTTGTGATTTTATTATACCCAATGGCATGATATAAATATATTATTCCTGTCTGTCAGCCTAGAAAAGAGGGGGTCAATTTATAGCTACATATTTAGATATATGTGTATGCATATACTGTATTTGTATTAGGGTTGCTCAGAATCCATCGAACGGAATGTAATTAATTGGATTTTGAGTTTTTTTTTAATCCAGAGTTTCACTATTCCAAACCAAAACACCTGATCCAAAAACCCTTTTGTATATGGAACTGGAATCTGAATCTGCATTCAGGTGTAATAGAAAAACCCTTCTTCTGTCCATTACCTGCTTCTGTTGTCCCAGTGAGTGAGGCAGCAGTCTGGACTCTTCATTTTGGTCCCAGCTCTGGTCCAGATCCACCCTCTAGTGAAGATCACAAGAGAGCAAGCATGTACCACCCTGCCCCTTTTCCCCAGCTGCTCCTATGGTACAGTAGTTCGACTTCCCCCCCCAAGACCATTTTATCCCACCATGTGCACTGTGTTTTCCGCTGTCTAAGGACTTTCAAAAGTCCAACTCTCATCTAGTTAATATCCCCAGTGGACTCTGAGTGCTCTCCCACTCCACAACCCTGAATCCCTGAGAGGTTTTGACCTTTTACAGCAGTGATAGTAATAAGAAATAAGGCAGTACATATTAATGGTCATTACAAATCTGAAAAGTTTTATATAGTTGCACTTGTATTATTCTTAAATGCATAATGTTTTTGTCAATGGCCCACTTATTCTCTTTGGGTGGAGGCACCATGCAATTTCCTTTTTGTTCTGGGATGAACCCCCCTGCTGTGATAGAAAGAACAAATCCAACCCCCTCAAACAGGTTGCCCTGTACAGTCATCTGGCAGGGTATGAACCTGAACACGGTGATCTGGGGTCACATGTACTTGCTGAAACTGGTATAGTGGAATATTATTCTGCTGTTTTTCACCTCGTCCTTGAATCCCTTACTTCTCTTGTTCTTCTCATCATGTGTTCTACATGCAGGAACATTTGCATGACAGATAATGACATGATGTTGTCACTGCTAGAAGCTTACATTGATGACATACAGTAGTCACCAGTGATTCCTAGATGGCAATGTAACATGCACGTGTAACCCCTAGATGGCGCTATCCCAGGGGCTACTACCCCTGCCTGATTTGCCACTAACAGGTTGAGGGGCCTGGATCCAATGGCGGGTGCCTCCACCCAGAGGTCAGGGTTTGCAATAGTTAAACTAACTTGGTCACAGCCCTCTGGGACACTGCAACCCCCCTTTCTTCCCACTAGTGGCCTACACAATATATCAGAATTACCTTCACAGTATACACTTACCCCCAGGACTGGTTCCGCACTGGGACCTCCTGTGAAATGAGATACAGTGCAACAATCACAGTACAGTACTTTAACATAGACAAATACCTCAGGCAGTATAACTTTGCTGAAACAAGCAGCTCTGATTTATTTAGGGGGATATAACAAGGACAGGGGGAAATCAGGTTAATTAGCTTATCACTCTAATAATCTACCTATGGCTCTGTGCACAGGCCTATCCCTATCAGTTCTAGGGACATGGATATGTTGTTCATCCACACTCATTGGCAGTATCCTTGCCGCTTTAAATCTTGCCGGAAGGTCTTCAAGCTTGCTCCTCCCACCCACCCGGGTGGTATAACTCTCGGCTCCGCCCCATGACGCCAGATCTTCCTTACCGCTTGGAAGCTCAGGTTCCCTCCTTAACGCTCTGCGTTTGCGACTGGTTCCTATTTCTCCGTTTGCGGATTTAAAATAAAAATTTGCAAAAAGACTTCAGTCTTCGATCCCTCGCTGCCGATGGACAAATCGACTCGAGTTTGGAGATGCCCATGCGGGCAGAAGATGTCTCGGACGGATCCACACTCCACGTGTGTCTGCCCTGGGCCTTGAGCACGACCCGCGGGCTTGCGACCTGTGCTCATCTTTCTCGGCCTCGTCCTCGGGCGTGCTGCCCGATTGCAACTGGGCCGTCCCGGCTTCCCTCGGTGGAAGTCCAAGGAGGTCTGTTGGCGTCATGGGCGGCGGGTTTCCGGCGGATCAGCCGAGCGGATGGTCGCCCTCGAAGAGGAGGCGGCGCTGGCCAGATCTTCCTCGGCCGCGCATTTATCCCGCCTCTCTGGGTTCTTCCTACACGGCTTCTTTTAAGAGCTTTGTCTGTCCCTCTCCACTAAAGGAGAAGGGCTCTGCGCCTGCTGGACTCGGTCCAAAAGAGGACAAAGGTAAGTCCTCCGTCGGCGCTCTTGGGAGGCGGGAAAGGTCCCTCTCCGGCGTCGTCCGTCGGCTTGATCGACGTTCGGCTTCGCCACTGGCCTCACGGTGTCCCCATCAGGTCAGTTGACCGAGACTCCCACTGATGAAGTCGAGATTTTCTCGACCCATTGGACGGGCTGTCGCTTTAGCAGCCGAGATTCCCCTCCCGGTTCCCCGGAGGAGTTGAGGATCCGTGGGCGCTCTGTGCCTCGGTTCCGGAGCCCTCGGATGGACCTTCCGAGCCGAGAAGTGCGGTTCGCCGACACCTCCCGCACCGACCCGGAAATTCCGGGACTCTCGGTCTCGGGTCTCGGACCTCTTCGCGGTCCAGCCGCTTCCCACCGCCATAGGGCGGTCTCGGCCCGGCATCGCGGTAAGCGGCGGGCCAGTCTCGGCCCTCCTCCTCGGATGAGGAGGCTCGCGAAATTACGCCGACGGTATGAGGACCTTATGTTGCAACAGCTCCTCCTGGCCGGAATAAGCCGACTCCGCGCCTTCCCCGCCATTAAGGGTTGTCACCGAACGGCCGACACAACCCTCGACTCTGTCCGAGGAGCTCATACCCAGGCCGGTTGTTCGGCCAAACCAGCTGCTCCAATCGATTCCGTGGAACCTCCGCCTCCACAGCCACCACTGGGGTCTCACCAAGGATCTCGGTCGACCAAGGCTTACCCCATCGGCTGTCAGTTACCCTCACTCCCGACCGACCTCGGCAGGTGAAGGGTGGCTCAGGCCAGAGAGCAGTTTTTCGAGGACTCTTCCGAGTCCGAAGATGATTCCTCCTTCTTCTCCAAGCGACTGGACTTGGAGTCTTCAGGAGGTCAGCCAATGGACGATAGCCCGTCGTCCTTCCTAGGACTGCTCCGCTCATCTCGAGTCTACCGGATGGAGCTCGAACCCGCTTCCAAACGGGCCAGGTATCCCTCACGGAGATTCTGGACCGAGGGATTCTCCGACGGAGGCCTTCCGTGGCCGAGGCCATAGTGGGTCCGGCACTGGAACTTTGGTAGCGCCTGCTTCCTGCTCCTCGCGCTCGGCCAGGATGGCCAGGAAGTATGGCGGTCCCCACCGTTCCTTGTCCGGGTTTTTTCGAACACCCCTCTGCTGAGGGGTTGGTTACCGACATGCTCCGCGCCACCGGCAACGCCAGGGATGTGGACAAACCTCCTGACAAGGAGTCCAAGAAATTGGACTATGTCGGCTTAAAAGTCTACGCTATGCCCTCTCTCGGCTCAAGTTGTGGCCAGTTCGGCCCTCATGGCACATTTTTCTCATGCCCTGTTGGGCCCCTGGATGAGGTCATCCTCATCTTCCCGCCGATCTGCAGACTACGGTTAAGCAGGTGCGGGACCAGGGCAGGGCAGTGGCCAAACAGCAGCTCCAGACTGCTTTGGATGTAGGGGACCCATGTGCCAGATCGGTGGCGGCCGCAGTGGCTATGGTGCCGGCGGGCTTGGCTGAGGATATCCACCTTTACTGGATACCCAGCACAAGTTGGCGGATGTTCCTTTGGGACTGACCTCTTGCCCTGGGGTGGAAGGTCACCTGCAGAGGATCGAGAAGTCCAATGCCACCTTGGACTCGGGTCTCTTCCGCCAGAAGGACAAAGGCCGCAAACCACAGCCTAAGCTCCTTTCGCTCTCTGTGCCCCGCGCGCCCGGCCCAGCAACGCCAGGCCAGCAGGCTCCGGCCTTGGCATCCCAAACCCAAGCCGCCGGCTTCCTCTAACAGGAGGCAGGAGGAAAGGGGCCAGGAGGTCCTCGGCCGGTCCCTCCTCCAAGCCTGCCCAGTGACGGGCTGAGGGTGTCGCCCATCCCCGGGCCACCTCACTCCTGGGTCCCCCGGGGGACGGCCCGCACTTCCGTTCCGCCTGGCCGCTGTTACCACGGACAGGTGGGTCTTGAGGTGGTGGGAAGAGCCTGCCTCTGGAATTGAGCAGGCACCACCCTTCAGAGCCGTCGCCCTGGGGGCTTGGATCCCCAGCCTCACTGGCGGCTCGTCGAGCCGACATCACTCTCCTCCTCCAGAAGGAGGTGGTAAGAGGTGGTGGACCCTCCTTCAGACCCAGGGTTTGTGTCCAGGTACTTCCTGGTTCGAACGGACGGGGTTGGCGCCCATTCTCGACCCACACGACCTAAACAAGTTCCTAAGGTCTCGAACCTTCAGGATGGTCACCTGGCTCAGATAATACCATCCTTGGAACGCGCGGTGGTTCTGCTCTCTGGACTTGCAGGACGCGTTGTTTCACGTCCCTATCCGTCCGTCTCACCAGAGATTCCTTCGCTTCCGAGCGGAAGGATCTCTCTTCGAGTTCCAAGCCATGCCCTTCGGCTTGTCTCCAGCTCCCAGGGTCTTCACCAAATGCATGGCAGTGGTGACAGCATTCCTGCGGCGCCGAGGGGTCCGGGTACCCTTACCTGGACGACTGGCTGATAGCAGCTCCCTCCAGGAAGGAGGCGGAGTGGTCCAGAGATCTGGCCCTCCAGGTCTGCTCTCAACTGGGCCTCCTTATCAACGAGGCCAAGTCGGAACTCGAGCCGAAGCAGGTGATTTTATTCATCGGGGCGCAGCTCGACTCTCTTCGAGCCAGAGCGCGGCTCCCGGCGGACAGGGCCGAGGTTCTTTCCTCCTTTGCCCGATCATTTCTGGTTGGGCAATTGCGCCCTGCCCGGGACTTCCTGCGCCCTGGGTCTCATGGCGGCCTGTGCCAGCGTGGTCCGTTGGGCCGCTGGAACATGCGTCCCTTCAGTGGGACTGGCCAGCCAGTGGTCACAACGCTACGATCCCTTGACCAGCTTAGTCGGTGACACAGGATGTGGAACGCCTCCAGTGGTGGACCGCTCCGATCATTTGCAGGAGGGCATCCTGCTCGTCTCCCCGAGCTGACGGCGTCTCTGTCGACCGATGCCTCTCTGATGGGTTGGGGTGCCCATCTGGGGGAACACCGGGCTCATGGCCTCTGGTCCCCGCGGGAGTCCCGATGCCACATCAACCTGCTGGAGCTCCGAGCGGTCCGCCTAGCTCTCACCGCCTTTGCTCCGTTCCTCCGGGGTCAAGTGGTCCGAGTCCAGACGGACAATACCACGACCATGTACTATCTAAACCGCCAGGGCGGGACGCGCTCCATGCTTCTATGCAAGGAAGCTCTCCGCATTTGGTCACTCGTGCGCAGCCTGGAGGCGGATCTCCTAGCCATTCACGTGGCAGGAGCCTCCAACACCCTGGCCGATGCCCTGAGCCGGATAGGGGCTGCATCCCACGAGTGGTCTCTCCTGCCGGAGGTAGTACAGCATCTGTTCTCCCTTTGGGGCACACCTCAGGTGGACCTGTTTGCCTCCATGGAGAACGCGGGTTGAGTCTGTTTCATGCCCGCCTCAGCAGGGCTCGCTGCAGGGGGATGCCTTCTCGAGGCAATGGACCCCGGGCTTCTTTTACGCCTTTCCCCCATTTCCCTTGATCCACAAGGTGCTTCTCAAGGCGAGGAGGGACAAGGCGCAGGTGATTCTGATAGCCCCAGACTGGCTTCGCCAGTTCTGGTACCCAGATCTCCTCAGTCTCAGCTCCAGGACTCCGAGGCAGCTTCCAGCTCGCCCGGACCTGCTCTCAGTCAATCAGGGGAAGGTGTTCCATCCGGACCTTCAATCCCTGCACCTGACGGCCTGGTTCCTGAGCGGCTAGAGTTCCAGGCTTTGGGTCTTTCCGACGAGGTCCTCAATGTAGTTGAGGCGTCCCGTAAGGAGTCGACCAGAAAATGCTATGCCTTCAAATGGAAAAGGTTTTCCATTTGGTGTCAGGGCAAGGGCTTGGACCCTTCCTCCTGTTCCTTGGCAAGCATCTTGGACTATTTATGGTCCCTTTCTAGTCAAGGGCTTGGTCGGCGACCTAAGGGTGCACCTGGCAGCCATCTCTGCACTTGCAGTAGCGGGCGGGAAGCAGTCGATGGCGCAGGAGAAGGTGGTCTGGCGCTTTTCAAAGGCCTTGATCACATTTCCCCTCAGTCTGGGAACCCCCACCTCCGTGGGATCTACTGCTGGTACTGGCAAAGCTCATGGGCAAGCCATTCGAACCTATGCACAGGTGTGTCTCTCTCACCTGTCGTGGAAGACCGCCTTCTTGGTGGCTATCACGCCAGCCAGAAGGATGGGAGAGCTCCAGGCGCTTTCCATCGAGTCTCCTTACCTGGTCTTCCACAGGGACAAGGTTGTCCTCCCACCGAAATTCCTTCCGAAGGTGGTGTCGGGGTTTCACCTTAACCAGGTGTTGACTCTGCCGGTGTTCTACCCCAATCACACTCGGAGGCTCATATAGGCTCCATACCTGACCCTAGAAGGGCGCCGCTATTATAAGGAGCGCACGTTGAAATTGGGAGAGGTTCGCCAGCTGTTTGTCACCTCGCTGAAGCGCATCTGGCAGACCTGCAGCCAAGCGGACGATAAGCAGGTGGGTAACCTCCTGCATAGATCTCTGCTATAAGTTGGCGGGCATGGAGCCTCCCAGAGGGATAAGAGCTCATTCTACCCGCCATACTGCTGTCAACGGTGGCTGCTTCCAGGGACGCCCCTATCCAGGAAATCTGCAGGGCTGCTACCTGAAGTCAGCAACACCTTCATTACCCACTACCACATCGACCTTGAGTCACGCCGGATGCTGGTTTTGGGGCCTCGGCTCCTCCAGTCTCTCTTCCCAAGTAAGTATATGGGGTGTGCGTCTGCCTCCTCCTCCCGGAGAACTGCTAGGAGTCTGCCAATGAGTGTGGATGAACAACATATCCATGTCCTAGAAATACAGGTTACTCACCTGTACAGGAGTTCTAGGAATGGTATATGTTGTTCATCCACACGACCCACCCGACCTTCGGGCTCGGACGCACACAACCTGAGCTTTCTCCAGCGGCCAGATCTGGCGCCATGGGGCGGAGCCGAGAGTTATACCACCCGGTGGGTGGAGGAGCAAGCTTGAAGACCTTCCGGCAAGATTTAAAGCGCAAGGATACTGCCAATGAGTGTGGATGAACAACATATACCATTCCTAGAACTCCTGTTCAGGTGAGTAACCTGTATTTACTGTCCCTGGGTACCCAAGCCCTAGTGGCTAGTCCAAACCGTGGCAGCTGGTTGGGGCCCTTTCACACAGAGAAAAGGAAAATTAAACAGTCAGCAGTACAGTAATTCCATTTGGATTTAATGTGGCAATTCAACAGGGAGCGACCCTGAATTAATACTCACGACCTCCAAATAAGATAGGGTCCTTCAGTATCAGCAGGGCTACTCCTGAGCTCCAAGAGACTCTTCACACATTTATATGGTAAAAAAAAAAAGAGAGTACTATACCAGGCAGGCTGCTTCTCATCCCGATCGCATTACTGCACAATACCCGGGAGAACACACAGCAGATTCAGTTCCTGACAGACCGAGTGGAATTCAATAATTCTCCAGTCTTCTACAGGGTGAGCCTGGTTTCTACTCTTCAGAGATCCTTTGATTCTTTTCACAGGACGGATTCAGTCCTAACAAGCAGTTACACAAGCTGCAGCCCGAACCTGGGCCTTACACACGTTTTTGACTAAAACTGCACACTGAAAAGCACAGGGCTCCTTCCTTCTTCACTGCCAAAGCTCAACTGAAACTCCAACCGACAAAACTGGCACTTCCTTTGAGTTCCTCCCAGTTCTTGACTGGATTGGCTGTCACTCACAATAGACTGCTGCTGTTGGTCCAAAAGGCACTGAAGTCTAAACTACATCTCCCAGAGTCACTGCCCATACAATCCTCTTGTGGCTGGCTCAGATTATGAGTCCAAGTTCTGATTCGTCCAAGGCACCATTTTAGAGCTAGCTTACTCCCACACTGATTGGTCCAGTTCAGCAGTTCAAAACTAGAATGGGGAACTAGCAGACACTGTTCTGACTGCAAAAGAAAGCAGGTTAGACAAACTGTAATTTCATTATTACTCTAAATGGTTTCTGGCAAACAGTTACATCTTTCAGATAGGTTCCCTTTGCACCTTAGTGACTGCAAAATGGAGTGAATTGGCAACAGCTTGAGTGGTACTACAATCAAAGAAACACACAGTCCCCCATACAACTAATTATGTCTGCAAGCAGACAGCTCTTAAAGAGACAGTACCAGAGGTTCTAAAAACACTCACTGATAAATGGCTTAAATGCCAAACACCATTCAGGCTTGGAGCATTCAAGCAAGCTCCTGGAAGTCTTTTGGGAACCCCCATTTGCAGGGGGGTTACACACGCCAGGTGCGTGGACAAGATGCAGTGCTGTACGACTCGCATGCTGATAGGGAAGAGCAACATTTCCAGGCCCCCCCCCAAACAGACCACACACTGCTCTACTGAGAGACCCTTGTGCCTTACACAGCAGTAGTCTACTATACTTTTCAGTCACTAACTGCCTAGGAGGCTCTCACACACTCAGGCAAAAAGTATAAAGATGAATTTCTGTGCCCTGCTACACAGCCAGTAGTCAGTAAAACAAAATTCTGCAAAATCCCCCCTGCATGTTTCCTAGTCTACTAAATTCAGTCTGCCCGCTCCTGCTGCAAGTATGGATCTCTGTGCTCTCTACACCCCTAGCACCAAGTCAAAAAATATTTGTCAGATCTTTTAAAAATCCCTCCTTCCCTGCATCTTTTCTCAAATACACTGTGACAAGCTTCTGCAGGCAAGGCTAGCAGCTACCAATACATGCTTACACTTCACACTCTCTCCTCTCCTCTTCAGCACCATTTCACTAGCCTGCCTGTCTGAAATTACAGTGAGAATTAACTAACTGGACTGATAACACACAATTCTAACAGCTAGAATCCATCAATGATGCCTAATTCAAAAGTGCATCATCCCACCACAGAATGATGCTCCAGAGATAGAATGTAAGCCGATTACTAGTGTAACCCCTAGATGGCGCTATCCCAGGGGCTACTACCCCTGCCTGATTTGCCACTAACAGGTTGAGGGGCCTGGATCCAATGGCGGGTGCCTCCACCCAGAGGTCAGGGTTTGCAATAGTTAAACTAACTTGGTCACAGCCCTCTGGGACACTGCAACCCCCCTTTCTTCCCACTAGTGGCCCACACAATATATCAGAATTACCTTCACAGTATACACTTACCCCCAGGTCTGGTTCCGGCACTGGGACCTCCTGTGAAATGAGATACAGTCAACAATCACAGTACAGTACTTTAACATAGACAAATACCTCAGGCAGTATAACTTTGCTGAAACAAGCAGCTCTGATTTATTTAGGGGGATATAACAAGGACAGGGGGAAATCAGGTTAATTAGCTTATCACTCTAATAATCTACCTATGGCTCTGTGCACAGGCCTATCCCTATCAGTTACTGTCCCTGGGTACCCAAGCCCTAGTGGCTAGTCCAAACCGTGGCAGCTGGTAGGGGCCCTTTCACACAAGAGAAAAGGAGAATTAAACAGTCAGCAGTACAGTAATTCCATTTGGATTTAATGTGGCAATTCAACAGGAGCGACCCTGAATTAGTACTCACGACCTCCAAATAAGATAGGGTCCTTCAATGTCAGCAGGGCTCACTTGAGGTACACAAACCTCTTCACACATCCATATAAAAGAAAGCACTATACCAGGCAGGCTGCATCTGTATCCCGATCGCAATTACTGCACAATACCCGGGAGAACACACAGCAGATTCAGTTCCTGACAGACCGAGGCAATTTTCAGCAATTCCTCCAGTCTTCTACAGGGTGAGCCTGGTTTCTACTCTTCAGAGATCCTTTGATTCTTTTCACAGGACGGATTCAGTCCTAAAAGCTGTTACACAAGCTGCAGACCGAACTCTGGGCCCTTACACACGTTTTGACTAAAACTGCACACTGAAAAGCACAGGGCTCCTTCCTTCTTCACTGCCAAAGCTCAACTGAAACTCCAACCGACAAAACTGGCACTTCCTTTGAGTTCCTCCCAGTTCTTGCTGACTGGATTGGCTGTCACTCACAATAGACTGCTGCTGTTGGTCCAAAAGGCACTGAAGTCTAAACTACATCTCCCAGAGTCACTGCCCATACAATCCTCTTGTGGCTGGCTCAGATTATGAGTCCAAGTTCTGATTCGTCAAGGCACCATTTTAGAGCTAGCTTACCCCACACTGATTGGTCCAGTTCAGCAGTTCAAAACTAGAATGGGGAACTAGCAGACACAGTTCTGACTGCAAAGAAAGCAGGTTAGACAAACTGTAATTTCATTATTACTCTAAATAATTTCTGGCAAACAGTTACATCTTTCAGATAGGTTCCTTTGCACTCCTAGTGACTGCAAAATGAAGTGAATTGGCAGCAGGTTGAGTGGTACTCAATCAAAGAAACACACAGTCCCCATACAATCTAATTATGTCTGCAAGCAGACAGCTCTTAAAGAGACAGTACCAGAGGTTCTAAAAACACTCACTGATAAATGGCTTAAATGCCAAACACCATTCAGGCTTGGAGCATTCAAGCAAGCTCCTGGAAGTCTTTTGGGAACCCCCATTTGCAGGGGGGTTACACTAGAATACAGAATACTGTTTAAACTCTACACTGTGGTCACACTCACCCAAAACTTAATGCCAGATTTGTTTCTCCACTTGAAGAGAGCAGTCTTCCCCAAGCAGTCTTTAGCCTTATTTTACTTCATTTGTAGCTGTAAGTTTATTTATTTAGTTTCTTGATACTCTGCATTCGGAATTTTTTTTTAATTAAAATTGTAAATGAATATCAGTTTCTCCAATTTTTGATTGGTTCCCAGAAACCAGAGAAGGCTGCTTAAAAACACAATTTCTACCTGAGGGAACCAATCATGTTTCATGATAAAATCTTCAACTGCTTTGATTTTCACGATAATTTTAGTGGATTTAAGCACTTATTGTTTAGATATTTTTTATTCTACCACTTTTGAGCTGGGAACCAAATATTTTGAATAGTAGGCTCTTCCTGTTTGCCATTACTGACACGCCTGGAAAAAACAGGGCCCACGGGTTTTAAAAACTGCATTTATTGTTTTCAGCTCCTGGTAAGGGCAGACTGCCAGAAGCCTTGCTTAAAGTGCCTGGGGCCAGATCACGATTTTAAAAACCGTAAACTTTGGAAAAAAGTTTTGCCCACAAGTAGAAAAGAAAAGGGCTTTAAAAAGTGAAGAACTTATGGCTTCTCTGCCTGTGTCTTTGTCGCCAGTGCACATTAAAGGTTCCAAGGGAGCTCCCTATGATGGTAAAAAGCACACATCAGAGGGTTCTTCTCTTCATAAGTAACATGCCCTGTCAACGGGGAAAAAGATGAAGCTGCTTAGCCATCAGACAGGCATGATAACGATATTAGTGTCCAAAAGGGAGAAACCTGACTCCAGTAATGGCAAACATGCAAATAAAAGAGCCTTGGAACAGGCACTGTGACCAATGCCTGCCAAGAAAAAACAAGAACAACATGACCTTGCTATTACTCCTGCAAAGGACAAGTAGCAGGCAGTGGAACAGAGGAAAATGCCCTCAGCAGGGGATGACAATGATATGGCAGTCTGTCCAGGTCTTTCAGACTATGGGAACTTTATTGACTATGTATTCCTCCTCTTCCCAGGCTCTAGTTCCAGACCACCCGTCTGTCCAGAAGGAGGAAATATACTATGATGAGGAGACAGAGGGTGAGACAGTTGAACCCGATTGCTGTCCTGAATAGGAGTTTTGGTCCCCACCTAGAGTTATGGAAGACTGCTCCCTTGACTCCTCATTTATTAAACAAATAGTCAACATCCTAAACTTCCCCTCTCATGAAATGGAGGAGGAGGAGGAGGAGGAGGATGAGGAGGAAGTAGAATTCATGGATATGATGGGACTAGCCCCTACAAGGAGACTGCTAGTCCCTACACATAAGTCCTTTAAGAAAGCCACTTCTAAAATCATGTTAGCGCCGAAAGCAGTTGACATTGATAAGAAAACTTGAGAAAAAGTATCAGGTGAACAGGCATGGGGTTCAGTACCTGTATGCCCATCCTGATTATGAAGCACTCTTGTCTGCACAGTTTCCTGAAAAGGAGTCTAGAAAACTGCATACCATGGCCAAAAAGGCATACACAACAGCTTCCCTGTACTTAAGACAGGCAGCTTATTTGGCCTATACAGCTCAGTACCAGAATGCCCTGTGGATTGCAGTGCTAGCACTGAGTGATGAAGTGGATGATGAGGTGGCACAAGACCTGACTGCAACAGCAGGGTCAGCCCTGGATGCCACAAAATGTTAATTTCGCATGGCTGAAAATGCTGAGGACTCAGCACCAAGAGTTCTGGCACATGTAGTGCCACTGAGACTGTTTACCTGCATAAGGAGGACAATCCTTACTCAGGACACTCAGGCAAAAGCCACTGACTTCCCCTATGAGGGAAATTCATTATTTTGTGACAAAACAGAGGCATAAATGAAAAGAATGGATGAGTGCAAATCTACTTACAAAAATGCAACTGAAAAAGAAAAGGCCTCCATCTTCTACAAGCCTTATGGAAGGGTAGAAAGGAGCGGAGGCTACTACCCTAGGCCCTACGTTGGCTATGAGTACCAGCCACACAGAGGGTACTATAGTGGTAGGAGCAGAAGGGACACAAGGCATGCTGTGACACCAGCACATAAGCCAGTGCCAAAATAAAACCCCTGACAGGTTTGACAAGGTTGCCAGTCAGCCCATGCCAGTTGGAGGAAGGCTGACCCACTACTTTCAGTAATGGTAAAAGATCACCAGAGACAGGTGAGTCCTGGAAATAGTGGGTCAGGAATTGTTTCACAGTTTCAAAGGTTTCCAAACTGTAGAGGCCAAAAAACATTCCAGGTCGTTCACCAACAAAAAACAAAATTGGTGAGAATGTGAAGTAAAGAAATTACTGCATGCAGAGCCAGTAGAAAAAGTCCATGCATCACAATGGGGAAAGGGCGTCTTTTCAAGATGCTTCCTAACCCACAAGAATAATGGAGAATGATGACCCATACTAGATTTAAGGTACCTGAACAGACATATAAAGAAATAAAAAATCAGTATTGTAACACTGGATGCAGTAATCCCATCTCTGCAGATAAGAGATTGGCTCGAGTCACTGGATCTGAAGAATGCCTGTTTCCACATTCCAGTCAGACCCAGTCACACAAAATATCTCAGATTTAGGCGGGAAAACTGTCAGCACCAGTTCACAACATTACCCTGTGGGCTCACTTTGGTACCAAGAGTGTTCACAAAGTGCTTGGCTATGGTGACAGCCTACCGAAGAAGAGAAGGTGCAATAGTTTTCCCCTACCTTGGTGACTTGCTAGTCTCAGGGAAAGTAAAACAGGAAGCTATGAGCTCCATCCAACAAGTAAGAAACACTTTAACAAAACATGGGGTTCTTAATAAATCTGCAAAAGTTCCAGACAGAACCAGTATAGATCCTTGACTTCACTGGGGCAGACCTAGATACCCTGCAGAGAAGGGCATTCGTCCCTCCCTCAAGACAGGGTAACAAACCCGACTGCCAGTGAAGAATCATTTATCTCAGGTCAGCTGAGGCCTGCAAGGGATTTTTTGAAGCTATTGGGTCACATGACTTCGGACACAGCTGTGGTGCCATGCGCTTGTCTCCAGATGAGGGGATCATGCCGCACCATCTGAGAAGCTGTTGATCCCAAAGGTCAGATCTTTTGTTCTAGCTAGTACCAGTCACAAAGAACTTTGTGCAAGCATTGGAATAGTTAAAGGAGAAAAGCAACCTGAGACAGGGCATTCCCTTCCTCCAGCAATCACCTACCAAGGTTTGTACAACAGATGCTTACTCCTGGGGATCACTTAGAGGACAACATGGTAAGCAGCATCTGGTGCCTCAAAGAGACACAGTAGCACATAAACCTCCTCAAGCTCAGACAGTACTACTGACAATGCAGTCTGTTTCCTCCATGTTGCAGGGTCAGTCAGTCCAAATATGGGCAGACAACGTCTCAGCCATGTACTACACAAACAAACAGGAAAGAACAAGATCCTAAAAACTGTGCACAGAA
The DNA here is from genome assembly GCA_016271365.2 of Neoceratodus forsteri. NCBI lineage: Eukaryota > Metazoa > Chordata > Ceratodontiformes > Ceratodontidae > Neoceratodus > Neoceratodus forsteri. The sequence continues at coordinate 386,287,813 of CM057450.1, forward strand.
GCAGTGAAGATCTGGGAGCTAGCTTACTCCCTGGACAGCAACATTTCTGTAGTGCATCTGCCAGGTAACAACAGTGTGCTTGCATACTTCTTAAGCAGAATCTGCCAAGGAAACCACAAGTAGGCCTTGAACCAACAAGTACTGGCTTCGGTTTTCAGAAAGTGGGGCACCCCAGAGACAGACCTGTTTCCTCTTGGGAGAACAATCAGCTGCCAAAGTGTTGCTGCAGGCCCCAGGTCAAGAGCACAGTCCCAGAGGGCACCCTAGCCCTGTCCTGGATAGAGGGTTTTCCGTATGCACCCCCCCATTTCCCCTCATACAGTGTGTACCCAGGAAGCTCAGAAGAAAAACCAACAATGATGATTCTGGTAGTCCTAGACTGGGCCAGGCAGACATGGTACTCAGTGCTGCTGACCCTGTCCTGCAGGACCTCAGTCAACCTTCCACTGTGGTACAGCTTTCTGATTCTCTCAGGACAGAATGACCTTCCTAGACCTCAGAGGGAATTGCTCTTGAAGATCTAGAGTTTCCTGACTTGAATCATTCACACTAGGTGTTAAAGGTCCAGAAGGTTTCCAAGAAACTAGCTGCAAGAAAAGGCATACTTCTCAAAAGTGGAAGAGATTCTCATGCTGGTGGCCCTCAGAAAGAAAATCCCAATGCAGGTGGGGCAGTCCACAGTTCTGAACTACCTGGTAAACTTACAGTCATAGTTCTGAGGCCCTAGACGCTGACATTGCATCTGGCAACTATATCAGCTTACATATCATGAGGCAAAGATAGATCTGTGGCCTTACAACCTGTTTTTAAAAGGTTTTTCCAATGCCTCAATCACCTGCATCCTCCTGTGAGGGACTCTGTTCCTCCATGGGACTTGAACATTTATCTTACTCAGTTGGTGAAATCTCCCTTTGAGCCTATGGTTACAACAGACTTAAAATATGTAATATGGAAAACTGTTTTTGTAGTAGCCATGACATCGGCCAGGAGGGTAGGTGAACTGTAAGCCCTTTGTACAGATCCAAATCACATAATATTCCACAGGGATAAGGCCGTCCTTAGAACAAATTGAAAATTCCTACTTCAAGTGGTTTCAGAATTTCCCCCAGATCAGACAGTTACCCTTCCCGTGTTTTTTTTCCTGAGCGCTCCAGTGCAGGTGAGTAGAAGCTGCACTAGCTTGATGTAAACAGGGCACTGGCCTGCACATGGATCAGACAAGGAATGTCAGGTCTGAAAACACACAACTTTTTCTAACCTGTGAAGTTGGCAATGTAAATCAGCAACCAGGAATAAATACGGTCTCTCATTGGATAGTCTTTTATTTACAGTTCTGCTGAGAAAGCTTGTAAACAGCCTTCCAGGGGCCTATGGGTACACTCCACAAGGGGCACCTCTGCCTCTGTGGCAGCTACAAGGGGTATTCCCCATCAAGAAATTTGTAAAGCAGCTACCTTGAAAACTGTGCACGCCTTCACAAAGCACAACTGTCTGGCTATTCGGTCCAGGAAGGATACCAGTTTTGGAATTGCTGTTTTTCAGTATCTTTTTCATAAATAGGTTCTAGACCCATCCTTCCAAGGCACTGCTAGTGAGTGTGCACTTCTGTATTAGGCATTATAGATGGATTCCAGTTGTTAGAAGAAAGAAAAATATTCGCTGTAGTAATGTTTCTTCTCTGAGATCCATCAATGAGCCAATACAAACCCTTACCCTACCTCCTCTTCTATAACCTATTACTTTAATGGTCGCTTCAGCATTACTTTGTAGAAGTTTCACAAAAATGTTAAATTTGTTATTTCATGACAGATTTGGTCTGCTAATATTTTATTTTGTTTTTTTAAATGTTTTATGATTTTATTTGAAAAATTGTAGTAGTCATTAGATAGTTTTAGTGACCACTGCTCCCCTGGCTTTAGAAACAAATCTGAGCTGGGGAGAGGGTGTGAACAGTATTCTGTATTCAGTTAATTTGTGTACATTCTATGTCCGGGGTATCACCCTCTGGTGGGATGATGCACTTTTGCATTGGCTGGTTGATGGGTCCCAGAGAAGAAACAACATTACTACAGTGAATATTTTTTCTCTAAAGATTTCTAAAGGTCTCTAAACAAAAGTCACTGCTTCACATTAAAGGAGCTTCTTCCTGCTGCAGGTCCATTCGCTGTGAGAGAGAGCTGGAAATGGAACTGAGGTGTTGGCAGTGTACTGAGTTCTCTGTTTTCAACATTGCTGATTGGCTGCTCCAGGTCATGTGGCTTGCCAACAACATGGACATGCTCAGTTTGTGGGAAACTGAGTTCATTTGGACCCACTTTGCCAGTGTCCAAACTGTCAGATTTTGGTATGGTCACTGAATGCAAATTCAAGCTTCGCTCATTATTATTGAACACAAGCACCCAGAGAAGGTGAACTCTTAATCTGTTGTGCTTCTTGTGTCAAGGTAATGTTTATAGCTATAAAGAGAAAAATAAAGCTAGAGTACATACAGCAATACATTCACAAGCTGACATTCCTAAAAATGATATTTTTTTTGCTGTTTCTCCAGAAATCTCAGGAGCTCCTAAAGCCTTGATAAAACGATGAAGAGTCAATAAAAGGACCGAAAAAGTGTGTGAAAAGAAGTTACAGTTGGTAGTCATAAAAAAATAAAGCCAAACATAACCCAGGGGTTCAACATTACACTTGTGAAGCTGTAAAAGATGGGGCTGATTAGAAAGTGAAAAACATCAGTGCCTACAATATCAACATTAGAAACATCCAACGGGTTTATTAGTAAAGGATACACATCTTCAGGAAGATGTCAGTGTCATAGCTGCACATGTGTGGTTTAAAATAACATTTGTAGTTGAAAAAGCAAATGAGAGCAACTCCGATTCAATCAAGTGAACATGTTAGATTAAATCAGTATTTTAGAAATAATTTAAAACTACCCAGATTTTCCATAGTCCTGTGGTTGTAGGGCGCTCTACTGATGTCCAGAAAACAGGTGTTCTTGACATGGGTGTTAGCCAGGAAAATATTAATAACTAACATGTGTTGATGAAGATTTAGAAAAAAAAATTACACATCTGCCAAAACAGCATTTTTAATCATTAGCCATAATAGCAGTGCTGTGTTTTCATTGATTTTAATTTGTTTTGAGAATCCCTGGCTTCAGCTGTTCAGTCCTTCCTCTTTTAACTCTGTAGTTCTTTTTGATTTGTGAATATGGTAATCCATAAAAAAATCTGATCTAGGAAAAAAATAAAAGTAACTGTACAAAAAACTGTTGAAAATTATATGATTTCAAGTAGAAGAACCTAGATAAATAATTGATGGTACTCATAGTTAATAAAGTAATAGTTTACAGCTGCAGTTAAAAATCTGTTACTTAATTCTAAATTACTTATTCAAACTTTAATGTTCCAGGGTTCAGCATTTTGCTCTCAACCATCAGAGGCCTACAATCTCTTCCTGACTACAGCTGTTACAGATGGTATTAGGTTGTGGGACTTGAGGACCACGAGGTAGGAAGCATTCTTTAGCAGTACTACTGGTATCAATGACCCCAGTCATTTGGGATCATAGATCATGGCAATGAACACCAGTTTGCTTTTTTTATTAAAGTTTTTTTCTCCTTAAGGATAATTTTCTGTAAATTGGTATTTCCAGATATTAAATGGAAGTGACAAATTCTGAAATCTCATTGTCTTACAGACATCACCTGACTATGCATTAACAATCTAGTGGTGCATGTTCAGGTGACAGATCTCATTACCAAGGCAAAAAATCCTCATCACTTATAGAATCGGGGACTATGTCATGTATATAATTTTGCCATTTAAAATATATTTAAACAAATTATTTTATTAAAAAAAAAATCATACTAAAATGGTTCACTTGTTTAACACATAAGAGCAAGGCACAATTTTATAAGAGCAGTAAGCTACTCCAGGGTGTGTGTGTGTGTGTGTGTGAAAGTATTTGAATGCCCTTCTCTGGGGCGTAAGGATAATCAGCCATTGTCCTCATGACTCTTTACCCTGGAGTGTGCATTTAGGAGGGATTAACCCACGACAGGGTATGAGTTTACTGAGCATTAATCCATGCCCATTGGGGGAGGGGGGGGGCAGGCATGGATTAATGCTCAGTAAACCCATACCCTGGAGTGGGTTAATCCTCTTATAACATGAGCCACATTATATTAGAGGTTCATGTAAAGGAATATTAAAATATATGTGTTTGAACATGGATTTCTACTAAAATAGTCCTTTTGCATAATGAATAATGTGTATACAAGATGCTGTCTTTGTAGTTGTCCACTAGGTGGATTTCTTGTTATGAGGATGTGGAATCCACCTTTGCAAGGCAGAATCCACCTTCTCTTTTTCAATGTGTCTATGGTGGAGTTATTTCTCTGAGTCAGTTTACATTGATGTCAATCTGGATATTGTGGACCAGCAAGGCAACTGTGGGTATATCGGGGATTAATCAATGGCCAGGTGATGTGTTCTGACCAATGAAATGATTGTATTTTAGATAGCCATGTTATAAATCATTTAATGCACACCCTGTCATGACTTATTACTTACTTACATGTGCCAGTTTGAATTTTAGGACTGTTACATGATTAAGTCAAAAGCCCTTTTACATGCCTTTCCAGGCTTTGGCAAAAAATATTGGCCAAGCAAAACCTTTCCAGGCACTGCCAAACATACTGGCCAATCATAATCCCTTTTGAGGCACTGCACTGATAGCCATATTGACCTTTCAGAATCCAGAATAAGTGATCAGTCTTCTAAGAAACAACCTCTTCCATAAAGCAACACTCTTTGGTCTTAAGCAGAGGCATCAGGACCCCACGGGAAGCAAACCTTTGGGGACCAGGTCGTGACATATACACAACGCCAAGATATGGTGCCATGCAGACTGATGGTAAAATTAGTGCTGACCCTGACTGCTCCAGTTTCTTTTTTTCTGCTGTAAAAGAACACATTATGCTGTCAGAGAACAAGAATTCTCTTTGCCCTGAAAAGCATTCCTGTTTTTATCATTTATTTCTTGTATTTAGTTATATTTAGTAGTTTGGTGTAATTTTTCAGTACTTTAACTCAGTTTACCCAGTGCTGGGTGGCTGCTTGGTTCCATCATTGCAGCTGTTATGTCCCGTTTCTTTTTCTTTCACTCAGTATCATTGTCGCAATTTTTTTTATTCTGTTTATGTGCCTTGGCACCCATCCAGCACTTTAGCCCCTTCTCAAGCCCCACGGCACCCCAGTCCCATCACCTTGCTCTCTCCTGGGTCTTACCTGCTGCCTCACATTAGTCCCATGGTAGGGCCCTCAGGCTGGGTTAGTTCCTTTGAGAACACCATAACCATATCCAGTCATTTGGGGCAAGGGCGAGGTCTGCGGGTACAGTGGTGCTGTCATGCTGCACAGCTGGGGTAATCTCTTCCTGTTTTTCTCCCACGAGGTTGCCTCTTGCTAGGACATTATGTTCTGCATGTGTGAGCACACAGACAATGGCATCAGAGACGTCCTCCCCTTCTATCCCCACAGCTCCTCCCCTTATGGTTACACAGGGGGTATGCTGCAGTGGGGATCCATCACTTTCCCAGAGGAAAAGAAGCATCTGTTGGGATGCTCGGCTTACCTGAGTTAATGAGCCACCCTCACTCCTGAATCCAGATCACCAGCATTGAGAGTGGTAGTGCTAATGCTATGCCAATGGGCCACACATTGTTGCTATTTCTAATAGCTTTTAATGCCATTAATCTACATGGCACTGACCTCTGTGCCCCAAAGCGCAAGTGTTTAGGGGTTTATATTCATGTCCAACATTATTTTCACAATCGGTCAATAGTAGTAGCATAAACTTTTATTTTTATAGAGAGAAAAATACCATTAGGGCCAAGGGAGGCAGATAGCATAAATTTGGTGGAGTGGCATTCCAGGACCTTGCGGCACTCTACTGGAACATCGGTTCACTGAGGCCATTGTTTATCTTGGTTCACTGTGTTCCCTTGATTTTACAACTCATAGTCAGTATTTAGCTACTGACAACTCCTGGCAAGGAGTTTCCTGCTTGAGGACCTAAACTGCACATAGGTTGAAAATTTTTATTCAGACGTTAAGAAGAAATTTAACTTACATTATCTGCAATCTCACTTCCATGTTAATGAAAGCCGCTCTGCTCCCCCTGCAGACCTGCCCCTGAAAACAGCATTTTGATGATGCTAAGTATGGAACAGGCTGCATGACAACTAATGGCTATAGATACTGTAGCAGTCGGGAGAAGTGGTACCCTGCAAATTCATGTACTTTACCTTGTAGGTACTTACACACGTTATGGGGGGGCAGTATTGCATTTATATACCCCCTTTTAACATCTGTAAGTACCTACAAAGTAAATTTCATAAATTTACAGGGTGTTTCTGTGCCTGCCTGCTATCTATAGTCATTAGTAGTCAGGCAGCCCCTTCCCTACTTAATGCACCAAAACACAGGTTTTTTTGGGGGGCTAGTGATGGGGTAATGGAAGGACTTTCTACTAACATGGAAGTGACATTGTAGGTAATGTAAGTTAAATTTTTCTAAATGCCTGAATGAAAAAATTCAGACTGTGTGTAATTTAGGTCCATAGGCAGGCAACTCCTTGGCAAGAGTTGCCTGCCCTGAGGGCATACTGGTGTCAGCTGCTCTTTAATTGTTAGGTGTGGAGGTTTGTTTAACATACTCAATATTGTGGTCAGTCATATTTTGTTTCATCTTGTGTCTAATGCATCCCACTCCAAGTCTTGGTACATAATACAATGATGAATGTTGAATCTACATAGTTGGTCAAATCTAGCAAACTTATCTACTTTGTCTACCTTATGCAAAGTTCTATTGTTGGTGTGTCTGTAAATCAGACATTCATAATCTAGAACTAGACAAATTAATGGAATGACAATATTTTTTGTATAGTATCTATTGACAGTTTTATAATACGTATACACATACAAACACTATACATTCAAGTAATTGTCTCTGTCAGGGAATAACCTTCTTTATGGAAAGGGTGGTGGACAACTGGAACAGCCTCCCAGCAGAGGTGGTGGGGGCGAGTACAGTCGCAAGTTTTAAGTGTTCATGGGATAAACACGTGGGTATCTTGGATAATGGAGGGGGGTGGATAACGGCCTCCCTAGTAGTTCAAGTTCAAGTTTATTGCAGGAAAACTCCATTGAGCAAGCTCATTCACAAGGAGGTCCTGTGACATAAACACTTAAAGTACAAACACAGATAGGTAATAACAGTATATACATGAAATGCACGTTACATGATACAGGCTGGATATACATACAAGGGTACCACATAGGGTGACCGCAGGTGGTAAACATTGATATGAGACAGGGAAGCGACTTACAGGTTGCATACTGATAAATGAAACATGATGACTGGTGTGTGCAATACATATACAGTATTTTGGCAGCTAGAACAAACAACAGTCTACAACTGATATGGGGGGGAGGAGTGATTTGATAGAGTAGCAGTGGAGCGTAAGCAAAGATAAAGCCAGGAGTAGAAGGGGAAGGGAAAGCATTTAATATGACAAATCAATTATACCTTACCAGTGGATAAATATGGCACACATGGGGAAGGAAGAGACTTAATGACAGTTACAGGTGTGTCTTATTTTGGCTGAACTTAGCGATTTGTAGAAGTTTATTGAAACTGTGCTAGTTAGTTTCAGTACGGTTTGTAATTGGTTCCAAATGGAGGGAAGGGCATATGCAATAGCACGTTTACCAAAGGAAGTCCACGTCCTTGGTATGTCAAGCATAATAAAGTCAGATTTTCCTTAACGAGTATGCACTATGTGAGATACTAATAAGGGAAGAGAGATAGCTTGGCAATTTCTGCAGGAGCAGTTTAAGAGTCCATAGCCCAGCATGGAGCAGGCGTCTAGTAGTAAGGGATGTCCAACCAACAGCTGCATATAAGTCACAGTGGTGCGAACGTAAGGAGTTGGTAATGAACCGTAACGCACGGTGATAAAGGATGTCCAGTTTACTTAGATTTGCAAGAGTGGTGGAGGAATAGATTACATCGCCATAGTCGAGTAGGGGAGAAAAGTGGCCTGTACAAGCTTGTTTCAAGTTTCAAGGGGAAAAGGGCCTATTTCTGTAGAAGAAACCTAACCTTGCTTTTAACCTTCTAGAGACATCTTGACGTGGTCACTGAAAGATAATTTATTGTCAATCCAGATACCTAGATATTTAAATTTGGTTACAACTTCCAGAGGCTCGTTAGTGGGGTGACAATGAAGTCTTGGGCAAGGGTATTGGGGGCCTGAGACAGCACTGTGGGAGAATATCATCGCTTTAGTCTTCTTAGCATTGAGCAGAAGCTTTGCCTTTATTAGATTATGCTCAAGTGTGTAAGTCCGCTAAAGCACCCCTTGACTTCAGATAACGATGAGCCAGAAGTATACAACACAGTATCATCTGCAAAAAAGTGCAGATTGGACGTAGATATGTTAGCATCTAAGTCATTAATGTACAGAGAAAACAAGATAGGGCCTAAGATGGATCCTGGAGGACTCCTCTTGCAACTGGCAAGGCAGCAGAAAAAAAGCCTTCCACCTTTACTTTTTGGAATCTTCCAGTTAGGTAGCTAGAGAACCACTGGGTGGTATGGTATGTGGCACCCAGCTTTGCAAGGCAATTGACTAATAGTTTGTGATCAACAGTATCAAAAGCTTTGCTGAGGTCCAAAAAGACTGCACCAGTTACCTTCTTAGCATCTATAGCAGAGATCCAATCATTGGTTACTTTTGCTAGTGCAGTGATTGTGCTGATTAGCCCGGACGCAGATTGAGCTGGGTTATTGAGAGAAAGGTTTCAAGTGAGATTTTAACTGAATATGGATCAGTTTTCTAGGAACCTTTAGAAAGGATAGGCAATATGGAGATAGGCCTATAGTTGTTTACATCGCATGGGTCACCAGATTTAAATAGAGGGAGGATATGTGCTGATTTCCAGCAGGGCGGCACAATAGCAGATGTAATGGAAAGATTGAAGATGTGGAGAATTGGGGCAGTGAGATGGGCGTAGCCTGACCTTAGGAAAAAGGTTCCAAGCCATCGTCCCTAACGCTTTTGTTGGTGTCTAAGTTAAGAAGAGAATCTTCTGCTTCTTTATAAGTTATCTCAGCGCAGTTGGAAGGGGCTGGGTGCAGGACTAGATGTAGGCGGGAGGGGTAGCTATGGCTGCCGCAGCACCAGCATAGTTGACGAGTCAAAAGCTAATCCAGCTGTGGCAAAGTGGAGTTAAGTTCTCCAGGATTAGGGACTTGTTTTCCACAATCTTGCCACTTGCACCATATGTTTGTTGACAGAGGGGGCCATGGGCATTCCTTCTATAGCTTTGATAGTCTTCCATATTTTATGAGGGTTACCTTTAGCTTGTTCGAGAGCAGAAATATAATAGTTAGCTTTAGCAGAGCGAAGGTTTTTCACACAGTTATTCCTGGCTGTTCTAAAGGCCTGCCAATCCGAAGATTCTTTGGAATGTCTAGCTTTAGCCCAGAGCTTATCTCGAGCTATAAGGGCTGCCTTGAGATCCGAGATGAACCAGGTAGCCTTCTCCACAGAGTCTCACTAATGTGCCTGAGCCAGAGGTGCTAGGAGCCCACAGGAGCCAGAACTTTGGAGAGGGCTGGTGATGTGAATAGGCCCTGTGTGCATGTCACCGCACTCACCCACTGGTATACAGTAGCACCAGCCCCAAGTCATCTTAGTTCCTTTTTTCCCACCAACAAGTGCACAGTAGCACTGCCGATCTCATCAGGGCCAGAACTTCACCATCAGTACTGCAACAGCATTTACTTCTTTGGTTTTAGATTAAAATATTCTAGGGTTTGTTATTTTGTGCCAGTTTAGTTTAAATTTAAGCAGAATTCTGTAGTTTTCTTCAGCCTTACCTTGTGCAAATGGTCGGTAACCATGGAAGGTAAGGAGCCTGAAAAGGCAAGTTACTCCAGCAATGGGGCTATGTCTGGCCACCACCTTTTTGGGGAGGTACTCTGGATGGGCAGTCCAGCTCCTAGGAGGATGGACAGATCTTCCCAGAGTGGTAAAAATAAATAGACCAGATCCTGCACAAGCTTGGTGTCAGGCTCTTTGCACCATTCGACCTCAACCTCTTCCCACAAAAAAACATAAGGGCAAGAAAAGGCACTGATTGAGATCTTCCTATAGTCATTCTGCTGTGAGGCAGTCGACTCCTGTGGACTCGAGTATCCCACCATCATCTCCAGTGAAACCAGGGTTACTGAGTCTTATGGGGTCAAGGTCTAAATCCAGGAGCCCTTTCTGTCCAGTAGAGTGGACTTTGGTGGGCAGTTCTGCCATTGGGCAGCTCTTATGGAGCAGTGAGTGCAGGGTATAAGTTTGGTGGTGCTGGCTCCTGGCCCCTCAGGGTTGGTTGATCCGGTGCTGTTTTTAGTGCCATCAGACATAGCCATGCTACTGACTTCAGTTCCAGCCTCAGTGCTGGGGCTGCCAGTGCCCACAGTGTCTGCTTCACTTGCTGTGTCATCTTCAACCCCTCTGGGTGGGGGCAGACACTGTGCCTCTACTGGTTCCTTTGAGACTGGCAGGGCCCTAGACACCATTGTTAGTGCCAGGTCCAGTGCTGATGTTAGGCCTTTCATGGCCTACCTCGGTGCCAGTGCCAGAGCCACCTTCAATGCCCTGTGGGGCTTTGGTATTGGAGTCAGTCCCTTTGGGGCTGATCTTAGGCCCATCCTCAGTACTGCTGACAGTGCCATTCCTGAGATCCTACAGGGGGCTGGGATCAGTGCTTCTTATCTTTTCGAGGCCATCATCCTTTCGGTCCAGCCACCCTCCCCTTTGGGGACAGTGGGGGATGAGTCAGATCTGGACCCCATAGTCTCAGATGGGGAGGATGACAACTTATGCTATGGCCCTGAGAAACCAGAACCACTTCCTCTCACCGTACTTCAGGAGGATCTCTCCTTTCAGGCTCTGCTCAAAAGCATGCATACTGCCTTAAATTTTCAGCCATCAGTCATAGACCAGGCTAGGCACCTCCAACTGGAGTTTCTAAATGCGCCTAATATCCCAGTCTCTCTAGTTCTTTCCATCCAGTCAGCCCTAGATACCCTGCCAAAGACAGCTTGGGAGAAGCCTGTTCCTGTGGCAGATGTCCCCGAATAGGCGGACAGACAAAATGCAGCGTCTACTGTAAGTCTAAGCCCACACGTTTTACCCAACCAACAGCTGATGCCATTGTCATTTTGGCTTAAAATAACAGTTATTGTATTCAAGGAAGTCACCATACACCTCACTAACAAGGAGTCACTCAAGCTAGACACAATGAGCAAGAAGGTTTATGCCTCAGCTACCCTTGCAATGAGTATAGCTAGTTACCAGGGCCACTTTTAAGTACAAGTATGCAAGTGGTGCAAGCTAAAATCCCTGGCAGAGACTCTGACAGACACAGAGGCTAAAAAGGAAATGGCGCTAGATGTTAAACGTGGTATAGAATCTAACAGCCGACAGCTGAAAGCCTCTATGGATGCCTTTGGAGCAGCAGCTTGCTCCGTGGCTGCAGGTGTTTGCATCAGGTGCCACTACTGATTGTGGACTGCTGGCTTCACTCCATATGTCCAACAGCAGATCATGAGTGTGTCCTTTGATGGCACTTATCTGTTTGGACAGCAGGTTAAACAGTGTAACAAAATGAGACTATCTCTCAAGACTGTCAGGTCAGCTCCCTATAACTCGCAGTGGGGTAGAGAATGCGGTTCTTTTCACAACAAGCAGCCCTTTCTTGGTAGGGGAGCCAAAAAAAATGAATACGAATCTCACCAAGCCCTGAAGAAAATGCAGCTGAAGGCACAGGCATCTAAAGTGCTCAGTGCCACCATCTGAAGCTCTTGCCCCAGGTCCACTTCAGTTGCACGAGGCGGACCACTCCTCCCCAGTAGGGGACGCCTAACCCATTTACCATCAGTGGGAATCCATCTCAACAGAGAAGTGGGTTCTAAGGACATCCAAGAAGGGTACTTCCTGGAATTGTTGAAACAGTCCCCCAGACAATCTTCCCAGAAGACAACTCCATTGTCAGCTCACATGTCAGAGATTCAGGCACAGGAAATTGTGGGTCTTCTGAGAAACAGAGCAGTGGAAATAGTGCCAGAGTCAGAATGGAACACAAGGATCTTCCTGGACATAAAGTCTCCACCACTCATTCACACTAATGGGAGTTCGCCCGGAGGCACTAGGACCCAGCGGGAGCAAGCTTTTTCATGAGGGCTGGTGCCTGAGATGGAGCCGCGAGGAAGCAGCACCGTGAGCCCTGGCTCGTGCGGTAATGACTATCTTGGCATTTACCCTCCAACCGCCTCAGTTCCTTTTTTTCCGCCATCGAGTGCACTTCAGTGACGACGTTGCTTGCCCGCTGGGAGTTAAACTTCACTAGCAGCAATAGTTCAGTTTATTGTTTTGTAGAATTATTTCGGATCAGTACCGATTATATATTTTAATTGTACAACAGAAGTCTTCAGCCCTCCATTGACGGAGTCGACCATGAGTGGGTCAGGGGACGGTAGGGAGACTTCGTATGAAAACTGTTCAGTCAGCCAGGTTGGGTCCGGTCTGCTGCCATCCCTGGAGAGGGGGGGTCTGACAACGGACGGACCAATGCTCAGGGGGATGGGAGGTCCCCCCAAAAGCATAAAAGGAAACGGTCCCATTTTCAGTGCCATTCTATCTCGAGTTCTTCTTTGACACATAGGTCAAAGGAGAAACAGCATCACTCGAGGTCACCCTCTGGTATGTCTGCGCATAGATGGTCAGTTATTAGGGCCAGCCGCCAGTCTCCACCTCTGTCAGAGTTGCCAGTTTCTGTCTCTAGTAGCCAACCTCCTCGACACCAGAGCACCTCTCCAACTATTGGAGGAGCTCAGATGAGCAGTTTCACCAGTGAGCTGCTCTTATGGAGCAGTGGGCTCAGACGTTGGTCCAGTTGCCTGGGCCAGTCAATCCGATGCCGGGGTCTTCGGGCCATTTGGTTTCAGATGGACAGGTAGAGTGGTTGGGCCTTCCTAGTCATGTGGCACCTTCTTTGGTGCCATTAACTCCGTGCTTGGATCTTTATCCCCCTCACACGGCTGCGGCACAGGAGTCCACACCGATGCCTCTATCTCCTGCCATTTTTCCCTCTTTTACCTCAAATCACAGTTTTCAGACCCCTGGAACTCTCTCGGTACCGTCCACGACACCACGGGCTCTCTCGGCACTGTCCGCAGAACCGCAGGCTCTGTCGGCACCATGCACAGCGCAGGGGGCTCTGCCGGCGCTGTGTGGAGCACCGGGGGCTCTGTCAGCACTGTCTGTGGTACTGCAGGCTCTGTCAGCGTTGTGTGCAGTGCTGCTGTGGCTAGCAGCTTCCCCCTTGTTCTTGGTGCCATTTTCCTCTACGGCGCTGGGGACTGGTGCGGCGCCGGCCAGTCTTCAGGGCTTCTCGACTCCGATTCTTTCTTCTTCTGTTCTTCCTCCTGATTTTCACTCCTTTCCTGTGTATACAGTCCCTCCAGGACTGTCAGGAGATGATTTTGAGCCTGACTCAGATCTTCGCCTGGGTGATGATGTTGATGACACTGCCCTGGGAGCAGGGATCAATCCTTCTGCAGAGCCTGTGGTTGAAGACCTTTCCTTTAAGTCTCGGCTCAAAAATTTAAATTCAACTCTTTCTCTCCAGACTACAGAAATCGATCCTGGGAGGCTTTTGTGTCTCCAATATCTTCATGTCCCAGAGATCCCTTTGGATTTAACCCTTCTGGTACAGCCCTCTCTCTCAGATGGTGTGGAAGAAGGAAAAAATTACTCACCTTAATAATTGTGTTTCTTCTAATGGAGTCTTGCTGTATTCTGACATTATTCTGACAATATGCAGTTAGCCCCAGCACTTGAACTGCTCCGGAGAAGAAAGAGTTAATTCTACGCCAGAGCATAGAACGCTGAGCTCGAGCTCGGTTCAAACCTCTGTTTGCTGCACTTTGAAGTGTAACCATCAGATTCTTACGAGCTAACACTAACTACCCCACCATGTAGAAAATTTTAAAATTTTTACTAGCCAAAAAAGCAACCAAATAGTTTGGATCACTAAAAGACTCAAGTCGAGAAATCCAAAACAAAAACTAGGTAGTGAACAAAATAATTATCAAACCATATAAATAACCCACTTCCCCTGTCTAAAGAGAGGAGAGCACCAAGTACACCCCTGAGGTGCAACACTTCGCCTACCAGCCCACTTCCCAAAAAACAGGTTCTGAGAGGGGAGGAAGGGAGAGAGGTTAGAATACAGCAAGACTCCATTAGAAGGAACACAGTTACTAAGGTGAGTAATTTTTTCTTCAAACAACATGACGTCTTGCTGTATTCTGACATTATGCAGACTACCAAGCAGTACCTCCATGAAGGAGGGTATCAAATCAATTTTGGGAATAGGCTCTGCAATACTGCTGTACCAAACCTAGCATCACTCCTAGCCTGGATATCCAGAGAGTAATGCTTGGTGAAAGTATGGACTGTTTTTCAGGTGGCTGCTTTACATATCTCTAACAAGGGTATATCCCTGGCAGCAGCCAGAGAGGCAGCTGTACCTCTAGTCGAATGAGTCCTCAGGCCTGAGGGGGGGCACTTTGCCTAGCTTTTTATAGCAGAATTGTATACAAGAGACAATCCACCTGGCAGTAGTTCTCTTAGTAGCAGGTTTACCCTTCCCCACCTCACCATAAGTGAGAAACAACTGGAGGGAGTCAAACCTGAGTGCCTTAGTATGCTCAGTGTAGTAGCTAAGAGTTCTTTTAACATCCAAACTGTGTAATCTTCTCTCACTCTCCTGAAGAAGAATGATCAGTGAAGAACACAGGAAGAGACATGGACTGGTTCAGATGAAAATCTGAAACCACTTTGGGTAAGAACCTCCTGTTGGTTCTAATGACCACCTTATCTCTATGGAATGAGATAAAATCAGGCTCCACTGACAGAGCTTGCAATTTACAGATATATCTGGCAGAGGTAACAGCTACCAGAAACACAGTTTTTCAAGTCAAGTACTTAAGCTCTGCTGAAGACAAAGGCTCAAAAGGGGGTTGTATAAGCTGAGCAATGAAAACATTAAGGTCCCAAGAAGGAGTGGGTTCCCTAAAGGGGGGACTGGTATGAAGCAATCCCTTGAAAAATTTACAGAAAACAGTGTGAGATGTCAGTGAGGAGGGCTTTCCCACCAACAGAAAAGCAGAAACAGCTGACAAGTGTACTTTGAGGGTAGTTGGTCTGAGGCCTAGCCCATTAAGATGAACCAGGTAATCCAGAACTGTAGACAAGTCAGCAGTATCTGGGGATATATGCTTCTTGGAACACCAAATGCTAAATCTTTTCCATTTTCTGGTTGCAGGTTTTCGAGAAGCTTTGAGAATGTCCAGAACCCCTTGAGACAGATGCAAATTTGTATACTCTAACTCTTCAAGAGCCATGCCTTGAGATTGAGAGACCAAAGGTTGGGGTACCAAATCCTCCCCTGAGAGGAGGTTAACAGGTTGTGATTCCTGGGAAGAGCTAGGGGAAGACGGACTGCTAGGGACAGCAACAGGGGATACCAAGGCTGCCTGGCCAAATCTGGAGCAGTCAGGATCACTTTGCAAGATTATGACCTTATCTTTACCAGGACCTTGAACAGTAGAGGAAAAGGAGGGAAGGCATACCGAAATGTCCCTTCCCAATCCAGAATCAGAGCATCCAGAGGGACTGAACCCAAGACTGGAGGTCTGGAACAGAAGAGAGGAAGTTGGTGATTGTCTGGGGCTGCAAAGAGATCTATCTCTGGAGTTCTCCACCTTGAAAATATCACTTTTAACACTAAGGGATCCAGGGACCATTCGTGATGGCCCTGGGAAACCCTTCACAGTGCATCTACTAGCACATTGTCCTTCCCTGAAAGGTGGACTGCTACCAGAGAGGTCTGGAGAGAATAAGCCAGGGACCGTAAATTTCATGGCTTCTGTGCACAAGGCCATAGACCGAGTGCCTCCCTGCTTGTTGATGTACCACATGGTGGTGGTGTCTGTCCTGATCTGAACCACCTTGTTCTTTACTGATTCCAAGAAGGCTTGCAGAGCCAGGTACACTGCCCTGAGCTCCAGAAGACTGATGTGGAGAAGAGACTCCTGAGTGGACCACACTCCCTGAGCTGTGAGAGCTCCCAGGTGAGCTCTCCACCCCATGAGAGAAGCATCCGTGGTTAGAACCACAGAATGAGATTGAGTAATGAATGGGACTCCTTGCCTGAGGTTGTCCTGATCCTGCCACAATTGGAGAGCCTGGATCAGGGTCTGAGTCACTGGAATAAGCTTGGTTAGAGGATCTTTTTTCTGAGACCAAAAGGCCCTCAAATGAAATTGGATGTCCCTCATCTGAAATCTGGCCCCTTGGACCACTGCAGTGGAGGCTGCCATGTGGCCCAGGAGTTGAAGGAAATGCCTTGCTGGTCAAGATAATCCTAAACCGGAGGAACTGACCCTGCTCACCCCCCTTCTGCCTCTCCCCACACTCACTGCAGTGTTGAAATCCAGTGGGCCCAGTTTTTCTCTTGGATTTCTCAGATGAAGCCATCCTATCACTTGCCCTTTTTATGGCAACAGCCACGCAAGACCCCCCTTATCGGTTCCTAACCGTGTTACAGGTGTTTGAAAAAAAATGATAAAACAAGTTTTTTTAAGAACTGATAAGGACCGGTACCTCACACCAAAATCCTGAAAGAAAAAGACAGATACGCACACTAAAACACAATTACAAACAACCAGTTCAGCCAAACTGATTGAAAAGCTACTGTTACAATTTCCACACAATTTCTCTAAACAAGTCCACTACCTATGCACTTACTGTACCACAGACATAGATCTGAACCGATAAATAAATAAAAGTATCGGTAAAACTGACGTTTTAGACCGAACCGTAAGCGAAGGAGAAATCTTCGGAGTGACTATTCAGTTAGGCGGAGTAAAGATTATGACGGTTACACTTCAAAGTGCAGCAGACAGAGGTTTGAACCGAGCTCGAGCTCAACGTTCTGTGCTCTGGCATAGAGTTAACTCTTCCTTCTCCGGAGCAGTTCAAGTCCTGGGGCTATCTGCATAATGTCAGAATACAGCAAGACGTCATGTTGTTTGAATCCGGCTCTCATTCCTTCCGTGGCCAAATCCATAGATAGGAAGTATGCTCCTCCCAAGGATTGCCCCATTTTGGCCTCACTAGCCTTTGCTGATGCCATTGTGGTCTTGGCAGAGAATGATAAGGCTGTTCTTCCTCAAAGATCTACAGCCCGACCAATTAACAAAGACTCTCACAAGATAGACACCTTAGGTAAGACAGTCTTTGCTGCCTCAACCCTGGGTATACGCATTGCCAGTTACCAGGGCTATTTTTCTCAATATGAGTATGTACTTTGCATTCCCTCAAAGAAATGGTAGAAGCTCTGCCCAAATCGGAAGTTAACTTAGAGCTACTCCAGACCATTACTAGGGGTATCGAATCCAATAACTCAACAGGTTAAAGTTGCAATGGATGCCTACGATACTCTCTCCCGGGTGACGGCAGCTGGTATCTGCACCCGCCGCCACTCTTGGCTACATACTTCGGGCTTCATGAATGATACACAGCAGCAGGTCATGGCTTTACCTTTTGATGGTTTATATCTGTTCAGGCCTCAGGTGGAGCAAGCTCTGGAGGCCACGCAGAAGACTAGGTCTGCCATTAAGACGGCTAGACCTGCACCCGCCTCCTCCCGAGGGGGGTGGGGTTCGAACAAGCGTCAGTTTCACAACCATCAGTCCTTTCAGGGCAGAGGAGGTTTTAACAGAAAACACATCCCTCAGTCACAAAAGAAAGTGCAGCAGAAGGCACAAGGGTCCAAAGCGTCCAGTGCCACCTTCTGAGTTTCTGGTCCAGGTCCCACCTCAGCTGTCCGGGGGGGACTCTTCCTCAGCGGTGGGAGGACGTCTGACTCAGTTCTATAATCAGTGGAAATCTATAACATCAGACAAATGGGTCCTCCGGATAATCCACAAGGGGTACTCTCTGTCTGTCAGAAACCTCTCCGGATCATCCTTCCAAACGACAGCCCAGGCTGTTGGCAGTATAGTCAGACCTTCTTGCTTCCGAGGTAAAAGGCCTTCTGAACAACAGGGCAGTAGAAATAGTTCTGCTGGATCAACAAAACACAGGTTTCTACTCCCATTACTTTCTGGTCCCAAAGAAAACCGGCAGCATGCGCCCCATTCTGGATCTCAGAAAGTTAAACAAGTTCCTTCACAAGGAGAAGTTCAAGATTATGTCACTTGGTACCCTGCTACCTTTGCTTCATCGACACGATTGGCTAGCCTCCCTGGACATGCAGAATGCCTACCAACACATTCTCATACACCCAAAGCACCATGAATACCTAAGGTTTGTGGCATTGGGTCAACACTATCAGTTCGGAGTCCTGCCCTTTGGGCTATCCTTGGCGCCTCAGGTTTTTACAAAGTGTTGTGCAATTCTCACAGCCCACCTCAGGAAAATTAGAATACATGTGTTCCCATATCTGGACGACTGGCTCCTAGCAAGTTCCTCTAGGCAAGGGACTCTGGAAGCGGTGGCCACAGCCTCAAACTTCCTCACAGCCATGGGGGTCCTGCTGAATCTCAACAAGTCACAGTTGCAGCCCTCCAAGAAGCTCCTCTTCATAGGAACTCTTCTGGACACCTCTTGTGCAAAGGCTTTTCTTCCAGAGGACAGAAGGACGATATCTTACAGATGGCCCGATACATCAAAGAACACAGCTCAGTTTGAGCTATCTCGATGCAATGGTTGTTGGGCCTTATGACATCCTCGGTGTTCACTGTACCCCTAGCTCATCTCCACATGAGAACCTCTCAGTGGATGCTCAGTACTCAGTGGTCCCCACCCACTCACCCTCAGTTCTTTCTCATCAAGGTGATGGAACCTCTGAAGAGGTCACTCACCTGGTGGTTGCAGGAGGACAATCTTCTGGAAGGATATCCCTTTGCCCCTCTGGATCATCAGATCTTCATTACCATGGACGCATCCCTGATGGGTTGGGGAGCCCACTGCCAGGATCTCCACACCCAGGGTACGTGGACTCAGAACGAGTCCCAACTTCACATAAATGTCCTGGAAATGAGAGCCGTCCTCTATACAGTATGAGCCTTGAAGGACATACTCTGTCACAAGAACATTCTCCTTCAAACGGACAACAAAACAGTGATGTACTACATCAACAAACAGGGCGGCATAAGCTGTTACCCATTATGCAGGGAAGCAATGAGAGTGTAGGAGTGGTGCCTGAAACACAAGGCTCTGATTCAGGTGGTTTACCTGCCAGGAATACAAAATGAACTGGCAGACCGTCTCGGCAGAATGGAGACAGATCCTCATGAGTGGTCTCTCAACTTAACTGTCGTTCAGTCGCTCTTCAAAGGGTGGGGAACTCCAGACTTGGACCTTTTTTGCATCCCCACTCAATACAAAACTGCCACTCTTCTGCTCCAGAATCCAGGACCTGGCATTTTCTGTCAGGATGCGTTCAGGCTGCAGTGGACAAGATGCTTTCTATACGCTTTTCCTCCTCTTCCCCTAATTCAGAGGGTACTTCTCAAATTGGAGTCTCGGGGGCAGAATGATTCTCATTGTCCCCTTCTGGTCTTGGCAGATATGGTTTCCACTACTCAACAGTCTATCTGAAACCCCCCTGAAAATGCTTGCCCTTCAGACGAACCTTCTGATCCAGGGTACCATGGTCCATCCCAACCTGAGGTCACTTCACCTTCACGCTTGGCTCCTGAAGAGATAGAGGTGAATAGGTTCAACGTTTCTCGTAGAGTTTCAGATATTCTTTTGGCTGCGCATAAGCTGGCCACTAGAAAAACCTACACAGCCAAATGGAAGCATTTCTCTATCTGGTGTGCAAAATCCTCTTGGAGCCCTTTTTCCTGCCCACCAAATAAAGTCTTAGAGTATCTTTTAGACCTCTCAAACACAGGTCTGCAGTACCTCCACAGTCAAAGTTCATCTTGGTGCCATTTCGGCATATCACGAGCTGGTGCTTTCCATGTCACTGGCTCAGCTGCCTGTAATTTAGAGGTTTCTCAGGGATATTCTGCATACTAGACCTTCTATCAGATGTCCAGTCACAGCCTGGGGCATTAACCTTGTGCAAGACATGCTCACTCGTAAACCTTTCAAGCCTCTAGCTACTTGCGACTTGAAGTTCCTCACTTAGAAAATGGCCTTCCTGGTGGCCATTACTTCAGCTCGTAGAGTTTCTGAAATACATACACTGGTCACTGACCCCCGTACACTGTATTTCACAAGGACAAAGTAGTTCTTAGGACTCATCCTAAGTTTCTCCATAAGGTTGTCTCGGAATTCCATCTAAACCAACCTTTAGTCCTTCCTACCTACTTTGCGAACTTCCAGAATGAAAGGAAGCGTACACTTCATTCACTGGATGTTAAGAGAGCGCTGCGGTTTTATCTAGATAGAACAAAAGAAATCCGCAAGGCTCAACAGCTGTTTGTTTCCTTCAGCGAGAGCCCTGCTGGGTCAAACTGTTGCTATGAGATACATTTCAGTGTGGCTGGTGGCATGCCTTCACCACTGCTATTCTATGGCACAGGTCAAGCTGGAAGGCAGAGTATATGCTCACTCTACCCGAGCAGTTGCAGCATCTCTGGCTGAAATCTGTAATGTGCCCATTGCAGATATTTGCAATGCGGCTACCTGGAGCTCCATGCATACTTTCGTTAAGCATTATGCCTTGGATGTCCATGCCAGACGACATCTGTCGTTTGGCAGGACCATTCTTAACTGACTTCTGTCCTAAGCACGTGAGCACTTTATCTCCTGACGCCTGTCTCGGGGGATTATTTAGCTCGGTACTCTCCCATTAGTGTAAATGAGTGGTGGAGACTATGTCCAGGAAGATATGGAAATTATGTACCTACCGTAATTCTTGATCTTCTTGGACGAAGTCTCCACCATTCATTCACACGCCCACCCACCATCCCCCGAGCTCACTTCTCTGTTAATGATCTTCACTCCCTCAATGGCTGGGCTGTGAAGCCTTTATTGTTGACCCTTCTTACATGAGTCATTCGGACTATCTTGTGTCCGATTTTTAGGCTAGGCCTTCTAGGTTAATTACGCTGCACCTCCTCAGAAAAAAAGGTACTGAGGCAGTTGGAGGGTCGACGCTGAGATAGTCATTACCACACAAGCTGGGGCTCATGGTGCCACTTCCTCACGGCTCTATCTCTGGCGCCATCCCTCTTGAAAATGTTTGCTCCCGCTGGGTCCTAGTGCCTCCGGCGAACTCCCATTAGTGTGAATGAGTGGTGGAGACTTCGTCCAAGAAGATCAAGAATTACGGTAGGTACGTAATTTCCATTTCTACTCCCGTGACTTCCTGGTACCAAAGAAATCAGGGAACATGTACCGCATTCTCGACCTCAGAAATCTGAACAAATACATGGAGCATGAAAAATTCAAAATGATTTCTCTAGGATACTTGCTACCATACCTGAAACATCAGGATTAGCTAGCATTACTGGATATGCAGGACACATGCCAGCACATACTGTTGCACCGAAACCACCCCAAGTACCTCTGGTTCTGCTTAGAAGGACAACACCACTAGTTCAGCGTCCTGCCTTTTGGCCTTTCCTCAGTATCACAAGTCTTTACAAAGTGCTTTGTAGTATACATAGTGAACCTCAGAAAGCCAGGACTCCCAAGTCTTCTCATATCTGGATGATTTGCTAATTTCAAGCCTGCCCAGACATGAGACAAATCAGGCACTTGCCTCTGCCTCTTGGTTACTAGCATCCATGGGAGTCTTGCTGAACCTCTCAAAGTCTCTGCTGGAGCCCGCACAGGAACTGCTGTTCATAGGAGCTGTTCAGAACACACCTGGGCTTAGGCCTTCCTCCCAGACAACAGACTTTGGCAGTCTTGCAGATGGCATACTATACAATGGAATACAAGACTATACCAGCCCACTCCATGCAATGCATGATGAGCCTAATAGCCTCCTCAGTGTTCACAGTGCCTGAGGCATGGCTGCCCATGAGGACAACTCAGTGAATGCTCAGTACCCACTGGTCACAAGCATCACACTCTCAAAAACTATCCTATTCAGGTTACCAGACCCTGATGAGGTCCCTGATGTGGTTGTTAGTAGAGGACAACCTCCTCCAGGGCTTTTCCTTCTCCCCACCAGAGCCAGAGGTGACTGTTATCATTAATGCCTCCTTGCTGGGGAATCCACTGCCAGGGTCTTCAGAGACAAGGTGTCTGGTACTCATTTGAAACACATCTTCACATCAGTGTGCTAGAGATTGTGCAGTTCTGTGTAGCCTGAAAGCCCTACTTGACTTGGTCATTTGAAAGATTGTTCTCCTTCAGATAGACAACAAGCCTGTCATACTACATCAACATGAAAGGAGGAGCACACAGATACCATCTCTGCAGGTTGGCTAGGAGAGTGTGGGAATGGTGCCTGGAGCAGGGGATCTTGCTCCAGGCAATCTATTTGCCAGGTGTCCAGAACAATATGGCAAGCAAATTTAGTTGAACAGAGGCAGAGGCTCCCAAGTCGTCGCTAGCACCAGACATCATGAGATTGCTATTCGACAAGCGGGGCACCCCAGATATGGACCTTTTTGCATCCCCACACAACATCAAACTGCCTTGATTCTGCTCCAGAAATCCAGGACATGGCATTTTCTGTCAGGATGCATTTAGACTGCCATGGCAAAACATTTACTGTATGCATTCCTTCCCATCCCTCTGATTCAGAATGTTATTCAGTTTGGAGGCACACAGGGGTAAGATGATCTTAGTGGCCCCTCGTTGACCTTGATAGATATGGTTTCCTTTGTTGAATTGACGTTCATTAAGCAAACTGAGAGTTCTGCCACTCCAGATGGACGTATTGACCCAGAGTCAGTTAGTCCATCCCAACCTGTGCTTCCTTCACCTTCATGCCTGGCGCCTGAAGAGATAAATGTGAAGAGGTTCAAAATAGGGTTGTCAGAACAGGTTCGGCAAAGATTCGAACCCTCCTCGAACCCTGGTGTTCGGGTTCTAACTTAGAACTCGAACACTAAACGGTTCGCAAAAGGGTTCGAATCACCGCGAGACGACGTGGGGGTCGAGTAAGCTACGCGAGCAGCGAGATCTGTGGGGGTATTTAAAGAGAAGCGCCATGAGGAGGAGTGCCATTTGAGTGAGGATCATCGGAGCAGACAGAGGCAGCAGCAGCAGGCAGCACCAGCAGCCCACTAAACTGTAGCAAAAGCGGTTAGCGCGTCCGCTACTCTTGTCCAGTCGTGGCCACTTCTTCTTCTCCTGTGAGACCGAGAACAAGAGAAGGCTGGAAAAAAGCTAAAAATCGGGGGATGGGGACTGGGGTGGGACTAAGGGCAGTTCAGGACAGAAGGAGGATTAATCAAGATTGGGGAAGGACTGGGGAATAGGGAGGGATTGATTTGAGACCAATATCAGGAGGACTGGAGGAGGACTCGGGGAGAGACTAAAAAAAAAATAAGAAGACTGAAGATTATAAGAACCTTTGTGAAATGTGATTATTTGAAACTGCAGCACACTGCACACTCAGCAGCTGCCAGCAACAAGCATACAAGGGGGGCAAAAAAAGGCAAATAAATCTTTCTGAACTCTAGTGTGTGTGTCACAGAGAGAAGCCCAGTGTGTGCCCCTTGACTGCACTGTACTGTACCCTACCCAGTGTGTGATACAGAGAGAAGCCCAGTGGCCAGTTGTGTGGTGGCATTAACCTTACATGACAGAAACGTAGAAATATAATTCTCATTCCCTTGGTTGCGTATGTGACTCCGTCTCCTGTGGTCAGCCCATCACCCTGCTGCTGTGTGTCCTTTGACTGCACTGTACCCTACCCAGTGTGTGATACAGAGAGAAGCCCAGTGGCCAGTTGTGTGGTGGCATTAACCCTACATGACAGAAATGTAGAAATATAATTCTCATTCCCTGGTTTGCGTATGTGACTCCATCTCCTGTGGTCAGCCCATCACCCTGCTGCTGTGTGCCCTTTGACTGCACTGTACCCTACCCAGTGTGTGTGTTACAGAGAGAAGCCCAGTGGCCAGTTGTGTGGTGGCATTAACCTTACATGACAGAAACGTAGAAATATAATTCTCATTCCCTGAGTTGCGTATGTGACTCCGTCTCCTGTGGTCAGCCCATCACCCTGCTGCTGTGTGCCCCTTGACTGCACTGTACCCTGCCCAGTGTGTGTGTTACAGAGAGAAGCCCAGTGGCCAGTTGTGTGGTGGCATTAACCTTACATGACAGAAACGTAGAAATATAATTCTCATTCCCTGGGTTGCGTATGTGACTCCGTCTCCTGTGGTCAGCCCATCACCCTGCTGCTGTGTGTCCTTTGACTGCACTGTACCCTACCCAGTGTGTGTTACAGAGAGAAGCCCAGTGGCCAGTTGTGTGGTGGCATTAACCTTACATGACAGAAACGTAGAAATATAATTCTCATTCCTGGTTGTGTGTGTGACTCGTCTCCTGTGGTCAGCCCATCACCCTGCTGCTGTGTGCCTTTGACTGCACTGTACTCCTACCCAGTATGTGTGTTACAGAGAGAAGCCCAGTGGCCAGTTGTGTGGTGGCATTAACCTTACATGACAGAAACGTAGAAATATAATTCTCATTCCCTGGTTTGCGTATGTGACTCCGTCTCCTGTGGTCAGCCCATCACCCTGCTGTTGTGTGCCTTTGACTGCACTGTACCCTACCCAGTGTGTGTGTTACAGAGAGAAGCCCAGTGGCCAGTTGTGTGGTGGCATTAACCTTACATGACAGAAATGTAGAAATATAATTCTCATTCCCTGGGTTGCGTATGTGACTCCGTCTCCTGTGGTGGTCAACCCATCACCCTGCTGCTGTGCACCTTTTGATTGCTATGTGTATGCCTATGCCCAGCAGCCCAATCATTCTGTAAGCCTTGAACCTGGGATCCTTTAGTTGCAAACTGTCATATTCTTCAATTACTTTCAGTCCACATATCACAGTGTCACACAACCAAAATAAAATTTTGGAGTTGTATAGCGATTACAGATCACATTGCTTTGTTACACAGGAATTGTTTGGGTGTTGTGTGTTCACTGCAGTATACTGGACTGGTAGTACTGGTGCTTACTGTCTGTTATGGCTGACACCAACATAGATGAAGCATTTAGTGCTGGTGTTGGAGCAGGTGTTGGTGGTAGTGGTAATCCTGGTGCTAACAGAAATAACCAAAATGTTTCACGTGATAAAAATTCAACAAACAGCAAAAGAGCAACAGTGAAGTGTGGTAAGGGGACCTTTTAAGAAAACCTGTACAGCTGCTGGGGTCATACGGAGAGGCACCATAAGGTATGCCATTCATGCCGTTAAGATCCCTGTGACCAGCAGCAATAATGCAAGTGACAGTGAGTCCCTCTCTGACTGAGACAGTATCTCTTTGTCTCAGTCCCACACTGTTGTGTCTCGTGACAAATCATTACTTCCTCAACAAAGTGAAATGAGCAAGTCTGCTGACAATGAATCAGGTAGTGCACTTGCAAATACATCCAGCACTGTTGGCAATGAAAAGGACATATCCATTGAATCCACCACTTCTGTGTTGGCCAGCAATGAAAATCCATCAGAGTCTTCTGTCCACTCTTCTAGCATCAAGGAGCATGTCCCAGGTTCTGTTAGGACAGGTGAAAAGACACAAACCGTCTTTAGCTATCTTCCTAGCACTCGAACAAAATCTGTCACATCTGAGGTGTGGAATTATTTCTCAGTCAGTAAAACTGATCCATGCAGAGCAATTTGTTCCCTGTGTAAACAGAGTGTAAGCCGTGGTAAAGTTGTGTCATGCCTTGGCACTACAGCTCTTAAACGCCATCTGAAAAAGCATTCGGTTTTGCTTGATCATCCAAAACCAAAACCCATGTCCTCCATCTTCCAGACCGCACGTGAGAAGGGTCAGGATCAGGAATCTGAAATGGATACTGAATTGTCTGAACTTGATGCGGGCAGAACCACTGCCAGCCCTAGGATCACTGTTACCACCAGTGCCAGCACCATTAGTACCAGTTGCACATCCAGTGATGGCACTGAATGTATAAGTCCTAGTCCACCATCTCTGCGTCCATCTGCCCATCGAAGCACGGTGTATAATAAACCAGCAGGGACATGTTGCAAACAGCTAACACTGTCTCAGGCATTTGAAAGGAAGAATACCTTTACTAGAAATCATCCAAAGACCCTTCATCTTAATCACCGAATTGGTGAACTGTTAGCCGGAGCCCTTCTCCCATACTCTTTGGTAGATCATGAGGATTTTAGGGAGCTCATGGCGTTAGCAGAACCTCGTTACAATGTTCCTCATCGAAGGTACTTTTCCTATGTTGAAATACCAAACATTTATCAGGCTTTAAAAGCGACAGTGATGCTTGCACTTAAAACTGCAGAGGGTGGGCTTATTCATGTCACAACAGATATGTGGACCAGCACTCAAAACATAGATTACATGTCCCTTACTGCTCATTGGGTCACGTTTTCTTGTGCTTCTTCAAAACAAAGACACCCCAAAAGATGGGCTGCTGCATATAAAGAAGTTTGGGCAAAGTCATACTGCTGCAAACATCTTGCAGGAACTAAATGACCTCCTTGACGAATGGGTTTATTCTCACGGTCTAAAATGTGGCTTCATAGTAAGTGACAATGGAGCCAACATCTTAAAAAGCAGTACAGGATGGAGGATTTCTGCATGCTTCTTGCTTTGCACATTGCTTACACTTAATTGTCAGGATTTCTCAGCAGCAAACACAAGTGGATGGTATGATTGCTGTTTGCAAAAAATTGTGACTCACTTTTCACATTCAACCAAGGCTATCGGACATTGTCCGAACTGCAAAAAACACAAGCTGCCCCAGCAAAGCTGATTCAAAATGTTTCCACTCGTTGGAACTCAACGCTTTATATGCTGCAGCGCCTCTTGGAGCAAAAAGCAAGCTGTACATGAGTACTGCTCCAGTTACATTATTGGAGATGGCATTATGCTGTCTGTGCTGCAGTGGAAATTAATGGAGACAGTGTGCTGTATCCTAGCTCCTTTTGAGACAGCTACAAGGGACATGTCTTCTGAAGGTGCATCTGTGAGTCAGGTTATCCCACTCATAATGCTCATTTCACATCATCTTAGTGTTCTAAATCTACAAATAGAAAAAGACAGATCTGAGCGCAGACAACATGATCGCCTATATCATGGGAATCTCGTAAAGAGAATGGCAGCGCTTCAAAACCAATGACAAATTAGTTGCAATGGCGAAATCAAGACACTACATCCTTGCAACTCTCTTAGATCCCAGGTTCAAGGCTATACATCTTCCAAAAACAGATGATATAGAGCAGTACAAATGTATGTTGCTAGATGAGCTGCAGCACTCACAGGAGTCAAACACAGACACGCACAGTACCATCAGGTTGTCATCACCACAACATGCAGGTTCATCTTCACAAAGGGATACAGAACTGGAAAAGTCACTAAACATTAACAGTAGTTGTTCCACAATTGCCACTTCTTCAGCCCTTAGTAGCAAGCTAAATCTGTGGCAAAACCTTTCCCAAATTGCTGCCATACCAGCTGCTTCTGCTGATTCCTCTTCTGAGGTCTCTGTCCAACATGGTAGACAGTTACCTGCAAGAACTGCCTATTCCTATTGATGCATGCCCTTTTGAATACTGGAGATCAAAAAAGTCAATTTGGACTGAGCTGTATGATGAAGCCTGTAAATATCTTGGTTGTCCTGCAACAAGTGTCTCTTCAGAACGCATGTTTAGTACAGCTGGCAATATTGTGACAGACACCAGAAATAGGTTGCTGCCAGAAAATGTACACACGTTAACTTTTATTAAAGTTAATAAGTCAAGATTTTCATATCCCTACAAGAGTATACAAACTGATCCTGAAGTGATTGATGTTGTGGATGTTGATGGTGATGACAACTCAGATGGTGGTGGCTGGTAAATACTGTGTGGGACGGAGTCTCTCTGCACCAAAAAGGAAACTTTTACAGACTGTGATGACTTTGGTTGTCGTCTCTCTCCTTTCTCGATCTACTACCTTGGACTATATACCCCCAAAGCTTTCACCATTTCATGGCAGACTGCTTTGTAGCTAGGGTCTAAACTAAAGTCAACAAGTTTTATATACAGGGCAATTTTAACATCAGTGGGAACAGGCCCAAATTTGGCATAAAAGGGACACTGTCACGTCAATCCTTTCTGTATCATATTATTTATACTTAAAGTGCAAACATATATTTTTGGATTTACCTTCTGTGACTTTGTGGTGCATCAGCATGAGCTGGGACAGGAGGCGGTCTATTTTCAATTTTAAAGAGGACAAAACAATGAGTTCTAATTGGTAGCTGTTTATTATTTTTCAATTACAGAAATGTTAGCCATAAGCGAAAATGGATGCTAGTACATGGGTGAGGGTTGTGGGTTGGTTTTAACATGGGTGTAAGGGTGGCATGGGTGCTACTGCACAGATGAGGGTGGTGGAAGAAAAGTGGAATGGGTGATGGGGTGAAAGGTGGGTGTTTTAGTTCTTTCATTTACAGATTCGTGATCAGCTGGGGATGGTGAGGAAAAAAATGATGACAGACCGAACCTACTTTACACATAATACATATTCTTATTAAATACATTGCAAACTGCTGCCACCTAGCACAATTGTCCTGTCCCCTTTAAAAAAAGAATAAAAGAATCAGAAATAAAAGAAAATCTGCATCAGCAGTTTTCACAGAATGTGACGTATCATAGTGTTTTTGCTTTATAAGTAGTGATAATTTGATACATAATGGGGTTGACAGGCGCTGTCCCTTAAACATCACATACCAACTGCTGCAGCTACATTAAATGTTCCTTAGTATGTGGTGAGAAACCACTGTTTTTATTTATGTGACTGAAATACAGATTTTATTGAAGTATCAGCTGCAAAAATGCATCATCTTAGAATTTTTGTATGTATTACTTCAATTTGCCAACAAAAATGTTGGTATATGTATGCATTACCTTAGAAAATTGCATGCATTTGCCAGCAACAATGACTGGCATATTTTTTATTAAGAACAAAAGACACAGCACCAACACTTCCAAAATATACTGTATTGTGCGTTTTAACTGATAGCATCACAGTATAGAAAGCACATGCAGGACAAAACAGTTTAAACAGACAAAAGGACCTTTTGTCTGTTAAACTATTTTTATCCCTACATAGCATTCTATAAATGCTGATTAACACTAACTCTATTTATTTTGGAAATGTTGATGCTAACTCAACTTTTCACACAGGCACAACTTAGGATTGGAGCAGCCTTCTTGTGGTTTCTGCAAATATTTTTTATTCCAATGTCTTGACTGAATATGTTATGACATAATATGTTTTGTAACAGTTCCACATGTTGCTGCTGTAGTACTTGGCTTGACTTTGTTATAAAAGCTTTCTTTTAAACATAGCAACTTTTGATTCACTCATTTAAAACAGAAAGCAGCAAATAGCTGAAATTAGGTAATATCAGTTATTTTTCTCTTAATTCATGACGATGAGTATATATAGCTGAGTACATAAATGGCTAATGTGCCTCTTTCTTTCACTAAGGAACTATGGTGCAACTGCAGCAGGAAAACTTTAACATATGGGTGGGTGGGTGGGCCTGTTACGTATTAAGTTGCTGACTTTAGCAAACAGAAGAAACTATAGATAAACCTAGTTGTATTCCTATCAATGTCACACAAGATAATTTCTCTCCCCCTTATTTTGAACAGTTTTTCCTTTACATGTATTTTATTACTATCTTCGTTACTGGCAGCACAATAAAAAAATAGGGTTCGAGTTCTAAAAAGTTCTAAAAAAGATTAGAACCCTAGAACTTTTTCCAAAGTTCTAGACTAGAACTAGAACCCAGAACTTCAGAGGGTTCTGACAACCCTAGTTCAAAATATCTCAGAGGGTCTCTAAAATACTTCTGACTGCATGTACACCTTCCACAACCAAGATATACACATAGGGCAGTGCACTTTATTAAATAAGGACTTGGAGACACTGGACAAAGAAATAAACAGTTCAAACAGTGTAAATCTGGAACTTTTGTATTGCTTGTACCAGTTGACTAGTTAGGATGATCTTGGCCTACTATAAAAACCTGGCTTAATGGGCCATCGGTTCCCACTCAGCCAATAGGCTCACAGGGGCAAAACCAGTACCTTAGGGTGGTGCAACATGTAACTCTGTCTTTTTTTTTAGTCTCTGGTAACCGGGTAAGGCCCATGTGCCTGTTTTCATGGGCGACCTGGGAGCACTGGTCAGTTAAGTGACTTGCTCAGAGTCGCACAGTATGCAAGTGGAGGTTGTGAGACTCAAACCCAGATCTGGTCTCCTGGATGTACCAAGCTCATTCACAGCTCATTACTCTAACCTCTAGGCTACACTGCCAGGCCATACTTTAGGTAGAGCAGTCACCCTTTCAGCTGCTCAAGCTCTGCTCTGGTCCAAAACATCCAAGCCTTGGCTAGCACCACCACTGGTCAGTCTTTGTAAGACTGCCCCCAGCACTGACTACACCCCTCTTACATCAGACAGATCTTCCATGGGGTAATCTCTTGCAGCAGGTAATACACTTGGGTAGTCACCAGAGGGCACACGGCAGCTCTCTTACAGCAGTCTTTCACCAGGGGCTGCCCACTGATGATATCTTCATCCTGCTCCTATACAAGAGTGGATGATCCCTGATATCCTCAGTTCCTTTCTTTGCCAGCTTCAGCTCACACGCAGTTACTCGTCTTAGTGCCTGCAGTTCTGCATCAACAAAACCTGAATCCTGGAATGGTGTTTCATTTCACTGTTTGCAGCACCATCAATGACACAGGATTCTTTCCTCATTGATGATTACAACACTACAAAATGACTTTCCATCGACTTTCTCATTGATGGTGCTTAAACTAACATTTATTTTCTTTTCAGCAAAATGATGGGACTTCCATCCTCATCTATGGTCATCATAAACGTGACCTCCTCGTCAATGAGGCTCCACCCTCGTCCACTGTCACTACTCCAAGTGACTCACCGTTAACTTCTCCATCAACGGTGCACCTCATTGATGGGGCTTCCACCTTCGTCACTGGTCATCAGAAACATGACTTTCTCTTCGACAAGGCTTCTCCCTCATCGACTGTCACTGCTCCAAGTGACTCTCTATCGACAGGGCTTCCACTGTCGTCGATGGTTATCATAAAAATGACTTCTTCGTCAATGAGGCTTCACCCTCATCAACTGTCACTGTTCCAAGTGACTCACCATCGAGTTTTCCATCGACGGTGCACCTCATTGACAGGGCTTCCACCCTCATCAATGGTCATCATAAACTTGAACCCCTTTTCGATGAGGCTTTCATCCTCATCGACTGTCACTGTTCCAAGTGATTCACCATCGCCTTCTTCATTGATGTTACGTGAATCAATATTTATTTATCAGCATGACCTGGAGCAAATACTCCTCATTCTTCTCAGTATTGCTCTCACTGATGGCCACTGCTACCACTGCACATCGTCAATGGTGCATTTCATCAATGGGGCTTCCACCTTTATTGATGGTCATTGCCCCTGGTGACTCACCCTCGACTTTGTTGACAGTGCTTTCATTATAAATTGCCTTTTTTCGAAGGTCACAACTGCCTGTGCACACCATCAAAGGTGTAGCGTCCCTCATCAACAACTGCCATTCACGGTGCACCACAAAATGGCTTCATTCTCGACTACTGTCCACCCTTTGTTGATACTACTCTTGAACACTTTATTGGCTTTATCATCACCGATCGCCCATCAACCATGGGCTTACTGGGACAGATTGCCTTCCTGTTTCTCCCTTTCAGTCCGGGACATGGGATTTAGTTTCTCAGCCACTATGCTTCACATATGCATGGTTTTCAGCCTCTGACCCTAGTGAACAGCAATCATCACTCATGCTCCCACTCCTCCTCCTTGCAAGTTTTTTCATGCCAATAGGACCCCCGAGGCTTTTCCTTACTCCTAACAAAAAAACAAAACTATGTGGAGGAGTCACAGGTCTTTTCCTTCCCCAAAAGTTGGTTCTCATCCTCCTTCTGTGCCTACACATACACCCTCCTCAAAACACGAGGATGCTGTCAGTCATACTACAGACTCCATTCTTGATGATCCTTCCTCATCAGGATGTTCTGTAATACAGTTTTGACTGCATAGGACTGGCTGTCACTGGTCTCTACTATGGCTGGAGAAACAAAACTACTTGTATCACTTTTCGGTGGACCACCCTTCATTACAGGGGCCTGGACTCCACTTTAGTGGCCATCAGTGCATCTCATGGTCGGCGCCTGGTAACACATGAGCTCATTGCTTCTCAGTAAAGAATCATATCTCACAGGTACATCAAGTAGCACCCTGCCTTTGTGACTTTACCTTATATAAGCCATATGGTCAAGTACCAACAGTACTCTTTGATCCTCTACTTTGGTTTCCTCAACAAACCTCCTCTTTGTCAAGGTAATAAAACAATTGTTGATAAATAATTTTACTTATAATTCTATTTCCAGGTGCTACTCTGGATATCATGTGGCTCACGCTACAGACTCTGAGTGTTTGACTCTATTCCATATATGCAATGTGAATACACTGTTTTTTATGGCTTAAAATCCTTTTGGTTTAGAAACCCAGATCATTCTGGAAGTAATCCAAGCTTCAGGTATGACTTTACACAAAGTACATGATATAGCTTTACTTATCATGGCCTCTGGACCTTCCCTATTCCCGATCTTTCCTCCGAAGCATAAGGGAACTATGAGTACCTTACAGGTTTGCCTCTGAGGACGTCCTCAATTTCAGATCATGTCCAGTGATTCTGCCTCTACCTTCAACGGCTCTTTCACACCCACCCTCCTGGGTGCCCACACCAGCCGACCATAATTTATTCCCCATGGGTTTCCACACAGCCTTTTTCAGCCAGATCTTGGTTGCCATGTGTGACCTCCTTGCTTGATCCTTCCTGGCCTGGCACACGAGTTCTGACAGTGAATGGGCTCTGACATCGCTCAAAGCATGGACATACTAGAGCTCATCTCCGCTCCTCCCCCCCCTTCTTCCTACCCATTTTGTATTTCTCCAGAATCATACACCCATTTTCAGAGAGGACATTTTTTCCTTAATCCTGCAGAATATGGTCCCCAGGGTTTCTCTACCAGCCCTGCATTGCCACTTTTCATTATCCTAGCTTTGATCTTTTGTCCAACCTAAAGGTCTTTACCACCTGTCTGGTACTTGTGACAACAGCACTATACTAGGCTGGACTCTTCTTGTCCCCTTGCCTACATGAATTGCACATTCCTGCAACCTCCAGGGGTTTCCTGCTCTCCTCCCTGCCTGCCGATCCCATCTATTTCAACACTTCGACATAATGCCTTACTGGCCCCAATCAAGTCAGGTCCAGGCCTAGCAGCTTCAAAACATAGAAGCAGTGCTGGATGTAGTTGAAGGGCAACCCGTCCAGTAGATACTGCCTACGCAATAGACACAGCAACCAGGTACTCTCGGGACCCATGCTTCGGTCGCTCCTGACCTTTCCGTTGCCCTCCACTGGTGTCCCTATCATTTCCACTTCATTTAAGGCATACCCTTTTAATCTCTGCCTCCATATGCCCAAGCCATGGGACCCGGACCCCACTCTCTCCACATAATCCTGCTGGACATAGAGCAGTGTACCTCACCCTCCAGGCTTCTCTGCCTTCCTCTATGCTGAGACCTGTCCTACTTTTTTTTTTTGTTTTTTTTTACCTTTGTTTTACCAGGAGAGACACACTAAGCTGAAAGCTTGTTTACAGGTGCAACCTGGGAGCACAAGGAAGTGAAGTGACTTGCTCAGGGTCACACAGTATGCAAGCGGGGGATGTGGGATTCAAACCCAGGTCTCCAGCTCAGAGCCTTAAACCACTGCGCTATACTGCCTCCTTCAGATGGTCAACTCCTCAGTGGTATATTTCCTACACAGTCAAAGGGAACTGAGGTCCCTCAGCCACTACACGGAGCCTATGAGGGTCTGACACACAGTCTACAACCAGAACGGCCTTTGGCGGCCTTTCATCTCTCCGGCTGTCACAATATCTTATCCAATACCCTTTTCTTACAGCGTACCCTGCTGAATTTACAGCTTAACTCTACTAGGTTGCTTCTTCGTAGCCCTCCTCAGACCGCGACAGCTGTGGTTCCCCTACTGCAACTACCGGTTGAGTCACCACTTCCCTTACAGGCCATACATGCTGATTCAGAGTTGGGGCACTCTCCTTCACCCCAGCCTGAACACCCTACACCTCTCCGATGGCTATTATTCTCTGGGTCTCACGTAAAACATTTACCAGGGAAACATGTAAGACTAAATGGAAATGCTTTTCCATATGGGTTGCTTCCCACTCTCTAAATCCATTTTCAAATCTTTTAACCAAGGCATTGGACTACTTGACCTCACTTGCCAAGAAGGGCCTTAGCTATTTCTCTGTTTAAGTTCATCTGGCCTCAATTTCAGCCTTTCTCGAACCTTTTAAAGATACACTACTGTACCAACATCATCTTGCCATGATGTTTCTAACAAGCATGCTACATATCAGACTTCCCATCAATCGGCCCACCCCTCCTTGGGATCTGAATTCCTACTGGGCAAGCTCACCTTCCTGCCTTTTGGGCCAGTGGCTACTGCCGCTGTCCACTTCCTGTCCTGGGAAACAGTATTTCTAGTGGCCGTCGCTTCAGCTCGCCGTATTTTTAAGCTTCATGCCCTACTGTTTTGAGAGCCTTACTTTATCGTCCACAAGGACAGAGTGGTTCTCCACACCAATCTCCCCCCCCCCTTTTTTTTTTTTTTACCCAAGATGATCTTGGAACACACCTTAAATCTGAAAACCTCTCAACTATTTGTGACCTTCGCCTCCATGGAGGAGGTTCCCCTATTGCTAAATAAACCCTCTCCAATGGGTTAGCTCATTGTATAACCCTCCATTATATAACAAGCCATTACCAGGACCTGTCCAAGCCTATTCTACTAGAGCCATGGCCTCTACAGCAGCCTGCTCCTAAGGGCCTTTGATCACAGATATCTGCAGTGCAGCCACAACACATATTTTCATGAAGCACTATAACTTACACATTGCTTCTCACCGTAGGATGACCTGTTTGGCCGTGCTGCCCTACAAGGTCTTCTATCATAACATTTTCCACCTTTCATGGGTTTACTACTTGGGACTCATCCCAAGTGTGTTACCTGCTGCAAGAAATGACCCCGTGGAAGATAGTACAGTTACGTAAGAATTTACCATAACAGTAGATCTTTGAGGGGTATCTCTTGCAGCAGGTACAATCCCTTCCTCCATCCCTCTCCTTCTCTAAGAGAACGATGTTTGGATCCAGATGCACATGGGAAGGGACACCTACGGTACCTCAGATTCCCTCGGTCCTCATTTAGTGAGCCGAATCTGGTGGGGAACTGAGGATACCAGGGACCACCCACTCTTATATAGGAGCAGGATGATGACATCTTCGGTGGGTGGCCCCTGGTGAACGACTGCTAGAAGAGAGCTGCCATGTGCCCTCTGATGACTATACAAGTGCCTGCTGCAAGAGATACCCCTCAAAGATCTACTGTTATGGTAAATTCTTACATAACTGTACTTTCTAGGGACGTGGATATGTTGTTTAATCCACACTTATTGGCAGGTTCCTTGCTGCTTTAAATCTTGCCGGAAGGTCTTCAGGTGGCTCCTCCCACCCACCCGGGTGGTAAAACTCTAAGCTCCGCCCCATGACACCAGATCTTCCTTACTGCTTGGAAGCTCAGGTTCCCTCCTTAGCGCTCTGCGTTTAAGGCCTGGATCCACACTGTTCGGTTAACCCGAAACTAATTCTTAAAGTTACAAGACTACGATGTTCGACTTCCCTCGTGGCTGCGGTGGACAAATCGACTTCCGGCTTTCATCGGTGCCCCTGTGGGCAGAAGATGTCCCAGACCGTTCCACACTCCACGTGCATCTACTGCCTGGGGCTTGGCCACGATTCGCAGGCTTGCTAATTGTGCAGTTCCTTCTCAGCTTCGGTCTTGGAGGACCGTGCCGCTCGACTGCTTTTGGGGCGCCTTGAGAAACAGAACCTGCAAGTCAAGTCGAAGGAGGCCCATTGGGTGGTGTCCACAGCGGCGGGCTCCGCAGAACAGTTGGAGCAGATGATCGCCCTCAAGGAGGAAGCGGCCCAGGCCGCTTCTTCTTCTTCCTCCTCGGTCACATCATTTATCCCGCTCTCCTTGGACTCTTCCTATACAGCTTCTTTTAAGGAGCTTTGTCGATCCCTCTCCACCAAGGGAGAAGGACCATCAGGACATTCCAGTCGGTCCAAGAAGAAGGACTAAAAAGGTAAGTCCCACCGGCGACGTTCGTGGGGGAGAGATCACAGGACCGTCGACTTTTGATTTCGGTCGAGGTTGCAGCTAAGGCCCCTGGCTTCACGGTGTCCCCATCAGGTCAGCCGGCCGAGACACCAGTCGATGCGGTCGACATTTTTCTCGACCCATCGGATGGTTTGTCGACTGGAGATGCCGACAACCCTACTTCACCGGTTCCCCCGGTGGAAACCGAGGACTTGCCAGTGCCTCCTGTGCTGGAGTCCACGGTTAAGGTCCCTGTACCGAGGGAGGAGCGGGTTTCCCTCATCCCCTCTTAGACCCACCCTCAGAATCCTCGAAGGTCTCGGTCCTCTTCCAGGTCCGGCCGATACCACCGTTAGCAGACTCGGTCTCGGCACCATGGAAAGTGGTGTCGCCGCTTATCCTCTTCGTCCTCTTTGGAGGATGGGCTCTGGTGCAAGTTGCGTCGGCGCTACGAGGATTTAATGTGGCAGCAGCTCTTACTGTCCAGTAACAAGCTGACTCCGTCGCCTTCTCCGGCCATTAAGTGGCTGTCACTGGAGCGGCTGAAACAACCCCTCATAGTAGTCGAGGAACCGCCACTGGCGCCGATTGTTCGGCTGAAACCGGCTGCTCCACCCATTGTGGTGGAACCTCTGCCTCCATAACCGAAGACTGGGGCCTCGATCATGGATTCTCGGTCAGGACCGGGTTTGCCCCATAGGTTGTCGGTCACCCTCACTCCCGATTGACCTCGGCACATGGAGGGTGGCTCAGGCGCTCAGCAGCTGTTCGCATACTCCTTGGAGTCTGACAATGACGACTCCTTGTTCTCCAGGCTGCTTGACCTGGAGTCTGCAGGGGGTCAGTCGGTGGACGAGAGCCCATCCCCGGTTTTGGGAATGCTTCAACTCATCTCAGAGTCCACTGGGATGAAGCTTGAACCTGTTTCAAAATGGGCCAAGTATCCCCTTATAGAGATACTGGACCGAGGGGATTCCCCTACGGAGGCCTTTCATGTGGCCGAAGCCATTGTTGGCCTGGCCCTGGAGTTGTGGCAGCGGCCAGCATCTTGACCTACACCTTTGGCTAGGATGACTCAAAATTATGTGGGTCCCTACCGGTTCACTCTCTGGTTTCTGGGAGCACCCCTCTGCAGAGGGGTTAGTGACCGATACCGTTTTCCGGTGTTCTGGGAACACTCGGGATGTGGACAAACCACCCGATAAAGAGTCCAAGAAATTGGACTACTCAGGGCGGAAGGTATATGCTGCTTCCTCCCTAGGCCTTCGTCAGGCTAGCTTGGCTGTTCTGATGGCACACTTTTCACATGCCCTTTTGGGCTCCCTGGATGAGGTGATTCCTCATCTCCCGGCTGACCTTCAGATGATGGTCAAGCAGGTGCAGGATCAGGGAAGGGCGGTAGCTAAACAGCAGCTCCAAACTTCGTTGGATATTGCTGATTCATGTGCCCAGTCAGTAGCGGCTGCAGTGGCCATGCGCCGCAGAGCTTGGCTGCGGATCTCCACCTTCACGGCAGATACCCAGCACAAGCTGGCAGATGTTCCCTTCCTGGGTACTGGCTTATTCGGGCCTGGGGTGGAGGGTCATCTCCAACGGATCGAGAAGTCCAATACCACTTTGGACTCGGTCACATCTGCCCCGAAGGACAAAGGCCACCAGCAGCAGCGTAAGCCCTTTCGTCCTTCAGCCCTTGCGGCACGTCCAGCCCAGCAACACCAGCATAAGGGCCAGCAGGCTCACACTTGGTACCCCAAAGCCAAGCCTGCTGCTTCCTCCAGCAGGAAGCCTGGAGGGAAAAGGCCCAGGAGGTTCCTCATGCAGTCCTTCCTCCAAGCCTACCCAGTGACGGGTTGAGGGGTGTCGCCCCCAACCTCATCACTCCTTCCCAGGTTCCCCCTGGTGGGGGGACGGCTCCGCCACTTCCTTTCCGCATGGTCTGCTATCACAACGGACCGCTGGGTGTTGGAAGTGGTAAGCAGGGGTCTGCCATTGGAGTTTGAGCAGTTCCTCCCTATCAAGCCATCGCCCCACGGGGGGCTACGGGTTCCGTAGCTTCTCTGTCAGCTCATCGAGCCGACATTGCCTTGCTCCTCCAGAAGGAGGTGATCAGCGAGGTAGCAGACCCCCCTCCAGACCCAGGGGTTTGTGTCCAGGTACTTCCTGGTCCCAAAACGGATGGGGGGGCTGGCGCTCCATTCTCGACCTACACGACCTGAACAAGTTCCTAAGGTCTCGCACCTTCAGGATGGTCACTCTGGCTCAGATCATTCCATCCTTGGAGCCAGGCATGTGGTTCTGTTCTCTGGACCGTCAGGATGCGTTCTTTCACGTCCCAATCCATCCTTCTCACCAGCAATTTCTCCACTTTCGAGCAGAGGGATCTCTTTACGAGTTCCGGGCCATGGCCTTCGGCCTCTCTCCAGCTCCCAGGGTCTTCACCAAATGCATGGCAGTGGTGACAGCATTCCTGCGACGCTGAGGGGTCCGGGTGTACCCTTACCTGGATGACTGGCTGATTGCAGCCCCCTTCAGATTGGAGGTGGAGCAGTCCAGGGATCTGGCCCTCCAGATCTGCTCTTAGATTGGCCTCCTCATCAATGAGGCCAAGTCTGAACTCGTGCCATCGCAGGTGATTCAGTTCATTGGGGCAGAGCTCGACTCTCTTCGAGCCAGAGCCGGGCTCCTGGCGGGCAGGGCTGAGGTCCTTTCCTCCTTTGCCCAATCATATCTGGTTGGGCAACTGCGCCCTGCCCAGGACTTCCTGCACCTTCTGGGCCTCATAGCGGCCTGCATCAGTGTGATCCATTGGGCCCGCTGGCATAGGCATCCCCTGCAATGGGGACTGGCCCGCCAATGGTCACAGTGCTCCGGTCCTCTGGATCAGCCAGTGACGGTGACCCAGGAGATGTGGAACGGGCTACAATGGTGGCTCATTCCAGCTCATCTGCAGGAGGGTATCCCATTTGTCTGCCCCGAGCTGAAGGTCACTCTGATGACCGACGCCTCTCTGATGGGTTGGGGTGCCCATCTGGGGGAGCTCAGAGCCCACGGCCTCTGGTCCCCTCAGGAGTCTTGATGCCACATCATCCTGCTGGAGCTTCGAGCAGTCTGACTAGCCCTCATCGCCTTCGCTCCATTTGTTCGGGGTCAAGTGGTCCAGGTCCAGACGGACAACACCATGACCATGTACTACTTGAACCGACAGGGCGGGACGCACTCCTTGCCCCTGTGCAAGGAAGCTCTCCGCACCTGGTCTCTCGTGATCAGCCTGGAGGTGGATCTCCTAGCCATCCATGTGGCAGAAGCCTCCAACAGTCTGGCCGATGCCGTCAGCCGGATAGGCACTGCTTCTCACGAGTGGTCTCTCCTGCCGGAGGTAGTATAAGATCTGTTTTCCCATTGGGGCTACCCTCAGGTGGACCTGTTCACCTCCAGGGAGAATGCAAAGCTGAGGCTGTTTCATGCCCGGCCCCCTCAGCAGGGCTCGCTGCAGGGGGATGCCTTCTCGAGGCCGTGGACCCCGGGCCTCTTCTACACCTTCCCTCCATTTCCTTTGATCCACAAGGTGCTTCTCAAGGCAAAGAGGGACAAGGTGCAGGTGATTCTGGTAGCCACAGACTGGCTCCGCCAGTTCTGGTACCCAGATCTCCTCAGCCTCGGCTCCAGGCTCCCGAGGCGGCTTCCAGCCTGCCCGGACTGCTCTCAGTCGACAAGGGGAAGGTTTTCCATCCGGACCTTCAGTCCCTGCACCAGATGGCCTGGTTTCTGAGTGGCTGGAGTTCCAGGCCTTGGGTCTTTCTGACGAGGTCCTCAACATCGTTGAGGCATCCCGTAAGGAGTCTACCAGAAAATGTTATGCCTTCAAATGGAAGAGATTCTCCATTTGGTGTCGGGACAAGGGGTTGGACCCTTCTTGCTGTTCTTTGGCTAGTATTCTGGATGACCTGTGGTCCCTTTCTCAGCTAGGGCTTCTGTCGACGACCCTTAAGGTGCACCTGGCAGCCATCTCTGCTTACTGGGCGTGGGCCAGCAAGCAGTCGGTAGTGCAGGAGAAGGTAGTCGGACACTTTTTCAAAGGCCTTGATCACATATCCCCTCCGGTGCGAGAACCTCCACCTCTGTTGGATCTACTGCTGGTATTGGCTAAGCTCATGGGCAAGCCATTCAAACCGATGCACAGGTGTGACATCTCTCACCTGTCGTGGAAGACCGCCTTCTTGGTGGCTATTACGTCAGCCAGGATGGGAGAGCTCAAGGCGCTTTCCATCGGGTCTCCTTATCTGGTCTTCCATAGAGACAAGGTTGTCCTGCGCCCCCACCCGAAATTCCTTCCGAAGGTGGTGTCGGAGTTTCACCATAACCAGGTGTTGACTCTGCCGGTGTTCTACCCCAGTCACACCTCGGAGGCCGAATATAGGCTCTATACTTTGAACCCTAGAAGAGCGCTCTCTTATTATAAGGAACGAATGGCTAGAGTTCGGGGAGAGGTTCGCCAGCTGTTTGTCATCTACGCTGAAGCCGCATCTGGCAGACCTGCAGCCAGTGGACGATAGGCAGGTGGGTCACCTCCTGCATAGATCTCTGCTGTAGGTTGGCGGGTATGGAGCCTCCCAAAAGGATAAGAGCTCATTCTACCCGCCATACCGTTGCTTCTAGGGATGTCCCTATCCAGGAAATCTGCAGGGCTGCTACCTGGAAGTCAGCACACACCTTCATTTCCCATTACCACATTGACCTAGAGTCACGCCGGGATGCTGGTTTTGGGACCTCAGTTCTCCAGTCCTTATTCCCTAAGTAAGGGGTGCGTGCCTTGCCTCCCTCCTCCCGGAGAACTGCTAGGAGTCTGCCAATAAGTGTGGATTGAACAACATAGCCACGTCCCTAGAAATACAGGTTACTTACCCGTAACAGGAGTTCTAGGAGTGGTATATGTTGTTCATCCACACAACCCACCCGACCTCCCCGGCTTTGACACGCAACCTGGCTTCCAGCGGGCTAGATCTAGCGTCATGGGACAGAGCCGAGAGTTTTACCACCCGGGTGGGTGGGAGGAGCCAGCTTGAAGACCTTCTGGCAAGATTTAAAGTGGCAAGGAACCTGCCAATAAGTGTGGATGAACAACATATACCACTCCTAGAACTCCTGTTACAGGTGAGTAACCTGTATTTTTCACCCCTGCAGAGGACTGCTCCCTCCACAGTTCAGATCTCATCTCCCAGACTGCACTCAGCCAGTCCTTTTTATAGGGTTAGAGATCATGTGACTTGTCAATCATGCCATAACTGTTAGTTAAATGTTGACAACAATTTTAAATATGGCTCTTTCATACAGAAAAGTAAACAATACTTGAAAAATAGCATTTTAACACAGATCCGACTTTATGCAATTGCAAAATAAGGCAAAAAGAAAATAAGGACAGGAACTCCCAGCAGGAAGTCCCATCTTTCTTGTTCCTAGACTCCTTCATGGTAGGTTTCTATAAAACCCGCAGATTTCAGCCGACCTGAGCCAGTAGCAATCCACAAAATGGATACCAGCAAACAAAAAGCACATGGAATCAGGCACTTCCCAAACAGGTACATTTTCTCAACACACAGCAGTGTGTGCAGTTTGGGCTTAAAGAAGCATTTCATTTAGTATCAGGAAAATACAGATAAGATTAGCAATGTGGAACAAAAGGCAATGCTAATGCACTGTTTGTAGCTCTTTGTAAAACATGTGTTTTATACAGTTCATCCAACAAGAAAAGCTTCATGCTTCCTGATACATTAATCACCCTTCATATAAAACTAAAGGTGGTTTATAGTAGTTCTTCCTCACTATTTTGTTTTATATTTTTGTAACCCCTAGGTGGCGCTATCCCAAGGGCTACTACCCCTGCCTGCTTGGCTAGTAGCAGGTTAAGGGGTCTGGGTACTGAAACGGGTGCCTCCACCCGGAGGTCAAGGTTGTTAGTGGTCAAGCTAACCGGGGCACAGCCCTCCGGGACACTGTAACCCCCCCCTTTCCCTTCTAGTGGCCTGAGCAATATACAGTAATCACTTTCACAATGACCCTTATTCACCATGCAATTACTCACACTGTTTACGCTTACCACTAGGGCTGGTTCCTCTAGCTTGACCCTGGGTACCCCCTGTAAAACAAGGATCTTATCTGTGTCAGTCTTCACCATTCATCACTGTTGGGGTACATGGCCGGAAGTCATGACCCTGCAGGAGCTCTTCTTCTTTTTTTTTTTTTGGTAGGCAGAGCCGACTCACCATCAGTGCTGCCCTCGAGGCCGACGCATTGCGTGGTGCTCGCGGGTTGACCGTTGGGCACTGTCGACTCTGCCTGCCTGCTAGTTCTTCATCTCCTGCCGTAGAGGTCACCTCATGGGAAGCAAGCTCTGGTTTGAGGCCAACCGCCTATGCATTTCGTTTTCACCACTATTTCCTGTGCCACAGTCCGTCGGTGCCGTGTCCTGCCAGTTCTAGCTGCTTACTCGACGTCGCTGGTAAGAGCTTTCCATATATTTTATTTCTTGGCGACAGCGAGTCTGTTTTTGGTGTTTTTTTCTCCGTAGGTCATGTCTCGGTTGGAGGGCAAGAAAACTTCCAGAACGGGTCGGCCCC
The DNA here is from genome assembly GCA_016271365.2 of Neoceratodus forsteri. Lineage (NCBI taxonomy): Eukaryota > Metazoa > Chordata > Ceratodontiformes > Ceratodontidae > Neoceratodus > Neoceratodus forsteri. The sequence continues at coordinate 386,331,067 of CM057450.1, forward strand.
CCCCATGCGACGGTGCCCATGCAGCCGAAAATATTCCATCACCGACCAGCATGACCATTGCCTTTCGTGTCTTGGCCTGCTTCATGACATGGATTCGTGTGATGCCTGTTTCTCCATGGACTGCCAGGTCATCGAGCAACGCGCGTGGAAAGTGGGGCGAGCTCCGCCGATTTTCGGGGGTCAGGCGCGCACTCGTCGGGCCAAGCCACGTACTCTCAGCCTTTCCTCTGGGTCCCCTACTGGTTCTACATAGACCAAAGAGGAGGGAGCCTCGGCTACTAGTAGCCTGGCCGTTGCCAAGGCTCCTTCCGCAGTGCAGGAGGCATGTCCCGCTCCTTTCGGGGGGCAGGTGGGAGGCACCACCACCACGGCAATCGCCCTATCGGGGGTGAAGGCTCCCCCGGTGTCGGACCCGCGGTTCGCAAGGCCCGGGTCTGTGCCATCCTCGATGCCGTCGGTCGACTCCGTTGCGGGCCTCAGTGCCGTTTGCGGTGCCATGGACCCTGATGGACCCGTCGTCTGCGCCGGTTTGTCATGCGGCACTGTGGCTACTGTCGGAGCCATTTGCGGCACCGATACTGCTAGCAGCACCGTGGGAGTTTCTATGGCACCGTCTTTGTCTGCGTCTCACCTCGGTGCCGTCTATGGCACCGAGGTTGAGCACAGCGCCATGTTCTCGGGACTCGGTGCTGTGGAGCCCTCAGATTCTGCTGTCAGTGCTGTTGTCGGCACCACCTCTGCCCTTGGCACCGTTCGAGGCACCGTGGAGCCAGGCAGCACCATCCTCGGCACCGATGGTGCCATCGGGCCATTGTCGGCACCGTCTCCACCCTCGGCACCACTCGCAGCACCGTGGGGCTGGATGGCACTGTGGCTGGTCCCGAGTCTGGAGCTCCTGTTCGAGCTGGAGCCATGCCCCCTGTGGATTCCACTCGCGGTTCTTTAGGGGGCACTGGCTCAGGCATGGTTTTGGTTTCTGGCACCCCCTTTAGCAAAGATGGCAGTGGATGCCCTCCTACGGTCTGGCACAGGGCATTGGCCTCTACCTCTTCGGAGGCGGAGTCGGGCCCTGAGTCAGACGGACAGTCTGACTCTTTGGGGTTGACTGTTGGAGTGGGCAGCCCTGTAGTATTCTCGACAAGCCAGAGTCAGCCCCCTTCTGAGGTGGGGTCGGTGGCTACTGAGACTGGGGTCAGGGTGCTGACCAGCGTGCAGTGGTGCAGGCCACCATTGCTCTGCAGCCCAGTCTTGGTGGGTTCACTGACCCTCAGCAGTGGTAACCCCGCCTGTGGTGTGCCTGGATTGCCCAACTTTGGGGCCGATCAGAGCATCTACGGGAGGGGAGAGTACTGTGCCCTGGATAGCTGCTTCGGGTGCTACCCAGGGCTGTCAGCTACCTAGGCTGGCCCCCTCAAGGCGGAGGGCTCTTTTGGACTCCGAGGGGTCGGGGGGCTGGGGTCTGCATGGCGGCCTTTTTCGGTGGCCCACCTGGGCTCTGGAAGAAGCTGTAGTGCAGATCTCCACTCTTCTTCCTCGGTTTCTTTGAGAGAGCCCCATTCTTTTGAGGTTGGGGACCATCCTTCTGGACCTATACAGTCCCTGTTGCCTCACAAGGAGGATTCTTCCGGGCGCAGCCAAGGCAGTACCGAAATGGTTGTTCAGCTGTTGGCTGCGGGTTTTCCGTGGCACCTTCTTCCGCGGGTGCTCCCAGTCCGCTCCTTAGCCCAGGCGGAGGTCAGCTGACATCTCTTCTCGGCTCTGTCCCCATCCCTCTGCCACACTGTCCTGCGCTCCCAGGCATCCTTGGTCCTAGCAGGCCTCTCTCCTGGGAGCAGTTCAGGGCTGTGGCTGCTCGGTTCCCAGCTTACATAAGGGCAATGGACAGTCAGGTTTTTCAACCTCTCCCTGAGCAGCCACCCTCTGAGCAGCCGGTGCCCTCCAGCTCTTCATCCCCCTCTTCTGGGGGAGAGGAACCTTCTGTCCACATCTCTCCAGCCACTGATCTCGCTGAGTAGCAGCGCTTCCTCGTGAGGCTTTTGGAGGACTTGCACCTCACCCCTGCTACTGTTAGCAATCCAGAGCACTCGGCGCACGCCTTTCTAGGCGATTTTGGCGAGGCCACCCTTGTGGTGCCCCCCTGGCCTGCTCCCTTTCGGGAGGCATCATTGTGCTCCTGGCAGAGGCCCTTCTCTGGAGTTTCTGCCCCTAGGGATCTCAACAGAGGTATTGCACTCCCCCCAAGTCTCCAGGTTCCATGCCTCATCCGCAGTCTGAATTGACACAGTTGGATACTCCTGATGGGCTTCGCGCCCTTCATCATGACCGGGCCCCAGATCAAGATTCCTCAGAATTTGACTTCTAGGGTAGAAGGAATTTCTACTCGGCATGGTTGTTGCTTTCCATTTCTGCACATCAGGCCCACTATGCAGCCTATGACAGGTTCTTGTGGTCCAGGTTAGGTCAACTCCTAGCCTCGTTGCCTGATACGGAGCAAACCAGACAAGCCATTGCACACTCTATGCATGGCCTGGAGCTAGCAAGGCACCAAGCGAGGGCATCCTATGATGCCAACGAGGTAGCTACCAGGGTCATATGGACAGGGATCTGCACTAGGCGGACGGCATGGCTACATCTTTCCCGGTTGTCACCCTTGGCCCGGCGTAGGGTGATTAACTCTGCTCACCAGAGAACCTACCTTTTCTCCCGTACAGCGAGATGGCATTTTGCGGGGCAACTTCCTTCCCCCTCTGGGGGTCTCCGTCTCACTCTTCCCACTCTCTGGCCTCTCCAGGCCCTGAAGGTGCTGCCTTTTAGTGTGTCACCCACTGAGAGCTAAGGGACTTTGTCCCTTAGCGTGTAAAAGAAAACCCCCTTCAGGGAGGCTCGGCACTCACCCAACAGTGATGAATGGTGAAGATTGACACAGATAAGATATGAAAATTACGTACCTACCATAATTGATTTTTCTGTGTATCTTCACCATTCATCATAATCCCATCCTCGGTCCTCCTCCCTCTCTGTGCCCATCACTTCCCCCCCCCTCCTTTCTTGTCAGGAGTGGGGTAAAACGGGCACACTGGGGGATAATGTTCTGGGGAGAGTGGTCAGCATGGGGGGCACTCCTTCTCCAGTGAGTTAGCTCCACCTCTGTGGGGTGGGAGTTGGCAGTTGCCCTCCATTCTCTCCTCCTCCTTGTTCCCATCCAACTTATTTCTCCTTGTCCGTGGACTATCTTTTATTACAAAAAAAACCCCCAAAAACTCCTTTTTCCTTTTTTCACCAATAATCTTTCCTTGAGAGGGTGTTAATTCTCTGTACCCTGTCCTTCTTCCAGAATAGCAGACTCTGCTCAACTGGAGTTTTTTGCCAGTCATTCTGTGTCTTAAATTCTGGCAAGAAGCTTTTGGCTACTCCTTGCAGTTCCTATGTAATCTGGAGACATACCAGGGTCTGGGATGTGTATAACCTGCCCCCTCTCCTCCTAAATTCTCTATCCCACCCTACCTCTCTCTTCTATTTCCAGAGATTGGGGCCCCTCCCAATTCCCTTAGTTTCCGTCTTCTCCCTCTTCTGTCCTCTCAGTCGTTATTTCTCCTTTTAGTTCATATATCTTTTCCTTTTTCTATACCTTGGACTTCCTTGTCCCACTCGCCACTCCCTTCCTCTTACCTCTCTGGTGACTCAGAACTGGCAGGCAGGTGAAGTCGACAGTGCCTAACGGCCAACCCATGAGCGCCACACAATGCATCGGCCTTGAGGGCGGCACCGATGGTGCATTGGCTCCGCCTTCCAAAAAAAAAAAAAAAAGAGCTCCCACGGGGTTATGACCTCCGGCCACGTACCCAACTGTGATGAATGGTGAAGATGCACAGAAAGATCATAATTACAGTAGGTACGTAATTTTCATTTATGCACAGGAAATAGCAACAGTACAGTACTCTTGGCACAAACTGGAACCACAGTCAGGTTAAATGCAAAAAGAGTTAGATCTGATTTATTCAAGGGACTTGAACAAGGGAGGGGCGTAATCAGGTTGATTTGCCTAAAGGCTGTATCAGTCAGACAGTTATGCATGCACTTCAGAGTCCCTACACAGTCACACACTCTGGGTACCCAGGTAGGAAGACGGCGGGCTAGCCAGGAATCTTGCCTAGGGTAGGCCGTCTCGCAGCTGGTTGGGGCTCTGTGATGGAAGAAAGCAACATACACAATACACACTATTTTCATCCAGAGGTGGAGGGCTCAGTTTGTGACAGTAAAGACAATAAAGCAAACAGATGACAACACTTTAGATTTAGCTGTTGTTGCAGGGAACTATCCTGATGTTTACTCGTGATACCCAGTACAGGACACAGGCAGGACGAAATCGAAACAGCAGGTTATTGAACTGGAGTGCCAGGAGAAGCAGGGCCCACACGAATCACCGAGGCGTCATTCCGGTTCAAAGCATGAGCAAGGGGCTGATCCCCAGGCAGGTCTCTCATCAGTGGTTTTCTCTGTGCAGTGGGTATTCTGGCTGGGCAAGTGTGGCAAAGCCCAGACCCAATGGAGATGAATATGGATTCAGTCTGTGGGAGCTGGATGCAGCCTCCAGCAAGCAGAACACAGTTCAGCACACAGTGGGGAACCAAATCACAACCCACTAACAGCACACAGCACATTTACATCTGAGACATTCTACTGTACCAGGCAGATTGCCATCAGGTCATAATTACAGAGTCTCTGCACACAGTGAGTTCAGAGGTGGCTGGAAATCCTGACAGGCCGATCGCATTTAGCAAATCTTCGGTGGTCTTTGGGTTAAAACCTGGTCACAGTTCTGTGGCTTAAATGTCCTCACAATTCGGATTCAATCTGAATAAGCTTCAGTTTCCCTCTCAGGGACAGTAGGCAGACAGGCAGGCCAAACTCACCCCTTTCACAGTTCTCCCGTGCAAATCTATGCAGGATTGCTGCTCGACTGTCTCAAGCTGTTACTCCTTCACTTCCCAACTCCAATCTGACTGAAACTGCAAGCAGTCTGGGACTTTTCCCCAGGATCCAAAAGGTTCAGTTGGCTGATTCCTCTGTCAGTCACAGCAAGGGCTCCTCCTCCAGGTTCATTTAGGTGCTAAAAGCCCAAAACTACAATTCCTACAGAATTTTGCTTCCACAAAGCCCCTGGGGACAGGCTCCATTTCAGATTCTGCAAAGGTACTGATTGGCCCATTTCAGTAGTCCAGGACCAAGGTGGTAGAGATAAACAGAAATGTCCATGCTGCAAAGAAGGCAGGTTAGAGAAACTGCAGTATTATTACTATTGTAATAAATGATAAGCAAACAAGTACATCTTCTAACAGAGCTCCCTCTGCACAAGTAACAACGGCAGAATGGAGCAATTATCTGACAGTCCGGACGGGACTTGAGCACAGAAACACTTAGCCCCCTCCCAGATTAATTATGACTGCAATTCAGGCAGCTCTTAAAGAGACAGTACACAGAGGCTATACAGGCACTCTCTGGCAATACATTTAAACTGCAAAACTCAGGACACCAGCCTGGCAGTGAGCATTTAGGCAAGCTCAAGGAAGACTTTTCAGGAACCCCCATTTGTGGGGGGTGGTACCTTTTACTTAGGGCCAAAAAACACAGATTCATATCGATAATGTAATTTCTTTCACAGGTACAGGTGTAACCCCCCTACAAATGGGGGTTCCCAAAAAGTCTTCTTGAGCTTGCCTAAATGCTCACTGCCAGGCTGGTGTCCTGCGTTTTAGCAGTTTAAATGTTATCAGAAACCTGTATGGCTTCATGTCTATCTATCTTAAGAGCTGCTAATACGGTTAAGCTCAGCTGAGAGGAACTCTGTTGAAAGATATAACTGTTGCCTAAAACTTTTAGAGTGATAATGACAATGTAGTTTGTCTAACCTGTTTTTCTTTGTAGCAATGACTGTTATATTTGTCTCCACTATCTTGGTCCTGGACTGCAAATTGGACCAAACAGTACTGGTGGTACCTAAAATGTAGCCGGACTACAGGAGCTGTCTGAATTCAAAATCTGTAGGAACTGTAGTTGGAACTTTTTGTGCCTTTTTGCAACTGATGTGGGAGCTCTTGCTTTGACTGACAGCCAGATCAGCCAACCAAATCTTTTGGATCTTGGGTAAGTCCCAGGCTGCTTGCAGTTTTCAGTTAGTTCTGAGCTGGGAAGTGAAATGAGAGGAGCTGAAGTGATTCTGAGCAGCAATCCTGAGTAGATTTGCATGGGAGAACTGTTAAGAGGCTGTGTTTTTGGCTTACATGTCTGTCTGCTGCTCCTGAGAGGGAGAGAAGAGAATTACTGTGGACTAAATCCAAGTTTGTGTTACTAAAGTAAGCTACTGAAGTGGGCCAGGCTCAACCTGAAGAAGACCAAAGATTTTGTTGAATGTGATTGGCCTGTCAGGAGTTCCAGCTACCCCTAAGCTCCTGGTGTGCGTAGAGACTTTGCGATTGTGACCGGGGAGCCCTTTGCCTGGTACAGAACTCCCGTACATGTAAACGTGCTATGAGCTGCTAGTGGGTTGTGAGTTAGTTCCCCACTGTGTGAACTGTGTTCTGCTTGCTGGAAGCTGCATCCAGCTCCAAACAGACTGCATCTGAATTTGTCTCCATGTGGTCTGGGCCTTGCCAGACTGGCCCAGCCAGACTACCCACTGCACAGAGAAGCCATCGACGAGAGACCTGCCTGGGGATCAGCCCCCTGCTCCACGCTTGAACAGGAATGATGCCTCTGCGACTCGTGTGGGCCCTGCTTCTCCTGGCATTCCAGATCAGCCACCTGCAGTCTCGATTTTCGTCCAGCCTGTGTCCAGTCTTGGGTATCGTGAGTAAATACCAGGGTAGCTCCCTGCAACAACAGCTTAATCTGAGTGTGTCATCTGATTGACTTGTTTCGTTTCCTTTACGAACTGAGCCCTCTGGCTCCGGATTACAAATACTGTGTACCATGCATGTTGTGTTTTCCAGCACAGGGCCCCAACCAGCTGCCACCCTGGGCAATAGTCCTGGCTAGCCCATCTCTTCTCCACCTGGGTACCCAGAGGTTTGACTGTGTGAGGGGACTCAAAGTGCATGCATAACTGCTTGATTGATAGAACTCTTAAGCTAATTAACCTGATTTTGCCCCTTCCTTGTTCAAGTCCCCTGAATAAATCAGATCTAACTTTTTCTGCATGTAACCTGACTGTGGTTCCAGTTTGTGCTCAAAGTACTGTACTGTTGCTATTTGCTGTGCATAACCTTGTTTTACAGGGGGTCCCCAGGGTCAAGCCAGAGGAACCAGCCCTGGTAGTAAGTGCAAACAGTGTGGGTACTTGTGTGGTGTACCGGGGTATTGTGAAAGTGATTATTGTACAGTGTTCAGGCCACTGGAAGGGAAAGGGGGGGGTTTCAGTGTCCCGGAGGGCTGTGCCCAGATTAGCTTGACTACTACCAACCCTGACCTCCAGATGGAGGCACCCGTTTCAGAACTCAGGCCCCTTAACCTGCTACTAGCCAAGCAGGCAGGGGTATTAGCCCTTGGGATAGCGTCACCTAGGGGTTACACAGTAGTTTGCAAATGGTAACTTTAATGGGGGAACACAGCACCAAAGCATACCAGCTTTTCTGAAACTCTGACTGTGCTAGGGAAGCCCTTGTATACTTTATTTATTTAGCTATTGTTTACCGGGTAAGTACACTAGACAAGTAGTATGCCTATTTTCAGGAACGACCCGGGAGAGCACAAAACATACAGTATACATACATGGCAACATTGGAGAAACAGCATGATACAGTAAAAAACAGCTATAACAACGCTTGTATAAGGGCAGAGATACTGCCACACATAGTACAAATTGTTACAGGACATAGATCGACATTAGAATCACTGAATACATATTTCATAGACCATCATAGACTCAGAGTGGACAATAGTGGACTGCAGAGTATTACATTACAGAGACTAGGAGCAGTCACATCTTGTTGTTTGTTTTAGGTGGGACCACAGGAGGAGCGAAGGTCCCATGGGAAGGGCAGAGCGTAACAGAGTCCGGAATGGGTTCTAGAGCCTAGGCACAAAGCGGCAAAGTCATGATCCCCATAAGGGTCAGTAGGGAACTTTAAACAACTCGGCGGTCTGTGACCTGAGCTGGTAGGGGATGGCGTCCAGTTTTGGGAGGAGATGCCAGTCCAGACGTATGCCCGTGTGCAAGCACTTTCCTGGTGAAGTTTCCCACACCAAGGATCAGGAATTCCGCGGGGGAGCCAGTTGAGTTTGTTGCGAGCTCACATCGGTGGGTGAGTTTGAGCAGCAGTGCAAACCGACAGATATCATTATATGCCGTGTTCCACCGATTAAGATGGATTTGAGGTGACCTGGCAAATAGGTGGTATCCATAACTAAGGGAGGGAGGCACTCCCTACATAAGTGCCAGCCGCTCCCGGAGTTAGGTTGTATTTGGCCCTGTAGGCAAGGCCAAGCTTACACCTGGTGGCTCTGCGAGATGTTGTGATATGGCTTCCCATGTCAAGTTGTGTGGGTCGAGGGTGACCCCAAGATATTTAATTGAGCTCAGCTGTTGGCAACAGGGGCCTCCATCACAAGCTATTTTGAGCATAGCTGATGGGGCTTTTAACCTGGCCGTGGAACCAAAGAGCATGGCCTGAGTTTTGTTAGGATTCAATACCAGTCTATGGTTGGTAATCCAGGCGAGACTCTGCTGAAGTCTTCAGATAGGCACTGGTTAAGGTCAGCAGCATTACAAGCATGGGCCACTAGCACAAGGTCATCTGCATAAAGCGTGACTTGGCAACGAGAGGTCACCCGTGGGAGTTGATTAATAAAAAGTGAGAATAGGAGAGGTCCAAGTACCGATCCCTGGGGAACTCCCATGGTCACAGCCCTAGGCTCTGAGAGGACCTTGTTAAAGCAGGTGCGCTGCTTTCTACCCGTTAGGTAGCCCATCATCCAGCTCATGGCATGCGGAGAGAACCCGAGAGCCCTGAGCTGCTCCCCCAGTAGGTCATGGTTGACAAGGTCAAAAGCTTTTGACAAGTCAATAAATATAGCACCTGACAGTTTGCCCTGATCCATGGCAGATCTAATACTAGAGGTTACAGTAATCAGGGCAGTAGTGGTACTGTGACCCTTCCGGAAACCATGTTGGGCCCCAGAAAGCAGCTCATGGGTATCCATGTACTCCGAGTTGCTCCGCCACAACCTTTCCAGGAGTTTACCAAGGGATGGGAGAATAGCAATAGGGCGATAGTTGTCAGGGAGTTTGGGATTTCCCTGCTTCAGAACAGGGACTATCCTTGCCTCCTTCCAGATGTCAGGGATTATCCCTGAGCTAAGGGATAGGTTAAAGATATGGGCAATCAGAGAGGCAATGTAAGCTGCTCCCAGCTTGAGAAGCCTGGGCTCAAGGTTGTCAGACCCTGCACTGGAGTGCTGGGAGAGGGCAGCCAAGCGGTTCCGAACATCAAGGACAGACACGGCCTTGAGATTAAATACTCTCCGAGGAGGATGTTCACTCTGCATCGGAGGGATATTAAGCGAGCGACCCCCATCGGTCGTGAAACGAGAGGTGAGGGCCGAAAGGTCGGAGAAGTGGAGATTGAGGTAGTCGGCTATAGTGTGGGGATTATTGCACGAGACTCCATCAATAATCATGTCCACGACACCCGAGTGAGAGGGCCCACTGACGAGGGATTTAATGTTCCTCCAGAACCTCCTAGGATCTCTGACAGAGCTAAGTAGTGCCGATTTACAGAAGTTACTTTTGGCAGCCCTAATGGCTTTTTAACACCGATTCCTGAGTTGCCGATATCTCAGGAGATTAGTAGGATCTCTAGAACCCTTAGTACTTGCCCAGCATTTGTCTCTCTCCCCCGCATCTGGGCAAGTAAGTCACCATTCAGCCAGAAGGTGGCTGTTCCCCTCACCCTCCGGGTGACCCTGGGGGCATGTCTGTCTTGGAGAACACCAAAGGAATGTATGAAGCAGGAGGCTGCCACTGAGGGGTCTGAGGCTCAAGCACCCTGGTCCAGTCAGTACATCCTAGATCGGCCAGGAAAGCCTCAGGGTCAAAACTGGAGTATTTTCTGACTTGAATGATTTTGTGTGGAATTCTAGGGAAGGATTTGCCAGACACAGTATACCGGGAGTGGTCAGATATGGAGTCTGATAAGCGTGCCTGATGAGGCAATCCTCTCTGGCCGTTGGTCAGGATCCAGTCCAGCAGGGAACTTGAGGAACCATTGGCTGCCTGTCTCATCGGGTCATGGATTAGTTGGTTAAGGACAGGCAGGCAAGTTGTGATTCACATTTCTAATATTGCCACACTCCCAGTTCATGTTGATATCACCCATAATAATGAGTTCATTGTCACCTATACTGGGCCTAACTGCATCTAAGAGGTAAGTGAGTCCTGTCAGACCCCCCCCCCAAGGAGGGTTATAGGCGCACACCAAGTGCAGCTTCTTAGCATCGCCCAGTAGCAGGAGCACATGAAGAAACTCACAAGGTGGATGATCAGGTTTACTCTGTGCCACCAGGGAGATTTTCAGATGGGATCTATAGTAGATGAGGGTGCCACCCCCCTTCCTACCCCCAGTCCTGTCTAGACGAATGAACTCGTATCCTGTTAGGAAGCAGGCAGAGTCAGGAATCGAGGGTTTGAGCCAAGTCTCAGTTATCCCTAGGATGTCTGGCTTGTATCGTTCAGTCCACGCTAGGCGATCGTCTCGGTTAGGAAGCAAGCTCCTAATATTCATATGCACTATTTTTAGTCCCTTATTCCCATTCCAGGTGGCGGGAATATTAGAGATCAGCTTAGATGGCCCAGGATTGAGCTCAATATCTCCAGCCGTGAGAAGTGAGAGTAGGGCTAGCCAGGGGAGGAACAATCTTACGAGTGGCCTACCTCCAGGCCTGTGCATGCTTCGGACTTTCTTCACCCTGACCGTACACATAAGGCATCTAGTGTCAAGGCTAAGGACAGTACCGTAGTGCATTACCTTTAGTTACAAGTAGGTTGGAAAAGGAGAAATCAGTATCATCATGGGAGGAGGCCACAACCCTGGGTCAATAAATAGGCTAGGAGTCGAGGTAGCACAATAAGGAGGACTAGCCCCAGGGCCAGTATCATAATTATTAGTGTCGTAAACCAACCTGCCGCCCTCCTGAACATAGGAAAGGTGGCTTCCAGTTCTTCTATGGTAAGGACAGTAGTAACCACCCCCACAGATTATAGGCAACTGGAGACCTAGAAAAGAGCAAACCAGGGCTCCTGGAAACCTGTAAAGGGGCAAACCAGGACACCCCATGGTAGGGCCCCAAAGGAACAGATCACCACAACTAAGCGTGGAGGGACCCTCGGTGTAGGTCACCCACGCCTCCCCTCCTCTCGTCAGCAGCTTGCAGTAGTTGAAGGCGTTGGGACAGCAGATAGCAGAGCAGGAACTAAACAATGCTGATAGGCAAGCAGGTGGTGAAAACAGGAAAATGTCTGTAAAGGCAAGACAGAACAGGTGTTAGGCCTAATAGCTGCACTCTGTATCTTGAAGAGGAGTTGCAATATTACAGAGAGGGGAGGATGAACATTGCTAGGGGTTGTGCCGAGGGGTGAGGGGGAGTATTTAATAAAGGCTGGAGGTGGGGCATGGGGCGGTGGGCATAAAAATTCAAGCAGCAAGGAGACAGAAGGACAGAAAGTGAAAGAGAAATTGAATTATTTGCAGGGCAAAGCTTACAACTGTGACCCAAATGGAATCTGGTCTAAACAGAAAAAACTGTATCATTTTAACTTACTTTCTGATCCAGGGTAGCTTACCACTGGACCTTAAAACAAAAAGATTTTACAATCTACAAACCTGCAGCTTAAATGAACTTGCACTTCAAACTACCCTTACAGTGCAAAATTGCTGTAAACAAGCTTAGGTTCGCATTTAAGTTAGGATTTACAAGATAATTTGGAGAGACTTAACAAGTACCACAATCAGAATATAACATTAGCTTAAGGTCCAGAGAGGAAACAGCAATAGCAAAGAATTAAAGAACTGCAGCAGCCCGTCAGCAGGCAGAATCGATGGTTCTGGACAGTCCAGTTTCTGCAGCGTACCTTCGGTCTGGTGAACAGCGGGCAGTGCAGCGAGGAAGGCAGCCGGCGGACAGAAGGGGTCCGCCCGGCTGCTTGAAGCAGCAGATGCACCCGTGTCAAGGGTGAAGCTTCAGTCTGGTTAACAGCGGGCAGTGCAGCGAGGAAGGCAGACGGTGGACAGAAGGGGTCCGCCCGGCTGCTTGAAGCAGCAGACGCACCCGTGTCAAGGGTGAGGCTTCGGTCTGGTGAACAGCGGGCTTAACGCTAGCTGTGTGTGTGTGTGTTGGGGGGGTCTTAAAGAGAAGAATTAGAAAGAGCTTTACTGATGAGGCCAGGGAAGATCAGATAGAATAGAAAGGTTAGCATAGAAGAAATGCTACAGCCGAAAGGATAAGATAGGAAAGAGACATTAACTCATTACCTCCTGGGCGGCCATTTTGTGTCAGGTAAACAATGGATAGTTCTGACTTCATATGGAGCTATTGGAGGTGATGAGTTTTAAAGGTAATCTGGCATGTTGTAAACCCATTTCTGCCTTGAAGATTTCAGATCTCAGCATGCTTTCATTTTATCTGGTACAATAGGGCAGCCTCATTGGGCGGTATGGCTTTCTAGCCCCTTAGGACCTCCTGCTCTATTTTTATTAAGCAAAAATACAGTCGGAGGGTTTCACCCTACTACACCAAGTGATCAAGTTTTTCCATCTGGTGCTCCAAATCCCCTGTGGACTCTTCAGGTGTCTACCTGAAAAGGTTGTGGAGTACTTACTGGACCTTACTGATACTGGCCTGCAGTATTCCACAGTTAAAGTCCACTTATGTGCTATATCAGCATACCACTAACTGTAGGTACTCTCTCTTTGGCACAGTTACCACTGTATAAGAGGTTCCTCAGGGGTATTCTGCACACAAGGCCTCCCCCCAGGAAGCCGGTGGCTCCCTGGGATATCAACCTTGAGCTGGATATGCTCACTCACAAGCCCTTCAAGCTTACTGCGACTTGTGACTTGAAGTTTCTAACTTGGAAAGCATCACTTCTGGTGGCTGTTGGGCTCTACATGCAGGGTACCTGAAATCCATGCTTAGGTCACAGATCCTTTGTATTCTGTTTTCCATAAAGATAAGGTTGTTCTCGGTAAAAAGATAAGGTTATTCTCTGTACACACCCAGTTTCTACCTAAAGTGGTGCTGAAGTTCCATCTTAATCAGGCTATAATCCTGCCTACCTACTTTGCCAACATCCAGAATGAGGGAAAAAGGACTCTCCACTCACTGGATGTTAAGAGGGCCCTTAAGTTTTACCTGGACAGGACTACGGACAGTAAAAACAACTCTTTGACTCAGCCCTAATTGAAAGGGCAGCTCATCACAGTCGAGTGCATTTCAGCCTGGGCTGTAAACTGCCTTCACTGCTATGCTATGGCTCAGATTAAACTGGCGGGCAGGGTACATGCTCATTGTACCAGAGCAGATGCCACTTCCCTGGCAGAAATACACTCTGTGCCTATTGGAGAAATGTTCAGAGCTGCAGCTTGGAGCACTATGCCCTGGATGTCCATGCCAGGCAGCATGTCACCTTTGGCTGGACAATGCTGAATGGAGTACTATCCTGACTGAGCCCTGAGTGCCAGCCTCCCTAGTCTGGGGGACTTTCCCTGAATTTGGTACACTGACCAATCAATGGGACTCTATGGAGCGGGTTTGAAAGATATGAAAGTTACGTGTACTGTAACCGTTGATCTTCCTAAATATCTTCTCAATAAATTACCATGTCCACCTGCCATCCCCCAGACTCACTCCAGTACTGTTGTGTTGATCTTCACCTCTTTGTACTTGGTTTGGGCTGTGAGGACACTGTGTTATTGGGTTTGGTGGCCCTTTTTACACAGGTCACCAAAGCTGTCTTATGTCCTTAGGTTAAGTGCATAGGTTACTTGTTAGGTTCATGATGCTCACCTCCTTGGTAAAAAAAAAAAGTTATTGAGGTGACTGGGGGCTGGCACTGCTTTATACCAACAGGCACGTTCGATCATGCATGCAAGGCCTACTCACGTCGCTAGCCCACCAGAAAAGTTCAAGCTGTTGCGCAGTCCTAGCACCTCTGGCACTGCTCCTTTAGTGGAATCTAAGGAGAAAATATTCAGGAAGATCAACAGTTACAGTAAGTACATAACTTTCATTTTTGGAAAAGGGGTGCAGAGCGGTCCTGTGACTAAAACACAAGTAACACATCAAACTGCACCACCCAAACACTGTTCAAGATGCTATTGTGATCAGGGCCAGCATGGCTACTGTCCAGCTAAAAACTCAGAATACAGACAATGCCAGACAAGAGAACAATATGTTGTGGTGTGCAGCACAAGGAGAGTGCAGGAAGTAGTAACTGGTACTAGCCCGCAGATGTTTTTTGGGATGGATCTGCTGCGACAGTGATTCAGTCCCACCTAGGTGAATTAACTTGGACATTGGAGGACATATGGTGAACTTTAGAATAGATTCTGGTGCCAATGCTGCCATACTGTTGGAAGCTGCTTACAGTAGTCTGTGAGTTAGGGAAAGGGGAAATTGTTTAACCAGGAAAGGCACACTAAGCCAGAGCTTGTTTCCAGGTGTGATCTGGGAGCACAAGGAAGTTAAGTAACTTGCTCAGCGTCACACAGTATGCAAGTGGGGGCTGATGGAATTCAGACTCAAGTCTCCAGGTTTGCAGCTCATTGCCCTTAACCACTATGCTATACTGCTTCAAACCTCCTTTAAGCCAGTCCAGTGTCATTATGCTTGCTTGTACGCATGTGCAAGAAACACAGTGCCACCATACGGATTTTTGTAGGTGTGCTACCCTGCTTCCAGTGCTCTGCTCCTTCTTGCAGGCGCGGCCTCACCCCACCAATAAATGTCCAAGCTGTCTATGACAGCAGTTCAGATGCAGTGGTGTACAGTTCAAAATAAAAGACTGCTACAATGAGCTGTGGTAACGTGTAGGCAATTTGCATACTGCCGTGGTAAGGCAATATCTTCCCTTGTCAGTCTTCACCATTCATTACTGCTTGGGTAGTGCCAGAGGCGCGCACCCGCTACGGAGGTTTTTTTTTTTTTTTTTTGGGAGTCGTCTCCAACGGCACCGCCCTCGAGAGCGACGCGGTGCGTCTAGCGCGAGGGGTGGCTGTTAGGTGCCGCAGACTCCTCCTCCATCTCAGCTCTGTTTCTCCCGCCGTCGAGGTTGCACCTGCTATGTGGTTAGTGTCAGTTAGGCCGGATTCAATCCAGACTCCTTCTCGAACTTCTCTCGATCTTCTCTCGACGCCGTCAAAACCCGGTAAGACTGTTCTTTTTATAATTTCTTCGGCGCCGAGAGCTTTTGCTGTTTTATTCTAATTTTTTTCGCATCATGTCAGGTTCGGGGGCAAAACGTAAGTCGAAGGCGGGCCGTGCCCCTATGCGTCGGTGCTCCTGTGGCCGGCATTTTTCCATCACGGATCGGCATGATGTTTGTCTTCATTGCCTGGGACCCAACCACGATATGGATCGCTGCGGCAGCCTGTTTCTCCATGGACCGTCGCGTCCTAGAAGTCCGAGCGTTCAAGATCGGCAAGGCCCCGCCGACTTTCCGGGGACGGCGCCGCTCCAGGGATTCCCAGGTAAGGTCTCTAGGCCCTTCCTCCGGGTTCCCTCTTGGGCCTATACGGTCTGTAGAGGAGGAGGCTTCCTCATCTTCTCTTGCCGGAGAGGAAGCTTCTTTTGCGGTGTCGGAGGAATGCCGAGGTCCCCCCCAGGGCCCCGGCGGGGACACCGCCTCGGCAGTCACCTCCTTGGAGGTGCAGGCTCCTCCAGTGTCGAGGCCCACGCCTGCTGGGCCCGGCGCGGTGGACCCCTCGGCGCCCACTTTCTGGTGCCGTTTTGGATCCCTGTGCCGCTCGCGGTGCTGGTGATCGAGACAAGCGCCCGTTAGGCGGCGCCCAGCGCAGATTCGCTCTTCTGGCAGTGCAGTGGGGTCCCAGCGCCGATGGTGGTGCCGTGGGTCTGGCGGCACGTTGGGGACCCGGGCCGGCCTAGGTGTCGCGAGGGTCCGGGGTCAGTCTGCACCGCCTCAGCACCGCGCCGTTCGTTGGCACGTTTCACGGAAACCCCTGGGGTTGCCAGTATTGTGGTCCAGCTGGTCTCTTCCTCCTCAGAGGCTGATGATTCAGGCGTGGACCCGTCACAGCACCCTGACTCTTCCGGAGTCAAGGGTCTCCGGTGGCATGAGGTGCTAT
Organism: Neoceratodus forsteri; assembly: GCA_016271365.2. NCBI lineage: Eukaryota > Metazoa > Chordata > Ceratodontiformes > Ceratodontidae > Neoceratodus > Neoceratodus forsteri. The sequence continues at coordinate 386,347,422 of CM057450.1, forward strand.
CTTGACCCAGGCGCACCTATTCCTCTGTCCCTGCTGCAGTCCTCCCTAGGGCCCCCAGGCTGGGGGTGGTCTGGGGTCCCTGGAGGCGATGGAGGCGGGGGTGGAGGGAGGGCTCTCCCTCCTGAGGGGGTGGTGGCAGCTACCGACCCTGGTGCTGCTGCACCCCCTCGGGGTGGGAGGTCGCTGGGGTCAAGGAGGAGGGCATTCTCAGAGTTCGAGGGGCAGGGTTCAGGCATCTCAGTCTCTACCTGCCACCCCTCGGGGTGTGGCTCGGAGCCGTAGTGCTGGGCCCCGTCTTTCCCTTTTGGACCCCAGGAACCCCTCTGGTGGTGTTGCTGTGGGCTGCCCTTCTGGATCCATGCAGTCCCAGGTTCGTCACAGTGGGGATCCCCTTCTGGGCTCTTCCAGGCCACGCATCCCCAGGGTTCCGTTTTGCAACCTGGTCTGTTGTCCGGGATCCCGCCAGCTCGGGCTCCGTTCCCTGGATTCCAGAGCCCTAGCAGAGAACAGTTGCCTCACTGTAGGTGCCCTTCTCCTATTCCTCTGCAGCCACCCCCTCTCCCAGGCCATGTCGGTCCCACGGGCCCATTATCCTGGGAGACGTTCAGAGGTTCTGCGGCGGCCTTCCCCTCATATGTTAGGTACATGAATGAGCGGGTTTTTCACCTATCCCCACCGCCGCAGGAGTCCTCTGGACACTCAAGCTCTCCATCATCCTCGTCTCCCTCCTCTGAGGGAGAGGAACCCACTGCTCATCTCTCCTCCGGTGCTGATTTCACTGAATATCAGCGATTCCTTTCAAGGATGGTGAGGGATCTTCGAATTTCCTATGTTAGGTGAGACAATACTGCATGGGAGATGCGTGAATTCCTTGGCAAATTCAGTGCCCAGCACTTGGTGGTACTATCCTGGCCTATTCCCTTCCAGGAGGCATCTATCCGTTCCTGGCAGTCGCCAGCTGCCCTTTCTCCAGCCCCGGCAGACTGCCAACGTAGGTATTGTGCCCCTTCGGAATCCCTAGGTACTCTCCCCAACCCACCCTTGGGATTGGCATACCTAGAGACTCCCTCCGGGTGCCGCCGCCTGGCGCACGACCTTCCACTGGACTCGGATTCTCTACAGTTCGACCGGTGGGGGCAAAGAGTGTTCTCTTCCTCTCGTGCGATGTCTTGCATTGCATCTCATCAGGCCCATCACGCTGCCTACAGTAGGCATTTGTGGTCGATGCTTTCCCAAATCTTAGCATCAATGCCTGATATGGAGCAAACCAGTCAAGCTATTGCCCTCTCTGCTATAGGCCTGGAGCTGGCAATACACCAAGCAAGAGCATCTTATGACGCCAGTGAGGTGGCTTCCAGGCTTGCAGGGACAGCGATCTGTATTAGGCGGACGGCATGGCTTCGTCTATCAAGGTTGTCATCCCTGGCCTGGCGTAGGATGATTCGCTCCGCTTTCTGGGGGACCCGTCTCTTTTCCTCCAGAGCTAGGAGACTTCTGCAGGGGCTTCCTCCGTCTCCCCGTCCTCGGGGGGCACCTCCTAGCTCTTCTCCCCCATAGGCTTCTCTCTTGATTAGCCCAGGGTCTTCCCCTTCTGTTTCTCACCAACAGGAGGCTGGGGGTCTTGCTCCCTCAGGGTTTCTACCCCCTTTTTTGGGGGCTTAGTACTCACTCCAGCAGTAATGAATGGTGAAGATTGACAAGGGAAGATATGAAAATTACGTACCTACCGTAATTCTTGATCTTCTCTTGTATCTTCACCATTCATTACTGATACCCGCCCACCTTCCCCTCAGTGGCCTCCTACTGTGGCGTCTCCTCCTCCCGTCTCGTTCCTCTCCCTCCCTTTGGCCCTTATGCCAAAAAAAAAAAATTTCTGTTTTCCATTCTTATTGAATGGATCTTTTTTCCTCAAGGTAAAGAGGAACGAGCAGGGTCTGTGTTTCACCTATTCTGAGGGAACTCTTTCTGACTGCCCCTAGGGTGCGACCTCTGGGCACCATGATCATGTTACGCAGTTCACAGCTTAAGAGACCGTGCCCTGGCTCGGCCTCAAAAAATTTAGATTCCCCCTGGCAGGTGTTATTATTCAGCTCATTCTGGCTGGTGCATTTGGCACTTCTTAGCCTTGAGTGGTTACTCTTGCCTTGCCTTAGGGAGTCTGATTGAGATCCCACTCTATCCTTTCATACAAAGCTGCCTTCCGTAGGGCATAATCCTTCCCCATACACTTCTGTGTTAGCACTTAACAGGGTGCTAAGGGGCATAGTCCCCTTCCTAAGTGGGCGCTCTCTTTCCGGAACAGATTTTCTACCCGGGCAGTCTGTGAGCTCTCAGCTAGGATGTAGGGACTTGGCATATTGAGAGATTAGAGAATCTGCCCTTTATGTCCGATCTGTGCAGGTGGTTCAGTTGAACCTTCTGTCAGTCCTATCAGCAGGGATTATTGCTCCCTTGTTTTAGTCTCGAGCTTATAAGCCTCTCAACCAATGCGTCTATGGGCACTGTTCTCCCCTCTCAGCTGCCTTCTTTTCTTCTGTTTATTCTTTTTCTTCTTTTCTCTTTCTCTCTATCTGTTCCTCCCCTAGAGCCGCCCCGGAAAGGAGGCCCTGCGGTCCCTTGAGGTAGGAATTCTCTCTCCTCTGTCTGTTCTCTACCGGATTATTCCTTTTTCAGTTTATATCTTTTCCTTTTTCTGTCCCTCGGCTCCCTTGCCTCGCTCTTCTTTTTCCTTACCCTTTGTTTTCGCCTCTCCGGCTACCAGAACTGAGATGGAGGAGGTCTCTGACACCTAACGCCACCCCTCGCGCAATCCCCAAAAAAAAAAACTCCGTAGCGGGTGCCGCCTCCGGCACTACCCAAGCAGTAATGAATGGTGAAGATACAAGAGAAGATCAAGAATTACGGTAGGTACGTAATTTTCATTTATATACTGCCGTCGGCAGTATGCAAGGTGCCTACATGTCAGCACTGCATCTGAACAGCTGTCATAGATCCATTTTTTTCTTGGATTCACCACCCCCAACAAACACCCAAGTAGCATGCTGGGAGCCCACCCCAGCATACTCATGCGCTCCCCACCCCACACTGTATGGCCGATGGGGGTGCCCAATCCCCCTGTCGGCTCCACTGCCCCCCAAACAGACTTCCAGGTGCCACGCTGGGAGTCCACCTTAGTGTGGCAAAAGTCCATATGGCCGATGGGAGTGCCCAATCCTCTGTCGGCTCCACTGTAACCCCCCCCCCCAAAAAAAACAGACTTTCAAGTGCCACACTGGGAGCCCACCACAGCGGCAAAGTCTGCATGGTGGTCAATCCACCATCGGCCCACTGCCCTCCCAAACAAACTTCCAGTTGCCATGTTGAGCCCACTCCAGCGTGGCAAAAGTCACATCGCTTTTGTAAAAAAAACGTCTATAAGACAAAACGTCCACTCATTGACACTCTCGCACCTCCCCAACCTGCATTTCACCCTCATGCACTTCACCTCCTCACACCCCACTCACCCCATACTTACCGTTGGATGGTGGCGACGATTCGTGGACCGGGAATACGACTGCACTCTTCAAAGCCAACTGCGAACTGAAGAAATGCTGGTAAGCTGCATAATGGCATAAATGTTTTTTCAACTTTGATGTATCTCGGACATTTTGGGAATTTTTTCACCAAATTTTCAACATGGGTTCTTGGGACCCCACCTCATGAACTCAGTCACTGTCATTTTGTTATTCGGTCCCAAAGATGATTTCGTGGTCACTGCGCGGAATCACCTTTCGGGACCGATCTAACAACCAACAGTGTCACAATTCATGAGGTAGGTCTCAAAACCCTATGTTGAAAATTCCAGAAAAAATTCCACAAATGACTGTTTACTTACATGCATTGCGCAGTTCCACAAAGCATGCTCGTAGAATTTGAGAATGTTTTATATTACTTCAGATTTTCAACGTTGCCATTTTACCACACCTCCTTATGAAAAGTACAGCTGTCATTTTCACAACTCACCCAAAATGTGTTTTTGCACATGAAGCTCACATTGGCGTGGTCGGTGTGCGAAATCAATGTTCGGGACACATTAAGAAAATCACAGTGACACTGTTCATGAGCAGAGGTGTTAAAATGGCTATGTTGAAAATTTGGTCACAAAAGTCCATAAAATGACTGTGTTACAAGCATGCATTGCGCAATTTCCATGCACCCTCATAAGTTCACGAATTTGTAATATTTTCAGTCCAGATTTTCAACATTGACATTTTTCCACATCTCCTTATGAACAGTACAGCTGTCATTTTTCGCACCCCAGCCGAAATGTGTTTTCGCACTTCCAGCGCAGAATAGCGTGGTCGCTGTGGGAAATTAGTGTTCGGAACAGATTAAGAAAATCACAATGACGCTGTTCATGAGTAGAGGTCCCAAAATGCCCGTGTTGAAAATCTGCTGTAAAAAATTCCCAAACTAATTACATTACAGGTGGACATTGCGAAGTTTCTTCGCATGCTCGTGACTTCAGTTTTTTTACATTTTCACTCCAGATTTTCAACAATGCCAACATTTTACACCTCCTCATGAACAGTACACCTGTCACTTTTCACATCCTGTTCGAAATGTGTTTTCACACCTGTGGCACCAAATGGCGCAGTCGCTGTGCAAAATCACCTTTCTCCTAACAAACTGATAGTGTCACTGTTCATGCGGTGGGGTCAAAAAACCAATGTGGAAAACTTGGGTAAAAATATAAACGCCCAGGCGTTAGGGTTTTTCTACCATAATGCCCTACCCGTGAGAACTGACGAGCGTCCGGTGTGACTTGGGATTGTCGAAAGTAATGCTCATGCCATTCCATTCCACCCTGTAGCCAGTGACAGACATCGCAGTGCGCCTTGGACCCTTTCCCCCCAGAGTTCACTCCATTCTCCTATACTGCGCCCATTTCAGTGTATTTCCTTATGGAATGAGGTGAATATAAAGCCCAAACACCCCAAGGCACACCTCGACATTTGTGAGTGTCTGAATGGTAGGGTGAGGTGAAATGTTGTGACCGTCATGGGCGATGACCCAAAGGCATACCCCACTGCCTGTCCATCTCTGCAGGGTGAGGGTGGAGTTGGCGTCAGTTCAATACTTCAATGCCATTCCTATACCGCATCTGTCTAACTCCTGCACTTCCACTGCTAATGCCAGCAAGCAAACATTCGGCATTGACAAATGCTTGTTTTAAAATAGTCCTGGGGGAGCATTGCAGTGTAAAGGTCAGTTCACAGCAAGGACTGATGTTGAAGGTTGACACTATCACCATAATATTTTTGTGGTTGGTGAAGTATCAATAGATAACCTTCTGGGATGTAGAGCAGCTACCAAAATGGTCCTGATCCGTGTAGAAGAAGTTTGTTTGTTGTAATGTACAGGACGGCCCTAGAAACAGGCCATGCCTAATGACCATATCCTCTTAAAATATAAAATAAACTCAAGATCTTCCTGGACATAAAGTCTCCACCACTCATTCACACTAATGGGAGTTCGCCAGAGGCGCTAGGACCCAGTGGGAGCAAACTTTTTCAGTAGGGCCGGTGCCTAAGATGGAGCCGCGAGGAAGCGGTACCACGAGCCCCGGCTCATGCAGTAATGACTATCTCAGTATCAACCCTCCAGCCACCTCAGTGCCTTTTGTCCCGCCATCAAATGCGCTTCAGTGATGACGTCGTTTGCCCACCGGAAGTTAAACTTCACTAGCAGCCATAGTTCAGTATATTGTTTTGTAGATTATTTCGAATCAGTGCCGATTATATTACTAATTTTAACAATTGTACAAGAGAAGTCTTCAGCCCTCCACTGACTGAGTCGACCATTAGCAGGTCAGGTGATGGTAGGAAGACTTTGTATGAAAGCTGTTCAGTCAGCCGGGCCAGGACGGTCTTGCTGCCCTCCCGGGGGTTGACAGCGGACGGTCCAATGCTCGGGAGGGGTGGTCCCTCAAAGCATAAAAAACTGTTCCATTCTCGGCACCATTCTGCCTCGAGTTCTTCGACACATAGGTCGAAGAAGAAACGGCATCACTCGAGGTCACCCTCTGGTACGTCTGTGTGTAGATGGTCGGTTATTAGGGCTAGGCGCCAGTCTCCACCTCTGTCGGAGTCACCAGTTTCTATTTCTGGTGGCCAGCCTCTTTGACACTGGAGCTCCTCTCCAGCTATTGGAGGAGCTTCTGATAAGTAGTTTCACCAGTAGGCTGCTGTTATGGAGCAGTGGACTTGGAGGTTAGTCCAGTTGCATGAGCCGGTCAGTCCGACACCGGGGCCTGCAGGCCGTTCAGTTTCAGAAGGACTGGTGGGGCGGTTGGGCCTTCCGAGTCATGCAGCGCCTTCTTCAGTGCCGTTGACTCCGCGCTCGGGTGTTTATCCCCCTCACATTGCTGTGGCGCAGGGGTCCACACCGATGCCTCAATCTCCTGCCATTTTTCCCTCTTTTACTTCAGATCGCAGTTTTCAGACCTCAGCACACTCCTGACGGCGTCCGTGGTACCATGGGCTCTGTCGGTACTATCCATGGTGCCATGGGCTATGTCAGTGCCATCTGCAGTGCCACAGGCTCTATCAGCGCCATCTGCGATGTCGCGGGCTCTGTTGGTGCTGTCTGCGGTGCCAGGGGCTCTGTCGGCACCGCTCTCTTTGTCGGTGCCGTGTGCAGCGCTGTTTCTGATAGCGCCTTCCTCCTTGTTCTTGGTGCCATTTTCCTCGACTGCGCCAGGGATGAGTGCGGCGCCATCTAGTCTTCAGGGGTTTTCAACTCCGATTCTTTCTTCTACTCTTCCTCCTGGTTTTCATTCCTTTCCAGTCTATACAGTCCCCCCTGGACTGTCAGGAAATGATTTTGAGCCTGATTCAGATCTTTGCCTGGGTGACGATGTTAATGACACTGCTGTTGGAGCAGGGATCAATCCTTCTGCAGAGCCTGTTGTTGAAGACCTTTCCTTTAAGTCTCTGCTCAAGAATTTAAATTCTACTTTTTCTCTCCAGACTACAGAAATTGATCCTGGGAAGCTTTTGCGTCGCCAGTATCTTCATGCCCCAGAAATCCCTATGGATTTAACCCCTCCGGTACAGCCCTGTTTCGAGACCCTTTCACAGATGGTGTGGAAGAATACAGCTCTCATTTCTTCCATGGCCAAGTCCATAGATAGGAAGTATGCCCCTCCCAAGGATCGCCCCATTTTGGCCTCACAAGCCTTTGCTGATGCCACTGCAGTCCTGGCAGAGAATGATAAGGCTGTCCTACCCCAGGGATCTACAGTCTGGCCTATAAACAAAGAATCTCGCAAGATTGACACCTTAGATAAGAGAGTCTTTGTCGCCTCAACCCAGGGTATGCGCATTGCCAGCTACCAGGGCTATTTTTCTCAGTATAAGCATGTCCTTTGGCATTCACTCAAAGCAATGGTAGAAACTCTGCCTGAATCAAAGGTTAGCTCAGAGCTACTTCAAACCATAACTAGGGGTATCGAGTCCAATAACCAGCAGGTGAAAGTTGCAATGGACACCTTTGATACTGCTTCCTGAGATACAGCTGGCATCTGCACTCGTCGCCACTCTTGGCTGTGTACTTCAGGCTTCACGAATGACGCCCAGCAGCAAGTCATGGCCTTACCTTTTGATGGTATGTATCTGTTCAGACCTCAGGTGGAGCAAGCACTGGAGGCCACACAGAAGACTAGGTTTGCCATTAAGACAGCCAGACCTGCGCCCGCCCCCTCCTGAGGGGGTGGCAACAAGCAACAGTTTCACTACCATCAATCCTTTCGGGGCAGAGGCAGAGGAGGTTTTAACAAAAAACAGAACCCTCAGCCACAAAAGAAAGCGCAGCAGAAGGCACAAGGGTCCAAAGTGCCCAGTGCCGCCTTCTGAGTTTCTGGCCCAGGTCCCACCTCAGCTGTCCGAGGGGAACTCCTCCACAGCAGTGGGAGGATGTCTGACTCAGTTCTCCAACCAGTGGAAATCTATAACATCAGACAAATGGGTCCTCCGAATAATCCGCGAGGGGCACACTCTCAGTCTTTCAAAAAACCCTCCGGATCATCCTCCCAAACGACAGCCCAGGCTGTCGGCAGTACAGTCAGATCTTCTTGCTTCCGAGGTACAAGGCCTTCTGAACAACAAGGCAGTAGAAGTAGTTCCGCTGAATCAATGAAACACAGGTTTCTACTCCCATTACTTTCTGGTCCCAAAGAAAACCGGCGGCATGCGCCCCATTCTGGATCTCAGAACGTTAAGCAAGTTCCTTCACAAGGAGAAGTTCAAGATGATATCACTTGGTACCCTGCTACCTTTGATTCATTGACATGATTGGCTAGCCTCCCTGGGCATGCAAGATGCCTACCAACACATTCTCATACACCCAAAGCGCCACAAATACCTAAGGTTTGTGGCATTGGGTCAACACTGTCAGTTCAGAGTCCTGCCCTTTGGGCTATCCTTGGCGCCTTGAGTTTTTACAAAGTGTTGTGCAGTTCTCGTGGCGCACCTCAGGAAAATCAGAATGCAAGTGTTCCCATATCTGGACGACTGGCTCCTAGCAAGTCCCTCCACGCAAGAGACTCTGGAGGCTGTGGCCATGGCCTCAGACTTCCTCACATCCATGGGAGTCCTGCTGAATCTCAACAAATTGCAGTTGCAGCCCTCCTGGAAGCTGCTCTTCATAGTAACTCTTCTGGACACCTCCTGTGTGAAGGCTTTTCTTCCAGAGGACAGGAGGAGCAATATCTTACAGATGGCCCAATACATCAGAGAGCACAGCTCGGTTCGAGCTATCTTGATGCAACGGATGCTGGGCCTCATGGCATCCTCGGTGTTCACTGTACCCTTGGCTCATCTACACATGAGAACTTCTCTGTGGATGCTCAGTGGTCCCCAACCACTCACCCTCAGTCCTTTTTCATCAAGGTGATGGAACCTCTGAAGAGGTTGCTCACCTGGTGGTCTCAGGAGGACATCCTTCTGGAAGGATATCCCTTCGCCCCTCTGCATCATCAGCTCTCCATTACCACGGACGTGTCTCTGATAGGTTGGGGAGCTCACTGCCAGGATCTCCTCACCCAGGGTATGTGGACTGAGGATGAGTCTCAACTTCACATAAACGTCCTGGAAATGAGAGCCATTCTCTATGCAGTCCGAGCTTTGGAGGACATACTCTGTCACAAGAATATTCTCCTTCAAACGGACAACAAGACAGTGATGTACTACATCAACAAACAGAGTGGTGCACACTCTTACCCATCATGCAGGGAAGCGATGAGAGTGTGGGAGCACAAGGCTCTGATTCAGGCAGTTTACCTGCTAGCAGTACAAAACGAGCTGGCAGACCGTCTCAGCAGAACTGAGGTGGATTCTCATGAGTGGTCTCTTGACTTAACCGTCGTTCAGTCAGATCTCCAGACCTGGACCATTTTGCGTCCCCACTCAGAACAAAACTGCCTCTCATCTGCTCAAGAAATCCAGGACCTGGAGTTTTTTGTCAGGATGTGTCCAGGCTGTGGTGGACAAAATGCTTTCTATACGCATTTCCTCCTCTTCCCCTAATTCAGAGGGTACTGCTCAAATTGGAGTCCGGGGGGGGGGGGCAGAATGATTCTCATTGCCCCTTCTGGCCTCAGCAGATATGGTTCCCGCTGCTCAACAGACTTTTGGAAACTCACCCAAAAACGCTTACCCTTCAGACGAACCTTCTGACCCAGGGTCCCGTGGTTCATCCCAACCTGAAGTCGCTTCACCTTCATGCCTGGCTCCTGAAGAGATAGAGCTGAATAGGTGCAATGTTTCTCATAGAGTTTCAGATATTCTTTTGGCTGCACGTTCGCCAGCCACTAGAAAAACCTCCACGGCTAAATGTAAGCATTTCTCTAGCTGGTGTGCAAAATCCTCTTGGAACCCCTTTTCCTGCCCACCAAATAAAGTCTTGGAGTATCTTTTAGACCTCTCAAATACAGGTCTGCAGTACTCCACAGTTAAAGTTCATCTTTGTGCCATTTCGGCATATCATGAGCCGGTAATTTCCATGTCGCTGGCTCAGTTGCCTGTAGTTAAGAGGTTTCTTAGGGGTATTCTGCATACTAGACCTCCTATTAGACAGCCAGTCGCAGCCTGGGACATTAATCTTGTGCTAGACATGCTCACTCGTAAACCTTGCGAGTTGAAATTCCTCACTTGGAAAATGGCCTTCTTGGTGGCCATTACTTCAGCCCGTAGAGTTTCTGAAATACATGCACTAGTCACAGACACCCCGTACACCGTATTTCACAAAGGACAAAGTAGACTCATCCTAAGTTTCTCCCTAAGGTTGTCTCACAATTCCATCTAAACCAACCTTTAGTCCTTCCTACCTACTTTGCGAACTCCAGAATGAAGGGGAGCGTGCCCTTCATTCGCTGGATGTTAGGAGAGTGCTTCAGTTCTATCTAGATAGAACGAAAGAAATTCGCAAGGCTCAACAACTGTTTGTTTCTTTCAGCGAGACCCGGCTGGGTCAACCTGTCACTATCAGATGCATTTCAGCGTGGCTGGTTGCATGCCTTCGCCACTGCTATTCTATGGCACAGGTCAAGCTGGAAGGCAGAGTATACGCTCACTCTACCAGAGCAGTCACTGCATCTCTGGTGGAAGTCCATAACATGCCCATTGCAGATATTTGCAATGCAGCTACCTGGAGCTCTGTGCGTACTTTCGTTAAGCACTATGCCTTGGATGTCCATGCCAGACGACATCTGTCATTTGGCAGGACCATTCTTAACGGACTTCTGTCCTAAGCACATGAGCTCTTTATCTCCTGCCGCCCGTCTCAGGGGATTGTTAGCCCGGTACTCTCCCATTAGTGTGAATGAGTGGTGGAGACTTTATGTCAAGGAAGATATGGAAATTACGTACCTACTGTAATTCTTGATCTTCTTGGACGAAGTCTCCACCATTCATTCACACACCCACCCACCATCCCCCAAGCTCATTTGTCTGTTTATGGTCTTCACTCCCTCACTGGCTGAGCTGTGAAGACTTTATTGTTGACCCTTCTTACACAGGTCATTCGGACTATCTTATGTTCGATTTTTAGGTTAGTCCTTCTAGGTTAGTTACTCTGCACCTCCTCAGAAAAAAAGGTACTGAGGTGGTTGGAGGGTCAACGGCGAGATAGCCATTACCTCATGAGCCGGGGCTCGCAGTACCGCTTCCTCGCGGCTCCATCTCAGGTGTTGGCCCTCCTGAAAAAGTTTGCTCCCGCTGAGTCCTAGCTCCTCCGGTGAACTCCCATTAGTGTGAATGAGTGGTGGAGACTTCGTCCAAGAAGATCAAGAATTACGGTAGGTAGGTATGTAATTTCCATTTATCAATAGTGTTTTTGGAACAGTGGGGCTTTTAAATGGGAATCCTGTAAAAATTGCTCTGATGGACAGTGCTGAACTATACGGCGTCAGTGTAGCTAGAAGAATTCTAATTCCCATGTTACCAAAAGTCAGAGCTGAATTAAGCAGGATGGAAACAGTGGGTACCATTGTAAATTGTTTTGAGCCAACACACTGGTGTGCACCAACTTTGCCAGTCACTAAACAATATGGTGATATATGCGTATGTGTTGATGTGAAGAAGTTGAATGAGGCAGAGGTATGTGAAAAATATGTCCTTCCTACATTAGAAGGTACCCTGCCAGAGTTAATGGGGACAAAGGTCTTTTCTTTCTTGGATGCCACTAGTGGATATTGGGAGATACTATTTCCATAGGCTGTCATTTTGGATTACAAGCGTTCCAGTTATATTCAAGTGCAAAATGGCAGAACTTTTACAAAGCCTAAAAAGTATGACATACTAAATGGATGATATGATGGTGACTGGCACCTCAACGAAGAGCACATTGACAGACTGAATAAGGTGCTTGAGTAGGTTTTTGGTCCTAAACGCAGACCTCAGGGCAGTGCTGCCCCCAGGACAGTACCCTGTAGCTCCTCCTACCGCCTATGCCTATAGATGCATTTCATCCCCTGCCCCTGGGGTAGCACCCTGTAGCTATTGTTGCAAGTCCACGCAATGCTACTGGCTGTCAAGATGCTGCCCCAGGGGCAGGGCCAGTAACCAACCATCACGGCACTGCTCCAGGGGCAGGCAACTGGAACCAACTATCCAAGCACTGACTAGGGGCAGCCCACAGGATCCAACTACCCAGACACTGCCCCAGGGGCAGTCCATGGGAACAATCTATCCAGGCACTACCCCAAGGGCAGCCCCAGGAACCAAATACCCAGTCACTGCCCCAACGGCAGCCAACCAGAACCAACTACCCAGACACTGCTCCAGGGGCAGCCCATGGGAACCAATTACACAGTCACTGCCCCGGAGCAGTGCCACTAACCAAAAATCCTGGCACTGCCCCAGGGGCAGCCCAAGGGAACAAACCATCCAAGCACTGCCCCAGGGACAGCCCCAGGAACCAACTACCCAGGCACTGTCCCAGGGGCAGTCAACAGGAAAAACTACCCAAAGACTGCCCTAGGAACAACTACCCAAGTAGTACCCCAGGAGCAGCCCACAGGAACCAACTAAATAGGTACTGTCCCAGGGCAGACAACAGCTACTCAAGCACTGCCGCAACCATCATGGCAGTGCCCCAGGGACAACCACTAACCAAGAATCAAGTCACTGCCCCAGAAGCAGCCCACAGGAATAAACCATCCAGTCACTGCCCCAGAGGCAGCACCAGTAACCGACCATCATGGCACTGCCCCGGGGCAGCCAAAAGGAACCAGCTACACAGGCGCTGCCCCAGGGACAGCCCATGAGAACCAATTACCCAGGCACTGGCCCACAAGTAGCCCATAGAAATAAACTATCCAGACACTGCCCCAGGGGCAGTCCCAGGAACCAACTAGCCAGGCACTGCCCCATGGGCAGACACCAGGAACCAACTAGCCAAGCACTGCCCTAGGGGCAGCCAAAAGGAACCAACTACACAGGCACTCTCCCATGGGCAGCCCATGGGAACCAATTACACAGGCACTGCATGAGCAGCCCATGGCAGTGCCATGATGATTGGTTTCTGTTGGCTGCCCCTGGGCAGTCTTGGGTGAATTAGCTCCCATAGGCTGCCTCTGGGGGATGCCTTGATTTGTGTTAGTGGGTGCCCTGGGCAAGGCCTGTGTAATTGGTTCCCATGGCTGCCCCTGGGGCAGTGCCTGTTAAATTGGTTCCCATGGGCTGTCCCTGGAGCAGTGCCTGTGTAGTTAGTTACTTTTGGCTGCCCCTGTGGCAGTGCTGTGATGGTTGGTTTCTGTTTGCTGCCCCTGGGGCAGTGCCTGGGTAGTTGGTTCCTGTGTGCTGCCCCTGGGGCAGTGGCTGGATGGTTTATTCCCATGGGCTGCCTCTGGGGCAGTACCTTGATTTTTGGTTACTGGCACAGCCCCTGGGGATGTGCCTGTGTAATTGGTTTCCATGGACTGTCCCTAGGGCAGTGCCTGTGTAGTTGGTTCTGTTGTCTGCCCCGGGGCAGTGCCTGTGTAGTTGGTTCCCATAGGCTGCCCCAGGGTACTGCAGGGTAGTAGTTCCTGTCATCTGCCTCTGGGGCAGTGCCTTGATTTTTGGTTAGTGGCATTGGCCCTGGGGCAGTGCTTGTATAATTGGTTCCCATGGGCTGCCCCTAGGGAAGTGCCTGAGTAATTGGTTCCCATGGGCTGCCCCTGGGACAGTGCCTGTGTAGCTGGTTACTTTTGTCTGCCCCTGGGGCAGTGCTGTGATGGTTGGTTTCTGTTTGCTGCCCCTGGGGCAGAGCCTGGGTAATTGGTTCCCGTGTGCTGCCCCAGGGGCAGTGCCACGATGGTTGGTTACTGGCATTGCCCCGGAGCAGTGGCTGGATGGTTTATTCCCGTGGGCTGCTCCTGGGGCACTGCCTGGTAGTTGTTTCCTATGGGCTGCCCCTAGGGCAGTGCCTTGATTCTAGGTTAGTGGTGCTGCCCCTGGGGCAGTGCCTAAATAATTAGTTCCCATGGGCTGCCCCTGGGGCAGTGCCTGTGTAGTTGGTTCCTTTTGGCTGTCTCTGGGGCAGTGCCATGATGGTTGGTTCCTGTTGGCTGCCCCTGGGACAGTGCTTGGGTAGTTGTTCCTGTTGTCTGCCCCTGGGACAGTGCCTGTGTAGTTGGTTTCTTTGGGCTGCTCATGTGATACTGCTTGGGTAGTTGTTTCTGTTGGGTGCCCCTGGGGCAGTGCCTGGGTAGTTGGTTCCTGGGGCTGCCCATGGGGCATTGCTTGGGTAGTTGATTCCAGTTGTCTGACCCGGGGCAGTGCACTGGTGGTTGGTTACTGGCGCTGCCCGTGGGGCAGTGTTTTGGTAGCCAGTAGCATTGCATGGACTTGCACCAATAGGACTTGTGGATAGGAGAGGCTACAGGGTGCTGCCCCAGGGGCAGGGGACAAAATGCACCAATAGGCATAGGTGGTAGGAGGAGCTACAGGGTGCTGTCCTCGAGGTCCACGTTCAGGGCAAAAAACTTACTCGAGCGAATAGGGTCTTGGCTGCCATAAGGGCTTCAGGTTTAAAACTAAACCAGGAGAAATGTTTGTTTTTATACTCACTTAGTGAACAGTTTTATCTACACTCTCTCAGTGTTTACTTAGAAAAACTTCATCAGCCTCTTTTTTGTAAGCCTAAAAGTTTGTGCTACCTTTAATCAGTAGTGTACACCATTTTCTTTTCACCATTTATTTTGAGACATTTTTTCATTTACATATAGGCAAACTGTTGATCTTCCTGGTCATAAAGTCTCCACCACTCATTCACACTAAAGGGATCTGCGCCGGAGGCACTAGGACCTAGCGGGAGCGAACTTTTTTGCTAGCGGGTCAGCGCCAGAGATGGAGCCGTGAGGAGTGGCACCACGAACCCCAGCTCGTGTGGTAATGACTATCTCGGAATCGACCCTCCAACCACCTCAGTTCCTTTTTCCCCCACTATCGAGTGCACTTCAGTGACGATGTCGCTCCTCCTCCGGGAGTCAAACTTCAAACTAGCAGCATAGTTTTTCAGTTTTATTGTTTTGTAGTAATATCTCAAATAAAGTATCGCTTAGTTGATTTATTCTTATTTAAGGAAAAGTCTCAGCCTACATTGACGGAGTCGACCATGGCCGGGTCAGGTGACAGTAGGGAGACTTTATGCGAAAGCAGTTCAGTCAACCGGGCTGGGTCCGGTCTGCCGCCTTCTCCGGAGGGGATGTCTGACAATGGACAGTCCAGTGCCTGAGGGGGTGGGCGGTCCCCTCGAAAGCATAAAAGTAAATGGTCGCACTCTCGGCACTGTTCGGCCTTGAGCTCTTCTTCGGCCCACAGGTCAAAAAAGAGAAGGCATCACTCGAGGTCGCCCTCTGATATGTCTGCGCGTAGATGGTCAGTTGTTGGGGCTAGTTGCCGGTCTCCTCCTCCTTCGGAGTCACCGGTTTCTATTTCTGATAGCCGACATCTTCAACATTGGAGCCCTACCACGCCCTCTGGTAGGTCTTCAGATGAGCAGTTTCATCAGTGGGCTGCTCTTATGGAGCAATGGGCACGGAGGTTGGTCCAGCTGCCTGGCCCAGTCACTCAGGGGCCTTTGGACTTTTTGGGAGATCAGGTTGGATGGTTGAGCCTCCCTAGTCGCGCGGTGCCGTCGACTCTGCGCTTAGGTGTTTTCCCCCTCACACGGCTGCGGCGTAGGGGGCCACACCGATGCCTCTATCTCCTGGTATTCATCCTTCTTTTTCCTCAAATCCTGTTTTTCAGAGTCTTAGGATGTTTTCGATACCCTCAGCATCGATGGCATGCTCGGCGCCATCTTCGGCACCAATGCGTCAGTTGGCGCTGTCCTCAGCGCCGTCAAGTTTCTTGGCGCGGTGCACCTTGTCAGCACCATCTTTGGTACCATCTTCGGTGCTGTGCACCTCGTCGGCACTGTCCTCGGTGCCGTGCGACCTCTTGGCACCATCCTCGGTGCCGTACAGCCTCTCGGCGCCGTCTTCAGTGCCGTGCTTTTCTTTGGCTCCGAGACCTGTTAGGGCATCATCCAGTCTTCAGGGCTCCTCTTCTTTGAATCCTTTTCCTTCCTCATTTCCTTCTGATTTTCAGTCCTTTCCTGTTCATACAGTCCCTCCTGGGCTGTCGAGATGTCACTGAGCCTGACCCAGACCTTAGGCTGGGTGACGATGTGGACAGAACAGGATCTATTCCTGCTGCAGAGCCTGTGGTCGAGGACCTGTCATTTAAGTCAGCTGAAAAACTTGAATTCCACTCTTTCTCTCCAAACTACAGATATCGATCCTGGGAAACTGTTAAGACTCCAATACCTCCATGTTCCGGAGATCCCTATGGATTTGACTCCTCCGGTACAGCCCTCTTTTGAAACGCTTTCTCAAATGGTATGGAATAATCCTGCTCTCATTCCTTCTGTGTCTAAGTCCATAGATAGGGAATATGCTGCTCCCAAGGATCGACCCATTTTGGCATCCCAAGCCTTTGCGGATCCTATTGTAGTCTTGGCAGAGAATGATAAGGTCGTCCTTCCCCAGACTACTACAGCTCAACCTATTAACAAAGAATCTCATAAGATAGACACTTTAGGTAAGAGAGTCTTTGCTGCTTCCACCCTAGGTATGCATATTGCCAGCTACCAAGGCTGTTTCTCTCAATATGAGTATATCCTTGGCATTCGCTCAAACAAATGGTTGAAGCTCTACCAGAATCGGACACTAATTCAGAGCTTCTTCAAACCATAACCAGGGGTATTGAGTCCAACAACCAGCAGGTTAAAGCAGCTATGGACGCTTTCGATACTGCTTCCCAAGCGGTGGTGGCGGGCAGTTGTACCCGCCGTCATTCCTGGCTGCGCACTTCAGGTTTCACAAATGACGCCCAGCAACAGGTAATGGCGTTGTCTTTCGATGGTGTGTATCTCTTCGGCCCTCAAGTAGAACAGGCTCTAGAGGCCACACAAAAGACTAGGTCAGCCATTAAATTGGCTCGACCTCCTCCCATCCCCTCTCGAGGGGGTGTTAACAAACGCCAGTTTCATAACTGTCAGTCCTTTCGAGGTAAAGGCAGGGGAAGTTTAAAAAAAAAACAAGCCTCCCAGCCTCAAAAGAAAACACAGCAGAACGCGCAAGGACCCAAAGCGCCTAGTGCCGCCTTCTGAGTTGTTGGCCCAAGTCCCACCTCAGCTGCCCGAGGGGCACTCTTCCTCAGCGGTGGGAGGTGGTCTTACTCACTTCTAAAATCAATGGAAGTCCATAACCTCAGACAAATGGATCCTTCAGATAATCCGCGAGGGGTATTCCCTCAACCTTTTGGAGACCCCTCTGGATAGTCACGCCAGATGACAGCCCAGGCTGTCAGTTCTTCAGTCAAAACTTCTCGCCTCCGAGATACAAGGCCTTCTGAACAACAGGGCAGTGGAAGTAGTTCTGCTGGATCAACGGAACACAGGGTTCTACTCCCATTACTTTCTGGTTCCAAAGAAAACTGGGGGCATGCGCCCCAATTTGGACCTCAGAAAATTAAACAAATTCCTTCCCAAAGAGAAATTAAAAATGATATCACTAGGAACCCTGTTACCTTTGCTTCATCAACACGACTGGTTAGCCTCCCTGGACATGCTGGATGCTTACCAGCACATTCCTATTCACCCAAAGCATCACAAATACCTAAGGTTCGTGGCTTTGGGACAGCATTATCAGTTCGGAGTCCTGCCTTTGGGCTATCCTCGACACCACAAGTTTTTACAAAGTGTTGTGCAATTCTCGCAGCACATCTCATAAAAATCAGAATACAGTTCCCATATTTGGACAATTAACTTCTAGCAAGTCCTTCGAGGCAGGGAACTCTAGACGCCGTAGCCATGGCTTCACACTTTCTTGCGTCCATGGGAGTCCTGCTAAACCTCAAAAAATCACAGCTGCAGCCCTCCCAGAGGCTTCTTTTCATAGGAACTCTCCTGGACACCACCTGTGCAAAAGCATTTCTTCCAGAGGACAGGAGGAGCGAGATCCTTCAGATGGCCCGATACATCAGAGAAAGCAGCTCGGTGACAGCTCTCTCGGTGCAACGGATGCTAGGTCTCATGGCATCCTCAGTGTTCACTGTACCCCTAGCACGCCTCCACATGAGAACCTCTCAATGGGTGCTCAGTACTCAGTGGTCCCCGACCACTCACCCTCAGTCATTTCTCATCAAGGTGACAGAGCCTCTGAAGAGATCACTCACCTGGTGGTCGCAAAAGGACAATCTTCTGGAAGGATACCCCTTTGCTCCTCTGGATCATCAGATTTCCATTACCACGGATGCGTCCCTGATGGGGTGGGAAGCTCACTATCAGACTCTCCACACTCAAGGTACGTGGACTCAGGACGAGTCCCAGCTTCACATAAATGTCTTAGAAATGAGAGCCGTCCTTTATGCAGTCCGGGCTTTGAAGGACATTCTCTGTCACAAGAACATTCTCCTTCAAACGGACAACAAAGCAGTGATGCATTTCATCAACAAGCAGGGCGATGCTCACTCTTACCCCTTATACAGGGAAGCGATGAGGGTGTGGGAATGGTGCTTAGAGCACAAGGCTCTAATTCATGCGGTCTACCTGCTGGGGGTGCAGAACGAACTGGCAAAGCATTTCAGCAGAACAGAGACAGATCCTCACGAGTGGTCTCTCGACTCAGCCATAGCTCAGTCACCATTCGCAGAGTGGGGAACTCCAGACCTGGACCTTTTGCATCCCTACTCAACACAAAACTGCCTCTCTTCTGCTCCAGAAATCCAGGGCCTGGCATTTTCTGCCAGGATGCATTCAGGCTGCAGTGGGCAAGACTCTTTCTATACACCTTTCCGCCTCTTCCTCTAATTCAGAGAGTACTTCTCAAATTCGAGTCCCAGGGGGATAAAATTATCCTCATTGCTCCCTTCTGGCCTCAACAGATATGGTTTCCACTACTCAACAGTATGTCGGAAACTCCTCCGAAACTGCTTCCCCTTCAGACGAACCTTCTGACTCAGGGGCCTGTGGTCCATCCCAATCTGAGGTCACTTCACCTTCACACTTGGCTCCTGAAGAGATAGAAGTGAACAGGTTCAATGTCTCTCGGAGGGTTTCAGATATTCTTCTAGCTGCGCGCAAGTCAGCCACTAGGAACACTTACACAGCCGAATGGAAGTGTTTCTCGCTCTGGTGTGCAAAATCCTCTTTGAATCCTTTTTCCTGCCCACCAGATAAAGTTCTGGAGTACCTTTTAGACATCTCAAATTCAGGTCTGCAATACTCTACAGTTAAGGTTCACCTTTGTGCCATTTCAGTTACCTGTGGTTAAGAGGTTTCTTAAGGGAATTCTGCATACCAGACCTCCTGTAAGATGTCCAGTCGCAGCCTGGGACATTAATCTGGTGCTAGACATGCTCATTCGAAAACCTTTAGAGCCTCTAGCTACCTGTGAGTTAAAATTTCTCACTTGGAAGATGGCCTTCCTAGTGGCCATTACCTCAGCCCGCAGGGTCTCTGAGATACATGCCTTGGTCACAGACCCTCCGTATACTGTGTTTCATAAAGAGAAAGTTCTTAGGACCCATCCTAAGTTTCTCTCTAAGGTTGTTTTAGAATTCCATCTAAACCAACCTTTGGTCCTTCCATCTTACTTTGCGAACTTCCAAAATGAAGGAGAGCGTTCTCCTCATTCCTTGGATGTCAAAAGAGCTTTGCGTTTATATCTAGACAGAACAAAAGACTTTCGTAAAGCTCAACAACTGTTTGTTTCCTTCAGCGAGACCCAGCTGGATCAACCTGTCGCTATCAGATGTATTTCTGCATGGCTGGTGGTATGCCTTCGCCACTGTTATTCCATGGTGCAGGTTAAGCTGGAGGGCAGAGTGTACACTCACTCTACTAGAGCGATCACGGCATCCCTAGCGGAAATCCGCAACATGGCCACTGCGGATATTTGCAATGTGGCCACCTGGAGCTTAGTGCATACTTTTGTCAAACACTATGCCCCCATGCCAGACAACATCTTTCTTTTGGCAGAACCATCCTTAATGGACTCCTGTCCTAAAACTGTGAGCTCTTGGTCTCTCCTGCTGCCCTCTTGGGGGATTATTAGCTCGGTACACTCCCATTAGTGTGAATGAGTGGTGGAGACTTATGTCCAGGAAGATATGGAAATTATGTACCTACCGTAATTCTTGATCTTCTTGGACGAGTCTCCACCACTCATTCACACGCCCACCCACCATCCCCCGAGCTCACCTCTGTTGTTGGTCTTCACTTCCTCAATCTTTAGGCTGTGAGGACTTCCTTGTTGACCCTTCTTATACGGGTTGTCCGGACTATCTTATGTCCGGTTTTTGGTCAGGGCTATCCTTCTAGGTTAGTTACTGGTTTTAAAGTCACTTTACCAGAACTTTTAGCCCTTAGTTGGTCTGTGTTGTTTATTTGTGGCTCAATTGTCTATTCCTTTAAAAACAGGCTTTGTTTGCATTCTCCAGATGCAAGTAGACACAGTCGACTGCTGCTTGCAGGATATGTTCCTCCCAAGTGCGCAGTGAAACACTGCTTTCAATTCTCAATCCTGGGGGTGTTACAGCTCCTGTTTCTACTTTCTGATCCATCCTGGTGAACAGTTGGTCAGCTTGCGAACTTAAGTGAGAACAAACATGGCAGTGTTAGCCTTTCCAACGTTTTACTGGCCCAGTAATATTTAGAGCAATATGAGGCAACAGAGACTGGACTAGTTATTTCCTGGTCTCTGTTGTCTCATACTGGACCAGCTTACTGGCGATTTTAGCCATTCGGGATCCAAAATGAACTTTGCCCATTTTCTAAGTGAATATAAAACATTATGTAACCCCCCTATTAATGGGGGTTCCCAGAAGTCTTCCCAGAGCTGCCTAATTGCTCACAGTCTGGATGGTGTTCGGCATTAAAGCCGTTTAAATGGTGTTGTCTGTGAGTGCTTTTAAAGCCTCTGTGTACTGTCTCTTTAAGGGCTACCTGCCTGCAGTCATAATTAGTTTGAATGGGGGGACTGTGTGTTTCAAACAACATGAAGTCTTGCTATATTATGACAAGTGCAGTTTGTCCCACCACTAGAACTGCTCCGGAAGTGAAAGAGTTAACTTCCATGCAGAGCATGGAGCTTAGAGCGCGAGCTCGGTTAAAGAAGCTCTGTTAGGGTGGTTTCAAACCGAAACCGTCAGATTCTTTACTCCGCCTCACTGAACAGTCGCTCCGGAGATTCCTCCTGCTGCTCGGTTCATTTCCTCGGTTTAAAACGTTTTTTCTCGGTTGAATTTAACCGCGATTTATTTATTTTAACCACAAACCGATCGGTTCAAGCTCTGTCTATGGTATTGTAAGTAATAGATAGGTTTTCTGTGTGGAACTTGTAAATTTTTATCGGTTCGGTTTGAACCGATCAAATTGTATTGAAACTTGGTTTTAAAGCCTTTTAAGGCTTGTTAGAGTGCGGTTCCCGGTTCTTATCGGTTCTAAAAAAAATGGATTTCATTACGTTTTTTTTCCATGACCCGTGACACGGTTGGGAACTGATAAGGGTGTCTTGCCTGGCACTGCCGTTAAAAGGGCAAGTTTGTTGGTTAGGCTGGCATCATGTCTGAGAAACCCAAAAGAAAAACCGGCCCACTGGTTTCAACACTGTAGTGTCTGGTGGGGAGCCTTGCCAAGGCTGACCCACACACTACATGTGTCTATTGTCTGAGGTTTGACCACCTCAATTCAGACTGCCAGATTTGTAAAATTTCCTGCAGCCACCCTGGACAAGAGAGTGGGCAGGCTCAGGGAACAGAGGCCAAAAGTCCGCTGACTCAGATGGCCAGCCCGGTTCGGTGCCAACCGAACGGAGGGAGTGCCTCTGACCAGGCGAGACTTCCTCAGGCACGGTAGCTGGCTCTGAGGAGCCAGTTCCAGCAAAGAAAACTAAAAATCAGCAGGTTTGGAGTCCAAAATTCCTTCTCCAACTGCTGCAGAGATAGCCAGGGCAATACAGATTGTCCAGTCACTGTCCTGGTTCCCTCCAGAACCGCCACTATCTGGCAAAGGTCGGTTCGGTCGGTTCCACCGTTCAGGAATATGATATAGAAGAGTTTTATGAACCAGAGGAGGGAGGATGATTATGATCAGTGTGAATGTGACTTTGAAAGTCTGGATGTGCCCATTGAACCGGACATCTCCCCAGACCTTTAGGTGAATCTCCCCCTAGGCTTTCTGAGTCCCCTTCTCATTTTTTGTTTTATAAAAAAGTTGTTGAGACCCTCCAGCTTCCCTTAGAGGAGGCTTTGGATGAGCAAGAGGAGCCTGACTATGTAGAGATGATGGATATCCCAGAGTCCAGGAGATTGTCCATCCCTTTGCATAAATCTTTAGAAACAAACAATAAAAATTTTAAAAGCTCCTAATTCTGTGCCTCCTGTAGACAAAAAGATGGACAGGAGGTACACTTTGTCAGGTCCTGATACAGATTTTCTTTCACAGCAATGCAGTCATGTTGGGTAGTTCAGGCTGCAGCCTGTGATAAACTAATATTCCCTGGCTTCACATCCTCCTGACAAGGACTCCAGGAAGATTGATGCCATGGCCAAAAAACAATACATGGCAGCATCCTTGGGACTCAGACAAGCAAACTATATGGCTTATGTTGCGAGATACCAGAAATTTAGATGGGATACTGTCATGGCCTTAGCCAAACTGGTCCCTGGCCAGCTTGCAAAGGAGCTGGAACAGGTGGCTCTTGATGGTATTGAGGCATCTAAGGTGCAATTCCATGCTGCAGTGGATTCTAATGATGTATCCTCTAGAGTCATGGCTACATATGTGGCTTTTCGTAGATTGGCCTGGCTCAGGTGTACTACTTTGTCACAGGATACCCAGTCTAAGGCTATGGATTTTCCTGTGGAGGGAAATTCTCTGTTTGGGGAACAGACAGAGAATTATATGAAGAAAATGGATGAATATAGAACCACTTATAGGAGTGCATAAGCCAAGGAACGGCAAGCCACTCCTCAGAGGCAGCCCCCCAGGGGTAGGGGCAGGCCTTTTACCAGACCCAGGCCTCCTCCTCTTCAGCCTATGCTCAGAGGGGTTCTTCAGAGGAGAGGCAGATGGGAATGAGCAGGCCTGCTCCCACCCTCAGCCTAAAGCCCCTGCCAAACAGGCACCCTGATGGGATGCCCAGGGTCGGCTCTCCATTACCTGTAGGGGCAGGCTGACTTACTTCGTCCAGGACTGGGAGTCTTTAACATCAGACAGGTGGGTCCTGGAAGTAGTGAGCCAAGGTCTGGTTCTCAGCTTCAAAAAATTTCCAAAGATGAGAGCCAGATCTTTTCCACCTGCAAACCCTTTAGAGACTCTTGCTTTGGAAACAGAAGTCTCAACCCTTCTGGCTCTTAGAGCTGTAGAAAGGGTTTCTCCCCCACACCAGGGCAAGGGTCTGTACTCCAGGTACTTCCTTACCCCAAAAAAGACAGGAGAGTGGCGGCTTATCCTGGATCTAAGATATCTAAACAAGCACCTTTTAAAACCAAAGTTCAAAATGGTGACTCTGGGAATGATTTTACCCTCCCTAAGGCCAGGGGACTGGCTAGCTTCCCTGGACCTCAAGGATGCCTACTTCCATGTTCTTATCAGAAGCTCCCATCGAAAGTACCTCAGATTCGAACTGCCCTCAGGCCATTATCAGTTCAAGAGCAATGCCCTTGACCTCACTTCTGCCCCAAGGTGTTCACAAAATGTCTGGCAGTAGCAGTTGCTCATCTAAGAAGGCAAAAGATTGCCATTTTCCCTACCTGGACGACTGGCTCATTGTGGGTCAGTTCCAGACCAAGTCAAATCACACCTGCTAGTTACCCAGCAGCTGCTTGCCTCTCTGGGCTTTCTTCTCAATCTTCAAAGTCAGTTTTGGAACCTGTCCAGGTACTCACCTTTATAGGCGCAGAACTGGACACACAGCAGGCCAAGAGCCTTCCTTCCCTGGAAAGGGTAAGGACCTTAGTGGCCCTGGCCTCGTCCTTCACTCTGCAGGTCTCTCAACCAGCAAGGCATTTCCTGCAGCTCCTAGGACATGGCTGCTTCCACAGCTGTAGTGCAAGGAGCAAGATTTCAGATGAGGGACATTCAGTTCCATTTGAGAGCTTTCTGGTCTCAAGAAGAGATCCCCTATCAAGTTAATCCAGTGACTCGAACCTGATCCAGGCCCTTCAGTGGTGGCAGGATCAGAGCAATCTGAGACAAGGGTGCCTTTCATCCCTCTGTCCACTCCTTGACCCTTACTACAGATGCATCCCTCTTGGGATGGGGAGCTCACATGGGCGACCTCTCTCACCCAGGGGTTATGGTCCCCTCAGGAATCTCTGCTCCACATCAATCTGTTGGAACTCAGAGCTGTTTTTCTAGCACTTCAGGTTTTTCTGCATCTGTTCAGAACAAGGTGGTACAGGTCAGAACAGACAACACCACTACAATGTGGTACATCAACAAACAAGGGGGCACTCGGTCTTCGGCCTTGTGCACCGGGGCGATGAAGTTGTGGTCTCTGGCTTATTCCCTGAACAGTTCCCTCATAGCAGTTCACCTCCCAGGCAAGGACAATGTCCTGGCAGATGCTCTCAGCAGGATTTCCCAGGGCCATCACGAATAACCACTGGATCCCCTAGTACTGGGGATAGTGTTTGCCAGATGGGGCACTCCTCAGATAGATCTTTTTGCAGCCCCAGACAATCATCAACTTCCACTTTTTTGTTGCAGGCTCCCAGTGTTGGGCTCAGTCCCCCTGGATGCCTTTCTCCTCGATTGGGAAGGGAAGTTCCTTTATGCCTTTCCCCCTTCCCTCTCCTGTTCAAAGTACTAGTCAAAATCAGGTCTCAGCCCTGCAAGATGATCCTGATTGCTCCAGACTGGGCCAGGCAGCCTGGTACCCTCAATCTTCCCTTGTCAATCTTCACCATTCATTACTTCCTGGGTGTAAGCCGGAGGCGCGCACCCGTCACGGGAGCTTTTTTTTTTTAAGTTGCCTAACGGCCCCGCCCTCGAGAGCGACGTCATGCGCGAGGGGCGGCCGTTAGTAGCGACCGACTCCTCCTCCAACTCAGTTCTGTTTCTCCCGCCGTCGAGGCAGCACCTGTTTTCGGAGCGTCCATTCTCCACTGCGTCAGCGACTCCTCTTTTCCACACACTCGACGCCGATCGGTAAGACCGTTCTTTTTTCTTTCTAAAGCGGCGCCGGGTGTGTTTTCCTACTGTTTTTTCTTGTTGATTTCGCGTTATGTCCGGGTCCGGAGCTAAACGTGTTTGAACGGCCGCGCCCCTATCAGTCGGTGTTACTGTGGCGGCATTTCTCGTCTCGGACCGGCATAGCGTTTGTCTTCGTTGCCTGGGACCCACACTGACATGGATTCGATGCGGCGCCTGTTTCTCCATGGACGCCGTGTCCTCGAAGTCCAGCGCGTTCAAGCGCAAAGCCCGCCCGACCTTCGGGGGACGGCGTCGCTCAAGGGATTCTCAGGTAAGGTCTCTAGGCCTTCCCGGGTCCCCTCCCGGGCCTATACGGTCTGAGGAGGAGGGGGTCTCCTCGTCTTTTCTTGCCGAGGAGGAGGCCCCTTCTGCGGTGTCAGGGGAGCGTCGTAGTCCCTCCCGGGGGCGCGGCGCCGACACCGCCTCGGCAGTCACCTCTTCGGAGGTGCAGGCTCCCCCCGTGGCGAGGCCCTGCGTCTTTGGCCTAGCTCAGGTGGACCCCTCGGCGCCGCCTTTCGGCGCCGTTCGGATCCTGGCGCCGTTCGCGGTGCGGTGATCGAATAAGCGCCCGTTCGGCGCCGTTTGATCGGCGCCCGTTCGCGGCGCCCGGTGATCAAGCGGCGCCCGTTGGCGCTACGCTTTGGATCAGCGCCCGTTCAGCGGCGCCGGTAATCAGGCGGCGCCGTTGGCGGTGCCGCCTTGGGCCATGGCGCCGTTCGGCGGCGTCGATGGACGAAGGCGGCACTGTCGGCGATGCCGCCTGCGCTTCCAGCAGCGCCAGCGCCGTGGGCCTAGTCCTTCCTCCAGGCGGTGCCGGCCTCACGCGGCGCCGTTGGGGTGTGGAGCTAGGCCTGGCTGCTACCGGCGTGAGGCGGCGCCTCCCCTTATTACCGGGGCGTTCGCGGCCCAGCCCTCGAGGACCCTGGGGTGGCCAACATGAGGTCCTGCTGGTCTCGTCCTCCTCGGAAGCGATGATTCAAACGTGGACCCATCCTGAACCCCACTCTTGAGTCTGGGTCCCGGTGGCTAAAGTGCCAAGCGGCGCCGCGGGCCTCTCCCTCTGTCCCCACCGTCGCCTCCTGAGGTTCCCCGGCTGGGGTGGCGGGAGCCCCTGGGGAGCAGGCGCGGGAGTGACGCGGGAGGCTCCCTATCTGGAGCCGGTGACAGCTACCTTAGAGGTGCTGTCACTCTCTCTAAGGGACAGGGGCCGTTGTGGTGGGAGGAGCCTCTCGAGTCCGGTCGAGGCAGGGGTCTGCTGCTCGGTCTTCCTTGACCACCTCAGGGGGGGTGGCCAGGAGCCGAAGTGCAGAGCCTCGCCCCTCCCTCCAGGGTTCTAGGGTGTCCTTCGGCGGCGTTGGTGCGGACTGCCCTTCTGGATCCATGCAGTCCCGGCGTCGTCACAGGGGAGGTTCTCCCCCAGGGCTCTTCCAGGCTCCGCTTCCCCAGAGTTTCGTTCTGCGGCCTGGTCTGATATCCGGGATCCCCCTTTCCAGGGCTCCTTTCCCCGGATTCCAGAGCCCTCGCAGAGAGCAGTTTCCTCCGCGGAGGTGCCCCTCTCTCATCTCTCTGCCTTCACCACCCCCTCTCCCAGGCCATCGTCGGCTCAGGGTCCGTTATCCTGGGAGCAGTTCAGGGTTCTGCGGCGGCCTTCCCCTCATACGTTAGGTACATGCATGAGCGGGTCTTTCGACTCTCCCCACCGCCGCAGGAATCCTCTGGGCATTCCAGTTCCCCATCATCCTCGTCTCCCTCCTCCGAGGAAGAGGAACCCCCTGCTCATCTGTCCTCCGATGCTGATTTCACAGAATATCAGCGTTTCCTCTCGAGGATGGTGAGGGATCTCCGGATTTCCTACGTTCGAAGAGACAATACCGAACGGGAGACGCGTGAATTCCTTGGTGAATTCAGTGCCCAGCATCTGGTGGTACCTTCCTGGCCTATCCCCTTCCAGGAGGCGTCTATCCAGTCATGGCAGTCCCCTGCCGCTTCTTCCCCAGCCCCGGCGGACTGCCAGCGTAGGTATTGTGCCCCCTCTGAGTCTCTAGGTTCCCTTCCAACCCGTCCTCAGGTTTGGTATACCTGGATACTCCTTCTGGGCGCCGTTGCCTGGCCCGACCCGCCACGGTTCGGACTCTCTCCAGTTCGGCCGTTGAGAAGAGGTGTTCTCTTCTGCCGAAATGCGAGTGCATGTTTGCATCACATCAGGCTCACCGCTGCCTACAACCGGCATCTGTGATCGATGATGTCCCAGCTGCTGGCATCTATGCCTGATACGGAACAAACCAGACAAGCCGTTGCCCTCTCCCGCGGTAGGCCTGGAGCTGGCAAGACTCCAAGCAAGGGCATCTTATGACGCTAATGAGGTGGCTTCCAGGCTTGCGGGGACAGCGATCTGCATCAGGCGGACGGCATGGCTCCGTCTTTCCAGGTTGTCACCCCTGGCCTGGCGTAGGGTGATTCGCTCCGCCTTCCAGGGGACCCGTCTTTTCTCTTCAAAGCTAGGGAGACTTTACAGGGCTCCCTCCGTCTCCTCGTCCTCGGGAGGCACCTCCTAGCTCGTCTCCCTCTTGAGGCTTTCTGAATAAGCCAGGGTCTTCTCCTTCTGTTTCTCACCAGCAGAGGCTGGGGTCTTGTTCCCTCAGGGTATGGCCTCTTCCCCCTCCAGGGGAAGAGGAGCTTGGTACTCACCCAGGAAGTAATGAATGGTGAAGATTGACAAGGGAAGATAGGAAAATTACGTACCTACCGTAATTCTTGATCTTCTCTTGTATCTTCACCATTCATTACTTACACCCGCCCACCATCCCCTCAGTGCCTCTTCCTGTGGCTTCTCCACCTCCCGTCTCCTTCCTCTCTCTGCATTTATATAAAATATAGGGAAAATTCCTTAAATTTTCAAAAAAAAAAAAAAAAACAAAAATAAAAAAAAAAAAAAAAAAAAAAGATCTTTCTTAAGGGGGGGTTCTAAAATCCAGAAAAATTACTTACTCTAAGATTCATGGGCCATCTCGTGGATTGCATTGGCGATCAGACTGCACAACTATCTCTTGCTATTCTTATGGCAAGATACCTCTCGAGTTTTTGGCCTGGCTCAGGCTATTCAGTTTTGATCCTGCAATCCCGTGTTCAGATAGTTGCCTGAAATCTGTTTCCCCCTCTATTCTTACCTTGCAGAGCAGAGGAGCAATACGTCTGTTCCTTTCTCTTTAAAAAAAAAAAAAAAAAAAAAAAAATGCGAGGAACTCTCTCCACTGCTATAGGCATCTTGGTATCTGGGTCATGCATCTAGTTAAAAAAAAAAAATTTTTTATCTGTAAAAAAAAAAAAAATGGAGAAATCAAACAAGAAGGCAAATGAGAAGGTAGGCTATCCTTCTGCTGTTTTGCTAGTGGTTTCTCCTTAATGTCCTCCTGGACAGTCTTTACAGTAGAGCTCTGCTGACCATATCCAACCTTAGCCAGCCTAAACCCTGGCCGGCCTTAGCCAGTCAGTCTGAGTCCCATTTCTATCTTGAAGCATACAAAGCCTTACATTTCTATTTCTAAACCCCTGAGCGCTCTCATACTGCTGGGTTTTATTCTTCCCTCTCGGCTGTCCTCCACTTAAAAGGCCCTCCAGGACCAGGAGCCGAGGTGGTGTCAAGACAATGGCATGTTGAAGATGAGGACTATGCCCTCCTGAGTCTGTCTAGCGGGTTCGGTGAACCTTCTCTTCAGCTCTATCTCCGGGGATTCTTGCTTCCCCTTTAGTCGAGCCTTCAGCTACAAGCTAACTATGCTCGTTGGGCCTTCTGGTCCCTTCAACATCCCATCTCTCTCTTCTCTTTCTTCTTCTTCTTCTTCTATTTTCTCATTTCCTTACTCATCTCTCCTCCTAAGTCGCCCAGGTAAGGAGGCCCTGCACTCCCTAGGCTGGGGATGTTCTTATCTCCTCTGTCCTTCCTCCATCGGCTTATTCCTTTTCAGTTCATTCTTCCTTGCTTTGCTATCCCTCGGCTATCTTGCCTCGCTATCTATATTTTCTGCTTTCACTTTTGCCTCTCCGGCTCACAGAACTGAGTTGGAGGAGGAGTCGGTCGCTACTAACGGCCGCCCCTCGCCAGCATGGCGTCGCTCTCGGGCGGGCCGTTAGGCAACTTCTTTAAAAAAAAAAAAGCTTCGCGGACGGTGCGCCTCCGCTTACACCCAGGAAGTAATGAATGGTGAAGATACAAGAGAAGATCAAGAATTACGGTAGGTACGTAATTTTCCTTTCTGTCCTTAACAGTCCATCTTCCCCTGTGTCTCCCCAGGAACCACAATCTGTTAACCTGTGCTCAGGGGAGAGTTTGGTATCCGAATCTCAAATCCCTCAACCTCAAGGCTTGGCTCTTGAGCAGTTAGAGTTTGCTGATGTACAACTTTCTCAAAGTGTTCTCGAAATACTGAAGGCTGCTAGGAAGCCTTCTGCCAGGGCTACCTATAACTCCAAGTGGAAAAGGTTTTCCATATGGTGTTCTGGGAAGCATATTTCCCCGGAATCTGCTGATCTACCCACTGTATTGGACTATATGGTCCATCTTAATTCTTTGGGACTGAGACCAGCTACCTGAAAGTGCACTTGGCAGCTGTCTCTGCCTTCATTTCAGCAGGAAGCCTCTTCTATTTCTGCTCACCCTGTATTTTCCAAGTTTTTAAGGGATTGCTTCATACCAATCCTCCATTCAGGGACCCTGCCCCTGCTTGGGATCTTAATGTTTGCATTGCTCAGCTGATGCAACCCCCCTTTGAGCCTCTGTCTTCGGCAGAGCTTAAGTATTTGACTTGGAAAACTGTATTTCTAGTAGCCATCACTTCTGCCAGGCGCATAAGTGAGTTACAGGCTTTATCAGTGGAGACTGACTTTATTTCCTTTCACAGGGATAAAGTAGTCCTCAAGACTAACAGGAAGTTTTTGCCTAAGGTGGTTTCTGATTTCCACCTTAACCAATCTATTTCACTTCCGGTGTTCTTCACTGACCATTCCTCCTCTGGTGAGAGGAGGCTGCACAGCTTAGATGTTAAGGGGGCCCTAGGTTACTACATAGAGCGTACCAAGGGTCACAGGTTTGACTCCTCCAACTATTTCTCACTTATGGTGAGGTTGGGAAAGGAGACCTGCCACTAAGAGATCCATTGCCAGGTGGATCGTCTCTTGTATCAATTTTGCTATCAAAAGCTGGGTAGGTTCCCCCCTCAGGCCTGAGGGCTCACTCTACCAGAGGTACAGCTGCATCTCTAGCTGCTGCTAGAGACATCCCTATCTTGGAGATATGTCAAGCAGCTACTTGAAAACAGTACATACTTTCACCAAGCATTACTCCCTGGATATCCAGGCCAGGAGGGATGCTCGGCTTAACACAGCCGTGCTTCAGAGCCTATTCCTAAGTAGGTTCTGTCCCTCCTCCATGGAGGTACTGCTGTATGTCTGCACTTGTCATAATATAGCAAGACTTCATGTTGTTTGAAGAAAAAATTACTCACCTTAGTAATGTTTCTTCTAATGGAGTCTTGCTATATTATGACCTCCCCCCAGCCTGCCCCTCTCAGAACTTCTGCTTTGGGTATGGGGTGGGCAGTCCACTGTTGGCATTTATTGATGCCCTCTTTCATGTCTGGGTGTTGTGTTTTATTTAGTTATTTTATCTTATTTTTCTGGTCCACTGACTTGAGTCTTGGTGTTGGGACCAGGAAAATGTGTGAATATGTTAGTAGCCAGTTGACTAGTGTAGGTTACAGCTTCCACACAGAGCCTTAGTGAGTTTTGCTCGTTAAGATCTGACGGTTTCGGTTTGAAACCACCCTAACAGAGCTTCTTTAACCGAGCTCGCGCTCTAAGCTCCATGCTCTGCATGGAAGTTAACTTTTTCACCTCTGGAGCTGTTCTAGTGGTGGGACAAACTGCACTTGTCATAATATAGCAAGACTCCATTAGAAGAAACAACATTACTAAGGTGAGTAATTTTTTCTTCTATGCCCGAGTCCCGCCTGGGCTGCTGAATAATCGCTCCGTTTCTGCCATCGCTAAATGTGCAGAGTGAACCCTTTTGAAAGATGTAACTGTTTGCTGATAATTATTTAGAGACAAAAAGATATTGTTGTTTATTCTAACCTGTCTTCTTGCAGCAAGGACTGTTTCTGTTTAGCTCCACCATTTTGGTCCTGGACTGCCGAATGGAACCAGTCAGTCTTGGAACTCCCAAATGGAGCCTGCTGAAATGGGGCTGTGTGGAGTGAGACTCTGGGAATTGTAGTTTTTGGACTATTGGCACCTTTTTGCACCTATAGAGGGAGCCTGTTGTGACTGACACCTGAACCGACTAACCGAATCTTTTGAATCTGAGTGAAAGCCCCTGGGCTGTCTGCTGGCAAGCCAGATTCAAGTTGGAAGCTGAGAGAGAAGGAGCTTGAGTGCTTGGGCAGCTGTTTTGCGCTGTAGTTTGCGTGGGAGAACCATGGAAGGCCTGATTCCTGGCCTACTGACCTGCTATCTGCCCTGAGAGGGAGAAGAGGACGTTTTCAGACTGAATCTGAATTTGCAGAGAACGAAGCAAGCTGCTGATTTATAACCAGGCTCACCCTATAGAAGACCAAAGATTTTGTGGAAAGCGATCGGCCTGTCGGGACTCTAGCTACTGAAGTGCTCCCGGGTTTAGCAGTGATTTTTACGATCGGTACCGAGGAGTCGCCTGCCTGGTACAGTAAACTTTCTTTACATATAAATGTGCTAGGTGCTGGAAGGGGATCGCGATTGGTTCCCCCTTTCTGTAAACTGTGTGCAAATTGCTGGAAGCTGTTCACAGCTGCATGGGACTGAATCCGCTTGCATTCACCTTTTGCTGGGTCCTGCCACAAGGGTTTTGTCCTGCTACCCTACTCCCTATGGCAATCCCAAAAATTCATCCATCAACCCACCTGTGTTCAGGCTGGGTACTGTGAGTAATTATCAGGGTAGCTCCCTGCAACGTTGCTTAAATCAAAGTGTGTCATCTGATTATTTTGTGTTTTCTTTTCTATGAACTGAGCCATCTAGCCCTGGATTACAAATTGGTTGTGTATGCATGTTCTTTTTCCATCACAGGGCCCCACCCAGAGGCGATACTGGCCTACCCCTGGCAACGATCCTGGCTAGCCCACCTGCCTTTTACCTGGGTACCCTGTGTGTGTGTGTGACAGTGTGGGGGAATTCTTTACTGCATGCATAACAGTGTGATCCCTATAGATAGTAAGCTAATTCACCTGATTGCCCCTACCCTGGTTAAAACCCCCTAAATAAATCAGATCTTACTGTTTCTGCATTTAAACTGACTGTGGTTTATGTTTGTATTGGGGTACTATACTGTTGTCATTTGTGCTGCCTAACCCTGTTTTACAGGGGGTCCTCAGGGTCGAACTGGAGAAATCAACCCTGGTGGTAAGTGTCAATTGTAAAGGTACTCATTGAGTA
This sequence comes from Neoceratodus forsteri, assembly GCA_016271365.2. Taxonomy (NCBI): domain Eukaryota; kingdom Metazoa; phylum Chordata; order Ceratodontiformes; family Ceratodontidae; genus Neoceratodus; species Neoceratodus forsteri. Next base: position 386,380,155 of record CM057450.1, read on the forward strand.
TTGTGTGGGCCACTAGTGGGAATTGAGGGGGGTCACAGTGTCTCAGAGTGCTGTGCCCAAGCTAGTTTGACCACTACCAACCCTGACCTCTGGGTGGAGGCACCCGTCACTGAATCTAGGCCCCTTTACCTGCTACTAGCCAAGCAGGCAGGGGTAGTAGTCCTTGGAATAGCGCCACTTAGGGGTTACAGTTATGTATTACCCTGGTATTGGCACCTATACCTTTAGCTCCATAAATCGGAGATTTGAGCCCCACCTACATTTTATTCTGTTATTTTGACCAGGAGAACTGTTGTTTGCATCAGTCTAAGCTTATTTTTTCTGGATCAGAAGATCAGCCAAGGAGGGGTCAGCCCTGATCCCAGAAAGATCAAAGCTGATCAAGACTTGAAGCCCCCTGCAATGTAAAGGAACTCCAAAAAATGTTGGGCATAATTAAATTTTCCAAGAATCAGCCTTCACCATTGATTCTGACTAGTGGGTCTTAGAGGAGGAGCTAGGGCCCAGCGGGATCCAGAACTTTTCACAGGGCTAGTGATGTGGTAGGCACTGTGTGCATGCCATCATGCAATGACACATGTGCCCGCTGGTATGCAGTGGCACCAACCACCTCAGTTCCCTTTTTCCTTGTCATCAAGTGTGCATCAGTGGGTTTGATGTCAATATCGTGCAACAATAATAGCGCGAGTCATTTAAGCGCATACGTATTAGCGCTTGCATGATAGCGCTACCCATAACCATGCTTTTAAACACTTACTTTAGTTTGTTCTTTAAATCTGGGTCTGCTGATTAAGGTTTCCTCTGTGTTTTGGGGGCTTCTAATGATGTTGTGCACATTTTGTCCTACTATCTAATTCTTCCCTAGAAACGCAGTCCCAGCTTTTAGTTCTAAATACCCACCCCATTGCAGCCCAAATTAATCAAGGAAGCGAGAGGTAATGCAAACACATTATTTTATTAAGGCAGTGCTTTTAAAAGTGATAAATGAATGAAAATAATGAAATCTACATAAACCTGCACCGTATCTATCACCCCAGTGTCAATTTAAATGGTGCTTTTTAGGTTGTCATTTTCAAGCAGAGTTCACAACTTTTCAGACCTGAAGTTGGAAATTATAAACGATTCCATGGAGATGCTCTGGTTTTAGACGCACGCTGAATTCAGAAAACAATGACTGCGATATGCTTTTCACTGTCCTTATACTTCTTTTTTGTATCTATGCATGCTGTTCCTGCAGTGAGCTGCTCCAGAAGCACAGTGCTGAAGTGTTGTTCCTCTCTAAGGCACTGTAGAAACTTCCACATGGAAGGGTGATGGGCTGCAACAAAGTGGTTGAACTTGCGGTGCCAAGCTTCTACTGAGTTCATTGTCCGTGGGATGTCATGCTCCACCGCATCATAAAAGTTCCACATCTTAATTTCAAACATGGGTCGTCTGCGTCCACCTCTTGGCAACGGCCATCCCAGCCATGTGTCTTCGAAGTAATCGATCAGTGGTGTTAGTAACTCTGCATTACTTTGGAAAAATTATTTTGCTGTTACCTCATCAAAAGTATTTATAACTTCAGGAGTGGGAATGTATGCGAGTGCTGGCAGAAGTGTCAGATGTAAGGCAAAGTTAGGGTCAGAAATGTAGTTTGCACATATTTGATGATTTTCTTGAATTTACCTGTAGAATGCTTGGCACATATGAAAGAAACTTCTACGTATATGTGCTGACGGAAATGAATGTTTTTCTTGCAGCAAGCTCATAATCGAGGATAATAGTTTCTGGACGCAAGTTAAGGCAAATGCATAGAAGTTCTGTGAACACACGATTGTAAGATGCAGTTCTTCTGTAAGTCATGAATATGTAAATCAATGGGACCACAGTGTTATTACAGATTGCATGTATTGTGTAAAGTTGTTGAAATATTGTAGGATAACATTTGAATGTCCCATCAGCAAACCAGTGGTTGCTGTTTTTTAAGTGTTCCAAGTCCTGAGTGGTAACTGAAATCAGAATTCTGTCTGGGACAGACCCAGAATCGAAAAGCAGGAATTTCTCATTTTTACTAGTGACACACAAGTCAGCAGTTAACTCAAGAGAGGCTGCATTACTTGGTTCTGGTGGTGGACATGCAGCTGCCCTGCGTGTGCATCACACAGTCCTTTTAATTTTGCCTGGTTAAATAAAATGATTGATTGATTGATTTAATCAGTGGCATAGCTGGGAACTGAGAAGCAACAGAGGGGCACAGCTCTGCAAAAGCTCCGTAACAATTTGGTGGGTAGTTTCACTACTGGTTGCTGCCCTCTCCTTCATCCCGGCTACTGCATCCTTTACTGAAACCACAGCAGGATCGGGGACATAATTGTGTTCACCTAATCTCGTCAATACAATCTCCCCGTTTAGGTGTAATCTTGCAGTGCAATGACCCTTGTCATAGTCGAGGCATTTGTAATATATCTTATTTGCTGTTGCTCGTTCTCGGCGATATAGAAAGCTATGTAAGTGAGCGAGCTCTCCACCCTTCTGACTTCTCACAAACCGAACACACTCTAAATCAGATCCACAGGCAGACATAGTTACAACCTGAGGGGGCAACAAAACCTATCTCCCATATATGCATTTACAGTTTGGCAATATCTGAATGTCACCACTAGATGGCAGAGCTCGCAGCGCTATTTCAGTATTGAGCCTTAATGTAATGCACTATTATTTCAATGTGCTAAAAAGAACGTGCTATAATGACTTGTGCTATTACAGTCGTGCTATGTTGACCGTATACCGCATCAGTGATGACATTGCTCACCCACTGGGAGTTAGAAGTTCACTATCTATACAATGACAGCGTTCAGTTCTTCTGTTTTAGTGTTTAACTCTTGAGTTTATTTTTCTGTCAGTTTAGTTTGTTTACATAAAAATAATATTCAGTTTCTCTCAGCATTACCACATGAAAACTGTCGACGGCCATGGAGGGTAGAGGGTCTGAAGAGGCAGGATGCTATGGGAGCAGGGCAATGCCTGGTCCACCCTCTGTTCCAGAGAAGGGTTCAGACAACAAGCAGTACAGTATTCAGGAGGGAAGGCAGTCCCTCATAATTAGAAAAAAAGTGGTACCAATCCCGCACATGTTTGGCATCAGAGTTCAAGCACTGCTCGAGCTTGGCTGCTTCTTCTTCTTGTAAGAAAGGGAAGAAAAGGCACAAGTTGAGGTTGCCCTCTGTGAGGTCTGCCTTGAGACATTAAACTTCTGTGGGTCAGAGGTCCATACTGTCATCACCGACAACACCAGGAACTTCTAGGCTTGCAAGGTCGCTGTCTCAGACTTGGAGCCCTCCTCTGTCTTTTAGGGAGGGTTCAGGTGAGCAGTTTCACCATTGGGCTGCTCTTATGGAGCAGTGCATTCAGTGTCTGTCTCATGTGGCACCACTGATGGCAGAGGCCCTGGATACCTCTGGGGGAGCTGGACTGGCACCACTGGTGATGCCACTAGGCCTGGTAGTGTGCTAGCCTGAAGCAACAGCATCTGAGCCAGTGCTGTTGGCCCGGTAGTGTCTTCGCCTGTGACAACAGCCTCTGGGTCCTTGCTGCAAGTGGCACCGCTGACATCTGTCCTGCTTGCAGTTTCGCCTCTGTCCTGTCCAGGGACAGGAACAGCCATGGTGTCACTGCCGGTCACTCTGGTGCTGGTTTGTTGAGATGCCAGATCCAGTGTCACGTCTGGTACTGAGTGCGGGTCTGATATTGTATGGACTTGCGGTGCCAGGAACCCTCCTGGTGCCATCTGTAGTGTCAGTTTTGGCACCACCCATGGCAGTGGTCCTGTAGCCTCTGGGGCAGGGGCCAGTGTCACCAGTGTTGCTGCACCCGCACACTGTGCTGTCAGGTTTGTGACCTCACTTTCTCTTCTATCCTCCTGAGTCATATCCTAACCATATTATTTCTGAAGGTAGAGGTGACGACTGTTACTATGGTCAAGAGGTCACAGATCCAGTTCCTGGATCTGTGACTCAGGAAGACCTCTCTTTCTAGGCTCTGCTGAGAAAGGAAAATTACATGCCTATCATAATTGTTGATCTTTCTGTATATCTTCACCATTCATCACTGGTGGGCTCAAGCTGGAGGAACACTGCCCCAGGGGAGATGTTTCATTTTCTAGGGGGAGGAGCCTGTTCTGCGACGGCGTTGCCCTCAAGGCCCACACACTGTGTGGTGCTCAAGGGTTGACCAGTAACCGACACCAACTCCTCCACCTCCGTTCTGCACACCAGAGAGAGTGTGAAAAACCGAGACAGAGGAAAAGAAGGAGGGCTAGGTAAGGGAGCCCGAGAGACAGGAAAAGGAAAGGATATCAACAGAAGACGAAATAAGGCCGGCCACAAGAGGAGAGACAATACCTAGGGGTCTGGGACAGGGGGCCCCAACCTCTGGGCAGGCCAAGGGAGGGAGGGATAGTAGTAAGGGAAGGGAGCATGAAAGAAAGAGTAGAAAAGGTAGAGAGGTGAGAGGAGATGAGAGACCCAAGGACACCCCAGCAGAGGTCCAAGGGACTCTGGGGACCAAGAGGGGGGCACTACTGCCCTATTCCACTCACCCAACCTTTTTATTGTGAAGCTCCATGGAGAGAAGGAGTGAGAAGCACAAACCTTCAGGTTGGATTTGAAGGCAAGAGATAAGGAACCAACTGGACATCAGTCCAGTAGAGCAGAATGCAAGCCAGGGCATCAGGCTTGAAGGTGCATTCCCCCCTGGTCCAGAGGAGATGGAGGGGGTGTCAAGGGTTTCTGACTCCTGTCCCTAATTACACTAGGGTGTGGACAGGACCCACCCTGAGGAAGGATCCCCCTCTAAGAAAGACTCCTTCAACAGAAGGGGTCTTAGGCTTGAAGGAATAGACGTTGCACACTCTGAGCCGGACAGCAGGAGGGGCAAGAGGATGTCCAGAGGAAGTTTCCCTGCCCAGGTTAACCAGCAAGACAGGAGTCACTTTTCCAGAAAAAAAGGGACTGGAGGTCCCCGGGGCCCTTCCAGTTTCCCAGCAATCCAAATGAGGACCCCAAAGGTCAACTTGACCAGAGCTGGAATATCTGGGCCCCCAAGAGGAAGGGTCCAGACAATCTGGAACCGGGGGGGGTTCCCCATCAGGACCATGAGAAGAGGGCCCCGGGGAGCCCTACCATAAGAGGACAAGCGCCCCTGCTTGCCCTCCCTCAAAGGTGGGTCCCTGTCGCTTCACCTGAAGGATCAGAGGACCCGGAGGTGCCAGCAGGACTTGGCCCACTATTGACTCTTAATTGTGGGAAGGCAAGCAGAGAGGAGGTACTGCCCAGAGGCTGAGGCCCAAGAGGAGAAGGTGGGCGGGAAGCAGTGATGAATGGTGAAGATATACAGAAAGATCAACAATTATGGTAGGTAAGTAATTTTCATATCTTATCTGTATCAATCTTCACCATTCATCATTGGTGGGTGATTACCAAGCCCCCTGTAGGGGACCTGGCACCTCCCTGAGGGAGAGGGCTCCCTCAGCCCCCTGTGAGGGAAAAACACAGGGAGAGGGGACGCTCACTGGCCAGGCCAGGCCCGTGACTGGTCAGGGTGAGATGGGGTCTCCCTTTGCCTGGGAGAAGGAAGTCGCCTCTGAAGCTGCCGTCTCACCCAGCAGGAGAAAAGGTGGGTCCCTGGAAAGGGAGTGAAGCACCTTATGCCAGGCCAGGGGTGTCAGCCGGGAGAGAAAAAGCCACACCGTTCGCCTAATGCAGATCGCTGTCCCTGCCAGCCTGGACACCGCTTCATTGGTGTCTTACGATGCCCTTGCTTGGTGCCTTGCAAGCTCCAGGCCATGCACGGAAAGGGCAATGGCCTGCCTGGTTGCCTCCGAATCAGGCATTGATGCTAGCAACTGGCCTAGCATTGACCATAAGTGCCTGTTGTAGGCAGCATAATGGGCCTGATGCGATGCGACACAGAGCATGAGGCATGCTGAGGAAAAGACTCTTCTCCCCAGAGGTCAAGCTCAGTAGAGTCGGCCTCTAGGGGCCTGTCGTGCCTTGGGCTTCTGTGCCTGGTAGGGGTGTTCAGGAGACTCAGTCCAGAAGTGGGATGAGGCAAAGCTCCTGGAAACCCCTGGGGTGTGCAGTACCTGCGCTGGCAGTCCCTCAGGGCTGGGGAAGGGGCCAAGGGATGCTGCCAGGTACAGTATGACACTTCCTGGAAAGGAACTGGCCAAGCAGGCGCCACCAGGTGGTCTGCATTGTATTCACTCAGAAAAGCACGCGTCGCCCGTTCAGGATTGCGTCTTGCCAGCTGGGAAACAGAGCTTCAAACAACATGAAGTCTTGCTGTATTCTGACATATGCAGTTAGTCCCAGCACTTGAACTGCCCCGGAGAGGAAAGAGTTAACTCTGTGCAGGAAGCATAGAACGTTGAGCTCGAGCTCAGTTTCAAACCTCTGTCTGTAGCACTTCAAATTGTAACCGTCAGATTCTTTACTCCACCTAACTGTTCAGTCGCTCCAGAGATTGCTCCTTTGCTACGGTCAGTTTGGTTAAGAATCCGTCAGTTTAATCTCCAATTTGTTATTATTTTCAGCTTCAGATCCCTGTCTGCGGTACAGTAAGCTTTATAGTTAGTGGACTGTAGGGTTAGAATTATTATATTTCTGTGGAAATTGTAAAAACCTGTGGATCGGTCCGGTTCAGAACCGATTGTTTTAGGGTTTCTTATTTCTTTCTGTTTAGTGTGAGGTACCGGTTCCCATCGCTTTCAAAAAACCGTGATTTTACAGGTTTTTTTACGACCCGTAACACTATTGGTAACCGATAGGAGGGTCTTACCTGGCTAATAAGCTGTAAAGGGTAAGTTTGTAGCCTGGCCAAGTCTGAGAAACCCAAGAAAAAAAACAGGGCCACTGGGTTTCAACACTGTGGTGAGTGTGGGGATGCCTTTGCTAAGGCATCCCTCACAATATTTGTGTTTATTGTCTGGGGTTTGACCACCTCAATTCAGACTGCCAAATTGTAAAAATTTCCCAAAGGCCACCCTAGAAAAGAGGTTGGGTAGGCTCAGTGAAAAGGAGGCCGAGAAGTCCGCTAATCCGGATGGCCAGCCCGGTTCTGTTCCTGCCAAACCTGAGGGAATGCCCACTGACCTGGGCGATACTTCCTTGGGCAAAAGGAGATCTGACCAGGAGGGGTCGGTTCCATCGAAGGGATAACAGTGATGAAGGTCTGGATGAGCCCATTGAACCAGACATCTCCCCATACAAGCCTATTGTTTCAAACACCATGAAGTCTTGCTATATTAGGACTTATTGCAGTTAGCCACTGCACTTGAACTGCCCCGGGGAGGAAAGAGTTAACTCCAGAGAATCTGGAGTTCTAAAGCGCGAGGGCGCTATACCAAGTTTATCTGGCAGTTTCAAATGAAACTGCCGATTCTTTACCCGCTTCACTGAACAGTCGCCCCGAGATCAGCTCCTTCAGCTCGGTCGGTCAAGCGAAAGTATTTTCGGTTCATTTGAACCGGCAAAAAGTAATTATTTTACGCATTTGGTTAAAGCTCTATCTAGTAAACCGTAAGTACAAAATGAAAAGTCTGTGTGAAATTTAGTTATCGGTTCGGTTTTGAACCGATCGGTTTGCTGTTTAACGTTTTAAAGTTTTGGGCTTTTAGATGCGGTACCGGTTCTTATCCGGTTCTAAAAACCTTGATTTTAAATGAGGTTTTTTCAAATACCGTCAGAAACGGTTAGGAACCGTTAAGGGTGTCTTGCCTGATGGCTAAGCAATAAAGGGCAAGTTTTGGTTGCTGGCATTATGTCTGGGAAACCCAAAAGAAAAACTGGGCCCACTGGGTTTCAACACTGTGATGCTGTGGGAAGCCTTTGCCAAGGCTGTCCCACACACCACTTTGTGTTTATTGTCTGGGCTGACCACCTCCTGTCAGACTGCCAGGTGTTTAAAATTTCTCTGCAGCCACCCTGAAAAGAGATAGGGCGGCTCAGGAACTATTAGCCAAAAGTCCAGCTGACCGGATGGCCAGCCCGGTCCAGTACCCACTGGACCAGAGGGAGGCCCTCTGACCAGGGCTAGACTCCTCGGCAAAAGGATGGTTCAGAGGAACCAGTTTAAAAAAAAGAAAGAAAGAAATAAGAATATGACAGAGAAATCAGTAGGTTTGGAGTCCAAGATTGTCTCTCCAACTGCTGCAGGAGTAGTTAAGCATACAGATTGTCCAGTCACTGTTTCTAGGTCCTGTCGAACCATCTACAGTTGGTAAAAAGTGGCTCGTTCAGTTCCAGTGGTTCAGGTTTATGATGTTGAGGAATTGTTATGAACCACAGGAGTGGGAGGAGGAAAATTGATCAATACATGTGTGGCTGGTAGGGTCTGGACGTGCCCACTTAAGCGGACATTTCTCCAGACAGACTTTTAGAATCTCCTCCTATTCTGTCTGAGTCCCTTTCTCAGTTTATGTTTTACAAAAAGCTTGCAGAATCCCCCCAGCTTCCTTGAGAGGAGGCTATGGATGAGTAAAGGGAGCCTGATTATGTAGGAATGATGGGCTAGGAGGTTGTCTTTCCTTTGCATAAGTCATTTAGGAAGTAAACAACTAAGATTTTATAAGATTCTTCTTTCTGTCCCTCCTGTAAGATAAAAAATGGACAGAAGGTGTATTTCATCAGGCTCTGTTACAGACTTCCTCACTGAGCAGTGTAGTCATGTAGGTGTGGTACAAGCTGCAGCCTGTGTCAAGGTAGTCCCTAGCCTCACATCCTCCTGAATAGGATTCCAGGAGGATTGATGCATGGCAAGAAAACAGTATATGGCAGCTTCTGTGGGACTCAGACAGGCAAGTTGTATGACTTATGTGGCTAGATTTCGGAAATCTAGGTGGGGCCTTAACATTGCAGTTAGCCAAGCAGGCACATGGCCAGCTGGCTGGCGGGTTGGAACAGGTGGCTGCTAATGGCACTGAAGCCTCTAAGTTCAAGTTCATACTGCTGTTGGTGTTAATCTTGTTTTCTCTAGGGTCATGACCACTTCTGTAGCTTTCCAGTAGGTTGGCATGGCTCAGATGCACTAATCTGTCCCAAGATACTCTGTCAAAGTCTATGGATTTGTTTCTTGTTGTGGGTAATTCTCTGTTTGAGGAACAAACAGAAAGCTATATGAAAACATGGATGATTACCTACAAAAGTGCCCAGGTAGAGGCTCAGGCCTCCTCTGCTTTCGCCAGAGAGGGTCTCTTCAGAGGCAGAGATAGACAGGGCACAAGTAAACCGCCCCTCCCTAGCCTAAGACTATTGCCAAGCAGGCACCCTGATGGAGTGCCCAGGGCCGATTCTCCTATACCAGTGGGCAGGTTGGTTTTATTTCGGCCAGAACTGTGTGTCCTAACTCGGACAAGTGGGTTCTGGAAGTAATAGTCTGGTTCTCAGCTTCAAACAGTTTCCAAAGATGAGAGCCAGACAGGTCCACCTGCAAATCCTTGGAATCCCTTGCTTTGGGAGCAGAGGTTCTTCTCCTCTGAACTGCAAAGCAGTAGAAAAGTCCCTCCTTGCCACCGGGGCAGGGGCTGTGCTCATGATACTTTCTTAACCTATAGAAGGCAGGAGATTGGCGGCCCATCTCAGATTTAAGGTACCTGAACAAGCATCTTTTGAAAACAAAGTTAAAAATGTTAACTCTGGCTGAGGCCAGGGGACTGGCTAGCTTTCCTGGACCTCAAGGATGCCTATGTTTTTTTTTCATGTCTTGATCAGGCCTTCTCACCAAGTACCTCAGGTTACCCTCAGGCCACTACCAGTTCAGGGCAATGCCTTGAGCCTTACCTCTCGCCAAGGTATTCAAGAAATTCTAGCTGTGGTAGTGGCTCTTTTAGAAAGGCAAGGATTGCTTTGTTTCCTTTCCTGGATGACTGGCTCTTAGTGGGTCAGTCTCCAGATCAAGTAAAATCCCACTTGCAAGTCACCCAGCAGCTTCTCACCTTTCTGGGATTCCTGCTGAATTTACCAAAGTCAGTTCTCGAACCAGTTCAGGTACTAACTTTCATAGGTGCAGAGTTGAACAAAGTTAGCCAGGCATTTCTCCTCTAAAAGGGTAGGCAGTCTCTTGCCCTGGCATCTTCCATTACTCTGAGTCTCTTGACCAGCAAAGCATTTGCTACAACTACTAGGGCACATGGCTGCTTCCACAGCTGTAGTGCAGGAGCAAGATTCAGATGAGGGACATTCAGTTCCATCTGAGGGCCTATTGGTCCCAAAGGAGGATTCCCTTTCCAAATTGGTTCTAGTGACCCAATCCCTGATCCTGGCCTTACGCTGTGGCAGGATCAAAGCAATCTAAAACTAGGGTCCCTCTTCATTCCCTCACCACGGATGCTCCCGTGTTAGGGTGAGGGAGCTTAGGCGACCTGTCCACTAGGGGAGTGTGGTCTCCCTAGGAATCTCTGCTCCACACCAATTTTGGAACTCAGAGCTGTCTTCTAGCTCTTAGGAGTTTTCAGCTTCTGTCCAGAACAAGGTAGTTCAAGTCAGGACAGACAACACCACAATAATGTGGTACATCAACAGGCAGGGGGCACGGTCATCAGCCTTGTGCACGAAGCAATGAAGTGGTGGTCTCTGGCTTACTCCTTGAACACCTCCCTGATAGCAGTTCACCTCCCAGGGAAGGACAATGCCCCTGGCAGATGCCCTCAACAGAATTCTCAGGGCCATCACGATTGGGCTCTGAATCCTCAGGTGCTGGGTTCAGTCCTTGCCAGATGGGGCTCATTTCAGATAGATCTTTCGCAGCCCCAGATAACCACTACCTTTCTCTGTTTTGTTGAGGCCTCCAGTGCTGGGATCAGCCCACCTGGATGCTTTTCACTTGGATTGGAAAGGGAAGTTTCTGTTCACCTTCCTCCTTTTCCCCTTTCTTTCACGGTACTAGTAAAAATCAGATCTCAGCCTTGCAAAGCGATTCTGATTGTTCCAAGCTGGGCCAGACAGCACTGGTACCCATTGTCTCTGTCCTTGACAGTCCACCCTACCCTGAGCTTGCCCAGAGTCCACGACTTACTGGCCTTTGCACAAGGGAGTGTGGTATCCGAACCTCAAATTCCTCCTTCTCAAGGCAGCTCTTGAGGAGTTAGAATTGCTTGATTTACACCTTTTCAAGGTGCGGATATTATAAAGGCTTCAAGGAAGCTTTTTCACTGGCGCCACTTACAATTCTAAGTGGAACAGGTTTTTCAGTCTAATGGCTGAGAAGCAGATTATACCACAGTCTGCTTATCTGCCCATTTTCTGGACTTTTGGTCCATTTTAAATTCTTTAGGTCTTAGGCCAGCTATCTTAAGGGTTCCTTTGGCAGCTGTCTCTGTTTTTTCTGCAAGCAGGAAGCCTGCTTCTTTTCTTCTCAACCTGTGTTTCCCAAGTTTTAGGGGTTGCTTCACCAACCCTCCTTTTTGGAACCAGCTTCTGCATGGAGCCGAATGTTTGCATTGCTCAGTTAATGCAATCCTTTGGACCTCTGTCCCCAGCAGAGCTCAAGCTTCTCACTTGGAAAATGTTTTTTTCTGGTGGTTTCACTTCTGCCAGGCGCATCAGTGAACTACGAGCCCTGGCAGTGGAAGAAGATTTTCTCTCCCCACAGGGATAAGACAGTCCCTAGGACTAACACAGGTTTGTCCCTAAGTGGTTTCAGGTTTCCACCTGAACCAATCCATCTCTCTCCCAGGATTTTTTCACTGAGCATTCTTCCTCAGGTGAGAGGAGACTGCACAGCTTGGACGTCAAAAGAGCCTTATGCTACTATTTGTAGCACCAAGGGTCACAGGTTTGAATCCTCCAACTCTTCCTTACCTAGGGCAAGGTTGGCAAGGGAACCTGCCACTAAGAGGACAATTGCAAGGTGGATTGTCTCTTGTATCCATTTTGTTATCAAAGACTAGGTGGAGCCCCCCTCAGGACTGAGGGCTCACTCCACCAGGTGCAGCTGCTGCATCTCTAGCGGCTGCTAGAGATATTCCCATTCTGGAAATCTGTCGAGCTGTTACTTGGAAGACAGTTCACACTTTTACCACGCATTATTCCCTGGATTTCAGTCCAGGAGAGATGCTCGTTTTTGCACAGCTGTGCTTCAGAGCCTATTTCTAAGTAGGTTCTGACCCTCCTCCATGGAGGTACTGCTGTGTAATCTGCAATAAGTCCTAATATAGCAAGACTTCATGGTGTTTGAAGAAAAATTACTCACCTTAGTAATTGCTTTTCTTCTCATGGAGTCTTGCTATATAAAACCACCCAACCTGCCCCTCTCAGAACTTCTACTGGGGTGGGGGTGGCAAATTAGTGCAAGCACTGTGTCATGCCATTGTAGTTCTTCCCTTCACCCTCTTTTATTTAGGGTTAGGGAACTAGGGTTTTCTGGTTGAGTGATTTGTTGGCCCCCTTCCTGGACTTGAGTCTTTGGGGGAAGGGGGGGTTCCTAATAGTGCTTGTCAGGGGGGAAAACTAATAATACCATTATTCATTCTTATTATTGTTATTGTTGTTTCTATTGTTGTTATTACTACTAGTAGGTAGCCATTTGCCTAGTGTAGGCTTTCCCCAGACTTGTTGCTTAGTGTTAGCTTCGTAAAGATCTGACAGTTTCATTTGAAACTGCCCAGATAGAGCTTTGGTATAGCGCCCTTGCGCTTTAGAACTCCAGATTCTCTGGAGTTAACTCTTTCCCCTCCGGGGCAGTTCAAGTGCAGTGGCTAACTGCAATAAGTCCTAATATAGCAAGACTCCATGAGAAGAAAAGCAATTACTAAGGTGAGTAATTTTTTCTTCCCTTCCCAGGCTTTCTGAGTCTCCACCCCACTATTTGTTCTACAAAAAATGTCTGATACCCTCCAGCTTCCCTTGGTTGAAGCTGTTGAGGAACAAAAGGAGACTGATTTTGTGGAAATTATGTACATCCCAGAGTCCAAAAGATTGTCTATTCCCCTCCATAAATCCTTTGGGAAACAGACACAGAAAATTCTTCAAACTCCAAATTCTTTACCTCCTGTAGATAAAAGAATGGACAGGAGGTATATGCTTTCAGGCTCAGGTGCAGAGTTCTTGTTCCACCAATGCAGCCATGTTGGGGTAGTGCAGGCTGCAGCCTGTGACAAGGCTAACATACCTTTGGCTTCACACGCCCCCAGATAAAGACTCTAGGAAAATGGATGCTATGGCCAAAAAACAGTACTTAGCATCCTCCTTGGGACTCAGGCAGGCAAATTATATGGCCTACACAGCCAGATACCAGATGTCTAGATGGGATACTGTTCTGGAGCTGGCTAAACAGGCCTCCCCTCAGCTAGCCAAGGAGCTGGAGAAGGTGGCTACTGATGGGATTGAGGCATCCAAAATGCAATTGCATGCTGCTGTGGACTCGAATGATGTGGCATCACAAGTCTTGGCTACATCTGTGTCTCTTAGGAGGTTTGCTTGGCTCAGATGTACTAGCCTCTCACAGGATACCCAGGCTAAGGCCATGGATTTCCCTGTGGTGGGTAATTCTCTGTTTGGGGAGCAGACAGAGAATTACATGAAAAAATGGACGAGTATAGGATAACATACAGGAGTGCACAGGCCAAGGAAAGGTAGGCAACTCCTCAGAGGCAGCAGTCTAGGGGCAGGCGCAGGCCTTTTCACAGGCCTTTCTATCAAGCTCAGGCCTGCTCTTCCTTTCCACAGAGGGGGTTGTTCAAAGGGAGAGTTAGGAGGGGGATGAGCAGGGCTGCATCCTCCTCTCAGTCCAAGGCTCCTGCCAAGCAGACACCCTGATGTGTCAGCCCGGGTTGACTCCCCAATCCAAGTAGGAGGCAGGCTGGCTTACTACTCCCAGGCCTGGAAGTCTGTTACCTCAGACAAGTGGGTTCTGGAGGTGGTAAATCAGGGATTGGCCCTCAGTTTTGCAAAGTTCACAAAATTGAGGGCCAAATTCTTTCCACCTACAAACCTTTCCAAGACCACTGCTTTAGAAGCAGTGGTTTCCTCTCTGCTAACCCTCAGGGCTGTAGAGGGAGTTCCTACTCAGCACAGGGGCAAAGGTCTGTATTCCAGATATTTCCTTACCCCAAAAAAGACAGGAGAGTGGCGGCCCATCCTAGACCTAAGATATCTAAACAAGCACATCTTAAAACCAAAATTCAAAATGGTGACTCTGGGAGTAATTCTTCTCTTTCTCTAAGGTCAGGGGATTGGCTAGCTTCCCTGGACCTCAAGGATGCCTACTTTCACATCCCAGTCAGGTGTTCCCACAGAAAGTACATCAGGTTCAAATTACCTTCAGGCCATTATCAGTTCAGAGCAATACCCTTTGGCCTAACATCAGCTCCAAGGGTGTTCACAAAGTGCCTAGCAGTAGTAATGGCCTTCTTCGGGAGACAGGGGATCTCCATATTCTCATACCTGGACGACTGGCTCATCGTGGGGCAGTCTCCAGCTCAAGTCAAGTCAAGCCTACAAGTTATTCAATAGCTGCTCACTTCTGTAGGTTTTCTTCTCAATCTGCCAAAGTCGGTTTGCGAACCAGTGCAACTCCTCACTTTCATAGGGTTATAGTTGGATACTGTGCAGGTAAAGACTTTTCTCCCCTTGGCCAGGGTGAAGGCCCTTACAGATCTTGCTTCTTCTTTCCACCTTCTGGTGTCTCAACCAGCAAGACATTTTCTTCAGTTCCTGGGCCACATGGCAGCTTCCACTGCGGTGGTACAGGGAGCCAGATTTCAAATGAGGGACATTCAGTTCCACCTGAGGTCCTTTTACTCCCAGAAAAAAGATCCTTTAACCAAATTGATTCCAATGACTCAAACTCTGGTCCAAGCTCTCCAATGGTGGTTGGATCAGGACAGTCTCAAACAAGGAGTCCCATTCATCAGTCAGACTCATTCAGTGGTACTAACCACAGATGTCTCTCACCTGGGTTGCGGAGCCCACCTGGGAGCCCTTACAGCACAAGGTGTCTGGTCTCCTCAGGAGTCTCTACTTCATATCAATCTTCTGGAACTCAGGGCAGTATTCCTGGCCCTCCAAGCTTTCTCAGACTCAGTGAGGAACAAAGTGGTTCAGGTCAGCATAGACAACACCGCCACCATTTGGTACATCAACAAGCAGGGAGGCACTCAGTTTATGGCCTTGTGCGTGGAAGCCATGAAGATATGGTCTCTGGCTTATGCCCTGCAAGCATCCCTAGTAGCAGTCCATCTACCAGGGAAGGACAATGTGCTAGCAGATGCCCTGAGCAGAATATTTCAGGACCACCACGAATGGCCCTAGACCCCTTTATACCGAAAGTAATCTTCTTCAGGTGGGGCACTCCAGAGATAGATCTCTTTGCAGCCCCAGACAATCAACTTCCTCTCTTCTGTTACAGGCCTCTAGTCCTGGGCACAGTTCCCCTGGATGCTCTGGTTCTGGATTTGGGGGCAAATTCCTTTATGCCTTTCCTCGTGTTATTCAGGGTCCTGGTCAAGATCAGGTTGCAACCATGCAGGGTGATCCTGATTGCCCCAGACTGGGCCAGACAGCCTTGGTATCCTCTGTTGTTGTCCCTAGCAGTCCATCTTCCCCTGTCTCTCCCCAAGAGGCACAATCTGCTAACCTCCTCTCAGGGAAGAATCTGGTACCCCAGTCTTCAGTCTCTCAACCTCAAGGCTTGGTTCTTGAAGAGTTAGAGTATGCAGGTCTGCACCTGTCTCAGGGGGTACTGGATATTCTCAAGGCCTCTCAAAAACCTGCCACCAGAACAACTTATAATTCCAAATGGAAGAGATTCAGTATTTGGTGTTCCAATAAGGATATTTTACAGGATACTGCTGATCTGGCTACAGTTCTTGATTACATGGTTCATCTTAATGGCCTAGGCCTCAGGCCAGCCACTTTAAAAGTTCATTTAGCAGCTGTATCTGCATTCCTGTCAGCAGGGAAAGTTTCTTCTCAGGTATCTCACCCTGTCTTCTGTAAATTCTTTAAAGGTTTGATTCATACCAACCCTCCCTTTAGGGACCCTACCCCTGCTTGGGATCTTAATGTTTGCATTGCTCAGCTCATGAAACCACCTTTTGAGCCTCTGGCTTCAGCCGAACTCAAGTATTTGACCTAGAAAACTGTGTTCCTGGTAGCTATCGCTTCTGCCAGGCATATTAGTGAATTGCAAGCCCTGTCAGTGGAGTCAGATTTTATCTCATTCCATAGAGATAAGATGGTCCTTAGAACAAACAAGAGGTTCTCACCCAATGTGGTCTCAGATTTTCATCTGAACCAGTCCATGTCTCTTCCTGTGTTTTTCACTGATCATTCTTCTTCCAAGAGAAAGAAGATTACATTGTTTGGCTGTTAAGAGGGCACTTAGCTACTACATTGAGCATACTAAGGCACATAGGAATGAATGTCCCCAATTGTTTCTCACTTATGGTGAAGTGGGGAAAGGTAAGCCTGCTACTAAGAGAACTATTGCCAGGTGGATTGTCTCTAGTATACAGTTCTGCCATGACAAGCTAGTCAACCCCCAAGGCCTGAGGGCTCATTTGACTAGGGATACAGCTGCTTCCCTGGTTGCTGCCAGGGATATACCTTTACTAGAGATATGCAAAGCAGCCACCTGGAAAACTGTCCATACTTTCACCAAGCATTACTCTCTGGATATCCAGGCTAGGAGTGATGCTCGGTTTGGAATAGCAGTACTGCAGAGCCTATTCCCAAAATAGGTTCGATTCCCCCCCTCCATGGCAGTACTGCTTGGTAGTCTGCATACGTCAAAATACAGCAAGACGTCATGTTGTTTGAAGAAAAAAATTACTCACCTTAGTAATTGTGTTTCTTCTAATGGAGTCTTGCTGTATTCTGACCTCCCTTCCTGCCTCCCCTCTCAGAACCTGTTTTTGGGAAGTGGGCTGGCAGGTATAGTGTTGCACTTCAGGGGTGTACTTGGCACCCCTCCTTTCTAGAAAGGGGGAGTGGGTTATTGTTATGTTGTTTTTTTAATAGTTATATGTTTTATAGTTATATGTCTTCCACCTGTCCTCCCAGGCTGCTCCTGGGAGGACAGGTGAAAGACCTGTTCGTCCATGACCCTAACATAGTTCAGGAAGTCAGCAGACATGGCCCTGAACTGCTTCCAGGTCAAGGGCCCCAAGTGACCCACATGGCCTGGGAAAGAGGGAGGAGAAGGTAGAGGAAGGGAGGGGGAAAGCACTCTCACAGGGTGAGAATGCCCTCTGCTAGGGCTGCAAGACCCAGCAGACTAAAGGTCTTCAAGGGAACTTTGGCATATCAGCAGTGCTTTTCTAACCCATTATTTTAGTGTTAGATCTTATACATTACCTCACTAAACAGGCTCTCTGTATAGAGTCTTTTACTCTCCAGTTTAGCAGTGCTTCAGGTTTATAGTCTTTGGGCTGTTCAGTTGCATATCTTCAATCGGTATGCATCCTGATTATTGTCTTTTCTTTTTTCATATGTGAATTATTATACAAGGCAACTTACCCCTTCCCTCTCCTGATGACAGGTTCTTAAGTATTATTGGCAGCTACATTTAATCTATCTCCTTCCCTACGCTCCATTATTCTTACTACCTCCTGTTTACAATATGGAACTATCATTAGCACTCAAAGAGGTGGGCTATGTTTGGTGTACTGTTGCAAAGGATTGTCAATCTACATCTTCCTTATGCTCCTTATTTTATTCGAAGCCTACAGATATTATAGAAATCCACTGCTGTGTGGTCCCTTCTGTTTTGGGGCTCACTGGGCTTAGTCTTCTAGACCTAGTCACCCCATATAACACCTATTTAGACAATTTTCGAGTAATTGGAGCTGATCTTTACTATGACTATCTCTTCTGTCTACAGTTATCACTGAAGCCTATACTTCTCCACATAATCCCGATTTGCATTTGGCTCAGGGCGTAAGGGCTTAAATTGACCTCCCCTTTCTTCTTTCCCCCTCAATATTGTTTTTATTATGTACTTACTCTGTTGCACTGCAAAGTATACTCAGAGTCACTCTAATGTGGTAATGATCTACTTTTCCTTTTATATTTGTTCATTTGCATTCCACCTGGCTCCCTGAATTACTTGCTCTATGTCTAGGCTGTACTGGCATCTCGTATATGGTTCTTTAATTAACGGTTATTTCGAGTTGGTATATCTTATACTATTACTGCTAATGTTTATAAATAAATTCTGGTGTTTAGCTTTATTCTTATACCTTGTCCTGTTAGCTTAGAATTAAGCTGAGATTATTACAGTCCCCTGCCTTTCTTGGTATTATTCCCTTTCAGTTTAGCTTATCAGGAATACTTTATTATATTACTGGGATCACACTTAGGTTTGGGCTGATATTTATAACCGGTCCTCCCTAGTCTCCTCCCTACATTGACGCCCCAGAGTGTGGTGAGAGAGTCTCTTAGCCAGTTGGCTGACTCATATCTCCTCACACCCATAAAACGTTTTCTTTGTTATTTTAGCTCATTAGTATTGTTGTTGTTGTTGCTGTTAATGACTTTTCTCCTTCCCCATCTCTATTCTAACTTTAATAAGATATCTGTGCTACTCATGTATTACACATCTCACTTTTTTTGGCTTGAATGTTTCTGCCACTCTCTGCATATATGTAAGCTCTCTATATCGTATTCTAATCATCCTCTGCCTCATTTATTTGTCCCTTCACACTCCAGCGATTATTCCCTTTCTTTAACACTAACAATATGAGTGACATACTTTTATATACATGGAATGTGAAGGGACTTAATTCTCCTTGTAAGTGGAAGCAAATTCTTTCACATCTCAAAAAACATAAAACATATGTAACCCCTAGATGGCACTATCCCAGGGGCTACTACCCCTGCCTGATTTGCCACTAACAGGTTGAGGGGCCTGGATCCAATGGCGGGTGCCTCCACCCAGAGGTCAGGGTTTGCAGTAGTTAAACTTACTTGGTCACAGCTCTCTGGGACACTGCAACCCCCCTTTCTTCCCACTAGTGGCACACAATATATCAGAATTACCTCACAGTATACACTTACCCCCAGGGCTGGTTCAGGCACTGGGACCTCCTGTAAAATAAGATACAGTGCAACAATCACAGTACAATACTTTAACATAGACAAATACCTCGGCAGTATAACTTTGCTGAAACAAGCAGCTCCGGATTTATTTAGGGGAATATAACAAGGACAGGGGAAATCAGGTTAATTAGCTTATCACGTTACTCATCTACCTATGGCTCTGTGCACAGGCCTATCCCTACCAGTTACTGTCCCTGGGTACCCAAGCCCTAGTGGCTAGTCCAAACCGTGGCAGCTGGTAGGGCCCTTCCCACAGAGAAAAGAAAAATTAGTTTAAACAGTCAGCAGTACAGTGATTCCATTTGATTCAATGTGGCAATTCAACAGGAGCGACCTGAATTAGTACTCACGACCTCCAAACAACATAGGGTCCTTCAATGTCAGCAGGGCTACTCTTGAGCTCCACGAGACTCCTCACACATTTATATGGCAAACTGCAACAGGCAAAAGTCCTTTAATGGCAGCAGGATTCACTTGAGCTAACCAAGCCTCCCCACACATTTATATGGTGAACAGTAAGTACTATACCAGGCAGGCTGCTTCTCTATCCGATGCAATTACTGCACAATACCGGGAGAACACACAGCAGATTCAGTTCCTGACAGACCGAGTGCAATTCAGCAATTTCTCAGTCTTCTACAGGGTGAGCCTGGTTTCTACTCTTCAGATATCCTTTGATTCTCTTCACAGGCAGATTCAGTCCTAACAAGCAGTTACACAAGCTGCAGACCGGAACTCTGGGCCTTACACACGTTTCCCGACTAAAACTGCACTGAAGGAGCACAGGGTTCCTTTCCCCTTCACTGCCAGAGCTAAAACTGAAACTCCAACAGACAAAACCGGGCACTTCCTTTGAGTTCCTCCCAGTTCTTGACTGGATTGGCTGTCACTCACAATAGACTGCTCCTGTTGGTCCAAAAAGGCGCCGAAGTCTAAACTACATCTCCCAGAGTCACTGCCCATACAATCCTTTTGTGGCTGGCTCAGATTATGAGTCCAAGTTCTGATTCGTCCAAGGCACCATTTTAGAGCTAGCTACCCCACACTGATTGGTCCAGTTCAGCAGTTCAAAACCAGAATGGGGAACTAGGCAGACACAGTTCTGACTGCAAAGAAAGCAGGTTAGACAAACTGTAATTTCATTATTACTCTAAATGGTTTCTGGCAAACAGTTACATCTTTCAGATAGGTTCCCTTTGCACTCCTAGTGACTGCAAAAATGGAGTGAATTGGCAGCAGCTCGAGTGGTACTCAATCAAAGAAACACACAGTCCCCCATACAAACTGATTATGTCTGCAAGCAGACAGCTCTTAAAGAGACAGTACCAGAGGTTCTAAAAACACTCACTGATAAATGGCTTAAACGCCAAACACCATTCAGGCTTGGAGCATTCAAGCAAGCTCCTGGAAGTCTTTTGGGAACCCCCATTTGCAGGAGGGTTACACATAAATTGCTTTCCTTCAAGAAACAAAATTATTAGCAGAGGATGTTCATAGACTTAAAAAAGATTGGGTCGGTCAGATCTACGATCATCCTATACCTCATAAAAAAGAGGAGTTGCTATTCGTATTCATGAGTCTCAAATGGCCCCTTGTAAACTCCATTTCCGATACTGACGGCAGATGGTGATGGTCAAACTGAATACCAACTCTGGTCCTCTTCTGATTGTTAATGTCTATGCACCCAACGCTGATTCCCTGGAGTTTTTTCATAATTTAGCTCAACAGATTCTATCCTTTAACACTGATAACACACCAGTTATTCTTGGAAGGGATCTTAACTTAGCTTTAGAAGCCAACATTGACAGAAGTAGCCCCACTACAGAGGCCCACCCTAGAAGTATTAAAGCCCTCTCATTACTAATGCAAGATGTTGGATTAGCTGATGTATGGTGCCTCCTTCACCCCCGTGATCAAGAATTTACTTTTTACTCCTCTCTACATATGACATACAGTAGAATTGACTACTGTTTAGCCTCTCCTGTTATAACAGAAAAAAAACTATTGATTCATCCATCTCTCCCATCATAATCTCAGGCCATTCCCCTGTCAAATTGTAACTTTTGTGGGGCCCATTAGCATCTAAATCTTCTTACTGGCTGCTGGACCCTCTCCTTCTCAAGGATCCCAATTTCTTACCCATGATCAAAGCACAAATTCAGGACTTCCTCTTTCACAATACCCCAACTGAATCTTCTGTGTCCTCTGTATGGAAAGCTCTTAAAGCTATGATTCGAGGGAAAATTTTCAGTTGTGCTGCACATAGGAAAAGAGTAAAGGAACAACAGCTGGCTGACTTGGAAACATCTCTTAAGGCTAAAGACAATGTATACTTTTCTTCTAATAAGCACTGTCCTGATTCTCAGCTTCATCTTGAAATTCTTCAACTTAGAGTTAAAATTAATGAATTCATTTCTCGTAAAACCGAACTGGCCTTGTTTAAACTTAAATATAAGTTTTGGGAACACAGCGATAAAAATTGGAAACTCCTCTCTTACCAGCTCAAAGCACAACAAATGGAACGACACATCCTAAGCCTAAAAGATGAACAGGGTACGATTCACTCTGACAAACCCTCTATGAACCGTATCATGAAAACCTTTTATTAAAAACTATACTCTAACACAAATCCTCCATCTACTTTACAAATTCAGCAGTTCCTTAAATCGTTACATCTTCCTCATCTTTCTACTCTTGAAACAAATTCTTTAGATGAACCCTTCTCGCTTGAGGAAATCCAAAAAGCTTTGTCTTCCTTGAAATCCGGCAAATCCCCTGGGGGTAACGGATTCCCTGTCAATTTCTATAAAATGTTTTCTGACACCTTATGTCCCCTTCTTCTTAATGTTCATCAAGAAGCTTCCAATACTGGTAAGCTTCCCCCATCTTGCACCGAAGCAATCATAACCCTACTCCCTAAGAAAGAAAAAGACCCCACTCACCCCGCAAGTTACAGGCCCATCTCTTTATTAAACATGGATGGGAAGATTTTTGCTAAACTACTAACTTCTCGACTTGAATTCTTGATTCCCAAGCTTACTCATTGTTCGCAAACTGGTTTTATTAAACATAGATCTGGTTCTGATCACCTACGATCCTTATTTAATTTAATTCACAAAGCCAAATCCCTCAAGACACTAGCTGCAGCCATAGCTATTGATTTTGAGAAGGCCTTTGATTCCTTAAATTGGGGGAGCACCTGGGGAACAGTGACCACCAGTCATTGTGGTTTGAACTCACAGAAAGAGCAGAACCAAACCACACAAAAACACGTATCCTGGATTTTAGGGGGGCAGACTTTGGGAAAATGGAATCAGGGGTTGAGGAACAGTGGGCAGTATTTAAAATGGGGATTACAAGAACAACAGAATTATGTATTAAGCAGGTTAGCAAGAGGAAAAGGAAGAGGAGACCATTATGGTTTTCCAAAGAGGTAGCAAAAAGTGAAAGCCAAAAGATTGCATTCAGGCAATACAAAAGACACAGGCAGAAGGGATAGGGAGAAGTACCAGGAGAAGCAAAGGGAGGCAGGAGGTCAGTAAGGGAAGCCAAAGCTCAGACAGAAGAACACATTGCAAAATCAGTGGGTAGAGGGCAAAACCTTTTACAGGTACATAAGTGAAAAAAGAAAGACAAAGGGAGGATAGTGAGACTGAAGGGGAGGATGGGGCGTGGAGGATGACAACAGTAAAGCTGACATACTGAACAGGTATTTCTGCTCAGTCTTTACTGAGGAAGAGGAGGGTAATGGGTCTAAAGGGAGTACAAGGGTGAGAATAGTGCAGAAATGGACACAAGTCCTTTACATGAGAAAGGGTCCTGAAGGAACTGGAAGCAATAAGAGTTGATAAAGCAATGGGGCAAAATGAGGTGCACCCAGGGTCCTTAAAGAACTAAGAGGTGGTGGCTGAACCTCTGGCTATCCTGTTTAGCCGATCACTGGAAACAGGGAGAGTACCCAAAGACTGGAGGACAGCAGATGTAGTCCCCTTATACAAAAGTGGGAACAAAGAGGAAGCAGGGAACTACAGACCAGTCAGCCTCACCTCGGTAGTGGGGAAGATCATGAAGCACTACTGAAGGAGAGATTGGTGGAACATCTGGTTGTCAATGGACTACAGGACCCAAGGCAGCATGGTTTCACCAGGGAGGTCATGTCAGACCAACCTCATTGAATTTTTGACTGGGTGACTAAGGAGGTGGATCAGGGAGGGCAGTGGACATGGCCTATCTGGACTTCAGCAAGGCCTTGACACTGTGCCACATAGAAGACTATTACACAAACTGGGGAATATGGGTGTGGGCAGGACAGTAGTGTGGTGGGTAGGTAACTGGCTGGGTGGCAGGACACAGAGGGTGGTGGTAAATGGCTGTCACTCCACAGAGGAATAGTGACCAGTGGTACCACAGGGATCAGTGCTGGGACCGGTCCTATTCAACATCTTCATCAGTGACATTGCGCAGGACCTAGAAGGCAGAATTTCACTGTTCGCTGATGACACAAAGCTCTGTAACAGAGTAGACACACCAGAGGTGTAGACAGAATGAGAAGGACCTGCAGAAACTTGAAGAATGGTCAGGGGTTTGGCAGTTGAAATTCAATGCAAAGAAGTGCAAGATAATGCATATGGGGCACAAAAACCCTGGCACAATATATCAGTTGGGGGGTGAGGATATAGCATGCACCAAGCAGGAAAGGGATCTTGGGGTTATCATCTCAGATGACCGCAAGGTAGGGAAACAGTGTGCCAAGGCAGCAGGTAAAGCAAATAGGATGCTGGGATGTATAGGCAGGGGCATCACCAGCAGGAAAAGGGAAGTCATAATTCAGCTATACAAGACACTAGTGAGGCCCCACCTGGAGTACAGTGTACGGTTCTGGAGACCATACCTACGTAAGGACATAGACAGGGTAGAGAAGGTTCAGAGGAGGGCAACAAAGATGGTGCATGGATTGCATCACAAGTCCTATGAAGACAGGTTGAAGGTACTGAACATATACTCCCTGGAGGAGAGAAGGGAGAGAGGGGCTATGATAGAGACATACAAGTATCTTATAGGGAGGAACAGGGTGCAGGTAAACACTATTTTTAAGTGAAAAAGATGTTCCAGGACCAGAGGGCATGGGATGAAGTTGGAGGGAGGACGATTCAGAGGAAACATAAGAAAGAATTTCTTCACAGAATGGGTGGTGGACAAGTGGAACACCCTGCCAGAGGAAGTGGGGGGCTGAAACAATCACGGGATTTAAGAATGCATGGGATAGACATAAAGGAATTCTGGAGGTCAGGGGTAAGGGGCAACAGACTTCTAGGAAATCAAACTGAACTTACAAGCTCAAATGGGCAGACTGGGTGGGCCATAGGCCCTTATCTGCCGACACTGTTTATGTATCTATGTATCTATGTATCTACCTTCATCAAGTTTTATCTTATTTTGGTCTTTCTCATACCTTTTGCTCTGGATCAAGCTATTATATAACTCCCCTGTTGCTAAAGTACTTACTAATTCCACCCTTTCCTCTTACTTTCATCTAGCAAGGGGAACTAGACAAGGTTGTCCCCTGTCACCTTCCCTGTTTATTTTAGCCATGGAACCCCTGACTGCTTGTTCACTTCAATCTTCTGGCATTATGGGCATACCTGTGAGCAATTCAAGATATGTTTCTGTCTCCTATACGGATGACCTCTTAATCTTACTCGAAAACCTGAATGAGGCTGGGCCCCTGTTGGTTGATTTGCTTAATAATTTTACTAAAATTTCTGGCCTTGCTTTGAATTATGGCAATTCATAAACTATGCCCCTTAACGACCACTGCAAAGCCTTTATGAACATACCTCTTGGATTCTGCTGGTCACCACAGGGTATAACACATCTAGGAATCAAAATTACTACTAACTTAGGGAGCATATGGGACATTAACTTTAACCCCTTATTTGATAACAACAAAACAATTTTGGACAGATGGAAGCTTCTTAATCTCTCTTTCATGGGGAAAATTGCAGCCATCAAGATGCCCATTTCTCCCAAGATTCTTTACCTCTTTGCCAATATTCCTTTAGTCTTACCATCCTCCTTTTTTGCTAAAATTGATAAATTAATAGGTAACATTATCTGGGATGGGAAACCACCAAGATTTAACCACAACAAACTTCGATCACATTGGAAAAAAGGGGGATTCGGACTCCCCTGGTTCAAAGGCTACCTCTGGGCTTTCCGAATGGCCCAAACCATTAAATGGTTTCAGAAACCCTCCCCTCACTCACTACTATGGGTTGCAATAATCCACATTGTGCCCGGGAGGAGTTCCCAATTCCTTCATTTTTAATCCCATTTCCTCTAAACTAAAATCTCACGTAACTATATCATCCTCTATTCTTTATTGGAAACTAACCCACAAATTCCTGAAATCCAATCCAATACCCTGGTTTTATGCCCCCTTATGGGGCAATCCACTGCTCACTCTAGAAGGTCACACAATTTTCTGTCGTACATGGAGGAATAAAGGCATTTTCTTTCTCGGAGATATCTTGGACCAGAATTCACTCACTCTTAGATCATTCTCAGACTTGCAGGTCACATGGAAACTTCCTAAACAGGACTTCTGGAAGTTTTTACAAATTCGGGCAGCTTATAACTCTCTCTCTCTCTAGTTTAGAGTATAGGCATACTCTTCTAAACCCATACATCTCGCACTGGACTAATTGATCAGTAAAATTAAATAGCTCCATTTACAAATACATTATTGATAATCTACCTGATCAGTCTATACAGGCCAAAAATAAATGGAGTACTCTTCTTAACTACAATATTTCAGATGCACACTGGAGAAAACGTTGGTGTATTGCACATAATACCTTTAAAGATGCCTGTAGTTCTTTAATACAAATTAAAATCCTACATCTTTGGTATAGAACCCCCTCTATGCTTCAGCGAATGGGCCTATTAAATAATAATAATTGCTGGTGCTGCAATTTGGCCATGGGGGATCTACTTCATATCTTGTGGTTTTGCGCTCCCATTAATAAGCTCTGGCATAAAGTCTGTTTACTTGCCTCCAGAGTAACAGGACAAAAATTACCTTTTGACCCCAAGCTATTCCTTCTAGGCATCCTTATCCCCAATAGCTGTCTCCTGTCACATGCACATTTTAGATGGCTAAACATACTTTCTCTTCTGGTCAAACGTCTGATTCTTATGAAATGGAAATCAACTCTGGTGCCTTCTCTTTCAGATGTTCTTTAAAGCCTCTCTCAATATGCCTCTCTAGACCGATTATCTCATGTTACTCATAACAGACTTACTGTATATGACAGATGTTGGCAGAATTACTTCAAGTACATGAATCTAGTTCTTCTAGACCCTAATTCTTAGGGATGTTTAGCCCTCCTTATTTTGCTCTCAAATGAGGTTTTCTCAAAACTTGTGTGTACAGATTTCTCCTCTTTTTTTCCCTTATTTCCTGTTTTCTCCCTCTCTCCTTCCCTTCTTTTTTCTCTCCTTTCTTTCCTTGCACACTTTTCTCTTATCTTCACCTCTCCATTATTGAACATTGTTCATATTACCACATTTACCACTTTTTGTAATTTACTGAATGCCTTGCCATAGCCTGCCCTAGCATGTATTTCGTACATGGTTGCTATTTCTGATCCTATAATACCCTATTGATTGTAACCCTTCTGCTCTCCACTTGCATAGATACATAGACAGTGTCGGCAGATAAGGGCCTATGGCCCATCCAGTCTGCCCATTTGAGCTTGTAAGTTCAGTTTATGTTTTCCTAGAAGTCTGTTGCCCCTTACCCCGACCTCCAGAATTCCTTTATGTCTATTCCATGCATTCTTAAATCTCGTGATTGTTTCAGCCCCCACCACTTCCTCTGGCAGGGTGTTCCACTTGTCCACCACCCGTTCTGTGAAGAAATTCCTCCTCACGTTTCCTCTGAATCGTCCTCCCTCCAACTTCATCCCATGCCCTCTGGTCCTGGAATATCTTTTTCACTTAAAAATAATGTATTCCTGCACCCTGTTCCTCCCTGTAAGATACTTGTATGTCTCTATCATATCCCTCCTCTCCTCCAGGGAGTACATGTTCAGTTCCTTCAACCTTTCTTCATAGGACTTGTGATGCAATCCATGCATTATCTTTGTTGCCCTCCTCTGAACCTTCTCTACCCTGTCTATGTCCTTACGTAGGTAAGGTCTCCAGAACTGTACACTGTACTCCAGGTGGAACCCCACTAGTGTCTTGTATAGTGGAATAATGACCTCCCTTTTCCTGCTGGTGATGCCTCTGCCTATGCATCCCAGCATCTTATTTGCTTTACCTGCTGCCTTGTCATACTGTTTCCCTACCTTGAGGTCATCAGAGATGATAACCCCAAGATCCCTTTCCTGCTTGGTGCATGCTATATCCTCACCCCCCAACTGATATATTGTGCCAGGGTTTTTGTCCCCATATGCATTATCTTGCACTTCTTTGCATTGAATTTCAACTGCCAAACCCCTGACCATTCTTCAAGTTTCTGCAGGTCCTTCTCCTTCTGTCTACACCCTCTGGTGTGTCTACTCTGTTACAGAGCTTTGTGTCATCAGCGAACAGTGAAATTCTGCCTTCTAGGTCCTGCGCAATGTCACAGATGAAGATGTTGAATAGGACTGGTCCCAGCACTGATCCCTGTGGTACCCCACTGGTCACTCTTCCCTCTGTGGAGTGATAGCCATTTACCACCACCCTCTGTGTCCTGACGCCCAGCCAGTTACCTACCCACCACACTACATCCTGTCTAGGTTTGTGTTTTATTATCAATACATGTATATAAGGCTTCTCCAATGTGTTTACCCTAAATACTGTGTTTTGTTAAGTGATATTTTATACCTTACGTGGAGGATAGTCTTCTATTGTATAAGATGTGTGCTTTTTTATATACTCGAATTTCAATAAAAAGATAAAGTGAAAAAAAATAAAAGACCCAGCAGACAATCCAGCCCTATGGAAGGATCCGCTGGTCTCCTCTGTCAATGGCCGCTCAACCAGAGTGAAGCGGTCAGGACTGAGCCCAGAAGAGGAATCGCCGTGTGGGGTGATCAGGGCTGTGTAGGTCCAGAAGGGTGGCCCCTTGCCCCACCTACAGAGGTCCCCCAGAAGAAGAGGAAGGGAGAAGGCAGGTTCAGCACTGCAGCTCCTCCCTGAGCCCCGAAGGGCTCCAAGGGAAGGCTGCCCCACATCACACCAGCCCCTCACCCCTACTGACTCTGAGAAAGACATCTTCCTCACCACCAATCGCAGGGGCAGCACCACACCCTCCGGGGAAGTGGCAGGTGTGGCTGCCCCCCTTTTCAGCACTGAAGAACAGGGTGGTGCCAAGAATGGTACCAGCCACGGAGCACTCAGTTTCCACTGGGGTGGAGCCACTCTCAATACGAGGCACCCCCTCAGCACTGCAAGCGGCTCCGGAGGGGCTCCAGTGCCAGGGTTGGCACCGGGGCCTGCATACATGGTGATCACCGGCCCCGAAGAAAGAGGTGATTGAGGGGGAGGGCCTTAGTGCCGGGTGAAGGAGAGCCTTGGGACCCTGAAGAGTCGGGTAACCAATCTGGGTCTGCATCCTGATCATCTTCCTCCTCCGAAGAGATCATCAGGGAGATCTCCTGAGTCGCCACCCCCCAAGTCCTCCGTCCCTTGGCACTGCGAGCAGCACCACCTGGAGACCCAGCACCAACCGCAGCACCACTCTGCTCACCGGAGCTTCGAATGGCTCCAGGATCAGTAGCAACATTGATGGGTGGCTCAGAGGAAACCACCAGGCCTAACAGGCGTAGACTGTGACTCCGGGGGAGCCTGCACCTCCGAGAAGGTGACAGCCAAAATGGTGCCTCCAGCCAGGCCCCTGGAGGAGCCTGACTGTCCCTCTGGTTCCATGGAAGAGACCTCCACCCTGGCGAGGCTCAAAGCGGTGGAGGCCCCCTTCTCTGCAGGACATATAGTACCGAGAGGGTTCCTGGAGGAAGGATCAAGAGACCTGTGTCTGGCGTCCTGCATACAACACTGCCCCCCGAAGGTCAGCGGAGCATGGCCGACCTTAAATGCTCGGCACTCTAAAACTCTATGGTCCATAGAAAAGTGGATGTTGCAATGGTCCCTATCATGGTTCAAACCCAGGCAGGTCAGGCATCGGTCATGCTGGTCTATCACAGTCATCTGCCAGCCACAGGGACACTAACGCGTGGGGGGGGGGCCAGCCTGCTCTAGACAGTTTCTTCTTTTTGTCACCCCGAACCTGGCATGACCATCGAACAACTTAACACAAAACACAGGAAAAGACTCGGCGCCAAAAAATAAGGAAAGGTCATACCGGTAGATCTGGAGTAGATATCAGCACCAAGTAAAAACGGTGGCAGCAGACCTTTACGGTGTCGAAAGCAAGAAGGAAGGCTGCAGTGACATAGTAGAATCTTCTCAGAAGTGCAGTTCACACAAGGTTGATGCGCACTCAGTGGTGGGAGAAGCAGAACTGAGGTGGAGGAGGAGGTGTCAGTTACTGGCCAACTCTTGAGTGCCATGCAGTGTGTCAGCCTCAAGGGTAGCACCGTGCTGGCACCAGCTTCTCCCCCTAGAAAAAAAAAGAAAACATTCTCTCCTGTGGGGTTCTGCACCTCTGGCTTGAACCCACCAGTGATGAATGGTGAAGACTGATACAGATAAGATACATGCATTCAGCATTTTATTTTCAGTCAGTAGTTGATGACCTGGCTTAGTACCTCCAGCTGGAGTTCCTAGACATACCTAATATTCCAGTCAGTTTAATTTCTCCTAGTCAGCCCACTCTGGAGACCTTGTCTGATGCAGTTTGGCATCAGCCTGCTACTGTGGCAGCTGTTCCCAAGCAGGTGGACAAAAATACACTGCTCCTGAAAATAAGCCAGTGTATTTCATTCAGCACACAGCTGATGCTATTGTTATTCTTACCGAGAATGACAACGAGATCACTGTGTAACCTACCAATAAGGAGTCGAGCAAGCTTGACACCATGGTTAAATGAGCTGTGCATGCTTCAGCTACCCTGGGCATGAGGATAGCTAGCTACCAGGGTCATTTTTCTAAATATAAATATACCCTCTGAATCAAGCTGAAGTCTCTGGCAGAGTTTCTGCCAGATTCAGAGGTTGAACAAGATATACTAATGACTGTTAAGCAAAGAATTGAATCCATCAGTCAACAGCTCAAAGCCTCTATAGATGCCTTTGATGCAGCAACTTGCTCTGCAGCTGCAGATATCTACATCAGGTGGAATTCCTGGCTTTAGACCGTTGGCTTCACCTAGGATGTTCAGCAACAGGTAATGAATGTCCCCTTTGATGGAACTTGCGTGTCCAGACAGCAGGTGGAGCAGTTTTGTAAGGCATCTAATGAAACTAGAATGACTCTTAAATACTTTGCCTTCAGAAAGGCTTTTGACTCTGCCTCACAGACGCTTGCTGAAAAAGACAGAGGATCTGGGTGCAGCTAAGGACATAGTAAAATGGTAGGCAGCTGACTCAAGGGGAGGCAGCAGAGGGCTGTGTTTAATGGCTTCAGATTGGAAGAGCAGGAGGTCACAAGCGGGGTACCACAAGGATCTGCCCTGAGCCTGATCATCTTCAGTATGTTCATCAGCAACAGAGAATGAATCTGGGGCAGGTCGTATCTTTTCACAGATAACAGTAAGCTCTGTGGTAGGGTGGATGTTGAATAGGGAGTCAGGGAAATGCAGAGTGACCTGCAAAAGCTAGAGAGGTGGTCTAAGGTTTGGCATTTGAAGTTCAACACCAAAAAGTGCAATGTGATACACAAAGGGAAGAAGAATCTCAGGATAGAGTATTGGATGGGTGAGGTAAGACTTGGCACTATGGCTGAAGAACGGAACCTTGGAGTTATCATCAGTGCAACAAGGTCTATGGTAAAGGAAATAGGATACTGAGGTGCATCAGGAGATGCACTGACAAAAGAAGGAAAGAGGTAATACTGAGCCTTTATAATTCTTTGGTGAGGCCATACTTGGAGTACTGTGCCCAGTTCTGGAGTCTTTACCTGAAAAAAGATAAAGACAGGCTGAAGATGGTGCAGTGAAGGGTGACAAAGATCATTCATGACCAACAGGGCAGTTCGTACAAGTAACTTCAAGGCACTGAACATGTGCTAGCTGGAGATCAGAAGGGAAAGGGGAGAGATGATAGAGACCTTCAGGTTTCTGAAAGAAAGGTGAACTGCGGGGAATTATTCAGCATGAGTAACAATTTGAGGTCACGACAGCACGAGTGGAAACTGATAGGAGTGAAGTTCAGGAGAGATATGAAGTAAGCAATAAGGTACGAAAGGGTGTGTGTAAAACATATTTTACAGAATGGTTAGGGGTGTAGTAAGGCACGAGGCCAAAGGCCGAGTGACTCCAGCAGCTGGACATGCTGTAAAATATATTTTACACACATCCCTGAGTGCCTTATTGCACTTACAAAATTGGCTCCTTTTTTTACTTTTTACTGTTGGAAAAGGCATGTTTATATGTAGAAACAATAGATTTACTTGTGTGCATCTGTGATAAAATAGTCCTTCCCCCCACTCCAAGTGATGTCATTGATGAGGTCATTGTATTAGTGCCTACTTTCTTCTTCCTGTTTTTTTTTTTTGTTTGTTTTCAAACAACATGAAGTCTTGCTGTATTCTGACTATTGCGGTTAGCCCCAGCCTTTAAACTGCCCCAGAGCACAAAGGGTTAACGTTCTATGCAGAGCATAGAATGCTGAGCTCGAGCTCGGTTGAGGTCTCTGTCTGGAGCCCTTTGAAATCCAACCGTCAGATTCTTTACTCCGCCTCACTGAACAGCCAGAGATTTCTCCTTCAGCATTGTTTGAAAGTTGGTTAAAGTCTCAGCTAAGTTGTCGGTTTTTATCGAATTTATTTCCGCATAGTCAGTTCAGTCTCTGTCTGTGTTACCATGAGTACTAGATAGGTTTTGTTCTGATTTTCTGTGTGGAAATTGTAACGTGTTAGATCGGTTTGGCTGAACCGATCATTTGTAGTGAATCCTTGTGCTTTACTTTAGAGTGTGGTTACCGGTCCTTATTGGTTCTAAAAAAAAAACGTGTTTTGAACGTTTTTTTCCAACACCCGTGACATGGTTAGGAACTGATAAGGGAGTCTTGCCTGGTGGTTGTCATAAATAGGGTAAGTTTGGTTAGGTTGGCCATGTCTGAGAAACCCAAGAAAAAAAACAGGCCCACTGGGTTTCAACACTGCAGCAAGTGTGGGGAGGTTCTTTGCTAAGGCCGACCCCCACACCACCTGTGTTTATTGTCTGAGGTTTGAACACCTCGATTCAGACTGCCAAATTTGTAAAAATTTTCCTAAATCTACCCTTGAAAAGAGATCAGGTAGACTGAGGGAAAACGAGGCCGAGAAGTCCACTGACCCGGATGGCCAGCCCGGTTTGGTTCCGAACGAACCAGAAGGAGTGCCGTCTGACCAGGGTGATACTTCTTCGGGCAAGAGGACAGCCGATCCTGAGGGTTTGGTTCCTACAAAAAGGAAACGCAAAGAAAAATTGACGGGTTCAGATCCAGAGGTTCATGTTCCGATCACTGAGGAAATAGCCAGAGTGATTCAAATTGTGGAATCGCATTGCCCGGTTCCGACTGATCCGGCACCTTTTCACAGGGGTTCGGTTCAGTTTGGTCACTTCCCGCGGTTCAGGATTACACCCCTAAAGATTTTTATGAACCGAAGTTTGAAGATGATGGTGATGATGGTGAAAGTCTGGATGTGCCTGTGGAACTGGACATCTCCCCAGACAGACCTTCTGGTGTATCCCCTCCTAGGCTTTGAGTCCTCTTCCCATTTTCTGTTTTACAGGAAAGTGGCTGAAACCCTCCAGCTTCCTATGGAGGAGGCAATGGAGTATCAGGAGGAGCCTGATAATGTGGAAATGATGGACATCCCAGAGTCCAGGAGACTGTCTATTCCCCTTCACAAATCCTTTGGGAAACAGACACAAAAAATCCTGAAATCTCCCAATTCTGTACTCCCTGTTGACAGAAGGATGGACAAGAGGTACACACTATCAGGCTCAGATACAGATATTTTATACCAGCAATGCAGCCATGTTGGGGTAGTGCAGACTGCTGCCTTTGACAAGGCAAACATTCCCTTGGCTTCACACCCCCCAGACAAAGACTCCAGGAAGAGTGATGCCATAGCAAAAAAGCAGTACATGGCATCTTCCTTGGGACTCAGGCAGGCGAACTATGTAGCCTACACAGCCAGGTACCAGAAGTTCAGATGGGACACTGTACTGGCACTGGCTAAACAAGCCTCCCCCCAGCTAGCCAAGGAGCTGGAGGAGGTGGCTGCTGATGGGATCGAGGCATCAAAAGTACAGTTTCATGCTACTGTGGACTCCAGTGATGTGTCATCAAGAGTTATGGCTACATCTGTGGCTCTTCGGAGAATGGCTTGGCTCAGATGTACTAGCGTCTCACAGGACACCCAGGCTAAGGCCATGGATTTTCCTGTGGTGGGTAATTCTCTGTTTGGGGAGCAGACAGAGAATTACGTGAAGAAAATGGACGTGTGCAGGACCACTTATAGGAGTGCTCAGGCCAAGGAAAGGCAGGCAACTTCTCAGAGACAGTAGTCTAGGGGCAGGGGCAGGCCTTTTCATAGGCCTTTTTATCAAGCACAGGCCTCTTCTCCCTTTTCATAGAGGGGGTTCTTCAGAGGGAGAAGCAGAAGGGGGATGAGCAGGGCTGCATCCACTCCTCAGCCTAAGGCCCCTGCCAAACAGACACCCTGATGGATCTGCCTGGGTTGACTCTCCTATTCCAGTAGGGGGCAGGCTGGCTTACTTTGTCCAGGACTGGATGTCTATTACCTCAGACAAGTGGGTCCTGGAAGTAGTAAGCCAGGGACTGGTTCTCAGCTTCAAAAAATTTCTGAAGATGAGAGCCAGATCTTTTCCACCTGCAGGTCTCTCAGAAACCCTTGCCCTAGAGGCAGAGATTTAATCTCTTCTGGCCTTAAGAGCCATAGAGAGAGTTCCTACCCTACACAGGGGCCAAGGTCTGTACTCCAGGTACTTCCTTACCCCAAAAAAGACAGGGGAGTGGCTACCCATCCTAGACCTCAGATACCTGAACAAACATCTTTTAAAACCAAAGTTCAAGATGGTAACTCTGGGAATAATTCTTCCCTCTCTAAGGCCAGGGGACTGGCTAGCCTCCCTGGACCTCAAAGATGCCTATTTTCACATTCCCATCAGGTGCTCCCACAGAAAGTACCTCAGGTTTGAGTTTCCCTCAGGCCACTATCAGTTCAAAGCAATGCCCTTTGGTCTAACATCAACCCCAAGGATTTTCACAAAGTGCCTGGCAGTAGTCGTTGCCTTTCTAAGAAGGCAAAAGATTTCCATTTTTCCATATCTGGACGACTGACTCATAGTAGGCCAGTCTCTAGACCAAGTCAAGTCAGATCTGCAAGTGACCCAGCAAGTGCTCACTTCTCTAGGATTTCTTCTCAACCTTCCCAAGTCAGTTCTCGAGCCAGTGCAGCTCCTTACCTTTATAGGGGCAGAGCTGGATACTGTCAAAGCAAGAGCCTTTCTTCCCCTTGAAAGGTCAAGAGTTCTTATAGAACTGGCTTCTTCCTTCAGCCTTCAGGTGTCTCGACCAGCAAGGCATTTTCTCAAGCTCTTGGGCCACATGGCAGCTTCTACAGCAGTGGTCCAAGGGGCAAGATTCCAGATGAGGGACATTCAGTTCCATCTGAGGGCCTTTTGGTCCCAAAGGAAGGATTCCCTTACCAAACTGATCCCAGTGACTCGGACCCTGATCCAAGCCCTTCAGTGGTGGCAGGATCAGGACAATTTAAGGCAAGGGGTCCCATTTGCCACTCAGTATCATTCAGTGGTCCTTACCACGGATGCTTCCCTTCAGGGCTGGGGAGCCCATCTGGAGGTCCTCACTGCCCAGGGACTGTGGTCCCCTCAGTAATCCCTTCTCCATATCAATCTCCTACAACTCAGGGCAATTTTTCTGGCCCTGCAAGCTTTCTCTCAGTCATTGCAGAACAAGATGGTTCAAGTCAGAACAGACAACACCACCACCATGTGGTACATCAACAAGCAGGGAGGCACTCGATCTATGGCTTTATGCACAGAAGCCATGAAGTTGTGGTCCCTGGCTTATTCCCTGCAAACCTCTCTGATGGCAGTCCACCTTCCAGGGAAGGACAATGTGCTAGCAGATGCACTGAGCAGGATCTCACAGGGCCATCATGAATGACCCCTGGACCCTCTGGTCTTGAAGGTGATTTTTTCAAGGTGGGGCACTCCAGGGATAGATCTCTTTGCAGCCCCAGACAATCACCAACTTCCTCTCTTTTGTTGCAGACCCCCAGTCTTGGGCTCAGTCCCTGTGGAAGCTCTGACTCTGAACTGGGAAGGGAAATTCCTGTATGCCTTTCCTCTACTGCTCAAAGTTTTAGTCAGGATAAGGTCACAACCTTGCAAAGTGATTCTGATTGCACCAGATGGGCCAGACAGCCTTGGTACCCTGTGTTGCTGTCCCTAGCAGTCCATCTTCCCCTGTCTCTTCCCAGGAATTACAACCTGTTAGCCTCCTCTCTGGGGCGGATTTGGTACCCCAATCTTCAGTCTCTCAATCTCAACGCTTGGCTCTTGAAGAGTTAGAGTATGCAGATTTGCATCCATCTCAGGGAGTTCTGGATATTCTCAAAACCTCTCGAAAGCCCACCACTAGAAAAACCTGTAACTCCAAATGGAAGAGATTCCGCATTTGGTGTGCCAAGAAACATATTTCCCTAGACACTGCTGAATTGCCTACAGTTCTGGATTATATGGTCCATCTGAATGGCTTAGGTCTCAGACCAGCTACTGTCAAGGTGCACTTGTCAGCTGTTTCTGCTTTTCTGTCAGTGGGGAAGTCTTCCTCACTATCATCTCATCCTGTGTTCTTTAAATTTTTTAAAGGATTGCTTCATACCAGTCCTCCCTTTAGAGACACTGCCCCTGCCTGGGATTTAAATGTTTGCATTGCTCAATTTATGCAACCTCCCTTTGAACCTATGTCCTCAGCAGAGCTTAAGTACTTGACTTGGAAAACTGTGTTTTTAGTAGCCATTGCCTCTGTCAGACGTATCAGTGAATTGCAAGCCCAGTCAGTGGAACCTGATTTTATCTCCTTTCATAGGGATAAAGTGGTCCTTAGAACCAATAGAAGGTTCTTGCCCAAAGTGGTTTCAGATTTCCACTTGAATCCGTCTGTCTGTCCCTGTTTTCTTCACCGATCATTCTTCTTCAGGAGAGAGGAGGCTACACAGTTTAGATGTTAAAAGGGCCCTTAGCTACTATATAGAGCGTACTAAGGGTCACAGGTTTGATTCCCTCCAGTTGTTAATCACTTATGGAGAAGTGGGAAAGGGCAAACCTGCCACCAAGAGAAATATTGCCAGGTGGTTTGTGTCTTGTATACAATTCTGCTATGAGAAACTAGGAAAAATTTCACCCTCAGGCCTGAGGGCTCATTCAACCAGAGGTACAGCTGCTTCCCTGGCTGCTGCCAGGGATATTCCTCTATTAGAAATTTGTCAAGCAGCCACCTAGAAAACAGTCCATACCTTTACCAAGCATTACTCTGTGGATATCCAGGCTAGGAGTGATGCTCGGTTTGGTACAGCAGTACTTCAGAGCCTATTCCCAAAGTAGGTTCTGTCCCTCCTCCATGGAGGTACTGTTTGGTAGTCTGCAATAGTTAGAATACAACAAGACTTCATGTTGTTTGAAGGAAAAAATTACTCACCTTAGTAATTATGTTTCTTCTAATGGAGTCTTGCTGTATTCTGACCTCCCTCCCTCCCTGCCTCCCCTCTCAGAACCTGTTTTTGGGAAGTGGGTGGACAGGTGCAGTGTTGCACCTCAGGGGTGCCCCTTTTACATCCTCTTCTTTTTGTTTGGGTGTTTGTTTTATTATTATTCTTATTTGGGTTGGTTTTTGGTTTTGGGTTTCCTGACTTGAGTCTTCCTTGGGAATCCAAAACTTTTTGTTGCCAGTTGACTAGTAAAAATTTTACAATTTCCTCGTAGGATAGTTAGTGAGTTTTTGCTCGTAAGAATCTGATGGTTGGATTTCAAAGGGCTCCAAACAGAGACCTCAACCGAGCTCGAGCTCAGCATTCTATGCTCTGCATAGAAAGTTAACCCGTTGTTCTCCGGAGCAGTTTAAAGGCCTGGGCTAACTGCTATAGTCAGAATACAGCAAGACTCTATTAGAAGAAAGATAATTACTAAGGTGAGTAATTTTTTCTTTTTTCACATTCAAGATATGGAATGTTTATCATGGAATGTTTACCATGGAATACATGGATTCAGAATTCTACCATGGAATACATGGATTCAAAATTCTGCTTGGTTCCACTGGCAGAATGTTTCTCTCCTAACACACTGTACACACAGGCCTAGATATTCAAAGGGATTGCACCTGGCGCAACTGAGGTGCACCAGTGCAACCCCGGAAATGCACCCTGGGGCAGTATTCAAAAGGGGTAATTGCACAGTGCAATTCCCCATGCGCCGGGGCGCCAAGATAATGTATGCGCCACATCTGCAGGGGGCGTACCTATTCATATGTGGCACATTCCGATATTCAGCCTAGGATATGCAGTGCATATGCTGGCACAACCCCGAGATGTGCAGCATACTGGTGCACAAGGTTGAGCCCACAAAATATGGCTCAAATGGTGGCCACCCTTAGGCGAGCTGCCATAATGCAAGGCGTGTCACAGCAGCCGCGAGCCGTGGGTGGCCTCCCCCTTCCAGTACACTGGGCACAAGCACCCATACATGTCTCTGGTGGTCCAGTGGTGCCCCCTCCCTTCCCAACACCCTGATCATCATGATCAGCTTAATTATGTTTCCCTGGTGGTCCAGTGGATCCCCCCTCCCTGCCCACATCACTTATCACCGTAATGTCATAATTAAAATAGCCCTGGTAGTCCAGTGGTTTCCTCTCTCCCTGCCTGTACCTCTGATCACTCATCAGTTGTAGTCATATTGCCCTGGTAGTCTAGTGGTAACCCCCTTCCTGCCCATAACCTCAATCACCCACAACACAAGAACAGTTTATCCCTAGTAGTCTAGTGGTAACCCCCACCCCGCTCGTAACCCCAATCGCCCGTAATCACTTCAGAAAGAACACCCTGGTGGTCCAGTGGCACCCCACCCTCCACCCACAGGACCCCCTGCCCACCCAGCTTCCCCGTCATCGGTGGGTAGCAGCAAACCCGCCCACATACCTCCACGGCTGCCTGCCGAATGACAGCTTACAGTACAGCTACAAACCCATTGGTCCACACTCTGGATCAATGGGCTTGTAGTGCATATTGTACTAGTCATTCACAAATATGTGAATGAATGACTTCAGCAGGGGGTCCTGTGTGGGTGGGAGGATGGGCTGCCACTGGACCACCAGGGTGTTCTTTCTGACGTGATTACGGGTGATCGGGGTTACGAGCGGGGTGGGGGTTACCACTAGACTACCAGAGATAAACTGTTCTTGTGTTGCGGGTGAATGGGGTTACGGGCACAGAGGGGGTTATCACTAGACTACCAGGGATAAAATGTACTAGTATTGCGTGCGATCGGGGTTACAGGCAGGGAGTGGGTTACTACTAGACTACCAGGGCAATATGACTACAATTGACGAGCGATCAGAGGTACGGGCAGGGAAGGGGGAACCACTGGACCACCAGGGCTATTTCAATTATGACATTACGGCGATTGCTGGTGCGGGCAGGGAGGGGGGGACCCATTGGACCACCAGGGAAACATAATTAATCTGATCACAGCGATTGGGGTGTTGGGAGAGGAGGGGGGTACCACTGGACTCACAGGGATATGAAACTGTGTACTGTTCCACGATAGGAGGGTCAGGATGGGGAGGGGGTACTACAGTGGTCCCTGGTACAGGGACCACATGCTGTGCAGGGCGCCTGGTGCATTTCGCTGGCCAGCCCTACACAACACATGCAAATGGGACCATAATGACATGCAAATGGCCCCATTTTTGCGTTTCATTTATTATGGCCTCATTTGCATATTGCTGGCTGAATATCAAGAATTTGCACACAGCGTAACTCTGTTATACTGGTGCAGTTCCCATTCCTGGTATTCAGCCCTGTCTGGAGGGGGGGGGGGATATGTCAGCGCATCATATTTGCACAGTGCACATTACCTGATATATTCAGAGGAGATGTGCCATACCTTATCTCTTCTGAATATATCCCTTAGGTGCACCAGCGCAACTTAGTTGTGCTGTGCCACCACATGCACCATTGCCAGGTGCAATTCTGAATATCGGGGCCACAGACAACAAAGGCCTTTGTTATAGCCAGAGACTCAGTTATCTCACTGTCAGGGCAAGAAGAAGAGAATTCCCTGATGAGCAGGTAAAGATAGAAGGGTGATTTTTTTCACTGTCAGCAAAGAAACAATTTTAGTGAAAACTATACACAATACTTATTGTTTCTAATTTATGTATGTAAGGAGAGTGTGATAATCAGGTAAACAACATTTAATTAATTTTTTTTAATTTTTATTTAGG
Organism: Neoceratodus forsteri; assembly: GCA_016271365.2. Classification (NCBI taxonomy): domain Eukaryota; kingdom Metazoa; phylum Chordata; order Ceratodontiformes; family Ceratodontidae; genus Neoceratodus; species Neoceratodus forsteri. Next base: position 386,419,879 of record CM057450.1, read on the forward strand.
ACAGTTTTATTTTCAGGGCCCAGCTGAAGTTTTTGTTACAGTGTAAAGGTAGCCATGTTTGTGGTGGCAGATCAGATCTTCCTGGACATAAAGTCTCCACCACTCATTCACACTGATGGGATCTACGCTGGAGGTGCTAGGACCCAGCATGAGCAAACTTTTTGCAGGAGGGTCGGTGCCAGAGATGGAGCCACGAGGAGCGGCACCGCGAGCCTCAGTTCATGCAGCAATGACTTTCTCAGGGTCGACCCTCCAACCGCCTTAGTTCCTTTTTTCCTGCCATCGAGTGCGCTACAGTGACAACGTCGCTCGCCCTCCGGGAGTTAAACTTCAAACTAGCAGCATAGTTTTCAGTTTTTTATTTTGTAGTATTTCTTGAAATAAAGCACAGCTTACTATAATTTATTATAAGAAAGAAGTCTCAGCCTACATTGATGGAGTCGACCATGAGCGGATCAGGCGACAGTAGGGAGACTTCGTAAGAAAGTTGTTCAGTCAGCTGGGCGGGGTCTGGTCCGTCGCCCTCTCCGGAGAGAGGGTCTGACAGTGGACAGTCCAATGCCCGGGGGGAAGGGTGGTTCTCCCCAGAAGCATAAAAGAAAACGGTCTCATTCTCTGCACCGTTCAGCCTCGAGCACTTCTTCGACCCGTAGGTCCAGAAAGAGAAGGCATCACTCGAGGTCGCCTTCTGGTATGTCTGCGCATCGACGATCGGTCATTGGAGTCAGTTGCTGGTCTTCTCCAGAGTCAACGGTTTCTGTCTCCAGTCTCTGACCTCTTCGACATTGGAGCCCTTCCCCGTCTTACGGTAAGGCTTCAGATGAGCAGTTTTATCAGTGGGCCGCTCTGATGGAGCAGTGGGCTTGGAGGTTGGTCCAGTTGCCTGGCCCGGTCACTCAGGGGCCTTCGGACTCTTCGGGTGATCGGATAGAGCGGTTGGGCCTCCCTAGTCGCGTGGCGCCTTCTTCGGTGCCATAGACTCCACGCTCAGGTGTTTTCTCCCCTCACATGGCTGTGTCACAGGGGGCCACACAGATGCCTCTTTCTCCTGCTTCTTTTGCCTCAAATCTTAGTTTATGGGGCCCTGCGTTGGTTTTGTGCCATCAGCATCAATGGGTTGCTCAGCGCCGTCCTCTGTGTCGATGCATCCATTGGCGCCATCGTCGGCGCCATGTGGCTTTAGGCACCATCCTCAGCACCATGTGGCTTGTTGGCGCCGACCTTGGTGCCGTGTGACTTGTCAGTGCCGCCCTCAGTGCCATGTGGCTTTTTGGGGCCATCGGGCTTGTCGGCGCCTTCCTTGGCACCGGCGGCTCTGTCAGCACCATGCGCTGTGCTGGGCCAGGCTGCACCATGCTCTTCTTCAGCGCCGAGACTTGGTGTGAAGTCTTCCAGTCTCCAGGGCTCCTCAACTCCGAACCCCTTTCCCCCCTATTTTCCTTCTGATTTTCACTCCTTTCATGTGTATATAGTCCCTCCTGGGCTGTCAGGAGATGATATTGAGCCTGACCCAGACCTTAGGCTGGGTAATGACGTGGAAAGATCAGGATCTAATCCTGGTGCAGAGCCTGTGGTCGAGGACCTGTCATTTAAGTCTCTGCTGAAAAATTTGAATTCCACTCTTTCTCTCCAGACTATGGATATCGATCCTGGGAAGCTTTTAAGACTCCAGCACCTTCTTGTTCCGGACATCCCTATGGATTTAATTCCCTCAGTACAGCCCTCATTTGAGACGCTTTCTCAAATGGTGTGGAATAATCTTGCTGTCATTCCTTCTGTGGCTAAGTCCATAGATAGGAAGTATGCTGCTCCCAAGGATTGACCCATCTTGGCCTCTCAAGCTTTTGTGGATTCTATTGTAGTCTTGGCAGTGAATGATAAGGTCGTCCTTCCTCAGACTACTACAACTTGACCTATAAACAAAGAATCTCATAAGATAAACACTTTAGGTAAGAGAGTCTTTGCTGCATCCACCCTGGGTATGCGTATTGCCAGCTACCAGGGCTATTTCTCTCAATATGAGTATATTCTTTGGCACTCACTCAAACAAATGGTTGAAGCTCTACCAGAGTCGGACGCTAATTCAGAGCTTCTTCAAACCATAACCAGGGGTATTGAGTCCAACAACTAACAGGTTAAAGCAGCTATGGACGTTTTCGATACTGCCTCCTGAGCGGCGGCGGCGGGCATTTGTACCCACCGTCATTCCTGGCTGCGCACTTCCAGCTTCACGAATGACTCCCAGCAACAGGTCATGGTGTTGCCTTTTCACGGTGTGTATCTCTTTGGTCCTCAAGTAGAACAAGCTCTAGAGGCCACACAAAAGACCAGATCGGCCATTAAATTAGCTCGACCTGCTCCTGCCCCTTCTCGGAGGGGGTGTTAATAAGCACCAATTTCACAACCGTCAATCCTTTTGAGGCAAAGGCAGAGGAGGTTTTAATAAAAGCCAAGCCCCTCAGCCTCAAAAGAAAACGCAACAGAAAGCACAAGGGCCCAAAGTGCCCAGTGCCGCCTTCTGAGTTTCTGGCCCAAGTCCCACCTCAGCTGCCCGAGGGGGACTCCTTCATAGCAGCGGGAGGTCATCTGACTCAATTCTACAACCAGTGGAAGTCTATAACATCGGACAAATGGGTCCTCCGGATAATCCGCGAGGGATATTCCCTCAATCTTTCAGAGAACCCTCTGGATTGTCCCCCCAAACGGCAGCCAAAACTGTCAACTCTTCAGTCAGAACTCGCCTCCGCGATACAAGGCATTCTGAACAACAGGGCAGTAGATGTAGTTCCACTGAATCAATGGAACACAGGGTTCTATTCCCATTACTTTCTAGTTCCAAAGAAAACTGGGGGCATGTACCCCATTTTGGACCTGAGAAAATTGAACAAATTTCTTCCCAAAGAGAAATTCAAAATGATATTGCTAGGAACCCCGTTACCTTTGCTCCATCAACACAACTGGTTAGCTTCCCTGGACATGCAGGATGCTTACCAACATATTCCTGTTCACCCAAGGCATCACAAATACCTGAGGTTCGTGGCTTTGGGCCAACATTATCAGTTCAGAATCCTGCCCTTTGGGCTATCCTCGGCGCCGCAAGTTTTTACAAAGTGTTGTGCAGTTCTCGCAGTGCACCTCAGAAAGATCGGAATACAAGTGTTCCCATATCTGGATGACTGACTTCTAGCAAGCCCTTCCAAGCAAGGAACTCTCGATGCTGTAGCCACGGCTTCAGACTTCCTCACGTCCATGGGAGTCCTGCTAAATCTCAAGAAATCGCAGTTGCAGCCCTCCCAGAAGCTCCTTTTCATAGGAAATCTTCTGGACACCTCCTGTGTGAAAGCTTTTCTACCAGAGGACAGAAGGAGCAATATCCTAGAGATGGCCCGATACATCAGAGAGAACAGCTCAGTTTGAGCTATCTCGATGCAACAGATGCTGGGTCTCATGGTATCCTTGGTGTTCACTGTACTGCTAGCATACCTCTACATGAACATCTCTCAATGGATGCTCAGTACTCATTGGTCCCTGACCACTCACCCTCAGACCTTTCTCATCAAGATGACAAAACCTCTGAAGAGGTCACTCACCTGGTGGTCGCAAGAGGACAATCTTCTGGAAGGGTATCCCTTTGCTCCTCTGGATCATCAGATTTCCATTAACACGGATGCGTCCCTATTGGGGTGGGGAGCTCACTGTCAGAATCTCCACACCCAAGGTATGTGGACTCAGGACGAGTCCCAGCTTCACATAAATGTTTTAGAAATGAGAGCCGTCCTTTTTGCAGTCTGGGCTTTGAAGGACATTCTCTGTCACAAGAACATTCTCCTTCAAACGGACAACAAAGCAGTGATGTATTACATCAACAAGCAGGGCGGTGCTCACTCACCCTTTATGTAGGGAAGTGATGAGAGTGTGGGAATGGTGCTTGGAGCACAAGGCTCTAATTTGAGCAGTCTACCTGCTGGGAGTGCAGAACAAACTGGTAGACCGTCTCAGCAGAACAGAGACAGATCCTCACGATCTCTCGACTCAACCGTGGTTCAGTCACTGTTCACGGAGTGGGGAACTCCAGACCTGGACCATTTTGCATCCCCACTCAGCACAAAACTGCCTCTCTTCTGCTCCAGAAATCCAGGGCCTGGCATTTTCTGCCAGGATGCGTTCAGCCTGCAGTGGACAAAATGCTTTCTGTATGCCTTTCTGCCTCTTCTTCTAATTCAGAGGGTACTTCTCAAGTTTGAGTCCCAAGGGGACAAAATGATCCTCATTGCTCCCTTCTGGCCTTGACAAATATGGTTTCCATTACTCAACAGTATGTTGAAAACCCCTCCGAAAGCGCTTCCCTTTCAGATGAACCATCTGACTCAGGGGCCTGTGATCCATCCAATCTGAGATCGCTTCACCTTCCCACTTGGCTCCTGAAGAGATAGAGGTGAACAGGTTCAATGTCTCTCGTAGAGTTTCAGATATTCTTCTGGCTGTGCACAAGCCGGCCACTAGGAAAACTTACACAGCCAAATGGAAGCATTTTTCTCTCTGGTGTGCAAAATCCTCTTTGAATCCTTTTTTATGCCCACCCAATAAAGTTCTAGAGTACCTTTTAGACCTCTCAAATTCAGGTCTACAATATGCTACAGTCAAAGTTCACCTTTGTGCCATTTCAGCTTATCATGAACCAGTACTTTCCTTGTCACTGGCTCAGTTACCTGTCGTTAAGAGGTTTCTTGAGGGAATTCTGCATACCAGACCTCCTATCAGATGTCCAGTCGCAGCCTGGGACATTAATCTTGTACTAGACATGCTCACTTGAAAGCCTTTCAAGCCTCTAGCTTCCTGTGAGCTGAACTTTCTCACTTGGAAAACAGCCTTCCTGGTGGCCATTACCTCGGCCCACAGGATTTCTGAGATACATGCCTTGGTCACAGACCCTCCATATATTGCGTTTCATAAAGACAAAGTTCTTAGGACCCATCCTAAGTCTCTGTCTAAGGTTGTTTCAGAATTCCATCTAAACCAACCTTTGATCCTACCTACTTACTTTGCGAACTTCCAAAATGAAGGGGAGCGTACCCTTCATTCTTTGAATGTCAAAAGAGCCCTGCGTTTCTGTTTAGATAGAACAAAAGAAATTTGCAAAGCTCAACAGCTGTTTGTTTCCTTCAACGAGACCCAGCTAGGTCAGCCTGTAGCTATCAGATGCATTTCAGCATGACTGGTGGCATGCTTTCGCCACTGTTATTCCATGGCGCTGGTTAAGCTGGAGGGCAGAGTGTACGCTCACTCTACTAGAGCAGTCGCGGCATCCCTGACGGAAATCCACAATGTGCCCATTGCAGATATTTGCAATGCAGCTACCTGGAGCTCAGTGCATACTTTCGTCAAGCACTATGCCCTGGATGTCCATGCCAGGTGACATATTTCGTTTGGCAGAACCATCCTTAATGGACTTCTGTCCTAAATTGTGAGCTCTTGGTCTCTCCTGCCGCCCTCTCTGGGGATTATTAGCTCGGTACTCTTCCCATCATTGTGAATGAGTGGCTGAGACTTTATGTCCAGGAAGATATGTAAATTACGTACCTACCGTAATTCTTGATCTTCTTGGATGAAGTCTGCACCACTCATTCACACACCCACCCACCATCCCCCGAACTCACCTCTGTTGTTGGTCTTCACTCCCTCAATCTTTAGGCTGTGAAGACTTCTTTCTTTGACCCTTCTTATACGGGTCTTCCGGACTATTTTATGCCTGTTTTTTTGTCAGGCTATCCTTCTAGGTTAATTACGCTGCACCTCCTCGGAAAAAAAGTACTGAGGCGGTTGGATGGTCGACGCTGAGATAGTCATTGCTGCATGAGCCGAGGTTCGCGGCGCTGCTCCTCACGGCTCCATCTCTGGCGCCGAGCCTCCTGCAAAAAGTTTGCTCCGCTGGGTCCTAGCGCCTCCGGTGTAGATCCCATCAGTCTGAATGAGTGGTGGAAACTTCATCCAAGAAGATAAAGAATTACGGTAGGTACTTAATTTCCATTTCTGGCTGTAGGGGGCTAACAGAAATCCCTGTGTTCCAAATGGCCATTGATCAGGGTTCCAGACTCTTCGCTGCTGAGCAGCCCTTTTTTTTAACCATGTGTAAACCATATTTTACACATAAATAAGAACCAATCAGATTACTGGATTTTACCCTGCCATTTTATAAGAAGTGTTATGTTACAGAAAGGGCGGTGGAACTGTGGAACAGTCTACTAGATGAAGTGATGAGAGTAAAAACTATTAATGGTTTCAAGCATAGTTGGGACAGAGTGATGGGTATAGTGGGTACTCGGAGTGATAGAAACTCTGAGGGAAATTGGGGAGTGGATGGGGAGGGCTAGGAACCTGGATGGACATTACATGCCAGGGTTAGATAGGGAGCCATGGGCAGACAGGATGGACCACTGGTCTTTTTCCATCATCACTGGCTATGTTTCTGTGTTTCTTATGACTTGCCGACCAGTTTCCTTCAACTCACAGAGAGGCAAGGAGCGTGGGCCTTTTCACAACTCTGAGCTTGGTACTCTGACCCATTAGTGGAAATCAATGGTGAAGATTAATTTTTAGAAGATATTACAATTATATACTTACCATAATTATTTTATCTTCTAAGAATATCTTCACCATTTATTCTTCCCCCACCCACCATGTCACGATATAAAAATTATGATCATATGATAACAGTCACTGTAATACTGCGATTGCCATTTTTTTTTTTAAACCAGAAGAGAGACACTAAGCTGAAAGCTTGTTTACAGGTGCGACCTGGGAGCATAAGAAAGTTAAGTGACTTGCTCAGGGTCACACAGTATGCAAGTGGGGGCTGTGGGATTCAAACCCAGGTCTCCAGTTTTGCAAAGTCTTATACCATGCATCACAGTTATCACGATCTCAGAAATTGCCCATGGTATGAATACCGTGATTTCTAATAATGTGGTATACCGTAAAACCTGTATACCGTGACACTCCTACACTCACCATCCCTGGGATCACTGCAGTATGGTTGTGTTTGTCTTCACCCTTTATATCTGGTTTGGGCTACGAAGACACTGTTTTACTGGATTTGGTAGCCCTTCTAATAAGGGCCAAGGCTGTCTTATGCCCATAGGTTAAGTGCATAGGTTCTTGTTAGGTAATGCTGTCCTCCCCAGTGAATAATATACATAGATACATACATAGATACATAGACAGTGTCGGCAGATAAGGGCCTATGGCCCACCCAGTCTGCCCATTTAAGTTTGTAAGTTCAGTTTATGTTTTCCAGGAAGTCTGTTGCCCCTTAACCCTGACCTCCAGAATTCCTTTATGTCTATCCCATGCATTCTTAAATCCCGTGATTGTTTCAGCCCCCACCACTTCCTCTGGCAGGGTGTTCCACTTGTCCACCACCCGTTCTGTGAAGAAATTCTTCCTCACGTTTCCTCTGAATCGTCCTCCCTCCAACTTCATCCCATGCCCTCTAGTCCTGGAACATCTTTTTCGCTTAAAAATAGTGCATTCCTGCACCCTGTTCCTCCCTGTAAGATACTTGTATGTCTCTATCATATCCCCTCTCTCCCTCCTCTCCTCCAGGGAGTACATGTTCAGTGCCTTCAACCTGTCCTCATAGGACTTGTGATGCAATCCATATACATATACATATACATATACATATACATATACATATACATATACATATATATATCCATATACAGAGGTGGTTGGGGGCTGACGCTGCAGTAAACCAGTGACCATGTGCGCTGATGCCTGACATTGCAAGTGCATGCTGCTTGCAACAGCACCAGCCCCCTGAGAAGTTCTGGCTCCCGCTGGGTCCTGGCACATCCAGATTAAACCCCCTAGTGTGACTCTATGGTGATGATATTCTCCAAAGATGAAGAATTATGGTAAGTACGTAATTGTAATTTCCTTCTCACAGGGACCAACAGGGCTACCTTAAGCAGTTTTATAGTTGTTATGCTGCTCATTACCTGCTAGCTTTACTCCTCGGTAAAAAAGGTATTAAGGTGGTTGGGGGAGGTTGCTGCTGTTTAGCAGCAGGCATGTGCAGGAGGCGTACGTGTGGCAATATACCTGGTCGCCAGCTCTAAAAAGTTGTGACTCCCACAGAGTCATGGTGCCTTTGGCCCTAAGACCAGAATGTGGTACTGTATGGAGAAGATGTTCAAGAATGTGTATAGTTACAGTTAAGTACAGTAACTTCTCTGTACTGTACCTTTCAGTAAGACTCAGAGTACATTAGAATAGTACAGCTTACCATCTGAAACAGTAAAAAGAAATTGTGTCAAGCCTTGACACTGAAAGAGAGAGAGAGAGAGAGAGAGAGAAGGAAAATGCGCACTAATTCGTAGGGCTGTGCAGAATGTTCAGATTCTGACGGACTGGAGTTCCGCAGAATTCCGTTGGTAGTGGGATTCCAACATTTGCATGCAAAATAGATCTTCTTGGACCTTATCTTCACCATTGATTCACACTGCTGGGTTCAAGCCGGAGGTGCTGGGACCTGTGGGAGCCAAAAATCTTCAGGAGGACTGGCGCCGAGGCAGGCTGCGTGCATGTGCGACAACGCAAGACTAGCTCGTGCTACATAGCTTATCTCAGCAATGGCCCTCAACCCCCTCAGTTCCTCTTTTTCTGCTGTCGAGTGTGCGTCAGTTATGACATCTCTCACCCACCGGGAGTCAGATCTTTACATCTGTACAACAACAGCGTTTAGTTCGTTCAACTTTTCAGATAGTGTTAGTTAATTTTCTGTCAGTTTAAAAAAAAAAAGTGGGTTTTCGTCAGTTTCTTCTCAGCCCAACCGAGCAATGGCCTTGACCATGGACGGTGATGATAGGGAGTCTCTTTACGAGTGCTGCGGGGCTGTGTCCAGTTGCTTCCCTCTCTGTGGGAGGGTCCCAACCACAGGCAGTCCTCTGTTCGGGAGGGAGGGAGGACAGTCCTCCCGTAAACACAAAAAGAAATGGGCCTGTTCCTGATCTACGTCAGGGACCCAGCACTGCTAGACCTTGGGTTCTTCCTTTTCCAGTTGGAAGGGGAAGAAATGGTACCGCTCTGTCGCCCTTTGGTACGTCTGTTAAGAGATCTTGTACATCTGGGAACAGAAGGCTTTCGCTGGCATCATCGATTTCTCTGGTGTCTTCTGTTCATGGTTGTTCCAGGTTTCGGGCCTGGAGTCCCTCTCTGTCCTCTTTTGGGGACTGCGGTGGGCAGTTTCACCACTGGGCAGTTCTTCTGGAGCAGTGGGTACAGCGTCTGGCCCATTTGCCCCTCCCTGCAGATCCAGTGCTGAGGCCCTCAGGCCTAGGCTTCTCAGAATTGCAGTTGGAGCATTCAGGCCAGGCAGTTCGTTTGCCTCCACAAATGGATCCAGATGCTTTGACGGTGACCATGCCACTGATGCCAGTTCCGTGTGTCACCCTCCCTCACTCTGGCTCTTCACAGGAATTACCATGGTTACCTTCTCCAGTCACTTTGGTGCCGGTTGGGGCTTTTGGTCCAAAGTCGCCTCTGGTTTTGCTTGACTTGGATTCTTTGGCGGCACCACTTCTGGTGCTGGATCCGGTGCTGGCCCTGGTGGTCCCAGTGTTGCCTGTCTATCCAACTCCTAGACCTGGGTGAGGCCTTGCAAGGTCCACTCCTTTCCCAGCTCCTCCTCTTGAGGGGGATTTGGAGGAAGACATGTCTGACCATGACCTCATTCTTTCTGAGGGTGGCGATGATGACACTTTTTACAGCCTAGAGATCCAACCTCTAGCACCTACTTCTGTCCCTCAAGAGGACCCCTCTTTTCAGATGTTACTGAGAAACATGCAGGCTACTCTTGAAACTTCTACCCTTGACCCAGCTAAGCGGCTGCATCTCGAGACTTTATTGAGAAATATGCAGGCTACTCTAGCTCTTGAGACTTCGGCCCTTGACCCCCACAAGTGGTTGTATCTCAAGTGGCCTCACATTCCTAACATTTCAGTTAACCTCATGCCTCCTGTTCCTCCAGTCTTTGAGACCTTTTTGGAGGCTGTGTGGACTAGGCCTGCTTTCATTCCTTCTGTCTGTAAGACGATAGACCATACATATATTCCTCATAAGGACAGACCAATTTTGGCTTCCCAGCTTATTGCAGATAAAATTGTTATCCTTGCAGAAAATAAGGCCGTCTTTCTTAAAGAGCTTATGGCACACCCTATTAATAAGGAATCTATTAAAGATTGATACTATGGGGAAAAGGGCTTTCTCAGCAGCCATTTTGAACATGCAATTAGCCAGTTATCAAAGACATATCTCTCAGTATGAGTATACCCTCTGGACCTCCCTTAAGTCTCTGGCAGAGTCCTTACCAGAGTAGGATACTAAACAGAACATCCTTCAGACTATCACTCATGGTATAGAGTCCAACAGTCATCAGTTAAAGGTGGCCATGGATGCATATGACACTGCTTCTTGTGCTGCCGCTGCCAAAATCTGCATAAGAAGACATTCCTGGCTGCGGACCTCAGGATTTTCCACTGACACTCAGTAGCAGGTTATGAATGTCCCCTTTGATGGCACTTACTTGTTCGGCCAGCAGAAGGAACAGTCTCTCCAGGCCTTTCAGAAGACTAGGACAGCCATAAAATATGCTAGACCGGCCCCTTCACATCCTCAAAGAGGAAGAGGCTGTCAATTCTTTCTTAACAGGCAGTCTTTTTGTGGAAGAGGCAGAGGAGCACCACCCAAGCATCAGTCTCCTCAGCCACAAAAGAAAATGCAGCAGAAGGCACAGGCCCCAAAAACGCCCAGTGCCACCCTCTGAGTCTCCAGCCCAGGCTCTGCCTCAGCTGCCCAAGGTGGATATCTCCTCCCTGGTGGCCATTGGAAGTCCATCACCACAGACAATTGGGTTTTAAGGATCATCCAGGAGGGGTACCTACTGAACTTCGTAGAAATACCCCCTGAACTATCTACCCAAGAGGCAACACTCTCTAGCTGCTTCCCAGATGGTCCTTCTCACTTCAGAGATAGTGGGCCTTCTGAGAAACAGGGCAGTGGAAGTAATGCCACCAGCGGAACACAGCACAGGCTTCTACTCCTATTACTTTCTGGTTCTAAAAAAGACAAGTGGTAAGTGCCCCATCCTGGGCCTCAGAAAGCTGAACAAGTTTCTGTACTGTGAGAATTTCAATATGGTATCCTTAGGGACCCTTCTTCCACTTTTCAAGCCACAGGACTGGTTAGCATCCTTGGACATGCAAGACACCTACCAGCACATTCCAGTACATCCAAGCCACCACAAGTTCCTATACTTTGTGGCCTTGAACCAGCACTATCAATTCAGAGTCCTGCCCTTTGGGCTTTCCTCGGTGTCTCAAGTCTTTACAGAGTGCTTTGTAGTTCTTGCAACGCACCTTTGAAAGCTTGGGCAACAGGTCTTCACTTAGCTGGATGACTCTCTCCTAGCAAGAAGAGGCAGTGACCACAGCAACTCAGTTCCTGACCTCCATGGGGGTCCTACAGAACCTGGAGAAGTCACAGCTTCGACCTTCGCAGCAACTTCTTTTCATAGGGGCCCTCTTGGACACTACCAAGGCAAGGGCCTTTCTCTCAGAGGACAGAAGGAGCGCCATCTTTCAGATGTCACATTTCATCATGGAGAACACCACCATGTGGGCTTACTCCATGCAACGGATGTTAGGCCTTATGGTCTCTTCAGTCTTTGCAATGCCTCTGGCATGGTCGCACATGAGAACCACTCAGTGGATGCTCAGTACAGAGTGGTCTCCGACAATGCATCCTCAATCTCACTGCATCAAGGTGATGATGCCCCTGTGTCAGTCGTTTGCATGGTGGATGCAGGAAAACAGTTTTCTTCAAGGTCTCCCCTTTGTTCCACCAGAATCACAGATAACTCTCACCACAGATGCATCTCTTCTCAGGTGGGGGGGGGGCCTCTTTGTCAGGGCCGTCACACCCAGGGAATCTGGACTCAGATGGAATTTCATATCATATCAGTCATATCAATCCATATCAGTGTTCTGGAGATGAGAGCAGTCCTTTACACCCTTTGAGCTTTGGTAGACTGGGTCCATCACATGGTAATCCTTCTGTAGATGGACAACAAGTCGGTGATGTATTACATCAACAAGTGGGGGAGCACACTCCTACCCCCTTTGCAGGAAAGCTATGAGAGTATGTGAGTGATGTTTGGAGTAGACTGCTCTGATTCAAGCAGTTTACCTGCCAGGTGATCAGAACAATCTGGCGGACCAACTCAGTCGGACAGAAGCAGATCCTCCCGAGTGGTCATTAGCACCAGATGTCATGCAGTCTCTCTTTGATGAGTGTGGAATCCCAGAGGTGGACCTTATTGGGTCCCTGCTCAGTGCAAAACTGCCTCAATTCTGCTCCAAAAATCCAGAACCTGGCATTTTTTTTGTCAGGATGCATTTAGGCTGGGGTGGACAAATTGCTTTCTATTGATATTTCCTCCACTTCTGCTGGTTCAAAGGGTACTACTCAGGCTGAATGCCCATGGGGGCAAAGTAATTCTGATTGCCCCATTTTGGCCACAACAGATTTAGCTTCCTTTAATCAACAAGTTGTCAGTGGCACATCCAAGGCCTTTACCTCTACAGATGGACCTTCTGACTCAGGAATCCCTAGTCCATCCCAATCTACATTCCCTTCGTCTTCATGTTTGGCTCCTGAGGAAATAGAAGTGAGCAGGTTGGAGATCTCTCAGAGGGTCTCTGAGATTCTCCTAGCTGCCTGTAAGCCCTCTACCAGAAAGACTTATACAACCAAATGGAAGCTCTTATCAGAATGGTGCACCAAGTCCCATATGGATCCATTCCGATGTCCACCAGACAAAGTTTTGGAGTATTTACTGGATATCTCTGATGCTGGACTACAGTACTTCTCTGTGAAGGTTCACCTTTGTGCTGTCTCGGTCTATCTTGAGCCAGTCCAGAACCTTACTCTAGCTCAATTGCCTCTCTTCAAAACATTCTTAAAAGGCATCCTGCACACAAAGCCCCCAGTATGGAAACCTGTCGCTCCTTGGGATGTCAACCTTGTGCTGGACATGCTCACCCATAAGCCTTTTGAGCCACTGGCTATGTATGATATTAAGTTCATTACTTGGAGGACCACATTTTTGGTGGCCGTCAGCTCTGCCCTTAGGGTCTCTGAGATACATGCTTTGGTCACAGACCCTTCTTATACAGTCTTCCATAAAGACAAAGTGGTCCTCCACACACAGCCCAAGTTTTTGCCTTAGGTGGTGTCAGAGTTCCATTTGAACCAATCCTTGGTACTGCCCACATACTTTCCTAACTTCCAGAACCAGGGAGAGCACACCCGCCACTCTCTGGATGTTAAACGAGCCCTCAGATTGTACATCAGTAGAACTAGGGACATCCATCAGTTAAGCAGCTTTGTCTCCGTCACCCCAAACCGGCTAGGTCAGCTGGTTACAATCAGATACATTTCTGCTTGGACAGTGTCTTGCCTACACCACTTCTACTCTATGGTGCAGGTCAAATTGGAAGGCCAAGTTCATGCCCACTCCACCAGAGTGGTTGCAGTGTCCTTGGCAGAAATCCGCTCTGTCCCCATTGCTGATATTTGTGGAGTGGCTACTTGGAGCTCAGCACATACTTTTGTTAAGTGCTACAGTCTGGATGTCCATGCCAGACAGCATGTTTCCTTTGTCAGGACAGTCCTTAATGGACTTCTGTCCTGAGTGTGCTCCATTCCTACTGGCCTGCTTAGGGGATTTTATTTGTCTGAGCTTGGTACTCTAACCCAGCAGTGTGAATCAGTGGTGAAGATAAGGTCCAGGAAGATATGGAAATTATGTACTCACTTTAATTTTTGATCTTCTTGGAGCACCTTCACCACTGATTCACATGCCCACCCACCATCCCCTGAGCTCACGCTCTCTGTTTCCTGGTCTTCACCTCCCTTGTTTTGGTTTGGGATGTGAAGACACTATCCTTGTTGTTGACCCTTCTTACACGGGTCCCAAGGGTTATCTTATGCCCCATTAACTTTAGCGTTTACTTAGTTAGGTTATTGTGCAGCTCCTCAGTAAAAAGGGTACTGAGGCAGTTGAGGGCTGTTGCCAAGATAGGCTATGTAGCATGAGCTAGTCTTTCAGTGCCACACATGTGCGCAGCCTGCTTTTGCGCAGGCCTTCTTGAAGCTTTTTGGCTCCTTCAGGGTCCTAGCACCTGCACCTTGAACCCAGCAGTGTGAATCAATGGTGAAGATGCTCCAAGAAGATCAAGAATTATGGTATGTAATTTCCATTTTTTGTGGATGTATAATCCACACTTTACTAAACTGCAGACTGCTTTTCCGCAGTGCTCAGTAATTCCTTTCTTCAAAGTCTTCTTCATCTTTGAAATAGTTGATTTAAGAAAATAAAAGATGGATAGGCAGATATACAGAGATTTAAAAAGTCAGCCAGCCCCCACAAAAAATGCCTTTAAAAACTTTGTTGGAGACAGTTGCAGAAATCCCGTGTAAGGAACCTATTTTAAGACTCCGAACTAATGGCTTCATTTACTGTGCCCTTAGCTATAATATTAAAAAATGAAACTTGTTTTCAGGTTAACTTGACTTAATAGTTTAAATTGCATTGGCAGTCTGACACTATAATAAGGCAACCAATTTATCATGTCGTTGCTGTACATAAACAGCCATGATGAATTGCTAGTCAGCAAAACACACACTTGTTAATGTGCCTCAAATTAATTTCTGATCCTAATGGCCAGGGGCTTTTCTTTATAGAAATACTGGTCTCGTAAGCTACATATCTTTGTTTTATGCTTCGTTTAACTGAAAGAATGTTATACTCCCTCAGAGTCTTTAAAACCTTTTCAAATAAAAATTTAGCTTACATTGCTGGAGGATGACCCTTATAAAATAGTGAGTCTTTAAATTAAGTTGAGTTTAATTACATCACTATGACAGGAGTGCGTGGTGTCTGTGAAATGCCAGCTATAAAGAACTTATAGTACCCATGGGTCCCGAAGCTAACACTTCTTTGCTCCATCATAGGCTTTAGCTGGGTCTTTGTGAACCAAACTCACTGCTGCAAGTGGGATTAGGGCACATTTTTTTTTGTTTTGCGTAACGGATGTCATAGTATACTATTTGTGGTTAGTGCACATTCCAGCACAGTGAGGTATTATTGTTTCATAGTGCCTGGCCATATTGCCAGATATGTAAGTTTGTTTTACATTTAGGAACAATTCTGCTTCTGTGTTTACTTTAATCAAAGACAGCAACCTTTACATCACTTCCCTGAAAAGGAGTACTTTGATGGTTTGCAGCAACCAAAACCATGTTTTTCTCTTTTATTTTTTTATTTAGTTTTTGTTGACTGGGTAAGTGCACTAGACATATTCTGCCTATTTTCAGGCATGGCCCAGGGGAGGGGGATACAGATGAATGCCAACTGACCTTGAACCAGATTAAGCTGTTGGTGGTATTTTTAGTGAATGAGGGAAATTTGGCCAGGGCACTGGGGAAATTCCCCTACTCTTTTTCGATAAGTGCCATGGGATCTTTAACATCCACCAATACTACCACCAATCCAGGCAGATGGGACCTCGGTTTAACGTCTCATCTGAAAGATGGCACCTCAGAAGTGCAGCACCCCTCTCATGCTGCACTACAGTGTCAGTATTGGGATATTAACCCAAGTGCCAGATGTGGGAACTGAACCCACAGCCCTCTGATCTCCCGGCCTCATAGGCAAGTGTGCTACCTACTGAGCCACTTATCATTATAAAAATCATAGATTTGTTAAGTATTAAATAACTTGTTGTGTAAATCACTTGTCCAGTTGATATTTGGAGAGGAAACCTTTTGTTTCAGAGAATCTTTAAAATACTTTTGTGTAGTACAGTGTTAACATTTGTGTCATATTTTGAGTTTTTGGCAATTTATTGCAAATAAAAACAAATACACACAAATTGCAGTCATTATCGAGGCACTGCAATCATATTTTCAACATAGCTGGTTTACATTATTGCCTCCACAGTGATATTTATGTTTAAATGAAAAGATAGCACATATTTGAATAAAGGGAAGACATCATAAGGGGTATCTTACATTGGTGTAAAATGAATGATGGATGGTCATCCCTCCAGCAACCTTTTCTGTGTACCACATTCTGCCATATAAACAGCTGCAAATTATTTTTTAGAAACTGTAAAAGCAGGCATCTGGTAACAAAAAACAAAAACCAAAAACAAAAACAAAACTGGAGGATCAGCCTGTAAAGAATAACAGCCTACGGAAAGAGATGCCCTCAGAAACCAAGCAGGAGTCTCAAGGTTCAGAAACATTTCTCCACATTCAGTTCCATTAGCTTAGCAGGTCAGATTCCCATTTAAAAGTTACTCGCACCCGAGTCCCGAAACCTGCCAGAAATCTTACTTTTCAACTTTATGAACTCCAATCAGTTCTTTTGACTTGTGTTTTACTGATTATTCAATAATCATGCACAAAGCTTTACATCCCAAGAGGGATAATTATACATCTTCAGCCAAAAAGCATAAGCAATATTTTAGCAGACAGGATTCATGAGCAATCCCTCTACTGTGTGATACTGCAGTTGGGTGGTAAAATCTACAGTATATATAGGCAATAGTCATCACTGAGGTATCATAACACTGAGCTGTGCAATGGCAAATGGAAAACTCTGTATAGTATGTCTTGTACATGAGTTAACTGCAATTGCATACAGTTGCTTATCTCCACAGACTCAGGAAAGTGTACATAATGTAAGATATTTGTTTTTCAATATCAGTACCTGGAACGAGGAAGGCATTAGCATCTCCAAACTACAACTACCAAGGCTATTAAAAACAGCTATTTACAAATAAGAACTTCAGCAAAAACTGAACAAGAACATTAATAACCTTATGAGCCACCTGGTGGCCATTGTCTCTGCAAAGTCCAGACCATAAGGAATGCATATTTTGCATAATATATGTAATATTTATTTTTATTTATGCAACACTGGTGAGGACAAGTTCTGGCAAATATTTTTGATATATACAGGGTGCTCAGACTTCGAGTTAGGATCTCTCATTTTCTGCTCACTCTAGGTCCCCCATTCCAGAATTCATCCACATAATAGGTTGATCTTGCTTGGAGCCGACAGTGTGCGCAGCACAGTTAGAAAGTATCTGATCAGTTGTGCACTGGCTTCCGCTGACTAATTTCAGCATGTGGCTGCCACCAACAGATTACTTTCACTTTCTCCGCCATATTTGAAAACAATTATCAAAAGTTTAATTTACTCCAGAACACTTCTTTTACAGCCAAAATCACTTCCCCTGCCTCCCAGAACACCACACAACTACATTTTGTGCTCTTACCTCCCTCCCCTTACCAGCGTAACACTTCTCCTGTTTCTGACCGGCACTTTCACATGCTGCAAAATGGCAACAAGTGATCTTCCAGAAATTAATCTTCACCATCGATTCACACTAGTGGATCTCAGCTGGAGGTGCTAGGACCCTGAGGGAGCCACAGCTTTTCAGGAGGGCTGGTGCTGAGGCATGCTGTTCACACGCGTGACACTGCGAGACTAGCTCGTGGCACCAGGCTTACTTCAGCACCAGCCTTCAACCGCCTCAGTTCCCTTTTTTTCTTCTGTTAAGTGCACATCAGTGATGAAGTCACTCACCTGCTGGGAATCAGAACTTCACCTCTACATGACAATAGTGTTCAGTTCTTCTCAGCTTTAGTCTTTAAAGCTAGAGTTTGTTATTTTTGTATCAGTTTAGTGATTTTACAAAAATATTTCTGCCAGTTTCCTCATAGCCCTACCGAGTCTATGATTGCCAGCCATGGAGGGTGACGGTAGGGAGCATTTTCAGGTAGGCTGCTCTGGTACCGGGGCTGTGTACAGTCCACTTTCCCCATCAGGGAAGGGTTCTGACCATGGGTGGTCCTGTGCTTTAGAGGAAGGACAGTCCTGCCGAAAGTACAGAAGAGTGGGCCAGTTCCCAATTCCAGTTGGGTTCTCGGTTCTGCTCAGCCTCGATTTCTTCTTCTTCCCTACAGAAGGGAAATAAATGGTACCACATGAGGTCACCATCTGGGACGTCTGCCATGAGACTGTTGGTTTTCTGGAGTCAGAGGCCATTGCTGTAGCCATCAGCATCGCAAGGTGCTGCTGGTACTAGGATGTTGAGGTCTCAGGCCCAGAGTCCCCCTTTGTCTATAAGTGGAGACCCTGGTTTGGCAGTTCCACGCTTGAGCAGTTCTTTGGAGCAGTAGGTGCAGCATCAAGCTTGTGTATCTCTGCTAACAGAGCTGGTCCCTAGTCCTTCAAGATTGGTGGAATTGAAACAGCAGGCGTAACCCTCAAGCCAGGTAGACCATTTGGCTCTGGCAACAGCTCTTTGGTGCTTGCTGGTGACCACACTGCCAAATCCTGTCCCACTGGTTGCACCCCTTCCTTTTGCCATTTGGGGGGACCAGCTGTGTGCCATTGGCGGTCACTTTGGTGCCAGGTGGGTCATTGGCACTGGGTCTGGTTGCAGCGCCGGCACTGGGTTTTGGCCCTTCATGGCCTGTCATCAGTTCTTGTGCCAGTCCTGATGCCACCCTTGGCACCAGGTATTTCCTGGTGCCAGATTCCATTCCAGTTCTGGCATCACCCTTGGCACTGGCCCCTCGTCCTTGGTGCTGGAGTAATTGATATTGCTGGGGCCACATTTCTGGATTAGAGGGCCTGTTATCCACCCCTCTCTTTGCTTCTCCCTCCAGGGAGGATGTATTGGGGGATGAGTCTGACCCCGCTCTAATCTTTTTCATGTGGTTTTGTTGAGAACGCTGTCTATTTTTGCCAAAAAGCAAAAAAGTTCCTGGTCTTGTTTCCAAGCAAATTCTTTTATTTAATAGAAAGCCCTGACATTTCATTTCATACTAAAAGCTTTTTCAAAGGGCATTGTATCTATAATTAATTATAGATACAACACCCTTTGGAAAATCTTCTGGCATGAAGCGAAATGTCAAGGCTTTCTATTAAATAACAAAATTTGCTTGGAAACAAGACCAGGAACTGTTTTACTTTTTTGCAAAAAAAGACGGGGTTCTCCACAGAACAACATGAAAATGATACAGTGCACCTCAAGGACCCACATCTAGCAAACTAACAAAGACCATTTCCTTTGGACATACTTCTTTCCTGACCTAGTCTTCTCCGAAGGCGATGGCGATGACTTTCTTAGCCTGGACTGTTTAGACCCAGGCCCTACTGCTGTGCCTCAGGAGGATCTAGCTTTCAAGGCTTTCTCAGAGACATGCTTCTCCACCTAATTCTGAGCCTATAGCCACAGATCAAGGTAAATGTCTCTGTCAGCATAGCTCCCTGAATATGCAGAATGCATACCAACCCATTCTGGTACACCCAGCCACTTTATACACCTCTGATTCTTTGTGCTGGGCAGCTTACCAGTTCAGAGTCCTCCCTTTTGGGCTCTCCTTGGCATCTCAAGTCTTTACAAAGTGCTTTGCAGCACTCGCAGTGCACCTGAGAAAGATAGGATTTCAATTTTACCAGTACCTGGACGATTAGCTGATAGCTAGTCCATCCAGGCAGGAGACGGAACAGGCAGTGGCCATGGCCGCTCAGTTCCTGACTTCCATGGGGTTCCACTGAATCTAGAGAAGGCTCACCTCCAACCCTCACAGCAGTTGCTGTTCATAGGAGCTCTTCTGGATATGACCAATGCCCAAGCCTTTCTACCAGAGAGTAGAATACAGGCAATCCTGCAGATGGCATGCTGCATCATGGAGTGCAAAACTGTACTAGCCAACTTCATGTAATGCATGCTAGGTCCGATAACCTCCTTGGTGTTCTTGGTGCCCTTAGCACAGATGCATACGAGAACGGCTCAGTGGATTCTCAGTGCACAATGGTCACAAGCATCACATCCTCAGACCTACCCCATTCAGGTGACCAAGCACTTGATTTGGTCACTCACATGGTGGTTAATGGAGGACAATCTCCTCTAGGGCTTTTCCTACTCCCAACCGGAGCCTCAGGTGACTCTCATCATGGATGCCTCCCTTTTGGTATGGGGGACCACTGTCAGAGTCTCCAAACACAAAGTATCTGTGACTCAAGAGATTTAGCTCTGTTTTTTTTTTTTTTTTTTTTCAATTGTTTAGCCAGGAGAGAGACACTAAGCTGAAAGCTTGTTTACAGGTGCGACCTGGGAGCACAGGGAAGTTAAGTTACTTGCTCATGGTCACACAGTATGCAAGTGGGGGTTGTGGGATTCAGATCCAGGTCTCCAGATTTGCAGCTCAGAGCCTTAAACCACTGCGCTATACTGCCTCCCAATGTCATTGTGTTGGAGATTCAATCTGCTATGTATGGCCAGTGAGCCCTTTTGGATCTTGTCAGCCACAGAACAGTCCTCTTCCAGACAAACAAGTCTGTGATGTTTACATCAACAAATAAGGAGGAGCATACTCTTTCCCATCCTCTGAGTGACTGCCGTTTACCATTTAGTGTTGCATAAATCAAATATGCGATCTCCCTATCCTGAAATATTGCCAGTATTTCCATTCATGCACTTTGACACCACTCATGGCTTTGAAACTCATGATGTCATAAGTCTCACTGCATTTGGGAGAACTATTGGCGATATTTCGGGTAGGGCCATGGCAGTAATGAAATCCTAGTGATCTAATTGCCTGAGAGCATCACCTGATTGTCTGGTTATCAGAGCACGCCCAGACAGTTCAGAACTCAATGACTGTTTATACTTCAAAAATCAGTTTAGGACCTATTTCATAAGAGGAATAACATCCTATGAGGTGTCCCGGCGGGTTGATATACAGACTTCTCAGGTGGTTGAAGGCACATAGCATACTTGTGCCTCACAATGCATCCAAGTCATACATATATCAGAGCACACCCGTCTACCTCAGCAAGTGCTATTCCTAACACAGAGGGGAAGAAAGAGAGAGAGAGAGAGAGAGAGACATAGCAGCATTCAGGCTGCAGGAGTTTGCATCAGTCCATGCAAGTGTGTGTGAGGCTCGCGCAAGTCTATGGGGGAGCATGTACGTGATTGAACATGGGAGACAGACTTGTACTTGTAGTGAGAAGAAGGAGGAGGAGATTGCTAAATGCAGAAAGCTATGATTTTCAGTCCAATCAGAGAAATACAGCCTGGGAGGGTAAGCTGCCTTACAGCTGTGCTCTACAGTGCCAGCTTAGAAATTTTTCCTGAAACAGACCAAGTGTCTGCAACCTGTGAAGCTGCCACAGCCATAACTACTGCGGGCTGGTGACTGGTGTGCAGTGCTGGGAGTTGCCACACGGTAGCACGGGGGGGGGGGGTCTCCTTAGTACAGCACTACAACTAAACTGAAGAGGAGTTAGCAACTGGCAGAGAGACACTGGAGGTGTACTGATCTGCCGGAGCCATGCCAAGCTAAACCAGTGAGAAGAGCTGATCCAATGACTACAAACAGATAAGATTTTGTCAACTGAGGCCGAAACTGTGAGTAACCAAACAAGGTCTTGGCTCAGCAGCATTAGTTAGGTACGTTTCATTTGTTTATTTCGAAACATAGACTAATTGTGTTACAGTAGCCAGCCAGGTTGGGAATATTTA
This sequence comes from Neoceratodus forsteri, assembly GCA_016271365.2. Lineage (NCBI taxonomy): Eukaryota > Metazoa > Chordata > Ceratodontiformes > Ceratodontidae > Neoceratodus > Neoceratodus forsteri. The sequence continues at coordinate 386,441,553 of CM057450.1, forward strand.
GACCAACTGTCCGCAGATACAAAGTGTTTTATATGAGGTTTTATTTTTTCGCCAGATATCGTATGTGCAATGTGGCGATCGATTGATCTACAACTATTCAGTGACTGGGTTCCCTGTAACTCACAGGGGGCTCCCTATCACAGGGGTCTTTAGGGAGCATAAGATTAGAACTTGTATCAGTGGTGGTCATGTTGTGGGGCTGGTACAGTGCTGGAAGTGTGAGAGAGTGAACAGAATGGTACAACTTTGGAACACAGACACTACCTTTTTTATTGTGCTTATTTGACTTGCTCAGTTTTCCTCTTTACTCCCTAGATCCTTGTATACTTTTCCCCAGTAAAACCCCTTTCTTGGTGTTTGTATTTTACTGTTGCCTATGTATTTGTTTTTGAGACTGACTTGCATGGTGTGGGTACTGGCGGGGTGGATCCGTGGGGCCATAATGGGATAGTGTTGGTCTTTCATGGGATCTTCTAGCAATGAGAGTGTATTTATGGCATCATACAGTTTGCATCATCATAGCACTGAGGTATTTCCTCAGAGATAAAACTTTAAAATGTTAAAATTCAGATGCTGCAGTGTGATCGATCTCTAGCTAACTCCCCAGGGGCAGCCTCCATACAGCTGCACTCTTTGGCCTTAGGCTGGAGGTGCTAGGATCCCACGGGAACAAAATGGTCTGGGCTGCCTGTATCAGTGTCAGCGCTGATGCACATACGTCAGCTTGCACTTGTGCCTACAACCATTGCTGGCAGTCCTAACTATCACAGTTCTCATTCTCCTGGTATCCAGTGTGCAGTGCGGGAATTGAACTTCAAGTGTCACATAATTACCTGTCTTTCTCTTCGAACTGGTATGGACTGTGAAGACACTTGCTGTCATCCATTCTTGCAGGGATTGGTGGGCTATCTTATTCCCTTTTTAGCTTTACTCTTTAGACATTATTGTTGGTAGATTTTCACTCTCCACCTCAGTAAAAGAGGTACTGCTATATATGCTGCAGGTGCATACAAGACACTGCATCAGTGCTAGGTACTGACGCTGCCAGCCTCAAAAGTTCTGGTTACCATTGGGTCTTGCCACCTCTGACTCAAAGACCAAAGAGTGCGGCTCTGTGGGGAATTTTCTTGAAGATTATAATTTATGGTTAGTAACTTTCCTTTCAAACCCCAGGAATCCCTCATTATACTTAATGATTGCAGTGAGCCTGGGAGGTGAAGCTGCCCCAGAGCACGTGGAATATGTAAATTATGGAACTCAGAATGAAATTCAAACCTCTGCCTCGAGGTAGTGCTGTGTTCAACAGGATAATGTCAGATCTTCCCGGACATAAAGTCTCCACAACTCATTCACACTAATGGGATCTGCGCCGGAGGCACTAGGACCCAGCGGGAGCAAACTTTTTTGCTAGAGGGTCGGCGCCAGAGATGGAGCCGCGAGGAGTGGCACCGTGAGCCCCAGCTCATGCGGTAATGACTATCTCGGCGTCGACCCTCCAACCACCTCAGTTGCTTTTTTCCCGCTGTCGAGTGCGCTTCAGTGACGACGTTGCTCGCCCACCGGGAGTCAAACTTCAAACTAGCAGCTTAGTTTTTCGGTTTTATTGTTTTGTAGTAATATTTCAAATAAGTATTGCTTAGTTTATTTATTCTTGTTTAAAGAAGAAGTCTCAACCTACATTGACGGAGTCGAACATGAGCGGGTCAGGTGACGGTAGGGAGACTTCGTATGAAAGCTGTTCAGCCAGCTGGGCTGGGTCCGGTCTGCCGCCTTCTCCTGAGGGAGGGGGGGTCTGACAACGGACAGTCCAATGCCCAAGGGGGTGGGCAGTCCTCTCGAAAGCATAAAAGTAAACGGTCGGCCGGCCCGGTGGCGCTGAGGGTTGAGGCGCTGGATGCCACACCTCGCGCTACGCCGGCGACCCGGGTTCGGGAACGAACTCTGGGGTCGGCAGGGAGGAGGGAGGATCGAGCATCCCAACGGATGCTGTCCTCCTCAGGGTGGGGAACCAAGAACGCATCTGCTGTTTACATCCTTCGAGCCGGTGGAAGCACCGCAGTTGAAGAGGAGGCGGCTCCATTCGCTGGAGCCGGGAGGGGAACATTGACAGTGCATGAGAGGTCTGGCGCATCAGCACGCCACCACTCGGGACGTCGTACGTCCTAGCGCTCGACATCCCAGAAGGTAGGGGAAACCAGGGAGAAAAAGGGAAAACACCTCTCGGTAAGCCCTAGATGATAGCCTCTCGGAACCATCCAGGACCACCAGAAGAGGGACAGACCCCACTGTGCAGGGGGGAGAGAAGGAGGCACTCTAGGGGCAGATCCCCCCAAGGTGGAACGGAGGATGAGAGGAAGGAAGGAGAGGGCTCCAAGAGTAGGAAGGCGAAGATAAAGAAATAAAGTTTAAAAAAAAAAAAAGTAAACGGTCACACTCTCGGCACCATTCAGCCTTGAGCTCTTCTTCGGCCCACAGGTCGAGAAAGAGAAGGCATCACTCAAGGTCGCCCTCTGATATGTCTGTGTGTAGACGGTCAGTCATTGTGGCTAGTTGCCGGTCTCCTCCTTCGGAGTCACCGGTTTCTGTTTCTGGTAGCCAACGTCTTCGACTTTGGAGCCCTACCCCGCCCTCTGGTAGGTCTTCAGATGAGCAGTTTCATCAGTGGGCTGCTCTTATGGAGCATTGGGCTCGGAGATTGGTCCAGCTGCCTGGCCCGGTCACTCAGGGGCCCTCAGGCTTTTTGGGAGATCAGGTAGAGCGGTTGAACCTCCCTAGTCACGTGTCACCGTCTTCGGTGCCGTGGACTCCGCACTTAGGTGTTTTCCCCCCTCACAGGGCTGCGGCGCAGGGGGCCACACCAATGCCTCTATCTCCTGGTATTCATCCTTCTTTCTCCTCAAATCCTGTTTTTCGGAGTCTTGGGATGTTGGCGTCGATGGCAGGCTTGGCGCCAAATTCGGTGCCGGAGGATCTGTCGGCACCGTCCTCGGCGCTGTTGATTTTCTCGGGTGTCAGTGCCTCGCCTGCGCCATCCTCAGTGTCATGTGGCTTCTCGGTGCTGTACGGCCTCTCGGCGCTGTCTGGCCTCTCGGCGACATCTTTGGCGCCGCTTGGCTCCTCGGCCAGCGATTTTCGCGCCTGTGTTTCTTCGACACCAAAACCTGTTAGGGCATCATCCAGCCTTCAGGACTCCTCCTCTTTTAATCCTTTTCCTTCCTCATTTCCTTCTGAATTTCACTCCTTTCCTGTCCATACAGTCCCTCCTGGACTGTCAGAAGATGGCATTGAGCCTGACCCAGACCTTAGGCTGGGTGATGATGTGGAAGGAACAGGATCTATTCCTGCTGCAGAGCCTGTGGTCGAGGACCTGTCTTTTAAGTCTCTGCTAAAAAACTTGAATTCCACTCTTTCTCTCAAAACTACAGATATCGATCCTGGGAAACTATTAAGACTCCAGTACCTCCATGTTCCGGAGATCCCTATGGATTTGACTCCTCCGGTACAGCCCTCCTTTGAGATGCTGTCTCAAATGGTATGGAATAATCTTGCTCTCATTCCTTCGGTGGCTAAGTCCATAGATAGGAAATATGCTGCTCCCAAGGATCAACCCATTTTGGCATCCCAGGCCTTTGAGGATCCTATTGTAGTCTTGACAGAGAATGATAAGGTCGTCCTTCCCCAGATTACTACAGCTCAACCTATTTACAAAGAATCTCAAAGATAGACACTTTGGGTAAGAGAGTCTTTGCTGCTTCCACCCTAGGTATGCGTATTGCCAGCTACCAAGGCTGTTTCTCTCAATATGAGTACATCCTTTGGCATTCGCTTAAACAAATAGTTGAAGCTCTACCGGAGTCTGATACTAATTCAGAGCTTCTTCAAACCATAACCAGGGGTATAGAGTCCAACAACCAGCAGGTTAAAGCAGCTATGGACGACTTCGATACTGCTTCCCAAGCGGTGGCAGCGGGCATTTGTACCCGCCGCCATTCCTGGCTGCGCACTTCAGGTTTCACGAATGATGCACAGCAGCAGGTAATGGCGTTGCCTTTTGATGGTGTGTACCTCTTCGGTCCGCAAGTAGAACAAGCTGTAGAGGCCACACAAAAGACTAGGTCAGCCATTAAACTGGCTCGACCTCCTCCCGCTACCTCTCGAGGGGGTGTTAACAAACGCCAGTTTCATAACTGTCAGTCCTTTCAAGGCAAAAGCAGGGAAGGTTTTAATAAAAACCAAGCCCCTCAGCCTCAAAAGAAAATGCAGCAGAAGGCGCAAGGACCCAAAGTGCCCAGTGCCGCCTTCTGAGTTGTTGGCCCACATCCCACCTCAGCTGCCAGAGGGGGACTCTTGCTCAGCAGTGGGAGGTCATCTGACTCACTTCTACAATCAATGGAAGTCCATAACCTCGGACAAATGGGTCCTCCGGATAATCCGCGAGGGGTATTCCCTCAGTCTTTTGGACACCCCTCCGGATCATCCCCCTAGATGACAGCCCAGGCTGTCAGTTCTTCAGCCAGAACTTCTCGCCTCCGAGATACAAGGCCTTCTGAACAACAGGGCAGTGGAAGTAGTTCCGCTGGATCAACGGAACATAGGGTTCTACTCCCATTACTTTCTGATTCCAAAGAAAACCGTTGGCTTGCGCATCATTTTAGACCTCAGAAAATTAAACAAATTCCTACCCAAAGAGAAATTCAAAATTATATCGCTTGGAACCCTGTTACCTTTGCTTCATCAGCAAAACTGGTTAGCCTCCCTGGACATGCAGGATGCTTACCAGCACATTCCTATTCATCCGAAGCATCACAAATACCTAAGGTTCATGGCTTTGGGACAGCATTATCAGTTCAGAGTCCTGCCCTTTGGGCTATCCTCAGCGCCGCAAGTTTTTACTAAGTGTTGTGCAATTCTTGCAGTGCGTCTCAGAAAATCGGAATACAAGTATTCCCATGTCCTTCCATGCAAGGAGCTCTGGACGCCGTAGCCACGGCTTCTCACTTTCTCACGTCCATGGGAGTTCTGCTAAACCTCAAAAAATTGCAGTTGCAGCCCTCCCAGAAGCTCCTTTTCATAGGAACTCTTCTGGACACCTCCTGTGCGAAAGCATTTCTTCCAGAGGTCAGGAGGAGCGATATACTTCAGATGGCTCGATACATCAGAGAGAGCAGCTCGGTGTCAGCTTTCTCAATGCAACGAATGCTAGGTCTCATGGCATCCTCGATGTTCACTATACTCCTAGCACGCCTCCACATGAGAACCTCTCAATGGATGCTCAGTGCTTAGTGGTCCTGATCATGCAGCCTCAGTCCTTTCTCATCAAAGTGACAGAACCTCTGAAGAGGTCACTCGCCTGGTGGTCGCAAGAGGACAATCTTCTGGAAGGATACCCCTTTGCTCCTCTGGATCATCAGATTTCCATTACCACGGATGTGTCCCTGATGGGGTGGGGAGCTCACTGTCAAACTCTCCACACTCAAGGTATGTGGACTCAGGAGGAGTCCCAACTTCCCATAAATGTCTTAGAAATGAGAGTCGCCCTTTATGCAGTCCGGGCTTTGAAGGACATTCTCTGTCACAAGAACATTCTGCTTCAAACTGACAACAAAGCAGTGATGTATTACATCAACAAGCAGGGCGGTGCTCATTCTTACCCCTTATGCAGGGAAGCAATGAGAGTGTGGGAATGGTGCTTGGAACACAAGGCTCTAATTCAGGCAGTCTACCTACTGGGAGTGCAGAACGAACTGGCAGACCATCTTAGCAGAACAGAGACAGATCCTCATGAATGGTCCCTCGACTCAGCCATAGCTCAGTCACTATTTGCAGAATAGGGAACTCCAGACCTGGACCTTTTTGCATCCCCACTCAACACAAAACTGCCTCTCTTCTGCTCCAGAAATCCAGGGCCTGGCATTTTCTGTCAGGATGCGTTCAGGCTGCAGTGGACAAAACTCTTTCTATACGCCTTTCCGCCTCTTCCTCTAATTCAGAGAGTACTTCTCAAATTCGAGTCCCAGGGGGACAAAATAATCCTCATTGCTCCCTTCTGGCCGCGACAGATATGGTTTCCACTACTCAACAGTATGTTGGAAACTCCTCCGAAACTGCTCCCCCTTCAAACGAACCTTCTGACTCAGGGGCCTGTGGTCCATCCCAATCTGAGGTCACTTCACCTTCATGCTTGGCTTCTGAAGAGATAGAAGTGAACAGGTTCAGTGTCTCTCGTAGAGTTTCAGATATTCTTCTGGCTGCACACAAGCCAGCCACTTGGAAAACTTACACAGCCAAATGGAAGTGTTTTTCGCTCTGGTGTGCAAAATACTCTTTGAATTCTTTTTCCTGCCCACCAGATAAAGTTCTAGAGTACCTTTTAGACCTCTCAAATTCAGGTCTGCAATACTCTACAGTTAAGGTTCACTTTTATGCCATTTCAGTTTATCATGAGCCAGTACTTTCCTTGTTACTGGCTCAGTTACCTGTGGTTAAGAGGGTTTCTTAAGGGAATTCTGCATACCAGACCTCCTATAAGACATCCAGTCGCAGCCTGGGACATTAATCTGGTGCTTGACATGCTCACTCGGAAACCTTTCGAGCCTCTAGCTACCTGTGAGTTAAAATTTCTCCCTGGAAGACAGCCTTCCTAGTGGCCATTACCTCAGCCCGCAGGGTCTCTGAGATACATGCCTTGGTCACAGACCCTCTGTATACTGTGTTTCATAAAGACAAAGTAGTTCTTAGAACCCATCCTAAGTTTCTCCCTAAGGTTGTTTCAGAATTCCATCTAAACCAACCTTTGGTCCTCCCTTCCTACTTTGCGAACTTCCAAAATGAAGGAGAGCATTCTCTTCATTCCTTGGGTGTCAAAAGAGCTTTGCGTTTCTATTTAGATAGAACAAAAGACTTTCGCAAAGCTCAACAACTGTTTTTTTCCTTCAGCGAGACCCGGCTGGGTCAACCGGTCGTTATCAGATGTATTTCAGCATGCCTGGTGGCATGCCTTCGCCACTGTTACTCCATGGCGCAGGTTAAGCTGGAGGGCAGAGTGTACGCTCACTCTACTAGAGTGGTCGCGGCATCCCTAGCGGAAATCCGCAATGTGCCCATCGCAGATATTTGCAATGCGGCTACCTGGAGCTCAGTACATACTTTCGTCAAACACTATGCCCTGGATGTCCATGCCAGACGACATCTTTCCTTTGGCAGAACCATTCTTAATGGACTCCTGTCCTAAAACTATGAGCTCTTGGTCTCTTCGGTTGTCCCCTGGGGGATTATTAGCTTGGTACTCTCCCATTAGTGTGAATGAGTGGTAGAGACTTTATGTCCAGGAAGATATGGAAATTACATACCTACCGTAATTCTTGATCTTCTTGGACGAGTCTCCACCACTCATTCACACGTCCACCCTCCATCCCTGAGCTCACCTTTTGTTGTTGGTCTTCACTCCCTCAATCTTAGGCTGTGAAGACTTCTTTGTTGACCCTTCTTATATGGGTCATCTGGACTATCTTATGTATGGTTTTTTGGTTAGGCTGTCTTTCTAGGTTAGTTACACTGCACCTCCTCAGAAAAAAAGGTACTGAGGCGGTTGGAGGGTTGATGCCAAGATAGTCATTACCGCATGAGCTGGGGCTCGCGCGGTGCCGCTCCTCGTGGCTCCATCTCTGGCGCTGACCCTCTAGCAAAAAAGTTTGCTCTCGCTGGGTCCTAGTGCCTCCGACGCAGATCCTATTAGTGTGAATGAGTGGTGGAGACTCGTCCAAGAAGATCAAGAATTAGGGTAGGTACATAATTTCCATATCTATTTCTCCACCTGAATGAGCAAGTCGCCCCGAAGAGCTCTTCTCAGCAACTTTGCTTCCAGTTTAATTATTTTTAAATCTCTGCTGCTTCTATGTTATTCTGTATATTTTTCTGCATTTACATTCTTCTTCACTTCCTCGGGTTTTAGTGAGAACCAGAGGCCCTCGTTGTTTAGGCTATCCCTTTTTTTGACCACACACTTGTCTGTCAAAAAAAAAGTGAGAGAGGGTTTGATGACCATTTTTTACTATATTTATAGCTTAGATTGAGCTTATTTCTTCTCGGTTCCACTACCTGAGGAGACCAAGATGTCTTTTTGTTTCTCCCCCCCTTCCCCATTGGGAACAGTGTGCTTGAGCTTCTGACTGCTGGACATGTCAGACAGACCTAAGAAGTGAACGGGACCTACAGGTTTTAAAAATTGCACTAAGTGTTTTCATTTATTGGCCAAGACAGACAGCCATGATTTGTGTTTTAAGTGTCTAGGTCCCAGTCACTTTCTCTACAACTGTGAACTCTCTAGCAAGTTTTTCCCCAAGACCATTAAGAAAAGGGCCAAAACAATGCAGGACATGGCTTGTCGGTCTGCCTGTACGTCACCTAAGCTTTCAGAGGAGGTCCTTTCCTCACACAAACCCAGGGAAAGGCCCTCTAAAGATTCCTCCAACACCAGGGTTCCTGACAAGGAGAACCCTGATCAAGCTAAGCACAAAAGACATTGAGAGCAGGTTCCAGAACTGGAACCTGCTAAAAGAAACAAAAGAAAATCATGTCATTGTTCCTCCTGCAGAGAAGTCATCAGTGGACAATATAAAAATGCTGTCTGCTGAGGATATGACTAAGGCTTGGAAAGTTTTCCAACATTTCAGGTTATGGGATCCTGAATGTGTTTCCCAGTTCCTCTTCAACCTCCGGTCCCCCTCCCCCAGTTTCTGGGGACCAGGAGGATGATTTTTATTATGAGGAGGCAGAGGAGGAAGAAGGGGAACTGATCGAACCAGATGGTTCCCTTGATCAGTACTCTGGTTCCCATCCCTGTGGTCCGGAGGACTATTCCTCCCATTATGCCTTCCTAAAACAAATGGTCAATACCCTCGCTTTCTCCACCCAGGAATCTGATGGGGATGAAGAAGAGGCTGGTTTCTTGGACATGATGGGGTTAACCCTTACTAAGAGGTTGCTCTTGCCTCTCCACAAATACTTTAAGAAAGGAACCTGTAAACTACTTCAAGCCCCCACCTCTATTCCGAGGCTTGATAAGAAATTTGAGAAGAAATACCAGCTGGACAAATGTGATGCTGAGTACCTCTATTCATACCCTGACCAAGAAGTTGTAGTCCAGGCAGCTGCCTATGACAAAGTCAAGGTTCTCCTCTCTTTACAGCCTCTGGACAAGGACTTCAGGAAGCTGGAAGGCATGGGGGAAAAAGGGTATGCACCTGCTTCCTTGCTCCTGAGGCAGGCTGTGTACATTGCTTATACTGCCAAGCACCAGAAAGCCCTGTGGAACTTGGTACTGGCCCTGAGCAACAAGGTCTACGGGGACCGGGTGCAGGACTTGGCAGATATGGCTAGGACTGCCAGTGATGCTACCAAATAGCTGCTCAGTATGGCAGTAGATGCTGATGATACTGCATCCAGGATAATGGCCCAGTCTATCTCCCTAAGGAGATTTGCATGGCTAAGGACAACTAATTTGTCCCAGGACACCCAGGCAAAGGCCATGGATTTCCCATGCAAGAATGATTCCCTCTTTGGTGACAAGGCAAAGGTATACGTGAAAAAGGTGGAAGAGTACAAAACCACCTATTCTGAAAAGGAAAGGGCCTCTACTTCCTACAGGCCTCATGGAAGGGGAGATCGGGGTAGGGGTTACTACCTGTGTACTTTTTATCCTATGCCTATGTCCTATGACTGTTCTTAGATGAGAGGATACTTTAAAGGCAAGGGCAGAAGAGCTTCCAGGAGGGTCGACCAGGTTTCAACCTCTAGGGCTCAACCCAAGCAGAACCTCTGATGTGCGTGACCAGGTCGCCCACCCATTGCCAGTAGGAGAAAGACTAGCTCACTTTTTCCAGGAATGGAAAAATATCACCACAGACAAGTGGGTCCTGGAGGTAGCGAGTATTGGTCACTCCCTGCAGTTCAAAAGTCTTCCCAGACTGCAGGTCCACAGAAGCTTTTCACCCTCCTCCCCAGAAGAAAAGATTCTGCTTGAACTGGAGGTCAAAAAGTTGCTGCAGGTAAATGCAGCAGAAAGAATTCCTCCTTCACAGTGGGGGAATGGCCTTTATTCAGGGTACTTGCTCACCAGCAAAAAAATTGGGAGTGGTGACCCATTTTAGATCTCGGATTTCTGAACAAACACACAAAGAAGGACAAGTTCAAGATGGTCACCCTGGCCACAGTGATCCCATCCCTGCAACAGGGAGATTGGTTGGGAACACTGGACCTGAAGGATGTGTGTTTTCAAATCCCAGTCAAGCCCAGTCACAGAAAATACCTAAGGTTCAGGCTGCCCTCTGGTCACTATCAGTTCACAACCCTCCCCGTTGGTCTCTCATCTGCCCCCAGATGCTCACAAAGTGCTTGGCCATGGTGGCAGCATACCTCAAAAGACGGGGTGATGTTTTTTCCTTATCTGGATGACTGGCTAGTGGTAGGAAGATCACATCACCAGGTCAAAGACTCTCTCCAGCTAGTTCAGCGCACCTTGGAGATGTTGGGATTTCTCATAAATGATCAAAAATCCCAAACAGAACCAGCACAGGTGCTGGAGTTCATAGGTACTCAGCTGGATGCCCTCCAGTGCAAGGCTTTCCTGCCTCAGGAAAGAATGGAAAGTCTCTTGGGTCTGGCACACTCCTTCGTCCTTGGTCATCCCAGGCCAGTAAGACATTTTCTCCAACTCCTTGGGCACATGCCTCCACCACAGCTGTGATACCAGGAGTCAGATTCCAAATGAGGGACATTCAGTATCACTTAAGGGCCCATTGATCCCAGAAGCGGTACCTTCTGTCAAGGCTCATACCTGTCACAAAAACTCTGCTGCAAGCCTTGGACTGGTGGAAGGAAAGGGACAATCTCAGAGAAGTGGTTCCCTTTTAGCAGTGAGTTCCAACAGTCATTCTGACAGCAGATGTCTCCCTCTTGGGGTGGGGAGTCCACCTGGACAACCTAACAATAAGTGGAGTGTGGTCCTTTCCGGAGTCCAGGGAGTACATAAATCTCCTGGAACTAAAGGCTGTCTTTCTCACCCTACAGTCATTTGACCTCTGGGTAAAGGGTCAGTCTGTCCAGGTCAGGACAGACAACATCACTACCATGTATTACATCAACAAGCAGGGAGGAATGCTGTCCTCAAAACTGTGCACAGAAGCCTTGAAGCTCTGGAGCCTAGTTTACTCACTGGAAGTGCAGCTGTCAGCTGGCCATCTTCCAGGAAATGACAGTGGCTTGGCAGACTCCCTCAGCATGATAAGCCAAGACCACCATGAATGGTCACTGAACAGACAGGTGTTAGTCACAGTCTTTCGATGATGGGGCACACCAAAAATAGACCTGTTTGCTTCCAAAGATAATTGCCAGCTCCCCCTCTTCTGTTTCAGGCCCCCGGCAGTGGGCATGGTCCCCCTGGATGTCCTGATTCTGGACTGGTCAGGAAGATTTCTGTATGCCTTCCCTCCATTTCCTCTGCTGTTGTAAGTCCTCCTGAAATTGAGGAGCCAGCCTACAACCATGATATTAATAGCTCCAGACTGGGCCAGGCAGCCCTGGTACTCTCTGCTACTGGCCCTCTCCGAGCAACCCATTTGTCTTCCACTGAGATTCAACCTACTGACCGTGTCTCAAGGCAGAGTGACCCTTCCTGAACCTCAGATCATTACGCTTCAAGGCGTGGTTCTTGAGGAGCTAAAGTATTCTGATTTCCAGTTTTCAGAAGAGGTCCTGAATGTCCTCAGGGTTTCCAGGAAACCTGCCACCAGAAAAACTTATGCTTCCAAATGGAAAAGATTTTTTTATTTATTTTATTTTAGTCTTTGGTAACTGGGTAAGGCCCACTAGGCACAAGTGGCTGTTTTCAGGGGTGACCTGGGAGCACTGGCCAGTTAAGTGACTTGCTCAAAGTCACACAGCATGCAATTGGAGGTTGTGAGAATCAAACTCAGGTCTGGTCTGCTGGATGTATCAAGCTTGTTCACACTTCATTTTATCTGTGGTGTACTCCTAAGCAGCTTAACCCCCTACGGGCAGACCTACCCTTACTTCTTGACTACCTGGTGCATTTGCAGGCCTTGGGTCTTAGGCTCTCAACCCTTAAGTTGCACTTGGCAGTCATCTCTGCCTACATATCAGCAGGCAACGAGAAGACTGTGACCTCTCATCCCCTTTTCAAGAGATTTTTCAAGGGCCTGGTCCATTTGTTTCCCCCTATGAGGGAATCAGTCCCACCATGGGATTTGAAGTTGTGCATAGCCAAGCTCATGGAACCCCCAATTTTATTTTTATTTTCCAGATTCAGTTTTTATTGTTAAAAGTTATGTCATTACAAACATTAATAAAACTCTTTACAATACTAAAACATTCATCATATATAGTGTACAGTGCAAATTAATCAGTTTTGCTTTAATAACATATGTTGCCTATGCTCATTTTACCATTAAAATCCTATTCTAACCCCAGGAATCCACTAATATTATTACTCTTGCAGTGCTCCCTTAAGCCAGCACTGCCCCAGAGAGAACAGAATGCTATGCTAATTATAGAATGTTTAGCTTATGCATCTAATTTCAAACTGCCCAGTGTCAACTGCCTACATTCTACCTCAGATTTCTTCACTCTGCTGCAAAGTTCAGATGCCCTGGAGATCTCTCTCTCAGTCAAGATAGATTTCTGTAGTGCATATGTAACCCCTAGATGGCGCTATCCCAGGGGCTACTACCCCTGCCTGATTTGCCACTAACAGGTTGAGGGGCCTGGATCCAATGGCGGGTGCCTCCACCCAGAGGTCAGGGTTTGCAATAGTTAAACTAACTTGGTCACAGCCCTCTGGGACACTGCAACCCCCCTTTCTTCCCACTAGGGGCCCACACAATATATCAGAATTACCTTCACAGTATACACTTACCCCAGGTCTGGTTCCGACACTGGGACCTCCTGTGAAATGAGATACAGTGCAACAATCACAGTACAGTACTTTAACATAGACAAATACCTCAGGCAGTATAACTTTGCTGAAACAAGCAGCTCTGATTTATTTAGGGGATATAACAAGGACAGGGAAATCAGGTTAATTAGCTTATCACTCTAATAATCTACCTATGGCTCTGTGCACAGGCCTATCCCTATCAGTTACTGTCCCTGGGTACCCAAGCCCTAGTGGCTAGTCCAAACCGGTGGCAGCTGGTAGGGGCCCTTTCACACAGAGAAAAGGAGAATTAAACAGTCAGCAGTACAGTAATTCCATTTGGATTTAATGTGGCAATTCAACAGGGAGCGACCCTGAATTAGTACTCACGACCTCCAAATAAGATAGGGTCCTTCAATGTCAGCAGGGCTCACTTGAGGTACACAAACCTCTTCACACATCCATATAAAAGAAAGCACTATACCAGGCAGGCTGCATCTGTATCCCGATCGCAATTACTGCACAATACCCAGAGAAACACACAGCAGATTCAGTTCCTGACAGACCGAGTGTAATTTTCACAATTCCTCCAGTCTTCTACAGGGTGAGCCTGGTTTCTACTCTTCAGAGATCCTTTGATTCTTTTCACAGGACGGATTCAGTCTAACAAGCTGCAGACCGGAACTCTGGGCCTTACACACGTTTTTTGACTAAAACTGCACACTGAAAAGTACAGGGCTCCTTCCTTCTTCACTGCCAAAGCTCAACAGAACTCCAACCGACAAAACCGGCACTTCCTTTGAGTTCCTCCCAGTTCTTGACTGGATTGGCTGTCACTCACAATAGACTGCTGCTGTTGGTCCAAAAAGGCACTGAAGTCTAAACTACATCTCCCAGAGTCACTGCCCATACAATCCTCTTGTGGCTGGCTCAGATTATGAGTCCAAGTTCTGATTCGTCCAAGGCACCATTTTAGAGCTAGCTTACCCCACACTGATTGGTCCAGTTCAGCAGTTCAAAACTAGAATGGGAACTAGCAGACACAGTTCTGACTGCAAAGAAAGCAGGTTAGACAAACTGTAATTTCATTATTACTCTAAATAATTTCTGGTAAACAGTTACATCTTTCAGATAGGTTCCCTTGCACTCCTAGTGACTGCAAAATTAAGTGAATTGGCAGCAGCTCGAGTGGTACTCAGAGAAGCACACAGTCCCCCATACAACTAATTATGTCTGCAAGCAGACAGCTCTTAAAGAGACAGTACCAGAGGCTCTAAAACACTCACTGATAAATGGCTTAAATGCCAAACACCATTCAGGCTTGGAGCATTCAAGCAAGCTCCTGGAAGTCTTTTGGGAACCCCATTTGCAGGGGTTACACCTCTCCTGGCCTGGGAAAGCTTGACGTCCTCAAGCAAGTACTCATAGTTTCAACTGCAACCATATACATTTGCATTAGGCTCCGCATATGTAATCATCAGTCAATATATCATTTTACCAAGAACACATTTCTGAAACATTGCAGTACGTCCTCTTACACAGTATTACATACACATTGTACCATAACTCAAGTTATTACCTCTTGTACATGAAACCTGAAGAGAGGGCCCTTCCCTATCAGTTACCTTGGGGCTGGATGGGCAAGGGCACCATACTTAGAGGGCAACACAAGTAACTTGGAGTTAGCACTGATGCTCAGTTTGGGCAGTGAGCCTGGGACACATACACTCCTTTATGGACAACATTGAGAGGCAAGTCCACAGGCCCCAAGTGAATCATAACTGAGGTGCACCACAGGCTTTACAGCTCGACCAGTCTTTCTAGGGGAACTGTTATAGTCTCTGCACTCTGAGCCTCATTTTCAGCATTGTCCTCACTTGTCAGGGAGTCTCCATGGGGTAGAGAGGCTAGAACTTGGGGCACTTTCAGCTCCAGGAGTTACAGTTTCTGAGTCCACAACATTTGGCTCGATGGAGAGCTGGACACTGGCAGTGGACTGTCAGGGCACTCAAAATACTCTTCTTGTTCGGTGTATCACCAGTCTGCCCCAATCTATCATTTTCTCCCTGAAAGCTCAAACAGTTCAACCATGCACAATGATTCCATTTCATCTGATCTGATGCTTTGCACTTCACTTTCTGGGAGCATTGGCTCCAGGGATGAAGCTGGGGGCTTAGACAGTCCAGAAGGCCCAGCTTTGTCTCCAGTATTGACTAGGGATTGCCCCAAACAATTGACTCAGTTCGTAAGAAGGATAGTATTCAAAGTCACCTCACTTTCTTCCGATATGGACTGACAGTCATGCTCAACTGGGACTTGTGGAGGGGAACACTTTAACTTTGCTTCTGTAGGTGCAGACTTTCTTGATCTTTTCTTAGCAGCAGCTCTAGTCACTGGTCCAGAGGGGCATCTTCTAGGGCTCAGACTCAATTAAGATTTGTCCAATGGGCAGTAAATGATTTCTATGTATTGTTTTTACATCTTTTGAATTATTCTCAGGCCTTACTTTGTACACTGGCAGATCATCTAGTTTGCCCACTACAATGTGAGGGAGATGGTGCCATCGGTCAGCAATCTTGTGCTTGCCATGCAGTCCCAGATTTCTTAGCAATACCCATCTCCTCCTGGAGTTCCTGTGCTTTCACCTTTTATCATGCCTTTCTTTGTTGGCCAGATTTCTTTTGGCAGCCATGGTTTGAGCCAGTTAGTGCATGAGTTAGCTGGGCCTTTAACTTTTGCACATACTGTAAATAGTTGTCAGCTTGAACCCCATCAGGAGAGACCCAAAACACATCTACTGGTAGTGAGCTTCTCTTCCAAACATCAGGCGGTAGGGGAGAATCCAGTGGCATCACTTTTGGTGCAGTTATAAGCATGTACCAGGGTGCTAATTTGTTGGCTCCATCTAGGCTTGTCCTTTGGGTGCAGGGTGCCTAGCATATCTAGCAAAGTAACGGTTGAAACGTTCAGGCTGTGGGTCCCCCTGGGGTGGTAAGAGTGGTTCTGGACTTTCAGCTCCCCACAGAGAAAGCATCTCTTTGATCAGACGACTCTCAAAGTCTCTCCTTGATCAGAATGGATTCTTTGTGGAGCCCTATAGTGAACAAAAGTTTCTACAAGTACTTTGGCCACAGTGGATGCTTTCTGGTCTTTCGTGGGGAAAGCTTGGGCATATCTCGTGAAATGGTCAGTGACCACCAGCACATTACTGATATTTCTTTGATCTGACTCAAACTCAGAAAATCAATACAGACCAGCTCCATGGGTGCACTGGTGGTGATGTTAACAAGGGGCAGCCCTCTGGGGCAAAGCTTTCCTCTGTAAGTGACTACAAGTTCGAATGTGTTGCTCCACATCAGCCCCCATCTTAGGCCAATAGAATCTGGATCTCACCAAGTCAAGTGTTCTGTCTATACCAAGGTGCCCCATGTGGTTGTGCAAGGACCTCAGTACTGAGTCTCGAAGGCAGTGGGCAGCACTAGTTGTTGTTTGTCTACTTGTCCCCCTGTCTACTGTTTCTCTGTATAACAGTTTATTGATCAGTTTCAACTTAGGACCTTCTTTGTATAACAGTGCAGTTCTCAAATCAGTGGGCGAATTTGGACACATCTTTTCCTGCATAGAGGGCTTCTAAAGCTGCTTTGATCATGGGATCGCGGGATTGAGCCCGCCGAATACTGTCATTGTCCAGCTGAGGCAGTGCACCAATGTCTATTGCAGAAAAGTGGCAATAAGCAGCAGGTATGCAATTCTCAGAGGGTCCCAAGCAATCCACCATGCAGTCCACTGCGTCTGTGGACATTTGTTCCTCCCTGTCAAACTTCGGCAGAGTGCCCGAATGTCAGGTTCTGCCAATCGGACCCAATCATTCTGGGGAACAGGCCTCCGGAGAGAGCATCAGCATCTATGTGGTTCAGACCTGCTCGGTATTGAGAGCATAGTCATATGTAGATAATGCAGAAAGCCACCTATGGCCAGTGGCATCCAACTTAGCTGAGGTCTGCACATAGGTCAAAGGATTATTGTCAGTTTTACTAGTATTTTAGCCCCATACAAGTACTCATGGAATTGGTCAACAATAGCCCACTTCAAAGCTAGGAACTCTAACTTATGTACAGGATAGTTCTTTTCGGATGGGGTCAGGCTTCTACTGGCAAAGGCCACTGGTCTCAGGCCATTCTCGTGCTCTTGGTACAACACAGCCCCCAACCCTTGCAAGCTAGCATCAGTGTGCAGGGACGTAAGGTTTTCTTGGATCGGCATAGGCCAGCACTGGAGCATGGGTAAGTTGATATATGATCTCATGAAAAGCAGTCTCACAATCAGGAGTCCAGCGGGCCCCAAATACTTCACTCGGATGAAAATACACTCTTTCAGTCTTGAGGGCTGACTTTTGGTATTTTTGTGGGTTGGGGATACCCTTGAGTAAGGTTAAGTAAAGGCGGATCACTCTGAATAGTCCTTGATGAAGCACGATAATAACCACAGAATCCCAGGAATCTTTGCAGTTCTTTTAGATTTTGGGCTGTGGCCAGGTGGTCAAGGCCTCAACTTTACTTGGGTCGGTCCTATTCCTCGGTGGATACTATGTGTCCCACATACTTTACTGATGTTTGAAAAGAATTGACACTTATCAATGGACAGTTTAAGGCCAAAGTCCTCCAGTCGGTCCAATACCTTAAATAATCTGCTCTCATGTTCCTCCAGTGAGCTGCCAAACACAATAACATCATCTAGGTATACCAGGCACTCTAGTAAGTTCATGTCCCCACTGCACGCTCCATCAATCGTTGAAAAGTGGCTGGGGCACCTGAAATCCCTTGAGGCATCCTCATGAATTCATAGAAGCCAAGCGGACAGATAAAGGCCGTCTTCTCACGGTCCTCTGGGGCCATCGGGATCTGGTAGTACCCACTGCGGAGATCCAGCACAGAGAACCACTTGCTCCCGTTTAGGCAGTCCAAAGCATCCTGAATGCGGGGCATTGTGTACTGATCAGGGATAGTCCGCCGGTTTAAGGTGCGATAATCCACACACATCCTTACTGTTCCATTCTTTTTCCTCACTACCACAATGGGGGAAGCATAGGAGCTTCTGGATTCTTGTATTACACCAGCAGCTAACATCTCTTGCAGATGCCGTCTCACATCATCTATGTCAGCAGGTGCCAGGCGTCGAGACCTCTCGAAATGGTCTTTCGTCATGCAGCGGATATTGTGCTCAGCCCTGCACGCATCCTACATCCCATTCCTTTAAAGAAAACACCTGGTCTCTCTGGCAAGCTTCACTGATCCTCACTTTCCATTCAGCTGGCAGCGGGAGTCGCAAATCAAACAAGTCAGTCTGTTACTCTGTCATTCTTCCTTGAACTCTTGCTGCTGGGTAGCACTGCAGTGTCTGCACAATGCAATAGCCAGGATGCAACCTCTGTTTACTCGAATGTCTCTTTCAGACACATTATGAACTTGGACCATTACCCTTCTGGCATAAGCATGGGCTCTAGCGGGCAAAATACTAGGCTTGACCAGCAGTCCCTCTGGCAATTTTCCATCGCCTGGTGCATCCAACATTAATATTTTATTCTTAACATCCTTTCTGATACGGACCTCTCCTGTAAGGTACACTGGGCATTTGGCGCCAGGATCAGAGACTCAGGATCCTTCTTCCATACAATTCCGACCGGTTCTTCTGGTTCTGTTTTTTACATCTCTCTGTGCCTCATAGGCCTTCTTAATTAAAGCGGAACTCTTAAAGCTCTACTAGTCTTTGACCCTGTTTTTCATAACACAACTGTGCCAGCCTTCCAACATATGAGCATTTGTTCCAATCAACAAGGGACACCATCATACAGTCAGTGGGGGACACACTAAGGCTAGGGTCTCTGTGATTGACCACTCCAGCCACGGTGGGAAAGACAGCCAAATTGGATATACCGGAATAGGGTAGGCCTTCTCACTTAACCCCATACATGCAGTCCTTCTAATGGTTGTAAGGGTACTTCGACAAATGCTTCTGATACCAATCCTGGAACATAATTGTCACTTGGGAGCCACTGTCTAATACAGCTCTTGTAGACACTCCATTCACCTTTACAGTGGTCTCATGGAGGGACCCACTATTCTGGACCGTCTGAGAGGCGGTAGTGGGGCCTGGGCAACTGACCTTGCCACAAAAGGACGTGAATTAGCATTTTTGGTGCCCTCACTGGGATCATGTCGTCGCACCTCTTAACCACTGATTTTCTCCAAGCTCTCCTTGTAGCCTATATGCAACTTTGTCAGTGTCTTTTGGGACTGGCATTCCCTTTTCATGTGCCCATCTTTCCCACAATTATAGCAAAACATACTTTCTGGAGTTTGAGCTGGCGAGGCGCCACACTGGGAGCCAGGCGGGGTATTACTAACTGGAAACCTGGGTGCCATCTCTGTCTGCGTGGTGATAAGCATTTGGAGACATCTCGTCAGTTTCTGCACTTCCATGGTCAAGGAATTGAGTTTGGAGCTGTTATCAGCAGGAGATACATGGGTGGGTACCCCACCCCTTAGCAGATGCAGTCGGATATAGGTCAGGCCTGCTTGCAGGCGTGGCCTTCATAAAGGACTGTTTTTGAATTCGGATCTCTTCAACAGTTAGCCCCATTGTGGCATATTCTTTTCCTTGTCAGAGCACTCATTGACTGTCAACCTCTGCCCCTGAACTTCACTTGATGGGTCACCCTCAGTCACTGAGGTCGTAGCCACAGCTGTTGGTGCAGGTACCTCCGAGGTCCGCTTTTCTCAACTCCTCGAATTTCTTCATTAACTCATCATAGGAGGGTGGGATTCCAGTCGATTTGCCAGGCGTAACTGAAGCAACAGCAGTTCTGAGAAGGGGCAGACTTAAGGATTCTGTCCAGTCTGGTTCGGTCTAGTTCAATCGCTGGCAAACTACCCTTTCTGAGGCATTCTTGCAACAATTTTTCCAGCGAGAGACATAACAGACAACAACTCCCTTGGTACTGTTGTGCATTTCTTACTCTCCACCATAGGTCCTCATCAGAATCTGGGCTCCCATACATTCTCCAAGGCCTCAAGATAGGCCTGTGCAGTCGCTTCAGGGTTACTGGCCCGTTTGTACGGATGGTAGCCAGGGCAGGACCTCGGAGGCTCTCACTAACCCTCTTTACGCTTTCGCCTTCCGAGCATTGCCATTCTAGCACTTGGGGCAACATATAGTCTATCCAGGTCTCCCAGTCATCCTCCCCTGTGGGGAGGTGCCAGAGAAGATCCTCAACCTTGGTAAGAGTCGTGACTAATGGCAGGTGCAGAAATAGGAGTCTGCATTGGTTCCAGCCACCATTACGGGCACTGGAGCAGGAGAGGGTGTTGGGGAGGAACACCCCCAGGTGGCAAGAATAGTTTCTTCAAGTCCTCCACAGTTTCCCTCTCCCAGCAACCATTCAGCAAATTTCTCCTCAAAGTTTCAGATAGTGGTGGGGGTTGATTCCCCGGTCTTTACTGTCCTTAGTTATCACTCTCCAAGCAGTGAGGGCTCCCTCTGGGGTAATGGTCTGTGGCACTTGGAGCTATCTATGGGATCCTTAAACTCTACTAGGGCCAGGAAAGTGTGGGTGAGCAGATTAGCATGCCGACCCACCACCACAGGGTTTGTAAACCTTCCACCTTGGAAAGTACTCCTGACAGTGTCCGTATTGATACAGGGGATGTCCAGGATAAGCATAGCATTTTGGGGTCGATCTCCTCCCAGTACACCACTCCACCAGCGGTGCACAGCCACTTCTGTCGGGTACCCATTTTTTCTTAACAGTGGTTCGTAAATATGGCCACTAGAGGACACACAATCCAGCGGTGAGCCTCCAAGATGTAACCCCAGATGGCGCTATCCCAGGGCTACTACCCCTGCCTGATTTGCCACTAACAGGTTGAGGGGCCTGGATCCAATGGCGGGTGCCTCCACCCAGAGGTCAGGGTTTGCAATAGTTAAACTAACTTGGTCACAGCCCTCTGGGACACTGCAAGCCCCTTTCTTCCCACTAGTGGCCACACAATATATCAGAATTACCTTCACAGTATACACTTACCCCCAGGTCTGGTTCCGACACTGGGACCTCCTGTGAAATGAGATACAGTGCAACAATCACAGTACAGTACTTTAACATAGACAAATACCTCAGGCAGTATAACTTTGCTGAAACAAGCAGCTCTGATTTATTTAGGGGATATAACAAGGACAGGGGAAATCAGGTTAATTAGCTTATCACTCTAATAATCTACCTATGGCTCTGTGCACAGGCCTATCCCTATCAGTTACTGTCCCTGGGTACCCAAGCCTAGTGGCTAGTCCAAACCGTGGCAGCTGGTAGGGGCCCTTTCACCAGAGAAAGGAGAATTAAACAGTCAGCAGTACAGTAATTCCATTTGGATTTAATGTGGCAATTCAACAGGAGCGACCTGAATAGTACTCGACCTCCAAATAAGATAGGGTCCTTCAATGTCAGCAGGGCTCACTTGAGGTACACAAACCTCTTCACACATCCATATAAAAGAAAGCACTATACCAGGCAGGCTGCATCTGTATCCCGATCGCAATTACTGCACAATACCCAGGAGAACACACAGCAGATTCAGTTCCTGACAGACCGAGTGTAATTTTCAGCAATTCCTCCAGTCTTCTACAGGGTGAGCCTGGTTTCTACTCTTCAGAGATCCTTTGATTCTTTCACAGGACGGATTCAGTCCTAACAAGCTGCAGACCGGACTCTGGGCCTTACACGCTTTTGACTAAAACTGCACACTGAAAAAGTACAGGGCTCCTTCCTTCTTCACTGCCAAAGCTCAACAGAACTCCAACCGACAAAACCGGCACTTCCTTTGAGTTCCTCCCAGTTCTTGACTGGATTGGCTGTCACTCACAATAGACTGCTGCTGTTGGTCCAAAAAGGCACTGAAGTCTAAACTACATCTCCCAGAGTCACTGCCCTTACAATCCTCTTGTGGCTGGCTCAGATTATGAGTCCAAGTTCTGATTCGTCCAAGGCACCATTTTAGAGCTAGCTTACCCCACACTGATTGGTCCAGTCATGCAGTTCAAAACTAGAATG
Organism: Neoceratodus forsteri; assembly: GCA_016271365.2. NCBI lineage: Eukaryota > Metazoa > Chordata > Ceratodontiformes > Ceratodontidae > Neoceratodus > Neoceratodus forsteri. The sequence continues at coordinate 386,463,584 of CM057450.1, forward strand.
GGGAACTAGCAGACACAGTTCTGACTGCAAAGAAAGCAGGTTAGACAAACTGTAATTTCATTATTACTCTAAATAATTTCTGGTAAACAGTTACATCTTTCAGATAGGTTCCTTTGCACCCTAGTGACTGCAAAAATTAAGTGAATTGGCAGCAGCTCAGTGGTACTCAGAGAAGCACACAGTCCCCCCATACAAACTAATTATGTCTGCAAGCAGACAGCTCTTAAAGAGACAGTACCAGAGGCTCTAAAAACACTCACTGATAAATGGCTTAAATGCCAAACACCATTCAGGCTTGGAGCATTCAAGCAAGCTCCTGGAAGTCTTTTGGGAACCCCCATTTGCAGGGGGGTTACACATAGAGCAAAAAACATAAGTATTTTGTTTTATTTTTCATTACTGCCTAGTGTCATTGTTCTTTAGCGTTTTATACCTCATAAGTTTTAAATTTAAACTTGTTTATCGGTCCCTCGTGGTTCCTTTGAACCGAGGGGCAACTGACTTTCTTTTTTTATTTACTCGGAACCTTTTTAGAGGGTTCCGGTTACTTTATTCTTTAATTTTATTTCATTTTAACCGCGTTTGAACCGAGGTTTATCAGTTTTCCTCAGCAGTTTCTCGGTTCCGGATCCGATTGGAACCGATAGTTTTTCTCACTTTTTCAGTTCCTGAACCGACAGTTATTCTATTAAAACCAACCGCAAATATTTAAATTTAGTCTATTTGTTGATCAGTTACTGGTTCCTGTTTTCTATAATGTCAGACAAACCTAAAAAGAAAACAGGACCCCCTGGGTTCAAGAATTGCTTGAAATGTGCAGAGGTGTTTGCCAAGGTAGACAAGCATGATCTTTGCTTGATCTGCCTTGGGCAACAGCACTTCAATGAAGACTGTGATATTTGTGAGTCTTTTCCTGTTAAGACAGTGGAAAACGCAGAGACAGGCTTAAAAGAAAACTAGAGGAGGGGTCCATGGACTCTAACCAGTCCACCCCCTCTAAGACTGTGGCAGTTCCTTCCAGAGCCTCTAAATCCACCCCTGATGTGGGTGAGGGCTCTGGTAAGAGTGGCGATCAACTGGCTGACTCCCCGGTGCCTGCCAAAAAATTAAAGAAAACCAAACACACTGACATCTCGCTGAAACGCCTAAAGGGGTCCCTCAGGTGCCTATTAATGCTCCTTCTCCTGCTGAGTTGACACAGGCTTTCACCTTACTCCAGGTGCTGCAGGGTTTATTACCCCCTCAGCAGCCTGTGATTACTACTGCTGAAAAAGCAACTGTTGTTACCCCTGTTTTGCCTACTGCTACAGTGGCATATGAGGAGGAGGATCAAGATGAAGAGGGAATTGAACCTGAGGTGTCACCAGAACAGGATTTTGGCTCCCCTCCCAGACCCTCCGAGGATTTCTCTTCCCATTTTTCTTTTATTAAAACAATGGTAGAGACCCTGGATCTGCAAACAGCTGAAGAGATCCAGAATGAAGAGGAGGCACAATATATGGAGCTGATGGGGCTGACACCCTCAAAGAGGCTCCTTTTGCATATTTACAGATTTTTTAAGAAGGATGTTTTAAAAATCCTAAAGGCTCTTAATACAGTCACAGCCACAGACAAAAAGTGTGACAAGAAGTATCAGTTAGAAAGATCTGGTGCTGAGTTTCTTTTTAGTCACCCAGATCACCAGCATATTGTACAGCAGGCTGCCTGTGAGAAAGCCAAAACTCCCTTATCCTCTCACCCCCCTCCCTGAGAAGGATTCGACAAAGGTGGACAGCATGGCAAAAAAGGGGTACCTTTCAACATCCCTAGCAATTCGTCAAGCCAGTTACCAGGCCTATGAAGCCCTTTATCAAAAAGCTGTCTGGCAGTCAGTAGTGGACAACGCTGAGGCTAACCCCTCTTTAACAGTGTCAGAGCTGCTAGACACAGCAAAATTAGGCTTGGAGGCTTCCAAATACCAATTTCAGATAGCAGCTGACACCAATGATACAGCTGCAAGGTGGATGGCTGGTACCATTGCTCTAATGAGATTTGCCTAGCTGAGGGATACCAACCTCACCCAGGACACCCAAACTAAGGCAATGGACTTTCCTGTCAAAGGCCACTCTCTTTTTGGTGCCCAGACTGAGGCATATATGAAAAAAGTAGATGAATATAAAGCTACTTTTATTTATTTTATTTATTTAGTTTTTGTTGACCGGGTAAGTGCACTAGACAAATCCTGCCTATTTTCAGGCACGACCCAGGGGAAGGGGATACAAATGAATGCCAACTGACCTTGAACCAGATTAAGCTGTTGGTGGTAATTTTAGTGAATGAGGGAAATTTCCCTACTCTGATGCTGCATTGTGGCCAGTAGGGGGTCTGACCGGCCGTCGTGGTGGCCACTTGGGGCTCTGACTCTGAGTAGGAGGACGTCCTGGGGATAGGGGAGTTGGTCTCCCTGCCTATCTCTGCTTCACGGGAGACCATTGGTACTACACCCGGTGGAACACCGGGAGAAACTCTGTTGCGATGAGATACTATGGCAAACATTCATGAAGTTCGTTCCCTTACATTGGAAGATACTGAGACTGATACCGGAGATGGGATACAACAGGATTTGGCTTTTGAAAAGGCTGTGGCTGCTTCTTGTACGGGCTTGCAGGCTGATGAACAAGTCTCCCCCTCGAAGGCATGTATATGGGCTTCCATGGCCTGGCTCCAGTGAGTGATGTCAGCCATGACGTGACGTGGTCTGACGACACACTGCGCTGCATTCTGGAGCCCAGCGGGAATACGGAAGTGTTTGCGGCACCACCTCACGGCATTTCCCAGTCGTTGGGAGCAGGGGAGACCGGCAGTGGATTGCAGGCTTGCATGTGCCAGGAGTTCCCCCTTAGCTCCTCCACGCCGACAACAGGATCAGGATCTTTGCCTCCGGAGACTGAGGGAGACGGGATGGTGAGCGGTATACACTTTGAGAAAGTATTGTGTCACCAGCTGCTAACACTCTTGGGAGAGTCGTCTGTATTGCCAAAAGGTACTGTACTTCCAAGGGATGACAAATGGAGTTATGGGGTCCCACCAGCCTGTTATGATGGGTCCTGTTGTTCATAGCCCTCCTGGTTGTGGGTTTGACTCCCTGTTGGCATCAGGGCTTACTATTGCTGCAGCTCTTGAGTGCAGGGTGGAGCCCCTTTAGATGATTCCTGGACCTCCCCTGCACGACCCGGCCCTGTTCCTAAAGGTGATTTATTGGACATTATGGACCTTCTTGAGGTCCCGTCAGGCTTTAGTCTTTCTCAGACCCCTTCCTGGCAGGTTGGAGGGGCGCAGGGTTCTGAACAGGGGATATTGCAGCATAATGACTTGTCCAGTGTTGGAGCTGTGCCTAAGACCCCTTTATTGCCCACTATGGTTGTTCCTTTGTCTTTACCTCCCACGTCTCCTATTGACACAGTGGGGACTGGTACGACCCCTAGGCTGTCATCTACAACTGCTTCAGACAGGAATAGGAACTCTGACTTTGCCAATTCAGCTTCTGGTCCTTCAGCTGGACCTCAACGGCCTAAGACTTTTGCTGGTTTATTCCATTCCCCTCCTGAGCAGGCCAAGCGGCGTAATGCTGTCAGGCTTCGTTATAGGGGTGGGCTGGACACATTTCCGGATCGTCTCTTTGTGGGAAAAACATTGATTAAATCCAGTTTGCAATTTTCCTCCTCTGAGATTTATGCATTAATACATACGTCTGGTGATAATTATTTTAATGTTAGCTTTAAAACTGCTTCAGGGTTAGATACTTTTTGGCACCGTTATCAGGCTGTTCATCATACCCCATTGTGGTCCCCTTTTTTTGCTATTCCCCTTACAAAACCAACTATTAAAAATGTTACGGTTTTGTTCAAAAATGAGGGGGTGGCAATAGAGGATATTGTACGGTGGTTATCTTCCAAATGTACTGTTTTAGGTTTGCCTGATCCAATCATTGACTCAGAGTTTTTTTGGACAGGGGGGTGGAAATTGCAGGTTAAATTACCTATTGTTAATGGGATTATTCAGCACTTGCCAAGTTGTTTTTACTTAGGTGGGGATCGGGGTTTTGTATTCTACCCAGGGCAGCCAAAATCTTGTTGTCGGTGTGGGGCCCAGACCCATCTCAGTAGTGCTTGTGACCAACTTAAATGTTCATCATGTCTTGGCTCTGGTCATGTAAGTCTAAATTGCCCCCACCCAGCTTATTGTAATTTGTGTGAGAAACCTCCCATTCTTTTAAAGATTGTCCATGGGCTTTCATAATAATCCTCCTGAGACCTACTGATTCACAGAATGAGACGTGACTCAGGTCCAAGGTCTGCTCAGGCTAGACCCCAGTTTCGCCCTTTGCTTCTGCAGTGGTACCCCGCCCCCGGCTGATCCTCCTTCTTCCCAGATGGATCCAGGGTTGGAACCGCCACCTCTGATAGTTCCCACGTCTAGTTCTGGCTTAATGTCTGGGGTCTCAAGTTTACTACCTCTAGCCATTACTTCTTCCTCAGTAATGGATGAGGAGCAACCTCCGGCCCCTAGCACGTCGGCTATACCATATGTTAAGGATAACATGCCACTTCCTGTGGATACCAATTGGCTCCCAGTGGGGAACAGGAGGGTAACAAGGAGCTCTTTGATGAAAGGAGTGCCTCTGTGTCTGTAGCTCCCCCCCAATGTGATGGTTACAAACCGGTTTGCCGTTTTATCTAAACGAAAGCAGGCTGTGGATACTGAGGATGATTCAGATGCCTCCTCTGTTGCGTCTTCCCAGGTTGAGTTATTGACTGATTCTGAGCAAGTTTCTGGGGATGTCCAGCTTAATAAGGAAAAACGCTGTAAGTTAAAATCACCAGGCAAGGGTCGAGGTAGGAAAAAATCTTGATTTACTCTCTATCTGATATGGGGGATATTGTATCTCTTGGGAGCTTAAATGCTAATAGTCTCAAAAAGGTTAAACGACAACAGGCTATTTTTTTCCTTCCTTTTGTCTCTGCCTTTACATATTATTTTTTTACAAGGCACTAGGCTCCATTCTTTGCGAGAGATTGGGCAGGCCTCTAGAGATTGGAGGGATGGTCTGTCCTTTTGGTCCTTGGCTGAGGATGTGTGTTCCGGAGTAGGGATACTGGTACAGGGGGTGGATATTCATATTACCAGACTGATTGACTTGATTCAGGGTCGGGTATTGATCTTAGACGTTATTCTCTATCAACAAGAATGGAGGTTTATTAATATTTATAACCCTCAAGTCAAAACTCAGAGGATTCACATGTTAAAGCAGATTCAGCCATTTCTACATTCATCCAAATCGGTGATTTTTGGAGGAGATTTTAACTGTATTCTGTCATTATCTGATAAAACTGGACTTAAGCAAAAATTATATTCTGATTCCAATTTCCTTAATACTTTGTACATTACTGCTGACTTACGGGATGGAGCCTCTTTTGGTGTACTACTGCTGGAACACACTTTTCACCAGGATAGATTTTCTACAAGGATTGATTATTTTTTTATTTCTCATTGGTTGGCTAATGTAAGGTATTCGGTTCTCCCCTGTGAGTTTTCAGATCATTGTTTGTTACTATTGTACATCGGTTGTCCCAAAAACAAACATGTGACACATACCTTCTGGAAGATGAGTATATATCTGTTTTAGGGAACGAAGGTGGGTGGCAGGACCTGTATGGGCTTCTCCAAGACAAGGTTTCGGTATTTGAATTATATGATAACCCAACCTTTTGGTGGCAAGATACTAAATCTGTTATTACACAATTTTGTAAACACCTTTCTAAACAAAAATCTTCGGAACACTATTTTCAATATCTTAAGTGCCGATGCCAATTACAAAAACTGCTGTCTTGGCAAACTGAATGGTGCCTAGATTATTCGGCACAAATCCGGCAGGTTAAAACTGAAATGCATGTCTCGCAGTATGAAAGAACAACATCATTATTTCTTGAACAAAAGTATGGGAGAAAGGGATCTGCTAAAATAGTCAATCCCTATGATAGTAGCCACCAAGAGGTTGCATCTAAATATATGTCCTCTTTGGTTTCCCATTCTGGTGCCATGATTACCGATAACCGGAGTATTTTGGAGGAGGTTTCCTTCCATACTAGGTCGTTATATGGGCAGGCTTATGAAACAAATGCCTGGGACGGCTTTTTGGGTTCCTTAGAGGTTCCTCTCCTGTCGCCAGAGTGTATTAAGATCTCAACTCAGCCAGTTACCTGTGCCGAAGTAGACTCAGTTATTAGTCATCTGAAAAATACTGTCACCCCTGGTCCTGATGGTATTCCCAACGAATTTTATAAAAAAGCTAAATCCTTGTTGATACTGTATTTAACAAAGGTCTATAATGTTATTTTGCAAGGCCTTTTGCCTGTTCCTCTCGCATTTTCTGACAGCTGCTTGATTTTTTTATATAAACAGAAAAATGATAAAAATAAGTTGGACAACTGGCGTCCTATTAGTTTATTAAATTCCGATTGGAAGATTTTGTGTAAAATAGTCTCCAATAGACTCTCTCAGATGGCTGCTCGGGTGATTTACTGTACACAGACGTGTGCAATTCCAGGTCGTTCCATGCTCTCCAGTTTGAAAATTTTGAGGGAAGTATTTGATGGGAATACCACTCAAGGCTATGTTCTTAGTTTGGACCAAACCAAGGCTTTTGACCGGATTCCACATAGTTATTTATTTTCAGTGTTGGAAAAATATGGGGTTCCTGCGGCTTTACTTGACTGGATTAAAATCTTGTATCAGTCTGCCTGGACAACGCCGTTGGTTAATGGTTTGCGAGGCCCCCATATCCCTGTCAAGAGAGGGGTACGTCAGGGATGTCCTTTAAGTCCCCTGTTGTATGTCTTTTCCATTGATCCTCTACTCCGGAAATTGAATGGGGAAGGGACCATCAGACATATCTCCGTCACACTGGATCTTATCTTTCCATGTGCTCTTGCCTATGCAGATGATATTTGCATTCTAGTAGCAGATCCAGCTTCTAGGGAAAGGGCAATCGAGACCATCCATTCCTTTTCCTGAATTTCTGGATCTGAATTAAATACCCAAAAAAGTGTGGGGTGTGCTATCCATCTCCCTTCACAGGCGATATCACCGACGATTGGAGGAATTGATATTCATTCCCAGAAGATTTGTATTTTGGGGGTTATTTTTGGCCCACTTGACGTGGCGGCGTGTAATTGGATTTCCGCAATGGACATAGCTGAATCCAAAATTGTCCGATGGAAATGGTTCCCTATGACCCGCAAAAAATGGATTTTTTTACTTAAAACTTGTATTTTGCCTCTGTGTTTACTGATTAGTTATATTTTTCCTCTTCCTTGTTCCCTTGAGGCTCGGCTTTATAATTTGTTTTTCCAGTTGCTTTGGGGTAGTAGACTGAACCCGGTGAAGAGATCCGTTACCTACTGGCCTGTTAAACAGGGTGGTCTTCAGATGGTAAACCCAGTGCTATTTTATTTTTCCATTTTTGTGAACGCTAATATTTTTCCGAGTATAGTCAACCGGATGGATTGTTAGACCCTTAGCTTTGCTTCCTGTTCCCAATATTTTCTGGATAAATGGCAAGCTCCTGTTTGGAAACCTTTTATCAAAATTCCACCTGGAACATCTGGATACCTTATTGAAATATTTAAAAAAATTAAAATATAGAAAGTGTCTTATGCTGTAGATTTATTACAGCATAGAAAGCGTTTATACTCCTCTATTCTGCAAACCATTTTTTTGGTGTCACCATGTTTTACGGTACCCTGTGATTCCCATTGTTTAACTAAACAATTATTGGAAAACAGGATTCCAGAGAAGATGTGGGATATTCTGTGGTTGTGTTGTCACAACAAATTGAATGTTAAAGGAAACCAGATGCATAAACAATTATCAGAACGGTACTGTGTTCGAGACACGTGTGTATATCAGCTGGAATCCATGTCGCACCTATTTTTTTGATTGCCCGTATATTACCCCACTATGGTCTCAGCTGAGTCAGTCATGGGGATTACCTATGTTCTCTGATTTAACATATTCTGAATTAGTTTATGGGGACTTTGGACCTGGTTGGAAGATTTTTTTTTTTTTTTTCCAGGAACATTGCGGGTTCTGTTTGCAGTATGCAAATGGTGCATTTGGCACAACCGATGTATGTTTGTGTTACAGCAAAAAAGGGTTGCCTTGACTGTCCTCAGGGAACATATCAGAAGCAAAATTTCTAGTATTTATTGTTCAGAAAAAAAAAAACTTTACCTGCACCTTTAGTGGCATTTTGGTGGAGAGCATTACCTCTAATTTTGTTTGAAGGGGTTACTTGAAAATAGAGAAATATAATAAAACACAAATCGTTTGTTTTGAAAGGGGTGGGGGGCTTTTGATTCTGTACTAAGTCTCTTTTTGTGCCTTTCTTTTTATTATCTGTTTTCACCTGTATAGAAGATATGGTGATTTTTCCTTTCTGTTCAATCTCTATATGTGTTATGACGTATGGATGTTGTGTTATGTCTTGAGTTTTTTGTTTTCTTATTTTGTTTTCCAATAAAAAATTCCCCTACTCTTTTCGATAAGTGCCATGGGATATTTAACATCCACCTGAACTACCACCAATCCAAGCAGATGGGACATCGGTTTAACGTCTCATCCGAAAGACGGCACCTCAGAAATGCAGCACCCCTCTCGTGCTGCACTACAGTGTCAGTACTGGGATATTAACCCAAGTGCCAGATGTGGGAACTGAACCCATAGCCCTCTGATCTCCCGGCCTCAGAGGCGAGTGTGCTACCTACTGAGTCACTGACACTGCCAACTGCCACTGCCACTGACACTTTTAGGAGCAACTCGACCACAGACAGGCCCTCTACTTCAGCTTCATCTTATTCTAGGGGAGTCAGGGGCAGGTCCTCTTTTTAGGAGGCCTTTCTTTCAGGTACAGGCTGTTTCCCAGCAGCAGTACCAACCACAGCAGACTGAATTTTACAGAGCTAGAGATAGAAGGGGTTCTCGGAGAGGATCCCAATCTGCTCAGCCTCAGCAGCCAGCAAAACAGAACCCCTGACTCTTCCTTTCAGGCTTCCTCTCCACATCCTGTAGGGGGCAGACTCACCCACTATTTCTAGAAATGGTTAAAAATAACCACAGACAAGTGGGTCCTGGAAATAGTGAGTCAGGGTCTCTCCCTTTGCTTCAAGTCCCTTCCTTCTCCAAGATTAAAACATTTTGCACCAGCTCCATTCTCAGAAAGAAAACTACTGGAGCAGGAGGTACAGGCCCTGCTGCTGGCAAAAGGGGCCTGTTCCCCACAACCAAAGAGGGCAAGGGTTCTATTCCAGATATTTCCTAATGTAACCCCCCTGCAAATGGAGGTTCCAAAAAGTCTTCCAGGAGCTTGCCTGAATGCTCCAAGTCTGGGCGGTGTTCGGCGCCTGAGCTGTTTAAATGTGGTTCCAAGTGAGTGCTATTTGATCCTCTGTGTACTGTCTCTTTAAGAGCTGTCTGCTTGCAGACTTAATTAGTTTGTATGGGGGGACTGTGTATTTAATGCTCGAATCCCGCCCGAGCTGTGGAGAAATTGCTCCATTTCTGCAGTCGCTAAGAGCGCAGAGGGAGCCTAAATAAAAGATGTAACTGTTTGCCTGAAACCAGTTAGAGTGTTGTAAAATGCAGTTTGTCTAACCTGCCTTTCTTGCAGCTGGGACTCTGTATGTGTTACCCCTCCATTTTGGACCTAAACTGCTGTGCTGGGCCAATTGGGTTAAGGGTTCCCTAAAATGGAGCCTGTGGACGAATCAGAACTTGGACTCTTTATTTTGAGCCAGCCACAAGGGAATTGTATGGGCAGTGACTCTGGGAAATGTAGTTTTGATCTTGGCGCCTTTTTCTACCAACAGAGGGAGTCTTATTGTGAGTGACAGCTGAATCAGCCAACAGAATAGTGTGGAGCTAAAGGAAATGCCCTGCTCTGTGACTGGAAAGATCAGATCAGTTGTGGAAATGAAGAGAGAAGGAGCTGTGTGCTTCTGAGATGTATAGTTTCGCGTGGGAAGCCCTGAGTTTCGGTCTGCAGCCTTTGTGAGAGCCAGTTTGGACTGAATCTGACTTGTGAGGAGAAAGAAGCACTAGAAGTGTGGAAACCAGGCTTACCCTGTAGAAGACTGGAGAAATTGCTGAATCGTACTCGGTCTGTCAGGAACTGAAGCTGCTGTGTGTGCTTCTGGGTATTTTGCAGTAATTGCGATCGGGATCGAGGAGCAGCCTGCCTGGTATAGTACTTTCCTTTTACATATAAATGTGCGTAGTGCTTGTGGGGAATCGCTATTTCAAATCCCCTGTACAGTGAATTGTGTGCTGAAGCTGGAAGTAAACCCCCAGCTTAATTCGGACTACATCCGTTTGCTATCAACTGCAGTGGGGTCCAGTCACAAGGACCTTGTCTTCATGCCCAGCTCTTCTTGCAATCCAGAGTGACATTCTCCATCCGATCCTCAGCTTGGGTGTTGTGAGTACAAATCAGGGTATTCCCCTGCAGCTTGTTTTCAGTCAAAAGTGTGTCACCCAATTCTTGTTGTTTCACTGTTTCATGGACTGAGCCCTCCGGCTCCGGATTACAATTGGGTGTTGTGCATATATTTTCTTCTACAGGTCCCTATCCATCTGCACCTGCCAGCCAACCCCAGGCAACGGACCTGGCTAGCCCCCCCCAACCTGGATACCCAGAGTGTGACTTTTCAGACCCTGTATGTGTGCACAGTACTTTGATTTGAATATTTCCAAACCAAATTAACCTGATTGCCCCCCTCCTTGTTATTGTCCCCTAAATAAATCAGATTTGTTGTTGTTATACTATATACTGTCTGTGGTGTTGGTACTTATGGAAACAGTATTGTGTTTTGCTGTGTATGTTGTTTAACCTTACTTTACAGGGGGTCCTCAGAGGCGTGCTGCAGAATCAGTCTCGAGGGTAAGTGGTATCTATATGAGTGAACAGTTTGTATACGTGGGGTATTGGAGCTGTAACTCCGGTGTACTGTGTGAGCCACTAGATGGAATAAAAGGGTGTCTCAGTGCCCCAGAGGGCTGTGACCAAGCCAGTCTAACCACTACAAACCCTGACCTCTAAGTGGAGGCACCCGCCATAGGACCTAGGCCCCTCAACCCATCCGTAGTCAAACAAGCAGGGGTAGTAGCCCTTGGGATAGCACCACCTAAGGGTTACACTAACAACAAAAAAGAATGGAGAATGGCTGCCTATACTAGACCTCAGACTGTTAAACAGGTACCTGGTAAAGCCCAGGTTCAAAATGGTCACAATGGCCATGATTTTGCCAACTCTGCAAAAAGGGGACTGGCTAGCCTCCTTGGATCTAAAGGACGCATATTCCCATAAGGGAGTCACACAGAAAGTATCTCAGATTCAGACTCCCCTCAGGCCACTACCAGTTCTCAACACTTCCCTTCGGCCTTACCTCTGCACCAAGGGTCTTTACCAAGTGCATAATAGTAGTAGTGGCACACCTCAGAAGACTGGGCGTCACAATTTTTTCTTATCTGGACATAGGGAAATTCCACCAACAGGTGTCAGATCACCTTCAGGTAACCCAGGATATGCTGCTCTCCCTGGGATTCCTTCTCAATACCAAAAAGTCAGTCCTGACCCCTGTGCAGGTTCTGCAGTTCATAGGTACAGAACTGAATACAGTAGTGGGAAGAGCTTTTCTCCCTCAGGAGAGGGCAGAAAGCATTCAGCTTCTGGCAGGCTCATTTGCCCTGGACAGGCCAAAGCCAGCAAAATAGTTTTTTCAACTGTTAGGGCACATGGCTGCAGCAACAAGCACAGTCATAGGTGCCTGGTTTCAGATGAGAGATATTCAATTCCACCTCAGAGCACACTGGTGCCAAAGGCAGGACCCCCTCTCAAAGCCAGTACCAGTCACACAAACATTACTACAGACCCTCTAATGGTGGAGGGAACCGAAAATTTAAGGGAAGGGGTTCCATTTCTGCAGGAGCCTCCCTCCCTGGGTCTCACAACTGATATTTCCCTGCTGGGTTGGGGTGCTCACTTAGGGGATCACACCATCCATGGTACTTGGGAGAGTGCAGGCTCACTCGTGCACATAAACCTGCTGGAGTTAAGAGCTGTTTATCTAGCCCTTCAGGGTTTTTTCATCTCATACAGGGAAAGGTGGTACAAGTCAGAACAGACAATGCCACAATAATGTATTACATCAACTAACAAGGAGGAACAAGGGCCAGTCCTCTGTGTACAGAGGCAATGAAGCTATGGAGCCTTGCTTACTCTCTAAATGCCTCTCTACAGTCAATTCATCTGCCAGGCAAGGACAACACCTTGGCAGACGCCTTGAGCAGGATAAACCAGGCCCACCATGAATGCACATTGAACAAGCAAGTGGTGAATGCTCTATTCAGGAGGTGGGGGAACCTCAGAAATATACCTTTTTGATTCCCACCAAAATCACCACTTACCTCTCTATTGCTGCAGGGCCCCAGTGAAAGGGACAGTTCCAATGGATGCCCTGATTCTGGACTGGACAGGCAGGTACCTCTATGCCTTTCCTCCTTTTCCTCTGATACTCAGGGTGCTCATCAAGCTCAGGTCACAACCAGCTTTGATGATTCTGGTAGCCCCGGATTGGGCAAGACAGCCTTGGTACACCCTGCTACTCTCAATGTCTGTGAGCAAACTGATTCACCTCCCTCAGAGTTACAATCTACTGACTTCCTTTCAGGGGAGGGTAGTGTACCCCATTCTCAGTCTCTCAGGCTCAAGGCCTGGCTCTTGAGGACTTACAACATTCAGATTGCCAATTCTCTGAAGCAGTTTTGGAAATCCTGAAGGATTACAGGAAGCCTTCCACCAAGAAAACCTGTGCCTCAAATTAGAAAAGATTTTCCATTTGATGCAGTGACAAGGGTATAGTCCCAGCCCAGGCCAGTATCCCAACCCTTCTTGATTATTTGTCTCACCTGCACTCCCTAGGGTTGCAGCACTCAACTGTGAAGGTGCACCTGGCTTCAGTTTCGGCATACCTTTCAGGTAGAAAGGATACCTCCCTGGCACCAAACCCTATATTCAAAAGATTCTTTAAAGGGCTCTCTCATTGGTTTCCCCCTCACAGGGAACCAGTGCCAGCATGGGACTTCAATATTTGCATTGCCCAGCTTATACTTCCACCCTTTGAGCCTATGGCATCTGTAGAGCTTAAATTTGTTACCTGGAAGGTAGTTTTTCTAGTAGCAATCACTTCTGCCAGAAGGATAAGCAAGCTACAGGCCCTCTGTGTGGAAAAGAACTATGTTCAAACATGAAGTCTTGCTGTATTCTGACTATATGCAGTTAGCCCCAGCACTTGAACTGCTCCAGAGAGTAAAGGGTCAACTCTATGCAAGGGCATAGAACGTTGAGCTCAAGCTCAGTTTTCAAACCTCTGTCTGTGGTACTCTGAAGTGTAACCATCAGATTCTTTACTCCGCCTTACTGTGAAGTTGCTCCGGAGATCCCACTTGTGCGTCGGTTCGGTCTAGTTAGAATCGGTCATTTTTTTCAGACCGTGATTTTTGGCAATTCGGTATTCTTACCTCTGTCTCAGTACCAGTAAGTGGTAGCTATAGGTAGTGGTTATTTTCTGTGTTGTTTTCTAATAAATTGTTTTATTTCGGTTCTTTGCAGTCAGCCCGGTTCAGAACCGACGCTTATCTTCTTTTTTGATTATTACTACTGTGTGTGTGGTTTTTCTGGTACTCATCGTTTCTTAAAAATCTGGGATTTTAACGTATGACACAGTTAGAACCGTTAAGGTTGTAATCGCCTGTAGCATGTGGAAGGTGATTTTTCTAGTTGAAGGCATGTCTGAGAAACCCAAGAAGAAAACCGGACCCACTGGGTTTCAGCACTGTACCGAGTGTAAGGAGGCCTTTGCTAAGGCCGACCCTCACCTCGTCTGTGTGTAGTGCCTGGGGTTTGACCATCTCAAGGAAGACTGCCAAATATGTAAGAACTTTCCCAAAGCCACTCTGGATAAACGTTTGAGTAGGCTAAGGGAGCGGGAGGCCGAGAAGTCCGCTGACCCAGATGGCCAGCCTGGTTCGGTTACGGCTGAACCTGAAGAGGTGCCCACTGACCTGGGTGATACCTCTTAGGGCAAACGGAGAGCCGTTTCTGCGGAGTCGTTTCCGAGTAAAAGAAAGAGAAAATCAGCTGGTTCGGATCCCGCTTCCCATGGTCCAACCGCTGGTGAGATAGCGAAAGTGATTTCAGTAGTTCAATCGCTTTGCCCAGTTCTGACCGAACCGGTTTCAGTTCAGTCCCGATCGGTTCGGTCGGAAGTACTTGTTTCAGATGTAGATCCTGAAGCATACTGTGAGGACGATTGGGAGGGGGATAAAGACTATGAAGAGGAACAGTGTGAGGGCCTAGATGAGCCAGTAGAGCCTGACATCTCCCCAGACAGGCCTTCTCAGGCTTCTCCTCCCAGGCTTTCTGAGTCTCCTTCCCATTTCTTGTTTTATGAGAAAGTGGCTGAGACCCTTCAGCTTCCTATGGAAGAGGCTGAACAGGATCAGGAAGAACCTGACTACCTGGAAATGATGGATGTCCCAAAGTCAAAGAGGATGTCTATCCCCTTACACAAATCCTTGGGGAAGCAGACACAAACATTTTTACAGTTTCCTACATTCATTCCTCCTGTGGAAAAAAGAATGGACAGGAGGAATGTTTGTCAGGTCCAGGGGTATAATTCCTTTCAAATCATAGCAGCCATGTTGGGGTAGTACAAGCTGCAGCCTGTGACAAGGCTAATATTCCCCTGGCATCTCACCCCCAGATAAGGATTCCAGTAAAGTGGATGCCATGGCAAAAAAACAGTACTTGGCATCCTATTTGGGACTCAGACAATCTAATTACATGGCATACACAGCCAGGTACCAGAAATCTATGTGGAATATGATTCTGGCACTGGCTAAGGATGCCCCTCACCAGCTAGCCAAGGAGCTGGAGCAGGTGGCTGCAAATGGTATAGAGACATCTAAGGTGCAGTTCCATGCTGCTGTTGATTCCAGTGATGTTCATTCCAAGGTCATGGCTACATCTATCTCCATGAGGAGATTTGCTTGGCTTAAGTATACCAACCTCTCACAGGATACCCAGGCTAAGGCCATAGATTTTCCTGTAACTGGAAATTCTCTCTTTGGGGACCAAACAGAGACCTACATGAAAAAAATGGTTGAGTACAGGACCACCTATAGGAGTGCTGCAGCAAAAGAAAAGCAGACCACTCCTCAGAGGCAGCAGTTTAGGGGCAGGGGCAGGCCTTTTTACCAAGCTCAGGCCTTCTCCTCCTCCTCTTCTCAGCAGATGGGGTTGTTTAGGGGAAGAGGTAGACGTGGGGTAACTAGGACCCCATCAGCTACTCAGTCCAAGCTTCCTGCCGAGAAGACACTCTGAGGTGTCAGTCAGGGACGCCTCCCCAATCCCAGTAGGGGGCAGGCTGGCTTACTACTCCCAGGCCTGGGAGTCTATTACTTCAGACAAATGGGTCCTGGAAGTAGTGAGTCAGGGACTTGCTCTGAGTTTCAAAAGGTTCTCAAGAATGAGAACAAAGTCTTTCAGTCCTCCCTTTCCCTTGGAGACAAAGGCCTTAGAGGCAGACGTTTCTTCTCTTCTGCTTCTGCAAGCAGTAGAGAAGGTACCTCTTTGCCACTGGGGAAAAGGACTGTGTTCAAGATACTTCCTTCCCTCAAAAAGACAGGGGAGTAGCGACCCATATTGGAGTTAAGGTACCTGAACAAACATTTGACAAAACCAAAGTTCAAAATGGTGACTGTGGGAGTAATTCTTCCCTCTCTGAGACCAGGAGACTGGCTAGCCTCCCTGGATCTCAAGGATGCCTACTTCCACATACCTATCAGACATTCCCACAGAAAGTACCTCAGGTTCGAGTTGCCCTCAGGCCATTACCAATTCAGGACCATGCCCTTCGGCCTAACATCTGCCCCAAGGGTGTTCATCAACTGTCTTGCAGTGGTGGTGGCATTCCTCAGGAGGCAGGGCATCTTTCTGTCCCCATACCTGGATGACTGGCTTCTAGTGGGCCAGTCCTCAGTCCAAGTCAAGTCACCCAAAGACTTCTAGAATCCTTGGGCTTCATTCTAAATTTAGAGAAGTCTTTTCTAGAGCCAGCCCAGCTTCTCACTTTCGTAGGGGTGGAAATAGATACAGTTCAGGTAAGAGCACTTTTTCCTCTTTCAGGGGTTCAGTCATTGGTCATTCTGGCCTTCTCTTTTCGTCCTCTAGTGTCTCAGCCAGCAAGATGCTTTCTACAGCTGCTGGGCCACATGGCAGCTTTCACAAGCAGTAGTTCAGGGAGCAAGATTTCAGATGAGTGATATTCAGTTTCATCTCAGATCTTTCTGGTCTCAGAAAAAGGACCCTCTCTCCAAACTGGTTCCAGTCTCCAAAACCTTAGTCCAGGCCCTTCAGTGGTGGTTGGAGGAAGACAGTCTTCATCAAGGGGTCCCCTTCATCAGTCAGGTCCCTTCTGTGATTCTCACCACAGATGCCTCCCTGTTTGGGTGGGGGGCCCACCTAGCTCATCTCACAGCTCAGGGAACATGGTCACACCAAAAGTCCCTTCTGCACATAAATCTTTTCGCATTAAGAGCTGTCTTCCTTGCTCTTCAGACATTCTCAACGGTTGTCCAAGGGAAAGTGGTACAGATCAGAACAGACAATACCACAACCATGTGGTACATCAACAAGCAGGGAGGCACTCGGTCCTCGGTCTTGTGCCCAGAGGCCATGAAAATTTGTTCTCTAGCTTATTCCCTTCAGGTTTCTCTGATGGCTGTGCATCTCCCAGGAAAGGTCAACATTTTAGCAGATGCTCTCAGCAGAATTTCCCTGGGTCACCACGAATTGACCCTGGACCCTGAGCCCTGTCATTCTTAAAGTCATTTTCAGGATATGGGGCACCCCAGAGATAGATCTCTTTGCAGCCCCAGACAATCATCAACTCCCTCTTTATTGTTGCAGACCACCCCTTCTGGGTCCTGTTCCCCAGGATGCTCTTCTACTAAATTGGACAAGCAGGTTTCTGTATGCATTTCCTCCTTTTCCTCTGATATTCAGGGTCCTGATAAAAATCAGGTCTCAGCCTTGCAAGGTGATTCTGGTGGCTCCAGACTGGGCCAGACAGCCTTGGTATCCTTTACTGTTGTCACTGTCAGTAACACTGCCCTTGCGTCTTCCCAGGCAGTACAATCTTCTCACCTCCTCTCAAGGGAGGATTCTGTACCCCAACCTTCAGACTCTCAGGCTCAAGGCCTGGCCCTTGAAGAGCTAGAATATGCAAGTTTGCATCTTTCCCAATCAGTTTTGGATATTTTAAAAGTTAGCAGGAAGCCTACTGCTAGAAAGACTTTTAACTCCAAATCGAAAAGGTTTGGTTTGTGGTGTTCCAGTAGGCATATTAAGCCAGAGCTGGCTGACATTGCCACTGTTTTGGACTATTTGGTACATCTTAACAGTTTGGGCCTCTGGGCAACTGCTCTTAAAGTGCATTTGGCAGCTGTGTCTGCCTTTCTTTCAGCTGGTAAGGGTTCTTCCCTAGCTTCTCATCCAGTTTTCAAGAAATTCTTCAAAGGCTTAGTCCATGTCAGTCCTCCCTTTTGGGAGCCTACTCCTTCCTGGGTTCTGAACATCTGCATTGCACAGCTTATGCAGCCCCCTTTTGAACCTTTATATTCAGTTGAGCTGAAGTACTTGACTTGGAAAACTGTATTTCTGGTGGCCATTACCTCTGCTAGGAGGCTCAGTGAACTACAGGCCTTATCAGTGGAACCTGATTTCATTTCCTTTCATAGGGATAAGGTGATGCTCCACACCAATAGAAAGTTCCTTCCCAAAGTAGTGCCAGACTTTCATCTGAACCAGTCTATGTCTCTGCCTGTCTTTTTCACTGATCATTCTTCCTCTGGAGAGAGGAGGTTACACAGTCTGGATTTGAAAAGGGCTCTTAGTTACTATATTGAACATACTAAGGCCCATAGGATGGATTGTTCTCAGTTGTTTCTCACTTATGGTGAGGTGGGAAGGGGCAAGCCTGCTACCAAGAGGTCTGTTGCCAGGTGGATTGTCTCTTGTATTCAATTCTGCTACTCTGAACTTGGGAAGGAGCCTCCCTCAGGCCTAGGGGCTCATTCTACCAGCGGTACAGCTGCTTCAGTTGCAGCAGCTAGAGATATACCTTTGGTGGATTTATGTAAAGCAGCTACCTGGAAATCTGTTCACACCTTCACCAAGCATTACTCTTTGGACATTCAGTCACGAAGTGATGCTAGGTTTGGCACAGCTATGCTACAGATCCTGTTCCCAAAATAGGTTCTGTAACTCCCTCCTCCAAGGGGGTACTTCTTGGTAGTCTGCATATAGTCAGAATACAGCAAGACTTCATGTTGTTTGAAGAAAAAATTACTCACCATAGTAATGTTGTTTCTTCTAATGGAGTCTTGCTGTATTCTGACCTCCCTCCTTGCCTCCCCTCCTGGAACCTAGTAGATATTCCTGGACATAAAGTCTCCACCACTCATTTACACTGATGGGATCTATGCCGGAGGCACTGGGACCCAGAGGGAGCAAACTTTTTTGCAGGAGGGCCGGTGCCAGAGATGGAGCCTTAAGGAGCGGCGCTGCAAGCCTTGGCTCATGTGGCAGTAACTATCTCGGCATCGACCCTCCAACTGCTTCAGTTCCTTTTTTCCCACCGAGTGCACTACAGTGACAACATTGCTCACCCACCGGGAGTCAAACTTCAAACTAGCAGCATAGTTTTCAGTTTATTATTTTGTAGTATATCTCGAATAAGTACCGCTTTCTATAAATTGTTCTTATTTAAGAAAGAAGTCTCAGCCTACATTGATAGTGTCGACCATGAGTGGGGTCAGGTGACAGTAGGGAGACTTTGCATGAAATCTGTTAAGTCAGCCAGGCTGCATCCGGTCCACCACCCTATCCAGAGGGGGGGGGTCTGACAATGGATGGTCCAATGCCCGGGAGGTGGGGCGGCCCCCCGGAAGCATAAAAGGAAACGGTCGCATTCTCTGCACTGTTTGGCCTCGAGCTCTACTTCGGTTCACAGGTCAAAAAAGAGAAGGCATCACTCGAGGTCACCCTGTGGTATGTCTGCGCTTCGACGGTCGGTCATTGGAGTCAGTTGCCGGTCTTCTCCAGAGTCGCCGGTTTCTGTTTCTGGTCATCGACCTCTTTGACATCGGAGCCCTTCCCTGCCTTCTGGTAGGGCTTCCAATGAGCAGTCTCATCAGTGGGCCGCTCTGATGGAGCAGAGAGCTCAGAGGTTGGTCCAGCTGCCTGGCCTGGTCACTCTAGCTAGCCTTGGGGAATCTGGTAGGGCAGTTGGACCTCCCTAGTCATGTGGCACCTTCTTCAGTGCTGTTGGCTCCACGCTCAGGTGTTTTCCCCCCTCACATGGCTGCGGCGCAGGGGGCCACACTGATACTTCTGTCTCCTGGTATTCTTTCTTCTTTCTCCTCAAATCCTAGTTTTCAGAGCCCTGTGTTGGTTTTGGTTCCTTCGGCATCAGTGGGTTGCTCGGCGCTGTCCTTGGTGCCATGCGGTGTGTCGGCGCCATCCTTGGCGCTGCGCGGTGTGTCAGCGCCATCCTTGGCACTGTGCAGTTTGTCGGCACCAAGGGCTCTGGTGGCACCATGCACGGCACCGAGTCTGGTGGCGCCATGCTCTTTCTCAGTGCCGAGGCTTGGGGTGATGTCTTCCAGTCTTCAGGGCTCCTCGACTCTGAACCCCTTTCCTTCCTCTTTTCCAGCTGATTTTCATTCCTTTCCTGTCCATGCAGACCCTCCTGGGCTGTCAGGAGATGATATTGAGCCTGACCCAGACCATAGGCTGGGTGATGACGTGGAAGGAACAGGGCCTAATCCTGTTGCAGAGCCTGT
Organism: Neoceratodus forsteri; assembly: GCA_016271365.2. NCBI lineage: Eukaryota > Metazoa > Chordata > Ceratodontiformes > Ceratodontidae > Neoceratodus > Neoceratodus forsteri. The sequence goes on from CM057450.1 coordinate 386,483,585, forward strand.
GGTCAAGGACCTTTCATTTAAGTCGCTGCTGAAAAATTTGAATTCCACTCTTTCTGTCCAGACTACAGATAACGATCCTGGAAAGCTTTTAAGGCTCCAATACCTTCATGTCCTAACGATCCCTATGGATTTAACTCCCCCGGTACAGCCTTCCTTTGAGACGCTTTCTCAAATGGTATGGAATTATCCTGCTGTCATTCCTTCTGTGGCTAAGTCCATAGATAGAAAGTACACTGCTCTCAAGGATCAACCCATTTTGGCCTCCCAAGCCTTTGCAGACCCTACTGTGGTCTTGGCAGAGAATGATAAGGTCGTCCTTCCTCAGGCTATTACAGCCCGGCCTATAAACAAAGAATCTCATAAGACAGATACTTTAGGTAAGAGAGTCTTTGCTGCATCCACCCTTGGTATGCGTATTGCCAGCTACCAGGGTTGTTTCTCTCAATATGAGTGTGTTCTTTGGCATTCACTCAAACAAATGGTAGAAGCTCTACTGGAGTCGGACATTAATCCAGAGGTTCTTCAAACCATAACCAGTGGTATCGAGTCCAAAAACCAGCAGGTTAAAGCAGCTATGGACGCTCTCAATACTACCTCCCGGGCGGCAGTGGTGGGCATTTGTACCCATCGTCGCTCTTGGCTGTGCACTTCGGGTTTCACGAATGATGCCCAGCAACAGGTCATGGCATTACCCTTCGGTATGTATCTCTTCGGTCCTCAAGTAGAGCAAGCTCTAGACGCCACATAAAAGACTAGGTCTGCCATTAAATTGGCTCAACTTGTTCCCGCCCCTTCTTGGTGGCGTGTTAATAAGCGTCACTTTCACAACCATCAGTCCTTTCGAGGCAAGGGCAGGGGAGGGTTTAATAAAAATCAAGCCCACCAATCTCAAAAGAAAATGCTACAGGAAGCACAAGGGCCCAAAGCGCCCAGTGCCACCTTCTGAGTTTCTGGCCCAAGTCCCACCTCAGCTGCCTGAGGGGGACTCTTTCTCAGTGGTGGGAGGTCGTCTGACTCACTTTTGCAACCAGTGGAAGTCCATAACGTCGGACAAATGGGTCCTCCGAATAATCAGTGATGGGTATTCCCTCAATCTTTTAGAGGCCCCTCAGGACTGTCCCCCCCCCAAGCGACAGCCCGAGCTGTCAGTTTTTCAGTCAGAGCTTCTCGCTTCCGAGATACAAGGCCTGCTGAACAACAGGGCAGTAGAAATGGTTCCGCTGGATGAACGGAACAAAGAGTTCTACTCCCATTACTTTCTGGTTCCAAAGAAAACCGGGGATGTGCACCCCAATTTTGACCTCAGACAATTGAACAAATGTCTCCTCAAGGAAAGTTCAAAATGATTTCGCTATGAACCATGTTGCCTTTGCTTCATCAGCACGACTGGCTAGCCCCCCTGGACATGCAGGATGCGTACCAGCATATTCCCATCCACCCAAAGCATTGCAAATGCCTACGGTTTGTGGCTTTGGGCCAGCATTTTCAGTTCAGAGTCCTGCCCTTTGGGCTATCCTCGGCGCCGCGAGTTTTTACAAAGTGTTGTGCAATTCTCGCAGTGCACCTCAGAAAGATCAGAATTCAAGTGTTCCCATATCTGGACGACTGGCTTCTAGTAAGTCCTTCCAAGCAAGGAACTCTCAATGCCATAGCCAGGGCCTCGGACTTTCTCACCTCCATGGAAGTCCTGCTAAATTTCAAGAAGTTGCAGTTGTAACCCTCCCAGAAGCTCCTTTTCATAGGAACTCTTCTGGACACCTTCTGTGTGAAAGCTTTTCTACCAGAGGTCAGAAGGAGTGATAGCCTACAGATGGCCCAATACATCAGAGAGAACAGCTTGGTTCGAGCTATCTCGATGCAACAGGTGCTGGGTCTCATGACATCTTCAGTGTTCACTGTACCCCTAGCACGCCTCCACATGAGAACTTCTCAATGGATGCTCAGTACTCAGTGGTCCCCAGCCACTCACCCTCAGTCCTTTCTCATCAAAGTGACAGAACCTCTGAAGAGGTCACTCACTTGGTGGTCACAAGAGGACAGTCTTCTGGAAGGGTATCCCTTTGCTCCCCTGGATCATCAGATTTCCATTAACATGGATGCGTCCCTGATGGGGTGGGGAGCAAACTGTCAGAATCTCCACACCCAAGGTATGTGGACTCAGGACGAGTCCCAGCTTCACATAAATGTCTTAGAAATGAGAGTCATCCTTTATGCAGTCCAGGCTTTGAAGGACATTCTCTGTCACAAGAACATTCTCCTTCAAACGGACAACAAAGCAGTTATGTATTACATCAACAAGCAGGGCGGTGCTCACTCCTACCCCTTATGCAGGGAAGCGATGAGAGTGTGGGAATGGTGCTTGGAGCACAAGGCTCTAATTCAAGCGGTCTGCCTGCCGGGAGTGCAGAACGAACTGGCAGTCTGTCTCAGCAGAACGGAGACAGATCCTCACGAGTGGCCTCTAGACTCAACCGTAGTTCAGTCACTATTCGCAGAGTGGGGAACTCCAGATCTGGACCTTTTTGCATCCCTACTCAACACAAAACTGCCTCTCTTCTGCTCCAGAAATCCAGGGCCTGGCATTTTCTGTCAGGATGCGTACAGGCTGCAGTAGACAAAACGCTTTCTATACACCTTTCCTCCTGTTCCTCTAATTCAGAGGGTACTTCTCAAATTCGAGCCACAGGGGGACAAAATGATCCTCATTGCTCCCTTCTGGCCTCAACAGATATGGTTTCCGTTACTCAACAGTATGTTGGAAACCCCTCTGAAAGCGCTTCCCCTTCAGAAAAACCTTCTGACTCAGGGGCCAGTGGTCCATCCCAATCTGAGGTTGCTTCACCTTCATGCTTGACTCCTGAAGAGATAGAAGTAAACAGGTTCAATGTCTCTCGAGGAGTCTCAGATATTCTTTTGGCTGCGCGTAAGTCAGCCACTAGAAAAACTTACACAGCCAAATGGAAGTATTTTTCTCTCTGGTGTGCAAGATCCTCTTTGAATCCTTTTTCCTGCCCACCAAATAAAGTTCTAGAGTCCCTTTTAGACCTCTCAAATTCAGGTCTACAATACTCCACAGTCAAAGTTCACCTCTGTGCCATATCGGCCTATCATGAGCCAGTACTTTCCTTATCACTGGCTCAGTTACCTGTAGTTAAGAGGTTTGTTAAGGGTATACTACATACCAGACCTCCTTTCAGATGTCCAGTCACAGCCTGGGACATTAATCTTGTACTAGACATGCTCACTCAAAAGCCTTTCAAGCCTCTAACTACCTGTGAGCTGAAGTTTCTCACTTAGAAAACGGCCTTCCTGGTGGCTATTACCGCAGCCCGCAGGGTCTCTAAAATACATGCCTTGGTCACAGACCCTCTGTATACTGTGTTTCATAAGGACAGAGTAGTTCTTAGGACCCATCCTAAGTTTCTCCCTAAGGTTGTTTCAGAATTCCATCTAAACCAACCTTTAGTCCTACTTACTTAGCGAACTTCCAAAATGAGGGAGAGCGTACCCTTTATTCTTTGGATGTCAAAAGAGCTCCGCGTTTCTATTTAGATAGAACAAAAGAGATTTGCAAAGCTCAACAACTGTTTGTTTCCTTCAGCGAAACCCGGCAAGGTCAGCCTGTCGCTAATAGATGCATTTCAGCATGGCTGGTGGCATGCCTTCGCCACTGTTATTCCATGGCAAAGGTTAAGCTGGAGGGAATAGTGTACGCTCACTCTACTAGAGCAGTTGCGGCATCCCTGGCAGAAATCTGCAACGTGCCCATTGCAGATATTTGCAATGCGACTACCTGGAGCTCAGTGCATACTTTCGTCAAGCACTATGCCCTGGATGTCCATGCCAGGCGACATCTCTCATTTGGCAGAACCATCCTTAATGGACTTCTGTCCTAAAATTGTGAGCTCTTGGTCTCTCCTGCCGCCCACTCGGGGGATTATTAGCTCGGTACTCTCCCATCAGTGTGAATGAGTGCTGGAGACCTTGTGTCCAGGAAGATATGGAAATTACATACCTACCATAATTCTTGATTTTCTTGGACGGAGTCTCCACCGCTCATTCACACGCCCACCCACCACCCCCCGAGCTCACCTCTGTTGTTGGTCTTCACTCCCTCAATCTTTAGGCTGTGAAGACTTCTTTGTTGACCCTTCTTATCGGGGTCGTCTGGACTATCTTATGTCCGGTTTTTGTTTGGCTGTCCTTCTAGGTTAGTTACACTGCACCTCCTCGGAAAAAAAGTTACTGAGGCAGTTGGAGGGTCGACACAGAGATAGTCATTGCCGCACGAGCCAAGGCTCATGGCACTGCTCCTCGTGGCTCCATCTCTGGCGCCGGCCCTCCTGCAAAAAAGTTTGCTCCCGCTGGATCCTAGCACCTCCAACATAGATCCCATCAGTATGAATGAGTGGTGGAAACTTCGTCCAAGAAGATCAAGAATTACGGTAGGTACATAATTCCATTTTTGGGATGTGGTGGAGCAGGCACAGTGCTGCACCCCAGAGGTGCTCTGGACATGCCTCCATCTCTTGTTTTTTTTTTCTTTTAGTTTGGTGAATCACTACCTGTTGTGTTCTATTTAGTTTTTTTTTTACTTAAGTTTTTGACCCTAAAACCTTGTTTTGCCATTTGACACAAAAATTTTGAAACATTTTCTTACTTTGAGTTAGTTTAGGGTTCATAAGAATCTGATGGTTACACTTCAGAGTACCACAGACAGGTTTGAAAACCGAGCTCAAGCTCAATGTTCTATACCTTTGCATAGAGTTAATCCTTTACTCTCTGGGGCTAACTGCATATAGTCAGAATACAGCAAGACTCCATTAGAAGAAACAACATTACTATGGTGAGTAATTTTCTCTTTCTTTCCACAGGGACAAGGTAGTTTTGAGAACTAATAGGAAGTTCCTCCCCAAGGTGGCTTCTAACTTCCATTTGAACCAGTCTATAACATTGCCAGATCTTCCTGGACATAAGTCTCCACCACTCATTCACACTAGTGGGGATTAGCGCCGGAGGCACTAGGACCCATCGGGAGCAAACTTTTTGCTGGAGGGTCGGCGCGAGAGACGGCGCCACGAGGCATGGCGCCGCGAGCAGCGGCTCGAGCGGCAATGACCATCTCGGCGACGACCCTCCAACCGCCTCAGTTCCTTTTTTCCCGCCGTCGAGTGCGCTTCAGTGACAACGTCGCTCGCCTGTCGGGAGTCAAACTTCAAACTAGCGCATAGTTTTCAGTTTATTTTTTTGTAACATTATCACGATAGTAGTATCGCTTAATTTTATTCTATTTTTCGTTAAATTTTTCTAATATTTTAAATTTAACTTACTTGAAGAAGTCTCGGCCTTCTGGACGGAGTCAACCATGAGCAGGTCAGGTGACGGTAGGGAGACTTCATATGAAAGCTGTTCGGTCAGCCGGGCTGAATCCGGTCAGCCGCCTCCTCCTCAGCGGGGTTCCGACAACGGTCAGTCCGATGCCCGGGGGGATGGGCGGTCCACCCGTCAGCATAAAAATAAACGGTCGCATTTTCAGCACCGTTCGGCCTCGAGCTCTTCTTCGGCCCACAGGTCAAAAAAGAGAAGGCATCACTCGAGGTCGCCCTCTGGTATGTCTGCGCGTCGATGGTCGGTTATCATAGCTAGTTGCCGTTCTCCTTCTTCGGAGTCGCCAACTGCTGGTGACCATCATCCTCGACATCGGAGCCCCTTCCCGCCTATAGGTAGGGCTCCAGATGAGCAGTTTCATCAGTGGGCCGCTCTTATGGAGCGATGGGCTCGGAGGTTGGTTCTCCTGCCTGGCTTGGTTGCCACGGAGCCCCCGGGCTCCTCCAGCGATCGGGTAGGGCGGTTGGACCTTCCTAGTCACGCGGTGCCTTCTTCCGGTGCGGTGACTCCCAGCAAGTGTTCCCCCTCACATGGCTGCGGGCGCGAGGCCACACCGATGCCCTTATCTCTGGTTTTTCCTTCTCTAGCTTTCCAGGTTCCTGAGGCATTTCGGCGCTTCCTTGAGGTCTGTTGGCTTGTCGGCGCCGTTTTCAGTGCGCTGGGCATGCCGGGCGCTGTCTCTGCGGCTGCGTGGTCTCGCGGCCGCTGCTGGGTTCGGCAGCGCCCGCTTAGTCTAGCGGCGCCGTGCGGTAGCGCGCGCAGTCGGCGGCGCGCTTGCGGTGCCGTGCCTCTTCAGTGCCGTGCCCCTCTGCGGTGCCGTTTTAACCCGTTTTGCCTTCTCGGCGCGGGGCCTCGGGGACTCTCCTTGTTTCTCTGCTTATTTCCTCCTCTCTAATTTTCACTCTTTCCTGTCCAAACAGTCCTTCCTGGACCATCAGGAGATGATGTTGAGCCTGACCCAGACCTTTGGTTGGGTGATGAAGTGGAGAAACAGGATCTTTCTTTTCTACAGAGCCTGTGGTCGAGGACCTGTCCTTTAAGTCTCTGTTGAAGAACCTGAGATCCACTCTTTCTCTCCAGACTACAGACGCCGATCCTGGGAAGATATTAAGACTCCAGTACCTTCATGCTGGAGATCCCTACGGTTTGACTCCTCTGATCCAGCCTTCCTTGAGGCGCTGTCTCAAATGGTATGGAATAATCCTGCTCTTATTCCCTCAGTGGCTAAATCCATTGATAAAGTATTCAGCTCCCAAGGATCGCTTCATTTGGCATCCCAAGCCTTTGCGGATCCTATTGTAGTCCTGGCAGAGAATGATAAGGTGGTTCTTCCTCAAACTACTACAGCTCGACCTATTAACAAAGAGTCTCGTAAGATTGATACATTAGGTAAGAGAGTCTTTGCTGCCTCCACTCTAAGTATCGTATTGCCAGTTATCAAGGCTATTTTTCTCAGTATGAGTATATCCTGTGGCACTCTTTGAAAAGAATGGTTGAAGCTCTTCCGCATTCGGACTCCAAGTCAGAGCTTCTTCTGACCGTTACTAGAGGTATTGAGTCCAATAACCAACAGGTCAAAGCCGCTATGGACGCTTTCGACACTGCTTCTCGCTCAGCAGCCGCAGGTATTTGTACTCGGCGCCATTCCTGGCTGCGTACTTCTGGCTTCACGAATGATGCTCAGCAGCAGGTAATGGCGCTGCCCTTTGATGGCTCCTTTCTTTTCGGCCCTCAGGTGGAACAAGCCTTAGAGGCCACTCAGAAGACTAGGTCGGCCATTAAGTTGGCCAGACCTCCGTCTGCTCCTCAGGGGCATGTGAACAGGCGTCAGTTTCATGAGTCATCAGTCCTTTCGAGGCAGAGGCAGGGGAAGCTTCCGCAAAAGCCAGCCTGCCCAACCTCAAGAAAGCGCAGCAAGCGCTGGGGCCTAAAGCCCCCAGCGCACCTTATAAGTGCTGGCCCAAGTTCCATCCACATTGCCGAGGTGGAACTTTCTCCTCGGTGGGAGGTCGTCTGATGTACTTCTACAACCAGTGGAAGTCCATAACTTTGGACAAATGGGTCCTTGGATAATTTGCGAGGTTATTCTCTCAATTTTTGGAAACCCCAATTGTCCTCCCAGGCGACAACCCAGGTTGTCGACCTCTCAGTCAGACCACCTCACGCCGAGATCCAGGGCCTTCTAAGCAACAGGGCAATAGAACTGGTGCCTCGCATCTCTGAACACAGGTTCTCTCCCATTACTTCCTGGTTCCAAAGAAATCTGGGAATCGCCCCATTCTAGACATGAAAGTTAAACAAATTTCTCCCCAGGAGAAATTCAAAATAATTCCCTAGGTACTCTGTTACCTTGCTGCATCAACATGACTGGCTGGCCTCCCTGGATATGCAGGACGCTTACCAGCATATCCCCATCCACCCGACCCACCGCAAGTTCCTCAGGTTTGTAGCTCTGGGTCAGCATTATCAGTTCAGAGTCCTGCCTTTTGGGCTATCCTCGGCGCCACGAGTCTTTACAAAGTGTTGTGCAGTTCTCGTAGCGCATCTCAGGAAGATCGGACTCTTGAGTGTTTTCCTACCTGGACGATTGGCTTCTAGCAAGCCCTTCCAGCCAAGGGACCTTGGAAGCCATGCAAACGACTTCTCGTCTTCTTACGTCCATGGGAATTCTACTGAATTTGAAAAAATCACAACTGCAGCCCTCCCAGAGGCTCCTTTTCATAGGGACGCTTCTAGACACCTCTTCCGTGAAGGCTTTCCTTCCAGAGGACAGAAGACTCGACATCCTTCGGATGGCCCGTTACATCGGGGAGAACCGATCGGTTACAGCTCTCTCGATGCAACGCATGTTGGGTCTCATGGCGTCCTCGGTGTTCACTGTACCCCTGGCCCGGTTGCACATGAGAACCACCCAATGGATGCTCTCCACTCAGTGGTCTCCGACCTCTCACCCCCAGTCTTATCCCATCAAGGTGACGGAGCCCCTTCGAAGGTCTCTCACCTGGTGGACTAAAGAGAGCAATCTCCTGGAAGGATTCCCCTTTGCTCCCCCGGATCATCAGATCTCCATCACCACAGAGGCATCGCTAATGGGATGGGGAGCTCACTGTCGCTCCCTCCACACTCAAGGTGTATGGACTCAGTTCGAAACTCTTCTCCACATAAATGTCCTGGAGATGAGGCGGTCCTCTGGCGATCGAGCTCTGAAGGATATCCTTTGTCACAAGAACATTCTCCTTCAAACGGACAACAAAGCTGTGATGTATTACATCAACAAGCAAGGCGGTGCTCATTCTTACCCCCTTTGCAGGGAAGCAATGAGGGTGTTGGAGTGGTGCTTGGAGCACAAGTCTCTGATTCAGGCGGTTTATCTGCCAGGTATACAAAACGATCTTCCTGGACATAAGTCTCCACCACTCATTCACACTAGTGGGATTGGCGCCGGAGGCACTAAGACCCATCGGGAGCAAACTTTTTGCTGGAGGGTCGGTAGCGAGAGAGGCAGTAGCCGCGAGACACGGCGCCCGCGAGCAGCCTCGGTGGCAAACCATCTCGCGGCGACCCTCCAACCGCCCCAGTTCCTTTTTTTCCTCAGCGAGTGCGCTTCAGTGACTTAACTTCGTCATTGAATGGGAGTCAAACTTCAAACTAGCGATAGTTTTCAGTTTGTTTTTTAACATTATCACGATAGTAGTATAGCAGTTTATTCTATTTTTCGTAAATTTTCTAATATTTAAATTTAACTTACTGAAGAAGTCTCGGCCTACTGAATGATCGACCATGAGCAGGTCAGGTAGCGGTAGGGAGACTTCGTATGTAAACTGTTCAGTCAGCGGGCTGGGTCGGTCAGCCTCCTTCTCCTCAGCGGGGTTCCGACTACGGTCAGTCCGATGCCGGGGGATCGGTCCCCACCGGCATAAAAATAAACGGTCGCATTCTCGGCGCCGTTCGGCCTCGAGCTCTTCTTCTGCCCACAGGTCAAAAAAGAGAAGGCATCACTCGAGGTCGCCCTCTGGTATGTCTGCGCGTCGACGGTCGGTTATCGTTGCTAGTTGCCGGTCTCCTTCTTCGGAGTCGCCAGCTTCCGATAATCGTCGTCCTCGACATCGGAGCCCCTCCCCGCCTATAGGTAGGGCTCCAGATGAGCAGTTTCATCAGTGGGCCGCTCTTATGGAGCGATGGGCTCGGAGTTGGTTCTTCTGCCTGGCTCGGTTACCTCGGAGACCTCTGGGCTCCTCCGGCGATCAGGTAGGCGGTTGGACAGCCTTCCTAGTCGGCATGAGCGCCTTCTTGATTGCTAAGCGACTCCGATGTAGGTGTTCCCCCCTCACATGGCTTTCTGCGGTATGAGGGGCCTCACCGATACACTTATCTCCTGGTATTTTCCTTCTCTTGTTTTCCAGGTTCCGGGCTTTCGGCGCCTTCTGCAGGAGTCTGTGGCGTGTCAGCGCCCGTTTGAGCGCCCCGGGCTTCCAAGCGCCGTTGGCGGCGCCCGTGGTCTCTCGGCGCCCGTTGGTAGCGCGTTGTCATTCGCAGCGCGCCGCCCGGTAGTGCCGTTGGATCGGGCCGGCGCCGTTGGCGTCGTCTGCGATACGTTAGCGGCGTCGTCCATGGCGCCGTTAGCAGCGTCGTCCGTCAGCGCCGTTGCAGCGCTGTGCGGCGTCGTCAGCGCCGCCCGGGCGTTTCTTGAGAACGCGTGCCTCTTGACGCCGTCGCCTCCTGTGATCCGTCTTCAGCCATTTGCAGTCGGCCGGCAGCCTCAGGACTCCTCCTTGTTTTCTGCCATTTCCTCCTCTCTAATTTTCCACTCCTTTCCTGTCCAAACAGTCCTTTCTGGACCATCAGGAGATGATGTTGAGCCTGACCCAGACCTTGGTTTGGGTGATGAAGTGGAGAAACAGGATCTTTCTTTACTACAAGAGCCTGTGGTCGAGGACCTGTCGCTTTAGTCTCTGTTGAAGAACCTGGGATCACTCTTTCTCTCCAGACTACAGAACATCGATCCTGGGAAGATATTAAGACTCCAGTATCTTCATGCTTCGGAGATCCCTCACAGTTTGACTCCTCCGATCCAGCCTTCGCCGAGGCCGCTGTCTCAAATGGTATGAAATAACCCTGCTCTTATTCCCTCAGTAGACAAATCCATTGATAAAGTATTCAGCTCCCAAAGAATCGTCCCATTTGGCATCCAGGCGCTGCGGATCTATTGTAGTCCTGGGAGAGAATAACAAGGTCGTTCTTCCTCAAACTACTACAGCTCGACCTATTAACAAAAGTCTCGTGAGATTGATACATTAGGTAAGAGAGTCTTTGCTGCCTCCACTCTAAGTATCACGTGTTGCCAGTTATCAAAACTATTTTCTCAAGTATGAGTATATCCTGTGGCACTCTATGAAAAGAATGGTTGAAGCTCTTCCAGATTGGATTCAAGTCAGAGCTTCTTCTGACCGTTAATAGAATAATGAGTCCAATAACCAACAGGTCAAACCGCCATGGATGCTTCGACACTGCAACTTCGCGCTCAGCAGCCAGAGATTTGTACTAGGCGCCATTCCTGGCTAAGTACTTCTGGCTTCACAAATGATGCTCAGCAGCAGGTGATGGACGCTGCCTTTGATAGCTCCTTTCTTTTTGGCCCTCAGGTGGAGCAAACCTTAGAGCCACTCAGAGAAGATCGACCGTGAAGTTGGCCAGACCTCCGCCTGCCCTCTCCGGGGCATGTGAACAGGCGTCAGTTTCATAGTCGTCAGTCCTTTCGAGACAGAGGCAGGGGAAGCTTCCAAAAGCCAACCTGCCCAACCTCAAAGAGCAGCAGAAAGCGCCAGGGACCTAAAGCTCCCAGCCTACCTTATAGTCGTTGGCCCAAGTTCCATCCACTCTGCCAGAGATGGGAACTTTCTCCTCCCGCAGAAGTGCGTCTGATGTGCTTCTACAACCAGTGGAAGTCCATAACCTCAGACAAATGGGTTCTTGGGATAATTCGCGGAGGTTGCTCAATTTCTTGGAACCCCAGTGGCCAACACCTCGCCAAGAGGTTGTCGGCCTCTCAGTCAGATCTCCTCACCCGGAGATCAGTTCTGAACAACAGGGCAATAGAACTGGTGCATTGAAGTTTCCCATTACCATTCCAAAGTCAGGGTCTCTAGACCTCAAGTTAATTCTCCCAGGAGACAAGACCATTCCCTAGGTACCCTGTACCCTTGCCTCAACAACAGCTCTCTGGTTCATGTACAGCATACCCGACCCGCCATTCTGGTTTGTAACTTTGGTCAGCATTATCAGTTCAAGTCCTGCCCTTTGGGCTATCCTCGGAGCAGTTTTAAAAGTGTTGTGCAGTTCTCATGGCGCATCTCAGGAAAAGTCGGGACTCCAGTGTTTCCCTACCTGGACGATTGGCTACAGAAGCCCTTCCGGCCAAGGGACTTTGGAAGCCGTTCAAGCGACTTCTCGTCTTCTCACGTCCATGGGAGTTCTGCTGAATTTGAAAAATCTCCAGCTGCAACCCTCCCAGAGGCTCCTTTTCATAGGGACGCTTCTAGACACCTCTTCAGTGAAGAGCTTTCCTTCCAGAGGACAGAAGACTCAACATCCCGTATGGCCCGTTACATCAGGGAGAACCAATAGGTTTACAGCTCTCTCGATCTAACCATGTTGGGTCTCATGGCGTCCTCGGTCTTCACTGTCCCTCTGGCCCGACTGCATGAGAACCACCAGTGGATGCTCTCCACTCAGTGGTCCCCGACCTCTCACCCCAGTCTTATCCCATCAAGGTGGCGGAGCCCTTGAGGTCTCTCACCTGGTGGTCTCAAAGAGCAATCTCCTGGAAGGATTCCCCTTGCTCCCCGGATCATCAGATCTCCATCACCACAGATGCACCGCTAATGGGATGGGGAGCTCACTGTCTCTCCCTCCACACTCAAGGTGTATGGACTAGTTGAAACTCATCTCCACATAAATGTCCTGGAGATGAGGCGGTCCTCTATGCAATCCGAGCTCTGAAGGATGTCCTTTGTCACAAGAACATTCTCCTTCAAGCGGACAACAAAGCAGTGATGTATTACATCAACAAGCAAGGCGGTGCTCATTCTTATCCCTTTGCAGGGAAGCAATGAGGGTGTGGGAGTGGTGCTTGGAGCACAAGTCTCTGATTCAAGCGGTTTATCTGCCAGGTATACAAAGCGACCTAGCAGATCACCTCAGCAGAGCAGGCAGACCCTCACAGTGGTCTCTCGATCCAGCCGTAGCTGGTCCCTGTTCAAAGTGGGGACTCAGACCTGGACCTTTTGCATCCCACTCAACAAAACTGCTCTCTTCTGCTCCAGAAATCCAGGGCCTGGCATTTTCTGTCAGGATGCGTTCAGGCTGCGGTGGACAAAGCGCTTTCTTCGCCTTTCCACCACTTCCTCTAATCCAGAGTACTCCTCAAGTTCGAGTCTCAGGGACCAAGATGATTCTCATTGCTCCTTCCTGGCCTCGGCAACTATGGTTTCCTCTACTCAACAGTATGTTGGCAGCCTCTCGAGACCACTTCCTTTGCAAATCAGTCTTCTGACTCAGGTTCGTTGGTCCATCCCAACCTGAAATCACTTCACCTTCATGCTTGGCTCCTGAAGAGATAGAAGTGAATCGGTTCAACGTCTCTCGTGAGAGTCTCAGACATCCTTCTGGCTGCTCGGAAGCCAGCCACCCAGCAGTCGCTTCCAAATGGAACGTTTTCTCTCTGGTGTGCAAATCCTCTTGGAATCCCTTTTCCTGTCCTCCTGGCAAGGTTCTGGAGTATCTTTTGGACCTATCAAACTTGGGTCTTCAATACTCCACAGTTAAAGTTCCCTTAGTGCCATCTCAGCGTTCCATGAGCCGGTTTCTTCCTTAACTCTGGCTCAGTTACCTATGGTGAAGAGAGATTTCTTAAGGATTCTCCATACCAGACCCCTGTTAAGCGTCCAGTTGCAGCCTGGGACATTAACCTGGTGCTGGACATGCTCACTCGGAAGCCTTTCGAACCCTTAGCTACCTGTGAGTTAAAATTTCTTACCTGGAAGACTGCCTTCCTGGTGGCCATTACCTCAGCCCGCAGGGTCTCTGAGAGACATGCCCTGGTTACGGACCCTCCGTATACTGTATTCCATAAAGACAACGTAGTTCTCCGTACTCATTCTAAATTTCTTCCCAAGGTTGTGTCAGAATTCCATCTAAACCAACCTCTGGTACTTCCGCTTACTCCAGCTAATTTCCAAAATGAGGACGAGGCTCTTCATTCCTTGGATGTTAAGAGAGCCTTGCGGTTCTATTTAGATAGAACCAAGGATGTTGTAAGACTCAGCAACTACGTTTCTTTCAGCGACACCGGCTGGGTCAACCTGTCGCTATTAGATGTATCTCTTCATGGTTAGTGGCATGCCTTCGTCATTGCTATTCCATGGCTCAAGTTAAATTAGAAGGTAGAGTGTACGCTCACTCTACTAGGGCGGTCGCGGCATCCCTAGCGGAAATTCGCAATGTTCCAATTGCAGATATATGCAACGCCGCTACCTGGAGCTCAGTGCATACTTTCGTTAAGCACTATGCACTGGATGTTCATGCCAGGCGGCATTCCGCATTCGGCAGAACTATCCTTAATGGGCTTCTATCTTAGACGCGTGAGCTCTGGCTTTCCTGCCGCCCTTTTGGGGGATTATCAGCTTGGTACTCTCCCACTAGTGTGAATGAGTGGTGGAGACTTATGTCCAGGAAGATAGGAAAATTACGTACCTACCGTAATTCTTGATCTTCTTGGACGAGTCTCCACCACTCATTCACCCGCCCACCCTCCATCCCCCGAGCTCACCGCTGTATTGGTCTTCACTCCCTCAAATCTTTAGGCCGTGAGGACTTCTTTGCTGACCCTTCTTACGGGTCATACGGACTATCTTATGTCCGTTTTTAATGTTAGGTTTACCCTTTTGTTGAATTGCGCTGCACCTCCTTGGTAAAAAGGTACTGAAGCGGTTGGAGGGTCGTCGCCGAGATGGTCATTACCGCTCGAGCCGCTGCTCGCGGCGCCGTGTCTCGCGGCGCCGTCTCTCGCGCCGACCCTCCAGCAAAAAGTTTGCTTCCGATGGGTCTTAGTGCCTCCGGCGCCAATCCCACTAGTGTGAATGAGTGGTGGAGACTCGTCCAAGAAGATCAAGAATTACGGTAGGTACGTAATTTTCCTATCTAGCAGATCACCTCAGCAGAACGGAGGTAGACCCTCACGAGTGGTCTCTTGATCCAGCCGTAGCTCGGTCACTATTCGAAGAGTGGGGGACTCCAGACCTGGACCTTTTTGCATCCCCACTCAACGCAAAACTGCCTCTCTTCTGCTCCAGAAATCCAGGGCCTGGCATTTTCTGTCAGGATGCGTTCAGGCTGCGGTGGACAAAACGTTTTCTTTCGCCTTTCCACGCTCCCTCTAATCCAGAGTTCTCCTCAAGTTCGAGTCTCAGGGACCAAATGATTCTCATTGCTCCCTCTTGGCCTCGGCAACTATAGTTTCCTCTGCTCAACAGTATGTTGGCAGCCTCTCGAGACCACTTCCCTTACCAATCACCTTTTGACTCAGGGTTTGTTGGTCCATCCCAACCTGAAATCACTTCACCTTCATCGTGGCTCCTGAAGAGGTGAAGTGAATCGATTCAACGTCTCTCGTAGAGTCTCGGACATCCTTCTGGCTGCGCGGAAGCCAGCCACCCAAAAAACGGTCGCTTCCAAATGGAAACGCTTTTCTCTCTGGTGTGCAAAGTCCTCTTGGAATCCCTTTTCCTGTCCTCCTGACAAGGTTCTAGAGTATCTTTTGGACCTATCAAACTCAGGTCTCCAGTATTCCACAGTTAAAGTTCACCTTAGTGCCATCTCAGCGTTCCATGAGCCGGTTTCTTCCTTGACTCTGGCTCAGCTTCCTATGGTGAAGAGATTTCTTAAGGGGATTCTTCATACCAGACCCCCTGTTAAGCGTCCAGTTGCAACCTGGGACATTAACCTGGTGCTGGACATGCTCACTCGGAAGCCTTTTGAGCCCCTATGTACCTGTGAGCTAAAATTTCTTACCTGGAAGCCTGCCTTCCTGGTGGCCATTACCTCAGCCCACAGGGTCTCGGAGATTCATGCCTTGGTGACGGACCCTCCGTATACTGTATTCCATAAAGACAAGGTAGTTCTCCGTACTCATCCTAAATTTCTTCCCAAGGTTGTGTCAGAATTCCATCTAAACCAACCTCTGGTACTTCCCTCTTACTTCCCTAATTTCCAAAATGAAGGGGAACAATCTCTTCATTCCTTGGATGTTAAGAGAGCCTTGCGGTTCTATTTAGATAGAACCAAGAATTTTCGCAAGACTCAGCAACTGTTTGTTTCTTTCAGCGACACCTGGCTGGGTCATCCCGTCGCTATTAGATGCATCTCATCATGGTTAGTGGCTTGCCTTCGACATTGCTACTCCATGGCTCAAGTTAAATTGGAGGGTAGAGTGTACGCTCACTCTACTAGGGCGGTCGCGGCATCTTTAGCGGAGATTCGCAATGTTCCAATTGCGGATATCTGCAACGCCGCCACCTGGAGCTCAGTGCATACCTTCGTTAAGGATTATGCACTGGATGTTCATGCCAGGCGACATTCCGCATTCGGCAGAACTATCCTTAATGGGCTTCTATCTTAGACGCGTGAGCTCTGGCTCTCCTGCCGCCCTTTTGGGGGATTATCAGCTTGGTACTCTCCCACTAGTGTGAATGAGTGGTGGAGACTTATGTCCAGGAAGATATGAAAATTGCGTACCTACCGTAATTCTTGATCTTCTTGGACGAGTCTCCACCACTCATTCCCTCCCTCCATCCCGAGCTCACCGCTGTGTTGGTCTTCACTCCCTCAAATCTTTAGGCCGTGAGGACTTCTTTGTGACCCTTCTTGCAGGTCGTGCGGACTATCTTATGTCCGTTTTAAGGTTAGATTTACTCGTTCGTTGAATTCGCTGCACCTCCTTGGCGGTAAAAAGGTACTGAGGTGGTTGGAGGGTCGCCGCCAGATGGTCATTGCCGCCGAGCCGCTGTTCAAGGCGCCATGCCTCATGGGCGCTGCCTCTCCGGCCGACCCTCAGCAAAGTTTGCTCCGATGGGTCCTAGTGCCTCCGGCGCTAATCCCCACTAGTGTGAATGAGTGGTGGAGACTCGTCCAAGAAGATCAAGAATTACGGTAGGTACGTAATTTTCATTTTTCTTTACTGAACACTGTAGCTCAAGTGAGCGTACATTTCACAGCTTGGATGTAAAAAGAGCACTAAGTTATTACATGATTCATACCAAAGATCATAGGCAGGACAGACAACAACTGTTCCTCACCTATGGGGAAGTAGGTAAAGGAACTCCTGCTTCAAAGATGACTATCTTTTGATGAATAATCCAGTGTATTCAGTTTTGCTACTCAAAGGCAGGCAAGGTTCCTCCCTCTGGTCTTGGGGCCCACTCTACTAGGGGCACAGCTGCCACTGTTGCAGCTGCCCAAGAGGTACCTCTAATGAAAATATGTAAAGCAGCTACCTGGAGGTCAGTCCACACCTTCACTAAGCGTTATAGCCTGGACACCAAGTCCAGGAGTGATACCAAATTTGGCACAGCAGTCTTGCAGAGTCTTTTTCCTAAATAGATTCTGGTCCACCTCCTTGAGGTACTGCTGCATAGTCTACAAGAGTAATAATATTAGTGGATTCCTGGGGTTAGAAGAAAAAATTACTTACCTGTAGTAATCGTGTTTCTTCCAAAGGGATCCACTAATATTATTACTCCCTGCCCTTGCCTCCCCTTTCAGAATCAGTAACAAGAAAAATCCTCTCCACCGCTGATAAGACGTATAGTTGGAGTGGCATGCCACCTGCTGGCACCTTCTAGTAATGTCTTAACTTGTAGGTTCTTTTCTAAAGGCATATCTGACCTCAGAAAAAAGGGGACATTTGTTTATACTAGTCCTTTGGTTAATGTTGCTATTTACCCAGTTGGGCATTATTTTTCTATAATTATTTAAACATTGCTGCACATGTTGTTATGGCCTTTTTGCAGGCTTCTAAGAAATCCGAGGTAGAATGTAGGCAGTTTGAAGATAAATGCACGAGCTAGACATTCCATGATTATTTATTTTTTATTTATTTATTTAGCTTTTGTTGACCGGGTAAGTGCACTAGACAAATCCTGCCTATTTTCAGGCACGACCCGGGGGGAGAGGGATACAGATGAATGGCAACTGACCTTGAACCAGATTAAGCTGTTGGTGGTATTTTTAGTGAATGAGGGAAATTTGACCAGGACACCGAGGAAATTCCCCTACTCTTTTCGATAAGTGCCATGGGATCTTTAACATCCACCTGAACTACCACCAATCCAGGCAGATGGGACCTCGGTTTAACGTCTCATCCGGAGGACGGCACCTCAGAAATGCAACACCCCTCTCATGCTGCATTACAGTGTCAGTACTGGGATATTAACCCAAGTGCCAGATGTGGGAACTGAACCCACAGCCCTCTGATCTCCCGGCCTCAGAGGCGAGTGTGCTACCTACTGAGCCACTGACACTGATTAGCATAGCATTCTATTCTATCTGGGGCAGTGCTGGCTTAAGGGAGCACTGCAAGAGTAATAATATTAGTGGATTCCTTTAGAAGAAACAAGATTACTACAGGTGAGTATTTTTTTCTTCTTTAGCATTAACTCTCAATACTCCACATTTTTACAAGAGTATATTTAAGCCCTGTTATTCATCGGGCCTTCTTCAGTTCCACAATCTTAAAAAAAAAAGTAATCATTTTAAGTGTTTTTGGTGAGTTAGAGTTTAGCAAATACACTGTTTGCTCCAGAGGAGCTAGTTCTAGTTGTCTTAATATATCCCCCAAAAGTTCTTCCTTATATTTTTATAAAGTGTGCAAAGAATCAGCAAGTGAACAACATTTTCTTCTCTCAGATTGCATTGGCACCTGCTATCAGAGCTCTTGTTTTCTGTTTTACTGATGTATTTGAATTGTTCGCTTTAGAGGTATTCAAATCTATATTTCGTAAAAAGATTACTACGTATTGGATGTTTTAAAAGTAATAAAATATTTTTCAAGCCTGAATTGTTGTTTATTCTTTGCTAGCCATTGGCTAATTTTATATTGAGAACACTTCTCCAGATCTTGTTGTCAGAATATATCCCTTATCCTTTCCTTTATGTATATCTATACTTCTCCAAAGGGTTTTTCAAAGATATCTGGGATACACTGAAGCAGACCATATGGTTTTATTAGGTTTTCTACAACTCTCATGATTAGAAAAAACTATTTTATCCTGCTATTTCAGTGCTTCCTCCAAGCATATATGCTGCAGTCTATGTTCCTGCATAGCATAGACTTTGATCCAATATAAAATCAACCTTTCCTGAATTAGACATTCTAGTGGCAACTGTCCTAGTTCTGCTCGAACCAATACTGAGGGGGCACACTGTGATCATCCTAATAGTTGTTTGTAGTAAGAGTTAATGAGTTTTTCTACATTATTTTTGTATTTTATTCCCCAGATTTCCACACTATATAATATTTGGGATCTTGTTTTAGCATTTTTTACTTTCAAAGCACCTTTGATTGAACTTCTTCCATATTTGTAAGAAAAAATTGTTATGGCCGGTTAAAAAAAATGTAATTTTAATTTCTATTTCTTTTATATGTTGCTCCCAGGATAGATTTCCAGACATAGTTACTCCTAAATAGCAAAACTCCCTCACATGTTCTGAGAGTTCTCTTTGTAGATTGTATATCCTTTCTTCCTTTTATTTCTGACCACCATTTATTTGGTTTTGTCATAATTTATGAATAGAGAAGCCATACGGCATTGTTGTTGAAATTTATGAAGCATTCTTTTTTTTCCTAGAAAACTATTGGAAATGAGAACTTCATCGTCTGCAAATGTCAAGTATGAGCAATGCTGTTCTCCGATCCTTGGCATATGAAAATCAGAGTTATATAGCTTCATAAGGATCTGGTTGAGAAGAAGATTAAAAAATATTTGAGATAAGACACACCCTTGTCTCACTCCCCTATTTCCTAAGAATTTTTGAGTTTTATCCCTTCTTGTGTTATATCTCACTTGGATTTGCATGTTATTGTATAATATAATCGGGAGCCTCAGAATGGGTTTATCCATTCCTATCTTCTCTCGTGTCTCCCATAATAAATTCCAATTTACATTATCAAAGGCCACTTTTAAATCAATGAATAAACAAAATAATTTTTGTCATTTAACAACTGTATACTTACAGGTTGCATGAAAAAGAGTATAACTTTGGTAATTTGTGGAATGCTGGGACATAAATCCTGCTTGTGCCTTGTCAATTAATTTATTCATTTGGATCCAATCTATAATCCTGGAATTCTAAATTCATGTAAATATTTTTTGAGTTGTATCTATTACACTTATTGGCCTATAGCAAATGGGGTTTTGTTTGTCCCCTTTTCTCAAGCTGGAAATTATAATTGATTCATGCCAAGATGTTGGAATCTTTTCTAAATTGTTGACATAGTTAAATAGTCTCTGGAGAATTGGCACCCATTTGTCTTTTAGATTTTTTATGGCATCAGTGGGGATGCCATCAGGTTCTGGAGCCCTGTTTCGAAAAAGCTTGAATAGAGCTCATGATCTCCTCCATTGATATTTCCTTCCCCAATGGTTCTCAAATATTGGAAACCAGGCTTCTGGATCCCTTTTCTTCTGGGTCAACGAATGATTTTTTATAATGTTCCATCCAGGCTGTAGGTTCTATGTATGCCTCTAAATTTTCTGTGTATTCTCCCATCCTTTTGCTTCTATCCTCCAGAATGTTTTATTATCTTTGTTGTAAACTGCCCTTTCCAGCTTCTCCCATTGAGTTGTCCTATATTTGTCTTTTTTTGGATATTAGTGGTTGTATTATACTTTTTTCCTTAATTTGTTCAGCTCTTTTCTGTTTCCAACACATGGGTATTTTTTAGCTAAACAGAGTTGTTTATTTAATTTTGCTTGGCCTGAATACCTTCCCTGTTAAGCCATGGTGCTCCCTTTTTTCATATATCTTGATTTCTTTCCCGATTATGCCTACCATTTGGGCAACAATACAGTACTTTCATAAGGGATAATATAGTCTTGGCTATCCCCATTTCCATGTATTCAGCCATTTTATTAGGTACACCCCTCTCATCTAATACCTCCCTGAACCTATTGCTGTTTATTAGATCCCATCCAATACACTTTTTAGTCTTGGCTATAAATGACAGGCGGGTAGTGTTCCCTCAGGGTGCCAACCCCCCAGATTAATTTTGAGCTGTAGTGGCAGGTGCTCACTCTCTCCCCTATTTCCAACTATCATACTCTGGCAGTTTTGAATTAGGTTTAAGCTTATCCAGACTAAATTCATCACCAAGGCCCCTTTGGTGTTTAGGAGAGTAAAGTTGCCCATTTCATCTTGAGGGACTCTTCCATTTAATAGAATGAAATTCCTATTTGAATGTATTGTACATAATTTTCTACCTTTTTCGTTGCCCACCTTATCTATGGAATTTCTATTGTATTTCTACAGTTGTTCATAAAATCCGTTACATCCCTGGTGTTTGTCAGGAAGTGCCCAACATGGGCATTAAAATCCCCTATCACTATATACCTTGTGGAAGGATTACAAAGTATATCCTGCATTAAAATACTTTTTAGTCTCCCCCAATATTTCTCTTCTCACCTTATTTTTGTTTACTGGTTGAATATACATATTCAGTAGTACAGTTTCCTGTCTATTACCCTGGATTCTAACACCCAGCATGTTGCCATTTTATAAGTCTGTCTCTTCTGTTGTAAAGTTTTCATTTAATTTGCATAAAGTGAGAAGGCCTCCCGAGCTTCTGCCATATTTTTTAATAATAATAATAGTAATAATGCTTTACTTGTTGTGTGCCGTTCACGTATCAAGGCGTTTCACGTATTTGCTTTGCCTTTTTAAAATATGATCTATATCCACTTACTGTATATTAACCTTCGCCTTATTCCATGTTTCTTGTAGAGTAACATAATCAGAAGTATTGATATATATATAATACATTCTTTGTCACCCAATTTGTTCTTGAGGCCTGTAATATTCCATGACAACAAGTTAGGTTTGTCCTCCACTGTATTTACATTAGAATGCTTTGCTATAGGATGTCAGTAATTCTGGGTTCTCCAATATAGAAAACCTCATAGCAGTTTCCAGCAGATAGGCTCATCCTGGTGTATCCATAATATATTCCAGAGTTTGTTCTTTGTTATAATCCTCATAGGCTCATCCTGGTGTATACATAATATATTCCAGAGCTTGTTCTTTGTTACAATCCTCGTATGTGTATATGTATATAATATATATATATATCCTGCAGATAATCTAGATCTTCCTGGACATAACTCTCCACCACTCATTCACACTAATGGGAACTGCACCGGAGGCACCAGGACCCATCGGGAGAAAACTTTTTTTGTTAGAAGGTCAGCGCCTGAGACGGAGCCGTGAGGAGCGGCACCGCGAGCCTCAGCTCATGCGGTAATGAGTATCTCGGCGTCGACCTTCCAACCGCCTCAGTTCCTTTTTTCCCACCATCGAGAGCACTTCAGTGACAATGTCGCTCGCCCTCCGGGAGTCAAACTTCAAACTAGCAGCATAGTTTTCCGTTTTGTTGTTTTGTAGTAATATCTCGAATAAGTATTGCTTAGTTTATTCTTATTTGCCAAAGAAGTCTCAGCCTACTTTGACGGAGTCGACCATGAGTGGGTCAGGTGACGGTAGGGAGACTTCGTATGAAAACTGTTCAGTCAGCCGGGCTGGGTCCGGTCTGCCGCCTTCTCCGGAGTGGGGGGGTCTGATAACAATCAGTCCAATGCCCGAGGGGGCGGTTGGTCCCCTCAAAAGCATAAAAGTAAACGGTCGCATTCTCGGCACTGTTCGACCTCGAGCTCTTCTTCGGCCCACAGGTCAAAAAAGAGAAGGCATCACTCGAGGTCACCCTCTGATATGTCTGCACGTGGACGGTCAGTTATTGGAGCTAGTTGCCAGTCTCCTCCTTCAGAGTCACCAGCTTCTGTTTCTGGTAGCTGATGTCTTCGACATCAAAGCCCTACCCCGCCCTCTGGTAGGTCTTCAAATGAGCAGTTTCATCAGTGGGCTGCTCTTATGGAGCAATGGGCTCTGAGGTTGGTCCAGCTGCCTGGCCCGGTGACTCAGGGGCCTTTGGGCTTCTTGGGAGATCAGATAGGGCAGTTGAGCCTCCCTAGTAGCGCGGCACCATCTTCGGTGCCATCGACTCAGCGCTTAGGTGTCCCCCCCCATATGGCTGCGGCGCAGGGGGTCACACTGATGCCTCTATCTCCTGCTCTTCTTCCTCCTTTCTCCTCAAATCCTGTTTTTCGGAGTCTTGGGGTGTCTTTGACACCCTCGGCGTTGATGACACGCTCGGCGCCGTCTTCGGCGCGGTGTGTCTGTCGGCGCCTTCCTTGGTGCTGTTGAGTTTCTTGGTGCCGTGCGCATCATCGGTGCCATATGGCTTCATGGCACCATCTGGCCTCTTAGCGCCGTCTTTGGCACCATGTGGCTCCTCGGCGCTGTGTGTTTCGTCGGTGCCGTGCGTTCTTTCGGCGCCGTGCGTTTTTGGGGCACTGAGGGTTGTTAGGGTGTCGTCCACCTTTCAGGACTCCTCCTTTAACCCTTTTCCTTTCTCATTTCCCTCTGATTTTCACTCCTTTCCTGTCCATGCAGTCCCTCCTGGACTGTCAGGAGATGACATTGAGCCTGACCCAGACCTTAGGCTGGGTGATGAAGTGGAAGGAACAGGATCTATTCCTGCTGCAGAGCCTGTGGTCAAGGACCTGTCTTTTAAGTCTCTGCTGAAAAACTTGATTTCCACTCTTTCTCACCAAACTACAGATATCGATCCTGGGAAATTGTTAAGACTCCGATACCTCCATGTTCCGGAGATCCCTTTGGATTTGACTCCTCCGGTACAGCCCTCCTTTGAGACGCTGTCTCAAATGTTATGGAATAATCCTGCTCTCATTCCTTCGGTGGCTAAGTCCATAGATAGGAAATACTCAGCCCCCAAGGATCGACCCATTTTGGCATCCCAAGCCTTTGCGGATCCTACTGTAGTCTTGGCAGAGAATGATAAGGTCATCCTTCCCCAGACTACTACAGCTCGACCTATTAACAAAGAATCTCATAAGATAGACACTTTAGGTAAGAGAGTCTTTGCTGCTTCCACCCTAGGTATGCGTATTGCCAGCTACCAAGGCTATTTCTCTCAGTATGAGTATGTCCTTTGGCACTCACTCAAACAAATGGTTGAAGCTCTACCGGAATCGGACACAAATTCAGAGCTACTTCAAACCATTACCAGGAGTATCGAATCCAACAACCAGCAGGTTAAAGCAGCTATGGATGCTTTCGATACTGCTTCCCGAGCGGCAGTGGCGGGCATTTCTACCCACCGTCATTCCTGGCTGCGCACTTCAGGTTTCATGAATGACGCACAGCAGCAGGTAATGGCGTTGCCTTTTAATGGTGTGTATCTCTTTGGCCCTCAAGTAGAACAGGATCTAGAGGCCACACAAAAGACTAGGTCAGCCATTAAGTTGGCTCGACCTCCTCCTGTCCTCTCTCGAGGGGGTGTTAATAAATGCCGGTTTCATAACCGGCAGTCCTTCTTCGAGCAAAGGCAGGGAAGTTTTCATAAAAGACTAAGCCCCCCAGCCTCAAAAGAAAACACAACAGAAGGCGCAAGGACCCAAAGCGCCCAGTGCCGCCTTCTGAGTTGTTGGCGCAAGTCCCACCTCAGCTGCCCGAGGTGGACTCTTCCTCAGCGGTGGGTGGTCATCTGATGCACTTCTACAATCAATGGAAGTCCATAACCTCAGACAAATGGGTCCTCCAGATATTCCGCGAAAGGTATTCAATCAATCTTGTGGAGACCCCTCTGGATCATCCCCACAGACGACAGCCCAGGCTGTCAACCCTTCAGTCAGATCTTTTCGCCGCCGAGATACAGGGCCTTCTGAACAACAGGTCAGTGGAAGTAGTTCCACTGGATCAACGAAACACAGGGTTCTACTACCATTACTTTCTGGTTCCAAAGAAAACGCCCCATTTTGGACCTAGAAAACTAAACAAATTTCTTCCCAAGGAGAAATTCAAAATGATATCACTAGGAACCCTGTTACCTTTGCTTCATCAACACGACTGGTTAGCCTCCTTAGACATGCAGGATGCTTACCAGCACATTTCTGTTCACTCAAAGTATCACAAATTCCTAGGGTTCGTGGCTCTGGGACAGCATTATCAGTTCAGAGTCCTGCCCTTTGGGCTATCCTCGGCGCCACGAGTTTTTACAAAGTGTTGTGCAGTTCTCGCAGTGCATCTCAGAAAGATCGGAATACAGGTGTTCCCTTTTCTGGACGATTAGCTTCTAGCAAGTCCTTCCAGGCAGGGAACTCTGGACGCTGTAGCCACGGCTTCACGCTTTCTCAAGGCCATTGGAGTCCTGCTAAACCTCAAAAAATCACAGCTGCAACCCTCCCAGAGGCTCCTTTTTATAGGAACTCTTCTGGACACCTCCTGCACGAAGGCTTTTCTTCCAGAGGACAGGAGAAGCGATATCCTTCAGATGGCCCATTACATCGGGGAGAGCAACTTGGTTACAGCTCTCTCGATGCAACAGATGCTAGGTCTCAAGGCATCCTTGGTGTTCACTGTACCTCAGCACGCCTTCACATGAGAACTTCTCAATGGATGCTCAGTACTCAGTTGTCCCCAACCATTCACCCGCAGTCCTTTCTCATCAAGGTGATGGAACCTCTAAAGAGACCTGGTGGTCGCCAGAGAACAATCTTCTAGAAGGGTATCCCTTTGCTCCTCTGGATCATCAGATTTCCATTACGACAGACGCGTCCCTGATGGGGTGGGGAGCTCACTGTCAGGCTGTCCACACTCAAGGTACGTGGACTCAGATCAAGTCCCAACTTCACATAAATGTCTTAGAGATGAGGGCCGTCCTTTATGCAGTCTGGGCTTTGAAGGACATTCTCTGTCACAAGAACATTCTCCTTCAAATGGACAACAAAACAGTGATGTATTACATCAACAAACAGGGCGGTGCTCACTCTTACCCCTTATGCAGAGAAGTGATGAGAGTGTGGGAATGGTGCTTGCAGCACAAGTCTCTTAATTCAAGCAGTCTACCTGCCAGGAGTGCAGAATGAACGGGCAGATTGCCTCAGCAGAACAGAGACAGATCCTCACGAATGGTCTCTTGACTCAATCGTAGTTCAGTCAATATTCGCAGAGTGGGGAACTCCAGACCTGGACCTTTTTGCATCCCCACTCAACACAAAACTGCCTCTCTTCTGCTCCAGAAATCCAGGGCCTGGCATTTTCTGTCAGGATGCGTTCAGGCTGCAGTGGACAAAATGCTTTCTATACGCCTTTCCGCCTTTTCCTCTAATTCAGAGGGTACTTCTTAAGTTTGAATCCCAGGGGAACAAAATGATCCTCATTGCTCCCTTCTGGCCTCGACAGATGTGGTTTCCACTACTCAACAGTATGTCGGCAGCTCCGACGAAACCACTTCCCCTTCAGACGAACCTCTTGACTCAGGGGCCTGTTGTCCATCCCAACCTGAGGTCGCTTCACCTTCACGCTTGGCTCCTGAAGAGATGGAAGTGAACAGGTTCAATGTCTCTCGCAGGGTTTCGGATATTCTTCTGGCTGCGCGTAAGCCAGCCACTAGGAAAACTTACACAGCCAAATGAAAGCATTTTTCGCTCTGGTGTGCGCAATCCTCTTTAAATCCTTTTTCCTGCCCACCAGTTAAAGTTCTAGAGTACCTCTTAGATCTCTCAAATTCAGGTCTGCAGTACTCTACATTTAAGATTCACCTTTGTGCCATTTCAGCTTATCATGAGCCAGTACTTTCCTTGTCACTGGCTCAGTTACATGTGGTTAAGAGGTTTCTTAAGGGAATTCTGCATACCAGACCTCCTATAAGACGTCCAGTCGCAGCCTGGGACATTGATCTTGTGCTAGACATGCTCACTCGAAAACCTTTCGAGCCTCTGGCTACCTGTGAGCTAAACTTTCTCACCTGGAAAACAGCCTTCCTGGTGGCCATTACCTCAGCCTGCAGGGTCTCTGAGATACATACCTTGGTCACAGACCCTCCGTATACTGTGTTCCATAAAGACAAAGTAGTCCTTAGAACCCATCCTAAGTTTCTCCATAAGGTTGTTTCGGAATTTCATCTAAACCAACCTTTGGTCCTTCCTTCTTACTTTGCGAACTTCCAAAATGAAGGAGAAAATTCTCTTCATTCCTTGAATGTCAAGAGAGCTTTGCGTTTCTATCTAGATAGAACAAAAGACTTTCGTAAAGCTCAGCAACTGTTTATTTCCTTCAGCGAAACCTGGCTGGGTCAGCCTGGCACTATCAGATGTATCTCAGCATGGCTGGTGGCATGCCTTCGCCACTGTTATTCCATGGCGCAGGTTAAGCTGGAGGGCAGAGTGTACGCTCACTCTACTAGAGCGGTCACGCATCTCTGAACCGTGATCGCGGCCCATCGCATTACCTTTTGCAATGTATGTACCTGAGCTCAGCATTGGCCAAACACTATGCCCTGGATGTCCATGCCAGATGACATCTTTCCTTTGGCAGAACCATCCTTAATAGACTCCTGTCCTAAAACTATGAGCTCTTGGTCTCTCCTGCCGCCCTCTCTGGGGATTATTAGCTCGGTACTCTCCATTAGTGTGAATAGTGGTGGAGACTTATGTCAGGAAGATATGGAAGTGCATACCTACCATAATTCTTGATCTTCTTGGGCGTGTCTCCACCACTCCATCCTCCCTCTCCATCCCGAGCTCACCTCTGTTGTTGGTCTTCACTCCCTCAATCCATTAGGCTGTGAAGACTTCTTTGTTGACCCTTCTTATATGGGTCTTCCGGACTATCTTATGTCCGGTTTTTGATTAGGCTATCCTTCTAGGTTAGTTACGCTGCACCTCCTCAGAAAAAAAGGTACCGAGGCGGTTGGAAGGTCGATGCCGAGATACTCATTGCCGCACGAGCTGAGGCTCATGGTGCCGCTCCTCGCAGCTCCGTCTCAGGCGCCGACCATCTAACAAAAAAAGTTCGCTCCCGCTGGGTCCTAGTGCCTCCGGCGCAGTTCACATTAGTGTGAATGAGTGGTGGAGACTTGTCCAAGAAGATCAAGAATTACGGTAGGTACGTAATTTCCATTTCTTTTACTCTAAGAATTGTTTATAAATCTCTTCACCCTCGATCCATAATGTTACTTGGCCATTTACTTCTTATCTGGTGGCCTTTCTGACATATTTCCCCAACTAGGAAATCTTCAATATGATTCCAGTACTTCTCCACCTTACTTTTCAAATTTCTATTAATTTCATTATGTACTTGGTTTAATCCCAAAAACATATATAGTTTTGAAATAATGTTAACCCTTTTTATTTGTGTTAAATGTATAACATTTTAGGAATAACAAGGATAGGGTTATTATATTGTCACTTACAATGCCCATCTACTGAAGTTTGTTTTTCTTATGTTCTGTAGCCCTTAGAATGTAAAACTGGTTTGAGACCACAAGTACCCATTCTTCCCCTGGCAAAGGTCTAACTGTGCTTTTGTAATTTAACAGTGACTGGTACTCCTTCATAGAAGTAGATAGAAGTGACTTAATGTTTTTTATTTAAATCTAATTCAGTTTCATTGGGGAGAATTGCTGCATTGAAAGTGGTAATGCATAATCAGTACCTTCCATTTTTTTTTCACAAGTTTATTGAAATTTTTCGAGCTGCAAGGGCCTCTTTATTTTCTCTTGTATATGTGTCCTATTTTCCTTATATGCCCCCCTCACTGATTTATGTGTTTCCTTAATGTTTCCTGGACTTGGCCCTGCTTCTTCAATGGCAGCTATCTCTTTATTATTCTTACTCCCTTGTTTGTGTGCATATTTTTTTCTTATATTTTTATACTTACTGGATGCCTTTTGTTTCTTCTTCTTCTTATGACTTTTTTGTCCTTAAGTGGTGATTTCTGCTTAGTACCTTTCTTTCTCTTTCTCCTCTTCTTCTTTTCCCTATATTCTTTGTTTGTATTGTTTCAAACAACATGAAGTCTTGCTATATTATGACATATGCAGTGAGTACCAACCTTCGAACTGCTCCGGAGGTGAAAGAGTTAACTTTCCATGCAGGCATGGAACTTTGAGCACAAGCTCAGTTGAAAACTCTGTCTGTTGTTCTTCAAACACAAACTGTCAGATTCTTTACTCCGCCTCACTGAACAGTCGCTCCGGAGATTCCTCCTTCTGCTCAGGTTCATTTTGTCGGTTAAAGTATTAAGTTTTCGGTTTTTAACGAATTCAACCGGTCGGTTCAAGTTCTGTCTGTGGTACCGTAAGTACTAGATAGGTTTTACATTATTTCTGTGTGGAACTTGTAAACGGTATTATCGGTTCGGTTTGAACCGATCAGGTTGTTGTAAAATTCATTAAATCTGTCTTTTAGGGTGCGGTTCCCGGGTTTTATCGGTTCTAAAAAAAACAGATTTCATTACGGTTTTTTCCACGACCCGTGACACGGTTGGGAACTGATAAGAGGGTCTTGCTTGGCGGATTGCCATAAATGGGCAAGTTTTGGTTAGGCTGGCACTATGTCTGAGAAACCCAAAAGAAAAACCGGGCCCACTGGGTTTCAACACGCAGTGTTTGTGGGGAAGCCTTTGCCAAGGCTGACTCCCACACCACCTGTGTTTATTGTCTGGGGTTTGACCACCTCAATGCAGACTGCCAGATTTGCAAAATTTTCCTGCAGCTACCCTGGATAAGAGAGTTGGTAGGCTCAGGAAAGAGAGGCCAAGAAGTCCGCTGAGCCGGATGGCCAGCCCGGTTCGGTTGTAACCGAACCAGAGGGAGTGCCCTCTGACCAGGGCGAGACTTCCTCGGGCAAAAGGAGAGCCGACTCGGAGGAGTCGGTTCCAGCAAAAGGACTAGAAAATCAGCAGGTGTGGAGCCAAAATTTCCTCTCTAACCCGCTGAAGAAATAGCCAGCGATTAAAATTGTCCAATCGCTTTCCCGGTTCCGGACGAATCGGCACCATCAGGTAGCGTACGGTTCGGTCAGTTCCACGGTTCAAGAATATGATTTAGAGGAATTTGCTGAACGGAGGAGGGAAGAGTATGAGGAGAGTGAATGTGGATTTGAAAGTATGGATGTGCCCATTGAACCGTACATCTCCCAGACAGACCTTCAGAGTGTTCCCCTAAGGCTTTCTGAGTTCCCTCTCTTTTTGTTTTATAAAAAAGTGGCTGAAACCCTCCAGCTCCCTATGGAGGAAGCTATGGATGATCAGGAGGAGCCTAACTATGTAGAAATGATGGATATCCCAGAGTCTAGGAGACTGTCTATTCCCTTGCATAAATCTTTTGGGAAACAGACAGTAAAAATTCTAAAAACTCTTCACACTATACCTCCTGTGGATAAAAGAATGGACAAGAGGTACACATTGTCAGGCTCTAATACAGAGTTCCTTACACAACAATGCAGCCATGTTGAGGTAGTGCAGGCTGCAGCCTATGACAAGGCAAATATTCCCTTGGCCTCACACCCCCCTGACAAGGATTCCAGGAGGATTGATGCTATGGCAAAGAAACAGTACATGGCAGCATCCTTGGGACTCAGACAGGCAAATTATATGGCTTATGTTGCTAGATATCAGAAATCCAGATGGGATACTGTTATGGCTCTAGCAAAACAGGTCTCTGGCCAGCTTGCCAAGGAGCTGGAGCAGGTGGCTGCTGATGGTATTGAGGCATCCAAGGTGCAATTCCATGCTGCAGTGGACTCTAATGATGTGTCATCAAGAGTCATGGTTACATCTGTGGCACTTCGCAGAATGGCTTGGCTCAGATGTACTAGTCTGTCACAGGATACCCAGACTAAGGCCATGGATTTTCCTGTTGTGGGTAATTCTCTGTTTGGGGAGCAGACAGAGAATTACATGAAGAAAATGGATGAGTATAGGACCACCTATAGGAGTGCACAGGCCAAGGAAAGGCAGGCCACTCCTCAAAGGCAGTCTTCCAGGGGCAGGGGCAGACCTTTTCATAGGCCTTTTTACCAAGCCCAGGCCTCCTCTTCAGCTTATGCCCAGAGGGGGTTCTTTAGAGGGAGAGGCAGACGGGGTACAAGCAGACCTGCTTCCACCTCTCAGCCTAAAGCCCCTGCCAAGCAGGCACCCTGATGGGGTGGCCAGGGCTGATTCTGCACTACCTGTAGGGGGCAGGCTGGCTTACTTTGTCCAGGACTGGAAGTCTTTAACTTCAGACAAGTGGGTCCTGGAAGTAGTAAGCCAGGGACTGGTTCTCAGCTTCAAAAAATTTCCAAAGATGAGAACCAGGTCCTTTCCACCTGCAAATCTATCAGAGGCACTTGCCCTAGAAACAGAAGTTTCTACCCTTCTGGCTCTCAGAGCTGTGGAAAGGGTTCCACCCCTACACCAGGGCAAAGGTTGTACTCCAGGTACTTCCTTACCCCAAAAAGACAGGAGAATGGCAGCCCATCCTGGATCTCAGATACCTAAACAAGCACCTTTTAAACCAAAATTCAAAATGGTGACTCTGGGAATTATTTTACCCTCTCTAAGGCCAGGGACTGGCTAGCGTCCCTGGACCTCAAGGATGCCTACTTCCATGTTCTTATCAGAAGCTCCCATCAAAAGTACCTCAGATTGAACTGCCCTCAGGCCATTACCAGTTCAAGAGCAATGCCCTTGACCTCACCTCTGCCCC
Source organism: Neoceratodus forsteri (assembly GCA_016271365.2). NCBI lineage: Eukaryota > Metazoa > Chordata > Ceratodontiformes > Ceratodontidae > Neoceratodus > Neoceratodus forsteri. The sequence goes on from CM057450.1 coordinate 386,514,849, forward strand.
GAGGGTATTCACAAAATGCCTGGCAGTAGCAGTTGCCCACTTAAGAAGGCAAAAGATTGCCATCTTTCCTTACCTGGACGACTGGCTCATAGTAGGCCAGTCCCCAGACCGAGTCAAACTACACCTTCAGGTAACTCAGCAACTGCTCACATCTCTAGGTTTCCTTCTCAATCTTCCAAAGTCAGTTCTAGAGCCTGTCCAGCTTCTCACCTTCATAGGTGCAGAACTGAACACAAAAGAGGCCAGAGCCTTCCTTCCTCTGGAAAGAGCAAGGACCCTGGTCTCTCTGGCCTCCTCCTTCACCCTGCAGGTCTCTCGACCAGCAAGGCATTTCTGCAGCTCCTGGGGCACATGGCTGCTTCTACAGCAGTGGTGCAGGGAGCAAGATTTCAGATGAGGGACATCCAGTTCCATTTGAGAACCTTTTGGTCTCAAAGGAGAGACCCTCTAACCAAATTGATCCCAGTGACTCGAACCCTGATCCAAGCCCTTCAGTGGTGGGAGGACCAGAGCAATCTGAGACAGGGAATCCCCTTCACCCCTCAGTCTCACTCCTTAATCTTTACTACAGATGCATCCCTCTTGGGGTGGGGAGCTCACATGGGTGACCTCACTACCCAGAGATTGTGGTCCCCTCAGGAATCTCTGCTCCACATCAAACTGTTGGAACTCAGAGCATTTTTTCTAGCACTTCAAGTTTTTTCCACATCTGTTCAGAACAAAGTTGTACAGGTCAGAACAGACAACACCACTACAATGTGGTACATCAACAAGCAAGGAGGCACTCGGTCTATGGCCTTGTCCTCTGAAGCAGTGAAGTTGTGGTCTCTGGCTTATTCCCTGAACACCTCCCTTACGGCAGTTCACCTCCCAGGCAAGGACAATGTCCTGGCAGATGCTCTCAGCAGGATTTCCCAGGGCTATCACGAATGGTCACTGGATCCCCTAGTACTGGAGGTAGTATTTGCCAGATGGGGCACCCCGCAGATAGATCTTTTTGCAGCCCCAGACAATCACCAACTTCCCCTTTTTTGTTGCAGGCCCCCAGTGTTGGGCTCAGTCCCTCTGGATGCCTTTCTTCTCAGTTGGGAAGGGAAGTTTCTCTATGCTTTTCCCCTTCCCTCTTCTGTTCAAGGTGCTAGTCAAAATCAGATCTCAGCCCTGCAAGATGATCCTGATTGCTCCAGACAGCCCTGGTACCCACTCCTTATGTCCTTAGCAGTCCACCTTCCCCTGTGCCTTCCCAGGAAACACAACCTGTTAACCTGTGCTCAGGGGAGATTTTGGTACCCGAACCTCAAATCTCTCAATCTCAAGGCCTGGCTCTTGAAGAGTTAGAGTTTGCTGACCTACACCTTTCCCAAGGTGTATTGGATATCCTGAAGACTTCTAGGAAGCCTTCCACCAGGGCTACTTATAATTCCAAATGGAAGAGGTTTTCCATATGGTGCTCTGGCAAGAACATTTCCCCAGAATCTGCTGACTTACCCACAGTCCTGGATTATATGGTGCATTTGAATACTTTGGGGCTGAGACCAGCTACCCTGAAGGTGCACCTGGCAGCCGTGTCTGCTTTCTTATCAGCAGGTAAACCCTCTTCTCTTTCAGCTCATCCTGTATTCTCCAAGTTTTTCAAGGGGTTGCTTCACACCAACCCGCCATTCAGGGACCCTGCCCTGCCTGGGATCTTAATATTTGCATTGCCCAGCAACCCCTTTTGAGCCCTTGTCTTCAGCAGAGCTTAAGTACTTGACTTAGAAAACTGTGTTTTGGTAGCTATCACTTCTGCCAGGCGCATAAGTGAATTACAAGCATTGTATTGGAGCCTGATTTTATCTCCTTTCATAGAGATAAGGTGGTCCTCAGGACTAATAGAAGTTCTTGCCTAAGGTGGTTTCAGACTTCCACCTTAATCAATCTGTGTCTCTCCTGTGTACTTCACTGACCATTCCTCTCTGGCGAGAGGAGACTGCACAGTTTAGATGTCAAAGAGCCCTTAGTTACTACATAGAACGTACCAAGGGTCACAGGTTTGACTCCCTCCAACTGTTCCTCACTTATGGTGAGGTTGGTAAAGGGAAACCTGCCACTAAAAGATCCATTGCCAGGTGGATTGTCTCTTGTATCCAATTTTGCTATGAAAAACTGGGCAAGGTTCCTCCCTCAGGCTTGAGGGCTCACTCTACCAGAGGTACAGCCGCTTCTCTGGCTGCTGCCAGGGACATCCCTATCTTAGAGATATGTCAAGCAGCTACCTGGAAAACAGTTCACACTTTTACCAAGCATTACTCCCTGGACATCCAGGCTAGGAGTGATGCTTGGTTTCTACAACTGCTTCAGAGCCTATTTCCTAAGTAGGTTCTGTCCCTCCTCCATGGAGGTACTGCTGTGTAGTCTGCATATGTCATAATATAGCAAGACTTCATGTTGTTTGAAGAAAAAATTACTCACCTTAGTAATGTTTCTTCTAATGGAGTCTTGCTATATTATGACCTCCCCCCCTGCCTGCCCCTCTCAGAACCTCTGCTTTTGGGATGTGGGTGGGCAGTGCAGTGCTGGCACTTAGTAGATGTCCACCTTGTTGTTTCACCCCTCCTTTTTGGGGTGTTTGGGTGTTGTGTTTTTAATTTTTTGGAGCCCCTGACTTGAGTCTTTGTTTTGGGACCAAAAAATGTGTTCATATATTTAGTAGCTAGTTGGTTAGTGTAGATTTACAGCTTCCACACAGAACCTTAGTGAGTTTTGCTCGTAAAGATCTGACAGTTTGTGTTTGAAGAACAACAGACAGAGTTTTCAACCGAGCTCATGCTCAAAGTTCCATGCCTGGCATGGAAAGTTAACTCTTTCTCCTCCGGAGCAGTTTGAAGGTTGGGACTCACTGCATATGTCATAATATAGCAAGACTCCATTAGAAGAAACTACATTACTAAGGTGAGTAATTTTTTCTTAATGTTGTCAGAATTGCAGGTTCATGAACTGTTCCTTCAACTGGGTCTCCTCTTAGCATTTGACTTCCTCCTTCATATGTCCCGGTTATCTGTTGTTTCTACCCCCACCCCCTTTCCCATAGTGTTAAGTTTGCCAGTCTTAATTCATCTCCTGCACTGTCATATCTTATTTCCTTGTGTGGTAGCATGATTAATTCCAGTTCAGTGATCTGACTTGTTTCAGTTGTCATAACCATTTCCTGATTCTTCTCAGTATTAGTGTTGTGTTCTACATTAATTGACATGCTTATTGATTTCTGTTTTCTTAAACTTAATATATCCAGTGCTCATTTATTTTTTATTTTAATGCCCTTAATAAAATTCAGATCTTGCTTGATAGCTGTCTGTTGTTCAAATATTAATATATTGGCCAAATACGGATCTTTCAAGGATTTAGCTAAGTCCTTTGTGATTAGATTAATATCTGGGGCATAGGTGGATTCTGGACTCATACACCGAGTGTCTCCCTCATGCCTCTGATCCAAAGAATCTGTCCTGTGTAGTTTATTTGTTTGTATCTTTTCATTTTTCCTACTTTCCATATTTCTGTTCAATTTCTTTCAAACTAGAAATGGTATATTGCAGCGGAGTGATTGCACCACTTAATTCTGCCAGTTTATCTCTACCATAATCACCATTGCAGTACTTTTTTAACCTCTTCGTTCTATACAGGAGTTTGCATTTTCAGCTCAGAGGGAGGGAGGGACAGCTGGTAGGGAAACAAAGCTCTGTGATAATGTCCTATTGCTCTGATTGAAATTAGATACCAGAATTTCATTTGTTATTTTTGTTTTCCCTTCCTTTTCTTCTATCCTCCTTTCCCCTTTTCTCTAACGTCTCTCCATCTTGTTCTGATTTTTTTGTGGGGGTAACTGAAACACTTTTGCCCTTTGGTTTTAACCTTTCTGGGTTATATTACAATGTTGTTCATTCCTGTTTGGGGGATTAATGTTTCATTCTGATTTATAGTTTGATGATTTCTCCTTCTGTTATTCTAACTCACACTATCATTCCTAGGTATAAATGTTATTTGGAGTTATTTCTTACCCTTGGATTTCCCCAAGTTAACATCCTTTTTCTTGTATTTACCCTTTTTTGCTGGTCTTTTCCCCCTTTGCTATCTTTAAGTTCTTGTCTTCCTCTGTCCCCATAGACACATTCAGATGCTCAGGCACAGATTGGCTTCTTGTGCGTACTGGCATTTTCCACAAATAAATAGTCTGATATCAATTAACTGTTGCTATGGCAATTGGATTTCTGTCCTTTACTTAATTAAATGTATGTAATGAAATTCTGATCTACAAAATAGACACAAAGTAATAATATCTAGGGAAAAAGGAAGACCAGGGAGATCAATGATCTTTATCCTCTAATTAGTCAGGTTAAATTTATAACTGAATGGGCATATTAACATCTATCAGGCTAGCTTTTTCAGTGGTCCTCGTAGGAGCAGTGCATAATGGTGCATGAGAGTACATAAAAAAATGCAATAATATTTATAAATTGCCAAGTTGCATTAGTAATAACACGTGTTAATAATTATATAGTTACCTATACAAGCACCTTTTCTTTTTTGGGGGGGGGATGTTGTTTCTCCTGGGGCCACTAGTCGGCCAATCCGTCTTCGTATCCCTTTCTCTGGCCGCCGTCTGACCTGTACTGGTCTCCTTGGAGGGTGACCACCTAATTGCCCCACGGCTTACCCCCCGTGGCAGGGAGGCAGGGGGCAGCCAACTCCCCCCCCCACCTAGTACGGATCCACACATTGCGATCCCCTCCTGGAGCCGGCACAGGTGCTCACAGATGGCCATCAAGCCGCTGCGACTGGATGTTCCCCTTTTTCCCCCCTGTGGGCTCATGGCATGCAATGACACCAGCGATTGGGTGCCCGCACACTCCCATGCACGCCCTATCAAGCGTCTGCCACGTCCCGCCCCCATGGTGTGCGGTTCCGTGCTGCTGAGCCCCAGCCTCCACTAGGGGTCAGGCGAGCACCGGCCACAGGAAATCCCCCTTCCTGGAGATGGAGAGCAGTCCCTCGGATGCTCAGTCCATCTCCTCCCCCAGCAACCCGTGCTCGTTCCCGAACATGGGTCGCCAGCGTGGCGCGAGATGTGGCGTCCAGCGCCTCAACCCTCAGCACCACTGGGCTGGCTGTACAAGCACCTTTTCAAGCAAATAAACAAATGCATTGTTACTACTCCTGCAATTGTCGTGTTTGTGCTAGTGATTCAAGCAATCTCTATCAGAAAACCAGTCCCCCTGGTGAATGACTCTGGGTCTCCATTTTTTCCTTTCTCTCTTTCTTTTATAGTTTCTTGTAGCTGGTCTTTTATTCTTCAAGTTTATCTTCATTTTTATCATTGTAAAAGATCTGGCTCTTTGGGCTTTTATCAAGTGATGTGACTGCACTTTGTGTTTTGGTAGCTGCACCCTTGAGAATTTCTGCATGCCGCTTTATTGCAGATCTGGTAGACTCTCCCAGATGCTGTCTTGCCCACTGGAAAATATATAATTGTATATAGATATGTGTGTGTGTGTGTATATATATATATATATATATATATATATTTGTTGTTGAAGTTTCTTAATTATAAAGCAGCAAATGAGGAAGTAGCACCAGGACCATTCACTATGGTGCTCCGAATAAGCATAAATACTAACATATGAATCTGCCAGCAGAAACAGGCCCCTTGGTCTATCGAGTCTGCTCGAGTGTGCAGCTAGTACCCTTAAAGTGCAGCTGCCCAACCCCCCTCCTCCGGAAATTTTTCAGATCTGCTTACCCAGACCCTCCCCCCCGTGCCTTGTCCCATGCCCTATTGAAACTGCCCTCCGTCCTGCATGATACCACCTCCTCTGGTAAAGTGTTCCACTCCAGCACCACCCTTTCTGTGAAATAATGCCTCCTCATCTCTCTCCTAAATCTGCCCCCTCCAATCTTAGCCCCTGCCCTCTTGTGTCCCTTCCATTCCTCAGCCTAAATAACCCATCTGTGCCAGATTTGTTGATCCCCTTCAAGTAAGAGTGGACTCCATTTACAATTACCTTCTGTGTCCTGTTGTTCAGCCAATGTTTTACCCAGGCTACCACCTTGGGACCCACTCCCAGGCTGGTTAATTTGACTACTAATCTTATGTGTGGGACTGTGTCAAATGCCTTGCTAAAGTCTAGGTAGGCCATGTCCACAGCCCCTCCCTGGTCTACTACTTTGGTCACCCAGTCAAAGAAATCAATTAGATTCATCTGACATGACCTTCCCGCTGTGAACCCATGCTGCCTTGGGTCCTGTGCCCCACTGGCCTCTAGGTACTCAACATTTCTTTCCGTCAGAAGTGATTCCATCACTTTCCCTACCACAGAGGTCAAACTGACAGGTCTGTAGTTTCCTGCCTCCGTCTTGGTACCACTTTTGTGAAGGGGAATCACATCCGCCTTCTTCCAGTCCTCAGGTACCGCACCATCCTCCCATGATTTGTTAAAAAGCGTAGTTAGTGGTGTCACTAGTTCTCTGCTTAATTCTTTTAGAATTCTGGGGTGAATTCCATCTGGCTCCATTGCTTTGTCCACCTTCAGTTTTAGGAGTTCTTTCAGAACCCTTTCTTCTGTGAAAGGACTGGGATCAACCCCCCTCTCCAGAGTGCTTCTGTTAATTGGATTAGGCACCTCCCCCACTTCCTCTTTTGTGAATACTGAACAGAAGTACTCATTCAGTATCCCTGCTTTATCACTGTCACTCTTTGCCCACCCACCATCCACTCTATTCAGCCTCACTATCCCTCCCTTTGTCTTTCTGTGCTCCATGATATACCTATAAAAGGTTTTATCCCCCTTCTTAACCGAGTTAGCTATCTTTTCCTCAGTTTGTGCCTTTGCTATTCTGACTACCCTCCCTGCTTCCTTCTGCCTTAACTGGTACAGTTCTCTGTCCTGCTCCTTCTGTGTTTCCTTATACTTCCAAAATGCTATCTTTTTCTCCCTAACCTTCACCGCCACTACATTTGAGAACCATAGTGGCTTTTTCTTTCGCTTTGATTTGATTGTTTCACAAAGACTTGTTGCCTCTGTGATGGCAGTTTTGATATTTGCCCATTGTTGCTTCACCCCTCCTTCTAGCCTGTTTGCTAGTGCTTTTCTAACGCACTCTCCCATCTTGCCAAAGTCAGCCCTCCTGAAGTCCAGAACCCTCACCTTTGTATGGCTTGACTCTGTAGCAGAGTTTATCGTGAACCACACTGTTTGGTGGTCACTTGTTCCCAAATGTCTACCTACTTCTAGATCTGAGATCCTCTCACTGTCCCCATTTGAGAGTACGAGGTCTAAGATTGCTCCCTCACGAGTGGGTTCCAAAACTAGCTGTTTGAGGCATGCCACCTGAAGGGCATCAAGAATGGCTCTGCTTTTGGATGCGGCTGCCGCAAAGGTACTCCAGTTAACATCTGGCATGTTAAGGTCCCCCATCAACAGTATCTCCCCTTTCTCTGCCATCCTAAGTATGCCTTCTATCATATCCTTGTCCATTCCCTCCCCTGACATGGGGTCTATATACAACCCTGTGCGGATTGTGGTGCCATTTCCAGTCTCTAAGGTGACCCAGTGCCTTCACTCCTCCCTGTTTACTCTTTTGTTCAGTTGCCTTTATCCCTTCCCTTACATGAGAGCTACTCCCCCTTCTGCCCTCCTTGTCTCTCCTGTGGGTTGTGTACCCTGGTATGTTAACATCCCAGTCATGGTTCTCTGTGTACCATGTTTCTGTGACTGCTACAATATCCAGGCATCCCTCTTCCATCAAGGCCACCAGTTCAGGAGCTTGTTGCCCAGACTGTGGGCGTTGGTACTCATACCCTCCATTTCTTGATGGCCTTACCCTTTTGCCCCATCCTGTCCTTATTGCATTTGTCACTTTCTCCATTTACCCTACTTCTCCCTATTGACATCTCTATGTTGGTGTCTACCTCATTAGTACCCTGATATTTTGGGGCTAGGATTTCCCTGCTCCTTTCAGTGCCCTCCCCTTTTGCTAGTTTGAATACTTGTCAATGAAGTATTTAAACCTATCACCTAGGATCCTGGTTCCCCTCCTGGACAGATGCAGACCATCATGCCAGTATAGGCCTTCATCCCTTCAGGTGGACCCCCAGTCTCCAGTGAAGCCAAATCCCTGGGCTCTGCACCGTTTTCAACCACTGATTGAATCCCATGGTGTGGAGCACCCTAGCCTCACCCGTGCCATAGACAGGCACGCCCTCCGAGAAGGTTACTGTGTGTGCTATTTGTCTAAGGCCCTCCTCATCTCCACAAATGCTTCTTGCACTGCTCTGATCCCTTTCTTAGCCAGGTCATTTGTCCCCAGGCGGACAATGACATCCAGCTCCCTCCCCTGTGCAGCTGCTCCTGCGATCCTGAGGATTCGCTCTCTGTCTCTCCAAGCCGTGGTGCCAGGCAGGCACCTTACCTCCCTCTCCCCTTCCTCCCCCAGTTCTACCTTCCTAACAATGGAGTCCCCCACCAGGAGTTGTTTCCTTCCCCTGTGGGGTCCCATGCCACCCTCCTTTGGGTCTCCTTTGTGGAGGTTCCCAGCATCCTCCTTGGTCTCCACAGAGGAACCACACTTTTACAGAATGGCATAGAAATTGTGGAGAGGTACAACTGGAGGGATGAGCCTCTGTTCCACCACCCTCACCCTCCCTGAGCCCACTGTTGTCCAACCACTCCTCTTTCTTGGCAACCTCTGAGGCAACGGCAGTGACCCTGGTGGTCCCTGGGTGGGAGAGAAAGTCCCACAAATCCTGGCCAACTCAGCCTAGAGATGAGCAACCTCCTCCCTCAGCCCAGAGAGGTGTCTGCAGATGGGACAACACTGCATCCTCCAAAACATCTCCCGGAAGACTGCTGCTCCACAGCCACTGCACTGCACCACTCCTATCATGTCTTTTTTCTGGCCCCCTAACTGTTATTTGGAATACTTACTCTTTCCTCTGTTTGTTTATTTTTTTCTTCTCTCCCTACTTACTTACTGCCTCTGCACCCTTTTATCTCCTGATCTTCCTGTTCTGTGACAAGAAGTTCCTATATTTCTCTGTAGTCTCCTTATTTGCTCAGAGTCAGACCTCCAGCAGCTGGGGGAATGGAGAGCTACTCTTGCCCTTCTAGGATGGTGAGTCTTTGGTGGCTCTGTGATCACTCAATTCCTGCTCCCAAACAGGAAGTTCCTGTTGTCAGTTAAATCCTGTGCCTATGAAAGTAGAACTGGTTTGGGGTGGAGGGCAATATAGTCCCAGTAGAGAAGTTTTAGTTATACCAGTAGCTCCTTCCTCCTGGAGTTCTGTCTGTCCTCTGGCACAAGCTATCTAGGGCAGTATTTATATCTGGTCTTAACCTGGCTTCTTCTAGCTAAGCCACTCCCCCTACTTTGCAAATCTTCCTACACTTAGTTAATTTCACAGATAACAATTCCCTTCTGACACCTGTGACAAGCACCTAGATAAGTACACAGATAACACACATAACAGTTTACTTCAACTACCTCTGACAAACACACTAACTCCTTTTTTTTTTTACCCTTAATTGAAGGTCCCAGTACAAGAGATCTAGTTCTTAGTCCCAGTAGAGAAGTTTTAGTTATAGTTATACCAGTAGCTCCTTCCTCCTGGAGTTCTGTCTGTCCTTGCGGCACACCGCTTGTTACTGGCCTAGGGGTCCAGAGTTCCCCCCACCACCACCACCACCCTTTGCTGCCTCCCTTCAGCCAGTTCACAATCAGTTAACCATCTTTACCCCCCACCCCTGTTTCAGCTTCCCCCTCCCAGCCACCCGTGAGGCACTGAATCAGAGGCCTTGCTGAAGTCCACATACAGAGCATCCACTGCATGGCCCCTATCCAGCTCCCTTGTGACGCAGTCATAATACTCTGTTAGGTTCATCTGGCAAGATCTCCCTGAAATGAACCCATGCTGCTGCCCATCCTGGAACCCATTAACCTCCAGAAGTGTCACCAGTCTCTCGTTCAGGATTACTTCCATAAGCTTACCCGCTATGGCAGTGAGACTAACAGATCTGTAGTTGCCTGGCTCATCCTTTGGGCCACTCTTGTGGATAGGCACCGTATGAGCCATCTTCCAGTCCTGTAGTATGCATCCTGTGTCCAGGGAGGTGTTGAACAGGTCCGCCAGTGGCTGGGCAAACACCTACGCCATCTCCCTCAGCACCCTGGGGCAAATGCCATCAGGACCTGGTGCCTTATCCTCCCTCAGTGCCATCAGACCCTCCATTACCCTGCTCTCCGGAAACATCCCATCAGTCATCCCTTCCCCCCATCTCCACCCTCCTAGTCCATGGAGATAGTAGACCGCCCTCCTCTTTCGTGAACACAGAGCAGAAGTATTCAATCAGTGCTTCTTCCTGTTCCACTCCCTTCTCCACCCACCCCCTGCCCCTCTTGAGTCACACTATCTGGTCCCTGCAGCTCCCTTTTTCCCTTGCTTATCTAAAAGAGTCCTTCCCCCCTCCCTTGATGCCCTTAGCCAGCCTTAGTTCTCTGGAGGCGTTGACCTCTCTTACTATCTTGGTTACCTCCTTGGACCTCCTTGCATACACCTCCCTGTCCTCCCCCCTCCCAGTCCTCTTGAATCTCTGAAAAGCTGCTTTCTTTGCACTCACCCCCCTCTAACACCTTCCTGTTCAGCCAACATGGCTTCTTAGCTCTGCTCTTCTTGCTCTGAGTCCTGGTGCATGCTTCAGTAGCCTTCTTCAGACCAAGTTTGATGATATCCCACTTCTATTGTGCATCCATCTCCGGCCTATTCCCCTCTAGGCTTCCTTTCAGGATTTCCTGCATCTTCCCAAAGTCTGCCCACCTGAAGTCCACCACCCTTGTTGCTGATCCTACAGACTCCCTGCTCAAGCTGAGTGTGAAACACACCAGGTGGTGGTCACTCCCAGCTAGTGGTTTCTCCACCTTTAGTTCCCTCACTGCCTCCCTGTTCGATAGTACCAGGTCCAGTGTATTACCTAGCTGAGTTGGCATGCTGACCATCTGTGCCAGAAGACTATCCTGGAATGCATCCAGAAGATCTTCCCCTTGTCAGTCTTCATCATTCACTACTGCTGGAGGTGTGCACCTGCATGGGAGCTTTTTTTTGGGGGGGGAGAAGTCGGCGTCAATGGCGCTGCCCATGAGGCCGACACAGTGCATGACACGAGGGTTTGCCATTAGGCACAGCAGACTCCTACACCACCCCAGTTCTGTTTCTCCATCTGTCTAGGTCACACCTGCTGCACGAGTTCCATAAGTTTACCACTGTGTCACTAGGCCTTGGCCAATTCAACACCGTTCCTGCTTTCTCAGTGCTCCATCACAGTTCTGAATGTCTCCTGATGCCAATGGAAACCAGTAGGCCCATTCCTTCTATTTCTTACCGATGGCGCCGGGTTCTTTTTCTGTGAATTTTGTTAAATTTCTTTTGCGTCAAGTCTGGTTCAGGGGCTAAGAAAAAATCCAAAGTGGGACATTCCCCCATGCATCGGTACAACTGTGGCCGGCATTTTTCCCATGACGGACCGACATGATGATTGTCTGCGTTGCCTGGGTTCCTGCCATGATATGGATAACTGCAATACCTGTTTCTCCATGGACCACTGCATTCTTGAGATCTGCGCATTTAAAGTCGGCAGGGCCCCGCCAACTTTCGGAGGATGGAATCATTCTAGATCTTGCCTCTGGGTCCCCTCCTGGGTCTGTACAGCCCGGTGAGGAGGAAACCTCCTCAGATTCCAGCCTTGCCATCGAGAAGGTTTCTTCCATGGTACCGGAGAGCGTCTCGGTTCCCTGTGGAGCCGGGTCGAGACCACCGCTGCGGCAGTCACCTTCTTGGAGTTGCAGGCTCCCCCAGTGTTGCTGCCCATGGCTGCTGGGCCTGACACCAGTGGACACTTGGCACCGCTTGCCAATGCCACTTTGGATTTCGGCACCATTCACAGTGCCGGTGATTGAGGCAGTGTTGCAGGCAGTGCCGTGTCCTGCGGCGGCACCATTCATGTTGCCATTGGTAGGAGAATTTTGTGGTCGGTAGCCTGGTGGTATATGTGTTTTCTCCTCTTCTTCAATGGCGAATGACTCGCTGGCCGATCCGGACTGGTACCCCGGCTCCTTGGAATCAGGGAGTCCTCTTGGACATGGCACCAGGCGGCCCAGTGTATGCCTCCCAGGCTCCCCAGAGTCTGTGGTCTCTGCAGCCCCCATACTGACCCTGGTGTTGGGAGTGACGTGGTGGATAGCGGCTCCAGGGGGCCTGATGTGGCGGTCTCAACCTTGGGGGCCGGGGCAGCTGCCATCTCTGGTGCTGCCATGGCCTGCTTGGTGGGGACAGGGAGCTCCTATTCTGCGGCCCTCCCTCGGGGGGGGGGGCCTGTGGGATTGGGGGACTCCTTAGCACTGGGTTTGAGGAGGAGGGTGGCCTTGGAGTCAGAGGGGTTGAGAGGCCAGGGTGAGGTACAGAGGCCTTCATCCACTACCCTGCGGGGGGGTTGGGAGGAGCTGTAGTGCTGAGACCCATTTTTTCCTCCTCTGAGGCTTCAGGGGCACCCTTAGTGGGCAGTGCTGAGGGTTGCCCTTCTGCAACCATGCAGCCTTAGTCACACCACAGGGCAGATTCTCCTTCAGGGCTCAGCCAGAATTTGTTTTCACATTTGCCGCGTCCACTGACTGGATTGACCCCCGGATCCCCCCATATGAGAAGATCTTTTGTGGGGTCCTAGAGCCCTGGCAGAGGTCAAGCACTTTCGGTGAGGTACCCTTCGGCAGTCCCTCTCTCCCAGGACACGTGGGCCCTATGGGACCTTTAACCTGGGAGATGTTCAGGGCCACTGTGGCGGCCTTCCCTAGGTATGTTAGAGCCATGGATGAGCAGGTCTTTTGCCTGTCTACCCCGCTGCAGGAGGACTCTGAACACCCGAGCTCCTCTACTTCCTTGGCTTCCTTATCTGAGGAAGAGGAACTTTCTGTCCACCTTTTCCCCAACACTGATTTTGTCGAATATCAGCAATTCCTCTCAAGCTTATTTCGGGAGCTCTACATTTCCCATGTGGTAAGACGCAATACTGAGTGGGAGATGCGCTCTTTTCTGAGTGAGTTTAGTGCCAACCACCTAGTGGTGCCTTCCTGGCCTATTCAAACAAGATGAAGTCTTGCTGTATTCTGACATATTGCAGTGATTACCAACCTTTGAACTGCCCCGGAGAATAAAGAGTTAACTTTCTATGCAGGGCATAGAATGCTGAGCTCGAGCTCGGTTGAAGTCTCTGTCTGGAGTGTTTCAAACTTAAACCATCAGATTCTTTACTCCGCCTCACTGAACGGTCACTCCAGAGATTTCTCCTTCAACTCGGTTCGAAAGTCGGTTAAAGTTTCAGTTTTCGTCGTTTTTTTAAACCGAAAAAGTTCAGTCTCTGTCTGTGGTGCCGTGAGTACTAGATAGGAATTGTTCTGTTTTTCTGTGTGGAACTTGTAAAAGTGCGGCTCGGTTCGGCTGAACCGGCCATTTGATAGTGAAATCTTGTGTTTTGTGTTTTTACTTAGTGTGTGGTTACCGGTTCTTATCGGTTCTAAAAAAACATGTTTTAGTATGTTTTTTTCCAATACCCGTGACACAGTTAGGAACTGATAAGGGAGTCTTGCCTGGTGGTTGCCATAAAAAGGGTAAGTTGGTTAGGTTGGCCATGTCTGAGAAACCTAATAAAAAAAACAGGCCCACTGGGTTTCAACACTGCAGTGAGTGTGGGGAGGTCTTTGCTAAGGCCGATCCCCACACCACCTGTGTTTATTGTCTGGGGTTAGACCACCTCGATTCAGACTGCCAAATATGTAAAAAATTTCCCAGATCTACCCTTGAGAAGAGATTAAGTAGACTGAGGGGAAAAGGAGGCAGAGAAGTCCGCTGACCCAGATGGCCAGCCCGGTTCGGTTCTGACCGAACCAGAAGGAAAGCCCTCTGACCAGGGCTATACTTCTTCGGGCAAAAGGAAACCCGATTCGGATCGGTTCGACAACATAAAGACAAATCGACGGTTTGGATCCAGAGGTTCATGTTCCGAGCCTGAAGAGATAGCCAGAGCAATTCAGATTGTGGAATCACTCTGTCCGGTTCCTACCGATTCGGCTCCTTCTGGCAGGGATTCGGTTCGGTTGGTTCCCCCGGTTCAAGATTATACCCTCGAAGATTTTTATGAACCGGAATTTGAAGAGGAAGGGGAATTTGAGGATGATGATGGTGAAAGTGAGGGTCTGGGTGTGCCTGTGGAACCGGACATCTCCCCAGACAGACCTTCAGGCGTTTCCCCTCCTAGGCTTTCTGAGTCCCCTTCTCACTTTATGTTCTACAGAAAGGTGTCTGAAACCTTCCAGCTTCCTATGGAGGAGGCTGTGGAAGATCAAGAGGAGCCTGATTATGTAGAAATGATGGACATCCCAGAGTCCAGGAGACTGTCTATTGCCCTCCACAAATCTTTTGGGAAACAGACACAAAAAATCTTAAAGTCTCCTAACACTATACCTCCTGTGGATAGAAGAATGGACAAGAGGTATACACTTTCAGGCTTAGACATGGAGTTCTTATATCAGCAATGCAGTCATGTTGGGAGTAGTGCAGGCTGCTGCCTGTGACAAGGCAAATATTCCCTTGGCTTCACACCCCCAGATAAGGACTCCAGGAAGATTGATGCCATGGCAAAGAAACAGTACATGGCATCTTCCTTGAGGACTCAGGCAGGTGAATTACATGGCCTATACAGCCAGGTACCAGAAGTCCAGGTGGGACACTGTACTGGCACTGACTAAACAGGCCTCCCCCCAGCTAGCCAAGGAGCTGGAGACGGTGGCTTCAGATGGGATTGAGGCATCTAAGGTTCAGTTTCATGCTGCTGTGGACTCTAATGATGTGTCATCAAGAGTTATGGCTACATCTGTGGCTCTTCGGAGGATGGCTTGGCTCAGATGTACTAGCCTCTCGCAGGACACCCAGGCTAAGGCCATGGATTTTCCTTTAGTGGGTAATTCACTGTTTGGGGAGCAGACAGAGAATTACATGAAGAAAATGGATGAGTACAGGACCACTTACAGGAGTGATCAGGCCAAGGAGAGGCAGGCAACTCCTCAAAGGCGGCAGTCTAGGGTCAGGGACAGGCCTTTTCAAAGGCCTTTTTACCAAGCACAGGCCTATTCTTCCTTTTCTCAGAGGGGGTTCTTCAGAGGGAGAGGCAGAAGGGGGATGAGCAGGGCTGCATCCACTCCTCAGCCTAAAGCCCCTGCCAAGCAGACACCTTGATGGGCCTGCCCAGGTCGACTCTCCTATTCCAGTAGGGGGCAGGCTGGCTTTCTTTGTTCAGGACTGGATGTCTATTATATCAGACAAGTGGGTCCTGGAAGTAGTAAGCCAGGGACTGGTTCTCAGCTTCAGAAAATTTCCAAAGATGAGAGCCAGATCTTTTCCACCTGCAAATCTCTTGGAAACCCTTGCCCTAGAGGCAGAGGTTTCTTCTCTTCTAGCCTTAAGAGCCATAGAGAGAGTACCTACCCTATACTGGGGCAAAGGACTGTACTCCAGGTACTTCCTGACCCCAAAAAAGATAGGGGCGTGGTGACCCATCCTAGACCTAAGATATCTAAACAAACATCTTTTAAAACCAAAGTTCAAGATGGTAACTCTGGGAATAATCCTTCCCTCTCTAAGGCCAGGGGACTGGCTAGCCTCCCTGGACCTCAAAGATGCCTACTTTCACATTCCCAACAGGTGCTTCCACAGAAAGTACCTCAGGTTCGAGTTGCCCTCAGGCCACTATCAGTTCAGAGCAGTGCCCTTTGGCCTAACCTCAGCCCCAAGGGTTTTCACAAAGTGCCTGGCAGTAGTAGTTGCCTTCCTAAGAAGGCAAAAGATTTCCATTTTTCCATATCTGGACGATTGGCTAATAGTGGGTCAGTCTCCAGACCTAGTCAAGTCTCACCTGCAAGTGACCCAGCAAGTGCTCACTTCTCTAGGATCTCTTCTCAACCTTCCCAAGTCAGTTCTCGAACCAGTCCAGCTTCTTACCTTTATAGGGGCAGAACTGGACACACTCAGAGCAAGAGCCTTTCTTCCTCTAGAAAGAGCAAGGGTTCTTATGGAACTAGCCTCTTCTTTCAGCCTTCGGGTATCTCGACCAGCAAGGCATTTCCTCCAGCTCTTGGGCCACATGGCAGCTTCAATAGCAGTGGTCCAAGGGGCAAGATTCCAGATGAGGGATATTCAGTTCCACCTGAGAGCTTTTTGGTCTCAGAGGAAGGATTCCCTTACCAAACTGATCCCAGTGACTCTGACCTTGATCCAGGCCCTCCAATGGTGGCAGGATCAGGACAATTTAAGACAAGGTGTTCCTTTTGTTACTCAGCCTTGTTCAGTGGCCCTTACCACGGACGCTTCTCTTCTGGGCTGGGGAGCCCATCTGGGGTCCCTCACTGCCCAGGGGCTGTGGTCCCCCCAAGAATCCCTTCTCCATATCAATCTCCTAGAGCTCAGGACAGTTTTTCCTGGCCCTAAAAGCTTTCTCTCAGTCAGTACAGAACAAGGTGGTTCAAGTCAGAACGGACAACACCACCACCATGTGGTACATCAACAAGTAGGGAGGCACTCGGTCCACGGCCTTGCACACAGAAGCCATGAAGTTGTGGGCCCTGGCTTATTCCCTGCAAACCTCTCTGGTAGCAGTTCACCTTCCAGGGAAGGACAATGTGCTAGCAGATGCACTGAGCAGGATCTTTCAGGGCCATCATGAATGGTCCCTGGACCCTCAGGTGTTGAAAGTGATTTTTTTCAAGGTGGGGCACTCCAGAAATAGATCTCTTTGCAGCTCCAATCACCAACTCCCTCTCTTTTGTTGCAGACCTCCAGTCTTGGGCTCAGTCCCCCTGGACGCCCTGATTCTGAATTGGGAAGGGAAGTTTCTGTATGCCTTCCCCCCTTCCCACTCCTGTTCAAAGTTTTAGTCAAAATAAGGTCTCAGCCTTGCACGGTGATTCTGATTGCTCCAGATTGGGCCAGACAGCCCTGGTACCCCCTGTTGCTGTCTCTAGCAGTCCATCTTCCCCTGTCTCTTCCCAGGAATTACAACCTGTTAACATCCTCTCAGGGGAGGATTTGGTACCCCAATCTTCAGTCTCTCAATCTCAAGGCATGGCTCTTGAAGAGTTAGAGTTTGCAGATCTGCATCTTTCCCAAGGGGTTCTGGATATCCTCAAGGCTTCTCGAAAGCCCTCCACGAGAAAGACTTATAACTCCAAATGGAAGAGATTCAGCATTTGGTGTTCTAAGAAGCATATTTCTCCAGACACTACTGGATTGCCTACGGATCTGGATTATATGGTCCATCTTAATGGCCTAGGCCTCAGACCAGCTACTGTCAAGGTACACTTGTCAGCTGTTTCTGCATTTTTGTCTGTAGGGATGTTAAAAGAGCCCTTAGTTACTACATAGAGCGTACCAAGGGTCACAGGTTTGACTCCCTCCAGTTGTTCCTCACTTATGGAGAAGTGGGAAAGGGCAAACCTGCCAACAAAAGATCTGTTGCCAGGTGGATTGTGTCTTGTATACAATTCTGCTATGAAAAACTGGGAAAAGCTCCACCCTCAGGCCTGAGGGCTCATTCCACAATAGGTACAGCTGCTTCCCTGCTGCCAGAGATATCCCTCTCTTAGAAATTTGTCAAGCAGCCACCTGGAAAACAGTCCATACCTTTACCAAGCATTACCCTCTGGATATCCTGGCTAGGAGTGATGTTCTGTTTGGCACAGCAGTACTTCAGAGCCTATTCCCAAAGTAGGTTCTGTCCCTCCTTCATGGCTTGGTAGCTTGCAATATGTCAGAATACAGCAAGACTTCATGTTGTTTGAAGAAAAATTACTCACCTTAGTAGTTATGTTTCTTCTAATGGAGTCTTGCTATATTCTGACTTCCCTCCCTTCCTCCCCTCTCAGAACCTGTTTTTGGGAAGTGGGTGGGCAGGTGCAGTGTTGCACCCCAGGGGTGTTTTTTGTTTGCACCCTCCTCCTTTTTGTTTGGGTGCTGATTTATTATTGTTATTTGTATTAGATTGGTTTTTGGGTTTCCTGACTTGAGTCTTCCTTGGGAATCCAAAACTTTTTTCGGCCAGTTGGCTAGTAGGAATTTTTACAATTTTCGACTAGAATTTTTAGTTAGTTGGGCTCATAAGAATCTGACGGTTTAAGTTTGAAACACTCCAGACAGAGACTTCAACCGAGGTCGAGCTCAGCATTCTATGCCCTGCATAGAAAGTTAACTCTTTGTTCTCTGGGGCAGTTCAAAGGTTGGGAATCACTGCAATATGTCAGAATACAGCAAGACTCCATTAGAAGAAACATAATTACTAAGGTGAGTAGTTTTTTCTTCCCTTCCAGGAAGTGTCATTCCACACCTGGCAGTCACCGGCCGCCTCATCCCCAGCTCCAGTGGACTGCAGGATTTATTTTTATTTATTTGGAAAATGTTTCACCAGGAAAGACAACATGAGCTGTAAACAACTTGTTTCCAGAAGCGTCCGGGGAGGAAAGAGTTGGGAGAACAAGCAAATACATAGCAGTATAAGTACAATTTTTATAGTTTCTAAAACAAAACAGTGTAATACAATTACACATAACCCAGACCAACCAGCCAGGGTAAAGAAAACACATTTGGATATAACATACATTGCAAAAACCCATGAGCAGGTGATCTAGTAGGGTAAAGGTTAGAGGATGGATAACATATTTGAATTGCTAGAAGTAGTAGGCTGAGTATACCCAAGGGAGGGCAGTCATAAGATAAGTGGGGAAGTGGACAGGCGAAGAGTGCAGGAGGAGGTATTGTGCTACCCAGGAGTCTATTGGTTCTCTGCTTCACCCACCCTCAGGGCTGACAGCTTTGGATACTCCTTTCGGGCTTCAACACCGAGCGCACAACTGACCACCAGATCCAGATTCCACAGAGTTCGTCCGATGGGGAAGAAAAGTTTTCTCTTCAGCTAGTGTGTTACTCCGTATCAGCTCACATCAGGCTCACCATGCTGCCTACAGCAGGCACCTGTGGTCAATGCTGGCACAGGTTTTAGCATTCCTGCCTGTTTCAGAGGAATCTAGGCAAGCCATTGCCCTCTCTGCACAAGGTCTGGAGCTTGCAAGGCACCAAGCAAGGGCATCGTATGACGCCGATGAGGTGGCTTCCAGACTGGCAGGGACAGTGATCTGCATCAGACGGATGGCATGGCTTCGCCTGTCTAGATGGTCACCCGTTCGCCAGCATAGGGTGATTTCCTCCGCTTTCCAGGGGACCTGTCTTTTCTCCTGCAGGGCGAAGAGGAATCTTCAGGGGCGTCTTCCATCCCCCTGGCCACGGGCCTCCTTAGGCCATGTTGACCTTACATGGCAATAGGGTCTCTCCCTCCTGTGTCTCCCCCGCAGGAGGCTGAGGGAATATGTTTCCTCAGGGCAATGCCAGGTCCCCTCAGGGGGACTTAGTACTCACCCAGCAGTAATGAATGGTGAAGATTGACAAGGGGAAGATATGAACATTACGTACCTACCGTAATTCTTGATCTTCTCGTGTATCTTCAACATTCATTACTGATTCCTGCCCATCTTCCCCTCTTGGGCCTCAGCTCCTGGGTGCTGCCTCCACCCTGCTCGTCCTCCCCCTCTTCAAGGTCAGTTGGGATCAGAGGCCCCTGGTATCTCAGGGCCCTCCGTTTCCTTCTCTAAATTCACAGAGTGCTCATCCTAGGAGGGTGGTGAGTAGGGTCTTCACCCTGGCCTCGGAGGGAACTCCCTGGGATCACAAGGGGGTGCAGTGTGGTGTCCTCCATAACTTGGCACGGATCTTGATCCATTTTGTTTTCATCTTCTTGAAGTGGGGACTGCATCAGTGCATCTCATGGGAAGACCTGTAGGGATTTTCCTCCCCCTTTCCCTCCATTCTCATTTCCCCTCTACTTTTAGAGGTCATTCTGGACAGAGCCCTCTCCTGTTTAAGGGTTTTTTCCCCCCTTGACTAAACCGTCAGGTGATAAACTGTAGAGGGCCATGCTCCAGGACTTTCATCCTAAATGTGGGTTTAGGAGTAGGGGAGGGGGGCCGACTCTGCCATGCTTATATCTTCTGATCATTTCAAATTCTCTTGTTCTAGACCTGCGTCTAGTGGTCCCTGAAGTTGACAGGATCCTTGCACCTGTGTCTTCATATCTTTCAGGTTTTTGAAGCGAAGGTAAGCCAATGGTCTTCCAGCTCAGCACGGCAGAGGGCCCTCCTTCTTCCTCTACGTTTGTTGTATCTTTCTCTTTTCTCTCTCTCCTTTCTCCTTTACCTGTGCCGCCCAAAGGCCAGTTAGAGAAGTTAGTTTCCCTCTGTCCTCTGGTTGACTTATTCCTGTTTCAGTTTATATCCTTTCCTTTTCCTATCCCTCGGCTCCCTTGTCTCCTCTTTAGTTTTCTCTATCCTCCTTTTATTTCATCCTCTCCGGCAGAACAGAACTGGGGTGGAGGAGGAGTCTGCAGAGCCTAATGGCCAGCCCTCATGTGCCACACAATGCATCGACCTCATAGGTGGCTCCATCGGCGCTGACCCCCAAAAAAAAGCTCCTGTGCAGGTGCAGGCCTCCGGCTTACACCTATCAGCAATGAATGGTGAAGATACAAGAGAAGATCAAGAATTACAGTAGGTCCAGCATTTTCATTACCCGCTACCTGGCACTACTAGAGGTGGCAGAGTTTCCCCAGTCCACTCCAAGTAGATTGAAGTCCCCCACGATCACCACATTCCCTTTTCTACATGCCTGCCAAATCTGTTCTGCTAACTCCCAATCTACCTCCTTGGACTGAGCTGGTGGCCTATACACCACCCCCAGCCTCAGTTTCCTACCTCTAGAATCTTGGAACTGCATCCACAGTACCTCTGTCCTCCTTTCCTCCCCCTCATCCCTTGTGCATCTAATCCTCATCCCTTACATAAATTGCCAACTCTCCCCAACCCTCTGTCCTTCCTATAAATTCTGTACCCCGGGATCTCCAGATCCCAGTCGTAGTGTTGGGTGGCCCAAGTCTCTGTGATGGCCACAACATCCACCATCCCTTCAGATAAGAGAGCTTGTAGCTCAGCTGTTTTGTTACCCAGGCTCCTCACATTCAGGGAGACCACCCCCCACCCAGTTCCATCCTTCTCTCTGCCCCATGCCCCTTCCCTGTGGCCCACCTCTGTAGCAAGCACTGTTGTCGTCAGGGTCAGCTCATTTGGCTCCTCTATCTGGTGACCTTGCATACTAGCTGCACACTCTCCTCCCACCTTCCTAGTTTTAAAATCCCCCTTGATGCTATGTAATCCTCCAGCTTACACTTCAAGATCCCCTTCCTCATCCCACTCAAGTGTAACCTGTCCTTTGCGTACAGGTCGCTGTTGTCCCATGTGTTCCCCCAATCTCCCATCATCCCATACCCATGAGTATGACACCACCCACCCAGCCAAGAGTTACATAGACACTGTGTGCAGATAAGGGCCTAGGATCTACCCAGTCTGCCCATTTGAGCTTGTAAATTCCCTTTACATTTTTTAAACATCTGTTGCCCCTTACCCCTGACCTCCAGAATTCCCTTATGTCTATCCCACGCATTCTTAAATCCCGTGATTGTTTCAGCCCCCAACACTTCTTCTGGCAGGGTGTTCCACTTGTCCACCACACTTTCTGGGAAGAAATTCTTCCTCACATTCCCTCTGAATTGCCCTTCCTCTAACTTCATCCCATGCCTTCTAGTCCTGCAACATCTTTTTCACTGGAAAATAGTGTATTCCTGCACCCTGTTCCTCCCTGTAAGGTACTTGCATGTCTGTATCATATCTCCTCTCTCCCGCCTCTCCTTCAGGGAGTACATATTCAAGTCCTTAAGCCTGTCCTCCTAGGACTTGTGATGCAATCCCCATACCATCTTTGTTGCCCTCCTATCAACCTTCTCTACCCTGTCTATGTCCTTACGTAGGTGAAGTCTCCAGAAATGTGCACTGTACTCCAGGTGGGGCCTCATTAGTATCTCGTATAGTGGAATTATGACCACCCTTTTCCTGCTGGTGATGCCCCTGCCTATGCATCCCAGCATCCTATTTGCTTTACCTGCTGCCTTGTTGCATTGTTTCCCTACCTTGAAGTTATAGATGATAACCTCAAGGTCCCTTTCCTGCTTGGTGCATGCTGTATCTTCACCCCCAACTGATATGCTGTTCCAGGGTTTTTTGTCCCATATGCATTATCTTGCACTTCTTTGCATTAAATTTCAACTGCCAAACCCTTAACCTTTCTTCAGGCTTCTGCAGGTCCCCCCTCATTCTGTCTACACCCTCTGGCATGTCCACTCTGTTACAGAGCTTCATGTTGTCAGTGAACAGGGAAATTCTGCCTTTTAGGTCCTATGCAATGTCACTGATGAAGACGTTGAATAGGATCAGTCATGGGCAATGATCATTGTGGTACCCCACTGGTCACTCTTCCCTCTGTAGAGTGACAGCCATTACCACCACCCTCTGTGTCCTGCTGCCCAGCCAATTACCCACCCACCGCACTACTGTCCTGCCCACTCCCATATTCCTCAGTTTGTTTAATAGCCTTCTATGTGGCACAGTGTCAAATGCCTTGCTGAAGTCCAGATAGGCCACGTCCACTGCCCTCCCCTGATCCACCTTCCTTGTCACCCAGTCGAAAAATTCAATAAGTTTTGTCTGGCATGACCTCCCCCCAGTGAAACATGCTGCCTTGGGTCCCGTAGTCCATTGGCAGATGTTCCAACAATCTTTCCTTCAGTAGTGCTTCCGTGATCTTCCCCACTACAGAGATCAGGCTGACTGGCCTGTAGTTCCCTGCTTCCTCTTTGTTCCCACTTTTGCATAAGGGGGCTACATCTGCTGTTCTCCAATCTTTGGGCACCTCCCCCTGTTTCCAGTGGTTGATTAAACAGGATTGCCAGAGGTTCAGCCACCACCTCTCTTAGTTCCTTTTGGACCCTGGGGTGCACCTCGTCTGGCCCCATTGCTTTATTGACTCTTATTCCTTCCAGATCCTTTAGGACCTTTTCCCACGTAAAGGGACTTGTGACGATTTCTGCACCATTCTACCCCTTGTACTCCCTTCAGACCCATTACCCTCCTCTTCCTCAGTAAAGACTGAGCAGAAATATCTGTTCAGTATGTCAGCTTTACTGTTGTCATCCTCTATGCGGCCCCGTCCTCCCCCTTCAGTCTCACTATCCCTCCCTTTGCCCTTCTTTTTTCACTTCTGTACCTGTAAAAGGTTTTTTCCCCTCCCCCCACTGATTTTGTGATGCACGATGCAAGTTGAACTCTACTATCCTGTCTCGCTGTGCTCCCCTGGGTACCAGTAGCACTTTGGAGAAGGTTGCTGAGCTCCCTACCTCCATACACAACTTCCCCAGTTCCTCAGATCTCTCCCTGACCAACTCCACCGTGCTATCCCCCAAGTCGTCAGTGCCTACATGCACTACCATGTGAGATTTCAGTCTTCCCCACCAACACACCTAATCAGAGCTTGCCCTGCCCGATCTGCTGTCAAGCCTGGTACAGATTCCACCCATATTCGACTATGCCATTCACCCCTTCCTGACCATCTGATCCCATTCAGGATAGAGTCCCCTGTCACTACAACTCCACCCTCTTCTTCACCCCCGTTTGCCTGAACCTTCCTGCTGTCCCCATCCCTCCCATGATCGTCCACCCTCTTCTCTCCTGTGGAAGAGCAGAGAACCAAGCACCCTTAGTAAAGAGTCCACAAAAAACAGTAAGAATAAAGCCATTTGTTAAGGCAGTATCATGCTAGCACACACTAGAGACGGGAAAAAAACATTGCACAAAATGGATACAGAACAAAGTCGGACAAGAACATTGACAGCTTTGCTTATGTACTCAGAGTAAACCATTAAAAGGTAAGAACTCATTCAAATAGTGTGCTCGCACGTAGACCAACATCTCTGAAACATACTCCATGAATTATAGTGTCCACTCAATCCAAGCGGAAATAAACTTTTTATTTTTTATTTTTACTTTTTTATTTTTAATCTCAGGTTCCCAGATTCCTGGTGTTTGAAGAAAAAAATACCATATTAATATTGTTTATTCCAAGGGATGCCTCATTATGCTTAAATCTCCCACCCTGCCTCCGCTTCCAGAACCTGGAAAAGGTTCAGCAAGAATCAGTTATTTTACTTTTTGCCTGCTTGAGCATTACTTGTTGTTCATTCACAACAGTTTTTGTGGTGATTCAGTCTGCCATAGCTTGGCCTGGTGGCCAGCTTAATTTGCTTTTCGAGGGTTTTTTGTTTTAGTAGTTTAAAATAGGTTAAGTTCAGTTTGTGCCTTTTTTCTCTATTGGCTCCGAAATAAATCTGAAGTTATGCTGTTGAGCACAGCACCACCTCGAGGCAGAGGTTTGAATTTCATTCTGAGTTCCATTATTTTACAAATTTCACCCTCTCCGGGGCAGCTTCACCTCCCAGGCTCACTGCAATCATTAAGCATCATGAGGGATCCCTTCGAAGAAACAATATTACTATGCTAAGTAATTGTTTCTTCTTTTGTATTGGGCTGCATTGGACAAATCCGAGTTAGAGGTGGAACATGACTTGGTAGTGTTCCAGTTCTAGTTCTGAATATCTGATGAACACACATCCCTAAACTCATGCTGTTATAGTACCTTTGCCTGGCAAGTCAAAGCTTTGGTTCTAACTCCAGAGGAAAGCACCAACAGGCTGGTCCCAGCAGTCTATAAATTATCTCCTGACTCTGAAGTCTCTAATGCCAGTTCTTCTTTTCCCTGTTCTAAAGAGCAATGTAGATGTTCTAGCTCATTGGAACCAGTTAAAAAGAGGTGTAATAAGCATAGCACAAGGCAATGCAGATGTTCTAGCTCATTGGAACCAGTTAAAAGAGGTGTAATGAACACTGCACAGGGCAAGGTAGATGTTCTAGCTCATTGGAACCAGTTAAAAAGAGGTGTAATGAGCACTGCACAGTTGCTTGCTCTGGACACTAGTAATATAAACAAACCCTTTTCACTGTTGGTGTGTACAAATGTGCAGTGCAGTAGATTTTAGTGTACGTCATTTTTACCCAAAAAAGGCGGTATAGCTCAGTGGTTTAAGGCTCTGAGCTGCAAATCTGGAGACCTGGGTTTGAATCCCACAGCCCCCACGTGCATACTGTGTGATCCTGAGCAAGCCACTTAACTTCCCTGTGCTCCCAGGTTGCACCTGTAAAAAAGCTTTCAGCTTAGTGTGCCACTCCTGGTTAAACAATAAAAAAAAAAACCCAAGAGAATGAATGACAAATGTCAGGATTTTCATAACAGTTGGCACCCGGTTCCTTTACTCTGATGTTGTATCATAATTCCAGTGCCCATCCATCCTGTTTGTTATAGCACTGATTTCCTGTCTACCTGCCCAGCTTCTTGTCACTTGATAAGGAGGACTAAGGCAGGATGGTGAGGGAGAGCACACACAATGATCATGAGATGAGTGACCTGAGAGACATAAGAAATTGCTTGCAGCCTGGTATTTACCAGCGTGCTGTGCTAGCCTGATGGTCATACCTCTTAACCTTTTGTCCCCCAAATGTGGAACATTGCCTGTCAAAATGTGGAACAAATGGGCAAAATATGGAACACTTGATCAAATCTTTACCTAAGAAGCTCAAAACACTTAAAATGTTGCATTTATGTTCAGAAAGTTTGTTATTAATTGAATAATATATTTTTTGCATCTTTTACTATGGCTTTTTGCTTTAAAATGTTGACTTTGAATGTGGAACAAGTCCTCACAATGTGGAACAGGGAGCTTTTGTGAAGTAAAATGAGGAACGTTCCTCGTAATGTGGTACAGTTGAAAGGTATGCTGATGGTATATTGCTGAACTAATCAACTGGAGTGGAATGGAAAGCCTAAGGGGCCCAGTATTGGTCCTGAAGACCCAGGTATGGGTTGATGGGTTTGTGGGAGACATGTAAGTGAAGATGGTTTGAAGTGGCTAGGGACAGTATTTGGTGATCTCTGTGTTGACTGGGAAGCAGGAAGGGCATTGGACTCCATCTTGGGCACTTTCAGCAGCTGGGTGGTAGTGGGTGGGGTATCTGCATTGTTTCTATTCACTGTTGGTGTGTACAAATGTGCAGTGCAATAGATTTTATTGTACGTCATTTTCACCCAAACTGAAAATGAACCATAACACATAATTAACAAATATTGGGTACCTAAAACCGAATGTTGAACCGAAAACAAATGTCAGACCCCATGAACATCCTCCCTGTATACAGCTGTGGAGTTTTTCAAACAGAACCTTCTGGTTCCAGGAACCGGTTCATAATAAATCTAAATCCGTAGATCTTCCAAGAATCAGTCTTTGCCATTCATTACCAGATGGGTCTGTGCTGGAGCACTAGGACCCAGAGGGAGTAACTTCAAGAGCTTTCAGCTAGGGGCCGGCATTGGTAATGATGCTGCCCATGAGGCTGGCACATGACATATGAACATACGAAGAAGCCAGCAGCAGAAGGCCATTTGGTCTATCAAATCTGCTTGTATTGAACCAGGGGCCAGGTTGGTGAGGCCCAAAGTTGAAGAGAATCTGTTAATTGTTCTACTTGTTCTCATTTTTGCTTTTTTCTTGTTCTCTCAGCTTATGAAGGGTTGAAAGGAGGGAGACATGCCCTTCGTGTATCAAAATGACACTTAAGTGACTAAAAAGAGTACAGTAACTTATAGAAGTATGGGATAAACATAGACATCTGTTTTTTTCTACACATATGTAAACATTTGATTTAATATCTTGTTGAAGTAATACTGAAACATCTAGTACTGTAACTCATTTACTAAGCCGACAATTACTGCTGTACATCGCTTATCATTATGTAACAGAATGAAATAATAAAGCTGAGTTTAAAAAAAAAAGTCTGCTTGTATTGCAGGGTCCATAGCTTGAGCTAATGTCCCTGCCCTTCCTCCCTCCCCACTCCTCCTCCTTACCCATACCCTCCCCCTATGCCTGTCCCAGCCTCTCTTAAAGCTGCCCACTGTCTTCAACGAGATTACCTTTTCTGGCAGCGCATTCCAAGTGTCCACCATCCTCTCTGTGAAGAAGTGCTCCCTGACCTCCCTCCTAAACCTTCCATCCTTCAGCTTAAGACTGTGCCCCCTTATGTTATGGTTGCTACTCAGCTTAATTAAAGAGACTCGCCTTATCAACCTTATTTATCCCTTTCAAGTACTTGAAGGTCCCAATAATGTCCCCCCCTCTCTATCGCTCCTGTCTTCCAGGGAGTACATGTTCAGTGCCTTCAACCTCTCCTCATATGCCTTACCCTGCTGACCAGCTATCATCTTTGTAGCCCTCCTCTGGACCTTCTCCAGCAGGTGAATGTCCTGTTTGAGGTGTGGGCATCAGTACTGAACTCCATGCTCTAGATCCGGCCTTACCAGTGACCTGTACTAGGGCAGTATAACCTCCTCTCTCCTACTATTGATCCCCTAGCTATGCATTCCAGCATCTTGTTTGCCTTTGCTGCTGCTGCTACCTTGCACTACATGGAGTGCTTCAGGCCACTAGTGATCATCACTCCCAGATCTTATCTGTGTCAATCTTCACCATTCATCACATTTGGGTTACTGGCCAGAGGTCATGACCCCGCCAGAACTTCTTTTTTTTTTTTTTTTTGGTGGGCGGAGTCGACGCCGCATCGGCACGTCCTCGAGGCCAACGACTGCATGGCACTCGTGGTTGGCTGCTTATGTGCTGTCGACGTTCTCCCGCCATTTTTCTTCGCTCTCCCCGCCATCGAGGTCACCTCATGAGAGCTTCGAGAGAAGAAAGTGAGGCTTAATCTGCTTCGCAGCAGATTTATCCATCAACTCCATGTTGTTTCTCAGTGCCGTAGTCCGTCGGCTCCCTCCTGCTGGTTCTGTTCACCACACTTGACATCGCCTGGTAGGATCTTTCCATTACTTTTGTTATTCAGTGACGTCGAGTCTTGTTTGGTGTTTTTTTTCTCTGTAGGTCTTGTCTCGGTCGGAGGGCAAGAAAACTTCAAGGGGACAGCCCCCATGCAGTGCCCATGCAGCCGTAACTCCGTCCACTTTGACCAGCCTGACGTTGCCTATGTGTCTTGGCCGCTTCACGACATAGATTTGTGCGACACCTGTTTCTCCATGGACCGGCGGGTCATCGCGCAACGTGCGTAGAAAGTGGGACAGACTCCACTGACTTTTGGGGGTCAGGTGCACACTCATTGGCCAAGCCACATTCTCTCTGCCTTTCCTCCGGGTCCCCTCCTGGTTCTATATGGGCCGAGGAGGAGGGAGTCTCGGCCTCTCGTAGCCTAGCTGTGGCAGAGGCTTCTCCCGCGGTGCAGGAGGCCCAGTTTGTTTCCTCCGGGAGACGGATGGGAGGCACCACATTGGCAGTCAGCCCTTCAGGGGCGAAAGCTCCCCTGGTGTCGGACTCGAGGCTAGGGAGGACCGGGTCGGCGCTGTCCTTGACGCCATCTGTTGGTGCCATTTCGGTCCTTGGTGCCATCCATGACATCGTGGGCCCTGACAGAGTTGGCGGCAGCGCTGGTCCATCGCTCGGTGCTGTGGCTGCTGTCTGCACTGTTCACGGAGCTGATAGTGCTAGCAGCGCTGTGGGAGGTTCTACGGCGCTGTCCCTGACTTTTTATCGCCTCTGCGCCATCCGCGGCACCGAGGTTGAGCACGGCACCATGTCCAGTTCTAGGGCCGTTCACGGTTCTGGGCATGGCGCCATGGGGGTTTTGGATCTCAGCGCCGAGAGTACTGTCGCAGCCGTGGTCAGTGCCATTTCTGTCCTTGACGCCGCTTGCAGCGCCGTGGGATGGGACAGTGCCATGGGGGTTTCTGGCCTCTGTGACATTCGTGGCACCGAGAGCGCTGTCGGAGCTATTGTTGGCACAGTTTCTGTCCTTGGCGCCGCTTGCAGTGCAGTGGGACGGGACGGTGCTGTGTTGGCTTCTGGCTTGGAGACTGCTGCCCTGGTTGGAGCTGTGTCATCTTCTGCCACCATTCGCGGTGCTGCGGAGGACACTGGTACCGACTTGGGTACGGTCTCTGTTTCTGGTACCCTATTTGGTCAAGATGGCAGCAGACGCCCACCAACTGTTTGGCACAGGGCTTCGATCTCCACCTCTTCAGAGGAGGAGTCGGACTCTGAGTCAGATGGGCAGTCTGGCTCCTTGGAGTTAACTGCTGGCATGGGCACCTTCGTAGTGTCCTCAACAGGCCGGAGTCAGCCCCCCTCTGAGGAGCGGGCTGGGACTGCCGGTGCTGGGGTCAGGGTTCTGACCAGCAGGCAGTGGTGCAGGCCACCATTGCACTGCAGCCCGGTCTAGGAGGGTTCTCTGACCCGTCAGCGGTGGTACCCCCTCAGGTGGTGTGCCTAGACCGCCCAACTTTGGAGCCAATCAGAGCACCCACGGGAGGGGAAGGTGCTGTGCCCTGGATAGCTCCTTCAGGGGCTGACCAGGGCTGCCAGTTGCCTGGGCTGGCTCTCCCAAGGAGGAGGGCACTCTCGGATTACGAGGGGTTGAGGGGCATGGGCTCTGTGCGGTGACCTTTTTCTGGAGTCCACCCGGGCTCTGAAAGAAGTCATAGCACGGATCTCCACTCTTCCCCTTCGGTTTCTTTGAGAGGGCCCCATTCTTTGGAGGTAGTGGACTGTCCTTCTGGACCTACATGGCCCTGGTCACCTCACAGGGGGGATTCTTCCGGGCGCAGCCAAGGCAGTTCCGAAATGGTTGTTCAGCTGTCAGCTGTGGGGTCTTCCGGAGCACCTTCTACTGCTGGTGCTCCTGGTGCGCCCCCTAGCCCAGACGGAGGTCAGTTGATTTCTCTTGTTGGCTCTGCCCCATCCCTCTGCCACATTCTCCGGCGCTCCCAGGCATCCTTGGTCCTAGCGGCCCTCTCTCCTGGGAGCAGTTCAGAGCCGTGGCTGCTCAATTGCCCGCTTATGTCAGAGCAATGGACAGACAAGTTTTCAACCTCCCGAGCAGCCACCCTCTGAGCAGTTGAGGTCCTCTAAACTCCTCATCCCCTATTCTGGGGGAGAGGAGCCTTCTGTCCACATCTCCCCAGTTGCTGATATTGCGGAGTATCAGCGATTCCTCGTGAGGATGTTGGAGGACCTGCACATCACCCCTCCCACTCAAAGCAATCTAGAGCACTTGGCGCACGCCTTTCTAGGCGACTTCAGTGAGGACACCCTTGTGGTGCCCCCCTGGCCTGCTCCCTTTCGGGAGGCATCGTTGCATTCCTGGCAGAGACCCTTCTCCAGAGTTTCTGCCCCTAGGGATCTCTGCCAGCGGTATTGCACCCCCCCGGGGTCTTCAGGTGCCATGCCTCATCCTTAGTCAGGATTGACGCAGCTGGATACTCCCGATGGGCTTCGCGCCCTCCACCGTGACCAGCCCCCAGATCAAGATTCCTTGGATTTTGACTTCTGGGGGAGGAGGACGTTCTACTCAGCATGGTTGCTGCTCTCCATGGCAGCACATCAGGCCACTATGCATCCTATGATAGATTTTTGTGGTCCAGGCTGGGTCAGCTCCTATCCTCTTAGCCTGACATGGAGCAAACCAGACAAGCCATTGCACTTTCTCTGCACATGGCCTGGAGCTATGAGCACCAAAGAGTGTCACGATGCCTTGAGGAGGTAGCTACCAGGGTCGTAGGGACAGCAATCTGCACTAGGCGGGCAGCTTGGCTACGTCTTTCCCGGTTGTCACCCTTGGCCCAGTGTAGGGTGATTAACTCCGCTCAACAGAGAACCTATCTCTTCTCCCGTTGAGCAAGACTGCGTTTGTCGGGGTAACTTCCTTCCCCCTCTGGGGGGTTCCCGTCTCACTCTCCCCACACTTGGGCCTCCCCAGGCCCTGAAGGTTCTCCCTCTTAGTGTGTCACCCACTGAGAGCTAAGGGACTCTGTCCTTTAGGGTTAAACCCCCCTTCGGAGGGCTCGGCACTCAACCAGATGTGATGAATGGTGAAGATTGACACAGATAAGATCTGAAAATTACGTACCTACCGTAATTATGATCTTTCTGTGTATCTTCACCATTCATCATAATCCTGCCCACCATCCCCCTGGGGCCTCAATCTCTGGGTCCCCCTCTCTCTCTCTGTGCCCTCCTTTGCCCCCCACTCCTTTCTTTGTCAGGAGTGGGATAAACAGGCACATACGGGGATGATATTTCTAAGGGGAGAGTGGTCAGCTTGGGGGCACTCCTTCTCCAATACTTTGGCTCCACCCCGATGGGGTGGGAGTTGGCAGTTGCCCACCATTCTCTACTCCTCCATTGTTCCCGTCAATCCTTAATTTTCTTTGTCCGTTGGACATATCCTTCCTTATTTAAAAAAAAAAAAAAAAAAAATTTTTCTTACAGCAAAAATCCTTTCCCTGAAGGGGGGAGAATCCATGTGTCCTATCTTTCTTCCAGAATAACCGTTTTCTGCCTTTTGGAGTTATTGCCAGTAATTCCGTGCCTTGAATTCTGTCATTGAGCCTTTTGGCTACTCCGTGCAGTTCCTATACAATCTGGAGACAAGTCAAGGTCCAGGGTATGGTTTACCTCCCCAAACTTACCCTAAATTCCTCCTCTCTCCTTTTGCCTATTTCCAGAGATTGGGGCCCCTACCCAATCCCCTTAGTTTCTTCCTTCTTCTTCTGTCCTCTTAGTCGTTTATTTCTCCTTTTGGTTTATATATCTTTTCCTTTGTCTGTCCCTTGGACTTTCTTGTCCCACCCTCCCATCCCTTTTTCTTACCTCTCCGGCGACACAGAACTGGCGGGAGGCAGAGTTGACAGCACATAACGGCCAACCCACGAGTGCCACGCGCGTCGTCCTGCTCGGTGGCGCCGATGCTGCGTCAACTCCGCCACATCAAAAAAATAAAAAATAAGCTCCTGCGGGGTCATGACCTCCGGCCAGTAACCCAAATATGATGAATGGTGAAGATACACAGAAAGATCATAATTACGGTAGGTACGTAATTTTCATGTCCTTCTCCTCCTCTGATGCAGATACTTGGACTCCATCCAGGTAGTACTCTGTCCTAGGATTCTTGGCTCCAATATGCATAACTTTGCATTTCTTGGCATTGAAGCAAAGCTGCCATATCCTGGACCACCTCCCTAGATTTTCCAGATCTTCCTGTAGGTCCTGTATCTGTTCAGCTGTGTCCACTCTACCACAGAGTTTTCAGAGACATGGCACTCATGGACTGGCCAGTAACTGATGCCGGCCCCCTGATGACCTCAGTTCTGTTTTTCCCACCATTGAAGCATCATTTTCATGGGAGCAATTCTCAGTACAGCTGCATCACTCAGTTTGTCGCTGTCCAATTCGATGCTGTAACCTTTTTCCTCTCTTTATTTTCCCAGCCAGCATTGTATCTGTATCTCTGCCTCGTTTTACGGCGCTGGGCTCTTTTTTTTGATGAATTTTGTCATTTTCTGCCTTGTAGTCATGTTGGTTTCCAGGGGCCTAAGAAGAAGGACAAGAACAAGAAAGACGCCCTCCCCTTATGTCTCCCCC
This sequence comes from Neoceratodus forsteri, assembly GCA_016271365.2. Taxonomy (NCBI): domain Eukaryota; kingdom Metazoa; phylum Chordata; order Ceratodontiformes; family Ceratodontidae; genus Neoceratodus; species Neoceratodus forsteri. The sequence goes on from CM057450.1 coordinate 386,547,491, forward strand.
CAAGAGCTGGTTGCGCACTCCTTTCAATCCGTTGGAGCCCCACATGCCGAGGTCAGAGCTATATGCTGGGCCTACACTGGTGGGCTCCTTGGAGTTGTGGCCTGGCACTGCCTCGACTCCTGGCACCAAGACCAGTGTCGGTGAGTGGAGTGGCACTGACCACATGACTGGGCCCCCTCCCTGACACTGCTTGCGGTGCTGGGAGAGGGAAGGCCTGAGCAGTTAGAGGCCCCCTGGATATCTTCTGGATCTCATCCCTTGAGCGGTTGGATGACCCAGGAGATGGGGACCAGGATGCTCCCAACTGGTTACTGGCTCTGGCAATGAGAGACATTTTCCTGTACCTAGTTCTATGCATAAATTGGGATTGGCGCCATTGTCAGGAGCTCCTTCTCTGTCTGGTGCCAGTCAGCGCCATTCACCCTTTGTCCTCCTGTGCCGTCTGTGGAACCGGGGCAGTTCTGGTGCCAACTCTGGCTTCAGAGAGGGGGCTGGTGCCAGCTGTGACACCAGGCAGGGTTCTGGTGCTGCCAGTGGTACCAGGCAGGATTCTGGCACCGTCTGTGGTGCTCAGGAGGCCTCCAGTGACATCCCTGGCGCTGCCTGTCTTTCAACTCTGACATTTGATGCAGAGTCTCCTTTGAGGCCTAGCCCAAAGGGCACAGCCCTTTCAGGTGAAGTGAGGGTTAGCAGGTCTCATTCAGCAGCTCATTCCATACCCAGGATAAGTGGCAGCTGTGGCAAGAGTTGTAGCACCAACTCATGTCCTCGGGCCCTACTGGAACCATCAGGGCCTGTGATTGGTGAGGACAAGAGCCACCCTATGGGACTTTAACAGCTCCAATCTCCCCACCGTGGGTATTCCCCCTGTGGGTACATCCGGGAACATTCCTTTGTGGTTGAGTGTTCTACGGTGGGCAAATCTGTCAGGCCCTCTCATTCAGCGAGGTTTCCTGTACATGCACAGTCCTGGCAGAGGACCTGGCCTGACCCTTGTGATCCTTCTCCTCCTTCTCTGCCTCCTACACCCCCTCTCCCTGGTATTATAGGTCATTCGGGGACCCTGACCTGGGAACAATTCAGGGCGTCGGTGAGTGCTTTTCCTACATATGTAAGGGTCACTAGATCAGGCCGTCTTCTGGCCTGCTACCCCTGTACTACCGCCCCCTGATTCCAGCTCTTCATCCTCTTCATCTTGCACTGAGGAAGAGGATACCTCCTGACACGTCTCCTCCAATGCTGAGTACACTAGGTACCAGCACTTCCTCTTGGAGATATGAGATCTGTGAAATAACTATTTTTCAGGCCACAATCCTGTTAATCTGATGCTGTCCTTTCTTGGGGAGTACAGTCTTGATTCTACAGTCATACCTCCATGGCTTAGGCCACTTGTTGAGTTGTCTATAGATGGCTGACTCCATCTCTCTGCCCCCTCTCCAGCCCCCAGGAACACCCAGTGCAGATAATAATAATAATAATAACTCTTTAAAGCGCCTTTCTACAGCCAAGGTGCTGTACAGCTTTAAGAACAGATAAAATCCAATTGATAAAAACATAAAATTCACATGCAGCAGGTTAGATTAATAAATAACAGTCCAAATATAATTAATCTTCATAAGCCAGATGCCATAAATGGGTCTTCAAGGCCCTCTTAAAACTCTCCACAGTCATGCACTCACGTATCTGATGAAGTAGAGAATTCCACAGGGTCAGGGCCGCATACATAAAAGCACGGGCCCCTGATGTTTTAAGATGTACCCTGGGAATCTCTAACAACCCCTCGTCAGCTGAGCAGAGCAGTTGTCCATGGCAGTAAGGCAACAGGAGCTTTTGCAGATAGCCCTGGCCCTGTCTTTTATGTTTTTATCAATTGGATTTTATCTGTTCTTAAAGGAAGAAAGAGACTTGGGTATCATCATCACTGATGACCTGAAATCATCCAAGCAGACCTCTAAAGCAGTAGGTAAGGCTAGGGGGGTGTTAGGGTGTATTAGTAGGGGTATCACAAGTCGTAAGAGGGAGGTAATAATCCCTCTTTACAAGACACTGGTTAGGCCCCATCTGGAGTACTGCGTGCAGTATTGGAGGCCACACCTTCACAAGGACATTAACCAAATTGAGGCAGTCCAGAGAAGGGCAACCAAAATGGTGCAGGACTGCATCAGAAGCATATGAGGACAGATTAACAGAGCTCAATATGTATACCCTTGAGCAAAGGAGGGAGAGAGAGTGATATGATCGAGGCATTCAAGCACCTTAAGGGTATTAACAAGGTGAAAGAGTCTAACATGTTTAAATATAAGAAAAATAGCAGGACAAGAGGACACAGCATGAGATTAGAGGGGGGCCGATTAAGGGGGAATGTGAGGAAATTCTTTTTCACAGAAAGGGTGGTGGATGCATGGAATAGCTTACCACAAGAAGTGGTGGCTATGAATACAGTGCAGGGCTTCAAACAGGCATGGGATAGGCATAAGGGAGCAATACAAATGACTATGAATACATAGGCCACTGACAGAGCAAAGGCCAATGGCACATTTATAAGGTAGAAAAACAAATGGGCAGACTGGATGGGCCTTGCGGTCCTTATCTGCCGTCAACTTCTATGTTTCTATGCAGGGTCTGAAAGGTCAGACGCCCGACCTTGAAGGTGATTTGCCACTGAATCGGCAGCCAGTGCAGTTCTCACAGCACCGGTGTGATGTGACTCGAATGAGGAATCCCCATCAACAACCACGTTACACCGTTCTGCACTAGCTGCAAGCGGCAGACATCAACCCCCAGCAGCCCTAAGTACAGGGAGTTGCAGTAGTCTAGGTGCGAGGTCACAAAGGCATGGATCAGTGTTGGAGGGTCGCTGGATGGAACAAGGTGTTTAATCCTGGCGATGTTCCTGAGATGGTAAAACGAGGACTTGATGACTACTGACACCTGCGAACGCAGTGTCAGCCCATCGTCAAAGACCACCCCCAGGTTTCGCACCCATTTAGAGGAAGGCAGCTGGACACCTCCGAGACAAAGTCCAGAAAATTGTCTAGCCACCAACCCCTCTGTCCTGTGACCCGGATCCACCACCAACACCTCGGTCTTTCCAGAGTTCAGTTTCAACCAGCTGGATTTCATCCAATCCTGGATGTCTGCAAAGCAGTTATTAAAGACTGAGCACGCACTATCCTGGTCGGGTGCAAAAGCAGGTAGAGCTGGGTATCATCAGCATAGCAGTGAAACCTCAGCCCATACTGTCTTACAATGTCTCCGAGGGGCAGCATATACACCGCAAACTGCATGGGGGACAACACCGACCCCTGAGGGACCCTACATGGCAGAGAGAATGGGCCAGAGGAAAAGATCCCCAACACCATCCTCTGAGATCTGCCAGTGAGGAAGGATTGAAACCATTCTCAGATTACCCTCAGGTGCCTGAGAAGCACCCCATGGTCCACGGTGTCAAAGGCTGAGGTACTGTGCACCCCTGGGGTCTCCAGGAACTATGCTACACCCCTCTTCTGTGGTCCAGCTCTTCGATACCCCTTCTGGGCATAGGCGCCCAGTGTATGACCATCCCCCAGCATCGGACTCTGCAAAGTTTGACACCTGGGGTCATAGAGTCTTCTCAGTGGCACATACCTTGTTGTGCATCTCAGCACATCAGGCACACTAGGTGACGTATGGCAGGCACCTGTAGTTGACACTGGGTCAGCTCTTAGTGTGTCTGCCAGATTGTGAAGCAAACACCCAGGGCCTGGAACTGGCGAGGCACCAAGTGAGGGCATCTTATGGTGCCAATGAAGTAGCCTCCAGGGTGAGGGGAACTTCAGACTGCATCAGGCAGATGGCGTGGCTCCGTCTTTCCAGGTTTTCCCCCTTGGCCCAGCATAGGGTGATTACCTCATGTTTCCAGGGGGCCCACTTCTTCTCCCACAAGGCCATGGCTCGAGCTTGTGGGGTGCCTTCCTGCTCCCAGGCCACGGGAGCCTCTGCCTGCTCCTGATCAGTCTCAGGCCTTGACAGGTCCCTGTTTCTTGTGGTTATCCCCACAGGAGGTTGAGGGAAGGACCATTTCCCTCAAGGCAAGCCAACATTGCTCTCTGGGTAGTAAGCTTGGTACTCTGACCCATCTGGTAATGAATGGTGAAGACTGATTCTTGGAAGATATGAAAATTACATACTTACTGTACTTCGTGATCTTCCAGAATATCTTTACCATCCATTACCACAATCCATTCACCATCCTCCTCAGTGAACAGGCATTTGGGTAGCTTACCCTGTCTTTTTTTTTTCTTCTTCTCTTTCCCTTTCTTCTGTACTTTAAAACGTTTCTGGGGGGTCTTCAGCTTGCCTTTGGGTTTCGGTAAGTTTTGGGTCTGACTTCCTTTTCTCGAAGAGTCTGGCAGCTTTCTTTTGTTTTCCTTATTCTCTTGAACAGAGCATAAAAAATCCGTTCTTCCCAAAGGATATCCTATGCCTTTCTTTTTCCTTGTTTAAAAAAAAAGGGGGGGAGGGAAGGACCGGGGAGTTTTCTTCACCCTAGTGAATTTTTCCCTTCTTTTCCCTAAAGCAGATCTCCCTGCATTTTGCCACCTAGCCAGCTCGGCTCTGGCATCATCCTTCCCCTTTCCTCTTCGATAACCTGCCAGGAAATAGGAGGGAATTTTCTGTTGTTGTACAAAAAGAAAAAAAAAAGACCAAAATAATGAAAAAAGGAACAGAAAGAGGAGCAACCTTCTTCTGCTTCTCAGAGTCTTTCTCAGTCCTTACTTAGTGGGGTTCTACTTCTCCCAGTCAGTGCACTCCCTTTGTGGAGTTCCAAATCTGTGCTCCTCTACATCTCTGGGAACACGTTCCACCTCAGTTTCTGGAGGGTCCTCTCCTGGATACATATCTGGACTGCTGGAAGCATTCAGATCCCTGTTGTTATTTTCCCCTGCAGGGGGACCTACCTTTCTAACCTGCCCAGATTGCCCTGGTCACCTTCTCATCCTGCTATCTGGGCCTCCCTCCCATCCCTTCTTCTTCTTCTTCTTCTTATGGCAGATGGATTTTTTTATTGTTTTGTTCCTTTTATATCGTATATCCTTTGTTCTATCCCTTGGGCAATCTTGCACCTCCTCTCTTTTCTCCCACTTTCTTCCTCTCCTGGCGAACAGAACTGAGGTAATCAGGGGGCCAACGTCAGTTACTGGCCAGTCCACCAGCACCACATCATGCGTCAGTCTCATGGACATAGAAACATAGAATCTGATGGCAGATAAGGACCGCTTGGCCCACCTAGTCTGCCCATTTCCCTATCTAAAGGATAAGCTGCAGATCCTAGTTAACCAACAGCATACTTCCTCCTACCCCCCACTAGAAATGCCTAATGTCTGTCCCATGCATTCTTGAATTCCCCCACTGTTTTTGACTCTATGACCGCCTCAGGAAGGCCGTTCCGTGCATCTACAACCCTCTCTGTGAAGAAATACTTCCTCGCATTACCTCTGAGCCGTCCCCCCCATCTTCAAATTGTGCCCCCTTGTTTTTGCACATCTTTTTTTCTGAAAGATGCTACCCTCTTGGACTTTGTTGATTCCCTTGAGGTATTTGAAAGATTCTATCATGTCCCCCAACTCCCTTCTTTCCTCGAGGCTATACATCTTAAGCTCCTTTAGTCACTGACGCTGGTCCCCTAGATGAAAACTCTTGAAGCTGCTCCTTCGAGGTCCTGGTACCTCCAGCACAGACCCATTTGGCAATGAATGGTAACAACAAATCCAATATACCTGCACTCCTAAGCAAAGTACTTCATTCAAACATAGATTCAAAATGAATGCTTTTATTAGCAATATCCATGTGAGCAAGCACAAGGATCTCACCACTGCCACACTGCCTCTTTTGGGTGTGTAACCCTTCATCAGGGAGCATGGTATGAGAGAGACGCATGACAATTTATACACACAGTCAATGAATACTCATTAGCCAGCACTGACTGATATTTTTTAACTTGTATACAAAAAACAACTAACAACTTTTATTTCTTCAAAAAAGAAAAAAAAATATAAGAAAAATTCCTTAAATTTCTTTAGGTATTCGAAGTTCCCAAAATAGGTCATGTACTATTCTAGTCCCATACATTTATTTATTTAGAGACCACATTGCTCACCTAGAGCTATAGTTTCCTAGTGACCATAGGAACAGAACGTATATGGAGTTCTTAAATAGCTGTGATCCTGCACGGAGCTTCTCTGATCGACAGTTCTCCAATTGCCACCAAGTTAGATCGAGATAAAGATATAGAATCTACAGAACAAGAAGGAAACAAAGTTAGAAACAAGAAAGACAATAATGAAACATCACTGTTAGATACATACTGGATTTACAATGTTTCAATACATGTGACCTTTTAATGCAGGCAATATTTCAAAATTTCAATACATACGGTCTTCTAATAAGAGAAACCACCAATATGTTCTTTAATATAAAAAGTATTGTGTATTTCAAACAATAAAAAAATAAAAAGTAAAATAAATGGCTTGACAACATTCAAAATTAATGGCAACTATCTGATAGCATTCTTTCTACCAGTAGGGTGGTACAACAAAAAATACAAATCCTTTTCTACAATTTTTCTATTTATGTTAATATGCATAAGTATATGGTCAGTTTAAGACAGTCTTCAGAGCAGGGATTCTAAAAAATTATTCTCAAGCATGACGGTAGGGCTTAAGGTCTCATTGTTCATTCAACCCTGTGGGTTTTACACTTCGAAGTTTAAAGATCAAATTGCTCTCTTTTTTCAGCAAAACATTGCTTCTGTTGCCTCCTTTTTTAAGGACAGGGACATGGTCAATACCCATGAAACCAAGGTCATTTGCTTTAGAATTGTGGTGATTCCATTGATCGCCATTTGGGCAAGTGTACATCGCTGAAAATGAATTTCAGCAATGTACACTCACAGCAAACTGCAAAAGGACACCCAAGCTCTACATAGAAACATAGAATTTGACGGCAGATAAGGACCGCTTGGCCCACCTAGTCTGCCCATTTCCCTACCTGATGGATAAGCTGCAGATTCTAGTTAATCAACAGCTTACTTCCTCCTACTTCCCACTAGAATTGCCTTATGCCTGTCCCATGCATTCTTGAATTCTCCCACTGTTCCTGACTCCACAACCTCCTCAGGAAGGCTGTTCCATGCATCCACAACCCTCTCTGTGAAAACATACTTTCTAATATTACGTCTGAGCTGTCCCCCCTCTATCTTCAAATTGTGCCCCCTTGTTCTTGCACATCTCTTCTTCTGAAAGATACTACCCTCTTGTACTTTAATTCCCTTGAGATACTTGAAAGTTTCTATCATGTCCCCCCTCTCCCTCCTTTCCTCAAGGGTATACATATTAAGCTGCTTTAGTCTCTCCTCGTATGTCTTCTGGTGCAGACCCTGCACCATTTTGGTTGCCGTCCTCTGAACAGCCTCCACTCTGTCTTTGCGGAGATGGGGTCTCCAGAATTGCACGCAGTACTCCAGATGGGGTCTCACTAACTGCTGTACAGAGGGATAATAACTTCCTGTTTTCTACTGTTGATGCTTCTCCCTATGCATCCCAGTATTCCCCCGGCCCTCCTTACTGCCTTCTCACATTGCTTGCCCACTTTTAGGTCATCTGATATAATTACTCCTAGGTCTCTTTCAATTTTTGTTGCTGTTATTAACTCACCCCCCATTGTGTACTCTTCCACTGGGTTTTTGTTTCCCAGATGCATTACCTTGCACTTCTTTGCATTGAATCTGAGCTGCCACATATTTGACCATTCCTCCAACCTTGCCAAGTCCCTTTTCATTCTTTCCACCCCACCTTGTGTGTATCAACCCTGTTGCAGATCTTGTGTCATCTGCAAAGAGACATACCTTTCCTTCCAGGTGCTCTCCAATGTCACTTATAAAGACATTAAAGAGGACCGGTCCCAGTACCGAATCCTGCGGTACCCCACTAGTTACCCTGCTTTCTTCACTGTGGACTCTGTTTACTAGTACCCTTTATGTCCTGTTGTCCAGCCAGTGTTTTTATCCAGGCTACCACCTTGGGACCCATTCCAAGGCTGGCTAACTTGTATATTAATATTTTGTGTGAGACTGTGTCAAATGTACGTTTTTCTTTTTATGTGGGGTTGTGCCCCTGCACTCCCAGGGGCTTTGCCCCCACACCTCTTACTAAAGGATTCTCAACTCCAGGGGTGGTGTCGGGGGGTGAAACTAAAAAATGACCCGCGCAAAACACGATCACGCTCAGAACCAAACCCAGCACCTCCTCCCATTCACAGCCTGCCACCAGCCACCACAAAACTTGGCCAGCTCAGCAGGCCACCACTGCACTACACCCACAAACCCTCCCTCCTTCCACCGTCACACGGCGCGGGGTACTCTCCCGATGCGCATGTATACATAGTGACATCCCGTTGCTATATTCGCCCTACCCCGTATCAGTCACTTCCTTGCTAGGTAACCCTTTGCACAGGCACCATGATTGAGTCACCCTTTTTGAAAGCGCTCAGTCGCGGTCACCTTCTACACGGGATACCAATTGTGGCATATAGAGAAATGTATACCCTCTGGTGTATCCTCTCTTATTTCCTGTTGACCTTGCATGTTCCTGAATCCTTTTTTTAAGCCTTCTAGTTGTACATCCTACATACGGTTTTCTGCATGTGCACCACAGAACATATACTACAGACTGGGTATCACAAGTCTTGCATTGTTGTATGTTTACTGTTGTATTGCCAAGATGTGCAAATATCTTCCCTGGTGCTGCAGACTTGCAGATGTTACAACGCTGGCATTTGTAAAATCCCATTGGGCATTGTGGTAACCATGTGCCCCTTTCAGTGTTTGGTTTGGTTTTTAGTAGTCTGCGATGTACTATTCTATCCTTGATATTAGTGGCTCTTTTAAAGGAGACCCTAGGTTTTTTTGTGATGGACGTTTTTCCTGTTAAATCGCTCTTAAAAATGGACCAATTCTTGTGGATGACATTTTCAATCCTACCTGCCAGTTTGTTGAATTCAGTTACAAAAGTGACCAGGACTTTCTCTGACCCCTCTGTTTTTTTTTTTGTCTGTACTATTATCTAATAGGTCCTTTCTGACCAATGCTGTTGCTTTCTGTTTTGCCAGTTCCACTATTTCTTTATCGTAGCCCCTTGACAGGAATCTTTCATCAAGCTCAGTAGCCTGTTTGTGAAAACCTTTCTCACTGCTACAATTTCTGCGAAGTCGCGGCATTTGTCCATAGGGAATGGAATTCTTCAATTTGGGGGGTGGGCACTCTCTGCTTGAAGTAATTAATTTGTTTCTGTTTATTTCCTTAATGTTTTAGTTCTAACAAAACAGTCTGGAGTGCTGGAGGAGGCAATGTGGCAGTGGTGAGGTCATTGTACTTGTTCCCCTGGATATTGCTAATAAAAGCATTCATTTTGAATCTACGTTTCAGTGGAGTAGTTTGCTTAGGAGTGTAGGTATATTGGACTTGTCATTTGCTGTGGGCTTGCTACACTTACCTGCACCCCTCCCAGCCTGGGCAATTCACAGTTCTAATCTTTGGAACTGGTAATGAATGGTGAAGATATTCTGGAAGATCAAGAATTATGGTTGAGTATGTAATTTTAATTTCCATCTGTGAGTGATGGATGTATTCTCACACATTTAAGGTCAGGTGGCTTTCAGTTCCAGGGAGTTTCTGAACCTTTTATAGGCCCTTGACTCCATGGGGCATCACTTCAGGGGTGAAGTTGCCAGCGGTGTTTTTCTCTCTCTTTTTTTTTTTTTTGTGTAGTTTATTTTCCCAGGATATCCCAAGTGAGCTGCAACATTTCATTTCCATCACAGTCTTACTGCTACCCATTTTTGCATCCATAACACTGAGCGGTTGAGGTTATGCTCTTTCTGGTTGTTATTCTTCTTCCTGGACAAAGTCTCCATCACTCATTCACACTAGTGGGATAGCGCTGGAGGCACTAGGACCAAGTGGGAGCCTAAAATGTTCAGAAGGGTCGGCGCTGAGGTAGGACCACACATGTACGGCACCGCGAGACTAGCTTGCACCTGTGTAGCTTATCTCGATGTTGACCCTCCAACTGCCTCGGTTCCTTTTCTCCTGCCATCAATTGCCCTTGGATGTCGACGTCGCTCATCTGCCGGAGTCAAAGTTTTCATCTACATGACAGCAGCTTTTAACGTTTTAATTTAATATTTTAGTAGTAATTTCTTATTTTAAGAACAGGAAAAGAAGATAATGAAGAAAAAGAAAAAGAAATTCTTTCTTGCCATCAATGGAGTCATCCTTAGACGGTAGCGGTGACGGTAGGAGGACTTTGTTTGAAAGTTTTTATGGCAGAGAGGCTGTGTCTGGTCCGCCGCCTTTAATTAACAGGGGGGGTTCGACTACGGACTGCTGTGTTGTGCTTGGGGGGGGGGGGACAGTCCACCGAAGCACAAATCTAGCAGTTCCAGGGATCCAGCTCTGCTTAACCTCGAGCTCTTCTTCCTCGTTGGGAGAAGTAGAATTGGTGCCGCTCAAGGTTACCCTTTGGTATGTCTGCACGAGGATTGTTCGCCGGGTGGGGTGATAGGCCTGAACTGACTTTGGTGGGTTCCCCTTGGCCCAGCTCCTAATGGCTGTATTCTCGACTCCGAACTCCATCTCTGTCCTCGTTGGAGCTCCGGTGAGCAGTTTCACTTCTGGGCCGCTCCTGTGGAGCAGGGGGTTTGACTTCTCCAGTTTTCCTGGTTGTGTTTCTGATTTTGGGGCCTCCAGGCCTCGGAGCTGTTGGACCAGAGCCGGGTCGATTGGATCAGGATTAACGAGGTGCCCTCTTGGTGCCTTCGCTATCGTGTCGACCCCTCGTGCCTACCCCCCTCTACCTTTTCCATGCAGGGGCCGGCACGGGCACCACCTTTTCCTTCTCCCCTTCTTCTCAGGATTTCCATTGGCGTTTTCTTTTGGCACCATGGTTCGGCGCCATGGCTCTGAGCCTTGGTTGGCGCCGTGGGTCGGTGCCATCGTCGACACTGTGGGTCGGCGTTATTGCTCTGTGCGGTGCTGTGGGTGCTGCTGTTGCTGCCGTTGGTTGTTGGTGCAGCTAGTGCTGCCGCAGGTGTCTGGGTGGTGCCGAGCATGCTGCGGGTGGCGGCAAGCACCCGCGGTGGTGCCTTGCATCCGCGGGAGGTGCCGAGTACCCGCGGGTGGCACCAAGCAACCACAGGTGCCACGGGTGGCACTGTGTGCACCCATGGGTGCCACGGGTGCTATGGGTGGTGCTGGGGGCACCCATGGGTGCTGTGCATGGTGCTGCTGATGCCCATGGGTGCCACTAGTGCCATGGGTGCAACTGGTGCCCTCAGGTGCCATTCTTGCCATGGGTGCCATGGTGCCATGGGTGTCGGGAGTGTCCTCCGGTGCCATTGCTGCATGGGTGCTGGGGGTGTCTGCAGGTACTGCAGCAGGTGCCCTCGCGTATCACCTAGGTTGGCATAGGCACTGCTTGGTGCCCTTCTGTGCCACGAGCGATGCTGGTGCCGCAGGGGTGCTAGTGGGTGCTGTCTGGCAGAATTAGTGACACATTTTTCCTTTTCAGACTTCTTCTCCACAAAACTTGGGGCAGGATGTTTTCCGCAGAATGAAGTCCTGTTCTGCTAATTATTTTTTCCCGCACATCTTAGTGATTGGTGGTCCACGTGGGATCTTGTGTCATCGAACAGTTTTCTGCTGATGGAACTCTGCTGTACTGTTCTGCCAGTGGAATCTCTCATTCCGCTCAGCATTTTCTCTACTCCCTATGTGGTACCAAGCTCCTCGACATCCTTCCTGGTAGTGGAGTCTCTATTGGCTCTAACCTAGACCTCCGTTAGAGGTCCATTTGGGGTAGAAGTGCATCTGGATGGGTCTTTCCCTGTCCTTCTGGCCAGTAATACAGCAGATGACTCACTTTATATACTGAAGGGCATGTCCTCTGTATCATCAGAGTCCGTGATGGAAGATCTTTTCAGTATTTCCTCAGTAATGGGGTCCACTATAGTATTTCAGACTGCGTCCATGTACCATACACTTCTGCGTCTAGACTTTTTCAGTCGTCAAAACAATTACATTCTGTGGAACATTCTAATTTAATGGTCAGGAGCCGTTTAGGCTCTTCCACTCCTTTGAGAGGGGTATATAGCCCCCTCGTGATATTGCCCCTTCGGTGGCTTCTTAGGCACAGGTGGTTAACATCTTTCCAACTGTGATTATTAGTCCGGTCATGATTTCAGTATGGATGCTCAGGCTCCTCCTGCACTCAGATGGAGAACATCTTCATCATTTTGTATCAGACAATCCTTGCGAAACAGCAGCCTGAAAGCCTTGTTAGGCTCGGACTAAAAAATAAAATTTATCACAGCACAGGACCTAGCTGAAATTACCTGATACCACCCTTTTGGATCTGGTCAGGTTCCATCTCAGCCCCTGAGGCGCTCATCTCCAGAGTACGGTAAAGAGTACCTGATTTCTTCTTCCCCTAGGGGGAATCCGATCCAGTGGCGGTATGGGTCATCTCTTTCTCCAAGAGAGATTTCTCTCATTCAGAGACATTTCCTAGACCTAGGCAACTGCCCAGTCTATTAATTCCCCTTTCTTTTTATCAGGCTTTCTTCTCTTGAGCAGAGCCTCGCAGCAACAGAAGCGACTCTCCAGCGAGTCAGAACTCAGATTCCTACTTCCTTGCTTGCTTTAACTCAGCAGGCGATATACTCCTTCTTGACCAAAGGTTAAGTAGGTCTTTTTTTCTGAGGTAGCTCTCAAATATTCGCTCCTTCGGTTCCTGCGCACTGGTTCCGTGCCACTCGCTCACGAAGCTATCTTTTCCAAGTGCATGATGGAGTTGTGATGTTTGTTTTTCAGCAAACAAACTAGAATCCTTTCCTACTCCCTTCAGGGAGGCTGGAGTGAGTAGTGCCTCAGCGTATTGAGTCACTGCCACTTTCAATCACTTTCAACGTATGAGTTAGCCGTAACTTCGATGCACATTTGCTTCTATGTGCCTTAGAAATCCAATCCCTCTTTTTTTCTGTCGGAATGTTTTTCTACAGAGGAGATGTCCTCCCATACATTTTTCCTCTCTTCCCTGAGTTCAGAGACTGCTACTACAGTTGTACACACAGGGCAGGATAATTTCTTTTGAAATAGAAAGTGGGTAGGATCTGGTTCTACTAGACCACCACAAGAGGCTTCTAAGTCGTGCTTTGGTCTTCCATCAGGAGGGTTTCAGTGACTGAGTGAAAACCCTCCTCCTTGATGGGCTAACCCCACCTGCACCTTCTTGCTCACCAAGTAAGGTGTTCAAGTGCGACTGGACCTGTTGCTTGCTTTCATCTCGCTTTTTGGTCTACCCTTAACCAGTAGACTTTACCTCTGGCTTTTTCAGCTCCTGACGTCCTTTACATCAGATTAGTACATATCTTTGACACTATTAATTTTGGTCCTATACCAAATTATGAGGCTGGGTTCCCACTGCTCTCCTAGAGTGGTTCCAGCTTCCTTGCAGAGTTCATTTTTGTGTCCATTAAAGTGGTGTTACAACTCAAGCACTTATCTTGTGAGCAGTATATTCTAGATGCTCTTTACAAGACAACTCTTTTTATTAGCAGGACAGTCCTTGACCGTCCTTTCTGAAGTGAACCCTGTCTCCTCCACCCTACTCAGGCTTGTGGGTTTTAGCTCAGTACTCTCCCACTAGTGTGAATGAGTGATGGAGACTTAGTCCAGGAAGATATGGAAATTACATACTTACCGTAATTATTGATCTTCTTGGACAGTCTCCATCACTCATTCACACGCCCACCCACCATCCCCTGGGTTCACTCATTCTCTTTCCTGGTCTTCTTGATCCTATGGCTCAGGCTGAGAAGACATTATTCTTTGACCCTTCTTACAAGGGCCATCTGGGCCCTCTCAAGCCCAGAAACTCCGGATAAGTTATTTTCATTAGTTATGCTGCACCTCCTCGGTTGAAAAGGTACTGAAGCGGTTGGAGGGTTGATGCCAAGATAGCCTACATAAGCGCGAGCTAGTCTCATGGTGCTGCGCATGTGTGGTCCTGTCTCGGCGCCGACCCTTCTGAAAATGTTAGGCTCCCGCTTGGTCCTAGTGCCTCTGGCGCTATCCCATTAGTGTGAATGAGTGATGGAGACTGTCCAAGAAGATCAATAATTACGATAAGTACGTAATTTCCATTTTCCCCAACTCCCATAATATATAACCCCATTAGCAAGGGACTTTTAGTTCTTGGGCATAGGAAAGGAAAGAAAGACATTTTGTTTTATACTGTGCCTTTCAAGCACTCTGTGTCCCAAAGTGCGTTACTCTACATTAGCAGCTGGCAGCAGCCATTAAGCATACACAGATCCATGATGGAAAGGTTGGGGAAGGGGTAGTTAGAGATTAAGAACAAGGTATTAAGTGACTTGCTCAGGGTTCCAGAGTAAGTAAAAAGTGGTTGTTGGATTCAAACCTGTCCCTCCAGGTTCCGAGCTCTGTGCTCTAACCACAAGGATATACTGCCTCCTACACACTGCACATGGGAAATCTTCCTCAAGCATATTAAGGTTCAGATGTCAGTAAACATGGAATTCATGATCCTGATCGACTGTAAGCGGTGAATGTTTTGTGTGCCTGTCTTATTGTATGTATCAAGGTCACGCCAGTAAAAGGGCCATGTGGCCCAATGCTGTACTACCCAGTTAACAAAATGTTAAATAACTAAAATAAATACATAGTTAATGTGGTATTGAGGAATCTTCATTAGCCCAGGCCAGCGATAAATAAGGAGAGGAGTGGAGAGGAGAAATGGGCCATGAATTGCTCCCGCAAAGCTCAACAGAGGTTAAAACCAGCAACAACACTGAAAAGCCTGTGTTCTAAAATGCCTGAGCTTGAAGCCTGGGTTACTTCCTTCAATCTGGCAGTACTCAGAATCTCTGAAACATGGCTAAAACCCTCCGTCCTACCACACGAAGTGGCCCTGCCCAGGTACACAATTTTCAGGCATGACAGATTTGAAAAAAGAGGTGGAGGTGTCCTCTTATTTATCAAGTCCAGCCTCGCAGCCACCGAAATTACAAACATACAAAAATGTTAGCAGATACAGGCCTCATGGTCTATCTAGTCTGCTCGATTGTGCAGTTAGCCCTTCACCGCAGCTGCCCCACCCACCCTCCCCTCTTCATAATTACCTCCCTCTTGCTCTGTCCCATTCCCTCTTGAAGCCGCCTCATCGTGCTACAGGCTACTGTCTCCTGAGGCAGAGCATTCCACTTGTCCACCACCCTCTCTGTGAAATACTATCTCCTGACTTCCCTCCTGAATCTTCCTCCTCCAATCTCAGATGGTGCCACCTCGTGACCCTCCCCCTTCTAATCTGGAAAATCCCTTTTGTACTAGTCTTGTTTATCTCTTTAAGTATTTAAACATTTCAAACATATCCCCCCAGCTCTCCTCTCCATGAGGGAATACATGTTCAGCTCGCCCAGCCTCTCCTCATAGGAGTATCCCTCTAATCCCTGGATCATCTTTGTCACCCTACACTGTACACCCTCTGGCAATCTGATGTCCTTTTTTAGGAATGGGTGCCAGAACTGCACACAGTATTCCAGATGCGTCCTGATCAGCGACTTGTAGAGAGGAAGGATCACCTCCGTATCTGTAGAGGAGATTCCCCTCGCAATGCACCCCAGCATCCTGTTGGCTTTTGCTGCCGCCTTCCTGCACTGAGCCAAGTTGTTCATACTCCCCGTTATGAGCATCCCTAGATCTTTCTCCTCCTCTGTGCATTCCAGCTGTACCCCCCCCCCCAGCTGATAGCTCCTCCTCTGGGTTTTAGCCCCGAAGTGCAAAACCTTGAACTTTTTGGTGTTAAACCCCAACTGCCATGCCTCCAACCATTCCTGTAGTTTGGTCAGGTCCTCCTGCACCCCCCCCACCTTTGATGTCATCCACCACTGCTCCCATCTTTGTGTCGTCCATGAAGAGACCGATCTTGCTCTGGACCCCGTGGGAGATATCAGCAATGAAAATCATGAACAGCAGCAGTCCCAGCATTGATCCATGCGGCACCCTGCTCATCACATCCCTCAGTGTTGAGAGTTCCCCCCACCACCACCCTTTGCTGCCTACCCTTCAGTCAGTTGGTGATCCAGTTTACCATCTTTGTTCCCACCCCCATATATTCCAGCTTCCCCCCAGCCTCCCATGTGGCACAGAATCAAAGGTCTTGTTGAAATCAAAATACAGGATATCCACCACATGGCATTTGTCCAGTTCCCTTGTCACCCAGTCATAGTACTCAGGTTTGTTTGGCAGAATTTTTCCGAGACAAACCCATGCTGCTGACTGTCCTGGAAACCATTGTTCTCCAAAATGGTCACCAGCCTCTCTTTTAGGATTGTCTCCATCAGTTTACCCACAGTTGATGTGAGGCTCACTGGTTGGTAGTTGCCTGGTTTGTCCTTGGGTCCACCCTTGTGAATGGGTACCACATGGGCCATCCTCCAATCCAGTGGCACGCACCCTGTGTCCAAGGAGGTATTGAACAGGTCAGCCAGTGGTCCTGCCAGGATCTCAGCTATTTCCTTAAGTACCCTAGAGTGAATGCTGCTGTACCCTGTGTCTTATCCCCCCCCCCACCAGTTCCCTTAATCCTTTCAGCACCCTATCCTCTGTGATCCCTGTATCAGTCACCCCCGCCCACCCATCCTCTCCCAGGTGGTGCCTGCCCCCCTTTTTCCTTTGTAAACACTGAGCAGAAGTAATCATTTAGTGCCTCTGCCTGGTCCTCCCCCTTCTCCACCCAGCCCCCATCCTTCTTTATCCTCACTATCTGATCTTTGTTTTTTTTTCCTTTCACTGATGTAGCTGAATAAGTCCTCTCCATTCTTAATGCCCTGCGCCAATCTCAGCTCCCTACAAACCTTGGCTGCTCTGACCAGCCTGATAACCTCCCTGGACTTATTTTTTCTTTTCTTTTTCCATTTAGTCTTTATTTCCCTAGTCTGCCAGCCGCCTGGTGTCCTTCTCGACCTGGTCACGGACCACTAGTTTCTGCTCCCCACAATGGCCTTGGGCCCTCTGATACCCCGTGGCTTCCCCCCCACGGCAGGGCTGCGGCACTCCCCTCGCATGCCGCAGACGTGGAACTTGGTTGGAGGGCTGGCCTGGGAGCAAATCAGCTGTGGTAGGCCTTTACTACGGCGCAATTCTTTTCCGTTTTCTTTCCAGGAGGCTGGGACGCAATGATGCCAGCGCCTGCCCCGGCCCTGTGCTGCACAGTGCCGGTAGTTAGGTGTCCCTGGCCTCCACCAGGGTCGACAATGCCCGGTCACATCCCCTACCTCCCCGGAGAAGGAGAGCAGTCCCTAGGGCGGCTCCATCCCTTCCCCGGCCCGGCCCTCCATGACCCTAGTCCGTTTCCGAACCGGGTCGTTGACGTGTAGCCAATCCAACCGCTGCGCCGACAGGCCGGCTCCTCCCTGGACTTCTTATTATACATCTCCCTGATGTCCTCCCCTTCCGATTTCTTTACTTTCTGAAATGCCTTTTTTTTTTTTTTTGGTCCTCGCCCCCTCTATGACCTCCTGCATCAGCCAGCTTGTTTTTTTTTTTGCCCTCACTTTCTTATGCCTTGTTCTTGTACATGTCCCAATAGCCTTCACCTGCCCTTTCTTAATAATATCCCATTTTTGGATAGCATCCATGCATGGTCTGATACCCGCCAGATGCCTGCCCACAATATCCACCATCCTGTAAAAGTCTACCCCCTTTAAATCACTCATCCTGGTCCTTGTACCTCCTGATTCCCTGTCCATATTGAACGTGAACCATACCGTGTGGTGGTCACTCCCAGCCGGAGGGTCCTCCACCTCCAGATCCCTTACAGCCTTCCCATTTGACAGTACTAGGTCTAGAGTCCTATCCAGTCTAGTTGGCTCCTGGACTAACTGCACCAGGAAGCTGTCCTGGAAGGCCTGTAAAATTACCTGCTTCTTTGCACTTGTGGTTTGGGTGCTCCATTCCACCCCCCCCCGGTAGGTTGAAGTCCCCCACCACCACAGTGTTCCCTTTCCTACAGACCCTTCTGATTTGCTCAGCTAACTCCCTTTCTAGGTCATCCCCTTGGGCCAGTGGCATGTACACCACCCCCTCCTCCATGACCTCCCTTTAAGTATTGGAACTTCAGCCATAGGGCCTCCGTTCTGCTTCCCTTCCCCTCCTCCCTTATGCACCTTATCCCCTCCCATACATATATTGCCATGCCCCCCCTTTCCCCTTAGCCCTGTCTTTCCTAAATAACCTATAACCTGGGACTGTCAGATCCAAATCCTGGTACTGGATAGCACACGTTTCCATGATGGCCGCAATGTCCACCTTTCCTATTGCCAAGAGAGCCTGTAATTCTGCAGATTTATTACCAAGGCTTCTCACATTCAGAGAAACCACCCTCCAGCCTAACCCTGACCCCTTCCCTCTCTGGGATACCCCCCTCTTAATCCACCTCCAACATCCTTAAAATCACCAGTAGAATCCATCTTTGTCTCCTTATTTAATCCTAGGCAGTACCCGAAAACTAATAGTAGGGTGCACCTACTTGCCTCCCAATGCTGCAACTACAGCCCTACCCAATGTTATCACCTCCCTCTCTGACCTCCCACCACAAGAACGAATACTGTGTGGGAATTTCAATATTGATTGGTTGACCAGCAATAAAAGCACAGCCATCGCTGCCTGGGCCGATGCCAATCTAACTCAACACATCAAGGAATAATAGAATGGGAAACCACTCCCTCTTAGACTGGATCCTCTCTAGCTGCGCCCACAGAATAACTGCCTCAGGAGTACTCCCTGACAGCATCAGTGACCACTCACCAGTCTATTGTATCTGGAGGAATAATTCCCCAAACCCTCCTCCTAAAATTGTAGAATTCCATATGTGAAGGTTGGGATATAAGGAGGACGCTTGCTCAACTTTGAAGATGATCCAGGAATCAAATTTATTAATCAACTTAAATGATACAATCGAACTTGTCAGTGAAAATAACAAAATCAGAAGCAACAAAATCACAACACTAGAAAGCGCTAGTGAAGTTCACTCTTGGAGGTCAGCACAGGTCTGAACCTCCCAGACTATCTGACTCTCTAGGTTAACTTTGCAAAATATATATAGGATAGGGGTCAGGTGACTATCAAACTCCACCCCTGTATCTCATTTCCAACCTTTCCTTGTTAAATACAACATATTTTATTTTGTAAATAAAAGTGCTACACCTTTAAATGAATTAAACCATCCATATACAGCTTTAAATCAATTTTTCTGGAGCTACAATGGTTTTTAACATTAAATCAATTTTTTAGGAAGCACCTCCTCTTTTCTGACATAATAAATACATTCAAAGTATGGCCGGCCGGCTCCTAGGTGGAGCTGCATGAAGAAGTAGGACACATCCACGTTTATAAACAGAAAATCCTTCGTTTTTAGCAAAACCCAAAACTGACTGGAGTCGACTAAAAAATGCTGTCGGAAGGTATGACGCCTGCAGTTCACTTCTTTTAAGCAGGAAATTTTAACCACAGGAGAAATTACGATAAAAATACCTTCACGATCGTGCGCACCTTTCGAAAGAAATTACAGCTAAGCGCCTCCTTGCAGTCGTAAGGCAATACACAAATTTATTTACAATAAATTTAGCTCCAACAGAGAAGTTTACTTTTTTTGTTTGGTTACTTTTGTTTGCGATGTGTCCTCTTCACTCCGGCAAAGCAAATATGTACCAAAGTAAACGAACGAAACGGACCATTAGTAGAAAGGACTCCAAATCTTTCCAGGTACCTCCATAGTTTACATGTATGCATACAAACGGGGTATTACAAATATTTATACATGGAGGCATCTCTAGACAACTCTAACGTCAGGCTTTGATTTTTAAAAAAACGTACAAATCATAATACCGAGTATCCTTACACGGAATAATATCTATGCCATTTGTTTTAGCCCTAATTTACATATCCTCGGGGTGTTTCAGACCAACGCATCAAAACTACAAAGTCTTCAAAAAAAAAACAGATTCTGATAGTTACAAAGAAAATCATATAGGTGGCCAGCCTATATGAAGGAATAGGTAGAATAAGAGCAAGACAGAGGGGGATTCTAGAGTGCTGTTGCAGCAGACTTTTTTTTATTTTTAAAACGAAATTAACTTAACACAGAGAGAGGGAGGAAGGGAAAAAAATGTTTTTTTATTTCTTTGTATTCTGATACAGTTAATACTTGGTCTTTACACCATAATATGTCCTTTAATCTTGCATCCTTCCTCAACTCCCTCAATAATGTAAATTGGGACCCTATATGTACCCTGCCTACTGCTGACCAAGTCCTGGAATACCTAATCAACACTGTCACTGCAATAATTAACAGACATGCACTACTCATCCGATGTAGATCCAAAGATGCTAAAGCCTCGTGGCTGACAAAAGATGTAATGAACCACACGTCCATACACGATGTAGCATGGAAAACATATAAGAAGACTGGACTGCCCTCAGACTGGCATGCATACAGACAACTCAGAAACTCTTATAAGTCTAAAATAACTAAAGCAAAGAGGTCCTATTACCCTTCAGTCCAAGCAGAAAAACTAAGTAACTCCAAAGAATTCTGGATCCAAATTCCCTCCTCAAAGGCAAAACCTCGACCAACCCAGACTCACTTTCTACGAAGGACAAAGTACCATCAGACCCAGCATCGGTAGCTGAAGGTTTTAACAGCTTCTGTACTGACCTTAGTAACTATGTATCCCACTTCACTACAAACCAAGGTGACCAACCCTCTCCGGTCACAAACCTCTCTAGGACAACATCGCCGCAATTCCACATCAAACTAGCTACCCATAAAGAGGTTCTCAAACTACTCCAGAATCTTAAGGAACATGGCTGTCCCGGCCATGACACACTCGAGCCTAGATTCTTACAGTGGGGAGCACCAGCACTTGTTTTACCAGTTAAAAACCTGATTGACAGATCCTTTCTTGAAGGTATTGTACCCTCAAAATGAAAAACAGCCCTAGTAACCTTAATCCATAAAGGGGAGTCGGCCAGACCTGTTGAAAATTACAGACTGATCTCAATTCTCTGCCACCTTACCAAAGTTCAAGAAAGAATTCTATACAACCAACTACAAGACTACCTCGAACAATACCAACTCCTGTCACCCCACCAGCATGGCTTTCACAAAAATCACAGTACTCTCTCTGCGCTCATCAAAGTCACCTCAGACATTTACAGTGCCTTTGATCTTGGATTAGCCACCTGGGCTATCTTCGTTGACTTCACCAAAGCGTTCGACCTGGTGAACCATGCACTGTTAATAATGAAGTTAGAATCCCTGGGTCTTGATCCACCTTCCACTTCCTGGCTCCAAAACTACTTATTCAGTCGCACTCAAAGTGTCAAATGGGCTAACTGTCAGTCCCCTTTCAAACAGATTACCCATGGAGTCCCCCAAGGATCCATACTAAGCCCTTACTCTTCTGGTTATTCATTAATGAGCTGCCAGGATTCTGCAGTGGTGCTTCTGTTCAGCTTTATAGGGACAATGCCGTATTATACCGTTCCTCAGCTGACACCCAATGACTCAGTCAGAACCTAGAATCTGACTTCCACCAACTAGAAGAAAGATTTGTTGAGAATAACCTACTATTAAACACACACAAAAAAAACAAACCTATGCTGTTCCATCCCTTCTCATATAAAACTGTTTTTAACCTGCAACTCTCCATCCACTCCAGTAATGGGGAACCCCTTGAAATAGTATATTCCTTCAAATACCTAGGCCTCCTGCTTGATCCCAACCTCTCTTTCAAGGCCCATGTCCATAAGATTGTCAAAACTCTACACCAAAAGATTGGTCTGCTATACTGTCTTTGACCTCTGTTGTCTATTGCATCCTGTCAAAAAATTGCTACAGCCTCACTCCTGCCTCTGCTCTCATATGGGGCTTCACTATTCTTATCACTCAAGGCCTCTCCTACAAAACAGCTGAAACAGCTATATCACAGGATAGGGCACTTTGCCCTTGGAGCAGCCCCATGCCAACACCATTGCACTGTTTTAGCATCTCATGGCTGTCTGCATTTGAACACACACTCCAGTACTCCTCGCTGTGCCTCACCTATAAGCTTACACATCTCCACACTCCACTAAGTCTATCTGACATTATAGTATGAAAACAGTCCAGGTGATTCCTCTGCTCTACCTCTTTTCCACTGCTAGACTTACCTAAGACTCGTCTGTCAGCAGGCAGAAGATCCTTTACTTATGCCGGCCCCTCTGCTTGGAACTCACTCCCCCATCTATCCTATCCCTATATCCTATAGTGTCAGTGGCTCAGCAGGTTGCACACTCACCTTGGAGTCCAGAAGATCATAAGGCTATGGGTTCTATCCCCACACCAGTGTAACCCCTAGGTGGTGCTATCCCAAGGGCTACTACCCCTGCCTGCTTAACTACTAACAGGTTGAGGGGTCGAGGTCCAATGGCCGGTGCCTCCACTCAGAGGTCAGGGTTTGCAGTAGTTAAACTAACTTGGTCACAGCCCTCTGGGACACTGTAACCCCCCTTTCTTCCCACTAGTGGCCCACACAATGCATTAGGAATATCTTCACAATGTACACTTAACCCCCAGGACTGGCTCTGTCGACTGAACTCTGGGGACCCCCTGTAAAACAAGATGATACAGTGCAAAAACCACAGTACAATACTTTAACATAAATGAATACCTCAGCCAGTGTAACTTTGCTGAAACCAACAGATCTGATTTATTTAAGGAGTTGTAACAAGGAAGGGGGAAATCATGTTAATTAGGTTAAACATATTAATAATCACAGTACTGTGCGCATATTCAGAGTCCCAAATTGTCACTTTCACTGGGTACCCAGGATGGGGGGAAGGGCTATCCAGGATCGGTGCAGCTGGTTGGGGCCCTGTGATGGAAAAAACACTGGCACAATACCCAATTGTAATCCGGAGCCAGGTGGTTCAGTTCATAAAGAAATGAAAAAGCAACAATTAGATAACACACTTGCAATTCAGTACACAGATGGCAGGGAGCTACCCTGCCTTTGTACTGACAAACTCAATGCTGGGAACTGAATGGAAGGCAGATTGTCCTGGATTGCCAGGAGGAGCAGACCATGTGGACAAGGTCCTTGTGACTGGACGCCACTGCAGTTTAGAGCAAATAGATGTAGTCTGGATTAAGCGGGGGTTTACTTCCAGCTTCATGTACTCAATTCACTGTACTGGGGATTTAAAACGCGATTCCCCACAAGCACTGCACACATCTATATGTAAAAGAAAAGTACTATACCAGGCAGGCTGCTTCTCAATCCTGATCGCGGTTACTGCACGATACCCGGGAGAACACACAGCAAATTCAGTTCCTGACAGACCGAGCTCGATTCAGCAGTTTCTCCAGTCTTCTACAGGGTGAGCCTGGTTTCTACTCTTTAGATCTCCTTTCTTCTCCTACCGGTCGGATTCAGTCTGAACAGGTGCTTGCACAGGCTGCAGACCGAAAACTCAGGGCCTTACACTCGCTTCCCGTGCTAAAACTTTACACCGAAGAAGCACAGGGCTCCTTGTCTCTTCACTGCCAAAACTGATCTGATCTTTCCAGTAGACAGAGCTGGGCA
This sequence comes from Neoceratodus forsteri, assembly GCA_016271365.2. Lineage (NCBI taxonomy): Eukaryota > Metazoa > Chordata > Ceratodontiformes > Ceratodontidae > Neoceratodus > Neoceratodus forsteri. Next base: position 386,571,233 of record CM057450.1, read on the forward strand.
TTTCCTTTGAGTTCCTCCCAGTTCAGTTGGCTGGTTTGGCTGTCATTCACAGTAAACTCCCACTGTTGGTGGAAAAAATGTGCTGAAGTCAAAAATACATTTCCCAGAGTCACTGCCCTTACAGTCCCCTTACAGCAGGCTCCAGAGGAGAGTCCAAGTTCTGATTCGCCCAGAGCAGGCTCCATTTTAAAGGTTCCCCTCCATTATTGGTCCAATTCAGCAGTTCAGAATCAACATGAGGGAGCTACTCTGCACTGTCCTTGCTACAAGAAAGCAGGTTAAATCAAACTGCATTTTCATTATTACTCTAACAGGTTACAAGCAAACAGTTACATCTTTGAAGAGTGCTCCTTCTGCCCACTTAACGATGGCAGAAACGGAGCGATTTGGCAGCAGCTCGAGTGGGACTCTAGAAGGGAAACACACAGTCCCCCCATAGAAACCAATTATGTCTACAAGCAGACAGCTCTTAAAGGAAACAGTACCAGAGGCTCTAAAAGCACTCACAGATAAACGGCTTAAACACCAAACACTATTCAGGCTTGGAGCATTCAAGCAAGCTCCTGGGAGACTTTTTGGGAACCCCCCTTTACAGGTCTGCTGCACTAGGAACTTGAGTTAAATCCCAATACTGACCCTGTGGTGCAGCATGAGGGGGTTGCTGCACTCCTGAGGTGCTGTCTTTTGTATGAGACGTTAATCTGAAGTCCCAGTTGCCTGTTCTGGTGGTTGTTCAGATGGATGTTAAAGATCCCACAGCACTTCTCAAAAAGAGCAGGAGAATTTCCCCAGTGTCCTGACCAAATTTCCCCCATTCACTAAAAATACCACCAACAGCTTAATCTGGTTCAATGTCAGTTGGCATCCATCTATATCCCTCTCCCCTGGGACGAGGCAGAAAATAAGCAGAATTGTCTAGTCCTCCTTTCTCTGTCAACAAAAACCAAATAAATAATAATAAATAAATCCTCTCCTGCTCTACCCTCCCTCGTTTCAAATCTGCCCTGCACAACTCTCTTGCTGTTTCAGGAACCTGCACCTGACTCATCTGACTTGCAGGCTCCTGCTCTTATCCACGTTTATAGAATCATAGAAATGTAAAGGCAGAAAAGGACCCTTTTGGCCCATCCAGTCTGCCCCTTACCTTCCTCTCTACTTGTCCCCCTCATCCTAAGATCCCCCTCTTCATCCCCTGTTCATACTCTTGTGTCTGTCCCATGACCTCTTGAATCCCTCCACTGTTTTGACCCCCCACCACCTCTTCCAGCAGACTGTCCCAGGGCTCCACCACCCTCTCTGTGAAGTAATGCCCCCTCACTTTGCCCCTAAACCTTCCTCCTCCTAACCTTAGACTGTGACCCCTAGTTCTAACACCTGCTTTTCCAGTGACTACATGCCCCCCCACCTTATTAATCCTCTTCATGTACTTAAACGTTTCTGTCATGTCCCCCCTCTCCCTTCTGGTCTCCAACAGATACAGATCCAACTCCCTCAGCCTTTCCAAGTAGGACTTCCTCTTCAACTCATGCACCATCTTTGTGGCCCATCTCTAAACCTTTTCAATACCATTTATGTCCTTGCATAGGTGAGGTCTCCAGAACTGGACCCCATACTCCAGGTGAGGCCTCACTATAGCTTTGTAAAGTGGCAGGAGCACCTCCCTCCTTCTGCTTGTTATACCTCTCCCTATGCATCCCAGCATTCTATTCGCTTTGCCCACTGCCTTGCTACATTGTGTCCCCACCTTAAAATTATCTGAAATTATAATCCCCAGATCCCTCTCCTGCTCAGTTGCCCTAATTACCTCCCCACAGTGTTTAATTTGCCTGTGGGTTCTTCCGCCCCATGTGCATTACTGTGCAATTTTTGGCATTGAATTTCAGCTGCCAGGTTTCCGACCACCCCTTCAGCAATTTTAGATCTTCCCTCATAACTTCCACTCCCTCTGAGGTGTCCACCCTATTACAGATCTTTGTATCATTCTCAAATAAGCAGACCTTCCCCTGCAGCCCCTCCGCTATGTTGCTGATATAAGTATTGAACAGGATGAGCCCCAGCACCAACCCCTGAGGGACCCCGCTCATCACCCCTACCTCCCTGGAATGTACCCCATTTACCACTACCCTTTGGCATCTGTCCATTAGCCAGTTCTCCACCCACCTTGTTATTTTCTTTCCTACTCCCAAGCTTTCCAGCTTATTTACCAGTCTTCTGTGGGAAACTGTGTCGAAGGCCTTCCCAAAGTCCCGATGGGCCACTTCCACTGACCTTCCCAGATTTATCACTCTCATCACCCAATCGAAAAACTCGATCAAGTTCGTCTGGCATGGCCTCCCTTGAGTGAAGCCATGCTGACGCATGTCTAGCAGCCCACTTTCCACTAAGTGGCTGACCACCCTTGTCCTTTAATATTGCCTCCATCACCTTGCCCACCACCGAAGTGAGACTGACCTGGTGATAATTGCCCACCTCCTCCCTGCTGCCACTCTTGTGCAGTGGCACCATGTCCGCCCTCTTCCAGTCTTTTGGTACCCACCCAGTATCCAGGGACAAGTTGAACATATTGAACTTAAGTATAGCACAGTGGTTTAAGGCTCTGAGCTGCAAATCTGGAAACCTGGGTTTGAATCCCACAGCCCCCACTTGCATACTGTGTCACCTTGAGCAAGTCACTTAACTTCCCTGTGCTCCCAGGTTGCACCTGTAAACAAGCTTTCAGCTTAGTGTGTTACTCCTGGTAAAACAATTGAAAAAAAAAAAAAAGAACAACCTCGCTAGAGGTGCCACCAGCTCCTCCTTTAGGTCTCTGAGTACCCTTGAATGCAGGGCATCTGGATCCATAATCTTGTCCACCCTCAGCCTACCTAATTCTTCTCTAACCCTGTCCTTGTTGATCAGGCTGTAATCTACCTTTATGTCATCCCCTCCCCTTCCCCTTAAATACCAGTCTCCTTCCTTCCCCTTCCACCGTGAAGACAGAGCAGAAGTACCCATTTAGCACTTCCGCCTTCTCGAAGTCCCCCTCCACTTGTACTCCCCCTCCCCTTCACCCTTACTATCCCTCCATATAACTCCTATAAATTCAAAGCCGAATTCCCAAACCCTCAGCAACCACTGTACTGTAATTGTATTGCAGTGAGAACTCTGCTATAGATAATACATTGCATGATTGACTATATGTATTATAGCCCTGTTTATTGCACAACCTTGAGACATTTAGTTCTTATGTTAATCTTGATTTTGTATATTGCTGTGACTCTTTATATGTTTGTAAACTTTTTTTTTTCCTGTGTACCTTCCCTTGGGTTGCTCCTGAAAAAGGGACTGCATGGTCTCAGTGGGCTCACCCAGTTACCAAAAATTCAAATAAATAAAGTCCTATTCTCCTACTTTCTCTACTCCTCTGAATAGAGTTCGAGGAAAAAAACATGTCTGTACTTGCTGCATTTACCATCGTTGGTTGTTTGTGAAATAGGCAGAAGACCCTTGGGCAGACTGAGTGGGCCTAATAGCCCTTTTCTGACAACAAATTCTATATTTCTAGTACCTATATATCCATATTACTACTAAGTCAGCCCAAATTCCTTCACGATGATATGCACATATTCTTCATAATGCATTGCATTTAATGATATATGCAGTTATATGCATCTTTTAAAAATGACTTCACTTTTAATATGCTTTTTGCATAACCTTTATCGCAGTGGTTTTGCTGTAAGGTTCTTGTTTTTAAATTAGTGTTGTCATGGGGTCACCCGGATGTACCACTGGGTAGCAACCATTCCTCAGTTCTGGCAGCTATCCTGCTGCAAAGTGTAGGTGTTTCATAATACAGACAGGTGGGAGAGCTGTTTCTCACTGCACAGGAGCCCCTTCTTGTCTGAGCTCATAGTGTCATGGCACAATAACCACAAGAGGTGCTTACCATACATAACATAGCAGAGCTAAAACATGAGGGAGAGTGGAAGTTGGAGGTGTGCAATGTGACCAAGGCCATCATGGCTTTGACTACATTGTACCAACCCATGGAGAGAGGAGGCACACACTAGTGGTAGCCCCCATGGACTCTGACCAGCTGCATCTATACGTCCTGCCATCTGTACCCCAGGACAGTTGGAATTCCAGTGAGTAGAGGGTGAGAGAAGCCTCAGGAGAATAGGCTGATAGCTGTGTACTTTGGAACAAAGTGATACAGGAGGCAAGTGCCCTGTGGTACAGCAGGAGGATTAAGGCATGGAAAAAAATGACTATAGGTGCTGTCCTAACTGAATAGTAACCTTTATTGTGTACATTTTATTCCTTGATTTGTGTTTCTAAAAATCTGTTAAGTTCATAAGGAAAGATTAATTTCTCAAAGAGCCCTTTGCCAATGCAAGAAAGCTCCTTTATGAAACCCCATGCCAAAGTGTAATGAAACTGGAGCCGTTAAAAAGTTAGAAGATATTGCTTTCCTATGTTTTTGTATTCATTTTGCAGATAATATATAGTGTTCTTTAGCAAATGTACATCAGTGGAGTATTTGTTAATAGACTTGCTTGGCCAGCATTTCTGTCTGTTCTATTCTGTGAGCACCAGTGAATGGTAAAGTAGTTAGGACATGCAATCCCAGTTGACTAAATTGTATGGCTTGGGGGGGGGGGGTGTTATTTATGCATTAGTCCTGTGGTTAGTTTGGCAATGTCCTCACATTCATTCCCTAATGAATAAAGCCATTCAGGCAGTAGTGCACATCCTTATGAGCCTATATTTGTGAAGACTGCTAAGTGCTTAAAGAGGATCCATGCAATAAATGTAAATATAAAACAGAAAGCAATGTCAAAGAAGTTTGGTATACAGACCAGTATGGCCCATTCTATTGAAGCTGGATTTTTTGCTCTATAAAAGTGCAAGTTGAATTTTAAGTGCACGTCTGTGTATTGCTCATTTTGCACTGTGCTTTTAAAAAGCAGGCACTTCATTTTCAGTTGTATGGTACTGTGGGGGTGCAGAGTGAGCTTGTAGAGACAAATGTTCGACTGTGCTAATGAAACACTGTACATAGTCCTGTGCAAAGCACACATGTAATGCATAAAATGGATTGTGATAGAGTGATCAGGATGCTTGCCAGTGCTAAGTGCCAACAGCACTAGGCTACTGCTTGCACATGCAGGCCAGTATGGCACACACAGAAAAAAAAATCTGCAAATGGATACACATGCCAAAAGCAAACAGAAAAATTTGTATTGTCCAGAGCGTTCATTAGCATCTCATTGTGATCCCTTAGAATGATAACGCCTGTCATTAGCATCCCATTATATCAGTAATCCAACCCCTTGGTGCAGTTCCCAGTCAGAAGAAAAACAAAAACGCAAGGCGCTCTGATGTCTGGACTCCTGCACCAAACTACAAAATCAAGAACACAAACAAAAAGTAGGTGCAGGTGCACAAGCAGAACACTTAGTCTTGTAGATGGATTTATTCATTTGTTGAAGGTCTCTGAGCAGGCTAGCCAATGAAAATCTCAGTGCTTTGAACCCAATGTGGATTCATCATCGGGGGGGGGGGCTGATGAAGAACCCACATGGGTTTCAAAATGCTAGGGTTTTTGTTGGCTAGCCTGCTCTGAGACCTTCAACAAATTAATAAAACCACCTCCATTTTTGTTCTTTTTGTGATGGAGTATTTTGGTTGTTTATGCTCCTACTTTTTGCTTGAGTTCCTAGTAGGACCCTGCTATACATGAGTATGTAGCATTTTAGAGAAAGTGAAATATGGCATTTACTGTAAAACTTTTCATCAATGTCTCTGCATCATCTCCGTGCCAACCATAATAATACTAAGCAGAACATGGGAGTGTCAGAAGAGGAGACCCCAGAGGGGAGTTTAGTAAGGAATCATAGAAGGGCAAATATCCATACTTGCATGTAGGCTAATATGAGGAGCACACCCAGCAAAATGAGTGAGCTGAAGGCCAAATGCATTTTGAGGGCCGGGTCTTAGTGGCACTCACAGAGACCGGATTGGGTAGTGGGCAGGAAGAGAATAACTTAGACAAGTAGATAGAGCTATTCCTAAGGGGTAACCCATACAGGAAAGAGGGTGGGTGGATCTCTTTGTGAAGGAAAGAATCTCTTTGGAGAATAGACAGAGGTTAAACAATGTCACAGAGTTCATCGTGGTTAAGCTAGGGGAAAAGTGAGGAAAAGAGTCACACACGGGATCTGTTCTCCCTGGAAGTGCAATCACTACATAAACTTACTGGTGATGTGAACATTGCTGTTTACCATTTAGTTGTACTACAGCCGGACAACAATGTTTAGATCTAGGCCACTCACATCTGGGAGTGAAGAGTGTGCTTGTTGACAGCTTCAGCCACACAGCAGCAGAGTAGTCTGCAGTGTACAACATTGAACAGTCCCAACACAGCAATGTCTTTCCTGGAAATGGACCAATTTTGCTTCTGTCCAGATGTGCAGAACCTTGCACTGACTGAAGCTGCTCTGATAACTACTGTTTCATTTGATGGTAACTCAGGACCCAGCAGATTTCTCCTGTGTCCTCCTTTTCTACCTTAGTTCCATGGACATCTGTTACATTGTATCCGAGCCTTCAGCCTCTGCATCTGCAAGATGCTTTCTGGAAGATATAGATGTCCCCGGGTTCACAGTACTGTATCTGTTTGTGTAATCCAGCTCTTGTTAGCAATTAGACATCGTTTCACCTAAAAGACCTGTGGGCTTACTTCACAGTGGTTTCCTTTGTGGTGTGCCAGTACCTCATTTGACCTGTGCATTGGTTCTTGTGAGCTAAACCTGGAGTAACTGCTGGATTTATTAGTCTCTGGTCTGCAGTTTTTATTGGTGAAAGTCCATCCGTCAGATTGTTGTAATTCTCACTACAATAATTACAACAGCTAATCCAACTCTTGCATAATCTCTCACTGTAGAATGGTGCCTCAGAACCTGGGATGTTTTTAAAATCAAAAACTTCTCTGTGCTGGTCTTGGGATGAGTACTCCTTTGGGCAAGAAAGCACATGAGAGGCATACAGTGGTACCTAAAAAAAGTATTGCTTCCAATTATGACAGCCCCTATCTACACCAGTAACCAGTGCAGGAAGATCTGGTGAACTCATTGCAGTGATGGGAAAATGTGGATAACTTGAGAAAGGGAATACCCTTACCTTTCAAAGGCAATCACATACCAAGGTCCTTTTTAATTTTAAAATTTTAAGAAGCTTGGCATTCAGTAATTTTTCTCTCTTCTTCCTTGTTTAAAAAAAAAAAGAGGAAAGAAAAAAGTTACCGAGGCAGTTTTGGCCAGTGCTGCTTTATATGTTGCTGATGTAAGCATGGTGTTGTATGTCGGTAGAGTACATTGGCAGTGATACCCCACTTCCGCCCAGAACCCCATTTTGAAATGAAAGAACACTGGTAGTTCAGTGGTAATCTTCTCCCACCCCAATCCTCATTGTAAAACATTGTCCCTCCCTCCCCTGCCAGACACCGTTTGGATAACTGGGAGCAAACGTGTGCATACTGTATAACCACAGTATGTGCGCTTAGTCCCTGAAATTCAGATGGCAGTTGACTGCGGGGATGAGAAGAGGGTCTGAGCCAATGATAATTCACTGCTTTGCCGCAGTGATTTTTTAAGGTGAGGCAGAGGGTGGTGGGTGCTGAGTGGGTGAACCAGCCAGCAAGGGGGGGATGTCATTTTACAACATGGATCAAGGCTGGATGCAAGGTATAACTGGACTACCAGGGTACTTAATTTCACAACAGGAATCGGTTGTGAGAGAGCTTGCCACTAGATTACCAGGTTCACTTCTTTTCACAACAGGGATTGAGATGGGATGGGGGTACTGTCGGACTGCCAAGATGACTTCTTTCAAAAATGGGAACTGAGAGCCAGCCTAGTGAGGTTGAGGGCTGAATCGCTGTAGTGCAAAACCTTCCTCCTTGCTGGCGACCCAGGTTTGGAAGTAGACAAGGGTTGATTGGGGAGCAAGCTGGAGGAAGGAGGTCTGAGCATTCAGAGACTGTTTGCCTCCTGCTATGTTTGTTGGCCAGGATATGGCTGCTAAGGGTTACAGTGTCTTCACGCTCTATGTGCGTGTCATTGCATGCTCGCTGGCACAAGCAAGGGAAGAGGAAGAGGAAGAAATATATGGAGGAAAAAAATCCTCCAGGAGCAAGATGATCCTGCTTACCTCACAGGCTCCACACCACCTACCAGGACCCAGTCACCCAACAAGGTAATAAACAGTGGAGTGCTGCTCGGCTGGTGGATGAGGAAGCTGGGGGTCATGATCGAAGGGGGCTACTGGAGGCAGAGGGAGCATAAACTGAAATTAAATAAAACAATGGGGCAGGAGGGATGAACCACTGGACTACCAGGATAATTTCATTTTACAATGGGATTGTGGTGGGTGCCACTAGATTGCCAAGGATTTATAGTTAGTGTACAAGGAGCCAGTGAGGGTGGGGGCAATGGCTGAATCTCTGCAAATTTGCACTGCGCATTCATATGTGTGTAAACATTGCACAAAGCTGCTAATGGCCATATACTGACCTGCAAATGGCCCTTAGTACCTCACATGCCACATGTGGTCACCAGCATGGAAGCCTCTGAATATGGCATCCAGGAGAAAGAAGTACTCTTCAAACAACATGAAATCTTGCTGTATTCTGACAATTGCAGTGATTCCCAACCTTTGAACTGCCCCAGAGAACTAAGGGTTAACTTTCCATGCAGGGCATGGAACGCTGAGCTCGAGCTCGGTTGAAGTCTCTGTCTGGAGTGTTTTAAACTCAAACCGTCAGATTCTTTACTCCGCCTCACTGAACGGTCGCTCCGGAGATTTCTCCTTCAGCTCAGTTCGAAGTCGGTTAAAGTTTTCAGTTTTTCGTCGGTTTAAACTGAAAAAAAAAAAGTATCCGCATAGTCGGTTCAGTCTCTGTGGTGCCGTGAGTGCTAGATAGGAATTGTTCTATTATTTCTGTGTGGAACTTGTAAAAGTGCGGTCGGTTCGGCTGAACCGACCATTTGATTATGAATTTTGCTATATTTAGTGTGTGGTTACCGGTTCTTATCGGTTCTAAAAAAAGCGTGTTTAACCGTTTTCCCATACCCATGACATGGTTAGGAACGATAAAGTCTTGCCTAGTGGTTGCTGAAAAAGGGTAAGTTTGGTTAGGTTGGCCATGTCTGAGAACAGAAAAGCGGGCCCACTGGGTTTCAACACTGCAGTGAGTGTGGGAGGTCTTTGCCAGGCGATCCCACACCACCTGTGTTGTGTCTGAGGTTTGACCACCTCAATTCAGACTGCCAAATATGTAAAAATGTTCTCAAATCTACCCTTGAGAAGAGATTAGGTAGACTGAGGGAAAAGGAGGCCGAGAAGTCCGCTGACCCGGATGGCCAGTCCGGTTCAGTTTTGACCAAATCAGAAGGAGTGCCCTCTGACCAGGGCGATATTTTTTCAGGCAAAACGAGAGCCGATTCTGAGGGATCAGTTCCGACAAAAAGGAAGCACAAAGATAAATAGACCAGTTTGGATCCAGAGGTTCATGTTCCGACTGCCGAAGAAATAGCCAGAGTGATTCAGATTGTGGAATCGCTCCGTCCGGTTCCGACCGATCCGGCTCCTTCTGGCATGGGTTAGGTTCGGTTGGTTCCCCTGGTTCAAGAGTATACCCTTGAAGAATTTTATGAACCGGAGTTTGAAGAGGAAGGGGAATTTGAGGATTATAATGCAAGTGAAGGTCTGGATGTGCCTGTGGAACTGGACATCTCCCCAGACAGACCATCAGGTGTTTCCCCTCCTAGGTTTTCTGAGTCCCCTTCCCTTTTTATGTTTTACAGGAAAGTGTCTGAAACCCTCCAGCTTCCTATGGAAGAGGCTGTGGAAGATCAAGAAGAGCCTGATTATGTAGAGATGATGGATATCCCAGAGTCCAGGAGACTGTCTATTCCCCTCCATAAATCTTTTGGGAAACGGACACAAAAAATCTTAGTCTCCTAACACTATACCTCCTGTGGATAAAAGAATGGACAAGAGGTATACACTTTCAGGCTCAGACACTGAGTTCTTATATCAGCTATGCAGCCATGTTGGGGTAGTGCAGGCTGCTGCCTGTGACAAGGCAAATATTCCCTTGGCTTCACACACCCCTGACAAGGACTCCAGGAAGATTGATGCCATGGCAAATAAGCAGTACATGGCATCTTCTTTGGGACTCAGGCAGGCGAATTACATGGCCTATACAGCCAGGTACCAGAAGTCCAGGTGGGACACTGTACTGTCACTGGCTAAACAGGCCTCCCCCCAGCTAGCCAAGGAGCTGGAGGCGGTGGCTGCAGATGAGATTGAGGTATCTAAAGTGCAATTTTATGCTGCTGTGGACTCTAATGATGTTTCATCAAGAGTTATGGCTACATCTGTGGCTCTTCGGAGGATGGCTTGGCTGAGATGTACTAGCCTCGGCTCTCACAGGACACCCAGGCTAAGGCTATGGATTTTCCTGTAGTGGGTAATTCTCTGTTTGGGGAGCAGACAGAGAATTATGTGAAGAAGATGGACGAGTACAGGACCACTTACAGGAGTGCTCAGGCCAAGGAAAGGCAGGCAACTCCACAAAGGCAGCAGTCTAGTGTCAGGGGTAGGCCTTTTCAAAGGCCTTTTTACCAAGCACAGGCCTCTTCTTCCTTTTCACAGAGGGGGTTCTTCAGAGGGAGAGGCAGAAGGGGGAATGAGCAGGTCTGCATCCACCCCTCAGCCTAAAGCCCCTGCCAAGCAGACATCCTGTGGGTCTGCCCGGGTCGACTCTCCTATTCCAGTAGGGGGCAGGCTGGTTTACTTTGTCCAGGACTGGACGTCTATTACAACAGACAAGTGGGTCCTGGAAGAAGTAAGCCAGGGACTGGTTCTCAGCTTCAAAAATTTCCAAGATGAGAGACAGATCTTTTCACCTGCAAATCTTTGAAACCTTGCCCTAGAGGCAGAGGTTTCTTCTCTCTAACTTTAAGAGTTATAGAGAGTACCTACCCTACACTGGGGCAAGGGACTGTACTCCAGGTACTTCCTGACCCCCAAAAAGACAGGGGAGTGGCGACCCATCTTAGACCTCAGATATCTGAACAAACATATTTTAAAACCAAAGTTCAAGATGGTAACTCTGAGAATAATCCTTCACTCTCTAAGGCCAGGGGACTGGTTAGCCTCCCTGGACCTCAAAGATGCCTACTTTCACATTCCCATCAGGTGCTCCCACAGAAAGTACCTCAGGTTTGAGTTGCCCTTAGGCCACTATCAGTTCAGAGCAATGCCCTTTGGCCTAACCTCAGCTCCAAGGGTTTTCACAAAGTGCCTGGCAGTAGTAGTTGCCTTTTTAAGAAGGCAAAAGATTTCCATATTTCCTTATCTGGACGATTGGCTATTAGTGGGTCAGTCTTCAAACCAAGTCAAGTCTCACCTGCAGGTGACCCAGCAAGTGCTCACTTCCCTAGGATTTCTTCTCAACCGTCCCAAGTCAGTTCTCGAACCAGTCCAGTTCCTTACCTTTATAGGGGCAGAACTGGACACACTCAGAGCAAGAGCCTTTCTTCCTCTAGAAAGGGCAAGGGCTCTTATGGAACTAGCTTCTTCCTTCAGCCTTCAGGTATCTCAACCAGCAAGGCATTTTCTCCAGCTCTTGGGCCACATGGCAGCTTCAACAGCAGTGGTCCAAGGGGCAAGATTCCAGATGAGGGATATTCAGTTCCACCTGAGAGCTTACTGGTCTCAGAGAAAGAACTCCCTTACCAAACTGATTCCAGTGACTCCGACCTTGATCCAGGCCCTCCAATGGTGGCAGGATCAGGACAATTTAAGGCAAGGTGTTCCTTTTGTTGCTCAGCCTTGTTCTGTGGTCCTTACCACGGATGCTTCTCTTCTGGGCTGGGGAGCCCATCTGGGGTCCCTCACTGCCCAGGGCCTGTGGTCCCCCCAAGAATCCCTTCTCCACATCAATCTTCTATAGCTCAGGGCAGTTTTTCTAGCTTTAAAAGCATTCTCACAGTCAGTTCAAAACAAGGTGGTTCAAGTCAGAACAGACAACACTACCACCATGTGGTACATCAACAAGCAGGGAGGCACTTCGACACGGCCTTGTGCACTGAAGCCATGAAGTTGTGGTCCCTGGCTTATTCCCTGCAAGCCTTTCTTGTAGCAGTTCACCTTCCAGGCAAGGACAATGTGCTAGCAGATGCACTGAGCAGGATTTCTCAGGGCCATCACAAATGGTCCCTGGACCCTCAGGTGTTGAAAGTGATTTTTTCAAGGTGGGGCACTCCAGAGATAGATCTCTTTGCAGCCCCAGACAATCACCAACTCCCTCTCTTTTGTTGCAGACCTCCAGTCTTGAGCTCAGTCCCCCTGGATGCCCTGATTCTGAATTGGGAAAGGAAGATCTTACTTCGAGAGGGCTCTTGCAGTAGGTAATTACATATTGGACTGACGCCGGATGGCGGCAGGGCCCCACGTAAACATTTCTAGCTAGCAGTCCCTGGCGAGGGACTGCCCCCACGTCAGGTGACCGGCGTCATCACGACATCGGTATAAAGGGGCGGTCCCGGACGCCCACCTCCAGTTCTTTCCTGCCGTTAGCTCGTTGCAGGCATCTCATGACAAAATTCGTTAGCCGTCAGCCCTACCTTTACGTCGGTTTACCGAAAATTAGTTATTTTTTTCCTTATAACGTCAGGTCATCGTCGGTGTATGTCGTCCCCTACACCCTCCAAGCACAAAAACAAGTGCGACTCGTGCGGCGTCAACTGCCACACAAGGACGGCCATTCCCTGTGCCTTTTCTGCCTAGGCCCCGATCACCTGGTTGAGAAGTGCCAGCACTGCCTCAACTTCAACGCAACTACCCATAAACGGCGCTAACAGTCCCTGGAAGCCCATCTCCTCAAGAAAAAGGTGTCTTCTATGGAAAAGGAGTTGAAAAAGCTGAGGCAGGCATCCACTTCCCCCGAAGGACATCGAAAAAAGAAGGACAAGGAGAGGCACTGGGAGAAGACCTCCTCTACCGCGTCTCCCTCTGGAGACGCAGGGACTCGAGTACGTCCCCCGGGGACCGCTCCTCGGCGGCCGCCTCGAAGGTTTCAGAGGCGTTAGCCGCCCATCTGGCTCGTGCTCGGGCCCTTGCGAGGCCTTCCGGGCTAATGGGCCTCCACGGTTCAGCCGCGGGCTTGTGGCCCTACTGGCGTGGGCGACTCCTCTAAGTCGAGCGTCGGCTCCTCTGACATCCGCATGGAGAGGGTCGGTAAGACGCCCGACCCTTCGGGGTGGCATACGACCTCTTCCCCACTGGACCCGGCCAATCCTTCTCCTCGGCCCGCCTCGGTGATGGCTCCCGTAAGCCGCATGCGGCGCCCGCCGAAACTCGCCCTAAACTACCGCGCGTCGGCCCTCTGGCCTTTCGGCGGGCAGCCGGAACAATAATGATCCTCCCGTCCGTCGTGCCCGATTCCTACAGCCTAGCTGCCGTCAGGAGCCAGTCACCCAGCCTGACCCGGGATTCTCTCCTCCATCCCAGGCGATGCGGGATCTTCCTCCTCCGTCAGACCCTCCTCCATTGGAACTGGATCTGGCGTTGGCCCCCAGGCGCCCGGCCGATGCAGGTACCTCTGCGGTACCTCTGATGCCAGACCCGGCGCAAGTACCTCCGGCGTGGCACCGGCGCGGTTCTCCGGCTCAGGAGACATCCGCCTCCGGATGTTCCCCCTTCGTTGGGCCCTCCACCTTTTGGGCCCCCCAATGTGGACCTGCCCATGAGGCGCCCCGACTGGCCGTCTGCTCTGGCAGCCCCCCCCGGCTCCCCAGTACCTGCCCTCTTATCCGACGCTGTCATACCCAGGACCGCAGTATCCAGCGCCGCAGTACCCGAAGCCGGTCTTTCCGACGCTGCAGTACCTGACGCTGGGTTTCCTGCAGCCGGGTTTTGGATACTTACCATACGGGTATAACCCGTACACTTTTCCCCCTCCTCCTCCACTTCCACCGCCCCCACGGCCGCTGGTGGATCTGCAGGAGACTCTGGCCTCCTGATGGGCTGAGGCCAAGGCTCAGCTCACCAAGAAGGTGGAGATCTGCCTTACGACAACGGTGCTGCCCCAGGCTCCCGTACGTCCGAGGTGGCACACTCCCTCACCACCTCTGGACTGCAGGGCTCTCCCGTCTGGGTCCAGAGAGGGGCAGGACACACATTTACGGGTACCACCCAAGGAACCCATTTCTCCCCTGAGTCGAGTAAGGGAGTCTTCTTCTTCTTCTTCTTCTTCTTCACTCTCGGATTCCTCGGACTCTTCCGAAGGATGCTCCGAGAGAGACAGTGAGCCCCGCTCTCCGTCGAAACCCCAGCCAAGGACTCCTCCGGAGGACCCATCTTTCACGGAGTTGCTTAGAAAAATCCAGGAAGCACATCAGTGGCACTCTCTAGAACCAGATCCTCAGCAACTGAAACTTGATGAACATTTGGATCTGCCCATGACAGCTCCTACATTAGTGCCACCCTGGATAGAACCTCCCGCCCAACCTTGTTACCATGATATGAAACAACCCGTCTGTATAGCCCTTCCTAGGAAGTCAAAAAGCTTCCTAAAGGCTCCTGAGTGTTGACTACCTGGACTCTCACCCTCGGGCCGACTCGGTCATGATTAAGCGCCGCTCATGGCGGTCGACACACCCAAAACATCTGAGCTCGTCCCCTCCGGATGAGGAATCTCACCTTCTGGACCAGTATGGGAGAAGATTTACGCCTCCTCCACACTGGGAATTCGGGCCCTGAACTCGTCGCCCACATGGGGGATTACCAGAAGGCTGTCCTTACCCAGGTGGAATCCAAGCTGGACTCCTTGCCTGACTCCCAAGTCAAACAGGAGTTAGCCGACCTTGTCCGTTCTGCTCGTTCGGCCAGTCGCCACATTTTGCAGGTGACATACGATGCAGTGGACACTGCCGGGCAGAGCTCCGCTTTCGCCGTGGGTCTACGGCGTCATGCCTGGCTCCGCGTGTCAGGATTGGTCCCGGAGGTGCAATTTGCTATTCAGGAAGCACCTTTCCGGGGGTCAGTGCTTTTCGGGGGCGATGTCAAGGACATCATCACCGACTTGCAGGAGAAGGGGACGGCTCTGAAATCTGTGGATTCCATTTACTGTCCCCAACAACAGCAGTGCCATCCTTTTCGCAGATGAATTCGGGCAAAGGCGAAACCACAGGGAAGGCGGACCACCAAACGTCGAGCCCCCGCAGCTGCTAAGCACCCCCCCACCCAAAAAAGCAGCGGGTGCTTCAGCTGCGGCGCTGCCTCACACCACCTGACTCCTTTCCTCTCCCACTGCCTCTGGACTTCCCAGAGGAACCGGTAGGAGGGAGGTTTTCCCTCCACCTTCCGGGTTGGGAGAAGATGACCACGGATTTTTGGGTGCTCCAGCTCATAGCGGAAGGGCATTCCATAGAGTTTCTTCAGAAACCACCCACCACCCACCTCTGAAGTCGCCCTATTCAAGGGAACACCTTCCTTTGGTCCGGGAAGAAATCTCGGCCCTTCTCTCGAAGCAGGCGATAGAACCCGTCCCCCTTCATCTTCAAGGGACAGGTTACTATTCCCATTTCTTTCTGGTCGCAAAGAAGATGGGAGATCTCAGACCTATTCTAGATCTCAGTTCCCTGAATCTTTATGTCGAATACAAAAGGTTCAGGATGCTCTCCCTGCAGAGCCTTCTGCCCCTCCTTCAGCCGAGTCAGTGGCTTTGTCCACTGGATATGCAGGATGCCTATCTGCACATTCCCATTCGCCTTTCTCATCGCAAGTACCTTTGTTTTGCGTTTCAGGGGGACCACTACCAATTCAAGGCACTCCCCTTTGGTCTATCCTCGGCTCCCCGAGTATTTAGCAAATGCCTGGCTGTGGTAGCGGCCCACCTGCGTACCATGGGAGTACAGGTGTTCTCTTACCTGGACGATTGACTCCTGGCAGCCTCGTCCAGGGAGGAACTCCTGCATTTTCTCTCCCTCACCCAGCAGGTTTTCACTTGCCTGGGCATTACCATCAACCATTGCAAGTCTCATCTGGACCCTTCCCAGAGGCTTCAGTTCATCGGGGCTATCCTTGATATGACAGGGCGGCCTCTCTTCAAACCCAGATTTCCCTGCTATCAGAATGCAGGAGGGTCTTGGCGAGGTCGGTCCTCCGTCTTCTGGGGCTCATGGCGGCCGCTATTTCGACGGTCCCCCGAGCTCGACTCCACATGAGGATCTCTCAGTGGACTCTTCGCTCTCAGTGGGATCAACTCATTGATGACCTAGATCAATTAGTTCTGATCTCATCGCCGATGGTGCGAGACTTGGTGGATGGTCCGAGAGAACCTGTTTCGGTGGGGTCCCTTTCTTTCATCCTTCCCCCTCCCAGACTCTGACTACAGACGCGTCAGGCGAAGGTTGGGGAGCCCATCTCAGTCCTCATCGGACCCAGGGCTCCTGATTAAGGCCGGAACAAATTTCCACATCAGTGTGCTCGAGCTTCGGACAGTGTTGTACGCTCTCCAAGCCCTTCACCAATACATCCTTCCCGGCCACCTAGCTGTCCAGACGGACAGCATGTGCGTAGTGTGGTACATCAACAAACAGGGAGGAACTCGGTCCTACCCTCTGTGCAGGGAGGCAATGAGAGTTTGGGATTGGGCAACACAACACGACCTTCACCTAACGGCGATTCATGTTCCAGGAGTCGACAACACTTTGGCAGACAAGCTAAGCCGCTCTTCTGCTCTGGCACACGAGTGGGAACTGAACTAAGGGGTACTAGACGATATCTTTCAAGTTTGGGGGACTCCGCAGATAGACCTGTTCGCCTCTCCCCAAAACGCAAAACTTCCCACCTTTTGCTCGCTCGTTCCAGAAGCGCTTTTTGGAGCGACGCTCTGTCTCTAAATTGGAAGGACAGATTCGTCTATGCCCCCCAATTCCTTTGCTCCCACGAGTATTGCAGAAACTAGTCTCAGAAGGAGTGAGAATGATCCTGATTGCTCCTTTCTGGCCCAGGCAAATCTGGTTCTCTCTTCTACAACAATATTCAGAGGATCCTCCTCTTCCTCTTCCTCTGTCTCGAGGTTTGTTGACCCAGGATCGGGGACCCTGGTCCATCCAGGCCTCAAATCCCTTCAACTGCATGCATGGCTCCTGCAGACCTAGCCCAATCCCACTTTGGAGTCTCTCCAAAAGTGGCAGAGATTTTAGTGGAGGCTAGAAAGCCATCCATCAGGTCCACCTATGCCATGAAATGGAAGAGATTCTCTATTTGGGCAGCCTCCAAGAACGTGGAGCCTTTCTCATGTTCGGTGGCTTTTCTGCTGGAGTACTTGCGTCATCTGTTCGACCTGGGTCTCAGCCATTCCTCCTTGATGGTTCACATGGCAGCTATCTCAGCCTACCATGTTCCCTTCGCAGATAAAGCTTTCGCTCAACTGGAGGTCTCTAAGACCTTTCTCAGAGGGGTCCTCCATCTGAGGCCCCCCATCCGTACTCCTGCCCCCCCATTTGGGACTTGAATTTTGTTCTTGAGAAACTCACTCTGCCTCCCTTTGAACCTGCAGCTTCTGCAGATTTGAAATTTCTTTTGTGGAAGGCGCTCTTCTTGGTGGCCATCACTTCAGCTCGAAGAATCTCGGAGCTTCAGGCCCTGATGTGCAAAATCCCTTACTTGATTTTTCACAAGGAACGAGTTGCTCTTTGCACGGATCCTAAGTTTCTGCCTAAAGTAGTAGCAGAGTCTACCTTGAACCAGTCCATAGAGCTACCTGCCTTTTTTACGCAGTACTCTAATCAAGGGGAATATTTACTCCATACTATGAATGTTCACCGGATTCTGAGATACTACACCAACAGGACGAAGGATCTCAGAAAGACTGATCAGTTGTTCGTCTCCTTTGCTCACAAAAGGGAAGGCAATGTTGTTTCCAAGCAATGCCTATCTAAGTGGTTGGCTCATTGCATCACTTTCTGTTATGACAAGTACAACAAGACTCTCCGGGTCAAGTCAGAGGCCATTCCACAAGAGGAGTAGCTGCCTCTGCGACTTGTTTCAGAATGTGTCTGCGGCAGACATTTAAGCTGCCGCCACTTGGACTTCCATCCATACCAATCTAAAACACTACAGTTTGGATATTGCCTCTCGCCCGTGAGAGCAAAAACCCAGCTAGCTGTTTTGCAAGGCCTCCTATCTTGAGGCTTGCACAGCTAGGGTTACTTTGAGTAGTGCCCTCCTCCGGTGCCTCTCTTGGTTCCAGACTTGCTTAGGATTCAGTCCTATATGTAATTACCTACTGCAAGAGCCTCTCAAGTAAGATAGTACAATTCGTAAGAACTTACCATAACAGTAGATCTTGAGAGAGGCTCTTGATGAACCTCTATCTCCACCCTCCATCCCCTAGGCTTTTCAGCTCCTTTTCCAGGAATGGAAACATCTGCTCTCTCTCGTCCGGGCCTTCCTGGCCTGTGGGGAAAGAACTGGAAGCGGGCGTCCGGGACGCCCTTTATACCGATGTCGTTGGCGCGGTCACCTAGCGTGCAGAGAGTGGTCCTGGCAGGGACTGCTAACTAGAAATGTTTCCGTGGGGTCCTGCACTTTGACGGCATCAGTCCAATATGTAATTACCTACTGCAACAGCCTCTCTCGAAGATCTACTGTTACGGTAAGTTCTTACGTATCTGTACTTTTCTGTATGCCTTTCTCCCCTTCCCTCTCCTGTTCAAAGTTTTAGTCAAAATAAGGTCTCAACCTTGCAAGGTGATTCTGGTTGCTCTAGATTGGGCCAGACAGCCCTGGTACCCACTGTTGCTGTCCCTAGCAGTCCATCTTCCCCTGTGTCTTCCCAGGAATTACAACCTACTAACATCCTCTCAGGGGAGGATCTGGTACCCCAATCTTCAGTCCCTCAATCTCAAGGCATGGCTCATGAAGAGTTAGAGTTTGCAGATCTGCATCTTTCCCAAGGGGTTCTGGACATCCTCAAGGCTAAAGCCCTCCACCAGAAAGACTTACAACTCCAAATGGAAAAGATTCAGCATTTGGTGTTCTAGAAGAATATTTCCAGACACTGCTGAATTGCCTACAGTTCTGGATTATATGGTCCATCTTAATGGCCTAGGCCTCAGACCAGCTACTCTCAAGGTACACTTGTCAGCTGTTTCTGCATTTTTGTCTGTGGGGAAGCCTTCCTCACTATCTTCCCACCCTGTGTTCTGTAAATTTTTTAAAGGATTGTTTCACACCAATCCCCCTTTTAGAGACCCTGCCCCTGCCTGGGATTTGAATGTTTGCATTGCTCAACTTATGCAACCCCCTTTGAGATATGTCTTCAGCAGAGCTTAAGTACTTGACTTGGAAAACTGTGTTCTTGGTAGCCATTACCTCTGCCAGACGTATCAGTGAAGTGCAAGCCCTGTCAGTGGAATCTGATTTTATCTCTTTTCATAGAGATAAAGTGGTCCTTAGAACCAATGGAAGGTTCTTGCCCAAAGTGGTTTCAGACTTCCATTTAAACCAGTCTGTGTCTCCTGTTTTCTTCACTGATCATTCTTCCTCAGGAGAGAGGAGGCTACAGTTTAGATGTCAAAAGAGCCATTAGTTACACATAGAGCATACCAAGGGTCACAGGTTTGACTCCTCCAGTTGTTCCTCACTTATGGAGAAGTGAAGGGCAAACCTGCCACCAAAGATCTGTTGCCAGGTGGATTGTGTCTTGTATACAATTCTGCTATGAAAAACTGGGAAAAACTCCACCCTCAGGCCTGAGGGCTCGTTCCACAAGAGGTACAGCTGCTTCCCTGGCTGCAGCCAGAGATATTCCTCTCCTAGAAATTTGCCAAGCAGCCACCTGGAAAACAGTCCATACCTTTACCAAGCATTACTCCCTAGATATCCAGGCTAGAAGTGATGCTTGGTTTGGCACAGCAGTACTTCAGAGCCTATTCCCAAAGCAGGTTCTGTCCCTCCTCCTTGGAGGTACTGCTTGGTAGTCTGCAATTGTCAGAATACAGCAAGACTTCATGTTGTTTGAAGAAAAAATTACTCACCTTAGTAATTAAATTTCTTCTAATGGAGTCTTACTGTATTCTGACCTGCCTCCCTGCCTCCCCTCTCAGAACCTGTTTTTGGGAAGTGGGTGGGCAGGTGCAGTGTTGCACCCCAGGGGTGTATTTGCTAGCACCCTCCTCCCTTTTGTTTGGGTGCTTATTTATTATTATTTTTTTAAGTACATTGGGTTTAGTTTTTTGGTTTCCTGACTTGAGTCTTCCTTGGGGATCCAAAACTTCAGTCAATTGGCTAGTAGAATTTTTACAACTTCTACATAGAATTTTTAGTTTAGTTGGGCTCGTAAGAATCTGACGGTTTGAGTTTAAAACACTCCAGACAGAGACTTCAACCGAGCTCGAGCTCAGCGTTCCATGCCCTACATGGAAAGTTAACCCTTAGTTCTCCGGGGCAGTTCAAAGGTTGGGAATCACTGCAATTGTCAGAATACATTAAGACTCCATTAGAAGAAATATAATTACTAAGGTGGGTAATTTTTTCTTATGTGCCATATGTGTTCATCAGCATGGAGGGCTCTGAATGTGGCTTCCAGGAGAAAGAAGCATTTTTATTTGGCATGTGCTATCCCCCTTTGCTCATGGGTGTTTGTTGCCAGCAGGGGGACGTGGTGCGCAATGCATATGTGCTTTGTGCAGTGCTACCACCTCCAAGTTGTACAAGCAGCATGTGCAGGGCAGAATGCGCTGCCTTATGAATATTCCTTCGGATGACAGCACACTATTTCATGTGTGGCACTGTGCTTTTTGCAGCACAAATGGGCATGTCTGGGTGTGGAGGCCTCAACCATAGTGCCTGTTTATTGTGTGATTTGGGTGCTCAGCTAGCATGATTGGAAAAAAATGTGGTGATTGTTTTTCTGAAACAAAATATAGCATATTTAATAAGCATTTGTCAGTGCCAAATGTTGTCTTGCTGGCATTGATAGTGAAGGAGTTAGAGAGATGCATAATAGGAATGGCAGTGAAGTATGGAACTGACGCCTACCCCACCCCACCCTGCAGAGACGGACAGGCACTGAGGCATGCCTTTGGGTCATCAGCCATAACGCTCATGCCATTTCAACGCACCCTACCCTGTAGACTCTGACAAATGTTGCATTGTGCCTTGGGGTCATCGGGCCTTACGCTCACCCCATTCCATAAGGAAATAAGTTGCGATGGGTGCAGTATAGGAGAATGGGGTGAACTTTGGGGCTAAAAGAGTCCAAGGCACAGCTTGATGCCTGTCATTGGCTGCAGGGTGGAGGTGGAAGTAGAATGGCATGAGCATTATAGACGACAATCCAAAGTCACATCCCTGACGTCTGTCAGTCTCTACAGGGTGGAACGTTATGGTTAGAAACCCTTACGTCCCAGGCGTTTGTTGGTATTTGCACTCCAACATGGGCTTTTTGTGATCCCACCTCATGAAAGCATTTGGGACCTCCGCTCATGAACAGTGGCACTGTGATTTTGTTAATGTGTCCAGAACGTTGATTTCTCACAGCGACCATGCCATTCTGCGCCAGATGTGCGAAAATGCATTTTGAATAGGATGTGAAAAAAGACAGCTGTACTGTTCATAAGGAGGTGTGAAAAAATGGCAATGTTGAAAATCTGGAGTAAAAATATTAAAAATTCTCAAAGTTACGAGCATGCATGGAAAATGCACAACACACACTCGTAACATAGTCATTTTGGGGAATTTTTTAACCAAATTTTCAACATAGGCATTTTAAGGCCACCGCTCATGAATAGTTTCACTGTGCTTTTCTTAATCTGTCCCGAATGTTGATTTCCCACAGCAATCACGCAGTTGTGTGCCAGATGTGTGAAAGCACATTTCGGGCAGGATGTGAAAAATGACAGCTGTACTGTTCATATGGAGGTGTAAAAAATGGCAATGTTGAAAATCTGGAGTAAAAATATTAAAAATTCTCGAAGTTACGAGCGCGCTTGGAAACTTCGCAATGCACGCTCGTAATCACCAAATTTTCAACATGGGCATTGTGGGACCTCCGTTAATGAGCAGTAACACTGTGATTTTATTAATCTGTCCCGAACGTTGATTTCCCACAGCGACCATGCCATTGTGTGCCAGATGTGTGAAAACACATTTCGGGCAGGATGTGAAAAATGACAACTGACTGTTCGTAAGTAGGTGTGAAAAAATGGCAATGTTGAAAATCTGGAGTGAAAATATTAAAAATTCTAGAAGTTATGAGCGTGCATAGAAACTGCGCAATGCACGCTTATAACACAATCATTTTATGGAATGATTTCACCAAATTTGCAACATAGGCTTTTTGGGAGCCCACCTCATGAACAATGGCACCGTCGTTTCATTAGTCAGTCCTGAAAGGTGATTCCACATAATGACTGCGAAATCACCTTTTGCGGCCGAATAACAAAATGACAGTGACTGATTTCATGAGGTCGGTCCCAAAAACCCCATGTTGAAAATTTGAAGTAAAAAAAATGGTCGAGATATCCACCCAAGTTGAAACTTTCTCCATTGATGCCCTTATACAGCTTACCGGCATTTCTTCAGTTCGCAGTCAGCTTTGAAGAGTGCAGACATGTTCCTGCTCCATCGAAAATTGCGGTGCTGGACTCTGGAGGTAAGTATGGGGTGAGGGGGAGGTGGGTGCGCAGAGGGGATGGGTGCTGGTTAGAGAGGGGCCCATGCTAACTTAAGGGAACCGCTTTTTGTTTCTGGTACTAAAAAAAAACGCTGTTTTCTTTCTTCACAGGTGTATGAAAACAAATGTTGGGGACACTGGGGTGGGCTCCCAGTGTGCCCCATGACTTTGGGGATGTGATGTTGGCCACACTGGGGTGTGCTTCCAGTGTGGCTCACAATGGGGTGGGCAGGAACATGCCGACGCGGTCGGCTTCCGAGCCCTGGGAAGCACACAGGGGTGGGCTCCCAGTATGCCACACAGTCTTGGGGGCGTTATAAACATGCCAACAAGGGGATTGGGCACCCCCTAGTTGGCTTTCTAAGGATTGTGAGAGGTGGACAGCGACAGCCACCGCCATGTTTATTGAAATGTTTCGGCAGGCAAGGCATGCCCTGCAATGATTAGGCGCTACCTCATTGTGGCTGCGAAATTCTTTCAAGTTGGGGCATGCTTCTCAGCTGCTGTCATGGACAGCTTGCTCATTCATTGGTGCCACAGAGATCAGCCCAAAAAAGCTGTGGTGCCATTGGCCACAACACTGCTGCACCTCCACAACCTGCTACTCCAGCAAGCTGCCACAAAATGTTGCTTGTGCTGCGTGTGCAAGACAATATAAAAATGGCTAAAATATTGACACAAAATGAAAGCTAGGCACTGAGGTGATCAGTGAGCATGATTCTGTTCTTCAGATGTATCAATTACCTACAGCTGCATTCCTTTTCTGCTGTTTGCTGCTAAGCAATCTCACTTGCCATTGGATTCGATTTTGAGCTGGAAAAAAAAATGCATAATAAAAAGTAAATAGGGCTCTGGTGATGTCTCTTGGCTAAATAAAAGTATCTTACTGTAATTTTTAGGGTTTCAGAATCATATAGCTTGCTTCTCGGTTCTCAAGCCCTAAAACGTCATAAGGAGACCCTCTTGATTAGCCAATAGACATCTCTTGAGCCCCATGTATTTAATTTTTAAAGCAAGTTGGATATATTTTATGTATCCATCAGGTGTATTATATAGAGAATAATGAGTGGGTAGGGGGTTGTAACGAGAATTTTACACACAGCCTTTATTATATATAATTGCTGGAGAGTGTTTTTTTGCCATAGCAGTTGTATAAAATAATGGTACATCTATTGTGAGCTGTGGTCCAGTCGTGATGAAGAGCAGTCCGAGGAGGTGGGAAGTGGCTGGAAACTTTACTGTTTTTTGTCATTTTTTTTTAAATTTAAAGAGACATTTAGCCCCTGTCTGTGTGTCTTTCCACCCTCCCTCCAGTTGCTATTGCCTGTTTTGTGCTCTGCTCCCTCCCATTTCAGTAGTTGCCCTGCACATGTCTGGAAGCTATCAGCTCCCTTGCCACTCTCTGTTCCCGACCCGTGGCTCATGTTTCCATGTCCTCCCTTCCCTCGTACCTTCTGTGGCAAGCTATCCCACTGCCAGTCACATGTACAAATATATGGTGTTATATTCGGTTATATTTTGTGTGTGTGTACATGCCACAAGAATGCCAGTGTTAAGGAAAGGTCTCAGAGGACAGTGAGAGAGACTGGATTTCTTTTAAAATGTTTGACCGTCCTCTGACCTGAGAGGAACTGGCTTGCTTTCCAGGAAGCTGACAATTACTTGTCAAAGGCTTGGGGGTAGCTGATCAAAGGGTATTTCCCTGCTTAACTAACTGAGGAAAACAGAGGTAAATAAAATGTTCAGGAGATGGCCCTTTTCAACTCAAAGGCAGGATGCTTTGGTCCCAGGAAACTGTCATGATATATTGCCTTTGATGAGATGAAAGGAAAGGACAGAAATATCCATACTGGTGGGCTATTGTGAATTCTCTTACAGGTATCATAATTGTCAGGGAAGCATGACATCACAAGGTAGCCAGAAAATTGTGTTGTAGGGAAAGCGCAAGAGTGACATCTACTGGCCTAAAAGTTAGGACAGATCAGGGATTTTGAAACTATATAAAGAGCTTGAAAACCAGGGCGTCTCTCTCATTTTGCTGAGCATCTTCAAGGGACATTCTTCTCTTGACACACAAGAAGCAAGACCGCTATCAAAGGAAACTCAAACTTTCATTTACTTTTCCTGGACTTCTATCCATTACAAACTTAAGGTAGAACTTAGCTAACAGTTTTAAGGCATTTTATTTTTGTATGTACATGCCCACTTTTTATTTGTGTTAGTCTGTGACCAAATTGATCAAACCTTTTTGTTGTAATGTATGATAATTATTTAATTTTTTAGTAAAGACACTTGTTTTATTTAAGAAACCTGCCAGAGCAAGAGTTCTATATTGTGTGTGACTGTGGGATTTTTCAGTAATAATCTGTGACTAAACTGTTATTGCTAAGGGTGCCATCATAAGCTACCAAATTGAACAAAGGGTCTGAAAAAGGAAAGTCTGGATAAAGATAGGGGGAATACCAATGTTTCAAGGAAGGGTCTGTGGGGATTTGAACCAGCTTATTGCACACCTTTTGGGAGAAGGCAGAATCAGGGTTACAATGCAAACCTGAAGAGGTTGCCATGCCTGGATCTTCCCCCTTTGTGTAGCAACAAATAGGGATTCATATTTGGCTAAAAGACTCAAGACTAGTATTGTACCCTGATCCAGAGTAAAGAGGGGACCCTGGGACTTCATGGCAAGTGTTTAGTTGTGAATTCATTGAGCACTATAGAAGGACACGAAGGGGGTGTCCCCATTTCCACCTCCCTGTCACAGATTGCACTTAGGAGTGGGCACTGTGAGCTCAGTGGACCTGACCCTCACAAGTGAGTTCATGACACCTTCTTTTGTTTTTTTGCGGAGTGCAGTGCTGCTGAAGAATTGTTAAAGTTTTCTGCTGAAGGGTGAAGCGTCCCGCGGTAAGTTGTGGTGGCTGAGGAAACGGAGACCGGATATTGGCACATGTGTGGAGTGTGGGAAACCCAGCGCATGTTTGCCATTATAATCAGCTGATTATAACAGTAAAATTATAACCAGGTTTCCCTATGGGAGAAAGCACTCCTCAGTTATTTTAAATTAATAAATGTAAGCCGTCCCTTCTACCTGTGTCTAGGGGCCTGATGATAACTAGGAAAATGAGGCACAACTGCAGTAGACCATCCTGACAGACAAGAAACAGATGGCACATACCTTGTAATACTGGAACAAAGGGTTTTGCAGTGAATTCTCATTAGCTGACAGCAATCAAAGCAGCATCGGGAGGTATTTATTTGTTTATTGAAAGAATCGGAATTACAACCTTTGAGTCAAGGACTCCTTTGCAAAGACTCCACATCAAAAATGAAATAACATAACAGGGTACAAGAAAGACAAGAACAGAGCAATATTACAATGTTGAAAAGAGGCCAAGTAACAAAATTCAAGGGCAGAGAGATCTAGCCTGAATCAGACAGCAAGCAGTAAACAACAATAGTTACAGTATCAAAAGACAGTGATCAATAAACTACAGTCTGGTTACAATTTCTTTTTTTTTTTTAAATTCAGTTTGTTTTATTATCATATTTATTTCATACACATTGATGTACATGAGCTGGTGAGACCAAAAAATTCCATGACAATTGCCATCTACATTCTTTTATCCAGCAAGTATTACAGATTCATAGCCATATTACTAAACTCTATGACTCTATTTTAATTAAAAATATAAAACTAACTAGAGAAAAAAAAAAAGGAAAACCCTCCCTCACCACCCCTCCCCATCCCCACCCCCAAATCCATAGCAGCATTCACACGTAAAAAAAAAAAAATCTGATGGTATTATACCGTCAGGGTTATCTCCACGTAGGAAGATCAGAGCCCCACGACATCATTAGTGTTTCAAGTGGGCCCCACAGGGTATAATTTTTCCCAGCATCATTGTTCATTCTGGCTATATGTGACTCTACTTGCAATGCCAGTGTAATTTCTTTATACCATTCTCTCGTAGACGGAGTTGTGGAGTCAGTCCAGTGTCTCAGTATCACGGCTTTTGCAGCTGCTGATATCAAAGCCATATATCTTTTTTGTTGTCTGGTCATCCCATCTTCAAAATAGTTTAGCAGGCAAATTCTAGATGAGAAGAAAGCATCTAGATTTAATAATTGTGATACAGAGGTGCTAATTGCCTTCCAGAAGGGCCGGATTTTGGGACATTCCCATACTAAATGGTATAGGTCACATCCTGCCATCCCACATCTGGTGCAGTTAGTTTGAACCTCCTTACCCATCTTGTATAACTTCACGGGGGTATAGTACATATTATACATTACATTAAATTGTTGAAGCCTATATCTATCCTGCTTGATATTTCTATATGTATTTGACCAGATGTACTTCCACGTTCTATTGTCTTTTGGTATATTTAATTTATTTAGCCAATAATAACTAACTCCACTTGGAAGACTCTCATCCAGCAGCTGCAAGGCCTTGTAAACTCTAGAAACTGCATGCGGATTCATAGCTACTTGGACTAGATCTGTCAACTGCACTCCACTGTCGGCTCTCATCGCCTTTGCTCTACACAGATGAGCTCTTATTGACTCTGAAATTTGTTTAAACTTAAAGGGGTGCCCCTCTATTTCAGAGAATCTATTACAAGCCTGTACATAGCTGGGCCAGTAACTACTGCCTCATGGAGCCAAGTCACCAAGCTCAAGTCTGATAAAATCTTCCAGCACCGGGTTGAATTGGTACTTTTGAATCAGGAAATGTACATTCTGTGTTAATGTTTGCTCTTCGACACCCTTAACTAGTCTTTAGAAGTTTTGGGTTTGTTGTAACACTCTCACTGACCAGACTATGGGGTATCTTTTAGTGCTTTCGGAGTAATTTGACAGTAGTATATGCCAGATTACTTAATTTAACGTTATGTTTTCCAGCTAAATCTCTTTCAATATTTAACCAGAGCGGTGTGTAAGAGTGTAATGGAGAGGATGTATCAGGCCTAAACCAATATGCTAGCTTACTTATGTGTGATGCTAAGTAGTACTTATAGAAAGATGGCAGTGACAACCCCCCTCTCTCCCTGAAACCTGTAAGCTTTTGATATGACCTTCTGACAGCCTTCCCTTTCCACAGATATGTACTGACCACCTTCCTTAAATTGAGAAACCAAGCCTTAGGCAAGTAGCAGCCTAACATATTAATAGGGTAAATAACCCTCGGTAAGATATTCATTTTTATTGTTTCTGTTCTGGCCCAAAAAGATAGTGGAAGTAGATTCCATCTGCTTAAGTCTAACTCAATTATTTTGAGAAGGTTATTACAATTTTCCTTGATCATAGAGCCTACCTCTCATAACCTTAATCCCAAGGTAGGATAATTTTTAGTTTCCAGATCAGACCTAATTCCTTTGCTATATTGGGATAGCATCTATTATTTAATGGAAAGAGCTTTGTTTTGGAGGTATTAATTTTATAATTCGATACTTTTGAGAATTTAGCTATTTCCTCTAGTATTATTGGTATACCCACCTCCGGATCTTCTAAATGGATCAGTACATCATCCGCATATGCTGATAAGAGATATCGTCTGCTTCCTAGCTTGATACCTTTAACCTTCTGCAATACCTGAAGTCTACGAATCATTGGTTCCAGATATATATTGAACAGCAGCAGTGACAGTGGACATCCCTGTCTTGTACCACAATTTAAGGAGAAGGGAGGTGATAGAAGTCCATTGCACCAGACGCGAGCTTTGGGAGCACTATATAAAATATGAACCCACTTTAGAAAATCATTGGGTAGACCAATCCTTTCTAGTATTGCAAAGAGAAATCCTAAGACACTCGGTCAAATGTTTTTCAGCATCAAGTGCCAGTAGCTGGTTGAGTACTGCCTCCATGTGCTCTCTCAGCATTAAGTGGTGTAGTTTTCAGAGGTGATCACAGGGAACTCTTCCACTCATAAACCCTACTTGCTCGTCACTGATCATACTACTCATAAGGAGCCAACCTATTTGCTAGTATTTTAGCTAATATTTTAATATCAACATTCAGGAGCGATATCGGACGATAACTACCCAACAATAAAGGATCTCGATCGGGTTTAGGAATTAGAGTGATGAGTGCTTCCAGAAAAGACTCATTTGAGATATTTCCTGTAAACCAAAAGTTATATACTTTAGTTATGATTGGACAGATTACATCTATGTAAACTTTAAAGAAATTTGTGGTTAGCCCGTCTGGGCCAGGGGACTTGTCTCCCGCTAATTGCGAGACGGCGGTTCTAACCTCCTCCTCCTGTATTGGGGCTCCTATTTGCTCAACTCAGGTCCTGATATTTTGGGCAAGGTGTGGTATCTAAATACTTACGTATTTCTATTATAGTGGGTTTACTGATGACATCTATAGAGTAAATTTGTTGGAAGTAGCTTCTAAAGCGAGGCAATTTCCTTCGATCTTTAAGTATACTATTCTCACCTCTCTCTTAATTGCAGAAATGACTAGACTTGAATCAGCTTGCTTTAACCTAAGTCGAGCAATTTGCCTGCTCTTTCCCGGACTCTAAATATTTTATTTTAGTTCTACGTGTCTGAGCTCTGCTTTCTGCATCATTATTGCAGAATACTGAACTTGTAACTGATGTAATTTAGTCCATTCTGACTCGTCTGAAAGTGCCGAAATATTATTTTCGGCTGTTCTGAAACACTTATTAATCTCTCCCACGAGGTCTTGTTTTCCTGCCCTAGTTGTTGCAATACGTATACACTCACCTCTAATCGAACATTTTAGCGCTGCCCACACTATATCTATGTTTGAAACCGAATCAAGATTATTCTCTAGAAACTGAGTCATGAACTTTTTAATCTGGTCTTGCACATACGATATTTGTAACAATTGATTATTAAACCTCCATCTAAAGTCTCTGATCATTTCTTGTTTTGGCAACCACTTCACATAAACTGGGGAATGATCCGATATAACTCTTACTTCAATCCCTGCTTCCAAAATCGAGGGTAACATGTTCATGCTGATTAGGAAATAGTCCATCCTTGAACACGTTCTGTGTGCATTTGAGAAAAAGGTATATTGCTGCAGATCTCCATTTAGCAATCTCCATACGTCTACTAACCCTAGACTGTCCATCACATCCCGTAATGCCCGTTGTGCCGGGGAGAGACCAACCTTATGACTACCAGATCTGTTCAAATACGTTTGTGTTGTTATGTTCCAGTCCCCTTCTATCAGCATTACATGAGAGGTATATCCATTCAATATCTCAAGAATTCGCATAAAAATTATGGAGAGTCTATATTAGGACCATATACCGATCCTATAACCACCTTAACAGAATGCAATGTCCCACCAGGAAGATAAAGCGCCCTGCTCGTCCCAAATTTCTTTTCCAATTGAAACTGGACTCTTTTATGGATTATTATGGCTACCCCACCCTTATTTGTGGAAAAGCCAGCTCCATAGGTTTGTCCTACCACTGTTTGGCAAAAATACAACATTATCTCACGAGATGCTTCTTGAAGGCATGCTATCTCTGCCTTAAGTGTTGAAAGGTGTTTCAGTATTACCTGTCTCTTACATCTGTCTCTGGCCCTTTGATGTTCAGCTAATCAACTTTATTGTGTTCTCCATATTTTACTGATTGCATTATGACTGTCCATCTTCTTATAATTAACCCTCCTATATGAGGCCCCATGTGTATTCATCCTTCCTCCCTTTGGTTTGAGGTGTGAATGCTGCTAACCCCACTCCTTTCCGTATCCTTAGATGACCCCTCAACCCCAGTTCCAAGAACCGCTCTACCATCTCACCTACGCCTAGTGATGACTATCAACCCAGGTCTCTACCAGCTCCTCCAGCCCAGCTCGCATGAAAGGAGGTTATGAGTGAGGAAAAGAATTTCCCTATCTTATCTTGCTCCAAATTACAATTTCTTTCCCTCACTCAATTCTCCCCTTTAAAAGAGGCTCTACGTACATCTTACAAAATAACCCTGGTATTAACATTAAAGAACCAATCCAATTTTAACATCAATACTACATCACTATTCTAGGTTTTGCAGGGGAAAATTGATAACAAGTGACCACTGTCTCTGGATTCCATGCTGTCAATATTAAATAAACCTAATCTCCCCAATCACAAACTATATTAAGTCTCAAACGTTGACATTATACAGCATTTACACCATTTCATGTCTCTTGCTCCTGTAGTGCCCAATATATACTTCAGCTACATTCTCTCACTTATACAGTAAGCAAGAAAAAAAAAAAAAAAGAGAGGGAGGGGAAGGGGGGAAGGGGACGAAGGGGGGAGAATCAAGTTCCCTTCGAAAATTCTAGTTCATGGAGTCTCCAGCCATTATATCCAACCAAGAAGTCTCTAGTCCATAATCTTCCGGCATCTCTTCCTCAGTAACGAGTAGGTTGATAAGAGAACCATTACAGTATCTCGGTCCGATTCTGGTGTTTAAACTTCTGTAAAATCTTCACCTTAAAAAAGGCCATATTCTCTCTAAATCTAGATAGTCAAATAGCTCGAGCTAGGAATCGCTCCTTGAAGAGATCTATTGACATTCTCCTCTTAAGTAAAGTCCTCAATCCTCTCAGAGCAGCGTATTCCACAGTAGATTATCTCTCTGTTCAAGCATAATTTTACATATTTATACTGGCTATATCTCATCCAGGAGGGGAGACCCTCCATGAGTCTATAGTCACATCTGTCCCTTCTTTGATTTAGAGCTCTGCTCTTCCTCTAATCAGCTCTCCGGTTATTCCCTTTACTTTTATTTAAATAGATCAGGCATTCTATTTTCAGTTCCTCTCGAGCTTCCTCTGTAGATCCATAAGACTGCCACTAATTTTAAGTTTAACCTGAAGCAGCTGGGTATTTAACCCGAAATGGTATTCCTGCAGCTACCAACTTTGTTACAATAGGGTGCAGGCTCTGTCTTTTAAGGCGCACAGAATATGGAAGATCGTGGGTGATTCTGATTTTTTTCCCCTCCCATGTAACTTCCTGCATAGCTCTGACTTTATTCAGGATGTGTTGTTTATCCAAAAAGTTTAAAAGTTTGCATATCAAAGGGCATGGATGAGTTCCACTAGCAGGAGGTGGGCGAAGCGATCTGTGGGCCCTTTCAACAATGTAACTGCCATTTGGTGATTGACCTGCTATCTTCTCGAACAGTTTCTGCACAAACAAAATTGTTGCTGTTCCTTCTGCTTTCTTGGGCAGTCCCAGAATAACAAGGTTGTTCCTCCTACTTCTACCCTCCAAATCCTCCATCTTCTCTTCTATTTTCTTCATTCTATTGCTCGCTGTCACTTTTTCTAATTCGTGCCTGTCCATTCTGTTTTCCAAAGATCTTATTTTAACTTCATTGTCTCCCACTCTTCTGTCGATTCTTTCCAGTGGCGTCTTAAAGATCTGCATCTCTGTGTGAATTTCGTCTACTGAGGCTTGTAATGGTGCAAGATCTCTAAAACCTCTCCTCCGTCAGTCGACTGGCCCAGAGCTCGATTTATTTAGGCCCTGACGAGGCGCTGCGGCCTGCTCTTTCTCCGTGAAGGAGGCGGGCATTTCACGACTGTTTTTTAACGTACGCTTCCATCCCCGGTGACCAAACTGCTTCCGATCACTCCTCCAACTTTTCCCCAACCGATAATTAGCCAGATTAGTTTCCTGAAATAAAATTTAAAGATTTTAAATGCTGGGTGAAGACGGAGCTGGCTTGAGGTGCTGCTCTTCCTTGGTTGTCATCACGTGACCTCCTGGTTACAATTTCTGCAGGGTCAAGCAGTAAGGGCAGATCCCAGGTTGAAGGGGAAGTGGAGGAGAGTGGTGGGTGACTTGTGTTCGCATTGCAGATTGGGACTAGGCGCAGTCACAGCAGGAGTGGGAGAGAATTTCCGAGCGGAGTTGGGATTTAAATGGGCCTAGACGCTGCTCCAGCGAGACAGCAGGAGATAGTTCATTAAACCAGAGGGGGGCCCTGTGGAAAAAGAAGTGTTGGCCCAGGGAAGTCCTGCAACAGGGTACTAAGAAAGGGGCAGACAGAGCTTCGAGTTGTCCGGGGTTCGGTGGAGTGCTGCACAAGATGGCGAAGTCCGGGGGGGGGGGGCAGAGTGAGAGCTTTCTGGCAAGGAGACAGGTCTGGTATCTGAGCCATCCATTGAAGTTAAGCCAGTTGGTGTGATGGTGGAGCTCACAGGTATGGGTCCACTGGTTACATCCTGTGATATGTCTGCAGGTTTTATTTAGGGACACCTTAATACGGTGTAGGGCAGGGCAGTGGGATCAGCGGAGCCATAGACAACAATCCTATAGTCGATAAGTGAGAGCACCGAAGATGTCACAGCAAGGTTTAGGGCATTTGGGGGCAGGCAACCCCTATGCTTATACAAGAGCCCTATTCTAGCATTGACAGCGGAACAGAGAAGATTGATGTGTTCATGGAAAGTGAGAAAGGAGTCAAGGGTGATGCCTAGGTATTTAAAGGTGGGTACCAGGTCAAGTGAGGAACTCTTAGAGTTGAGGATGGTGAGTGGAACGTTTTTATGTTTGTTTTGTCTGTGGGTGAAGAGCATGGCCTTGGTCTTTCTGTAGTTCATGACAAGGTGGTGATCCAAGAACCAGGCTTCAGCCTCAATGAAGGAGCGCTGCAGGGAGGCTTGAAGAGAAAGGGGGTCAGGGTGACTGTCGAATATGACCACATCATTGGTGTAGAGAAGCAGCCAACCTGAGCAGGCCTTGGGGAGGGTGTTCAAGAACATGCTAAACAGAAGGGGGCCCAATATAGAGCCTTGGGGGACCCTAGAGTGAACCGGTTTACTGGGTGAGAGTGTGGTGTTTAGCTTGACCCTCTGGGTTCTATCGCTTAGATAGCGTTTATACCAGGTGGTGGCTTCCAGAAATAGCCCTAAGAAGGACAGGGGTTGTAGGAGAAGTGTGTGGCTGACAGATCCGAAAGCCTTGGTTAAATCAATATAGGTAGAGCCAACCAAGTGTCCTTGGTCAAGGGCTTTGTTGATGAAGGTGGTGTATTCAAGAAGGGCAGTGGTAGTATTGTGTCCCCTCCTGAAGCCATGTTGTTCAGGACAGAGCAGGTCATATTTGGTGAGATAGTCAGTGAGTTGGACTGATACTATTTTTTCTAAAGCCTTGGAGATGGGAGGAGAATTGAGATGGGGCGGTAGTTGCCAGTGTAGGTACAGTCCCCACCTTTAAGGATTGGGGTGATAACGGCCAATTTCCAGCGTGTTGAGAATTGTCCAAGGTAGAAAGACTGGTTGAGGATGTCCGTAAGGGGGGTGATTATAGCGTCTAGGGTGAGCAGGGCAAGTTTGAGGTCCAGTGAGTCACTACTAAAGTGCAATTTGCTCAGGGCTTTGGTAAGATAAGGTCTTGCCTCATGTGGTGAGAGTGTACGGAGCCTGAAGGTGGGGGTGGTTGTAGGATGAAGGGGATTGGGGCTGCTCAGGGACCGGGTTGAAAAAATTGAGGGGAAGGATACCACTGAGGTCAGAAAAGACAGAGTTAAGGATATCCGCAATTAGAAAGGGGTCTTGGGATAGGGAGCCATTCACCAGCAGTTGGGCTGGGGGGGGAGATGGTTTTTCCACTAAGATCTTATCTGTGTCATTCTTCACCATTCATCACTACTGGGTACTGCGCCAGAGCTAGGACCCCACGGGAGACTCCCCCCCCCATGGGCGGAGTTGACGCAGGGACGGCACCACCCTCAAGGCCGACATTCCATGTGGTGCTCGCGGGTTGGCAGTTATCTGTCGTCAACTCCGCCCTAGTCTCAGTTCTTCTTCTCCCGCCATCGAGTGTAGACCTCATGTGGAGACTTCAAGCAAGTGCGTAGTTGGTGTTTCACTGCCTAGTTTCACCAGTTAGTTCTTGGTTCTGTTTCGCCCTGCTCAACGTTGCTCCTGGTGCCAGTAAGACTGTTTCAATTATTTCAAAGTGGTGTTGAGTACTGTTTTATGTTGTTAAACCGTGCAGTTATGTCTTGTCCCGGGGGCAAGACGTCATCGAAGACGGGGCGGCCAGCAATGCGTTGGTGCTCCTGTGGCCACCTTTATCCTGTGATGGACCAGCATGACTGTTGCCTTTCCTGCCTTGGCCTGGCCCAAGACATGGACAACTGCGATGCTTGCTTCTCAATGGACTGTCGAGTTTGTGCATTTAAAGTTGGACGTGCACCGCCGACTTTCGGGGGGCAGGTTTGCAGTTGGCGGGCCAAGGTCAGGACTCTTGACCCTTCCTGCAGGTCCCCTCCCGGTCCTACATGGTCCGTGGAGGAGGGAGGCCTCTGCCTCTTCCAGCCTTGCTGCGGCGCGGGCTTCTTCCACGGTGCAGGAGGCCCAGTCTGCCCCTCTTGGGGGGTGGGTGGGAGGCACCACTCTGGCAGTCACCTCTTCGGAGGTGAAGGCTCCCCTGGTGTCGTGTCATAGAGCCTCTGAGCCCGGGCCTGCACCATCCTCTGCGTCATCTGGCGGTGCCGCCCTTGACTCTGGTGCCGTTCACGGCATCAGAGGCCTGGGCAGTGCTGTGGTCAGTGCTGGGCTGTTTCTCAGCATCACTTTTGCTCCTGGCACCATTCGAGGTGCCGGGGATGTCAGTGGTGCCATGGGAGGTGCCAATGCTGTTTCTGGGACTGTTTCTGGTCTCGGTGCCATGCAAGGTGACAGGACAGGGGTAGGCGCTGCTTCTGACTGCGGTGTCATTTGCAGCACCGAGGCAGGGGACAGCACTGTGGTCAGTGCCGCTTTTGACTCCAGTGCCATTCGCAGTGCTGGGGAAGGGGGCAGCGCGGCGGCCAGTACCACCTTCAACTCCGGTGTCATTCACAGCACCAGGGGGAGTGCAGCACTGTGCTCGATGTCATTTCTGACTCTGGCGCCACTCACAGTGCTGGAGAGGACTGCAGTGTCAGGCGTGGTGCCGTGCTTGGCTGCGGTGCCGGGGCTGAGGTGGTCCAGCTCACAGTCCAGGAACTGGTAGGGATCAGGGAGTCATCTGGCATCGGGCCTCTGTGTCCACCTCCTCAGAAGGGGACTCTGGCTCTGATCCAGATTGCCTTCCGGATTCTTCGGAATTCTCCGATCCCTCTGTGTCAAGCACATCGGCCCCCTTTCAGCCTTCCTCTGTAGGTCAGACGTTGCTGGCTGGTGCTGGGGTCAGTGGGACTGACCAGCCAACAGTGGTCCATGTGGCCACTGACGTGCAACCCGGGGCCACTGGCATGTCTACTTCTTCAGCTGGGGCACCCCCTTCCTTGGTGTGTTTGGACAGTTCAAGTTTGGGACAGCCTGGGGCACCCCAAGAAGGGGAGGATTCTGTAATCTGGATGGATTCTGCAGAGTCCACCATGGGTTGTCAGTTGCCTAGGCTAGTGACTGTGAGAAAGAGGGCTCTCTCGGGGTCTGAAGGGTTGAGGGGTCAGGGTTTGGCACAGCGCGTGTCCTCACTGGGACCCATCCGGGTTTTGGGAGGAGCCGTAGTGCGGACCCTCACCCTTCCCTGGAACACTCTTCAAGAGGGACCTCAACTTTGGAGGTTAGGGGCCATCCTTCTGGACTCACATGGTCCCAGTCACCTCATAGGGGGATTTCTTCCCATGAGCACAGCTCTGACCGTTCCGACCCAGTTGAACGGCTGTTAGCTGCTGGGACTTCTGGGTTTCCCTCCTTCCCTGTTGGGAGCTTCTTCTAGGCCCCCCTGCCCTGACAGAGGCTGTTATCCTGCTGTTAGGAGCTTGGCCTCCCTGCCTCTGCCTCCATCCCTGGCTATCCCAGGCATTCCTGGTCTTATGGGACCTCTTACCTGGGAACAGTTCAGAGGTTTGGCTGCACATTTCCCTACCTACCTTAGTGCCTTGGACCAGCAGGTTTTCCACCATGCTTCCATGCAGCCGAACCCTGAATATCCAAGCTCATCAGCCTCCTCATCCTTCTCCTCGGAGGGACTGGAATTATCTGTCCACATCTCCCCAGCATCTGATCTTTCTTCGTATCAGTGCTTCCTCGCGAGGATGCTGGACGAGCTCCATTTCACCCCGTCCCCTGTGAGCAATCCCGAGCATGTGACGTGCGCCTTCTTAGGCAAGTACAGTGCGGCCGACCTGATGGTTCCTACCTGGCCTGTCCCCTTCTAGGAGGCATCACATCGTCTTTGGCAGTGTCCCTTCTCCACTGTTCCAGCCCTGAGGGACTGGACACCCCCTCTGGGCCTCGCACCCTGCACTGTGACCGACCCCCAGACTCGGACTCTGCAGATTTCGATATCTGGGGGAGAAGAACCTTCTGTTCAGCATGGATCCTTCTTTCTATAGCTG
This sequence comes from Neoceratodus forsteri, assembly GCA_016271365.2. Classification (NCBI taxonomy): domain Eukaryota; kingdom Metazoa; phylum Chordata; order Ceratodontiformes; family Ceratodontidae; genus Neoceratodus; species Neoceratodus forsteri. The sequence continues at coordinate 386,608,293 of CM057450.1, forward strand.
CACATCAGGCCCACTATGCTTCCTATGACAGGTTATTGTGGTCCAGGCTAGGACAGCTCCTAGCCTCAATGCCTGATACGGAGAAAACCAGGCAAGCCATCACCCTCTGTGCTCAGGGCCTGGAGCTAGCAAGGCACCAAGCAAGGGCATCTTATATCACCAACGAGGTAGCTTCCAGAGTTATAGGGACAGTGATCTGCATTAGGTGGATGGCATGGCTTGGCTTATTCCAGTTGTCACCCCGGCCCGATGTAGGGTGATTTCCTCCACTTACCGGAGAGCCCACCTTTTGTCCCGCAGGGTGAGACGGTGGCTTTTGGGGCACTTTCCCTCTCCCACTGGGGGTTCCCTGTCTCACCTGAACCAGTCTCAGGCCTCCCCAGGCCTGCAAGGGTTCTCCTCTCTGGTGTCTCCACTACTGGAGGCTAAGGGACTTAGTCCCTTAGGGACGTATTGGACCCCCTTCGGGGGGCTCAGTACTCACCCAGTAGTGATGAATGGTGAAGACTGACACAAATAAGATATGAAAATTACGTACCTACTGTAATTATTAATCTTTCTGTGTATCTTCACCATTCATCACTAAATCCCAACCACATTCCCCCTGGGTCCTCAGTTTCCGGGCTCCCCATCCCCCTGTGTGTCTCCCTGTTGTTCCAAGTCCTCTCTCTCCTTTCCCTTGCGGTCAGGAGGCAGGGGACCCTGGAGAGACACACAGGGAGGAGTTTCTTCCTGTAAGGTTTTTTTGGGGGTGGGGGGGTCCTTCCTCTCTCTCTCTCTTGTTCACCTTTGGCTTCTGTCCACTCTCTTAATTCTGGAGTGCAGGTGTAGGGATTGAGGTGCCCCCCCCATTCTCAAACCTCTTGTTTTTTTCTTATTTTGGATGTCCCTTTGGACTAATCCCATCTTACCTTTTTAGGGGTTCTCCCCTTTTCTGGAGGGGGGGAGAGCGATGTGCCCTTGTCTACCTAGAACTTTTTCTCCCTAAAAGTTTTTGGCTCCTCTTGGGGCTACTGCTGCTTATTCTACTGCAGACTTCGCCTCCTTGGCAGCTTCTCTTTAAATAGACAAGACTGAGTGGTCCAGGCGATCCTTGTCTGCCATCAACTTGCTCAACTACTAGGAGTCTAGGTTTGACTTGCCAGGGGTGCAGTCCTCCCCCCCTTCTTTTCCTCTTCTTTCTCGTTTCCATCCCTACTTCCTCTTCCAGAGATTGGGGCTCCCCTTTCTCCCAATCCCCTAAATCTAGTCTGCTCCTTTCTGTTCTCTCTGTCGTTTATTTCTCCTTTTTGGTTTTTATATCCTTTCCTTTTATCTATCCCTTGGGCTCCCTTGCCCCACCCCTCCATCCCTTTTCTTACACTCTCTGGCGTCTCAGAACTGAGGCTAGGGCGGAGTCAATGACAGATAACTGCCAACCTGCGAGCACCACGTGGAACATTGGCCTCGAGGGTGGCGCCATCCCTGCATCGACTCCGCCCATAGGAAAAAAAAAGTCTTCCGCTGGGTCCTAGCTCCAGCACAGTACCCAGTAGTGATGAATGGTGAAGATACACAGAAAGATCAAGAATTATGGTAGATACGTCGTTTTCATTTCTTTAATGTTATTCCAGAACTTACACCCCGAGCCCCAGGTGGAGGAGAGTGACTCCTGGTAGTGGGCAGCTTTGGCTTTCCGAATTTCCCAAATACATTTGTTCCTGAGTTCCCTGTATAATTGCCAGTCGTGTGGTTTGCCTGGTTCATTAGCTTAGTGCCACTGTTGTCCCGCTGCTTCATGAGGTCAAGTAGGGTGTGGGAGAGCCAGGGGGTATCATCGTTTTTAATAAGTTGCTTGGTGACTGGGGCAGAGCGGTCGCAGGTTGAGTTAAACATAGAGATAAAGTGGTCAAGGGTGAAGTCTATGGTGGGTGCAGAGTTGATGGGGGACCAGTCACAACGCAGGGGGTACTGCTTAAGCTGGGGGAGGGAGCCTTTTTTAAGCGACGGTGAGAGGTAAATTTTGGTGGCCAGTTTTGAGATGTTTTTGAGGTCCATTTGCACAGAACTGGAGAGTGGTTGCTCAAAGCATCCGGGAGTACTGGAACCTCGGAAAGGCGAGTGGGCCTGTTTGTGAGGATGATGGTAATGTGAGTGGAGGTGCCTGTTTTATGATTGAGTCTTGTGAGGGACTGGACAACTTGTGTGAGGTCAAGGGCAGCAATGGAATCCTTGTAGGGGGCGGAAGAGGTGGTGAGCCAATTGACATTAAAGTCACCCAAGGCAATGATTTCACTGGAGGAGGGCAGCTGGGCAAGGCAGTTCAGTACCGAGTCAAATGCAAGGCTTTTGGTTCGGGGGGGATATATATACTGTAACTATGTGGACAGCTTTTCCCGAGGCATCAGGTTGCAGCCTGATGGTGAGGGCTTGGGCCCCATGGGATGGGGTGGGGGCATCAAGGACTAGAGAGGCTTGAAGAGGGTAACAGTAGTGTAAGGCACAACCCCCTTCCCTTTTGACCTGTCTGTCAATTCTGCAGATAGAGTATCCAGGTATATGGACGGCAGAGTCTGGTGTATCAGGGTCAAGCCAGGTCTCAGTTACTGCTAGTATATCAGGGGAGAGAAGTGCCATCCAGCCTTGTAGGACACCATGCTTTTTCTGGAGGCCACAAATATTGATGGTGGCTATGAGTAGACCACTGGATGGCCCATTGGGGGAACTGAGAGATGCGAGTGGGCCAGGGTTTGAGTGCACATTGCCAGATATTAAGAGGAGGAGGAGGATAGCATGGTGAAGGAGATCAAGTCTGAGCAATCTATTTGCGAGCTTAGGATTCTGGAGTCGAGAGTTGCGGGAGCTGGTGGATACCGGTATAGAGAGGGTGGATATGTGAGCGGCCACCCAGAGGGCTGGGGATGTAAGCGGGACCGGATTCCGGTGCTCCAGGCAATGGGAAATTATATGCATGGCAGGTTGGGCATAGTTGGCTGTCCCACACCTGAGGTGTAATGTCGGGTTCCTGCAGGGCTATCAGGCAAGTCATTTGATGGGGGGAAGGGATAGCTAACACAAGTACAAGCTGCACTCCAATGAATAGGGAGGAGGACATAGTGAGACACAGAGATGAGCTAAAGTGAAGTAACCATAAGAGGGTAGTGTGACCTTCAGGACACAGGGACTCAAGAACAGCAGTGTGCCTTCCTGAGTGATCCGTGTCAGATGAAGTAGTGGTTGGGTTGCTGCTTTGGATGTAAAGGATACAGGGTTCAAGGCTGGAGAGGGGAAGCAAGGGGAAAGAAGGAAGGAAGTAAGGGCCAGAGAGGCAATAACTGAACATGAGAAAGAGGGCAAATGATAAAAGTAAAGGGTGGGGGTAGGGAACAAGTTAGAAGGCATCTAGGGGTGTGAAGCACAGTACTGACCCCTGGTCTGTGATAACATGTTAAAAAGGAAATGAACACTTAGGAAATGACAGGATAAACTGAGAGTTGGCGGTGGGTGGTAAACACCCCTCCAGTGGCATCTCTGCAGGTAGGAGAGCGGTGATTACCTTTAGATCCTGCCCAGCCTTCCACTCCTGATGCTGGCTGTGTGTCTTGAACCCAGAAACTCTGCTGGGGAGGCAGTTCGTGTTAGCACTGGCAGTATAGTTCATAGCGGGAAGCTACACTCAATTAAAATAAACCAAATTAATTTATTTTAAAAGCAAAACAGCTCCCAGGAGCTGGAGGGCACAAGATGGAGATAGGCACGTAACAATGGCTAACCACCACAGCACTTTACTTTGGGCTGAAATGGCCATGTAGCTGGACTTCATGATGGAGTCGGTGGACTCAAACATTTGGGAAGCAGCAACAACCACAGGCTGCAGATACTTCCAGATCACCCACTTTGGCCTACCCTACATGGCAGCTCAAATCCCTGCACCGCTCGGAACAACTCCAACTTTCTTGGTGCATACACAAGGCTGCAGCTTCTCTTCACATTCCTCCTCTAATCCTGCAACTCAGGACATGGAGCCCGGTCCCTAGCATCCCGGAGCAGACTCAACATAGGCCGTGAAAGGGGATTACCAGGCACACTACTCTCTCCCCACAGGCTGTCTTATACCAGGCGACAGAATGCCACATGGTAAAGGGCCTGAGGGCTGCCACCACCTCCAGGCCTAGGGTTATCACCTGTCCTGATTTTCGCAGGACAGTCCTGATTTGGGCAGCTGTGTCCCGCGGAAAAACATGAAAAATACTACATGTCCTGACTTTTTATTTCAAATAATATTTTCTATCTTTCCACTAAATGTTGAAGAAAACTATAATACCTTAACTAAAATACATTAAAATGATTACAAACAATAGAAGCAACCAAGAAACTACAATACTTTGCCTTAATTCTGATTATATACAGAAAACCAGTCTGTTGCATTGGTCAAGGTTATGTACTGTCTTGCGAAAAATCATGTTTCAGTAAAAAATATCCCACTTTGGGCTTCTTAAAAGGTGGTAACCCTATCCAGGCCCCAAGCCACAGGCTGCCACCACTGGAGCATCCCCACCATTGCCTGTTGGCCTTCCAGACACAGAACCCAGGCCCCTACCCACGCCGGTGCCGCGGTGCACAAGGTGGGCCTCCTATATCTCCTTAGACTGCAGCTCCCAAAAATACAGACCCAGTCCCCCAAATGGTCACAAACCCTGCACACCTCCCAGTTCCCGAGTGGAACATCTCATTGCCAAGTCGCTGAGGCCCGAACTCCTGGACCGAGGGTGAACCCCTGGCCCACTGTAAGTGTGTGTGTGTCTACTGTTGGCCTCCACCATCACCAGACACAAACGGGGGGAAGGGCTTACATAAAGATAACTAGTAATGTCTTTGAGCTAACATTCAAGATATCAAGATATCCTGTTAGGTACCAAGATATCACCTATTAGATACATCACAGTTGACCTATTGACAGCTGATCAATAGCAACAGTGCATACTACATTACCTTATAACAATGCTACCTTGACAACCATTACATCACACATTCTTTAGAGGCATTCTGTTCAGAGAAACCAGAATAAAATAGTGAATGAAAAAGGAAACCACCAGTTTACAGCATTATTTTTGGAACTTTCAGGCCCTGCTGTATGCATCAATTATGAGTTGAGCACCTTAGCATCTCACATGCCACATGATCAGAAATATCTTCCTGCATTGTACAACTCAAGAAGATTTTTCTGATATCTTATATTAGCTCATCTCATATCCCCTATTTGTCTAACATGTCACCACTTTTACATATGAAAATACAAACATGCTAGCAGATAAAGACCTTACGGTCTATCTTGTCTGTTCAATTGTGCAGGTCTACTCTGTGTCTACAGTGGGACCTGCTCCCCTCCCAAAATCCCTCTTGACCAACTCACTTCTTCCCCCATCTCCCCAGCAACTTTCCCTTTCATTTTGTGCAATCATCTCTTGAAGCTGTCCACTGGTTTTTAGGCAGATCACCTCCTGTGGCAGCTCATTTCACTTGGCCACTACCACCTCTCTGTTAAAAAGTGCTCCTCATCTCCCTTCTAAACCTTCCCCCTAACAGCTTTAGGCTATGCCCCCATAGTGGACTTGTTCCCATTAAGACTGAAGAGGCCCTCTGTATTCACCCTATTAATAATACCTTTAAGGTATTTGAAGGTCTTGATCATATCCCCCCCTTCTGTCCTCAAGGGAGTACATTTTGAGCCTCTCCTCATAGGTGTTGCCCTTCTGGCCCTGGATCATCTTGGTCACCCTTCTCTGGACTACCACCAGCAAGGTGACATCCTTCTTAAGATATGGACACCAATATTGCAAAGTGTACTGTAGGTGCGGTCTTACCACTGACCTGTTCAGCAGTAGTATGATCTTACCCTTGACAGTCTTCACCACTTATTGCTGCTGTGTGTAAGCGGGCGCTGCTTACAAGCTTTTTTGGGGGATTATAGCGATGGCGCCGCCCATGTGGCCGTACACACTGTGTGGCGCCTGAGGGTTGGCCGTTACACCGCTGACTCCTCTTCCACCCCAGTTCTGTTTTCTCCCGCTGTCAAGATAGCACCTGCTCCGCGAGTGACCAGAATGTTTACTGTGTCAGAAGGCCTTCTTTATTTTCAGTGCTGTGTTTGACCTACCGTTGTCATTTTTTCCTCCATCTCGACAGACCGACCTGACATTTGCCTTCGTTTCCTGGGTCCCAACCACGGTATGGATAATTGCGAAACCTGCTTCTCCATGGACCACCGCATTCTTGAGATACATGCGTTTAAAGTTGGCAGGGCCCTGCCGACTTTCAGAAGGCATCATCGTTCTAGGATGCCATGGCAAGAACTCTTGACTCTGTCTCTGGGTCCTCTCCCAGGTCTGTATGGCTCAGTGAGGAGGAAACCTCCTCTTCTGATTCAAGCCTTGCCATAAAGGAGGTTTCTTCCATGGTGCAGGAGGAACGTCTCTTTTCCCTCTGGAGCCGAGTCAGGAACACCACCATGGCAGTCACCTCCTTGGAAGTGCAGGCTCCCCCCGTGTTGTGGCCCATGGCTGCTGGGCCTGGCACTGGCTGACCGTCAGTGCCACCTGCTGGCACTGTCTTGGATCCCAGTGCCAGTGAGTGGGGTGGTGCCCCGGGTGGTGTTATGTCACATGGTGGTGCCGCTGGGAGGGGGGCTCCCGGGGTCGCTAGTCTGGTGATGTGCATGGTCATCTCCTCTTCAGAAGGGGATGACTCACTGGCCGATCCAGATTGCTGTCCGGACTCCTCAGAGTTGGGGATTTTCCCCTGGACATGACATCAGGCGCTGGTGCTCATCCCTTGATGACTCCTGATGTTGTGGTCTCTGCAGGCCCCCACGTCAACAATGGTGTCATGGGCCCAGCGGCAGATAGTAGTGCTTGGGTTGCTGGGGTGATGGTCCTGACTTTGGGAGCCGGGGCAGCTGCCATTCCTGGTGCTGCCCTGGCTACTGCAGTTGAGATGGGACCTTCTCTTCTGCAGCCTCCTTCACAGGGCCGGCGGGACTGGTGAAATCCTCAGTACTGGACTCAAGGAAGAGGGTGTCCTCGGAGTCCGAGGGGTTGAGAGGCTGGGGTGAAGCATGGGGGCCCCTATTCCACTACTCTGCAGGATGAAGAGGAGTCAAGTGCCAAAACCTGCTTCTCCTCCTCTGAGACTACCGAGGTGCCCTTAGTGGGCAGCGCTGGGAATTGCCCTTCTGGAATCATGCAACCCTGGTCACACCACAGGGGAGACTCTCCCTCAGGGCTCGGCCAAGATTTGTTCTCAGATTTACAGTGTCTGCTGATTTGGTCGACCACCGGATCCCCCTGTGCAGGAGGGTCTACTGTGAGGTCTCAGAGCCCTGGCAGAGGCCGGGCACTTTCTGTCAGGTGCCCTTCCCCAACCCCTCTGCAGACACTACCTCCTCCTCTCCCTGGCCATATGGGTCTTATGGGGCCCTTGACCTAGGAGACGTTCAGAGCTACTGCGGCGGCCTTCCTTAGGTACGTCAGGGCTATGGACAAGCAGATCTTCCACCTGTCCCCACCACCGCAGGAGGACTCTGAACATGTGAGCTCCTCGACTTTCTCCTCTGAGGAATAGGAACATTCCGTCCACCTCTCCTCCGATGCTAATTTCACAGAATATCAGCAATTCCTTTTGAGGTTTGTTCAGGAGTTCCATATTTCCCATGTGGTAAGGCGCAGTACCAAGTAGGAGACACGCTCTTTCTTGAGCGAATTCAGTGCAAACAACCACTTTGTGGTCCCTTCTTGGCCTGTTCCTTTCTAGGAAGCATCAATCCGTACCTGGCAGTCACCAGCCGCCTCATCCCCAGCCCCAGCGGACAGCAGGAGGTGGTATTATGCACTCTAGGAGTCTCTTGTTTCTCTGCCTCACCCAACCTCGGGACTGACTGCTCTAGACACTCCTTCCAAGCTACATCATCTGGCACATGACCGACCCCTGGATCCGTACTCTGCTGAGTTCGACTGGTGGGGAAGAAGAGTTTTCTTTTCATCTCGTGTACTGCTTTGCATCACAGCACATCAGGCTCACCACGCTGCCTATAACAGATGGCTGTGGTCAATGCTGGCACAGGTGTTAGCATCATTGATTGATTCGAAGGAATGTAGGCAAGTCCTTTCTGCACAGGGTCTGGAGCTTGCAAGGCACCAGGAAAGGGCATCATATGACACCATTGAGGTGGCTTCCAGACTGGTATGGACCGTGATCTGCATTAGGTGGATGGCATGACTTCACCTATCAAGATTGTCACCTGTTGCCCAGCGTAGGGTGATTTCCTCTGCCTTCTGGGGGAACCGTCTTTTTTTCCCACAGGGTGAGGAGGAATTTGCAGGGGTGTCTTCTGTCCCCCTGGCCATGGTGGACACCTCATCAGCCTGAACTGCTTTAGACCATGTGTGGCCTAGTATGGCAAAGGTCAAGGCAGATGGAGTATGCTCCCTCAGGGCAGTGCCAGGTCCCCTTCGGGGGGGGGGGGTTGGTACTCACCCAGCAGTAATGGATGGTGAAGATTGACAAGGATTAGATATGTAAATTATGTACCTACCATAATTCTTGATCTTCCCTTGTACATTCACCATTCATTACTGATTCCCACCCATCTTCTCCTATTGAGCCTCAGCTTCTGGGTGTAGCCTGCTCGCCCTTCCCCTCTTCGAGGCCAATTGGGGCAGAGTTCCCCAGTACCTCAGGGCCCTCTGTTTCCTTCTCTAAAGTCACAGAGCGCCCATCCTAAGGAAGGCAGTGAGTACGGTCTTCGCCCTAGCTTTGGAGGGAACTCCCTGGGGTGCACTGTGTGGTTCCTTCTGTGACTTGGCACAGACCTGTCTGGTCTATCACCATCTCTTTTAAGGGTGGGAATTAGTCAGTATATCCTGTGGGAAGACCCATAGGGGACCCCCCCTTTTTTCCCTTTCTTGCTGTCCCCCCCATATTATAGGGATTGTTTCTGGACAGGGTCCTCCCCTGTTTGGGGGCTTTTCCCCCTTGGCTAAGCCCTCCAGTGGTAAGCTTGTGAGTGCCATGCTCCAGGACTTTCATCCCGAACACGGGTTTAGGGGCGGGGAGAGTCAGACTCCGCCATGCTTTATAGCCTCCAAGACCATCTCAAAGTCTCCTGTTCTGGACCTATGTCCAGTGGTCCCTAAAGCTTGACGGGATCCTTGCACTTGTGTCTTCATATCTCCCAGGTTTTTTGAGTCTAGGGATAAGCCAATAGTCTTCCAGCTGAGCATGGCAGAGTTCTCTCTCTCTCCTCTCCCCCATATCTTCTGTCTCTCTTTTCTTATTTGTTTCCCTCTTTCTCTCTCTTTCTCTCTCCTATGATGCCGCCCAAGGGCTGGGACCCTACTGCCAGCTAGCAAAGTCCTACTTTCCCTCTGTCCTCTGGCCGGCTTGTTCCTTTTTCAGTTTATATCCTTTCCTTTTTCCTATCCCTCAGCTCTCTTGCTTCATCTTAACATTTCTCTGTCCCCCTTTTTTCCTTCTCTGTGGCAGAACAGAACTGGGGTGGAGGAGGAGTCAGCGGCACCTAACGGCCAACCCTAGAGCGCCACGCAGTGCATCGGCCATGTGAGTGGTGATATCGGTGCAGACTCCTCTCCCCCCAAAAAAAACCCTCCCGGAGAGGTGCATGCCTCTGGCTTACACCCAGCAGTAATGAATAGTGAAGATACAAGAGAAGATCAAGAATTATGGTAGGTACATGATTTATATTTCTCACCCCAGGAATTCTCCATTATTCATAACTCTTGCAGTTATCCCTTTAAGTAGAGCTGCCCGGAGATAGAATGTATGCTAATGATGGAATCATCATTGGCTCATGGTAATTTTCAAATGCTGCCCTTTTCCACTGCCAGTGTTCTACTGCTTCAGATTTCATTCTCCACTTGACAAATACAGACACTTCAGAGTGCTCTCCTCATCAGTTCTTCCTGTTGTGTTGAACTCAAAGAACTTAAGTATCTTTTACATATTTTTTCATTTGCTGCCTTTATCTTTTGTTAATTTGTCAACCGCTAAGTTAGTTTTTTTGTATTATTTTCTTGTTTTTTTCCCGGTTCGGAATAACTGCGGGGGAACCGAGCCTTAGTCTCTATTTCTGAAGTTTTTTTAATCTGAATCTCCGGTTAGTTTGTTTAGTTTATATATATTATTTTAAAATTTGCCGATAAGTTGTAAAAAAAGCAACCAATCACCTCAGTTCGTTTGGTACCGGTTCTTGGTTCTTATCAGAACTTTCATCAGTTCCGGAATGGACTGCAAAAAAATACTTTAAAATTTAAAAATCTTATTTTGGTTTCTTTTTGTACCAGTTTATATTATGTCAGATAAACCAAAAAAGAGAACCGGTGAACCTGTCTTTAAAAATTGTACCCAGTGTGGGGAAGTCTTTGCCAAAGCTGACAAATACTCCTTGTGTATTGTCTGCCTTGGCCAGGATCATTTATCTGCAGAATGTGGCATCAGTAAAACCGTTCCATTTAAAACAGTGGAAAAATGTTTGGAGAGGTTGCAGAAGAAGTTGCAAAAGGGTTCCTCAGGCTCTGACCAGCCTACACCCTCAAAACAAGTGGGTGAAACCACAGATACTGTTCTTACAACCCCTGATAAGGGTGCACCAGGCAAAAGACCTGCAGAACCAGCTAACTCCCTGGTTCCTTTGACAACAATCTAAAAAGACAAAACACATTGAACCCCCTGCCAGTCGGCCTAAGGGAATTTCAACTGAGTCTGTGTTAATGCCTTCACCTGAGGAAATTGCTCAATCCCTGAAGGTCATTCAAGCTTTACAGGGGTTAGCACCGGTCCCTGTACCCCCTGTCCAGGGACAAACCTTATCTAAGCAAGCCACTCCTTCTGTACAGCCCTCAACCCAGGAATGCCTAGGGTCTGAGGACTGTGAGGAGAAGGAAGAAGGTATTGAACCAGAAGTCTCCACTGAACAAGAGTTTGGTTCCCCTCCTAGAACAACTGAGGATTTTTCTTCACATTTTTCTTTTGTTAGAAAAATGGTTGATGCTTTGGACCTCACTACCAGTGAAACAGCAGAAGATGATGAAGAGGCTGAGTATCTCGAAATGATGGGGCTCACACCTACAAAAAAGCTGTTGCTCCCCAACTATAAGTTCTTCAAAAAGGATGCTTTGAAATTTCTGCAAACTCCTCATTCCATCTCCCCTGTAGATAAAATTTTGGAGAAAAAATATCAACTTGACAGGGAGGGTGCTGAATTTCTACTCGCCTATCCTGATTATCAGTGAGTGGTACAAACAGCAGCTTGTGACAGAGCAAAAGTGCCTTTAGCTTCCCACCCTCCAGAGAAAGATTCTAGAAAAATGAATAGCATAGCTAAAAAGGGTATCTGTCTGCCTCCCTGGTAATTAGGCCAGCTATCAAGCATATGCAGCACAGTACCGGAAGTCACTGTGGCAGTCTATTCTGTATTTGTCCAAGAAAGCACAGTCTAGTCTCACAGAGGATTTGACTGAGACTGCCAGGTGTTGGTTGGAGGCTGCTAAGTACCAATTCCAGATGGCAACGCAAATTACACTGTTGTCAGATGGATGGCAAATTCTGTATGTTTGAGGAGGTTTGCTTGGCTCAGGGCCAGAAACCTAACTCAAGACACTCAAAATAAAGCTATGAATTTCCCCATAGAAAATAATTCAATCTTTGGAGACAAGACAGAGGCCTGTATGAAAAAGGTGGATGAATACAAGACCACCTATAAGAGCAACTCAGCTAAAGAAAGGCAGTCTCTTTCCACAAGGCCTTATGGAAGGGGAGGCAGGGGCAGATCTCCCTATAGCAGGTCTTTTTACCAGGCTCTGGCTGTGCCACAGTACCAGCAGTACCCATAGCAAACAGGGTACTTCAGGGGCAGGGGAAGAAGGGGATTCAGACAGGGTTCCCAGACTGGCCAGGCTCAGCCTCAAACAAAACAGACTTCCTGACTCCATTGTTAAGGCCACCTCCCCACTACCAGTAAGGGGAAGACTGGCTCATTACTGTCAGGCTAAGAAAAACATCACCACAGACAAGTGGTTCCTGGAAGTAGTGAGTCAGGGTTTGTCCCTAAGCTTCAGATCATTCCCAAACCTAAGATCCAGAGTGTTCAAGCCAGCTTCCACAATAGAAAGGAAGCTACTGGAAAAGGAGGTTAAAAACTTGCTGCTGTCAAAAGCATTGGAGCATGTTCCTCCACAACAAAAGGGAAAAGGTTTTTACTCAAGATATTTTCTGACCACAAAGAAAAATGGGGAGTGGCAGCCTATTCTAGACCTCAGATTGTTAAACATCTGACAAAGTTAAAGTTCAGAATTTTAACATTGGTAATGATTCTGCCAATGCTCCAGAAAAGAGATTGGTTGGCATCCCTGGACCTAAAAGATGTCTATTTCCACATCCCCATAAGGGAGTCTCACAGAAAATATCTCAGATTAGACTCCCTTCAGGTCAGTACCAGTTCTCAACACTGAGAATCGGCCTGACTTTGGCTCCAAGGGTGTTCACAACGTGTTTGCCACTAGTGGTAGCACACCTGCGAAGGCTGGGTATCACAGTATTCCCATATTTAGATGACTGCCTGGAGGTAGCAAACTCACCACAACAAGTAAAAGAAAATGTTCAGCTCACACAGGGCCTCTTGGAGTCTTTACGGTTTCTAATAAACCTCAAAAAAAATCTGTCCCCTACCTGCACAGGTGCTGCAATTCATAGGATCAGAGTTGAATACCATGGAGGGCAAGGCCTGTCTTCCCTCAGACAGGGTAAGAAGTATTGTTCAGTTGGCAAGTTCCTTCAGTCTGAACATACCAAAATCTGCAAGGCAGTTTCTTCAGTTGCTGGGCCACATGGCTGCAGCCACAGGCACAGTCTCAGGGTCCAGATTCCAGATGAGAGACATTTAGTTCCACCTCAGGGCTCACTGGTGTCAAAGAAGGGACCCACTCTCAAAGTTGATTCCAGTAACAAAAACACTACTCCAGGCCCTCCAATGGTGGAAAGAGGAAGCCAGCCTAATGGAAGGGGTTCCCTTCCAGCAAGAGCCCCCATCGGTGATTCTCAAAACAAATGCATCACCACTAAGGTGAGGGGCTCATCTAGGGGATCACATCACCCACAGTTTATGGTCAAGTGCAGAGTCACTTCAGCACATTAACCTACTGGAGCTCAGAACAGTGTTGTTGGCACTGAAGGCCTTTACACCAGTTCTGCAGGGAAAGGTGGCACAGATCAGAACAGAAAATACCACTACAATGTATTACATAAACAAGCAGGGAGGTACAAGGTCAAACCCTCTCTGCACAGAGGCTATGAAGATATGAAGCCTGGCTTACTCACTAGGAGTCTCCCTTCAGGCCATTCATCTGCTAGGAAAGGACACTACCTTAGCAGATGCTCTGAGTCTGATCAACCAGGCCCATCACAAATGGTCCCTGAACAGACAGGTGGTGGAAGTGATTTTCAGAAGGTAGGGAACCCAAGAGATAGATCTTTTTACATCCCACGAGAACCATCACCTGCCAAAGTACTGTTGCAGGCCACCAGCCCAGGGGACAGTTCCCATGGATGTTCTGGCCTCAGATTGTTCAGACATGCACCTGTATGCCTTCCCTCCATTTACATTGGTGCTCAGAGCTTTGATAAAGCCCAGATCCCAACCAGCATCAATGATCTTGATAGCATCAGATTGGCCCAGGCTGCCATGGTACTCCCTGCTGCTCTCCATGTCTGTAGCTAAACCCATACACCTTCCCTGGAGAGACAACCTTTTAACCTCCAATCAGGGGAGGATTCTGTATCTGAACTTCATATCCCTCAGACTTGAGGCATGGCTCTTGAGTACTTAGAGTATGCAGGCTTGCATCTCAGACAGAGTTTTGGATGTCTTAAAGGGTTACAGAAAGCCATCCACTAAGAAAATATATGCTTCAAAATGGAAAAGGTTCTCCATTTGGTATGACAACAATGATGTGGTATCAACAAAGGTAGGGATCCCAGCACTGTTGGACTATCTTATTCATTTACATTCCTTGGACTTGCAGCCCACTACCCTAAAGGTCCACCTACCGTCAGTGTCTGCCTATATGTCAGCTGGAAAGGGTGCCTTTTGGCATCAAATCCTATATTCAAGAGATTTTTCAAAGGTTTGGCCCATTTGCACCCCCCCATAGGAAACAGGTGCCAACTTGGGATCTGAATGGCTGTATAGCCAAGCTCATGGGTCCTTCTTTTGAGTCTATGGCATCAGCTCATTTGAGATATTTCACATGGAAAACAGTTTTCCTAGTGGCAATAACTTCTGCAAGAAGGATCAGTGAACTTCAAACTCTGTGCATTGATCAGGACTATATTTCATTCCACAGAGATAAGGTGGTCCTGTGAACAAGTACCAAGTTTCTTCCCAAGGTGGTTTCTGATTTCTGTCTAAACCAGTCTATTACTCTTTCAGTCTTTTTCACTGAACGTTCTAGTTCAGGTGAGTGCAGAATCCATAATTTGGATGTCAAACAAGCACTTACAGTAGCTACTACATAACAGCTACTAAGGACCACAGACAGGACAGAAGTCAGCTATTCCTGACTTTTGGGGTGTGGGAAAAGAAAATCCTGTATCTGAAAGGTCAATTTCTCGCCGGATAGTTCAGTGCATTCAGTTTTGCTATTCCAAAGCTGGAAAAGAGCATCCGGCAGGGCTGAGGGCTCATTCTACAAGAGGCACAGCTGTTACCATTGCAGCTACCAGGGACGTCCCATTAGTGGAGATCTGTAAAGCAGCTACCTGGAGAACAGTACACACCTTTACAAAGCATTGCAGCCTGGACACACAGTCCAGAAGTGATGCCAAGTTTGGCACAGCAGTCCTGCAGAGTCTATTTCCCAAGTAGTTCTGTGCCCACATCCAAAGGTACTGCTTTGTAGTCTACAAGAGTTATACATATTGGAGAATTCCTGGAGTGAGAAGAAAAAAATACTTACCATAGTTATGTTGTTTCTTCCAGGGTATTCTTCAATATTCAGAACTCACCCACCCTACCTCCCCTTCTAGAACTTTTAGCCTCTGCAATCCAAACTGAGTAAGCATGTATGAGGGTGCCACATACTGGCATGTCTGTTTTTTGATCCCTTTTGGGCATTGGTTTCCTCATCTTCAGGTGAATCTGACATTATGAGAGGTGTATTTCTCTAACCCATTTGAAGAATTTGGTTAGTTTGATTTATTGTTATTATTAATATTAGTATTATTACTATTACTATAAGATAGCTATAGTTGCTGGTAGGTCCTGTCCTTGCAGGCTCGGCAAGAAATCTGAAGCAGTAGAACACTGGCAGTTGATAAGGGCAGCATTTGAAAATTATCATGCGCCAATGATGATTCCATCATTAGCATACATTCTATCTCTGGCCAGCTCTATTTAAAGGGATAACTGCAAGAGTTCTGAATATTGGAGAATATCCTGGAAGAAACAAGATTATTATGATAAGTATTTTTTTCATCTCCGCCTTCCTGATGGAATCCTCCTGGCTATGCAGCCCAGCATTCAATTTGCTTTTGCCATTGCTCCACTGCAGTGTGCCAAGTGCTTCAGGTCACTCTTGATGATAATCCCCAGATCCTTTTCTTCATCAGACTTGGTGACCTGCACACTGCACAGTCAGTATTTGCCTCTGGGTTCCTTGGCCCTAAGTTCATAACTTTGCATTTTTTAGAATCGACCCCTAGTTGCTAAATGCCAGACAACTTCTCTAACCTAGCCAGGTCATCCTTCAGTTCCTGTCTCCCCTCCTCCATGTTCACCCTCCCACAGAGCTTCATATTGTCCATGAACAGGCAGATTTTATCCTTGATCCCATCTGCTATGTCACTGATAAAGATATTAAACAACATCATACTGAGAACCAAACCCTGTGGAACCCCAGTAGTCACCGGCCTAGCTTCCAAGAACCCCTCCCCCCAATCACCACCCTTTTAGCTTATGTCCTTTATCCAGTTTTTGACCCATCTAACTAGCTTGGCCACCACCCCCAGATCCTCCCACTTCCTGACCAATCTCCTGTGACATACAGAAGCCTTGCTGAAGTCCAGATATAGGATATCAACTGCTTGGCCCCTGTCCACAGTCTTGGTCACCCAGTCAAAACGTGAGTCAAATTAGTGTGGCAGGCAGGTCCTCCATGACATAAACCCATGCTGCCTCTCATCTTGCAGCCCATTTTTCTTGAGAAAGCCAACCAGTCTCTCCTTCAGGATAGTCTTCATTTGTTTCCCTATTATTGATGTCACACTGACTTGCCTGTAATTCCCTGGTTCATCCCTTGGATGCTTTTAAGGAGAGGCACCACATGTGCAGTTCTCTTGTCCTGGGGCACACTCCTGGGCTCCAGAGATGTGTTAAACAGGTCTGCCAGGGGGAAGGGAGGCTAGCCAGCACCTCCACCAGTTCCCTTAGGACCCTCAGATGCACTCCATCTGGCCCCGGAGATTTGTCCACCTTCAGGGCTTATAAGTCCTTTTGCACCCTGTCCACTTCTAATTACACTGTCAGTGACTCCCCACTTCTCTGCTCCCACCCCCCTGCTCCCCTGTGGCACTGGTCTGTCCTCTCTAGTGAGAACAGAGCAGAAATGCTTGAGAAGCACCTCCACTTTCTGCCCAGCTCCCCTCCTTTTTTAACCTGACAATTTTATCTTTAATATTCCTCTTCTCCCTTATAAAATTTAAGGCCTTCTCATCCTATTTTACTCCCTGTACTTCCCTAGTAGCCTTTGCCTCTCTAACCGCTCTGCTCATCACCCTTGGTTTATCATTACAGACCTTCCTTTTGGGGCCTGTCAATAACTTTTGCTTAGGGTGTGTGTGTGTGTGTGTGTGTGTGTGTGTGTGTGTATGTTTGTGGATGTACAGTAATGTCTTTCAAACCTTGTTACTGCCCAGTACCATTGGTATTTTGAGTACATCAGATTCCATAGTGGCATATACATTCTAGGTTTGGCATACTGGGTTTGTTCAAAATAGATATTCAGAAATGGACCCCAGAATCATTTCTAGCATATTATCTGGCTGACCAAGAATGATCACAAATATTTTTCAGACATTATCCCAGTGCAGATTTCATTTCTGTGCTGTTTATACAAACAAGTGAAAGATAAAAATCATAATTTTTCCCTTGC
Source organism: Neoceratodus forsteri (assembly GCA_016271365.2). Classification (NCBI taxonomy): domain Eukaryota; kingdom Metazoa; phylum Chordata; order Ceratodontiformes; family Ceratodontidae; genus Neoceratodus; species Neoceratodus forsteri. The sequence goes on from CM057450.1 coordinate 386,625,491, forward strand.
TGTTGCCCAGCCACGAGATGGATTACTCTCAGTGGAATCAGAGTAAAATGAGAAATAATCAAGGAAAACTAAACATTTCCTGGCTTGTTTTAACACTTCATGAGTGAGCAGTCTTGAGAGTTGAACTGCTATTTTGAGTGATTGCTTAGCCTAACTGCTCCTTTAATGCCTTTAGGGATTTTCTTGTCCACTTTCAGGGAAGGGAAGTGTTACTCGACTTCCAGGGAATTAATTCAGTAAACACTGGTGTTTTGGAGGCAGAAGGGGTGTCACTGGACAAACAGCGAGTTAATTCAGTACACAAAGGGGTTCAAGGCTGGAGGGCGTACCACTGAACTACCAGGGTAAGATATACATTTACCAGTAGGGATTAGGGTGGGAGGGGTGACCACAAGACTACCAGAGAGAATTTATGCATTTCAACGAAGCTAAGGCAGGAGGTGGGAACACTACACTATCAGGATGAATTTATGTACTTCAGTGGGGATCAGGGTGGGAGAGGGTACCGCTAGGCTAGCAGAGAAAGGCAGATATTTAACAATGGGGATCTGGGCGGGGGTGGGTACCACTAAACTACCAGGGAAATATGTGCATTAACAATGGGGATAAGTAAGGAGGGGATACCTCTGGACGACCAGGGACTTTTCACAATGTTCTACAGAGATCAGGTATAAGGGAGAGGGTAATCTTTAACTGCCTGGTACTAGTGCTGCCAGAAAGGGGTGACTTTGCATATTGAGAAGAACAGGATTTTGGATTCGGTAAATAATAGTGCTTCATTAACATTTCAGTGCTTCAAAAATAGATATTTTAAGTAGATGGGGCCGTGGTGGACGACATAAAGGGGTGGCAGGGGCTACAGGAGGACCTGACCAAACTGGAGGAGTGGTCGGAAAAGTGGCAATTGAGCTTTAATGTGAAGAAGTGCAAGGTTTTCACTTTGGAGCAAGGAACCCAGGGAGGAGCTACCAGTTGGGAGGGGTTCAGATAGAGGTCACAGAGGAGGAGGAAAAGGACCTAGGGGTGATCATAATGGGTAACATGAACAACTCAGCTCAGTACAGGAAGGTGGCAGCTTAGGCCAGCAAGATGCTGGGGTGTATTGTGAGAGTAATCTCATCCAGAAATAGGGATGTAATCCTGCCGCTGTATAGGTCACTAGTCAGGCCACATTTGGAGAACTGCATGCAGTTCTGGTGTCCCTTTCTGAAGAAGGATATCAGATTGCTGGAGGGGGTGCAGTGTAGGGCAACTAAGATGATCCAGGGGCTGGAAGGCAAAACCTATGAGGACAGGCTGACTGAGCTGAACATGTACACCCTGGAGGAGAGAAGGGATCGGGGGTATATTATTGGGACCTTGAAATATTTGAAGGGGATTAACAAAATGGGCACAGAAGGGATATTTAAGCTGAGGAGAGGAAGGGGCACCAGAGGGCATGGACACAGATTGGAGGGTGAAAGATATCGGAGAGAGATGAGGAGGCATTTTTTCACAGAGAGGGAGGTGGAGAAATGGAACACTCTACCCGTGGAGGTGGTATCCTGCAGCACAGTGGGCAGCTTTAAAAGGGCATGGGACAGGGCGCAAGGGGGGTAAATATGAGGGGATAGAGATGGGTGGGGCAGCTGCACTATAAGGGTGCTAGCTGCGCATTTGAGCAGACTAACTTGATAGACCGTAAGGCCTGTTTCTGCTGATAGACTCATATGTTAGTAAAAAATCCTTTGGATATACAAATACATGAACATGCCAGCTGATAAATGTCTTGTTACAGTCTGCCTAGTCTGCTCAGTTGTGCAGATTCCTGTGTATTTACAAAGGGAGGAGCCCCCCCTTCCCATTTCCCTTTTGACCTCCCTCAACTTCCTCCTCTCCCTGCAACTCGCTCCACTTCTTCCCATAACTTGTCTTCTCACTCTGCCCCAACCCTACTTTTTTTTTCCCCCCAATTGTTTAACCAGGTGAGACACACTAAGTTGAAAACTTGAAGCTGTCCACCATTTGTAGGGAGAACACCTCCTCTGGCAGCTCATGTCACTTGGCCACTATCACACTCTCAGTTAAAAAGTGCTCCTCATATCCCTGTTAAACCTTCCCCCCGTCAGCTTTAGGTTGTGCCTCCTAGTAATCGTGTTCCCACTGAGGATGAGGAGGCCTTAAGGTACTTAAAGGTCTCAATCATGGCTCCCCTCTCCTGTCTTTCCTCAAGTGAGTACATGTTGTGCTCCCTGAGCCTCTCATCATAGGTGTTGCCCTGCTGGCCACAGACCATCTTGGTTGCCCTTCTCTGGACTGTCTCCAGCTAGTTGATATCCTTCTTAAGATATGGGCACCAAAACTGCATACTGTACTCCAGGTATGGTCTTACTAACAGTGACCTGTGTAGCAGCAGAATGACCTCTACCTTCCTGGTGGTAATTCCCCTGGCTGGGCATCCCAGCATCTGATTTGCTTTGGCTGCTCTCTCTTGCGCTGTGCAGAGTGTTTCATGTTACTTGTGATTATTGCTTCCAGGTCCTTTTCTTTCTTTGACTTTGTTACCTGCTCTCCACCCAACCAGTATATGATCCCCAGTTTTTTGGCCCCAAGTGCTTAACTTTGCACTTTTTAGCATTGAACCCCAGCTGCCAAATGCCAGACCAATTTTCTAGCCTCGCCAGAACCTCCTTGAGTTTGTGTCTTCCCTCCTCAATGTCCACTCTCCCACAGAGCTTGGTGTCATCCACAAACAGGCAAATTATACCCTTGATCCCATCTATGATGTCACTTATGAAGATATTAACAGTGGACTGAGCACTGACCCCTGTTGGACCCCATTTGTCACAGGCCTCGCTTTCGAGAATTCTCCCCCTACTACCACCCGTTGGCTTCTATCCTGCCTCTGGCTTCTGACCCATCCTGCGGGCTCAGCACCCATAACAAGATCCTCCATTTTCCTGGCCAGTCTCCTGTGATGCACTGAGTTGAAGGCCTTGCTAATGTCTTGGTACAGGACATCTACTGCCCAGCCCTTGTACAGTGTCCTAGTGGTGCAATCAAAGAGTTCAGTTAGGTTAGTGCGGCAGGACCTCCCCAACACAGATTCGTACTGCCTGCTATCCTGGATCCTGTTTTCTTCCAGAAAGCCTATCAGTCTCTCTTTCAGGATGGTCTCCATCAGTTTACCCACTGTCGAGGTCAGGCAGACTGGCCTGTAGTCTCCTGGTTCGTCCCTTGGCCCACCTGTATGGAGAGGTACCATGTCATTGTTCTCCAGTCCAGGGGCACATTTCCGGACTCCAGAGAGGTGTTATACAGCTTTGCTAGGGGACTGCCAGAACCTCTGCCAGTTCTTTAAGGACCCCTGGATGCATGCCATCTGGCTCTGGTGATTTGTCCACCTTTAGGACCTTTAGGCCCTTGAGTACCCTGTCAGCTTGAATTATGTCATCAGTGACTTCCCACTTCCTTGTGGTACTGGTCCATCCTTATTCCTAGTGAAGACTGAACAGAAGTACCCTTAAAGCCCTTTCAAACAACTTGAAGTCTTGCTGTATTCTGACAAGTGCAGTTAGCCCCAGCCTTTAAACTGCCCCGGAGAACAAAGGGTTAATCTTTCTATGCAGAGCATAGAATGCTGAGCTCGAGCTTGGTTGATGTCTCTCTCTGTTTCCCTTTGAAAGCTAACCATCAGATTCTTTACTCTGCCTCACTGAACAGTCGCTCTGGAGATTTCTCCTGCAGCTTGGTTCGAAAGTCGGTTGAAGTGTTGTTTTTTTCGTCGCTTTCTAACCGAAAAACTTTCCCGCATAGTCGGTTCAGTCTCTGTCTGTGGTACCGTGAGTACTAGATATTTTTTGTACTGTGTTTTCTGTTTGGACCGTGTAAAAAGTGTGGATCGGTTTGGCTGAACCGATCATTTTTCCTTAATTCTTGTGTTAACTTTAGTGTGTGGTTACTGGTCCTTATCGGTTCTAAAAAAAAAAAACATGTTTTCAAACGTTTTTTTCCAAGACCTGTGACACAGTTAGGAACTGATAAGGGAGTCTTGCCTGGCAGTTGACAAAAAAAGGGTAAGTTTGGTTAGGTTGGCCATATCTGAGAAACCCAAGAAAAAAACCGGGCCCACTGGGTTTCAACACTGCAGTGAGTGTGGGGAGGTCTTTGCTAAGGCCGATCCCCACCACACCACCTGTGTTTATTGTCTGGGGTTTGAATACCTCGATTCAGACTGCCAAATTTGCAAATATTTTCCCAAATCTACCCTTGAAAAGAGATTAGGTAGACTGAGGGAAGAGGAGGCTGAGAAGTCCGCTGACCTGGATGGCCAGCCCAGTTCGGTTCCAACCAAACCAGGAGGAGTGCCCTCTGACCAGGGCGATACTTCTTCGGGCAAAAATTCCGAGGGGTTGGTTCCAACTAAAAGAAAGCACAACGAAAAATCGTCCAGTTTGAATCCAGAAGTCCATGTTCCGACTGCCGAAGAAATAGCCGGAGCGATTTGGATTGTGGAATCGCTTCGCCCGGTTCCGATTGATCCAGCACCTTTTGGCAGGGGCTCGGTTTGGTCTGTTCCCCTGGTTCATGACTATACTCTGGAAGAATTTTATGAACTGGAGTTTGAGGAGGAAGGGGAGTTTGAAGATGGTGATGGTGAAAGTCTAGATGTGCCTGTGAAACCGGACATGTCCCTAGACAAACTTTCAGGTGTATCCCCTCCTAGGCTTTCTGAGTCCTCTTCCCACTTTATGTTCTTCAGAAAGGTGGCTGAGACCCTCCAGCTTCCTATGGAAGAGGCAATGGAGGATCAGGAGGAGCCTGATTTTGTAGAAATGATGGACATCCCAGAGTCCAGAAGACTGACTGTTCCCCTCCACAAATCTTTTGGGAAACCGACACAAAAAAATCTGAAGTCTCCCAATTCTGTACCTCCTGGGGATAGAAAAATGGACAAGAGGTATACACTCTCAGGTTCAGAAACTGAGTTTTTATATCAGCAGTGCAGCCATGTTGGGGTTGTGCAGGCTGCTGTCTGTGATAAGGCAAGCATTCCCTTGGCTTCACACTTCCCAGACAAAGACTCTAGGAAGATTGATGCCATGGCAAAAAAGCTATACATGGCATCTTCCTTGGGACTCAGACAGGCAAATTATATGGCCTATACAGCTAGGTACCAGAAGTCCAGGTGGAACACTGTACTGGCACTGGCTAAACAGGCCTCCCAGCTAGTCAAGGAGCTGGAGGCGGTGGCTGCAGATGGGATTGAGGCATCTAAATTTCAGTTTCATGCTGCTGTGGACTCTAATGATGTGTCATCAAGAGTCATGGCTGCATCTGTGGCTCTTCAGAGGACGGCTTAGCTCAGATGTGCTAGCCTCTTGCAGGATACTCAGGCTAAGGCCATGGATTTTCCTGTAGTGGGTAATTCTTTGTTTGGGGAGCAGACAGAGAATTACATGAAGAAAATGGATGAGTACAGGACCACCTGCAGGAGCGCTCAGGCCAAGGAGAGGCAGGCAGCTGCTCAAAGGCAGCAGTCTAGGGGCAGGGTCAGACCCTTTCATAAGCCTTTTACCAAGCACAGGCCTCTCCTTACTTTTCACAGAGGGGATTCTTCAGAGGGAGAGGCAGAAGGGGGATGAGCAGGGCTACATCCACTCCTCAGCCTTAGGCCCCTGCCAAGCAGATACTCTGATGGGCCTGCCCAGGTCAACTCTCCTATTCCAGTAGGGGGCAGGCTGGCTTACTTTGTCCAGGACTGGATGTCTATTACATCAGACAAGTGGGTCCTGGAAGTAGTAAGCCAGGGACTGGTTCTCAGCTTCAGAAAATTTCCAAAGATGAGAGCCAGATCTTTTCCACCTGCAAATCTCTCGGAAACCCTTGCCATAGAGGCAGAGGTTTCATCTCTTCTGGCCTTAAGAGCCATAGAGAGAGTACCTACCCTACACTGGGGCAAAAGGATGTACTCCAGGTACTTCCTGACCCCAGAAAAGACAGGGGAGTGGCGACCCATCCTAGACCTAAGATATCTAAACAAACATCTTTTAAAACCAAAGTTCAAGATGGTAACTCTGGGAATAATCTTTCCCTCTCTAAGGCCAAGGGACTGACTAGCCTCCCTGGACCTCAAAGATGCCTACTTTCACATTCCCATCAGGTGCTCCCACAGAAAGTACCTCAGGTTCGAGTTGCCCTCGGGCCACTATAAGTTCAGAGCAATGCCCTTTGGCCTAACCTCAGCCCCAAGGGTTTTCACAAAGTGCCTGGCAGTAGTAGTTGCCTTTCTAAGAAGGCAAAAGATCTCCATTTTTCCATATCTGGACGATTGGCTAATAGTGGGCCAGTCTTCAGACCAAGTCAAGTCTCACCTGCAAGTGACCCAGCAAGTGCTCACTTCTCTAGGATTTCTTCTCAACCTTCCCAAGTCACTTCTCGAACCAGTCCAGCTTCTTACCTTTATAGGGGCAGAACTGGACACAGTCAGAGCAACAGCCTTTCTTCCCCTGGAAAGGGCAAGGGTTCTTATAGAACTAGACTCTTCCTTCAGCCTTCGGGTATCTCGACCAGAAAGGCATTTTCTCCAGCTTGTGGGCCACATGGCAGCTTCAAGAGCAGTGGTCCAAGTGGCAAGATTCCAGATGAGGGATATTCAGTTCCATCTGAGAGCTTTTTGGTCTCGGAGGAAGGATTCCCTTACCAAACTGATCCCAGTGACTCTGACCTTGATCCAAGCCCTTCAATGATGGCAGGATCAGGACAATTTAAGACAAGGGGTCCCTTTTGCCACTCAGCCTTATTCAATGGTCCTTACCACGGACACTTCTCTTATGGGCTGAGGAGCCCATCTGGGGGCCCTCACTGCCCAGGGACTGTGGTCCCCCCAGGAATCCCTTCTCCATATCAATCTCCTAGAACTCAGAGCAGTTTTTCTGGCCCTGAAAGCTTTCTCTCAGTCAGTGCAGAACAAGGTGGTTCAGGTCAGAACGGACAACACCACCACCATGTGGTACATCAACAAGCAGGGAGGCACTCGGCCCACGGCCTTGTGCACGGTCCACGGCCTTGTGCACGGAAGCCATGAAATTGTGGTCCCTGGCTTATTCCCTGCAAACCTCTCTGATAGCAGTTCACCTTCCAGGGAAGGACAGTGTGCTAGCAGATGCACTGAGCAGGATCGCTCAGGGCCATCACAAATGGTCCCTGGACCCTCAGGTGTTGAAAGTGATTTTTTCAAGATGGGGCACTCCAGAGATTGATCTCTTTGCAGCCCCAGACAATTGCCAACTTCCTCTCTTTTGCTGCAGACCCCCAGTCTTAGGCTCAGTCCCCCTGGATGCTCTGATTCTGACTTGGGAAGGGAAATTTCTGCATGCCTTCCCTCCCTTCCCACTCCAGTTCAAAGTTTTAATCAAAATAAGGTCTCAACCTTGCAAAGTGATTCTGATTGCTCCAGATTGGGCCATACAGCCTTGGTACCTCCTGTTGTTGTCCCTAGCAGTCCATCTTCCTCTGTCTCTTCCCAGGAATTACAACCTGTTAACATCCTCTCAGGGGAGGATTTGGTACCCCAATCTTCAGTCTCTCAATCTCAGGGCATGGCTCTTGAAGAGTTAGAGTTTGCTGATCTGCAACTTTCTCAGGGGGTTCTGGATATTCTCAAAGCTTCTCGAAAGCCCTCCACCAGAAAGACGTATATCTCCAAATGGAAGAGATTCAGCATTTGGTGTTCTAAGAAGCAAATTTCCCCAGAAACTGCTGAATTGCCTACAGTTCTGGATTATATGGTCCATCTTAATGGCCTAGGCCTCTGACCAGCTACTCTCAAGGTACACTTGTCAGCTGTTTCTGCGTTTCTGTCCGTGGGGAAGTCTTCCTCACTATCTTCTCATCCTGTGTTCCATAAATTATTCCATCTTAATGGCCTAGGCCTCAGACCAGCTACTTTCAAAGTACACTTGTCAGCTGTTTGTGCATTTTTGTCTGTGGGGAAGTCTTCCTCACTATCTTCCCATCCTGTGTTCTGTAAATTTTTTAAAGGATTGCTTCACACCAATCCTCCTTTTAGAGACCCTGCCCATGCCTGGGATTTGAATGTTTGCGTTGCTCAACTTATGCAACCTCCTTTTGAGCCTATGTCCTCAGCAGAGCTTAAGTATTTGACTTGGAAAACTGTGTTCTTGGTAGCCATTAGCTCTGCCAGACGTATCAGTGAATTGCAAGCCCTGTCAGTGGAACCTGATTTTATCTCCTTGCACAGGGATAAAGTGGTCCTTAGATCCAATAGAAGGTTCTTGCCCAAAGTGGTTTCAGGCTTCCATTTAAACCAGTCTGTGTCTCTTCCTGCTTTCTTCACTGATCATTCTTCCTCAGGAGAGAGGAGGCTACACAGTTTAGATGTTAAAAGAGCCCTTAATTACTACATAGAGTGTACCAAGGGTCACAGGTTTGACTCCCTCCAGTTATTCCTCACTTATGGAGAAGTGGGAAAGGGCAGACCTGCCACCAAGAGAACTATTGCCAGGTGGATTGTGTCTTGTATACAATTCTGCTATGAAAAACTAGGAAAGATTCCACCCTCAGGCTTGAGGGCTAACTCTACAAGAGGTACATCTGCTTCCCTGGCTGCTGCCAGGGATATCCCTCTCTTAGAAATTTGTCAAGCAGCCACCTGGAAAACAATCCATACCTTTACCAAGCATTACTCTCTGGATATCCAGGCTAGGAGTGATGATTGGTTTGGCACAGCAGTACTTCAGAGCCTATTCCCAAAGTAGGTTCTGTCCCTCCTCCATGGAGGTACTGCTTGGTAGTGTGCACTTATCAGAATACAGCAAGACTTCAAGTTGTTTGAAGAAAAAAATACTCACCTTAGTAATTATGTTTCTTCTATTGGAGTCTTGCTGTATTCTGACCTGCCTCCCCTCTCAGAACCTGGTTTTGGGAAGCGGGTGGGCAGGTGCAGTGTTGCACCTCAGGGGTGCCCCTTTTACACCCTCTTCTTTTGCTTGGGTGTTTATTTCATTATATTCCTGTTTGGTTTGGGTTTTGAGTTTTGGGTTTTCTGACTTGAGTCTTCTTTTGGTAATCCCAAACTTTTTGTTGCCAGTTGGCTATTAATTTTTTTTTACAATTTCCACATAGAATAGCTATTAGAGTGTTGCCCGTAAGAATCTGATGGTTAGCTTACAAAGGGAAACAGACAGAGACATCAACCGAGCTTGAGCTCAGCATTCTATGCTCTGCATAGAAAGATTAACCCTTTGTTCTCAGGGGCAGTTTAAAGGCTGGGGCTAACTGCACTTGTCAGAATACAGCAAGACTCCAAAACAAGAAACATTATTACTAAGGTGAGTAATTTTTTCTTCTCTTCACTACCCTCTTCCTAACTCTCCTCCTTTTCAGTCTGACAATCTCTTCCTTTATATACCTGAAAAAAGACCTTGTCACCCACTTTTACCCCGGGCTAGCTGTACCTCTCTTGTGGCCTTTACCTTCCTTACCGCCATGCTCACCTTTTTTGATTTAGCAGCATAATCCACCCTATCTTCCTCCTTCAGAGTACACTTGCACCTTCTAAAGGCTGCCCTTTTGTTCCCCACCACTTTTGCCACCTCCTTGCCAAAGCAGCTGTTTTTCTTGGCTTAGCTTTCTAACTTTTCATTTTGGCACTCTCACTAGGGGCCTCCATCAATCCCTTCATTATTATGGCCCATTTCTGTTCCACTTCCATCCCTACTCTGATGCCAGCAAGGTGTCTTTTCAGAACTTCGCCCATCCTACCAAAGTCAACCCTTTAGAGCAAAAGAAAATCTCAGCTCAACCCCAGTCAGAGGCAAAAGAACAGCCATGCACTGGTGGTAAATGTAAAGGCAATGTATTTATTAAGTATAAAAACAGTAGCACCCCTCCAAGACTCCTCATCTATGTTTCGCGTTGCCCTTGATGCTTTTTTAAGACTTTAAGACATTTCTTTACGTGGCTTTAAAGTCAGCCTTCTGAAAGTCCAAGATCCTTTTCAAACAACATGAAGTCTTGCTATATTATAGACATTAGCAGTTTGTTCCAGCTCTAGAACTGCCCCGGAGTGAAATGGTTAAAACCATTCCAAAATAGAATTTTGGCACGAGAGCAGCTCTGTCTGTGTCATTTCAAACTTGAACTGTCAGATTCTTTACTCCGCCTCAGTGAACAGTCGCTCCGGAGATTTCTCCTTCTGCTCGGTTCATTTCTCGGTTTAAAAAGTGTTTTCTCGGTTGGATTTAACTGAGAATAGTTTTATTTTAACCCAAAAACCGCTCGGTTCAAGCTCTATCTGTGGTAACACGTAAGTAAATGAAGGTTTTGTCTGTGTGGAACTTGTAGGTTATCGGTTCGGTTTTGAACCGATCAGTGGGTTAAAACTAAAAGTTACTATTTTAGAGTGCGGTTCCCGGTTCTTGCTCGGTTCTAAAAACCCGGATTTATTACGGTTTTTCCAATACCCGTGACACGGTTAGGAACCGATAAGAATTGTCTTCTAACTTTTCACCGTTAAAAAGACGAAATTTTTGGTTAGGCTGGCATTATGTCTGAGAAACCCAAAAGAAAACCGGCCCACTGGGTTTCAACACTGTGATGTTTGTGGGGAAGTCTTTGCCAAGGCTGACCCACACACCACATGTGTTTATTGTCTGGGGTTTGACCACCTCCAGTCAGACTGCCAGGTATGTAAGAATTTCCCTGCAGCCACCCTGGAAAAAAGATTGGGCAGGCCCAGGGAACGAGAGGCCAAAAAGTCCGCTGGACCCGATGACAGCCTGCCCGGTGCCAACCGGTCCAGAGGGAGTGCCCTCTGACCAGGGCCAGACTTCCTCGGGCAAAAGAAAAGCTGGTTCTGAGGAACCAATTCCAGTAAAGAAAACAAGAAAATCAGCAGATCTGGAGTCCAAAATTCCTTCTCCAGCTGCTGCAGAGATAGCAAAAGCCATACAAATTGTCCAGTCACTGTCTCAGGGTCCGTCCGAAGCACCACTATCTGGTAAAAGGTCGGTTCGTCCGGTCCCAGTGGTTCAGGATTATGATATTGAGGAATTTTATGAACTAGAGGAGGGAGAGGAGGATTATGAACAGTATGAATGTGGCTGGGAAGGTCTGGGTGTGCCCATTGAACCGGACATCTCCCCAGACAGACCTTTAGAATCTCCCCCTATGCTGTCTGAGTCCCCATCTCATTTTATGTTTTATAAAAAAGTTGCTGAAACCCTCCAGCTTCCTTTAGAAGAGGCTGTGGATAAGCAAGAGGAGCCTGATTTTGTAGAAATGATGGATATTCCAGAGTCTAGGAGATTGTCTATTCCTTTACATAAGTCTTTTAGGAAACAAACAATTAAAATTTTAAAAGCTCCTAATTCTGTGCCTCCTGTAGATAAAAAGATGGACAGAAGGTATACATTGTCAGGCCCTGATACAGAATTCCTTTCTCAGCAATGCAGTCATGTTAGTAGTTCAGGCTGCTGCCTGTGATAAAGCTAATATTCCCTTGGCTTCACATCCTCCTGACAAGGATTCCAGGAAGATTGATGCCATGGCAAAACAGTATATGGCAGCCTCTCTGGGACTCAGGCAAGCAAATTATATGGCTTATGTAGCTAGGTATCAGAAATCTAGATGGGATACTGTTATGCAGTTGGCCAAGCAGGCCATGGCCAGCTGGCTAGTGAACTAGAACAGGTGGCTGCTGATGGCATTGAAGCCTCTAAGGTTCAGTTTCATGCTGCTGTGGATGTTAATGATGTTTCCTCTAGGGTCATGGCCACATCTGTAGCTTCGTAGGTTGGCCTGGCTCAGGTGTACTAGTTTGTCACAGGATACCCAGACTAAGGCTATGGATTTTCCTGTATGGGAAATTCTCTGTTTGGAGAGCAGACAGAGAATTACATGAAGAAGATGGATGAATATAGGACTACTTCACAAGTGTGCCTAGGCTAAGGAGCCGGCAAGCCACCCTCAAAGGCATGCCCCCAGGGGTAGGGGTAGGCCTTTTCACAGGCCTTTCTACCAGACTCAGGCCTCCTCTGCCTATGCTCAGAGGGGCTTCTTCAGAGGCAGGGGCAGACAAGGGGTGGGCAGACCTGCTCCCACCCCCCAGCCTAAAGCTCCTGAGAAACAGGCACCCTGATGGGGTGCCCAGGGCCGATTCTCCTGTACCAGTGGGGGGCAGGCTGGCTTACTTCAGTCAGAATTGGGCTTTAACCTCAGACAAGTGGGTTCTGGAAGTAGTAAGCCAGGATCTGGTTCTCAGCTTCAAAAGTTTCCCAAGTTGAGAAGCAGACTTTTTCTACTAAGTGCTTCAGAGACCCTCGCTCTGGAAACAGAGGTCTCATCCCTGTTAGCTCTCAGAGCAGTAGAAAGGTTCCTCCCTGCATCAGGGCAGGGGTCTGTATTCCAGATACTTCCTTACCCAAAAAGACAGGAGAGGGCGGCCCATTTTAGATCTCCGATATCTGAACAAGCATCTTTTGAAACCAAAGTTCAAAATGGTAACTCTGGCAATGATTTTACCTTCCCTAAGGCCAGGGGACTGGCTAGCCTCCTGGACCTCAAGGATGCCTATTTCCATGTCCTAATCAGAAGATCCCATCGAAAGTACCTCAGATTCGAACTGCCTCAGGTCATTACCAGTTCAGAGCAATGCCCTTCGCCTTACCTCTGCTCCAAGGGTATTCACAAAGTGTCTAGCAGTGGCAGTGGCCCACTTAAGGAGGCAGAGGATTGCTGTTTTCCTATCTAGACGACTGGCTCATTGTAGGCCAGTCCCCAGAACAGGTAAAATCACCTGCAGGTCACCCAGCAGCTTCTCACCTCCCTGGGTTTTCTGCTAAACCTACCAAAGTCGGTTCTGGAACCAGTCCAGGTACTCACCTTTATAGGGGCAGAATTGGACACAAAGCTAGCCAGGCCTTTCTTCCCCCAGAAAGGGTAAGGAATTTAGTGGCTCTGGCCTCTTCCTTCACTCTGCAGGTCTTTCGACCAGCAAGACACTTTCTGCAGCTCCTGGGGCACATGGCTGCATCCACAGCTGTTGTGCAGGGAGCCAGATTTCAGATGAGAGACATTCAGTTTCACTTGAGAACCTTTTGGTCTCAGAGAAGAGACCCCTTTCCAAGTTGGTCCCAGTGACTAACCTTGATCCTAGCTCTCCAGTGGTGGCAGGATCAGAGCAATTAAGAGCGGGGTCCCTTCATTTCCCTTCTCACGACTTGACTCACTACAGATGCTTCCCTTCTGGGTTGGGAGCCCACATGGGCGACCTTTCCACTCAGGGAGTTTGGTCCCCCAGGAATCTCTGCTCCCACATCAATTTGCTGGAATTCAGAGCTGTCTTTTAGCTCTTCAAGCTTTTTCTGCATCTGTCCACGACAAGGTGATACAAGTCAGAACAGACAACACCACAACAATGTGGTACATCAACAAACAGGGGGCACTCGGTCTTCGGCCTTGTGCACCGAGGCAATGAAGTTGTGGTCTCTGGCCTATTCCCTGAACACTTCCCTCATAGCAGTTCATCTTCCAGGGAAGGACAGTGTCCTAGCGGATGCCCTCAGCAGGATTTCCCAGGGCCATCACGAATGGTCCCTGGATCCTCAAGTGCTGGGGATAGTTTTGCCAGGTGGGGCATCCCTCAGATAGATCTTTTGCAGCCCCAGACAATCACAAACTTCCTCTGTTCTGTTGCAGGCCTCCAGTGCTGGGCTCAGTTCCCTGGATGCCCTTCTTCTGGATTGGGAGGAAGTTCCTCTATGCTTCCCCCTTTCCTCTCCTATTCAAAGTACTAGTCAAAATCAGATCTCAACCTTGCAGGGTGATTCTGATTGCCCCGGATTGGGCCAGGCAGCCCTGGTACCACTCCTTCTGTCTCTGACAGTCCATCTTCCCTGTGCCTCCCCAGGAATCACAATCTGTTGACTTGTGCCCAGGGAAGGGTTTGGTATCCGGACCTCAAATCCCTCAACCTCAAGGCCCGGCTCTTGAGGAGTTAGAGTTTGCTGATTTACACTCTCTCAGGGTGTTCTTGAGATCCTAAAGGCTTCCAGAAAGCCTTCCACTAGGGCTACTTTATAGTTCTAAATGGAAAAGGTTTTCCATTTGGTGTGCTGGGAAAATATTTCAGAATCTGCTGAATTGCCCATTTTGTTAGATTACATGGTACATCTTAATTCTTGGGTCTCAGACCAGCTACCCTGAGAGTTCATTTGGCAGCTGTGTCTGCTTTTTGTGTCAGCAGGAAAGTCATCCCTCTTCCTTCATCCTGTGTTTTCCAAGTTTTTAAGGATTACTCCATACTAATCCTCCTTTTCGGGAACCGCCCGCTTGGGACCTTAATGTTTGCATTGCCCAGTTAATGCAACCCCCTTTGAACCTCTGTCTTCTGCAGAGCTTAAGTACATAACTTGGAAAACTGTTTTTCTAGTGGCTATCACTTCTGCCAGACGCATAAGTGAATTGCAAGCCTTGTCAGTGGAGACTGACTTTATTTCTTCCCACAGGGATAAGGTAGTCCTTAGGACTAATAGGAAGTTTTTGCCTAAGGTGGTTTCAGATTTCCATCTTAATCAATCTATCTCCCTTCCAGTATTTTTCACTGATCACTCCTCTTCGGGTGAGAGGAGATTGTACAGCCTGGATGTTAAGAGAGCTCTTAGTTATTATATAGAGCGTACCAAAGGTCACAGGTTCGAATCCCTCAAACTTTTCCTTACCTATGGTGAAGTTGGGAAAGGCAAACCTGCCACTAAGAGTTCAATAGCCAGGTGGATTGTCTCTTTGTTCCAATTTTGTTATCAGAAAGTGGGCAGAGCCCCAGTTTGAGGGCTCATTCTACCAGGGGTACAGCTCGTGCCTCTAGCTGCTGCCAGAGATATCCCTTTATTAGAGATTTGCCAGGCTGCTACTTGGAAAAGCGGTACACACTTTTACAAGCATTACTCCCTGGATGTCCAGGCCAGGAGAGATGCTCGGTTTGCACAGCTGTTCTTCAGAGCCTATTCTAAGTAGGTTCTGCCCTCTGGAGGTACTGCTGTGTATTCTGTTAATGTCTATAATATAGCAAGACTTCATGTTGTTTGAAGAAAAATTACTCACCTTAGTAATGTTGTTTCTTCTAATGGAGTCTTGCTATATTATAGACCCCTCCAACCTGTCCTCTCAGAACCTCTACTTGGTGGGGTGCGGCAACTAAGTGTGGGCACTACTTATGTCCTGTTAGCATTTTGTCCCCTTTGGGACTTTGGGGGTGTGTATGTGTATGCTGTGTGTGTTTTATTATACTTATGTTCCTTTCATATTATTAGAATGGTGTTAGTATTTCTGGTCCCCTGACTTGAGTCTTGGGTGTTGGGACCATCAATGGTTGTTATTATTTAGGTAGCCATTTGGCTGAGTGTAGGTTACAGCTTCCACACAGACCTTAGTGAGTTTGGCGCGTTAAGATCTGACAGTTCAAGTTTGAAATGACACAGATAGAGCTGCTCTCGTGCCAAAATTCTATTTTGGAATGGTTTTAACCATTTCACTCCGGGGCAGTTCTAGAGCTGGAACAAACTGCTAATGTCTATAATATAGCAAGACTCCATTAGAAGAGACAACATTACTAAGGTGAGTAATTTTTTCGTCTTGGTCATACGTACATACAAACATATGAAGAAGTCAGCAGAAGAAGGCCATTTGGTCTATCTAGTCTGTTCGTATTGCAGGGTCCACAGTGGTAGGGAAAATGATGGAATCACTTCTGAAAGAAAGAACTGTTGAATACCTAGAGGCCAGCAGGTCACAGGACCCAAGGCAGCATGGATTCACAGCAGGAAGGTCATGTCAGACAAATCTAATAAAGTTCTTTGACTGGGTGACCAAAGTAGTAGACCAGGGAGGGGCTGTGGACATGGCCTACCTCGACTTTAGCAAGGCATCTGACACAGTCCCCCACAAAACATTAATAAACAAGTTAGCCAACCTGGGAGTGGGTCTGAGGGTGGTAGCCTGGGTAGAAAATTGGCTGGACAACAGGATGCAGAGGGTAATAATAAATGGAGTGCACTCCGAAGAAAGGGGGTTACTAGTAGGGTACCACAGAGTTCAGTACTGGAACCAGTCCTCTTTAATTTCTTTATAGGTGACATTGCGGAGGGACTGGAAGGAAAAGTATGCCTCTTTGCAGACGACACAAAGATCTGCAGCAGGGTTGATACACAAGGGGTGAAGAGGATGAGAAGAGACTTGGCAAGGTTGGAGGAATGGTCAGAAGTATGGCAGCTTATATTCAGTGCAAAGAAGTGCAAAGTAATGCACCTGAGAAACAAAAACCCAGGGGAAGAGTACACAGTGGGGGAGGAGAGGTACTAACAACAACAAAAATGGAAAGGTACCTGGGGGTAGTCCTATCAGATGACCTGAAGGTAGGCAAGTGGTGTGAGAAGGCAGTAAGGAGGGCTGCGGAGATATAGGGATGCGTAGGGAGAGGCACCACCAGTAGAAAACAGGAAGTTGTTATCCCTCTGTACAGAGCTGGTGAGACCCCATCTAGAGTACTACGTGCAGATCTTATCTGTGTCAGTCGTCACCATTCATCACATTTAGGGTATGTGGCAGAGGTCACGACCCGTGGAAGCTTTTTTAACTTTTGATGGGCGGAGTCGACACACCGATGGTGCACCCGAGGCTGACGACTGCGTGAGTCATGGTTGGCAGTTAGGTGTCGCACCCCACCCTCCCACCAGTTCTTCATCTCCCGCCATAGAGGTCTCACATCATGAGGAGCTCAAGCAACTTTGTCTGGCCTAGTCTTCATGTCCTATCGGCCTTGAGTTCCTGCCGGTTCCATTTACCGCCCCTACTCGGCGCTGTTTCGTTAAGACTGTTCCTTTATTATTTTCAGACGTTGAGTCTGTTTTTGCATTGTTTTCAATCGATTGTGTCTAGGTTGGAGGGCAAAAAGTCTCTGAAAGCGGGGTGACCTCCTATGCGTCGGTGCCTGTGCGGCCGCAAGTACTCCATTACCGACCAGCATAGTCGTTGCCTTACGTGCCTTGGCCCGCTTCACTACATGATGCATGTGACGCCTGTTTCTCTATGGATCGTCATGTCCTGGAACAGCGTGTGTGGAAAGTTGTACGAGCTGCGCCAACTTTTGGGGGACATGTGCGCACTCGTCGGGCTAAGCCACGGTCTCTCTGCCTTTCCTCCGGGTCCCCTCCTGGTTCTACATGGACCGCAGAGGAGGGGACTTCCACTTCTTGTAGCCTCACCGTGGCAGAAGCCCCTTCTGTGGTTTAGGAGGCCTAGTCCATTCCCCCTGATGAGCGGGCGGGAGGCACCACTCCGGCAATCGCTCTTTCGGGGGCGACGGCTCCTCTGGTGTCATTTCCTTGGGCTGGAAAGCCTGGGTCGGCACCATCCTTGACGTCATCTGTCGGTGCCATTTTGGGCCTCGGTGCCGTTTGCAGCACCATGGGCCCTGATGGTGCTGTGGTCGGTGCGGGCCTGGCGCTTGGCGCCATCTCTGCTGTCAACGCCATTCGCAGCAGCGATCATGCTGGCAGCACCATGGGAAGTTCTATGGCGCCGTCTTCGACTGTTTCTTGTATCGGTGCCGTTCAACCCTGGCTCTGCAGACTTCTTTTGTAGACCCAGGACAGCTTCTGCTCCTCGAGTTTCTTCATGTTCATAATGTTCCAAAGAGTCTTATGCCTCCTGTCTCTCCCCCCCCCCCTTTGAGATGTTGTCGCAAGCAGTGTGGGAAAGGCCTGCTCTCATTCCTTCCATGGCCAGTTCCATAAACAAGAAGTATGTTACTCTCGGGAAGAGACCTTTTTTAGCTTCACAACCCATTGCGGATGCTTTGGTTGTCCTTGCTGAGAATGAAAAGGTTGTTCTCCCTCAGGAGAATTCAGCATGTCCTATCAATAAGGAATCTTGTAAAACTGATACCTTGAGGGAAATGAGCATTCATTGCCACAACTTTAGGCATGCGTCTCGCCAGTTATCAGGGACATTTCTCCCAGTATGAGTACATCCTTTGGAACTCTCTTAAATCTGTAGTAGAGAATCTCCCGGAGTCCAGCTCCAAAATGGAGCTTCTGCAGGCTTTTACTTGGGGCATAGACTCCAACAGCCATCAGCTGAAAGCTTCTGTGGATGCCTGTGACACTGCCTCCAGGGCAGCCGCTGCAGGGATCTGTATCAGATGGCACTCCTAGCTTAGAACATCAGGGTTCTCTTCTGATGCTCAGCAACAGGTCATGAATGTCCCTTTTAATGGTGCTTATCTGTTTGGCCCTCAGGTAGAGCAAGCACTGGAGGCTACTCAGAAAACCAGGAATGCTATTAAAACAGCCAGGCTGTCTCCTTCAGCTCCCTAAAGGGGCAGGAGCCGTCTGCTGTTTTGCAACAGGTAGTCCTTTTGAGGAAGAGGCTAAGGAACTCCAAGCAGACACCAGCCTCCTCAGTCACAAAAGAAAACACAGCAGATGGAGCAAGGGCCAAAAGTACTCAGCGCCACCCTCTGAGATGTTGGCCCAGGTCTCACCTTAGCAGCCCGAGGTGAACCTCTCCTCAACGGTGGGTGGTCATCTGACTCAATTCTACAGCCAATGGCAGTCTATCACAACAGACAAATGGGTCCTCTGGATTATCCGGGAAGAGTACTCTGTCAACCTTTTGGAGATTCCCTCTGATTGTCCACCCATGCGGCAGCACATTCTCTCCACCACTCAGTCAGATCTTCTCACTTCAGAGATTCAGGACCTCCTCTGAAACAGGGCAGTGGAGGCAGTTCCCTGGGAGGAATGGAACACAGGAGTCTACTCCCATTACGTTCTGGTTCCAATGAAGACAAGAGGCATGAACCCCATTCTCAACCTCAGGAAGTTGAACAAGTTTTTGTTCTGGGAGAAGTTAAAGATGGCCCCCCTTGGAGACACTCGTACCATTTCTTCAACAGCATGACTGGCTAGCGTCCTTGGATATGCAGGACACCTACCAGCATGTCTCACTATACCTGAGCCACTGCAAGTACATCCATTTTGTGGCACTGGGTCAACACTACCAATTCAGAGTCCTGCCCTTTGGGCTTTCCTTGGCACCATGAGTCTTTACAAAGTGTTTTACAGACCTTGTGTGTGTCAGTCTTCACCATTCTTCACTACTTGTGTTATTGACCAGAGGCTTGGACCCCGTGGGAGCATTTCTTTTTTCCTCTGGAGGTGGAGTTGACGCAGAGATGGCACCGCCCTCGAGGCCGACATGATACGTGGTGCTTGCAGGTTGGCCGCTAACTGCTGTCAGCTCTTCCCTAGCTCCAGTTCTGCTTCTCCCGCTGTTGAGGAAGGACTTCATGTGGAAGCTCGAATTATAACTGCATTTTTGCGGCTTAGTCTATCAGCTTTCAGTTCTGCTTGCCTCCTCTGTACTCGGCATTGCTCCCAGATTTCCTGGTAAGATCTTTCTTATTTATTTCTTTCAATGCCACGTACCTTTATTGTGTTTATTGTGTTTTTGATACGATCATGTCTCGTTCCGGGGACAAGAAGAAATCTTCGAAGGCGGGTTGGCCCACAATGCTTCGGTGTCCCTGCGGCCAACTTTTTTCTGCCACGGACCAGCATGACCACAGTTTAACTTGCTCAGGCAGTGACCAGGACATGGATCGTTGCGATGCCTGTTTTCAATGCACCGCCGAGTGCTGGAAATGCACGCTTTTAAAGTCGGACATGCACCACCAACTTCGGAGGACAGGCTTGCACTCAGAAGGCCAAGGTAAGGTTTTTCGGCCCTTCCTCTGGGTCCCCTCCTGGTCCTATTCAGCCTGCGGAGGAGGAGGCCTCTGCCAGTTTTAGCCTTGCCACTGCGTGGGCTTCTTCCACGGTGCAGGAGGACCAGTCTGGCCCCCTCGGGGGGCCAGACAGGAGGCACCGTTTCGGCAGTCACTTCCTCGGAAGTGAAAGCTCCCTGGCATTATGCTCTGGGACCCGCAGGTCTGAGCCGGCACCATCTTCAGCACTGCCCCTGATTCCAGTGTCACTTGCAGCACCACCAGGCCGGCCCGCTGTGCTGTTTCTGACTCTGGCACCGTTTGCGGTGCCAGGGATGGGAGCGGTGCTGTGGGCATCATGGGACCCATCTGCGGTGCTGCCTCTGTCTCCGGTGCCGTTCATGGCGCTGGGGATGAGTGCAGCACCGTGGGCAGTGCTGTCTCTGTTCCTGGTGCCATTCGCAGTGCTGGGGGGGGGGAGCACGGCACCCCTCGCGGTCCTGGGACCATCAAGGATTGGAGGGTAGTATGGATTCGGACTTCACCATCTTCCTCCTCCTCGGAAGACGCAGTGGCTGACCCAGATTGGCTCCCGGATTCTGCTGGTTCACTGGAGTCTATCACCTCAGCCCCCCACTGGGGAGCAGCCAGACTCTTCTGGTTCTGGGGCAATGGTACTGACCAGCCTTTGGATGTCCAGGTGGATACTACAGGGCAACCCCGATCTGAGGACCCATCTGCTCATCCAGTGGCCAGTCCCCCTTCCGTGGTTGTCCTGGCTAGCCTGACTGCTGGGTCGGTTGGTGCATCCCAGACATGAGAGGGCACTCCACCTCCAGCTGTCTCCCAGGAGGCGGCCAGGGGGTGTCAGCTGCCTCTGCTAGTGGTGAGGAAGAGGGCCTTCTCAGAGTCTGAAGGGTTGAGTAGCCAGGGCACAGTGCTGCAACCTCTCCTGGGGACCCAGTCAAGTTTTGGGAGGAGTCGTAGTGTGGGTCCATGCATCTCCTCTGATGTTTCTCTGAGAGACATGTCTTCACAGGAGGTTAGGGGTTGTCCTTTTGGACCCACACGATCCCGGTCACCTCGCAGGGGGATTTCTTCCTTTGGGGACAGCTCCAGCGGTTCCAGGCTGGTTGAATTTTATGTCACTGGTGAATTGCACTAGGGCCATCATAATGTTGTGGTTTGGCCTAAAGCCATGCTGAGCAGGAGATTGCAGGTTAAAGTTGGCAGTGAAGTTAGACACCTGGTGATGGATAAGCTTCTCCAGGAGTTTACTGAGGGTCAGCAGGAGTGCAGTAGGATGGTAGTTTGTTAGGTTTTTCTGGATCACCCTTTTTGAAGACTGGGATAACCTTGGCATTTTTCTAGGAGAGGGGCACAGTACCCGAGCTAATGGAGAGGTTGAACAATCGCATGATGGGGGTGGCAAGAAGAGACGCACCTAATTTGAGAATTCTGGGTTCCAGTCATTCAGGGCCTGTGCTGCCGTGGGGAGATATCATGTTAAGAGCTCATAGGAGATCCAGCCTGGAGACCGGGTGGAGAGTCAAGGAAGGATGGGACGGGGAGGTCATGGGGGAGGAGTTGTGGTGGGGGGGGGGGACCATCAGCATCAAAACTAGGGAGGGCGGTAAAGAGTGAGCTGAAAGCATTAGCTATGGTATTAGGGTTGTTACAGGAGATGTTATTTATTAGAAAGTCATGGGGGGTTTGGGACGTGGTGCATCCCATTATGCAGTTTATTTGAGCCCAGTACCTTTGTGGGTTACTAGAGGTGGCGTGAAGAAGGCCTCTATAGTAATTGCTTTTGGCAGTCTGTAGCGCTTTCTTACAAAAGTTACGAAGGGAGCGATATGCAGTGAAGTCGGAGAGCAGGGAGGAGATTTTCTACCTGGTCCAGAGTTTGTCCCATGCTTTAAGCATACGTAGAAGAGGGATAGTTAACCACTTGGTAGGCAGGCCACATACCCTGCGCCTGATGGAAGGAATGTGCTTGGACTGCAAGGAGCGGAGAGAGTTGGTAAAGTATTCCACAGCCAAGTCAATGTTATTTGTCACAAATATGGGGGACCAGTCGACATGCTGAAGATCCCTTAGAAAAGCTGAGGTGTCGAGGGAAGAGAAGTCAGACATGGAGATGATTTTGGTTTGGTGGGAGGGGGGCTGCATCCCAGACACAGGTGACAGGTGAATGGTTGCTATTGGAGTCCAGTAGAACAGTCACGGAAGAGATTCTGTCTGGCCTGTTGATAAGTACCCAGTCAAGGAGGGTGTGACTATTACCATTGCTGGAATGTTGCATAGGCACCAAGAGTTATGCTTGGGGGTCTCGGGGTGTCTCTCTCTTTCTCTCTCTCTCTCTCCCCCTTCCCCTCCCTCTCAAGGTTCAGACCTCTGGACCCCTCTCTGAGGTAGCCAGGACAGGGGGGGAGCTGAGGGACCTCTTAGAACCCTCTCGGTAATTCCCTTATTATTATTTTATGCCCCTTTTGGGGGTATTCCTTCCCTTTGTTAAGTTGGCAGCAGGGTTAAACTTCCCCTGTCGTTCCCCAATATTTTGTTTTCACTCCCCTTTTGGTGACATTCTATTTCCTTAGTTGGCAGGAGGGGTAGACACAGGCCGCCCTGTGTTTTGGCCTGAATCGACCTCGAGTGTGGTCCACCTTTAGCTCTGGCTCTCCTCTGAGCCTGCCTTGGCTGTGCCATGGGCACATCTGTGTCCTTACTCCTTGGTTTAGCTTGCAGCATGAGGGTTAAGATTCGGAGCTTACCCTTCTTGAGGTCAAGGTTGTTTTGGGTTGGGTAAGGGTGATGTCTCCTCCCCTTTCATTCTCCTCCTTCTACCCTCCCTTCTTCACCTTTTCCTTCGCCCAGAGATTGGGGCCCCTCCCATTCCCAATCCCTTAGGCTTCTCTCTCTTTTGCTGTCCTCTCAGTTGCTTATTCCTCCTTTTAGTTTTATATCCTTTCCTTTCTCTATCCCTTGGGTTCCCTTGCCCCACCCCTCCATGCCTTCCTATCCCTCTTGCCGGTGTGCAGAACTGGAGCTAGGGTAGAGTCGACAGTAGGTAACAGCCAACCCACGAGCGCCACGTATCACATCGGCCTCGAGGGCAGTGTCATCTCTGCGTTGACTCTGCCTCCAGAAAAATAAAATGCTCCCACGGGGGTCTCAGCCTCCGGCCCGTAACTCAAGTAGTGATGAATGATGAAGGTACACAGAAAGATTAAGAATTACGGTAGGTACGTAATTTTCATTTCTCGCTGCACACCTCCGAAAACTCGGCATTCAAGTCTTTCTCTACCTAGATGATTGGCTTCTGGCAAGCCTGTCAAGGTAGGATACTCAGGAGGCAGTCTCCACATCATCTCAGTTCCTCACCTCCATGGGGGTTCTGCTGAACCTGGAGAAGTCGCAGTTTAAGACTCTTAGCAGCTCCCCTTCATAGGGCCCCTTCTAGACACTTCCAATGTGAGGGCTTTTCTCCTGGAGGATTGGAGGAATGACATTCTCCAGATGGCTCACTGCATCAGGGAGAATACTTCATTATAAGCTCATTTGATGCAAAGAATGTTAGGCATATGGCCTCATCTGTATTCACAGTACCTCTGGCTCGACTATACATGAGAACCACCCAGTGGATGCTCGGCACGCAGTGGTCTCCAATTGCACACCCACAGTCTTACCCCATCAAGATGACAGAACCTCTGAGGAGGTGACTTGCAAGGTGGATTCAGGATGACAACCTTCTTTAAGGTCTCCCCTTTGCCCCACCGGAGTCTCAGATTACCATCACCATGGATGCATCTCTGCTTGTCTGGGGGGCTCTCTGCCAAGACTTCCACACTGAGTGTGGACCCAGGAAGAATGTCATCTACACATCAATGTTCTGGAGATGAGAGTGGTCCTGTACAGTGTTCGAGCCCTAGAGGAAGTCCTCTGTCACAAAGTTATTCTTCTTCAGACAGACAACAAATCTGTGATTTACTACATCCACAAACAGGGTGGAGCCCACTCCTACCCATTGTGCACAGAAGCCATGAGAGTATGGGAATGGTGCCTTGAAGACAGTGCTCTGATTCAGGCAGTCTGTCTACCAGGAACTCAGACCAATCTGGTGGATCACCTCAGCAGGACAGAGGCGGACCATCACGAGTGGTCTCTTGCACCAGACATCGTGCAATCGCTATTCGACAAGCGGGGCAGTCTGGACATGGACCTTTTTGCATCCCTGCTCAGTACAAAACTGCCTCTATCCTGCTCCATAAATCCAGAACCTGGTGTTTTCTATCAGGATGAATTCAGACTGTGGTGGGCAAGACAGTTTCTGTACACGTTTCCTCCTCTACCCCTAATTTAGAGGGTGCTGCTCAGATTAGAGGTTCAGGGTGGGCAAGATGATTCTAATTGCACCATACTGGCTTCAACAGATCTTCCCTTGTCAATCTTCACCATTCATTACTGCTTGGGTTAGTGCCAGAGGCGCACACCATAACAGGAGGTTTTTTTTTTTTTTTTGGAGTCTGCTCAATAAGCCATCGAGCGTGATGCACTGTGTCATACCTAGGGCGGCCGCAGAAGTTCGCAGACCTCCTCTATCTCAGTTCTGTTTCTCCTGCCGTCGAGGCTGCACCTGCTGCATGGTAGTTGAAGACTTTCTGCGTCACTCAAGCCAGACTCCTCGTATTCTCATATTTCATATTCGCTCGACGCCGTCTCCCAGTAAGACCATTTCTTTTATTTCTGTCGATGGCGCCAAGTGCTTTGTTGCTAATTTTTTCTCTTATTTAGTTCACATCATGTCAGGTTCAGGGGCAAAACGTAAGTCGAAAGCGGGCCGTGTCCCTTTGCGTCGGTGCTCCTGTGGCCGGCATTTCTCCATCACGGATCGGCATGATGTTTGTCTTCGTTGCCTGGGACCCAACCATGATATGGATGCGTGCGATGCCTGTTTCTCCATGGACCGTCGTGTCCTCGAAGTCCGCGTGTTCAAGATCAGCAAGGCCCCGCCGACCTGCGGGGGATGGCATCACTCCAGGGATTCCCAGGTAAGGTCTCTAGGCCCTTCCTCCGGGTCCCCTCTCGGGCCTATACCTTCCATAGAGGAGGAGGCTTCCTCATCTTCTCTTGCCGAAGAGGAAGCTTCTTTTGCGGTGTCGGAGGAATGTCAAGGTCCCTCCCGGGGATACGGCGGAGACACCGCCTCGGCAGTCACCTCCTCGGAGGTGCAGGCTCCCCCAGTGTCGAGGCCCATGACTGCTGGGCCCGGCACCGGTGGACCCTCGCGCGCCGCCTCCTGGTGCCATTTCGGATCCGGCACGCTGGCGCCTGCTGTCAGGCGCCTCTGCGCGGTGGCGACAGGCCGGTTCTCTCTCCTGGCGGGCGCTGGCCTAGCCGGCCGGTGGGGAGCCGGGGCCAGGCTTAGTGGGTGCGGGGGGGCCGAGGTCATCCAGGGCCACCTCCGTTTCACAGGGGACTCCCAGGGTTGCTAGTATTGTGGTCCAGCTGATCTCTTCCTCTTCGGAGGCTGATGATTCAGACGTGGGCCCGTCCTGGCAACCTGATTCTTCGGAGTCAGGGTCCCCGGTGACACGAGGTACTAGGCGGCCCAGCGGGCCTCTTCCTCTGTCCCCGCTGCTGTCCTCCCCTGAGGTCCCCCGGGCTAGGGGTGGTCTGGGGGTGATGGAGCGGAGGGAAGGGCTGTCCCTCCTGGGGGGCTCATGGCAGCTACTGACCCTGGTGCTGCTACAGCCCCTCGGGGTGGGAGATCGCTGGGGTCGAGGAGGAGGGCGCTCTCGGAGTCCGAGGGGTCAAGGTGCAGGCATCTCGGTCTCTGTCGGCCACCCTTCGGGGGTGGCTAGGAGCCGTGGCGCTGGGCCCCACCTTTCCCTCTTGGACCCCGGGGTCCCCTCCGGTGGCGTTGCTGTGGGCTGCCCTTCTGGATCCATGCAGTCCCAGGTTCGTCACAGGGGAGGATCCCCATCTGGGCTCTTCCAGGCTTCGCATCCCCAGGGTTCCGTTTTGCGACCTGGTCTGTTGTCCGGGATCCCGCGAGCTCGGGCTCCATTCCCCGTAGTTCAGAACCCTAGCAGAGGACAGTTGTCTCTTTGTAGGTGCCCATCTCCCATTCCTCTGCAGCCACCCCCCGCGCTCCCAGGCCATGCCGGTCCTACGGGCCCGTTATCCTGGGAGCAGTTCAGAGGTTCTGCCGCGGCCTTCCCCTCATATGTCAGGTGCATGAATGAGCGGGTCTTTCGCCTATCCCCACTGCCACAAGAATCCTCTGGACACTCGAGCTCTCCATCATCCTCGTCTTCCTCCTCTGAGGGAGAAGAACCCTCTGCTCATCTCTCTTCCGATGCTGATTTCACTGAATATCAGCGATTCCTTTCGAGGATGGTGAGGGATCTTCGAATCTCCTACGTTAGGCGAGACAATACCGAATGGGAGACGCGTGAATTCCTTGGCGAATTCAGTGCCCAGCACCTGGTGGTACCTTCCTGGCCTATTCCCTTCCTGGCAGTCACCAGCTGCCTTTTCTCCAGCCCCGGCAGACTGCCGACATAGGTATTGTGCCCCTTCGGAATCCCTGGATACTCTCCCCAACCCACCCTCGGGTTTGGCATACCTAGAGACTCCCTCCGGGCACTGCCGCCTGGCGCACGACCGTCCACCGGACTCGGATTCCCTACAATTCGACTGGTGGGGGCGAAGAGTGTTCTCTTCCTCTCATGCGATGTTTTGCATTGCATCTCATCAGGCTTATCACGCTGCCTACAGTAGGCATTTGTGGTCGATGCTCTCTCAGATCTTAGCATCAATGCCTGATATGGAGCAAACCAGACAAGCTGTTGCCTTCTCTGCTATAGGCCTGGAGCTGCAAGACACCAAGCAAGGGCATCTTATGACACCAGTGAGGTGGCTTCCAGGCTTGTGGGGACAGCGATCTGCATTAGACGGACGGCATGGCTTCGTCTATCAAGGTTGTCACCCCTGGCCCGGCGTAGGGTGATTCGCTTAGCTTTCTCGGGGACCAGTCTCTTTTCCTCCAGAGCTAGGAGACTACTGCAGGGCTTCCTCCGTCTCCCGTCCTCGGGGGCACCTCCTAGCTCTTCTCCCCATAGGCTTCTCTGAGTTAGCCCAGGGTCTTCCCTTTCTGTTTCTCACCAACAGGAGGCTGGGGGTCTTGTTCCCTCAGGGTTTCTACCCCCCCCCCCTTTTTTAGGGGGCTACTCACACCCAAGCAGTAATGAATGGTGAAGATTGACAAGGGAAGATATGAAAATTACGTACCTACCGTAATTCTTGATCTTCTCTTGTATCTTCACCATTCATTACTGATACCCACCCACCTTCCCCTCAGTGGCCTCCTAATGTGGCGTCTACCCCTTCCGTCTCATTCCTCTTCCTTCCTTTGGCCTTTATGCAAAAAAAAAAAAACTTTCTGTTTTCCATTCTTAGTGAATGGTTCCTTTTTTCCTCAAGGTAAAGAGGAACGAGCACGGTCTGTACTTTTCTCTTATTCTGAGGGAACTCTTTCTGACTGCCCTTAGGGTGCAACTTCTAAGTACCTTGATCAGGTTATGCAGTTTCACAGCTTAAGAGACCGTGCCCTGACTCGGCCTCAACAAAATTTAGAATCCCCCTTGCAGGTATTATCTTTAAGGTCATTCTAGCTGCTGCTTTGCACTTGTCAGCCTTGAGCATCTGCTGTTGCCTTGCCTTAGGGAGTCTGATTGAGTTCCCACTCTATCCTTCATACAAAGCTGCCTTCAGTAAGGCATAATCTTTCCCCATACACTGCTGTGTTAGCACTTAACAGGGTGCTAAGGGACAAAGTCCCCTTCCTGGGTGGGCGCTCTCCCTGGAACAGGTTCTGCCCGGGCAGTCTATGAGCCCTCAGCTAGGATGTAGGGACTTGGCATGTTGAGAGATCAGAGAATCTGCCCTTGTATCGGATCTGTTCAGGTGGTTCAGTTGAACCTCCCCTCAGTCCTATTAACAGGGATTCTTGCTCCTTTGTTAGTCTAGAGCTTATAAGCCTCTCAACCAATGCTCGATGGGCACTGTTCCCCTCTCAACATGCCTCCTTTTCTTCTTCTTCTTTCTCTTTCCCTCTCTCTGTTCCTCCCCTAGAGCCGCCCCGAAAAGGAGGCCCTGCAGTCCCTTAGGGTAGGAATTCTCTCTCCTCTGTCTATCCTCTTCCGGCTTATGCCTTTTTCAGTTTATATCCTTTCCTTTTTCTGTCCCTCTGCTCTCTTGCCTCGCTTTCCTTTTTTCCTTACCCTTTATTTTCGCCTCTCCGGCTACCAGAACTGAGATAGAGGAGGAGTCTGTGGCACCTAACAGCCCCCTCGCCGATGACGCCCGAGGTCGCTACCGAGGGCGCCGTGAGCCAACTCAAAAACCCTCCCAGAGTAGATGCTAGCCCGCACTAACCCAAGCAGTAATGAATGGTGAAGATACAAGAGAAGATCAAGAATTACGATAGGTACGTAATTTTCATATCTGGTTTCCATTGATCAACAAGTTGTTGAAGGGTCATCCGAGATGGCTGCCTCTGTGAACAGACCTCCTGACACAGGGGGCCCTGGTCCATCCAAACCTGCACTCCCTTCATCTCCGTGCCTGGCTCCTGAGAAGATAGAAGTGAGCAGGTTTAAGATTTCTCAGAGAATCTCACAGGTTCTCTTGGCAGTGCGTAAGCCCTCCACCAGGAAGACTTACACTGCTAAATGGAAGCGTTTCTCTCTATGGCGTGCTAAGATCTCTTTAGATTCATTCCAGTGCCCACCAAATAAAGTGTTGGAGTACCTGTTAGACCTTTCAGATGCAGGACTGCGGTATTCAACAGGAAAGGTACACCTCTGTATGCTTTCTGCCTATCATGAGCCAGTCCAGAATGTCTCTGGCTCAGCTGCCTTTATTCAAGAGATTCCTCAAATACATTTTGCACACAAGGCCCCAGGTTAGGAAGCCAGTTGCCACCTGGGATATTAATTTTGTGCTGGATATGTTCACTTGTAAACCCTTTGAGTCTCTAGCCACATGTGATTTGAAGTTTCTGACCTCCTTTCTGGTGGCCATCACTTCCGCTCACAGGGTCTCTGAAATGCGTGCATTAGCCACAGACCCTCCATATACTGTCTTTCATAAAGACAGTGTGGTTCTCTGTACTCACCCCAAGTTCCTACCCAAAGTGGTTTGAGTTCCACCTCCACCAGCCATTAGTTTTCCCTACTTACTTATCTAATTTCCAAAATGAGGTGAACGCACCCTTCATTCCCTGGATGTTGAGAGCCCTATGATTCTGCATCGTTAGGATTGAGAACATCCATCAAGCAAAGCAACTCTTCGTGTCCCTCATTGCAGCCCGGCTGGGTCAGCTGGTATCCAGCAGGTGTATCTCTGCTTAGATAGAGGCATGGCTTCACCATTGCTAATCTATGGTGCGGGTCAAGTTGGAAGACCAGGTACGCACCCACTCAGCTACAGCAGTTGCTGTGTCCTTGGCAGAGATGCACTCTGTTCCTATTGCTGATATTTGTAAAGTGGCTGTTTGGAGCTCAGCGCACACCTTTGTGAAGCACTACACTCTGGATGTCCATGCCAGACAGCATGCTTCCTTTGGCAGGACAATCCTTAATGGGATTCTGCCCTGAATGAGCTCTGTCTCCTGCTGCCCTGCTTGGGGGGATTAGTTTAGCATGGCATTATAACCCAGAAGTATGAATAAACAATGAAGACTTTAAGTCCAGGAAGATATGAAACCAGATTGGTAGTGGATTAGGAAGTTGGTGGAGGTGAGAAAGGCAGTCAGTCTGGATTGCACTAGCTGTTCCTGCAGTTTGGATAAGGCGGGGAGGAGGGGAGATAGGTCGGCAGTTGCCTGGTGCTGAGGGGTCTCTGACCTTGTAGAGAGGGATGACACAGGCTGACTTCCAGGATTTGGGGACCATGCCTGAGGAGAAGGATAGGTTCAGTAAGAAAGTGAGAGGAAGGGTAATGGTAGGGGCTGATAGGCATAGTAGACTCTGATGTATGCCGTCAGGGCTAGATTTTGATGAGTTGAGAGATTGGAGTGCCTTCACTACTTCTTCAGCAGAGGTGGGAGCGAGTAGGAAGGAGTTATGAGGTGGGTTGTGTGGGATGGGTTTTGCCACAGGTGGGGGGGGTAGATTAGTCTGGAAGGGCGCAAGTGGTGAAAAATGTATTGAGGGTTTCTGCAATTTGGACGGGGTCGGTTATTGTAAGGGCCATTGTGCTTAAGAGTGGGGGTGTTCGTTTGAGATGGTGGGTCAACAATGGAGTGGACTATGTTCCAGAAAGAAGAGGGGTGCATTGAGACGGGCCCTAAAGTAGTATGCTTTGGCACACCTGGTGGCTTTTGTGCATGCGTTTCTGGTGGCATTGTAGGCTTGTTTAGATTGTGGGGTTAGGGAGGATTTGAAGATGTACCAGGCCTTGTCTTGGGCTTTGCAGAGGGCCAGAATTGGGGCTGTGATCCTGGGGAGGTGGCATTTCATGACCCTGTTTTTTTTTTTTTTTTTTTTGTGTTATCTATTTATCTCCCCTGTGACCCCCACCTACCTCTCCTTCAGGCCAATTGCCACAAGGACGCTCACCTCTCTCATCTCTGCCACCGATCCTGACCCCATATCACAGCCACCTCAGGGTAACTCGACGTAACCCTGCGTCAGGTGGGTCCTCCTCTTCTGAGAAGAAATGGCCTAGGCGTTGACCCTGGGTGCTGCTGTGGCTGGGTTGGCTCTTGCGGAGCTTGAGGAGGCACTGGTCTGGGCGTCCATCTTCCGGTAGGAGGAGACGCCATTTTCTTGTTTTTCCTCCATTTCCCCTATGTTCGCCGCAACTGAGCTTCCTCTGGTCTCCACTGGGTGCTGCTACAGAGCGAGGCCATTCCCCATCCCACCCCAGAAGAGGAGAGCAGTCCTCCGGATGCTCAGTCCTACTCCTTCCCCTGCCGACCCTGCAGCGCCTGAGTCCGTTCCTGAACCTGGGTCACCGGCATGGTGCGAGATAAGGCTCCAATGCCTCAACCCTCTGTGCCACCAGGCTGGCTTGACTCTGGTTTTATTTGAAGGGCGTGGGAGTCCCAGACACTCTTGAAAATGTTTTGGGACTGGGCCAGGGCAGTGTCAACATCCTGGGCAGAATAAACTGTCTCCCAGTTAGCGTGGTGTGAGTCTGAGAGGAGGGAGTTTGTGTCGAGTGAGTGTAGGGGGTGAATATGAATTTATTTCAGGGCAGATTTGGGCAGGCGGATTTTTCTAATGCAGTACGTGATGCACTTAGAGCAGGGTCAAGGACTCATGCAGTGGATATTCTGTGGATATGGGAAGAGAGTATCCAGTCAATAAAGGAGTGATTTGAGGAATAAGTATTGTAGTGGGTTGCCTCTGTGATAAGCTGGGTGAGGTTATAGGATTTAGTTTTGGAGGTGGTGGTCTTGGAGGAGGCGTAGAGCCAATCAGTGTTGTAATCTCCCAGCAGTAGTAATTCACCTGAGTTTGTTAAAGGCGGAAGAGTGGAAATACAATCTGCGAGTGCATGTTGACCAAGCCAAAGGGATGCATAGACCACCCCAATGAAGCTAGGGAGGGTAGAGGGCATAAAGATTTGGGCAAGGATCATTTTGTGAGATCCGTGACAGGATTCTTTTTTCTTTTTTGCAACTTTTTATTTAAGTCACTCTCCTTTTTTTTTTTTAATACACAATAAAGACATACATAAATAACATATTTACATATATAGGTGCCAGATTTGATTACATTGACAATACAATTCAAATAGTCATTAGGTAAAACCTGCAGTTCCATTTCATCATAATACCTTATCTTATTCAAGACTGTAGTTAGGAGTAAACTATTATTCCAGCGTATGGGAGTCATATTCTATCCTGTATCCATTTTATCCACTAGCACTATAGCTCTCAGTTCCTTTCTCCTTTTTTCCTTTTATTATTATTTCCCTACCTCCTTCACTATTTTCAAGGTACAAATGTAGGATTATGTTTCATAATGTACAATACCCACTGTCTCCACCTTATTTCAAATTGTTTTATAGTGTGGCAGGTCCAAGTTGTAATTTTTTCCATTCTATAACTCTCCTTCGTCAGATTTTGCCATTCCTTAATTGATGGGGTATCTGTCGACAACCAATGTCTTGTTATTTTTTTTTTTGCTGCTAAAATACCAACTAACATAATTGTTCTCATATTGAATTCCCTTTGTCCATCCGCGCAGTGAGTAAAAAGAAAGAGCTCCTTTGTAATTTCTACTGGAGAGGAGAGCACCTCAGTTAGGGCCTCCTGCAAGCTGTTGTAAAAGGTCTGGAGCAGCGGACATGTCCAAAATATGTGCCCATAAGTGGCAGGTGAAGTACCACATTCTCTCTAGCAAAGGCCGTCTAGTTCCGGAATATATTTCCTTTGTATTGCTGGTGTTCTGAAAAATCTAACTGAAACCTTCCAGCTAAATTCTTTCCAATAAGGAGAGGCCATCACTGTGTGTATTTGCCTAAGATGCTGTGACTATGTTTCCTCTGAGATCTCTATTCCCATCTCTGTTTTATGTATTGTGTTGAGCTTCTCTTCATACTCACTAAGGCTTTATAAGTTCGAGATACCATATGGGTCAAGGGAGCCGTGCCCTCTAGTGCTTTCCTGATGAGATCTACAATGGGGGCATCATAAGTCTGTGTTAGATTTTCCTGTGAGAGCTTTTTAATGAAGGCCGCCGCTTGCATATACCTAAATCTGTCCTGCGGGGGTAGGCTGTACTTTCGGGACAGAGAATCAAAATCGTTTAGAGTACCCTTCTCTAATAAATGCCAGAGAATGATAATGCCTTGTTTCTCCCATCTCCTAAAGCCACTATCTATAGAAGCTGGTTCAAATTGGGTATTTCTAACGAATGAGAAAATCAAGTCCTTAACCTTCTGAAACTGTTTCATTTCAAGTAGTCTATTCCAGCACTTATGAGTACTGGAAGTGTATGGGTTGTCAGTTAGACTTGGTAGTGGGGGTCTGGGAGAGGAGAGAAAGATATGGTAAGGGTTGGTTATATCTTCAGCTTTTACTTCAAACTCTCTCCATTTTGCACAATAAGATTTATGAAGCCATAAGAATGTTATTCTTAATTGAGCTGCTAAATGATAATTATTAAAGTCAGGAAGTGCTAGTCCTCCTTCTTGTTTCAATAATTGTAAGGTGGCCAGCCTTACTCTTGGACGCTCATTGTTCCAGATATATCTGGAAAGTTTTTGGTTTAATTCTATGAAAAAATGTTCTGGGGGGTTTATGGGCAGGGTCTGTGCAAGATGTAAGACCCTGGGCAGCAAGTTCATTCTTACTACTTCTATCCTTTGTATTAGTGAAATTGGCAAAATCTTCCACCTCTCTTTATCTCTGTTAATAGCCTCTAAAAGGGGGGCATAGTTATGATCATAAAGTTTCACTGGTTCCGGCGTTAAATTGACCCCCAAGTATTTTAGGGAATTTAGGCCCCATCTGAAAGGGAACTGAGAAGTTATTCTTTGTGAGGGGGAATAGTTCAACTGAAGAACCTCAGTTTTATGCGGATTTAATTTGTACCTTGCAGCCCTACTGAAAGATTCTATCACCTCCCATAGCGGGGGTAGGGACGTCTCTGGGTTTACCAAATACACCAGTAAGTCGTCGGCATATAGTGCAATTTTGTGTATTTATCCCTCTATTTCTAGGCCTTTTATATTTTTTTCTTGTCTTATTGCCTGCGCCAGTGGTTCTAGGTATACTGCGAAGAGCAATGGGCTGAGGGGACATCTCTGTCTTGTACCTCCTAACAGGCTAATAGGCGGGGCTACATCTCCGTTTACATGGACCTAGGCCTTTGGGTCCTCATACAGGGCTTGTATGATCTTGACAAATGAATCTGAAAATCCCAGAGCCCCCATGGCTGCAAATAGAAAAGGCCATGCCACCCGGTCGAAGGCCTTTTCTGCGTCCAGACTCATTAAAAGAAAAGGGGCCTTCGACCCGGTGGCACGGTGCAACACATGTAGAGTCCTTTTAATGTTATCCTGGGTCTGTCTCATAGGGATAAAGCCACACTGGTCATAATTAATAATATTAGGCAGTATATCTTCTAATCTTTGTGCATATATTTTCATAAAGATCTTGTAGTCTATGTTTGGAATCGAAATTGGCCTGTATGAAGAGCAAAGTGTCTGATCTTTACCTGGTTTGGGGACACTGGCTATTACAGCATAGTGCCATGAGGGCGGTACAGGGTCTTCTTCTATAATGCTGTTACATGTTTTTAAGAGCTTAGGCTGTAACAACTTCCTGAACTGCTTAAAAAATTCCCCGGAGTATCCATCTGGGCCTGGGCTTTTCCCTGTTTTTAAATTACGAATCATCATTTCTAGTTCGGCTCCTGTAATTGGTGCTTCCATTGCTGCCCTCTGTATTTCTGTTATTTTGGGTAGGTGTAAACGATCTAAGAAGGTGCGGATCTCCTCCTCCCCTACCTTATGATCTGGGGAATAAAGCTCTGAATAAAACTGTTGAAAGGCCACTCTAATGTCTTTGGGGTCATTTGTTTTATGAGACAATGTTTCCAAAAAGATCTGAGTGATCGAGGTCTGGGTAGTTCTTTGCCTGAGTCTATGAGCTAAAGTCCGGGTGGCCCTAGGGCCTCCCTCATAGTATTTTTGCTTAAGAAATTGCAGGGCTTGTTCTGTTTTCTGGTCCAAATGAGCTCCTCCATTTTTTCCTTAAAATCTGGTAAATTTAAAAAAAAAAATATTGAATCTCCACAGCGTGGATATTTCCCTCTGCCAATCCAGTGTTAACTCTATCAGACTATGATCAGAGAGAGGAAAAGGAAGCATTTCACACTTCTGGGTCATTTGTGCATGTTCATTAGAAATATGGAAGCAATCTATTCTAGCATGGATTTTATGAGGTGCCGAATAATGAGAATATTTTCTTTGAATGGGATTTAAGTATCGCCATACATCCGTCCATTTGAGCTGTTTTATATAGTTTGCTACCACTCTCTGAGTGGGGGTAATTCTGTGTGGTTGTGGATTTGTCGTATCTCTGTTCTCGTGTATCATATTGTGATCACCCCCTGTTACCAATGTCCCTTCCTGGAATGTAG
The DNA here is from genome assembly GCA_016271365.2 of Neoceratodus forsteri. Lineage (NCBI taxonomy): Eukaryota > Metazoa > Chordata > Ceratodontiformes > Ceratodontidae > Neoceratodus > Neoceratodus forsteri. The sequence goes on from CM057450.1 coordinate 386,660,426, forward strand.
TTATGCTTTGGAGAAGAGCCTTAGCTGCATGTGTGTCTGTACCTGGAGGAAAGTATAGGCTGGCTACCATTATTCGCAAACCCTCTAGTTCGCCTTTCACCATGGTCAGTCGCCCCTCTGTATCTGCATAAGTTGCAGAAACCCAGAAGTGGCTAGTTTTTGCTACCAGTATGGCTGTACACCTCCTTTTCCCCTGTTTAAATGAAGAAGAAATCACATGAACGTAACCCTGTCGGGACAATTTTTCATGCTCCATTCGTGATAGATGTTTCCTGCAACAAAATTAAAGTTGGGTGCTGTCTTTTCAACAGTGTTATCGTTTTATATCTCTTAACCGGATTATTTAACCCATTCACATTGCAAGAGCTTACTATGATCTTACCCATGGTTGTAGTTATTGGTATTTGCAGACTGTGCTGGTGTTACCTGATCTATCTCAAACCAGTTCTGTCTAGCCCTGCGTCTCCATTCTGGCCTTCTACACCTACAGTCTTTTCCCATCTTCTTTGGAATCGCACTGTGTAATACTCCCAACCTTCTTTTGAAAAACAGACCCGCCAGTATTTCCTGCAGGTCTGCGTTATCTGACTTGTGACACCTCGTTACATCCAAAACATACATTAACTGTAACTTTAACATTAACAAAGTATAACTATTATACACAAGTGAACTCCCAAGGGAGAAGGGCACCTAACATTGCCCTTTAATGGGCCAGGAATTGCCCCACACCAAGTGGGGGACCTGAGTAAGAGGCCGCGGAATGTCATCACGCAAACTGCCTCTTGGATCAGCATCAGCTGAATCCTGCTCGTGAAATAGCTGACCATAGTGTTGGAGCGCGAAAACCAACACCGTTATGATGGAACTATAGGAGCAATCTTTCCTCTCCATAATCGTAACTTTCCCCCTTGCAGAACCTGAAATTAGGGTGAGAACATAAGACCTTTAACAGGAATTACTCAGGTCTGTGTTCCAGCTCTTAATATGTCTCAGTTTAGTATTCATATAAAGCGTTGTTTATTTAATTTCAGTACCTCTCCTCTAAGGGGATTTTTACCCCACTGTTGGGCTTTAGCTCCTATGAAGATTTTAGGCATGTTCCACATTTCATTCTAGGAAAGCATGTCATTTTTCTTACCCCTTTATCTAGGAAAAAAGAAGTGAGGCAAACAATGAAATCATAAGGGACTATATCTCACATATTGTGAAAGCCCTCGTCAATCTTTTGGGCCTTCTCAGAGACTGCTTTTTGTATGAATGAAATGAACAGTTACCAGAAATGAGGGTTATGCATAAAGATCTCTGATGGACAGCATTTCTCCAGGATGGGAAGGTTACCCCCAGTCTCTCAGTCCTGAGATTAAAGTTTCAACTCACGAGGCCTTTTTGTCTCTCAGGTTAAGTCTTCTGCTTCTGTTGAGGCTGTGAGAGTCTTCGGGGTAGCTGTGATATTGTGAAGGAGCTTCTGTACCTCTTGAAGTGTTGCTGTTGCTGCATGCTTACCCTGCGCCCTCGCATTATGTTTATTTGCCGAAAACCACTGTGGCAGACAAGGCCTTCTGGAATCATCGCTGTTCCGGTTTTCCGGTTCCCAGCCTCTCTCCAGTAATGCCTGCTTCGCTTTTTCTGGATTCGGGTAGGTCTCCACTCCTGTACTCAAAAAAATCTTTAGTTTTGAGGGATAAGGGGTTTGAAAGCGAATCCCTTTTGTTCGAAGAGTTTTTAAGATCGGTGCATAGGCTTGCCTCTGTTGCAGGATTGCTGTAGGATAATCTTGATCAAAATACAGGCGAGTTCTGTTATATTGTACCTGTTTCTGTTGCCACGCTTGTCTGAGTATAAATTCTTTGTCTCTGAAGCTAGAAAATTTGGCTATTATAGATCAGGGCCTGAATTTGGGATCCATTGGCTTTGGCATTAACGCCCCATGGGCTCGCTCTATTTTGAAGTTGAAGGTTTGCGGTAGATCTAAAATGTGTCTCAGCAGATCTGTTAGGAAGTCCTCCATAGCCCCTGCTTCAGCACCCTCCGGCAACCCATAAATCCGTAGATTATCTCGTCAAGATCTAGCCTCCAGGCCCAGGCATTTGGAGGCTGTCTGTTCCTGCTGTTCCACCAGGTATTGTACAGCTTTAGTAAGCTGAATTAGGCCATCTTCTGTGGTAGCTACCCTTTCCTCGGTTGATTGAATTCTCGCTTCAAGCTTAGTGAGCTGCGTATTTAATTTGGAGAACTCCCGCTGGTTTTCAGATCTAAAGTTTTTGATCTCGTAATGATTGATTTGAATCTGGATCTTGTCAGTCTCTCCTGTTCTGCCTCCGTATCAGTATCCGTTCCATTCATGCTGACAGGCGAGGGGTTTTGGCCTGATGCTGTATCTGTTAATCCATGTCCATGCCCATCTGCTTTAGATTTCCGTTGTTTCGAGCTGGATCTGTTCTTTTGTGAACCTCCACTGTTTCTTGATGCCATTTTTTATATTTTTACTGAAGCTTGTAATGTGTGGAGAGGTGTTTTAATCTCTGCCACGAGGGAGCTCCTCTATCAGCCAGCCATCTCGTTGATGACATCACCGGAAGTCCCACAGGATTCTTTTTTCACAAGTGTTCTGGAGAGGGGTAGCCTCATGAGCATTGTGACACTGCCCTCTCTATTCGCACGATCTTGCCGAATAATTGAGTAGCTGGGGAATGACAGGGATGAGTTAGGGGTCTTGGAGGTTAGCCAAGTTTCCGATAGACACAGGATATCGGGGGAATGTTGAGCTAGGCAGCAATTTAGAAGGTCCAGTTTGGATAGGAGACTCCTAATGTTGATGTGCATGACTCTAAGCCTGTATGGGAGGCTGGGTTTTGTTTAGTTGAGGGGAGGACTGGGGTTATGTTCTAAGGTGAGTAGAAACATAGAGAAGGTGGCTGGGAATTTGCACCTCCTTGTAAAGATGCAGGTGGAGGGTGTGTTTCTGGAGCATCGAATAAGGGTGATGCTGGAGGTCAGTTGAGGAGGCAAGATACCGGGGAGATCACATGAACGGAGGGCATTGGTATGGGGTGTGGGGTCGGTGGGGAAGGGGTAAGGTGATGTTTTTGGTAGAAGGGAGTGGTAGGGGCAGGAGGGGGGTAGGGTTAAAGCATCCAGTGAGGGTTGTGAGGGGGGAAAGAATGTAGGAGAGGGAGGACAGGAGTAAGAGTATGTAAGTAGTGTGCATGTTGAGAAAGTCGTGGACTAGGCATATGCTTGGGAGAAACAGATATAGGCAAAGGGTGCAGACTTTATTTGCTGGGAAGATGGGCACAGCAGCAAATGGAGGGTTTGAGCAGTAAAGAAAATAAACAGGGGAGCTAGGCGGGAGAAGCAGAGCAGAGAAGGCACCTTATATGGCTGGAGGAAGGTAAAGCAAAAACTGAGAGGAGGAGTAAACCAAGAGAGACAGGGGGTGGGGGCAGAGCAGAGCTGATCGGAGTGATGTGCCAAGGAGCAGCTGGGTGACGGGGCAATAGAGCTGCAAAGAGTGAGCAGCTGGTAAGAGTTGCTACTGACAGATGGTCTAAAGCAGTGGTGCACAACTTTTTGGGGTGGAGGGCCAGACTGAAGACTTGAGTCAAGGCCGAGGGCCTAGGGCCACTGTAAAATGGTCCAAGGTGACAAATGTCCAGCAAGACATTATTAAATGTACACACAAAACAAATCAAAACATACACTTATTTATGTATTTATTTGTTTGTTTATTTATCAACGTTACTAAAACTGAAAACAACAAAAAAAATAAAGACTGCAAGTGGAAGCTGCTAGGTCTTCGGGGGCCACAGATAGCTGCTGTGGGGGCCATCTGTGGCTCCCGGGCTGCACATTGTGCACCCCTGGCCTAGAGGTTAGTGCTGTAGGCTATAGAGGGGGAGGTACAGAGGACAGTGCAGGCCTCTTGAGCAACAGGACAGTAGAAGTAGTGTTGGAGGTGGAACGCAACACAGGCTTCTACTCCCATTACGTTCTCATTCTGAAAAAGTCAGAATGCATGTGCCCCATTCTCGATCTCAGGAAACTGAACAAGTTCATTCAGTGAGAGAAGTTCAAAATGATCTCCTTAGGGACCCTGCTGCCATTCCTCAAGCTACAGGATTGGTTGACTTCCCTGGATATGCAGGATACCTACCAGCATATCTGGGTTCACCCCAGCCACCACAAATTTCTCCTTTTCATAGCTTTGGGCCAGCATTACCAGTTCTGGGTCCTGCCCTTTGGGTTGTTCTTGGCACCTCAAGTCTACAAAATGCTTTGCAGTTCACGCAGCACACCTTCGAGAGCTCGGACTCCAAGTTTTTCCTTATCTAGTCACTGGTTGTTAGCCAGTCCATCTGAGCAGGACATGGAAAAAGCAGTGGCCACATCGTCTCAGTTCCTGACCTCCATGGGAGTCCTACTAAATCTAGAGAAGTCACAGCTTCATCCCTGCCAGTAGCTCCTCTTCATTGGAGCCCTCTGGATACCACAGTGCGAGGGTGTTTCTTGCAGATGACAGGTGGAAAGTCATCCTTCAGATGGTTCAGTTCATCAGGGAGCGAAAATCAGTGCAGCGAATGTTAGGTCTCATAGCCTCTTCCTACTTCATGATACCTCTGGCCTTGGCTACACATGAGAACCACCCAGTGGATGCTCAGCATGCAGTGGTCCCCAGAGACACATTCTCAGTCTTATCCCATCAAGGTGACGAAGCCTCTGCTTCAATCACTTGCATGGTGGATGCAGTAGGATCATTTCTTTCAAGGTATCCCTTTTCCTCAACCAGAGCCTCAGGTAACCCTTACCACAGATGCATCTCTGCTGGGATGAGGAGCCCCTTGTTAGGGCCACCACATTCAGGGAGTTTGGAGCCCTACCAAGTCCCACATTCACATCAATGTGTTGGAGACGAGAGCAGTCCTTTATGCCCTCTGGGCCCTGGTGGACTTTGTCTGCCACAAGATAGTCCTCCTCCAGATGGACAACAAGTCTGTCATGTACTACGTCAACAAACAGGCAGGAACGCACTCTTATCCTGTCTGCAGGGAGGCAATGAGCATGTGGGAATACTGTCTGGAACAGGATGTTCTAATCCAGGTGATTTATCTGCCTGGGGCCCAGAACAGTGCTGTAGATAAACTCAGCCAAACAGAAGCAGATCCTCATGAGTAGTTCTTGGCACCAGATGTCATGCATTCTTTATTCGACAAGTGGGAACCCCAGATGTGGATCTTTTTGCATCCCCACTCAATGCCAAACTGCCTCGATTCTCCTCCAGAAATCTAGAACATGATGTTTTCTGTCAGGATGCATTGCGGCTGCAGTGGACACATTGTTTTCTATTTGCATTTCCTCCTATCCCTCTAGTTCAGAGGATCATGCTCCATGTGGAGGCACATGGGTGCAAAATGATTCTGATCACCCCATGCTGACCTCGACACATATGGTTTCCCCTGCTCAACAAATTGTTAGTTAGCTCTCTGCGAACCCCAGGTCTACTTGTGTGCTGTTTCAGTGTACTATGAGCCCGTACAGAACCTCTCTCTAGCCCAGCTGCCTCAATTTAAGAGGTTTCTGAAAGGCATTTTGCACACAAGGCTCCCAGTCAGGAAACCCATTGCCGCCTGGGACTTTTACCTTGTGTTGGACATGCTCACCTGTAAGCCTTCTGAACTCTTGGCTATGTGTAACCTCAGATTCTTAACTTGGAAAACTGCATTTCTAGTCACCATCACCTCTGCTCACAGAGTCTTGGAGATACAGTACATGCATTGGTCACGCATCCTCCGTATACTATTTTCTACAGAGACAAGGTGGTTCTCTGCATACATCCCAGGTTTTTACTTAAGGTGGTGTTGAGTTTCACTTAAATCAGCCTTTAGCGCTACCTACATACTTTCATAACTTCCAGAATGAAGGGGAGCACACCCTCCACTCTCCAGACGTTAAAAGAGCCCTCATTTTCTACCTCAGTAGAACTAAGGACTTCCGACAGTTGAAGCAGCTGTTTGTTTCCTTTCACCCAAATCAGCTGGGTCAGATGGGTACAATCAAATGCATTTCTGCATGGATTGTCGGTTGCCTCTGTCACCGCTATTCTTTTTTTTTTTTTAAACTTTTTATTTATACCATTCAATTTTTTTCCTCTTCTTTTTTTTTTTTCACATACATTCCATACATACACATAAAACATATTTACATAAGTAGGTGTCCGAATTAATTATAATAACATATTACTTAAAGACACATAATCTGCATTCTCATTTCTTATTCCTAGCCCAGGGAGAAAAGGTCATAATTACTGATACCTTAATTCCATAATCCAGTTTATCTCCTCTGAGTCCAAATAACATCTGCACCCTTAGGGCTCAGAACCTCTCCCCTTCCTTGTAATTTCTTCCATTCCATTCCATTTCCTTCCCCCTCTGTTTATTATCATTCCTCTGTTTCTTTATTATTCTCAAGGTACAAATGTAGGAATATACTTCATAATGTATAATACCCACTGTCTCCATCTAATTTCAAATTGTTGTGTCATATGGCGGGTCCATGCCGTAATTTTTTCCATCTTATAGATCTCATTCATGAGATTTTGCCATTCCTTAATTGTTGGAGTGTCTGTTGTCAGCCAATGTCTTGTTATTATGTTTTTTACTGCTAAAACACTGATCAACAACAGAGACCCCAAGCTACCATCTTTTTGTCCAGTTGTGTTTTGTGAGAAGAAAAATAGCTTCTCCGAAATTATCACTGGAGTGGAGTACATTTCTGTTAGAGCCTCCTGCAACTCTCTGAGGAATTTCTGGAGTTGTGGGCATGCCCAAAACATATGCCCATGTGTAGCGGGGGAAAAACCACAATTCCTCCAACAAAGGCCTTTCCTTGTTGGGTTGTATTTGCATTGTATTGCTGGAGTTCTAAAGAATCTAACTGAGACCTTCCAGCTAAATTCATTCCAGTAAGGAGAGGCCGTAACTACCTGTATTAGCTTAAAGTGTTTAGACCACACATCCTCTGTGATCTCTATTCCTATGTCTGATTCCCATTTTTGTTTTATATATTGTATTGAGTCCCTTTTCATGGTCCTTAAGGCCTTATAGGTGCGGGAGATCAGGTGGGATAGAGGGACCATGCCCTCCAGGGCTCTTCTGATAAGCTCTACTATAGGGGTGTCAGCTTAATCTGGTTCATGGTCAGTTGGCATTCATCTGTATCCCCCTCCCCCGGGTCGTGCCTGAAAATAGGCAGGATTTGTCTAGTGCACTTACCCGGTCAACAAAAACTAAATTAAAAAAATAAATAAATAAAATAAAAAAATTCTGTATTAAATCTTCCTGCGGTAACTTTTTAATAAAGGCGGCTGCCTGCATATATCTAAATCTATCCTGTGCAGGTAAGCTATATCTACTGGATAGGGACTCAAAGTCTCTTAAAACACCCTTCTCTAGTAAATGCCAGAGAATGATGATGCCCTGTTTCTCCCACCTCCTAAAACCCGAATCCAGAGAGGCTGGAACAAACTGCGGGTTTCTAGGAAATGAGAAGGTCAGGTCTTTGGCTCCCCGAAACTGTTTTCCTGAGATTAATTTATACCAACATCTGAGAGTGTTTGAAGTATATGGGTTATCAGGTAAATCTTCTAATGAGGCACTGAAAGAGGAGAGAAGGATATGGTAAGGACTGGTTATGTCTTCAGCCTTCACCTCCAACTCTCTCCACTTTGCATAGTAAGATTTGTGAAGCCATAGGAATATGGTCCTTAGCTGGGCCGCCAAATGGTAACTTTTAAAATCGGGGAGTGCCAGCCCACCTTCCCTCTTTGCCAGTTGAAGGGTGGACATCCTTATTCTTGGGCTATCATTGTTCCAGATATATCTGGAAATTTTTTTATTTAATTCTGTGAAGAATTTTTCTGGGGAGGTTTATAGGCAAGGACTGTGAGAGGTACAGAACCCTAGGAAGTAAATTCATCCTAACTACTTCTATCCTTTGTATTAGAGAAATCGGAAGAGTCCTCCACCTCTCAGTATCCCTATTTATAGAGTTCAAGAGAGGAGTATAATTATGGTCATACAGTTTCCCCAGTTCCAGAGTCAGGTAAACTCCTAGGTATTTTAAGGAGTTTAAACCCCACCTAAATGGGAACTGTGCAGTTGTTGTTTGTGAAGGGGTGTAGTTCAATTGGAGCACTTCAGTTTTATGTGTATTCAGTTTGTATCCTGCTACCTTACTAAATGTTCCTATTAATTCCCAAAGCGAGGGAAGAGATCTCTCAGGGTTAACCAAGTACACTAGTAAATCATCAGCATACAGTGCAATTTTGTGTGTTTCTCCTTCTATTTCTATTCTTTCTATGTTTCTTTCCTGTCTTATTGCCTGAGCCAAAGGTTCTAAATATACTGCAAAGAGCAAGGGGCTAAGGGGCATCCCTGTCTTGTACCTCTCATTAAGTTAGTGGAGGCCACATCTCCATTTATACAGGTATAAGCTTTCGGGCTGTTATATAAAGGCTGAATGACTTCCATAAAAGGCCCGTAAACCCAAAACTGTCATGGCTGCAAATAAAAAGCGGCTATGCCACACGGTGAAGGCCTTCTCGCGTCAGGCTCATTAACAGAAAAGGGCCCTCGACTGTCGCATGGTGCAGCACATGCAGAGTCCTTTTAATATTGTCTTGAGTTTGTCTCATGGGGATAAAGCTGCACTGGTCATGGTTAATAATAGTGGGGAGAATTTCCTCTAATCTTTGTGCAAATATTTTTGTAAAAATCTTATAATCTATGTTTAGAACTGAAATTGGCCTATACGATGAACAGAGAGTCTGGTCTTTTCCTGATTTTGGTACACTGGCAATTACAGCATACTGCCATGAGCGGGGTATAGGGTCTTCTTTTATAATGCTGTTACATGTTTTCAGGAGTGTAGGCTGTAGCAATTTCCTGAATTGTTTAAAAAATTCTCCAGAGTATCCATCTGGACCTGCACTTTTCCCTGTTTTTAAATTATGAATTGACATTTCTAATTCAAAACCTGTGATTGGTGCTTCCAATACTGATCTCTGCGTTTCTGTAATCTTAGGCAGGTGTAGACGGTTTAGGAAAGCTTGAATCTCCTCTCCCTCTACCTTACTTTTAGGGTCATAAAGCCTTGAGTAGAACTGTCTGAAAGTCTCACTAATCTCTTCAGGGTCAGTCGTTTTACGGGCTAACCTGTCTGAGTATATCTGGGAAATCGAGGATTGGTTAGTTTTTTGCCTAATTCTATGGGCTAAAATCCAAGTAGCCCTTGGGTCTCCCTCATAATATTTCTGCTTAAGGAATTGGAGGGCCTGTTCTGTTTTCTGATCAAGCAAGTTCTGTATGCGATGTTGGGTGTAAATTAACGGGATATATTGTCTGATCTCCCTTCTGATGTTGGTCCTGTAGTTCTTGAAGTTGTGTCTGAAGGTGCTGTAGTGTCTGTGCCTGCTTTTTCTTGTAGTATGCTGCAAATTTTATTAATTCTCCTCGGAGAACCACCTTCAAGGTGTCCCATAAATAACCTGAAGTAACTCCCTGCGAGCTATTCTCCTCCAGAATTTGAGGAATAAGTTCCTCCATCTTGTCTTTAAACTCCGTCAGGTTCAAGAAAAAATTATTAAACCTCCGAAGTATGGATTTATGTACCTTTCGCCACTCCAATGTTAAGTCTAGCCTGTTATGATCCGAGAGGGGGAAGGGAAGCATCGCACAACCTCGAACCATATGTATGCGCTCGTTAGAGATGTGAAAATAATCTATTCTGGAGTGGGTTTTGTGGGGGGCTAAGTAATGAGTATATTTTCTTTGAGTGGGGTTTAAGCATCGCCAGACATCAGTCCATTTGCACTGTTTTATATAGGTTGCTACCGTTCTCCTGGTCTTGGTGGTCCTATGTGGGCCTGGATTCGTTGTGTCTTTACTTTCATAAATCATGTTATGGTCTCCACCAATTATCAGTGTTTCCTCTTGAAAGGTAGTTATACTCTGAAGAAGGGCCTTGGCTGCCTGTGAGTCTAGACCTGGGAGGAGGTATAGGCTGGCTAACGTCAGTGGCACGCCTTCAAGCATACCCTTTACCATAGCCAGACGTCCATCTGAGTCTGTAAAAGTTGCAGAGACCCTGAAATGGCAATTTTTCGCTACCAATACCGCGGTACCCCTTCTTTTCCCCTGCTTAGAGGAGGAGGACACCAAGTGTGTATAGCCCTGTTGAGATAATTTTTCATGTTCCTTCTGTGGTAAATGGGTTTCCAGCAGCAAAATAAATGATGGATGGTGCCTTTTTAATAGTGCTATTGTTTTTTATCTCTTAACTGGGTTATTTAACCCATTCACATTGCAAGAACTTATTATAATCTTACCCATTGCTAAAATAATACATATCTTCAGGTGGTGAGACCTTCATCTTAATCACCTCCATCCATTTCTGTCTAATTTTAAATTTCCTTTCTGCCCTATTACAAGTGTAATTTTTACTTTTTACCTCTAGGATCCTCCTGCCTAACATTTCTAACTTTCTTACCAGAGATGTTTCTTGTAGTACTTTTCGGAGATCAGTTTTGACTAGCTTAGGACACCTATAAACATTTAAAACAACCATTAACTGTAACATTGACAAACAGTAACTATAATACATACATGTACTCCCAAGGAAGAAGGGCATACAGTTTTGCCCTTTAATGGGCCAGGAATTGCCCCACAAAAAGTGGGGGACCTGACTAAGAGGCCATGGGATATTCCCCAACCACTTGCCTCTTGTATCAGCATCAGCTGGACACTGAACGAAAGATAGCTGGCTGTTTTGCATTGTTATTGAAAACAACGACAGTATGGTATAATAAAAAAAAATTAGTATTTTCCTTTCATAAGTGTAACTTTCCCTTTGCAGAACCCAAAATCCGAAAGTATATATAATGCCCCTAATTGGGGTAGTCCAGGGAAGTGGTCCAGCTCTCAGTCCATCCTTATTCAATATTTTATATAGAGCGTTATTCCTTTGCACCAACTTATAGCACTCTGCTTTTACCATACTTCTAGGCATGGGCCTTCAAATAAATTATACAGTTCGATTTTCTCTTCCCCCTTCCCTCCTCTCCTCATTGTCCAGGGATATTGATTTCATATGCTCCTAGAGAATGGGTAACCGCATTGAAAGACCAGCCAAATTTCAACAGCCTCTCCATTGGTTAGAGAAAGAACTACCCCATATTCAGCCAAAGGCAAAAAATAAACAGTCACCTCATGTGGGTTTATTATTTCTCATGTTAAGTCCTCTGCAGTCGTCAAAGCCATAGATTCCTTCTGGGGGGCCGTTATGTTCTGTAGGAGCTTTTGTACTTCTAGAAGGGTCGTTGCTGCTGCCTTCTTACCCTGCACTCGCACATTGTGCTGATTTACTGTAGACCATTGCTGCAAAAGTGGCCTTCTGGGATCTTCGTTCTTCCAGCCCTCCGGTTCCCATCCTCTCTCCATCAGTGCCTGCCTTGCTCTTTCCAGACTTGGGTAGGTCTCAACTCCTGTACTCCAAAAGATTTTGATTTTCGAGGGATAGGGGGTTTGAAATCGAATCCCTTTTGATCGGAGGGTTTTCATAATCGGGACATACGCTTGCCTCTGTTGCTGGATCGTCGTGGGGGTAATCCTGATCAAAATATAGCCTTGTTCCATTGTGTTGGACTTGTTTCTGTTGCCATGCTTGTTTAAGAATACATTCTTTGTTCCTAAAGCTCGAAAATTTGGCAATTATTGATCGAGGTCTGGCTTTAGGATCGGTTGGTTTTGGCATTAATGCTCGATGAGCTCTCTCAATTTTAAAGTTGAGGGTTTGTGGAAGGTCTAATATGTGTCTCAGCATGTTTGCTAGAAAATCCTCCATAGCTCCAGTTTCCGTGCCCTCAGGCAATCCATATATTCATAGATTGTCCCAACGAGATCTGGCTTCTAAATCTAGGCATTTGAATGCTGTCTGCTCTTGCTGGTCAACTAAGTATTGTACAGCTTTTGCTAGTTGAATTAGGCCATTCTCTGCGGTGGAAACCCTTTCCTCAGCTAGTTGGACCCTCGTTTCCAGTTTTGTAAGTTGGACATTCAATTTTGAAAACTCTCGCTGATTTTCGGATCTAAAGTTTTTAATTTCTGTTATAATTGTCTTGAATCTGAATCCTGTCAATTTTTCTTGTTCTGCCTCTGTATCTGTATCGGTACCGATTGTACTGATTGGCGAGGGGTTTCTGTCTGAGGCAATTCCAGTCGAGTCATATCCAAGCCCATCCGCTTTAGGTTTTCGCTGTTTCGAACTGGATCTTTTCTTGTGTGACCCTCCACTGTTCTTTGCTGCCATATTTTATATTTTTGCATTGCCTTGTAATGTGTGGGAAGGTTATTTTATCTTCTGCAATGAGGGGAATACTCTCTCAGCCTGCCATCTCGTTGATGACATCACCGGAAGTCTGTCACTGCTATTCTATGGCACAGGTCAAACTGGAGGGCCAGGATCATACCCACTCTATCAGAGCAGTTGCTACATCTTTGGCAGAGATTTGTTCTGTACCTATCGCTATTATATGCAGAGCTGCCACCTGGAGCACAGTGCACAGCTTTACCAAGCACTATGCCCTGGATGTCCATGCCAGGCAACATGCCTCCTTTGGCAGGATAATCGTTAATGGACTTCTGTCCTGCATGAGCTTCAACTTCTACCACCCTGCCTGAGGGACTTTCATCTCAGCTTAGTACTCTAACCCATTAGTTTGAATCAATGGTGACGACTGATTCCTGGAAGATACTAAAATCACGCACTCATTGTAATTCTTGATCTTCCAGGAACATCTTCACCATTGATTTATACACCCACCTTCCATCCCCTGGACTCACTCTTCCTGTTCGTTGGTCTTCACCCCTTGTTTTTGGTTTGGGCTGTGAAGACACTGCTTTCTTGCTGTTGACCCTTCTTACATGGGTCACAAGAGCTATCTTATGCCTTTTAGTTAGGTGTATTAATGTTAGGTTATGCTGCACCTCCTCAGTAAAAAAGGTACTGAGGCGGTAGAGGGCTGGTGCTGAGCATGTACACAGCCTACCTCAATGCCGGCCCTCCTGAAAAGTTCTAGCTCCCTCAGGGTCCTAGCACCTACAGATCAGAACCCGTTGGTGTGAATTAATGATGAAGGTGTTCCTAGAAGGTCAAGAATTACTGTGAGTCTGTGAGTGCATAATTTTAATTATTTATTTATTTTTGGCACCCCTCCCCGGAGGCCCAGGGTACCATTATGAAGAGAAAATAATACAACAACATCACAATACATAGTAATTAGCAATAAAATCATAATATAAATTAAAATAAAATTAGACCTCTATTTACCAATATAGCACTCAAATAAAATTACTCACTGGCAATCATTTCAAAAGACAGTTCAAACACCAAATGCCTGAGCAAATAAATAAATTTTCAGACCCCCTATTGATTAAATAAATGATAATAAGTATGAGAACTCTAAGAAAACTGGTCAGCTGCATATATCACAGAGTAATGTTTGTAAAAGATGCTGCATTTACTTTGCTGTTTCATTTCTGTGCTTTCAGTAATGGCATTTGTGCAGATGAATTCCATGGGTATACCATCCGACCCCGGGGCCCCACCCATGTTGGAGGACCATATAGCCTGTTTTAGTTCTGATAGGGTAATGGGGCTGTCAAGCTCTTCACTCATATCAGGATCCAGTGGCATCAGGGAAACGCCCTTAATGAAGCTATCTAGATCCGCATCCTTAGGTGCTTCAGAAATGTATAAAGACTCATAGAGGGTCTTAAATATCTCATTAATTTTGATCAGATCTGAGGTCTGCACCCCCTGGCTATCCTCCATGGTCAGGATCACTCTTTCTGCTGCATCTTTTTTCTCCTTCTACGCTAACCATTTACTTGCCCTCTCCCCTTCAAAATAATTCCCTGCCCTGGCTTTTATGGTATCCCTTTCAATACGGTGGGCCGATAACTGGGATAGTTTCCCCTTTCAAGACCTTCAGCAATCCCTTCTTGTCCTTCTCTCTGCCCACCATTCTCTCCCTTTCCAAGGCCTAGATTTGATCCACGAGAGTCTCCTTCTCTCTCAGTGTCTCTCTATGTAGATGAGAGGTGAATGCTACTGTGGCCCCTCTAAGCGCTTCCCATGTGGTGGAAGCTATGGTGTCTCCTACCCTGTTATCTGTCAGGCACTCCTGTATGTTTTCAGAAATATATGCCTTGTAGGACTGAGATGTCAATGGGGTGAGATCCATCCTCCACTGTCTGCTCGGGGGGGGGGGTGACTGGCTAATTTTTAGTGAGAATTCCAGTGGGGCGTGGTCAGATATGCATATCAGACCATACTCAGCCTATGCTAGACATCTAAATATGTTTGGGGACACTAAAAAGTAATCCAGTCTGGTGAATACTTTGTGTATGTGTGAGTAATAGGAGTATTCCTTGCGATGGGGTGGGTGTGCCTCCAAACCTCTTGCAGTGCCCTTTCACTAGCCATGTCCCGGAGTGCTGCTGAGCTCCTTGGAGGGGGCCACCCCCCCGGCCCCCAAATGGTCCAGACCTCAGTCCCACTATATGTTGAAATTTCCTCCCATACTGATATTGTCCTTAAATAATGGTATTACCACTGCCAGGTGATGAAAGAATTCTGGATCATCTATATTTGGGCCATATACTGAAACCAGTACTAGTCTATTCCCTTCGATAGTAACATCCCCAATTAAGTATCTACCCTGGGAGTCAGAGACTATGTCATGCACTTCTGCCCTTAACCGAGGGTCTCAGCCAAATTGCCACCCTCCCCTTGCTCTGGACGTAAAGGGTGAGATCAAGAGAGTACCCCCCCAGGAGCTCAAAAGTCTGCTTGCCTCCTCCCTTGTTAAGTTAATTTCTTGTAGGAAATTAATATCACCTTTTTATTTCTTTAAGTAGCTCCAGACTCTTTTTCTTTTGACCACTGTTTTCGGGCCCCTAACATTCCAGGTTATACATTTTAACGAACCCATTTTGAGACATTTAGGTATATGTTAACATCTAGGATCCTGGATTGAAGAATGACCTTGCTTGCAGTGCTGCATGCTGTCTGCTGCTTTTTTGTTTTAACCAACCTGCTTAACATTAGACAACAAACTTCAGAAACCTGAACCACTAATCTATAATAACTTGCAGAACTCCCCTGGTTAAACTGCCCCCCTTAACTTGTCTCTTGCCCCTCCCCTTGCAAGCCCAACTACTAAATACCCTAACTTTAACTGCATATAACCAAGTCTCCCTCCCTCCAAAATATTTGTCCCAACCCAAAGACCATAAACAACAATATGTAACAACTCTGAACCCCCCCTTCCCCACCCTTCTACACTTATTAACTCCTCCCCTGTGTCCCTCTACCTTCTGTGAATGAGCTGTGGGTTCTGTCCACTCTAATGTGCTTTAGATTCATGTTTAATCTTGTTTACTTTTCAATGGTGCCTAATTATTTGTGGCCCTCCTCCCAAAGAACAAGAATCTGCATCACCCCATATGGCCAATTTTTGTAGCCAGATACTCAAACAGGGTGACCACCCCATCGTGGAGAAGTGCAGCAATCCCCGGTCCTCCTGATCAAGGACTCCTTTTTGCCATTGCATCCCCCCATATGCGTCTTGCAGTTTGTCTTGAATTGCTCAGGCTGCTCAGTATAGTCCTAGGGGTATCCTCTGTTAAGTGTATGTCTAGACACAGTAAAATCGGGTCAGTATTTGATGGAGGCCCTCCCCCCAGCAACCACCACAAGCTTGATTTTTCTTTCCAAATGCCAAAACACAAAAATTATATGTTTACAGATTAGTGTTGCCGCCATTGCAAAGTTATCACCTGTTCCAGGGCTACACCAGGACCCCACAGGGGAAGGAAACAACTCCTGGTGGGGGACTCAGTTGTAAGGGGGGTAGAACAGGGGGGAAGGAGGGGAAAGGGAGGTAAGGTGCCTGCCCGGTGCCAAGGCTTGGAGGGACAGGAAACGAATCCTCAGGATCGTGGGAGCAGTGGCAAGGGGGAGGGAGCTGGATGTTATTATCCACCTAGAGACAAATGACCTGGCTGAGAATGGGATCAGAGCAGTGCAACAAGAGTTTGTGGAGATAGGGAGGGGCCTTAGACAAGTAGCACACACGGTAACTTTCTCGGAAGTGCTACCTGTCTATGGCATGGATGAGGCTAGGGCACTCCGCACCATGGGATTCAGTGACTGGTTGAAAAGCTGGTGCAGAGCTCAGTGTTTGGCTTCACTGGGGACTGGGGATCCACCTGGAGGGATGCAGGCCCACCACCACTTCCCTGTACACTATGCTTATGTTTAACCTGGCCAGTACCAGCTGTTTCAGTGTTTACCTACTAGATTGCTCACTATTGATACCAACTTGTGTTAACCTGTTCTCAACTTACATGTACCCTGTAACCCAAGTGTATTTGTCTGACCACAATGTGACGTGGCGCCTCTGTTGAACGCCTATTGTTTTGCAAACCTATGCTATGTAACCAAAAACACAATGTATGTCTTTATGTGACGAAGTACCTTTGGAAGCGAGCCTCTGGCTCAAAGGTTGTAAACTGATTTTACAAATAAATAAATAAAAATAAATATACAGGTGCGATGGTCTGCATCTATCCTGGAGGGGAACCAGGATCCTAGGTGATAGGTTTAAATGCTTCAGTGGCAAGCATTTAAACTAGCCAAGTGGGGAGGCACTGAAGAGGAGAAGGGAAATACTAGCCCCCCCAAAAAAATCAGGGTAATTAGTGAGGTAAACACCAAAATAGAGCAGTCGATAGGGAGAAGGGCAGGGGTAAATGGAGAAAAAGACAAAGACAGTAGGGACTGGGATGGGGCAAAAAAAAATAAAGCCATAAAAAAATGGAGGGTAATGAGTACCAATGCCCATAGTTTAGGTAAAAAGCTCCCTGAAATGGTGCCTTGATGGAAGAGGGATGCCTGGATATTGTGGCAGTCACAGAAACATGGTACACAGAGAACCATGACTGGGATGTCAACATACCAGAGTATACAATCTACAGGAGGGACTGGGAGGGAAGAGGAGGAGGAGGAGGAGTAGCTCTCTATGTCAGGGAAGGGATAAAAGCAACAGAACTAAAGGGTAAACAGGGAGGAGAGGAGGCACTGTGGGTCACCCTGGAGACTGGAAATGGCTCCACAATCCGCACAGGGGTTGTATACAGAAACCCATCTCAGGGGGAGGAAATGGACAAGGAAATGATAGAAGGCATCCTTGGGATGGCAGAGAAAAGGGAGATATTGCTGATGGGGGACCTGAATATGCCAGGTGTTGACTGGAGCTCCTTTGCTGCAGCCACATCCAAGAGCAGGGCCATTCTCAATGCCCTACAGGGGGCATGCCTCAGACAGCTAATTTTGGAACCCTCTTGGGAGAGAGCAATCTTAGACCTGGTACTCTCAAATGGGGATGGAGAGAGGATCGCTGATCTCGAAGTGGGTAGCCATCTGGGAACAAGCGACCACCAAACAGTGTGGTTCACGATAAACTTAGTTGTAGAGTCAAGGCACACAAAAGTGAAGGCACTTGACTTCAGGAGGGCGATTTTGTCAAAATGGGCGAGTGCCTCAGAAAAGCACTAGCAAACAGGCAAGAAGGTGGGGTGGAGCAACAATGGAGAAACATCAAAACCGCCATCACAGAGGCAACAAGTCTTTGTGTGAAGCAAATAAACAAATCAAAATGAAAGAAAAAACCACTATGGTTCTCAAAAGAAGTAGCCGGGAAGGTAAGGGAAAAAAAGATAGCATTCAGGAAGTATAAGGAAACACAGAAGGAGCAGGACAGAGAACTGTACAAGGAATCACAGAAGGAGCAGGACAGAGAACTGTATCAGTTAAAGCAAAAGGAAGCTGGGAAGGCAGTCAGAACAGCAAAAGCCCAAACCGAGGAAAAGATAGCCAACTCAGTGAAGAAGGGGGATAAAACCTTTTATAGGTACATCAGAGAGCGAAGGAAGACCAAGGGAGGGATAGTGAGGCTTAATAAAGGGGAGGAAGGGTGGGCAGAGGGTGACTGTGAAAAGGCAGAGATACTAAACAAATATTTTTGCTCAGTATTTACAAATGAAGAGGGGGAGGTACCTAAAACAAACAGTAGAAACACTCTGGATACAGATGTTGATACCAGCCCATTTACAGAAGAAAGGGTTCTGAAAGAACTCTTAAAAACTGAAGATGGACAAAGCAATGGGGCCTGATGAGTTCATCCCAGAATTCTAAAAGAAGTAAGGGTAGAACTAGTGACACCACTGACTACCCTCTTAACAAATCATGGGAGGATGGGTGGTACCTGGAGGACTGAGGAGGGCAGATGATTCCTCCACAAAAGTGGGAGCAAGGCAGAAGCAGGAAACTACAGACCTGTTAGTTTAACCTCAGTGATAGGAAAATGATGGAATCACTCTGAAGGAAAGAATTGTCGAATATCTAGAGGCCAGAGGGCACAGGACCCAAGGCAGCATGGATTAACAGCAGGAAGGTCATGCCAGATGAATCTGATAGATTCTTTTGACTGGGTGACCAAAGTAGTAGTTCAGGGAGGGGCTGTGGACATGGCCTCCCTAGACTTTAGAAAGGCATTTGACACAGTCCTACACAAAAGATTAATATACAGGTTAGCCAGCCTGGGAGTGGGTCCCAAGATGACAGCCTGGGTAAAGAATTGGCTGGAGAATAGGACACAGAGAGTAATAGCAAATGGAGTCCACTCTGAAGAAATGGGGGTTACTAGTGGGGTACCTCAGGGTTCAGTATTAGGACCGGTCTTCTTCAGTGTCTTTGTAAGCGACATTGCAGAGGGACTGGAAGGAAAAGTATGTCTCTTTGCAGATGACACAAAGATCTGCAACAGAGTTGATGCACAAGGTGGGGTGGAAAGGATGAGAAGGGACTTGGAAAGGTTAGAGGACTGGTCAAATGTATGGCAGCGTAGATTCAGTGCTAAGAAGTGCAAGGTAATGCACCTGGGAAACAAAAACCCAGGGGAAGAGTAGACAATGGGGGGTGAGATACTAACAACAACAAAACTGGAAAGGGACCTGGGGGTAGTCATATCAGATGACCTAAAGGTGGGCAAGCAATGTGAGAGGGCAGTAAGGAGGGCTGGGGGGATACTGGGATGCATAGGGAGAGGCATCACCAGTGGAAAACAGGAAGTTATTATCCCTCTGTACAGACAGCTGGTGAGACCCCATCTGGAGTACTGCATGCAGTTCTGGAGACCCAATCTCCATAAGAGACAAAGACAGGATGGAAGCTGTCCAGAGGAGGCAACTAAAATGGTGCAGGGTCTGCAATGGAAGACATATGAAGAGAGACTTAAGGAGCTTAATATGTATAGCCTCGAGGAAAGGAGGGAGGGGGACATGATAGAAACTTTCAAGTACCTCAAGGGAATCAACAAAGTCCAAGAGGTAGCATCTTTCAAAAAAGGGTGTGCAAGAACAAGGGGCACAATTTGAAGATGGGGGCGGCTCAGAGGTAATTTAAAGTATTTTTTCACAGAGGGTTGTGGATGCATGGAGCGGCCTTCCAGAGGAGGTTGTGGAGTCAAAAACAGTGGTGGAATTCAAGCATGCATGGGACAGTCATAAGGCAATTCTAGGGGGTTGGGGTAGGAAAAAGTAGGCGGCTGGTTAACTAGGATCTGCAGCTTATCCATTAGGTAGGGAAATGGGCAGACTGGGTGGGCCAAGCGGTCTTTATCTCCCGTCAAATTCTATGTTTCTATGTACCAGTTAAAGCAGAAGGAAGCGGGGAAGGCAGTCAGAATAGCAAAGGCCCAAACCGAGGAAAAGATAGCCAACTCGGTTAAGAAGGGGGATAAAACCTTTTATAGGTATATTAGGGAGCAAAGAAAGACTAAGGCAGGGATACTGAGGCTGAACAAAGAGGAAGGTGGTTGGGCAGAGAGCGACAGTGAAAAAGCAGGGATACTGAACGAATACTTCTGCTCAGTATTCACAATGGAAAAGCAGGGGGGAATACCTAATCCAGCCAATAGAAGCACTCTGGATAGGGGGGTTGATATTAGTCCTTTCACAGAAGAAAGGGTTCTGAAAGAACTCTTAAAACTGAAGGTGGATAAAGCAATGGGCCTGATGAAATTCACCCCAGAATTTTAAAAGAACTAAGGGAAGAACTAGTAACACCACTGACTACCCGTTTTAATAAATCATGGGAGAATGGGGTGGTACCTGAGGACTGGAGGAGGGCGGATGTGATTCCCCTTCACAAAAAAGGGAGCAAGACAGAGGCAGGAAACTACAGACCTGTCAGTTTGACCTCAGTGGTAGGGAAAATGATGGAATCACTTTTGAAGGAAAGAATTGCTGAGTACCTAGAGGCCAGTGGATCACAGGACCCAAGGCAGCATGGATTCACAGCGGGAAGGTCATGTCAGACAAATCTAATTGATTTCTTTGACTGGGTGACCAAAGCAGTAGACGAGGGAGGGGCTGTGGACACGGCATACCTAGACTTCAGCAAGGCATTTGACACAGTCCCGCACAAAAGATTGGTAAGCAAATTAGCCAGCCTGGGAGTGTGTCCTAGGGTGGTAGCCTGGTTAAAACACTGGTTGGACAACAGGACACAGAGAGTAGTAATAAATGGAGTCCACAGTGAAGAAAGGAGGGTTACTAGTGGGGTACCGCAGGGTTCAGTACTGGACCAGTCCTTTTTAATCTCTTTATAAGTGACATTGCAGAGGGAGTGGAAGGGAAAGTATGTCTCTTGGCAGATGACACAAAGATCTGCAACAGGGTTGTTACACAAGGTGGGGTGGAAAGGATGAAAAGGGACTTGGCAAGGTTGGTGGAATGGTCAAATGTATGGCAACTTAGATTCAGTGCAAAATGTACAAAGTAATGCACCTGGGAAGCAATAACCAGGGAAGAGTACACAATGGGGGTGAGATGCTGACAACAACAAAAGGGAAAGGCACCTGGGGTAGTCATATCAGATGACCTAAAGGTGGGCCAGCAATGTGAGAAGGCAGTAAGGAGGGCTGGGGGGATACTGGGATGCATAGGGAGAGGCATCACCAGTAGAAAACAGGAAGTTGTTGGCCCTCTGTACAGACAGTTGGTAAGAGCATATCTGGAGTACTTTGTACAGTTCTGGAGACCCCATCTCCACAAAGACATAGACAGGGTGGAGGCTGTCCAGATGAGGGCAACCAGAATGATGCAGGGTCTGCATCAGAAGACATATGAAGAAAGACTAAAGGAGCTAAAGATGTATAGCCTTGAAGAAAGGAGGGAGAGTGGGGACATGATAGAAACTTTCAAATACCTCAAGGGAATCAACAGAGTCCAAGAGGGTAGCATCTTTCAAAAAAAGAGACATGCAAAAACAAGGGGGCACAATTTGAAGATAGAGGGGTGACGGCTCAGAGGTAATGTGATGAAGTATTCCTTCACAGAGAGGGTTGTGGATACATGGAACAGCCTTCCTGAGGAGGTCATAGAGTCAAAAACAGTGGGAGAATTCAAGAATGCATGGGACAGACATAAGGCAATTCTAGTAGGGGGTAGGAGGAAGTAGGCTGTTGTTTAGCTAGGATCTGCAGCGTATCTGTTAGGTAGGGAAATGGGCAGACTAGGTGGGCCAAGCTGTCCTTATCTGCTGTCAAATTCTCTGTTTCTATGTTACACACCCTATCACTTAATGGGTTGGTGCTTTGTCATAATTGAGTCCCAAAGCTAAAACATATATGCAGCAGAATGTTTATATAAATCCCCATCTTGTTTGAGTTATAATAGAGCACACCAAGTGTTCAGCCTGTAGTTCCTTAGACCAAAAAGTTAATTCAGTCCTTCTTATGCTGAGGCAAAATAAAAAGTTTCTTAACAAATAAGGAGCAGCACTGTTTATGCAGTGTTGAAGCATAAAAATTATTTGTCCTCAGGAGCCCATGAAGTCTATTTACTACCTACAGTAAAAGAAAGTCCCACATGGAATAACCAGCAAGGCGGTTGCAATTGGTAGCGGATAAACAACCAATCTCCAGCAGCTCCCCAGTCTCCCAGTACAATTTTGCAACTGCTGCTCTAAAAAGAAATAAAATGCAGCTAATAGCAAGTTGAAGTCCTGCCCCAGTTGGAGTGGAAGATGTTTCTGCACAGTGCCAGTGATTCAGACAAGGACGGGCCCACTCGGCCCAGCCATCATAGGCTGGAAATGAGTCCATTACGGGTCAAGCATACCACAGCCCACCTCCCCCGAACCCCGGCACTGCTTCAATGATAAACACCCAAGACAAATTAGTACAGTACCTGGAGACATAGATCAGGTGTCGCTAGAGTGGGCACTGTGCTCCTTCAGCTGCAGAACATAGGCCATAGCCGCCCCAGGATCAGTGAAAGATCTGGACTCTTGGTTCTACAGGTGCACTATTAACCTTTCTGGGTACACCATAGCGAAGGGGCAGTTAATCTCATGCCATTTTTTCTTCACTCCCATAAAGGCCTGGCACTCTACCTGAAGCCTCCTCGAGTAGTCTGGAAACATGCTCACTTTCTCTCCTCTCACCATAATAGGCCCCATTTTCCTCACTGCATCCAGCACCACCTGTCTGTCCTGGTACCACAGGAATTTAACTTTCAAGTGCCATGGATGCTCTGTAGGGTCCAGGTGCCTGCCAGGGGATGAATGAGCTCTTTGAATTTCCCAGGAAGAGATCTTAGTCATTTTTAATGTTTTCATGAACCATGGGCTCATAAAAGCCCTGCAGTTTGCTCCCTCGGTGCCCTTGAGGAGGTCCACTACCTGAACATTACACCGCCTTTCACGGTTTTCATGATCGTCCAGCATGGTCTTCAGGGATTCAGTTTCTTTAAGGGCAGCCTGGAGGGAGGATTCAGTTCTCACTCTGGAGTCTTCTTGTACACTGGTCTGGTTCTCTAATTCGTCCAGCCTGCCGGAGTGGTTTTCTGCTGTATCCCCCAACGTGTTGACTATTTGTTGCAGGTGAGTGAGCTGGGCCCCTATGTTCTTGAACCGTGTGCCTGCATTTGGTGAGTCAAATCAAATTTTAAAGCTTGAATTAGCTGTTCAATGGAGACCGGGGCTGTTTGTTGTGAGTCTTTTGCAGATGCGTTGCTTTGCATCTCGGCCTGAGCATCTCGAGAGGCCACCTGTACCTGAGGCGATCCTGGGCCTTTTCCCTTGTTAGTGTTAACCAGCTGAAAGTTCAAATGTACGTGCCTCTTTTTTTATTTTTTAACAGTAGCTACATAGAACCAGCAGTATTTGTCGATGATTTAGGTGTTTTTGGCACTTTGTATCTGTAGATGGCACTGATATTCGGTGGATGGACCCGGAGCTCTGTATTCAGATGACCATTCTTCTCCTCGGCTTGGCCATGCCCCCCAACATTTGTGCAGATGGATGCTAACCTTCCTCCTGACCTCTTGAACCCTCTGATCCTCCTGCAGGGTGACATAACTCATCATGTCTGTGTTCTCATGCCCCAAGTGGGACACAAGTTCGGCTGCCGAGCAACCAGCAATAGTCATAGGCAGCTCGGATCCCTCCTGAATAGAATGAAAAACCTGAAGTAATAACGGATCAAATATCTCCCAAACTGCTTTGATTTTATAAAAATCTAATGGTAAACCATTGATGCCTGGACACGTACCGCTTTGCTTGTTTAACAGCCGCCTGCAACTCATTGTGAGAAACCGGTCGGGATACCGATCTGTTCCGCCGACAATCTTGGGAGCTTTGTGTGCACTAAAAATGATGACACCTGTTCCTCAGGGAGAGAAGTAGAGTCAGGAGGGTAAAGGGATGAATAATAAGAACGAAAAATAGACAGAATCTCTGAATTCTAGTGAGTGACCAGGCCCGATGCCAGGTATTTCAACTTGACCACTATGGTGGCTACCCGATTAGAACAAAGCCGCCTAACAAGAAATTTTTCACCTCTAGGACTTCCAACATGGAATTTTTGCCTCAGATAGTGGAGAGCGTGCTCCATCTTTTGATTAGTAAGATGCTGTAGTTCAGCCCGAACTTCAAGAAGTTTGGGGTGGACCGACCTATCCCCTTGCATCCATGCTGTCTATAAAGCATGGAGGGAGTTATACAACTCGTTTTGCAGTTTATCCTGTACTTAATGCTTAAAAGAGGCATATGCTATCAGCTTTTCATGGATAGCTCTCACTTTAACAAGTCCCAAAGGATGCTGGGTGAGACTGTTCTTTCATCATTATCTGCTAAAAATTGTTTAGTCCAGGTAACAATGTCAGCTATCAAAGACTGGTCTCTGAGATAGCCCAAGTGTAACTGCCAAAGAATGCACCTAGATGTTTTATCAAGCACCAGGGAGACTTCTACAGGGGCATGGTCAGATATGTGGATTAAGCCATACTCTACTTTCTGGACTAACCCGAGGTGCTCCATCATAGTAAAAAAATAATCAAGCCTTGCAAAGCTCCCGTGCCATGCAGAATAGTGCGAATATTCCTGTGGATGTGGGTTGATTACGTGCCAAGCATCAACTATACCCAGATGCTGGAAAGTAAAACAAATGTATTTATAGATGGATGAGTGATGATGTGTTTTAGGTTTGGAGGTATCCATTTCAGGATTTAAAGCTAAGTTTAGATCTCCATTCCACATAAGCCGCTCTTTTAAAGAAGTTAAAAGGACAGAAAAGATTTTAGAAGAATCTTTTTCCCAGTACCCAGGAGGAAAAAGAATTCACTAAGGTTATCTCCTGACTATATAGAGAGCGCATCACTATCACAGAATGACCAACGTCGTCAGCAGTACTAGAGTGTACCTCTAGCGGGAGCCCCTGTCGGCATAAGATCAAAACCCCCTTGCAACGGCCCGACGTGAAGCATCGTGGAATTTTATGATGCTTTAATGCTAAAACCTGCAGTAGCTATACTGTACTAGTCAGTGCTGTTGCTGTCCTCTGCAGTCCCTATGTTCTTGTCATATGCTGGCTATTAAACTTTTTAAGGCATAGTAACTGCCCTGCTGTTTTCTGTAGTTTAAAGTGTACTGTATTGTATATGAGTTAGAAAAAAATGCTTTTAGAGAATACAGGGACTTTACAAGACAAGTAACAGAACTGAATAAGAGTATAGCTTCTGCTGGCTTGTACAGGTATGCGTCATCCACTCCCATGATGCCTTGCATGAGGAGGTCATGACTTTTGCAATGGAGACAAACAGGTTTTCACACCAGGGCAAAACAGAGTGAAGCAACCTCATTTATATTTAAATTAGGATGAAATTAAGGAGATGCAAGAGAGGGAATCCTTGTTCATGCCTACAAACTACACAGATGTACATAAAATAGATTGAGAGGACTTTCCCTTTAAACTAGAGGCACATGGTAGCAAGA
Organism: Neoceratodus forsteri; assembly: GCA_016271365.2. Lineage (NCBI taxonomy): Eukaryota > Metazoa > Chordata > Ceratodontiformes > Ceratodontidae > Neoceratodus > Neoceratodus forsteri. The sequence continues at coordinate 386,685,881 of CM057450.1, forward strand.
CGATCCTAGTGGCCCCCTGCTGGCCTTGGTGGATTTTCCAGGAATGTATCTTCACCATTACTTCCCACTAATGGGTCTGTGCCAAAGGCACTAGAACCCAGTGGGAGCCAGAACTTTTCAGAAGGGCTGGTAATGTGCTTGCATGTCACTGCAAGAGTGGCTTGTGGCTCCAGGCTTACCTCATCTCCAGATCATAACAGCCTCAGTTCCTTTTTTCCTGCCGTCAAGTGCATTTCAGTGATGATGTTGCTCACCCTTTGGGTAATCGGAACTTCACAGCTATATGACAGCTGCTTTAAGTTCATCTCAGTTTTAGTTGTTTAAAGCTAGAGTTTATTTCTGTATCAGTTGAGTGATTTTATGTAAATTTCTGTCAGTTTTTCTCCCAGCCCTACCGAGTCTATGTCAGGACATCTGCAGGATTACAGTAGGGAGCCTTTGGGCAGGCTGCTACAGCAGCGGGGGCCATGTCTGGTCGACTTTCCTGTGAGGGAAGGGTTCTGACCACAGGTAGTCCTGTGCTTGGAGGAAGGGCATTCCTCTGGAACACAAAAGAGCAGGCTGGTTCCTTATTCCGGTCGGGTTCTTGGCGCCATTCGGCCTCAAGTTCTTTCTCTCTCCTTTTAGGGAGAGAAAGAAATGGTACCACTTGAAGACACCATCCAGAAAGTCTTCTGTGAGACCCTTGGTTCCTGGGGTTGTGGCCCTTTCAGCGGCATCTGTGTTGCTGTGGGCCTTGGTGCCAGGACACTGAGACCTTAGGCCTGGAGTCCCCCTGCTGTTGTTTATTGGGGTCCCCAAAGGGCAATCTTCCCTGGGCAGCTGTTTGGAGCAGCAAGTGTAGCATCAGGCTGGGTTGTCACTGCTGGTGGGTCCAATCTCTGGCCCTTGTAGGTTAGTGACATTGAACCCATGGGTGAGGTCCTCCAAGCCAGGTAGAGCATTTGGCTCTGGCAATGACCTTCTGCACTTGCCGGTGACTGTGCCACCAACTCTTGTCCCACTGGCCACACCCCCTACCTTGTGTCACTTGGTAGGACCAGTCGGGTACCTCTCTGGTCACCTCAGTGCTACCAGCACTGTTGGTGCTCTGGGATTGGTGTCAATGCAGAGTTCGGCCATTGAGGCCTGTCACGGTGCCTTCCTAGCCAGTGCGATTCTTGTCAGTGCCTCCTTGGTGCCAGAGTTTTTCTTTCTGTAGTGCGTTGCGCTGGGCCTGATGCCATGTTTGGCCTGGTGCGTGTTTAACCCTGTGCCATGTTTAGCTTGACATCGTTTTGGCTGAGTGCCATGTTTGGCCCAGTGCCATATTTGGCCTGGTGCCATGTCTGGCCCAGCACTGTGTTAGCCCAGTGTCGTGTTTGGTCTGATGCCTTGTTTGGCTCAGTGCCATGTTTGGCCTGGCGCTGTGTTGGATCAGTGTCGTGCTTGGTCCAGTGCCGTGCCTGCTACTATGCTGTGTCCGGCGTCATGTCCTGGCCCGATGCTGCCTGGTGGGGATCCAGCACCACATCTGCTACAGTATCCAGTGCTTTTCTACCTCCAAGTATGACGCCACATCTGTCAGCACTCTGGTGCCGTGTCCGATGCCCCCCCACCCATTTTTAACCCCTGTACAAGAAGGGTTTTTCAGACTGTGTGTCTAACCCCATCTCCATCCTCCTGAGGACGATGAAGACGTCCTGGTTTGGTCTCTCCAGACACAGGTCCTTCTACTGTGCCTCAGATCTGGCCTCTTCTGGTATTCCTAGCTCCTCTGGGATTTTTTCCCCTTATTTTATCCCTTCGGAGCTCTCTTTCCTCTGGCAAAAAAAAAAACAAACAACAAAAACAGGGGATTCTGCTTCTCCTATGCAGACTGTGGCCTTAGTAGTTGCTAACTCTACTTTTTTCTTCAGGGACGCTTCCCTGGATATGCTCTTTATAAATCTGGGTAAAGTGCCTTGTATTGCTCCTATGCACCTGAAGAATTTAGGTTCCAGGTTGCCTCAGTCCCTTCTTTATGCAGCTCTGCAGAGTCTAGAGATCTCAGCTCTGGCCCTTACAGCAACTGCTGTTCATAGGGCCTCTAGCTGTGATTAAAGCTTAGCCTCTTCCAGAGGGTAGAATTCTGGTTCTCTTACAAATAGATTTCAGAGCATAATCTTTTAAGCCTACTCCATGCAATGCAGGCTGGCTCTGTCAGCAGGTGGTCAAAACCCGAGTTAGATTACTCACTTGATAGTCAGTGGAGGTAAATCTCTTCCAGGTTTCCCCTTTCCCATCTGGAGCCTTAGCTGTCATACTCTTCAGATGCCTCCCTTCCCTGTTGGAGTTGGTAACCCACTATCAGGGCCCCAAACACAAAGTGTCTGGAACCTGATTCTGACTCCTTTCCTGTTCAGTATTTTGGAGGTGCGATCTCTTTTCATGTGGCCCTGGGCCTTGGTAAATCTCATCAACCACAAAACAGTTATCTTCCAGGCAGACAACAGTTTGGGACATGTTACACAACCAAACAACGAAGAGCACACTCTTCCCTCTCTGCAGATAAGTTATGAGAGGGTGGGACGAGATCCTAGAACAGAGGATCATACTCCAGGCCTTCTATCTGCCCGGAGCCTTGAATACTTTGGCAAACAAGCTCGGCCAACCTCAGGCCCATCCTCACTAATGACTTTGTGAGATCGCTGGTTGATAGTGGGGCACTGCAGAGGTGGGTCCGTGCATCCCTACTGTACACCAAACTGCCTCATTTCTACTCCAGAATCTAGGTCATGGCTTTTTTTTTGTCTAGAAGGCTTAGACTGCTGCGGCAAATGTTCTGTATGCAGCCCTCCCGCCATCATGCAGAGGACATTGCTTGAGCTGCAGGCACATGGAGCAAGATCATTCTGATCGCACCCTTCTGACCTCAACAAATATGGTTTCCTCTGTGGAACAGCCTATCAAACAGTGAACAGAGGGTCCTTCTTCTCAGGTTGGACAATTGGCTCAGGGTCTACTACTTCATCCCGACCTGTGCTCCCTTCACCTTCAGGCCTGGCTCCTGAAGAGAAGAAATAGTATAGGTGCAAAGTATTTCAGTATGTCTGAAGCACTTCTCCTGCTTGTAACTTTCAACTAGGAGAGCTTAGACCCCTTTGGTGTCTAGCTGGCTGCATTCTGGAGCGCTTGCTGGACCTTTTTGATGCTGGATTACAAGATTCCACTGTCAAGGTCTGCTTGTGTGTGTATATCTGCACGTCTTGAGCCCTCAGTCCCTCTATCTAACTCTATTACCTTTTTTTGAGGTTCCATTAGGAATTTTTTTTAACAAAAAGCCTCTGTTCTTGAAGCTGCTGGTTGTCTGCAATATCAACCTTGTGTTGTTCACACTCACCTGCAAGCCCATCAGCCTCTTGCAACATGTGAGCTAGGATGCTTACTTGGAAAGCACTTTTCTAGTAGCTGTCTCTTCTTCTTGCAGAGTATCTGTATCAATGCTTTGATTGCAGATCCCCGTGTACTGTTTTCCACGGGGACAAGATAGTGCTCTGCACACAATTAATTCCTTCCTAAGTAGCATCGGGTTCCTCTGCATAGGCTACTGTGCTGCATACCTTCTCACCAGCTTCCAGCATGACAGAGACCTCTCTCTCCATTCTCTATGTCCTGGAGGAGGGGAGCCTCACTTCACCTGAACGAATCGAGAATTTCAAGCTATCCAGATAGTTTTTGGTCCCCCTCACTTTTAGAAGTCAGCTTCTTTTAGTCAGGCGCATTTCTGCCTGGATGGCAAACTATCTGCACCTCTACTATGCCATGGCATAGCTCATGCTGAAAGGTCAGCTATGCATCCATTTCACCCCTGCAGTTGTCACGTCCTTCACATGGGTTCTCTTGTGCTTGTCGGTGATACCTTACGAAGCTGAAACTTGCACCACAGTATGCAGTTCTTACGTTGTCTGCCCTGGATGTCACTGCCAGGCAGCATGCTGTCTTTGGCAAGCTTGCCCTAAATGAACTCTGGTCCTGAGTGAGCTCTTCACTCCTACCTCCCTATCCAGTGGGTTTTATCTAAGCTTGGTATTGTGACCCGTTAGTAGCAAGTAATGGTGAAGATACATTCCTGGAAGATATGAAAATTACGTACTTATGGTAATTCTCAATCTTCTAGGAATATCTTCACCTCTAATTCACACACACATGCCATCCCCTGAGCTCACTCCAGTATCTTATTGGCCTTCTCCCTTATTCAAGGCTTGAACTGTGAGACACTATATCACTCACATACTGACCACTCTTGCACAAGTCATCAGGGCTTCTTATGCTCTTAGCATAGGTGCATGACTGCTAGTTAGGTTATACTACACCTCCTTGGTAAAAAAGGAACTGAGGTGGCTGAGGGCTAGTGCTGAGGTAAGCCTGGCCCCACGAGCCACTCTCACAGTGCCGTGCATGCGCACAGCTTGTCTCCTGGAAAGTTCTGGCTCCTGCAGGGGCCTAGTGCCTCCGGCACAGACCCATTACTGTAAATTAATGGTGAAGATATTCATAGAAAATCAAGAATTATGGTAAGTATGTTATTTTCGTATATGGTTTCCTCTGTTGAATTGACTGTCAGTCAGCAAACCAAGGATTCTGCCACTCCAGACAGGCATATTGACGTAAGGTCAGGCTAAGCTAGTTTACCGCAACCTGTGTTCCCTTCACTGACAGATCTAGCTACTAAAGAGATGGAATTGAAAAGGTTTAAATGGTCTCAGAGGGTTTCTGAAATACCACTGACTGTGTGTAAACCTTCCACTAGGAAGACATACACAACCAGACTGAAACAATTTTCTATCTGGTGTTCCAAAATCCCTTGAAATCTTTCAAGTATCTATTTGAAAAGGTTTAGCAATACTTATTAGGCCTTTCTAATGCTGGCCTGCAGTATTCCACAGTTATGGTCCATTTATGCACTATATCAGCATACCACAAACCTGTGGCCACCTTTTCTTTGGCACAGCTGCCACTGTTCAAAAGGTTTCTCAAGGGTTTCCTGCACATTAGACCCCCGTCAGGAAGCTGGTGGCTCCCTAAGACCTCAGTTTTGTGCTAGATATTCTCACTCGAAAGCCCTTTGAACCTATTGTGACATGACATTCTAAAATTGGACAGCTGCATTTCTGGTGGCCATCATCTTTGCCCGGAGTGCCCGCAAAGTGTCTGAAATCCATGCTTTGGTCACAGATTGTCCATATACTGTTTTCCATGAAACACATCTCCATAAGACAAAATAGTGTTCTTTACACAACCTAAGTTTCTACCTAAAGTGGTGTCAAAGTTCCATTTGTATCAAGCCATGATTTGATCTACCTACTTTGCCAACTTTCAGAATGAGGGAGAAAGGACTTTCTACTTACTGGATGTAAAGAGGGTCCTTAGATTTTACCTGGACAGGACTAAGGACTGCAGACAGGCAAAGCCGCTCTTCATCTATTTCAACTCCAATAGAAAAGGACTACCTGTCACAATCAAAGGCTTTTCAGCCTGGATTGTGAATTGCCTTCATGATTGCTATGCCATGGCAAAGGTAAAACTAGAGCGCAAGGTGCATGCCCACTCCACCAGAGCGGTAGCCACTTCCTTGGGAGAAATATGCTTCAAACAACATGAAGTCTTGCTGTATTCTGACTATTGCAGTTAGGTCCTGCCTTTCAATGGCCAGCATGGAACGTTCAGCGCAAGCTCAGTTGAAGCCTCTGTCTGCTGCTGTTTAAACTCCAGCCGTCAGATTCTTTACTCCGCCTCACTGAACAGTCGCTCTGGAGAGAGTTTGTCTTTGCTCGGTTCAAAACAGTTGGTTAAAGTGTTGTTTTTTCGCTCGGTTTCTACCGAATTTCTGCTACTGAACCTGTCGGTTTAAGTCTCTGTCTGTGTACCATGAGTACTAGATAGGTTTTGCATTTAGTTTCTGTGTGGAACTTGTAAACATTGGATCAGTTCGGTCTGAACCAATCAGATTGGTTTTAAAAAACTTTTGAATTTATTAGAGTGTGGTAACTGGTCCTTCTCGGTTCTAAAAAATCCAGTTTAATTACGTTTTCCAAGACCCGTAACAGTCCAGGAACTGATAAGGTGTCTTGCCTGGCGGATTGCAAAAAAGGGTAAGTTTTGGATAGGATTGGCCATGTCTGAGAAACCCAAGAAAAAAAACGGACTCACTGGGTTTCAACACTATAGTGTGTGTGGGGAAGCCTTTGCTAAGGCTGATCCCCACACCACCTGTGTTTAGTGTCTGGGGTTTGACCACCTCGATTCAGACTGCCAAATTTGTAAAAGTTTTTCCAAAGCTACCCTGGATAAGAGAGTAGGTAGACTGAGGGAAAGGGAGGCCGAGAAGTCCGCTGACCCGGATGGCTAGCCCGGTTTGGTTCCGACCAAACCAAAAGGTGTGCCCTCTGACCAGGACAAAACTTCTTTGGGCAAAAGGAGAGCCCATTCTGAGGAGTCGATTCCAGTTAAAAGAAAGAGAAGGGAAAAATCATCTGGTTCAGATCCACAAATTCTTTCTCCGACCGCTAATGAAATAGCCAAAGCGATAAGGATAGTTCAATCGCTAACTTCAGTTCCGGCCGAACTGGCACCATCTGTCAGGGGCTCGGTTCAGTCGGTTCCCCCAGTTCCGGATTATACTTTAGAAGAATTTTATGAACCGGAGGAGGAGGAGGAGGGAGAGTATGAGGATAATGATGATGGTGATTTTGAAAGTCTGGATGTGTCTGTTGACCCAGACATCTTCCCAGACAGACCTTCAGGTGTTTCTCCTCCTAGGCTTTCTGTCCCCTTCCCACTTTATGTTTTACAAGAAAGTGGCTGAAACCCTCCAGCTTTCAATGGAAGAAGCAGTAGGGGATCAGGAGGAGCATGATTTTGTTGAGATGATGGACATCCCAGAGTCCAGGAGATTGTCTGTTCCCCTCCATAAATCTTTTGGGAAACAGACATTTAAAATTCTAAAGACTCCTAATTCCATACCTCCTGTGGACAGAAGAATGGACAAGAGGTATACCCTTTCAGGCTCGGACACGGAGTTCCTTTCCCAGCAATGCAGCCATGTTGGGGTAGTGCAGGCTGCTGCCTGTGATAAGGCAAATATTCCATTGGCTTCACACCCCCTAGGTAAGGACTCCAGGAGAATTGATGCCATGGCAAAGAAGAAGTACATGGCAGCATCTTTGGGACTCAGGCAGGCTAACTATATGGCCTACACAGCTAGATACCAGAAGTCCAGGTGGGACACTGTGCTGGCTCTGGCTAAACAGGCCTCTGACCAGCTTGCCAAGGAGCTGGAGCAGGTGGCTGCAGATGGTATTGAGGTATCCAAGGTGCAATTTCATGCTGCAGTGGACTCCAATGATGTTTCATCTAGAGTCATGGCTACATCTGTGGCCTTCGGAGGATGGCTTGGCTCAGATGTACTAGCCTATCACAGGATACCCAGGCTAAGGCCATGGATTTCCCTGTCATTGGTAATTCTCTGTTTGGGGAGCAGACAGAGAACTACATGAAGAAGATGGATGAGTACAGGACCACCTAGCAGTGCTCAGGCCAAAGAAAGGCAAGCCACTCCTCAGAGACAGCATTCCAGGGCAGGCCCTTTCAAAGGCCTTTTACCAAGCCCAGGCCTCTCTTCTGCTTATGCTCAGAGGGGGTTCTTCAGAGGGAGAGGCAGACTGGGTACAAGCAGGCCTGCTTCCACCCCCTCAGCCTAAAGCCCCTGCCAAACAGGCACCCTGATGGGTTTGCCAGGGCCGATTCTCCACCACCTGTAGGGGGCAGGCTGGCTTACTTTGTCCAGGACTAGATGTCTTTAACATCAGACAAATGGGTCCTGCAGGTAGTAAGCCAGGGACTTGTTCTGAGCTTCAAATAATTTCCCAAGATGAGAACCAGATCCTTTCCACCTGCAAATCCATCAGAGACCCTTGCCGTAGAGGCAGAGGTTTCTTCCCTCCTGGCTGTGAGCCATATAAAGGGTTCCTACCCTACACAGAGACAAACGATCGTACTCCAGGTACTTCCTAACCCCCAAAAAGACAGGATAATGGTGGCCCATCCTGGATTTAAGATATCTGAACAAGCACCTTTTAAAACCAAAGTTCAAAATGGTGACTGGGAATAATTCTACCCTCTCTAAGGCCAGGAGACTGGCTAGTTTCCCTGGACCTCAAGGATGCCTATTTTCACATTCTCATCAGAAGCTCCCACTGAAAGTTTCTCAGGTTCGAGCTGCCCTCAGGCCACTATCAATTCAGAGCAATGCCTTTTGGCCTAACTTCAGCTCCAAGGGTGTTCACAAAATGCCTAACAGTAGTGGTTGCTTTTCTAAGGAGAAAAAAGATCTCCATCTTTTCATACCTGGACGACTGGCTCATAGTAGGTCAGTCTCCAGACCAAGTCAAGTCTCACCTACAGATAACTCAGCAACTGCTCACTTCTCTAGGATTCCTTATGAATCTTTCAAAGTCAGTTTTGCGGCCAGTGCAGCTCCTCACCTTCATAGGGGCAGAGCTGGATACAATAAAAGCAAGAGCCTTCCTTCTCCTGGACAGGGCAAGGACCCTTGTTACACTGGCGTCTTCATTCACCCTTCAGTTGTCTAGGCCAGCAAGGCATTTTCTGCAGCTCCTGGGCCACATGGCTGCCTCTACAGCAGTGGTCCAGGGAGTAAGATTTCAAGTGAGTGACATTCAGTTCCACTTAAGAGCCTTCTGGTCCCAGAGAAAGGATTCTTTGACCAAGCTGATCCCAGTGACTCGAACCCTGATCCAGGCCTTGCAGTGGTGGCAGGATCAGGACAACCTAAGACAAGGAGTCCCCTTTGTCACTCAATCTCATTCTTTGATCCTTACCACAGATGCTTCCCTCTTGGGCTGGGGAGCCCACTTGGGGGATCTGACCACCCAAGAGTTGTGGTCATCTCAAGAATCTCTGCTTCACATCGCTCTCTTGGAACTCAGAGCAGTGTTTCTAGCACTTCAAGTTTTTTCCAAGTCTGTTCAGAACAAGCTAGTTCAGATCAGGACAGATAATACCACCACAATGTGGTACATCAACAAGCGGGGGGGCACTCAGTCTACGGCCTTGTGCACAGAGGCAATGAAGTTATGGTCTCTGGCCTATTCCCTGAATACCTCTCTGATAGCAGTGCACCTCCCAGGGAAGGACAATGTCCTGGCAGATGCTCTCAGCAGGATTTCCCAGGGCCATCACGAATGGTCCCTAGATCCCCTGATTTTGAAAGTGATCTTCTCCAGATGGGGCACCCCACAGATAGATCTTTTTGCAGCCCCAGACAATCACCAACTTCCTCTTTTTTGCTGCAGGCCCCCAGTGTTGGGCTCAGTCCCCCTGGATGCCCTAGTTCTCAATTGGGAAGGGAAGTTCCTGTATGCTTCCCCCCCCTTCCCTCTCCTGTTCAAGGTGCTAGTCAAAATCAGGTCTCAACCCTGCAAAGTTATTCTGATTGCTCCAGACTGGGCCAGACAGCCCTGGTACCCTCTCTTGTTGTCCTTAACAGTCCACCTTCCCCTGTCTCTTCCCAGGAATTACAACCTGTTAACATGTTCTCAGGGGAGGGTTTGGTATCCGAATCTCAAATCTCTCAATGTCAAGGCCTGGCTCTTGAAGAGTTAGAGTCTGCTGATTTGCATCTCTCTCAAGGGGTTCTGGATATTTTAAAGGCTTCTCAAAAGCCTTCCACCAGAAAGACCTACAACTCCAAGTGGAAAAGATTTACTATATGGTGCTCTGGGAAGCATATTTCTCCAGAGTCTGCTGGCTTGCCCACAGTCCTTGACTATGGTTCATCTCAATAGCATGGGACTCAGACCAGCTACACTAAGAGTGCATCTGGCAGCTGTCTCTGCCTTCCTGTCAGCAGGCAAGCACTCTTCCCTTTCAGCTCATCCTGTATTCTGTAAATTTTTCAAGGGATTGCTGCATACCAATCCTCCCTTCAGAGACCCTGCCCCTGCTTGGGACCTTAATGTTTGCATTGCTCAGCTTATGCAACCCCCTTTTGTGCCTTTGTCCTCAGCAGAGCTTAAGTACTTGACTTGGAAAACTGTGTTCTTGGTAGCCATCACTTCTGCCAGATGCATAAGTGAGTTACAGGCCCTGTCAGTGGAGCCTGATTTTCTCTCTTTCCAGAGAGGTAAGGTGGTCCTCAGGACTAATAGGAAGTTTTGGCCTAAGGTGGTTTCAGATTTCCACCTTAACCAGTCTATGTCTCTTCCTGTTTTCTTCACTGACCATTCCTCTTCTGGGGAGAGGAGGTTGCACAGCTTGGATTTGAAAAGGGCCCTTAGCTACTACACAGAGCGCACCAAGGGTCACAGGTTTGACTCCCCCCAACTGTTCCTCACTTATGGTAAGGTTGGTAAGGGAAAACCTGCCACTAAGAGATCTATTGCCAGGTGGATTGTCTCTTGTATACAATTCTGCTATGAAAAATTAGGTAGGATCCCACCCTCAGGCCTGAGGGCTCACTCTACCAGAGGTGCAGCTACTTCCCTGGCTGCTGCCAGGGATATTCCTATCTTAGAGATTTGTCAAGCAGCCACCTGGAAAACAGTACATACTTTCACCAAGCATTACTCTCTGGATATCCAGGCTAGGAGTGATGCTCGGTTCGGCACAGCTGTGCTCCAGAGCCTATTCCCAAAGTAGGTTCTGTCCCTCCTACATGGAGGTACTGCTTGGTAGTCTGCATATGTCAGAATACAGCAAGACTTTATGTTGTTTGAAGAAAAATTACTCACCTTAGTAATGTTGTTTCTTCTAATGGAGTCTTGCTGTATTCTGACCTCCCCCCGGCCTCCCCTCCCAGAACCTGGGTTTTGGGATGTGGGTGGGCAGGAACAGTATTGGCACCCTAGAGGTGCCTCACACCTTTTTAATTTTGGGTATGTGTTGCATTTTGTTTTTTGGGTTTCCTGACTTGAGTCTTTGCCTTGGAACCAAAAAACCTTTTTTATTAGATTTAGTTGCCAGTTGGCTAGTGTAAGTTTACAGTTTCCACACAGGATGCCCAGTGAGTTTAGCTCGTAAAGATCTGACAGTTTGGGTTCAAACAACAACAGACAGAGTCTCAACCGAGTTCGAGCTCAGCGTTCCATGCCTTGCATGGAGAGTTAACTCTTTCCTCTCTGGGGCAGTTCAAAGGTTGGATATCACTGCAATAGTCAGAATACAGCAAGACTCTGTTAAAAGAAACATTACTAAGGTGAGTAATTTTTTCCTCTAGGCCATCTATCTGCCAGGGGTCAAGAACAGTCTAGCAGATAAGCTCAACTGAACAACTGAAGATCCTCATGAGTGGTCGCTAGCTTCAGATGTCATAAGATTGCTGTTCAATGAGTGGCGAATCCCAGATATGGATTATTTTGCGTCCCCACTCAACCCCAATTTGCCTAGATTCTGCTCCAGAAATCTAGGACCTGGCATTTTTTTTCAGGATGCATTGACTTCAGTGGCATAATCTGTTTCTCTATGCATTCCCTTCAATTCCTCTCATTCAGAGAGTACTGTCCAAACTGGAGGTACTCGGAAGCAAGATGATTCTAGTGTGCCCCTTCTGGTCTCGGTAGATATGACTTCCTCTGTTAAATCAACTTTAAGTTGGAAAGCCGAGGGCTCTGCCACTCTGGATGGACTTACTGTCCCAAGCTCAGGGCCAGCTAGTCCTCCCCAACCTGTTCTCCCTTCATCTTCGGCTCCTGAAGAAATGGAAGTGAACAAGTTCAAGGTACCTTAGAGGGTCTTTGGAATACTATTGGCTGTTCAGAAACCTTCCACAAGGAGAACATATACTACCAAGTAGGAACACTTTTCTATATGGTGTTCCAAAAAACCCATGGACCCCTTTAAGTGTTCACCTCAAAAGGTTTTGTAATATCTACTGGTCCTTTTTGATGCAGTACTGCAATATTCCACAGTCAAAGTCCATTTCTTCAATATATCAGTGCAGTACAAACAGGTAGATACCCCACCTCTGGTGCAGCTGCTGCTGTTCAAAAGGTTCCTCAGTGGTGTGTTGCAGATGAGACCCCCCCTCCCCAATTAGGAAGCTGGTGGCTCCTTGAGACCTCAGTCTTGTGCTGGGTATGTTCACTTGCAAGCCCTTCAAGCCTACTGCAGTTTGTGACATGAGATATCTGACTTGAAAAGCAGCATGTCTAGTGCCTATCAATTCTGCATGCAGAGTGTCTGAAATCATTGCTTTGGTCACATGCCCTCCATATACTGTTTTCCATAAAGATAAGGTAGTCCTCTGTACACACCCCAAGTACCTCCCTAAGGTGATGTTGGAGTTTCACTTGTATCAGTCACGATTCTACCTGCCTACTGTGGCAATTTTCAGAGTGATGGGGCATTCCCTGAATGTGAAAAGGGTTGTTCAGTTTTACTTGGTCAGTACCAAGAACTACAGAAAGACAAAGCAGCCCTTTATCTCTTTCAACTTCAATTGAAAGGAACTACTCATCACAATCGAATGCTTTTCCTCATTGATTCCTCGATGAAGGCCTTCGCCACTGCTATGCCTAGACAGAGTTAAGCTAGAGGGGAAAGTGCATGCCCACGCCACCAGAGTGGTTGCCACTTCTTACTGGGGAAATGTTCTCAGTGCCACTTGTAGAGATCTACAGGGCTACAACCTAGAGCACAGTGCATGTGTTCACCAAGTACTGTGCCCCTGATATTCATGCACAGCAACATGTCACCTTTGGCAGGACTATTCTGAATAGATTTATAATCCTTTGTGAGCCCTGAGCTCCAGCATCCCTAGATCTAAGGACTTTCTCTGAGCTTGGTACTCCGACCCATTAGCGGGAATCTGTGGAGAAGATTGATTCTTGCAAGATATGAAAATTGCATACTTACTTTAACTGTTGCTCTTCCTAAATATTTCCTCCATAGATTACTATCGTTACCCACCATCACCAGGACTCACTCCTGTATTGTTGTGTTACTATTTTAAACTCTTTTCTGTTGGTTTGGTATGTGAAGACACTGTGTTAGTGGAATTGGTGGACCTTTCTTTTCCCTGCCAGTGCAATGGGTCCATGAGTCATGCCACATCCTCACAATGCCTCTTGCCTGTGTCTCCATATATGGGGCTCACAGCTGATGACAGCCTAGCCAGGTCACAGCCCAGACTCATGGGTCTCTGTGCTCTCCTTAGGTTTGGCAACACATTCACTAACTAGTGCACACTTCTGTGTGTGTGTGTAACGCAGTGCACATGCCCTTATATGGTGGGGTCAAGGGGTAGGACAGCTGTATTTCATCCCTTCCCACATTGCTTGAGCACTTGCAGTTAATTACAGTGTAGTGGTGTATGTGGAAAGTATGGTCACCCTCTCGCTATGCATGCTCACCATTTCTACACACTATCATTCTGGGCAGTTGCACACAACTGTTCTGTCTCTTTTACTGCCACATGCTGCACGGTTGTGCATTTTGACCAATGTTGTTTTTTTGTGAGGTAAGTTAGTAAAATACATGCAGAATCCCTTCTACTCTGCAGATTGTCATTGCTGAAGTGAAGCATGATAATGTTTGATCTTTGATTAGTCTGATGTGACAGTTGAGGTTAGAAGAGGAAATGTAAACCAATTGCCACGTTTCAGCTTTATCAAAAATGTATTAGTGTAGGAAAAACAGATACAGTCAATACAAGCTGTGATAACTGACGTAGACAGCCATGTTCTGAGTGCTGTATCATTTTTATTTCTTAAAATAACAGAAATGTGGCATTGAAGTGCCTGTTAAAAATGCCAGTGCCCTTGAAATAACCTCACTCACCCCCCTTCCCGTTTCAGCTGATGGATGGATGCCATGAGAAAAATGCTGAGACAGCATGTGAGATATACACAAACAGATTTTAGAGACAATGAGTTACGTGGAAAAGCCTGAAGCTAATTATAGGGTTAAGAAGCTTGAGTTCAGCATATCCATTTTATGACGCTTCCAGAGGAAGAAAAGCAGGTTGTGATGTATTAGTGCGAGATCATAAATGCTTTGGTGTCTGTGTGACAGAGGATACTGTTTTAAATATCAAAGGGATGTCATTTGAAATGTGAGTCATGCTGAATGATTGCAAAATTGATACTTTAAAAAGACTACTTTTTTTATTAGATATATTTTTAAACATAATCTGACAGAGGAGGGGCTAGCTGACCTCACCAAAAAGGGGTTGGCCAATACAGTTGTTTAAGGAATAATTCTGTTTTACAGAGACCCATTTTTTTACCTAGACTCTGACCAAGCAAAATCAGTGAGCACTTGAGCAAGTAGTTAGAGGCTAAGTACTGAAGTAGGAATTTGCTCTGTTTAAACCTTGTTTCTTTTTAAAAGATTTGTATGTCTTTTGATATAAGAGTTCTGTATTTTGTGTTTCACGTATTTCTAACTATTTTAGTAAAATTATTTTTAGAACTTACTTGGTCTGTCTTTGACTTCTTTTTATTTTGTAAGAAAAGTCCATGGTTATATCAGACGATAGGCATAAGCTTTAATGGTGGTACCAAACTGGAAAGAGAAGCGTTAAATCTGAGGTCTTTATTATGGAAGTTTTAAAGGCTTCATCTCTGTATACCTGGTTGGGTGCCTGTAAGCAAAGATATGTGCCCCGAAGACAGATATATCTGAGCCTGTGCATTGGGTATACTAACAAGAAGTTAACAGTTTGAATCCCTCCAGAACTGGAGACCAAAGGTTGATCCGAACTCACAAAAACAGACAAGAGGGTTACCTTGTCTGTTACACTGTTCACAAGATTGTGCTCAGAGGTTGGCACTTTGGGAGTAGAGGGCCTGACCTGCTGAGTGGGTTTGTGACAGTAACCATATCATCTTTAGTTTCTAGATCACTCTTTGTATGACTGTTTCCGAGGTAATTGTTTATATTAGGCATCATTTCTCTACATTACTGGTTATTTATGCAAACATGATCTAGAAAGTCCTCTGTGTACAGTACGTTTTACATGATATTTTCAAGTTGGCTGCAGACTAAAGTATATTAGTTGTTTGTCGGGGGTTGCTCCAAACAACAACGCAGTAACAAGTATTTTTTAAGAACAGTACTTGCCCCATGCATTGCAGTAAATGAAACAAATTCACAAGGGTCAGTCTGGAAAGCAATACTTGTTGCAGAAGAATGGGCAAGACTGTTATCTGCTGGTTCAATCAATGCCACTTTTCTCTACTCAGTACTTTTCTTATTCACCAAGGGACCAGCAGAGCCATTATAAATAATAGTCTCAGTACTAAAAATGTAATTTGGTTTGGCCTAAATAACCCTTTTGCCTTTCTCTAGATGCATTTTAAGATCTGTGGTGCTTCTGTCATTAGAAATATGCTTGCCTAATGATAATATATTCTTAAATTAACGTAAGAAAGCACTGTCTCAGCAATTTTAGACACTTAGTTTGGACTCCTGAGAGAGATTATTGGACAGTGGTTATACATTGTGTCAATCCACTGCTTCAATTGCTGGTTTATGGATGTATGCAGATAAGTGGAACCCTCTGTTGAAGAGACTCCAGTAGCTTTGATCAAATGCATCATTTATTCAGTAGTCCAATGAAATAGCCAAACAAAGATGACAGGAAAATAACAATGTTAATTTTTGACTGCTATGCTTGCATTTTCAATTACCAGAGCCCAGACATCAATATAGTATAATTTCCATGCAAAAATAAGATATTTGAGCTTGAGCTTTTTAATATCACTTGGTTCCTTAACAATATTTGCTCTTTAATGAATAGTCTAAGCTTGTCCCAGAGTGGAGTGTTATTTATTTGTCTACTTAAAGTCTTACAGACAGATTTTTGAAGTCTGGATGAGGCCAACAGATTTGTACCTATTTTTTGCAGCTCCAAATTTAACGGAGAAATTTACAGTACAGCTGTAAAACATGGCATTTGCTATAGCCCGTGTAGCCAGATATATGATGCAATTCACCCACCCATTCCCCCAGAAAACACGACCCAGACCTCTCCGGTTGAGTTGGTACACCTCCCTTCAAAAGGAGCAGTTTTCTAGTTCCCCAAAAACGGGGGTTCTTTGGATATAATTGATTCCTGAAAGATAGGAAAGTTACTATAATTCCAGATCTTCAAGAATATCTTCTCCATAAAGCCGCACTCACCTGCTTGATGTCCCCCGCTTCTGTATGTGGGTGTTACTCAGGGCTGGATCTTTCCTGTTCCATGACCTCATCTGGTCCTGGAAACTGAGTAGGAAGGATGAGCCAATGCTGAATTTGCATTTGGTGAATGTGCCAAACTTCAGCGTTTTGGTCACCAGTGAAACTGGGCCAAAGTAACTCTGTTTCTTTCCCTTCTGCATTTTGGCACTTCAGTGTCATGATGCAGGGCTTTTTACAGGGTGCACATACTGAGTATGTCCAAGTTGTTAGCAAACCACATGACCTGTAACAGCTAATCAACAATGCTAGAGATGAAGGATGCAGTGCCCTGCACACAATTCAGAGCCATTTCTAGCTCTCTCTCACAGGGGAATGACCTGTGGCAGGAAGGAGCTCATTTTATGTGAAAAAGAATGACCTTTGGTCCGTGGTCCAAAAACTTTAGAAATTATCAGAGTGTCACGCATTATCATTCCGGTTAGCTAATTCTCACTATATTGATGTATAGTTTCAGGCAGGTAGGACAGTGAAATAGTGTTGAAGAGAGAGGAAGAATCTGCATTTATGTAGCGCTTTTCATACACAGTGTATCCCAAAGCGCTTGACTAGCACAATGCTAGACTGGTAGCCCAAAGCGCTTGACTAGCGCAATGCTAGACTGGTAGTGAAGTGACTAAATGTGTAGTGGTGGCCATATCACACATCAGTACCCACACACAGCCTGGACAATTGCATGATCCAGTTTATGGGAAGGGGAATGTTGGTCAGGGCACCGTGAATGTTCCTTACTCTTTGCAAAGAGTGCCCTGGGTTCTTTTACTTCCACCTGGACATCCACCAGGGCAGCACCAGGATGGGTAGAAGGGACCTCGGTTTAACATCTCATCCGAAGGACAGCATACCCCAGCAGTGCAGCATCCCCCTAATACTGCACTTGGATGCCAGCATTTTAGGTATGAGCCCAATTCCGGTGTGGGACGAGAACCCATGACCTTCTGGTCCAGAAGCGGATGTGCTACCAACTGAGCCACACTGGCACCTCAGAGTGCTCAGTGTGAGCTTACACTAGCAGCTACAGGCCCTACAGCAGGAACAGGCAAAGTGAGGGTAGCAGACTGGTAAAGGTTCCATGTGGATTTTTGAAAGACTTATTTGACAATTATTTTTTTATTGAGTGCTGGTGATGTAGAAGGCACAGCAGTTCTTCTTTTATTATTTTATCCCCCCCCTCCCCCCACAGCAGGAGATGGGCAAATTGAAGTTAGCAGACTAGGAAAGGTAGGGGAGGGTTTTTAAAGGAATTACTTTACAAAGTATTTTTTACTGACACACTGGTTGAGCAGCGGCATAAAGAAATCCATATTTTTGTTTTTTGCCTGTGTGTTAGTCTGTCAGCTGGTCAGTGAGTGAAAAATAAAGAATAGACTGCTGTGGGAGCCGCAAGGTCTCTCTGTGGGTTGGTATGTGATCTGATAGTTGGGGGGAAGGGGGCTGGTGGTGTCACTATTCTTGTTACCTTACAAGTGGTATAGCACTTTGGCGTGTCTGTTCACTGGTTATGTATGTCATGTGGGTATCTAAGAATCATTAATAACTACTGGGTATCATCATTATTAGTGTCTGGCAAAGGCTGTGTTGTTTGATCACCTGCTTTGTTTTTCATTTTCATTTCATTTTTAATTTTATACTTGTTAGCAAGATGAGCAATACTGCCTGTTTTCACAAGCGACAAGTGTAGAAACAATGTTAGCATAAAAAAGACAATAACATACAAGATTATTCAGTGTAATAGTACAGTTTACAAGAACAAGGACAAGCAATTCAAAGTCAATAGCAAGTACATTCAGTGAGAGATTCGAGCCACTGCATCAATCTGATTTTGAAGGATCTAACTGTTATGCTAGATGTAACATCATCAGGAATTAAGTTAAAGAAAGTTGCAGCACTGTATGATACAGATCTCTGGCCTATTATCTTCTTATAGAGAGGTATTCTATAAACATACAGTATCTACCTTGGGACCTTGTCCCTTGTGAATTTAAAAATCTAGTAAATAATAACTGAACCTTAAGGGGTGAAAAACCTAGAGTTCCTTTAAAGAGGAAAAATACCCATTTTTAAACTGATCCTGTTTTCAAATTATAGGCATTTAGCGGCCTTATACAAATTACAGTGATCATTTTTTTGTGGGAGACCTGTCATAATGTAAAGAATGCTATTGTAGGTGACTTTTAATTTGGTTAGCATTCTGTCACTTGTTCCAGTGTAAACAATTAGACCGTAGTCAAGGGCACTAAGGAGGAAACTATGTGCCAAATGTTTACAGGACTCTGGTATTAAATACGATCTGACTTTAAACAACATTACAAGTGTCTGGTGAACCTTTTTTGTGTTTGCTTGCACGCATGTTCAGGAAACATAGTGCCACCATAAAAGAATTCGTAGGTGTGCGTCCCCCACTTCCAGTGCCCTGCTGCCTTTTGCAGGCGTGGCCGCACCCAGCCAATGAATGTCAGAGCTGTCTATGACAGCCCTTCAGATGCAGTGGCGTACAGTTGAAGGCAAAAAAATGCTGCAGTTAGAGGTGGTAATGTAGGCAATTTGCATACTGCCATGTGACGGTATGCAAAGTACTACGTCGACTTTCACTGAATCAGCTCTGTCCTGTAACCATTAGCACACTGGGAGCCAGCCCCAGCAGTGTATAAGCCCCCCACACACAGTTTGGCCGGCGGGGTGCCCAATCTCCCTATCGGCTCCCTCCCTCCCCAACAGACTTTCAGGTGCCATGCTGGGAGCCCACCACAGCGTGGCAACAGTCCGTATGGCTGACTGGGGTGCCCAATCCCCCTTTGGCTCCATTGCCCTCCCTCCAAACAGCCTTCCAGATGCCACGCTGGAAGCCCACCCCAGCATGGCAAAAGTCCTGCATCATCTTTAAAAAAACACATGCCCTGTAATAAAAAATGGTCCCTCGCTGACTGTCTTGACCCCCCACCTGTGCCCACCCTCTGCGCACCCTGCCTCCCAACACTCCTACCTCACCCCATACTTACCTCAGAGGCCAGCGTGATGATCTTTGGTGGACCAGGAACATGTCTGCACTCTTCAAAGCCAACCACGAACTGAGGAAATGCCGGTAAGCTGTATAATGGAATAAATAGGTTTTTTTTTCAACTTTGATGCATATCTCAGGCATTTTTTGGAATTTTGGCACCAAATTTTCAACATGGGGTTTTTGGGACCCCGCCTCATGAAGTCTAGCACTGTCATGGTGTTAATTGGCCCCGAAAGGTGATTTTGTGGTCACTGCGCAGAACCACCTTTTGGGACTGATTTACGAAATGACAGTGTCACAGTTCATGAGGTAGGCCCCCAAAAACCCTATGTTGTTTGAGGTGGTGGCAAAATTCCCCAAAATGACTGATTTACAAGCGTGTGTTGCACAGTTCCTACGCATGCTCGTAAGTTCACAAATTTTTTATATTTTCACTCCAGATTTTCAACATTGCCATTTTACCACACCTCCTTATGAGTAATACAGCTGTCATTTTTCACACCTCGCCCAAAATGTGTTTCCGCGCATGTAGCACACAGTGGCACAGTCGGTGTGTGAAATCAATGTTCGGGATGGATTAAGAAAATCACAGTGACACTGTTCATGAGCAGAGGTCTTAAGATGGCTATATTGAAAATGTGGTGACAAAAGTCCATAAAATGACTGTGTTACGAGCGAGCATTGCGCAGTTTCCACACACCCTCGTAAGTTCATGAATTTGTAATATTTTCAGTCCAGATTTTCACCACTGGCATTTTTCCACACTTCTTTATGAACAGTACAACTGTCATTTTTCACACCATGGCCGAAATGTATTTTCGCACTTCCAGCATAGAAATGCGTGGTGGCTGTAAGAAATCACTGTTTGGGAAAGATTATGAAAATCACAATAACATTGTTCATGAGCGGAGGTCCCAAAATGTCTGTGTTGACAATCTGCTGTAAAAAATCTCCAAACTAATTATATTACGGGTGTGCGTTGTGCAGGTGCTACGCACGCTTGTGACTTCACCAGTTTTTTAATATTTTCACTGCAGATTTTCAACATTGCCATTTTTTACACCTCCCCATGAACAGTACAGCTGTTATTTTTCACATCCTGTTTGAAATGTGTTTTTGTGCCTGTGGTGCCAAATGGCATAGTCGCTGTGCAAAATCAGCTTTCGACAAACAAACTGATATTGCCACTGTTCATAAGGTGGGGTCACAAAAAAAACATGTTTAAACTTTGGAGTGAAAATACCAATGAACGCCTAAGGCGTTAGCGTTTCCAACCATAATGCCCCACCCTGTAGAGACTGATGGGCATCAGGGGTGTGACTTGGGATTGTCATCTGTAATGCTTATACCATTCCACCCCCACCCACACACTGAAGCCAGTGAGAGTCATCAAGGTGTGCCTTGGACTCTTCGGCACCAAAGTTCACCCCATTCTGCTATACTGCACCCATCTTACCGTACTTCCTGATGGAATGGGGTGAACATAAAGGCCAAAGACCACAAGGCACACCGTGACACTTGTCGGTGTCTTCAGGGTAGGGTGTGTTGAAATGGTGTGGCTCTTATGCCTGACGACCCAAAGGCACACCCCAGTGCCTGTCAGTATCTGTAGGGTGGTGGTGGGGTTGGCTTCAGTTCAGTACTTTGCTGCCATTCCTATTATGCAGCTCTGTAACTCCTGCACTACCAATGCCAATGCCAGCAAGCAAACATTCGGCATTGACAAATGCATGTTATAATACTACATACATGCGAGTCAAAAGAGAGATTGGACTCAGGAGTTACCCCTAAATACTTAAAATGATCAACCAACTCAATTTTTTCCCCTGTTTTAAAATCTCTCTTCATTCTCGGTCCAGTAAAGACCATGACTTTTGTTTTCCCTGTATTAAAGACCTATCTTTGAGTCTGTAACCATTCTTAAAAAGAATATTAGTCCTGCTGGACTTGCATCAAGGCATCATCTAGTTTATTTCCAGCTTAAAAAATTACAGCATCATCTGCATAGATTATCACATCAGATTTCTGGCAGGAAGTTGGGGCAGCATTCATGAACAGGAAAAACAAAAGGGGGCCCAAAAGTGAGCCCTGTGGTACACCACATTTACTCATAAGGGTATCTGAGACAATATGACCAAGCTTTGTTCTATGTTCCTTGTTATTCAAGTAGCCTGCTAACCATGTTATTACATCTGAGGAAAAATGTACTTCTTGAAGTCAGTCTAGTAATAGGGCATGGTCTACAAGATCAAAGGCTTTGGTGGGGTCCACAAATACAGCTGTGACTGAGTGCCCCTTATCAAGGGCACTCTGAACGCAGCTTGTGAACCCCACCAAGGCCGTCTCTGTTATGACTGGTTCTGAAACCATTCTGGGAACCAATCAGCAGACTGTATTTCTCCAGATGATCGGTCATTTGATCATAAACTATTCTTTCCAAAGTCTAAGAAAGTAGTACTGATAAAGAAATAGGTCTAAGACTAAAGTTCTACTATCTGATTTAAATATAGTCTTTATAGTAGCCATCTTCCACTTGTGAGTGTTGCCAGTGCATGTAGAATACAAGAAAAGAAGAACAGGAGGCAAAAGGAATGCAGAGGGAAAGAAAGGACAAGACAAATGTTCCGCCATGCTAATTCCATGAAGTGTAAGTTCTACATGTGGTGTGTGTGTGTGGGTGTGTGGGCAAAGGAGTTGGCCATGGGGGAACAGGTATTGGGAGTCATTGTCATGGGACTGTGAGGACAAGGGCTGCTTGGAGCATGATAGTACAGCCAAAGAAACTATGATTCATCATTCCACCGAAATCCACTAGCATTCAATCCATGCCTTTTATCCAGTGCATCCAGTAATGAAACCATCCAAAAGGACACCACTTCCTTGGTATAACTTGGTATGTATAGACAAAGTAGGCAAAAAGCCCATTAAATTGTCTCCCACTCATAGTGGGTTTATTAGTTGATGGTTTTATATAGTAAATATTCATCTAACCTTTTTTTTTAAATATGTCTAATGTCAGAGACTCAACTATATTCCCAGGGAGATTGTTCCATATCATTGGAGTACGTATATTATAAAAGTTTTGATGTCTAGCCATTCTTTATTTAAGACAATTTGGCTATCATGTGATCTTAAGTTTACTTTTTTCTGAATTCATTTTATATTACATTGTTCCATTAGTATCGGATCTTTCATAATTTGATACATTAGTAGTAAATCGCCTCTAATTCTTCTGGTCTCCAAAGAAAAGAGATTTAAACTCACAAGTCTTTCACTGTAATCCATATTTTTTAACCCTTTAATGGATTTCGTCATTCTTCTTTGAACTCTTTCAACCTGTTTAATATTATTTTTGAGACAGGGGCTCCAAATTGGAGATCCATAGTCCAGGTGTGGTAAGACATAAGTCTTATATAGTTTCATAACACTAACTCTGTTCCTGGAAATAAAGGCTTTTTTAATGGAATGGATAATACCATTACATTTCCCTACAGTCTTAATTATATGTGAACCTGATGATAACTGTGAGTTTATCCATACTCCCAGATCTTTTTCACATTTGCTATTTTTTATAGTTTTTCCATTAAGGCAATATTGGTATTTAGGATTTCTTTTACCAAAGTGTATTGCTACACACTTGGTTTCATTAAATGTCATGTTATTTGTCTCCCCCCATAGTTCAATTTTCTTGAGGCTGTCACGTAATTGTTTGTACTTTAAGGATGAAACTTCCCCACCTACTTCTGTATCATCTGCAAATTTAGTGATGACTGAATCCAGACCCTTACCCATATCACTTATATATAAACCGAATAGAATTGGACCCAACACTGAACCCTGGGGAACTACACTTGAAACACAGCCTTCATCGGAAAGAACAGAATTAATTCTAACTTTTTGTTTTCTATTCGTCAACCAATTACCAATCCATCTCACAATATATTTATTTAAACCTAAGTTGGACAATTTCTGTATAAGTTTATTATGTGGTACCATATCAAATGCCTTACCCAGATCCAAGAAGATTACATCTACAGGTTTCCCATCATCTAAATTACTGCTAACAAGATTATAGAATGATAACAAGTTAGTATTACACGAAAGTCCTTTCCTAAAACCATGTTGAGACGTGTCCTGTAAACCCAATACAACTATATCATTCTCAATTCTATTTTTGATTAAACACTGTAAGATCTTGCAGCAAATAGATGTAAGACTAATTGGTCTATAATTGGCCACATTTGATTTATTTCCTTTTTTATGTATTGGGACAACTATTGCATTACGCCAGTCAAGTGGGATCTCGCCAGACAAAATGGATTTGTTAAATAAGATGGTCAGAGGCCTTGCAACCACATCTGCCAGATGTTTCCAGACTACCGAATCTATGTTATCCGGTCCTGAAGAGGAGGATATTCGTAATTTTGATAACTTCTTAAATACCAAATCATGACTGATATTAAAAACCTCAGAATTATTCACACTAGGGGTAATCACATTGGATTTATTTACTTGATAGATTGATGTGAAATAATTAGTAAAACTGTTTGCAATTTCTTTATTATTATCTTTTAATTTTCCATTGACTATTACTGAATTGACTCTTTTATCAGTTTGCTTATTATTATTAATATATGCATAAAAAGCCTTATGGTTTTTATTAGATGCCAATTTATTTTCAAGTTTTATTTTCCCTTTTTTATAATAGATTTCAACAGTCTCTGTTGAATCTTATACTTGCTTTGGTTATTTTGTGATGAGTTAAACTTATATTTTCTAAAAGCTTTATTTTTCTTTCTTATTTGGGACTTGATTTCCTTACTGAACCATAAAGGAATAACACTGTTTTTTATTCTTATTGTTATGCCTAGGGATATGGTGATTAATTATCTCTTGTATTTTAGATTTTGATTTATCCCACATTAAATTAACCTCCAATTCACAAAAAGATGTTCCCACAATTGATTTTATTAAATGCTTCAATAATTTTTGTCCAATTAGCTTTTTTATAGTCAAATGCTGAAAAAGATCCATTAGGGTTGGGTTTTCTAATATTAAGAATGCATTCTATAATTTTGTGATCGCTACATCCTAGGTAAGGGATAACTTCTACAATACTAATTCTTTCTTTAGAATTTGTTATTACTAGGTCCAAAATATCTTTCCCTCTGGTGTATCAACCAGTGTTTTCTCAAATATAGTAACTCCCGCCACTAGGTCCCAAGTAATGCCTGGTACATTAAAATCTCCTAGAAGTAGTGTCACCTAGGCTGCACGCTTTATCAATTTTATCAATTAAATTGTAGTTACAGTTACTATTATTATTCGGAGGTCTATAGCAGATCTCTAGTATTATTTTAGGCAAATGAATATTATATTTATCCATAATGTTTCTGTTGTTCTTTCGGGAGTGCTGGATATTTCTATTTCTTGGCACTGAATGTGCTCAGAAACATAACAACAAACACCACCTCCTTTCCTGTCTGTGCGATTCTTAATGAAAAGTTGATACCCAGGAATACTATTAAACCAATTATTACTCTCATCCCCCCAGTTTTCAGTTACACAAACAATATCTGTATTGTATTTTTTAAAAGTATTTTTAATTCAGTTAATTTTATATTGTTAAGGCTTCTGGCATTAATATTCCAAATCTTAAGTTTATTAAACTGTAAGTTATTGCGGTTGGGTCTTTTCTGGGTTCACTCATCCCCCCCCTTACATTTAGTTTAAAGACTGGTTGATAATATTCTCAAAAGTTCTTCCTAGTTTATAAGCACCTTGCTTACTTAAGTGTAGTCCATCCCAACAGTATAGTGATGGGTTATCACAAAATTTTTCCCAGTGAGGAATAGATAAATACCCGTCTTTAAGAGTCCATTTATGCAACCATTCGTTTGTACATTTGATTTTTTTTTGTAGTTTGATAGTTGGCTCTTGATACTGGTAGTATTTCAGAAAAATGTGTCTCACATTTAAGTTCGTTTAGTTTTTTGCCCAAGTTTATAAATTCCTGTTTGATTTCTTCAATAGATAATTTTTTAAGGTCATTGGTGCCAGCGTGAATTATAACAAGGGGATTTGGACCTGAGTTGTGTAGCATATCGGTATACATAGTATGTATATCCTTAGTTCCTGCCCCGCGGAATGAAGAGCATGCAATATTGTGTTTATCTTTTCTGCACACTATTTTGTCTGTGTATTTAATTATCAAGTCACCTAGTACAAAGTATTGCCTGTATGACTGATTTGTTGGTTGTATTTCCTTAGACAATGTATCATCTAATGTGCCTAACTGAGCTTCTACAGTTTCTTGATGAGGTATCTCATTTACTATTGACATTGCATGTTTTGTTTTATTTCTGTTTGCCTCCCTTATCTTTAACTATAGTGTCAGGCAAATTAAGGGCTTCCCTTGTCTCAGGTGTAGGTTCTGAAATAACAGCTGATTGAACGATTGAGTCAGATTCAATATTAACGCAGCTGGGATAATTACTAATATGCTGTTCATTACTGATACCTCCAAAATTTAAACTAAGCTGACCTTTTTCCATATTATCACCTGAGTCCAGATCAATTAGGGGTTTGTACCCATTACTTAGTTTAGTATTATTATTACCCAATGCCCTATGTCTAGATTTGGATTTGTGTCCTAGAACAACTTCAGTCCAATCGTTAGAATCACTCGAAGTTCTGTTCTCATCAGAAGTTATTCTTTTCTTTTTTTCATGTTGACACGTTTCACTATGATAGTTTAAAATTCCTGAGTCCACATTGTCACGAAAATTGTCGGATGTTCCCTCACTCATTAATGATCTACCTGTATTTTGGCTTAAAGTTTCCTGTTGTTGTTCAATGACCGTTTACCTTTTGTAGAAGTTATCGATATCTTCCCTGAGTACACTATTATTGATACATTTTTCACAAACATATAAAGGGATTTTGGGAAGGGAGTCAAATAAGGTGTACATTAGACAAGTATTACACTTTAAACCAGTCTCCCCATCGAGTGTCATAATAACATCTCTCCTGGTAGATTTAGTTAGATTTGTGATAGTGGTGCTGGTACTCAGGGCATTATCTAATACAATTAAATCACTCATTTTCAATCGATTTACTTATCAAAGGTAGCACTACAATATATTGTATATACTTACTACATTACTTGGCTTGTGTATCCCCCTCTATCCCTCTAACACTCTTGACATGCATGACTTGCAACGGGCGTGTCTTAGCGTGCGTCTTCACACTCGCCGTGCTCGTGCTTGCCCTGCTTGCCGCAGGGCTTCCTTTTGTAGTACCAAGTGACCCAGGAAGTGCTACTAGGGGTCACAGAGTGACACAGAGCAAACAAACTGTTTAAAATTATTAAAATGTTAAAAATAACCACAGATTGTGGCTTTACTAATCTGCAGCAGTCACTCTTGCAGTCTAGAGTGCAAACCCCCCCCGAATTTCACGAGTGGTAGTTTGTCAGTACAATTCAACAAACTACCCTCCTCCTCTTCCTAGTGCAGACTAGGGCTCCAGAACCTCGCGATAGCAAGTGATTCAAAACACAGTGCAAATCAACACACAATAAAGTTTCATATATAATTAGTACTAGGAAAATGATTTTTAAGTGTCAGAGGACAGAGTTTAGTTATTTTTGGCAGAATTCTTCAAGTGCTCCCAGTTCCCCAACTTGGGATTGAAGTGATTCATCCAGCAATGTTAAGTCTATTTACTGGAAAACATTATCTTGCATTTGTGGCACAATTCCTTACAGCTCCCCCAACCCCCATCACTACAGATACTGTAGTAGCAGCTTCTGAAAATAGCGTGAGGCAAGGGAGTCAAGTGACATGCCCAAATCATGAGTTTCATTTCATGATTTATGTTTTCTTGGAACATAAAGATAACAACAAATAGTAAATACAAAAAAGCTAAAAATGATCATATAGTAAATTTAACTTGAGAGGCTTTGTGTACCCCTCACAACTTCCTCCTCTTCTCAGGGTTGGTTGTTTTCCTTTCTGTAAATCAGTTCTAGGTTATGCTAATCTCAAAGCTGGTTCTGCTTACTTTGTGCCCTAGGATACTAATGTGAAAAAATTTGGTTCCTTAGACTTTTTTTTATTACTTTTTTAAATTAAAAAAAAATGTAGATACTTATTCAATTATTTTTTCATTCTGTTCCTTTGAAAAAAGAAACTGAGGCCATTGAGGCTGGCACCACTGTTTATGCAGTTGCTGACTGTGGCACCTTCTCAGCGCTGTGCATATATGCCCAGTGTGTTCTGGCCTCAAAAGTTACAATTTCTGTGTGATCCTAGTGGCTCTGGCTCTATGACCAAAGAGTGTGGTTGTCTGGAGAAGATATTTTTGAAGATTCGGAGTTAACGGAAGTGACTTTCTTTTCCTTGTCTTCCCGTGGTCCCATCCATCCTAGTGCCCCCCCATCCACCCAGCCTTAGAGAGTGCCACCAAATCAGTATGTAGTGCATCTGTTCCTAATCTGCTCTTCCCAGGAAGGCTGATAAATGTCCATGAGCCCCTTGAGACAACTTTTGTACTTTGCACAACCCAATACGGACTCTAAGGGCATGAGAGATCACAGATCCAAATCCTTCAGAGCACCAACTCTCCCAACGAGGAGTCAAGAATGGTAGCAACAGTATAATGGATAAAGGGTGAGACATTTATGAGGAGTCACAAATCTTTTCAGTCCACTCGAAATACCAGAAGCACCGACAATCACGTTTCAGTATCCTTAGGTACCGCACGACCCTAGCACAACGTTCCTTTGCCCATCGAGCTTCACTTTGGATGAACTCACTCCAGCCTGAAATAAGCTTTACCACCACAATAGGTCTCTTCAAGTGTAAACTATGATATTACCTTCTTACAAGATCCACCTGTGATTGCTACTGCTGAGTCCTCAATGGTGCTCCGTCTAGCTGCACTAGCCTGTACCCGCTGCTATCATCTGACCCTGTAGGCCACATCTAGCACTTAGCTCCCCCTGCCATGCTACCTCCCAACCCCTCTTCCTCCCTCTCACCCCACCTCCTCCTCCTCCCTTCCTACCTGCCACCCTTCTCCCACCTGTTGATCAGCCAGGTCAGCTCCCTTCACCCTCTACCTCCTCTGGCACACCTCTGTCTCCCTATTCTATCAGACAAGGGTATTCCATTACCCACATGAGATCTGCTGCGTAACCATTTTGTTATTTGTAATCGACATGTTATAATCTATCTGTAACAATAACTTGCCTGTATGTACTGTACCTGTAATGTTCTGTTTGCACTGTACTTGTCTTTGATGGGAACCTATGTAAGGGGCTGTTGCTCAAAGGTATGAATCCGAGCTCACAATAAATAAATACATTTATATCTTTACA
Organism: Neoceratodus forsteri; assembly: GCA_016271365.2. Taxonomy (NCBI): domain Eukaryota; kingdom Metazoa; phylum Chordata; order Ceratodontiformes; family Ceratodontidae; genus Neoceratodus; species Neoceratodus forsteri. The sequence continues at coordinate 386,714,485 of CM057450.1, forward strand.
TTACTAATCTGTTATGCTTTTGTTGTCACAACCTTTTCGTCAATGAAGTACCAATACAATGCCCGGTCGGCACTGTGGTAGAGCTCCTGCTTGTGATGCTGGTGACCCAGGTTTATGCCCTGAGTCTGGCTTGTTAAGTAAGTAAGAGTTTATTTAATTAAGTGCCCCATCCCAGAGGCTCTGAGCACTGTACAAGTAGGTAGGAAACACAAATCACAATAAACTAAAGTAAAACGGTTAAAATACAATATACAAGATTTTTGCAGCAGGTTTCTGTTTGATCTCTGACTAATCTGGAAATGCTTTCTTAAAAAGATGAGCCTTCAAGCCCCATTTAAAAGTCTTTACTGATGGGGCCTCCCTCAAAGATTTTGGTAGCTAGTTCCATAATACTGGGCCCGCCACCTCAAATGATTGATCACCAGGAGACCTAAGGCGGGCCCTAGAAGAAGTATTGAGCATCCCAGAGGATGTTGTCCTTCAAGGAGGGTGGGAGCCAGTCTCCACAGCAGCACTGCCACCAGGCAGGCAGAGTTGAAGGGGAGGGCGGATGCCCGATGGCTCCCCGTGGTGACACACAGTCGCATGTATGCTTACACATTAGAGCCTTGGCATGCAGCTGTCTGCAGGAGAGGACAAAAGGGAATACAATTCCCTGGCCTGTAGCCTCAGCCAGGTACACCCTGGCCTTACACAGCTCACTGTATCCTTCACTACCCTTTGGTGCTTCAGTGAAGAGGGGGCCTGCCTGATGTGGCTTGCCCCGCAGTGTAACTTGAGGGATTGAAAAGTGATGTCTGCAGTTGGGGCCCACATGGGTTGATGGGGAGCAGGATGAAAAAATTACCAATTAAAAAAAAATTGTAGTAATAATGCTACATATGGGTTTACTGAAGGGTTTAAAGGTAAGCAATTCCATTTTGTCATACATTGTGTTAAAATAATGTATGTTCCGGTATTAGGTCAGCTCCTTCTGGCTTCCTTTCACACTTTATCAACCTCTGTGACCTCAAAAATGTGTGCACAGTAATGCATTTGGACATCCTATTTAGTGGTCCTATTAAAAGTACCAAACTTTCCATTTACTCTTGGTGTCAAAGGAACTACAAGGCTACCAACTTTCTCAGTTCCTGTACTAATATTTCTTTTCTTGTACTGGTACATTTCTTATATATTTAGCATTGGACCTGTTCTACAAAATGGCAGCTACTGTTAAAGTTTTCATTTGAATATTGAGATGGGCAAATGAGACACAGAGCCAGTTTTAGGACAGGAAGCCCTGCATCTGGCATCCGTACTTTTATTTTAAAAACACTTCCAGATTTGTTTAAAATCTGTCTGTGGAGCCAATCTTAAAATTATGTGGTTGGCATGACCAGTGGTGAATCAAGCTGTGAGTGCGCAAACAAGATCAGTGCTGTTAAGCTGAAAAGCAGTACTACTTAGCGTGAATAGTACTTTGCGACGATTTTACTACTGAGGCTAGCTGTTGTCAAATATGAAAGTCAGTCAGTCTAGGTACAGCACAGCTTGCAAGCCATCTTTGAAAAAACTGTAAAATGTGTCTAACTGCAGAGGGCTACAGCTGGAGCGCAGTCTGAAATTTTAGCTTTGCATGCACTCTTTCGAACTGCTGCTCCCACCTAGGTGTGTGTGATCATATATTATACAATGGCAAGAAAAAATCCTGGACTCTGATTGGTCAGTCTTGGGCTGGACCCGTGATGTTATCCCAGTACAACATCACGGGTCTAGTCTCAGCCTCACTGTGAACCTGTAGATGATTGTTTGCTTGATTTGTTTCTGCTTGATTGTTTCATCTTCTCTTAAAAAACAAAAATATTTTTCCACACAAAAACATCTTTAAAATTATTTTTTTATTCTGTGTAACAACAAGCCATTGTATAATAGCAATAATGCCCTCCAGGGTGTGTGTCGTTTGGGATAACGTCACGTCTCAGTCATTGGACACACTCAGCCTGCAGCTTCGTGCCCAACCACCTGAGGCATTATTGCTTAAATAACTGGGGACCAATTTTTTTCTAAACATTTGCGAGTTGATATTCACCGTAATAACCCACAGGTTATTGCAGCAAACACGCACTCTATCAGAACTGAGCGCTTCTTCAATGGCTTTCCTCACGTGTATGGGCTGGCAGAACAGATTTTCAAATATGGCAGCTCCAAACGTATGTTGGCGAGGAGCTCCCACATCAACACTCGTCACCTTTTGAAAACAGTTTTCTTCATCTATCTGGCTGATCCTGCCTTTAAATGAAAACAATAAAATACATATCTGGTTGATCCTGCAGTTCCCATCATCAGCGATGCAGACTGTCAGCGTGAACGGGTCCGTGCGGTAAGCGAACTCGATCCCGATGTTCAAATATAACTTAAAAATCAATAAATAAATCAATCAGAAACAAATGTGGAACTCTAAAAGCAGGGAAGGAGACAGCGGCTGTGTGTGTGAGAGACAGAGAGACTGTGTGTGTCTCTCTTTGAACTGCTTTCTAAGGACTCGGTCTGGAAAAGTAGTAGTAGTAAAACTTTTAGTCATTTATATGCAGAATATATATATTCATTTATATGCATATCACCACTGAGCCAAGGCTCATTTCCAGTGAGGTTCAAAGCACTATTCCAGTTACTTTTACATATAGTATTCATAATATTCAATAATACTTACGCAGAGATTTCAGTGTGGAATGTTACTTAGGCATGACAATTGCATAATCACAAATCAGGTATGCACTGAACACTTAACATATTAAACTCCTTTCTTCCCTATTAGCTATCCTTATAAGCCTTAAGTTGTTTCTGATTTATATATATAGAATACCATGCCCTTATTTTCTCAACCTGAATTTTCCTGCTTATGGGCCTCAAAAGTATTGGTATTTTATTCCACTAAATCGAACCATTGTATGTAAAATGATTCCTACCCACTCCCATTCTGCATTTAGGTAATAAGCATCCTAGGCCCTCTGCTGATCTCATGTCTGTTATGGGGGTTTAAAATGAATACATTCCAATACGTAGTCAGGGACCTTTCCTAAAATACACTTTGTCATAAATAACCAAAAAAAAATTGGTCCCCTGAGCTTATATAAAAGAAAGTATGGAAAGTGTGTGATACCAGAAATTAATGCACACCCTCAGTGTGAGATGCTTTAATAAACCCCTCAGGCTTCGTCCCCGCGGTTTATGTAGCATCCCACACCTCGGGTGTGCATTAAATTCCCATATCACACACTTCCCCATACTTTATTCTATATGTATCATTCAGGTATCATTTTGAACTAAAAGAACAATGTCTCATCTCATCAGAAAACTGGCTAGATGTTTAAATCTGTGTCTTTATTAACAAAAATTGAATTTAAACTGCCACAACCACTAACCAGTTGCCCCTTTCAAATGCAGTAGTTATATTCTCCTCCATTAGTACTTTAAATTACAAATTAAAAAGATATGTCCCCTATGTCTTCATAAGGGACACTGCAGAAGAACTGGAAGGTTAGGTATGCCTTTTTGCAGATGATACCAAAATCTGCAATAGGGTGAAAACTCAGGAGGGGTGGAGAAAATGTGCAGGGACCTTGGGAACCTCGAGGAGTGGTCAAAAACATGTCAGTTGGGGTTCAGTACCAAAAAGTGCAAAATCAAAGGAACCCCTGCACTCAGTATAGGATGGGGAGGAGGTACTGACGGTCACTAGACAGGACAGGGACCTTGGGGTTATCAGATTTGTGGACATTAAGGTGGCAGGGCAGTGTGAAGGGCAGTTTCTAGGGCTAGTGGGATTCTGGGTTGCATAGGGAGGCGTATCTCCAGCAGAAGGAGGGAGGTGGTGTTGCCGCTGTATCACTGACTGGTGAGACCCCATCTGGAGTACTGTGTCCAGTTTTGGAGACAACATCTCAGAAAGGACATAGACAAGGTGGAAGTAGTCCAGAGGTGGGCAACTAAAATGGTGCAGGGGTTGCATGAGAAGCCCTAAGAGGAGAGACTGGGGGATCTGAACATGTACACCCTGGAAGAGAGGAGAGAGAGAAGTGACAGTTTAGAGACCTACAAGTACCTCACAGGGGAGAGCCAGGGTACAGGTGGGGAGTCTCTTTCAAATGAAATGAGCACCAATACCAGGACCAGGGGGCATTTGATGAAACTGGAGGGAGAGGGGTTCAGGTCAGATGTATTTCCTCACTGAAATGGTGGTAGACACCTGGAACAGACTGCCAGCGGAAGTGGTGGGGCTAAACAGTGGGGGCATCAAGCATGCATGGGACAAATTAGAAAAGGCTAAGGGAGGTGGGAGGGACACTGGATAGGGTCTGCAGAGGCAGAATATACAGGGAAAATCTAGGCCGACTGGGTGGGACGATGCTTCGGTGTTTTTATGATAAAGGTTAGAAAACAAAGCATATAACATTGAACAGGTACATGAAAAAAATTGTTCAGAATTGTGTACAGTGAACATGCCTGACAAGAGCCTACAACAGTGGGCTGCCGTGATAAACCAGACTAAATGTCTGCATATATTGAGATATATCATAGGAAAGCCAATGGAAATGAATGGAGATTTCTTTTGCTATTATAGGAGCGTGATAGTGCCTCTATAGTTAGGGTTGAGCAGGGTGCTCAATGTTAAACACCTAACTTTGCACTTTAATAGTTTTGGCAGCATTTGACGACATCAGTTGAAATGTTGCATGTGTTGTCTAGGAGGCAAGATGTAAATCTATGGAAAGTTTTGTGATGGCAACTTATGCGGTTTCTGAGATCCGCATATGTCATTTTTCTGTAGATGTCTAATTTTTGTCCTATACTTAACATGGGATTATTTTGCTGTCACCCTATAGCCTACACAGAATGGAATTTATTCCCTAAACTTTCAGGGTACAGGCATGATGCCCTAAGGTAATGCCTAGGAATGGTTTTGTGAAAAAATATTAAATGATTCCAGAGTTATAAGGCTTTAAAGTGTTGTGCTTTTCTGTTCTGAGCATGCTCAGTAGGGTTCTTGGGATAAGGTTCTTATATGACACCAAAAATTATGTGTCGCAAGACCATTTTTGATTCCTTACCATTTGCACAAAGCATTTTTTGTGTCGTGAGACCCACCATCTCATTTCTTTTGTCCTCGAACTAATAAGCATGGAAATTACATAAAAATGTTGTCATTTAAAAAAACACCAGAACCTGCTTAAATTGGACCCATTTAGCTAGATTCTGATGTTTGTTTCTTCAGTTTATGGACACAAATACCTTTTCTGGTCACCCCAAAACCCTGGGTGCCCAGCTTAGCTAGAGGAGCTGCTGACCCACATTCTCTGTATGAGAACAGCAGGGCTTTCTTGAGTTCTGCAGCCACAGCTGGAACTTGTGCTGTGGGCTGCTCTTTCCCTGGTGTCTAGTGGCACCTTCTGCCCTTCAATCTCCATCTCCTTATGTATGTTATTTCCCTGATGTCTAGTGGCACCCCCTGCCCTCCGATCACTGTCCCCTTATTACGTTAGTTCCTTGGTGCCTAGTGGCACCCCCCCCACCCTCCAGTTGCCGTGCTCACATTAATGTTAGCTCCAATAAAGAAAAAACATCCATTAATGTTTTTTAGTACCTGTAAAAAAAGGAAACAGTCCCTTGCTGATCTGACCTCACCACCCCGACCTCCCACTCAGCACTCACCACCTCACACTCCCACTATGTCCCCATACACTCGCCCTCACTCACTCACTTGAACAGGTCCCACAGCATAGATCAACACTCCAGTCGAAGACATGTCTTGCTGCTGGAACCACTGACTGGTATATGAGAAACTAAGGTAAGTGCAGTTCCGTGTATTTCAATGGGGGTTTTGAACTTTGATACATAACTTTGTCATTTTTGTATATTTTCAGCCCAAATTTTCAACATTGCCTTTTTGGGAGCCCACCTCTTGACCAATGGGGGTGGAATTCTGCCAGTCAGGCCCAGAAGGCAGTTTTGCAGTCATTTAGTAAAATCTCCTTTTGGTCAGGATTTCAACATTTTTACTGCCATTTTTAATGAGATGGGTTCACAAGAAGGCTATGTCAAAAATTTGGGGTAAAAATATGCAAAAATGGCAAAGTTATGAGCGAACATTGAAATGTGTCTACACTTCCTCATAACTTTGATCATTTTAAATATTTTGACCCCGGATTTTCAACATAGCCGTTTTTTCACACCACCTGATGAAAGTGACAGCTGTCATTTTTCAAAATTATAGCCAAAATGTGTTTTTTGCACCTGTGGCATGGAATAACGTTTTGGTGGCACAGAATCACATTTCGGTGGGGATTTGAACATTTTCACCTACCAGGTTGATTAGGTGGGGTAACAGAAAGGCTGTGCTGAAATATTGGTGTACAAACATGGTAAAATACCTAAGTTAAGACTGAACATTGCAGTATTTCAGCATTCACTCCTAACTTTGCTAATTTCCAATATTTTGACTCCAAAATTTCGACATAGCCATTTTTCCACACTACCTCATAAACGTGACAGGTGTTATTTGTTAAATCCTGGATGGGATGTCTTTCCACACTTCTGGCACAAAATAACATTTTGGCCAACATACTATAAATGCTACATGTCATGTTTATAAGGGCAACCATAAAATGCCTGTCTTGAACATTTGGGGTCCAAATAAATAAAGACTGAATGTGCGAAGAGTGAATGTATAAAGAGTGAATGTGCCACGCCCTGGACTTCTGTTGGCAGATAGAATTTTCCCATAGCACAGGGGCAAAAGGGCCCTGCACATCTGCACCTGTTCACAGAGGTCCCAAAGGGATCTGCGTGAATGAGGATACTATTCCATTATCTCAAAATGAAAGGAAATTCTTTGCAAAAAACTTCATTAATGTACCAGTTAGTGTAAATTAACACCACAAAAGTAGGGAAATGTGGCATTAGGGATCTTACTTCGAGAGACGGCTCTTGCAGCAGGTTACACCATTAGGACTGAAGCCAGCAGGCGCCAGGACCCCACAGGTATCCAGTGGGGACTGCCCCCGACGTCGGCCCTGTCCCCAACGTCAGGCATCATACAAAAGGGGGTGGTCCCCCAGAATCCCCAGTTCTTTTCCTGCTGTCGACTCGCCAGCATCAGCCTCACGGTCCCGCTCCAGCGAATGACGACTAGAACTTCCAGCTTTCGACAACTAAATGTCGGCATCTCCAACTCCTTCCTCAGAAGAACACCCCGTAAGTGTGCCTGCGGCAAACAGATACCTTTTAAGGATCTGCACTTGTCCTGCTTGTGGTGCCTAGGCCCAGAACACGACACCAAGGCCTGCTTCTTTTGCCAGCGGTTCAACAGTCACAACAGGATCTGCCACTAGAAGGCACTTCAAGGATTCCTCTTGGAAAAACAGTTAAGAAATATGGATAAAGACCTTGCCTCCAGAGGTGAGTTCACCTCTAAGACTCATAAACACCAGGAGAAGGGCAGGTCCAGATCCCTGAACCGGGCCTCAGACTCGCGCTCTAGCTCCATGCGCTCTGACCACTCTTCCTCCAGGGCTCACTCTTAGCCCCCTCCTGTGAAGGTTAGAACTTCAGGCAGTTCTTCGGGTTCTTTACATCTGATTAAGACTTCCAGGACCTTGGACCTTCTCCAGCACCCTTGCGGACTTCCGCGAAGTCTGCTGACTGTCACCGGTTCAAGTCCTCATCCAAAGCTTCTCAATCTTCCTCGGATAAACACCGGGAGCCCAACGCCAGATTGGCCTCTCAGCCTCCTAGGGGACCAGACCCCCCTCCCAGGAAGACTAAGGACCTGACATCCCTTAGCAGACCACGGACACAAAACGGGCTGCCGACCTGTCCCTGGTTAAGCGTCTGTCGGACCAGATGTTGGGCAAACACCCGATGTGGGCCTCACGTTCTAAGGAGCCAACGACTGCCTCTCCATCACTGGTGGACACTGGTTGCCAGGAGTATGGAGGAGGATCTGATGTTGCCTGAGGACCAGGCAGGTGACAATGAGGATGCCGGGGTTCCGTAGGAGCCTTCACCTGATCCAGCGATGCCCATGGACCCGACGCCCAATACCGGCAACAGGCCAACCCCGATACCAGGACCATCATCTGGTATGAATATCCAGGAGGTTAAAGACCTCTTCACCTTTTGGTGGGACACAATCAAGAGAGACATGGTCCCAGTAAAATCTCCTCTGCCTACTCCTCCTCCTCCTCCACCACAGGGGCCAGTAGAAAGACCACTGACCCCCAAGGAGCTTACTCCACCTCCTAGAAAGGAGAAGGCCCCCTTCAAGATCTCCCTCAGGGTCTCCCACTCCCAAGTGACCCAGACGTAGATGGTCCACTCCACAGGAGGAAGACTCTAGACCTGACACCTCAGATACCTCCAGGTCTCCTTCTCCGATCAGCATCCCATCACCTGACCCATGAGACCTCCCCCAGGTCACCTCCGGATGATCCATCTTTTTCTGAAATCATGAGGCACATCCAGGAGAACATGGAATGGGAAACGGAAGACCTAGACCCCGAAAGACAGCGCCTAGCCCGTTATCTTTGGCAGAAGGACCATAAGCCTGTGGTGGTACCACCCTTGGTGGACACCTTCGTGGATGTCACCAAGGCAGTGTGAAAACATCTGCACTCCACCCCCGCGGTGCCAAAGAAGGCTGATTGCCTGTACAGGGCCTCTGCAGAGGACCCGTACTTGACGCAACAACCCCTGGCTGATTCCCTGGTAATTACGGCCTCCCATGATAGGTCTCAATGACCACAACATTTGACTACACAGCCTCCGGACCAGGAGTCCAAGCAACTGGACTCACTGGGTAGGTGCATGTATGCGGCTGCTACATGCTCCATTAGGTCACTGAACTATCTGACACACATGGTTCAGTTTCAGAATGCACTATGGGAACAAAGTCAAGACCTAGTTAAAGTACTTCCGGATGGCGAACAGAAGGAGGAGCTTCTTAACCTCCTTCGCACTGGGTCAGATGTGGGACCCAAGTTTTGAGAGCTGCCTACGACTTGGCAGACTCCGCAGCAAAGGGAGCAGCCTCAGGCATCTGTCTCCGGAAACCCTCATGGCTTCATGTCTCCGGATTTACCCTGGACATCCAGAAAAACATCCTGGACATTCCCTATAATGGTGAAGTCCTATTTGGTGAAGACTCCGAAAAGGTGATCACCAAATTACAGGACACTGGGAAGACAGTAAGGACTGTACAGGCCATGTACAGACCCAAATCTGGTTCCTTTCATAGGAACCAGAACTGTTTTCACGGCCGACAACAACGGCAGCAGCCATGTTCTGGACAGCAGCAAAGGGGCAACTTCCACTGTAAGGCCCAGCCTAAGTCTTCCCCAGGCCAAGGTCAGAGGTATACCAAACCGACCCAGCATGCGGGGGGGTAATGCCACCACAGCATGACTCCTTCCCGGCCCCTGCCCCTCCTCTGGATCAATGGGCAGAAGAGGTCGGGGGTCGCAGCGCTCGCCACCTTTCAGGATGGCAAGAGATAACCGCCAACTGGTGGGTCCTCCAACTGGTCGAGAGAAAACACTTTATAGAACTCCTCGACCACCCACCGTCAAGACCTCCCCTGCTTTCCTGTTATTTGGGTCAGCACGCACTGCTCATATAGCAGGAAGTGCTTGCGCTTCTGAGAAAGAAGGCTATAGAGCACATACCGCGGAGCCAGAGAGGTGTAGGCTAATATTCCCACTTCTTTCTGGTTCCCAAAAAGACAGGGGACCTCCGTCCGATTCTGGATCTCAGCGATCTCAATGCTTCGGTCCTTTACAAATGCTTCCGCATGGTGACCCTTCCCTGTTTGATTCCCATGCTCAAGCAGGGTGCCTTCCTAGCGTCTTTGGATATGCAGGATGCTTAGCTGCATATACCCATAGCTCGAGCGCACAAGAAATTCTTGCACTTCGAATTTCTCGGTCGCCATTATCAGTTCCGAGCCCTTCCCTTTGGACTGTCCTCGACACCTCGGTATTTATGAAGTGCATGGCAGTCGTAGCGGTGGCTCTCAGGAGACAAGGCCACTACGTGTTCCCATCCTGGATGACTGGCTCCTCATGGCCCCCTCTCGGGAGGCTCTGATGTCCACAATCCACTGTACTCAGTCTCTTTGGGTCGTTGGGCATCATCATCAATCAGGAGAAGTCACACCTGGTTCTGTCACAAAATCTGCAGTTCATAGGTGCAGTTCTGGACACCATCCAGGGGAGAGCCTTTCTGCCCCAGAACAGAGCGAAACACATCAGATCCCTCATCAGGGACATCTTGACAAAGAAGACAGTCCCGGCCAGACTGATCCTTTGCCTGCTCGGAGACATGGCTGTGGCCATTGCGACAATCCCTTTAGCCCATCTTCACATGCGGGTGACCCAGTGGATGTTATGGGTACAGTGGGATCGGAAGCAAGACCATTTGCAGCTTCCAATTCGGATCATGAATGCCGTCATCTGGGATTGGCAATGGTGGCTTGATTCAAAGCACCTGTCAGCGGGGGTTCCCTTCATTGTGCCATCTCCAATTGCGACACTCTCCACGGACGCCTCAGGGTTCAGTTGGGGAGCACACCTTGACGGGGTCAGGTCTCAGGGCTCGTGGATGGCCCAGGAAGCTCATCTCCACATAAATATTTTGGAAATGAGAGTAGTTCTTTATGCCTTGCAGGCCTTCCAGTTGGAGATCCCACTGGGTACTCTGCTGTTACAAACAGACAATACCACGGTGATGTATTACGTCAACAAACAAGGAGGCACCCATTCCTACCTGCTTTGCAGGGAGGCCATGAGGGTGTGGGATTGGGTTCTGCAACACAGTGCAAACCTCATTGCTGTTCATGTCCCAGGAGTGGACAGCGTCATCGCAGACAGTCTGAGTCACTCTCAGGCCAGAGTCCATGAATGGGAACTAATCCAGGAGGTAGCAGAGGATCTGTTTCACAGATGGGGCACACTAGAGTTACATCTTTTCGCGTCCCCATCCAATGCAAAACTGCCCAATTTCTGCTCGCTAGATCTAGGGCCTGGTGTTTTCTGGCGAGACATGTTGTCTCTCTCCTGGACGGGCAGATTCCTCTATGCATTTCCTCCCTTCACGCTGATCCAGAGGGTCATTTTGAAACTCCGCAGAGAGCAGGCGATGCTGATACTAATCGCGCTCTTTTGGCCCAGACAGATTTGGTTCCCTCTGCTGCACCAGCTATCCCGGGAACCTCCAGTGCCTCTGCCAATCATCTCTCACATATTGTCCCAGGAGGCAAGATCTTTGGTCCATCCAGACCTTCACTCTCTGAACCTGCACGCCTGGCTCCCAGGGACATAGCTATTATGCGTTATGGGGTCTTGCAAGGGGTAGCAGATGTTCTAGCGGCTGCTAGAAAACCGGCCACTCATGCCACGTACGCCATGAAATGGCACAGATTTTGCCTCTGGGCTCAAGCGCAAGGGCTTTCTCCAACGGATTGTCTGGAAGATTCAGTTCTAGACTACCTTCTGTCTCTTTTCCAGGCAGGCTTGGCCTACTCCTCGATTAAAGTACACCTTTGTGCCATCTCAGCCTATCATACACCTATAGGCCTACTGTCCACAGCTCAGTTGGACACCGCACAAGCCTTCCTGAGAGGTGGACCTTCGAGTAAGGATCCTATTCCTCCATGGGATTTACCCTTTGTCCTGGAGCAGCTTACGCTGCCACCTTTTGAACCAGCCACAGATTGCGAGCTATGTCTCCTGACATGAAAGACGTTATTTTTAGTTGCTGTTACTTCGGCCAGAAGGATTTCTGAGCTTCACGCACTAATGTGCAAAGAACCTTATTTGGTTTTTCACCAGGACAGGGTGTCCCTAAGGACAAATCCAAAGTTTCTACCTAAGGTGGTCTCAGCCCTCACCCCCAATCAGGACATCGACCTACCAGTGTATTTTCCTAAATACTCTAATAGAGGCCCTGCTGCACACTTTAGATGTGCATAGGTGTCTAAGATACTACCTGACCAGAACCAGGCACCACCGTAAATCTGATCAGCTTTTCGTCTCCTTCGCCCATAGGATGCTGGGAGCTCCGGTTTCTAAACAATTGTTGTCCAGGTGGCTCATTCATTGTATCACGTTCTGTTACCAAAAATGTAACAACCCCCTACCGGGCTCGGTTAAGGGACATTCCACAAGGGGGGTGGCTACCTCCTTTGCAGCTATGAAGAACGTGTCCACTTCAGCCATCTGCGCAACAGCTACTTGGAGCACCGTGCACACCTTTATCAGATATTATAGCCTGGATGTTGCATCACGGCGAAGAGCTGGTTTCGGTCCAGCAGTCCTTCAGGGACTCCTATCCTAGACTTCGGTCCAACTCGCGATCTCTATCTAGCCTCCTCCCACCTGTGAGGGATTTGTAGTATTGCTTGGGAATCAGTCCTAATGGTATAACCTGCTGCAAGAGCTGTTTCTCGAAGTAAGATAGTACAGTTACGTAAGAACTTACCGTAACAGTAGATCTTCGAGAACAGCTCTTGCAGTAGGTAGTTTTCCTCCCACCATCCCCTCTGGAGGTAGAATTGTTCCGTTATCTCACTACCTAGGATTAGGTGTTTGTAACACCGCTCAGAATACCTTCTTGAAGGCAGATCCTCAGTCTCCACTTCTGATGTCATCTAGCGGCCAGGAGTCTCTGTTGGGAGAACTGGGGATTCTGGGAGACCGCCCCCTTTTGTATGATGCCTGACATCGGGGGCGGTCCCCACTGGATACTGCTAGCTAGATAGTTTCCGTGGGGTCCTGGTGCCTGCCGGCTTCAGTCCTAATGGTGTAATCTGCTGCAAGAGCTGTTCTCGAAGGTCTACTGTTACAGTAAGTTCTTACGTAACTGTACTTTTCCAACCCTACCTCCCCACCCCCAAGCAGCAAAAGGAAAAAAAATTATTACGTTTTTGGCTGTCCTGAGTTTTGTCACATCAGGAGTGGGGTCTTTCTTGGGGTTTTCAGCCCCAACACTCACTCCATTCCAGAAGCAAGTAAGGTCAGATGTGATCTGTTTTTTTTTAGGCAGTGGCCCACAGGTTGTTGGTAACATGTGGGGAGACGCTGTTCTGTCTGTTTAAACACTATATCAGAATGGGGTGAGCGTCACAGTTGAAAACCCCAGGGAAGACACCACCCCTGATTTGTCAAGACTCAGGACAGCCAAAGCGTAATAATTTTTTTCCTTTTGCTGCTGGGGGTGGAGTCAGGGTTGAAAACCCTAATGCCAAGTGTCCCTACTTTTATGGTGTTAAGTTTCCATAACTGGTGCATTAACAAAGTTTTTTGCAAAGAATATTGTAATATAGGTAGATATTTTTGCATCATGTCACTGGCTACCACTGTAGTAAGCATAGTCTGCAGCCAGTGCTGCACTTACACAACTCCAACCTTAGTCTTCATTGTCCACCACAGTAGATTCTACTTTCATAAAATGAACTGGCATGACCAAGGGTGAAATGATTCAATCACTTTTCTTTCAGACAGAATTGAATATCAGAATTTATTTAATTTTGTTTAATTTCCTGTAGGTGTGTGCGCCGATATGAAGGACATCTGAATCGCTGCCTTCCATGTGGGATAACCATTAGCCCGTGTGGACGGTTCATAGCCACCGGCTCTGAAGACAAATGTGTAAGTAATCAGTTTTCACTTGCTGAAAAAATTGCTTGAGAATGGCAGCCTGAGATAAGACCACTCAGTACTTACTTACAATATAATCTGATTTTTTTCACATTTGTTGGTAACCATGTTGGGCTCAATAGGCACAAGTGCCTTTTTTCAGGGGTGACCTGGGAGCACTGGGAGGTTAAGTGACTTCCTCAGTCACACAGTATGCAAGTGGAGGTTTTGGGAGTCAAACACACTTCTGTTGGATGTACCAAGCTCATTCACAGCTTGTTACTCTAACCTCTAGGATATACTGCCAACCCATATGAATATGATATGGATAATTGGAAGCCTTTGATTTTCTCTGGCAGGCAAACCTATCTGAGAGATAATATCAGTTCCCTTTATCCTGCCAGTGATCTAGAACATGTCTTAGACACAACATTCACATTCTCACGCGTCAGTAATGAATGTTCTCAGCCAAAACACTTCTACCATATGTTTTATTTTATTTTCTGGTTAAATGTCATTAGTATGTAACCCAGATTTTCTCTGGCAGGTTATGTTTTCAGAAATTAGACTGAGTTTTGTGATCCATTGCTAAAGTTCTAACTGATGTGTCACATAAGTTCCTCAGTCAGTACTTTCCTCTTTCTGTTCACATCAAAGACAAGACTGGAGTGTACACGCTATATATAGTATATATTCTCCATACCTTTCAGAAACCAAAGGATTTTAGATTTTCTTTAAGCATTTAATATTTCTCATTGATTTCTGATTGAATATCTGATAATTTTGTAAATGAACGTATCAGTAGGTAGTACATGATCATTATGAAAAGAAACATTAAAGAATGAGTTGTGTTATAAAGACAAGAAATTACATAAGGATGTAGAGGGTAATGATTTACTTACAGTCAGAGCCACTTATATTAGACATCTCCATGCGTAAGCATTATGTCTGATATAAGCGATATCCCAATTAACCTCAGGGACAGGTTTGGGGAAAAAGACAAGAAAATGTGGCATTTGCTGCAATGCGCTATACTTTATCACAGTGCTGTATTTCAAAACATAATGCAAATTCACAATATACAGGTGTATTTCATGTCACTTACATTATTTACTTTTAGCTAAACTTTTTCACTTAGTTTTGCTCCCAGACTGTTCCTGCTGCTCTTGTTTGAAGTTGTCTAGCAGGCTTGTTTGTGTTAAACACTGTGCCATATACAGTACGGCTTCCATTTTCTCTCCACAAAGTCAATCAGGGTCCAGTCCGGAGATTATATCTGGTCTTTACTCCACAGCTCTTTGGAGTGTCAGAATAGAGCTTTGGACATCTTTGGAGGTGATGTGTGACTCTTCAGTTGGCTTATCCGCTGTCTCTTCCTCAGTATCCTCCACTTTCGTTCTCATAACAGGGATGACATCCTGTATGTCATCAGTGGGGGTCTCATCAACTGCACTGTCATCATGGTGACACAGTTCATCAAATTCCATCTCAGTCAGCCCTGTCAGTGGCTCATTTCTCTCTTCTTCCTTTTCAATCACAGCAGTGTCCCCAGCGTGAGGTGCAGAACCTGCCTTGCAGAGGCATTTGTAAATTGTCTGTGGTGTTGCACTGTCCCATGCCACTTTCATCATCCTGACAACATTTAATACATTTATTTTCTTCATACACTGTTGTGTTTTCAGACCTTGCTCACTGTCAAGCACGTTCAGCGCGCTCTATTACACTGTGGAAACGGTCTTTTACAGGCATAAATTATGCCTTGATTAAGGGGCTGGATGATGCAGGTTGTTTTGGTGGGGAGGGGAGCTTTATGTGTCTTAAGCCTCTAACGTTGGGATGGCCAGAGAAGTTGTCAAGCAAGAATGCTTTTTTTCTGTGACTGCAACTTTTTGTCCCAATCCCTCAGCCACTCTTCGAAAATGTCTCCAGTCTTCCAAGAGCTCCTGTTAGCCTGGTATGTTACCAGGAGATGTGAGACACCACAAAAGCAATGTGGTTGAGCGGCTTTCCCAATCACAAGCAGATGTCTCTTTTCGCTGCCGCCCATACTGCAGAAGTATAGTCACTCCTTCACTTTCTTACATCCAAGAGGGGTTTCACTTTTAAAGCTGAGTGTACCCTGTCCAACATATCTGTAGAACAACCTTATCCTTCCAGCTGAAAATGTCAGACTGTGGGTAACCCTTCAGAACATCAGGGAGCACATCTTTCAGCCACTGCTTGCACTCTCACTTTCATTGTCTTATTTCTCCACATGGGTGCGTTTGAAACCAATGCTGTGCCTCTGTTTCTAGCATTGGAGCTAGACTTCAGAGGGTGCAAAATCATCTTTCCCCATGGCGACTGCCAGTTGTTGGGCATTTGAGAGCAATAGCAGGCTGCTTATCATGGCTTCTCCCCCCCCCCCCCCTCGCATTACTGAATCATTTAGACTCTTAAGCCCTGTTCACACAGCTAATTCTGCAGTGTTTGTTGGTGGTGCACAGCAGCAAGATTGTTGCCGCTGTGCATGTCTGAACACCACAGTTATGCCGTTTTGGGTTGCCGTTCCATTGTGACAGTGATCCCTCTTTTCTAGGGGTTGCTTAATGGTGCAGGCATTTTACGCTGATTTGCGCAGCCATCTGAACAGCCTGTACCACCCAAAATGTTGTGACAGGCTTTTCCAAGCATGCACTTGTAGTTATTTTAGCTACATGAGCTGGTTGCAGTCATATTACGAGCACTAATTTTTAAGACCTGAGTTCAGTTAAAGGTAGCTTTTTTCCTTTTTTCATTTATTTTTATCCTCGCCTTCCTAACCACGTCACTTCACTCTTTCGGAACCCTCAGACCACATAGCTCTGGCCTCTCGACCCAGGAGTCTGCCCCTTAGAGTAGCCACTTCCTCGATAACCCTGAATACCCCCGGATTGCCCCTCGGGTGGGGTGAGGAGAGGTCCCCCTTACCTTCCCTCGACAACGGTGGAGTGAGTGCTACAGCGGAGTCTGCTCTTTGTGGTGTCGGCTGCCAATGTGCCTTGGTATTGGAGTGGAGTCTGCTCTTTGTGGTGTCAGCTGCCAATGCACCTTGGTATTGGAGGGGTCATCACCTAGGAGTGACGGGCTGTTTTTTTCCTCTGTTCTTAATCCCCGCAGATGTCGGCGCTCTAGGGGAGCCAGTTGGAGGAATGCATAATGATGCAACTCCCCCAGGGCTCCTGACCAATGCTGCCCCCCCCCCCAATACATGACCAGATATGCACTGCCAAGCCCGGGACAGTATAGCAGCCCAGGACAGGTGTAGAGCCCCTCCCAAGAGGGAGGCCGCCGTGGCGCTCAATCCCTCTCTACCCCTGCCGACCTCCGGCGGTCCAGGCTCGTCACTGAACCCGGGTCGGCAGCGTGGAGTGAGGTGTGAAGTCCAGCACCTCAACTGTCAGCGCCACCAGGCTGGCCTAGTTAAGGGTAGCTTTTGATAGATTAAACACTGCTGAACTTGGGGAAGTGGCATTTTTTGAAACCGAGGGCTAAAAATTGCAGAAAACATGGTATCGGAGTTGAGCCATTAGACTGGGCATGCCGTATGCATATGCGCATACCCAGTGTCACGGCTCGACCCTGAGACCTTGTTTTCTGCAATTTGTAGCCTTCGGTTTTCAAAAAGAGCCACTTCCCCGAGTTCAGCTATGTTTAATCTATCAAAAACAACCTTTAATAAACTATCAAAAACAGCCTTTAGCTGAACTCGGGTCTGAAGACCCATCCACGATCCTTCTGGTGCTACCTTTGACTCGCAATCGCCCCGCAACCCTCCTCAAAATGCTAAAACTTCTCGGGGGGGCATCTACACTGCTCCAGAAACAGGCCGTCTGAAGGTTGTTTCACAGTGCTTCACGAAGAATGGCCAGAAAGATCAATGGTGCGATGTAAATTCTGCCCATGTGAATGAGGCATTTAGCTTGCGAGAAGGGGCAGTCCACTACACTTAATGCTTGCATTACTGCTGCCACTCACCATTCTGACAGCCCAAAGACAGTGAGAGAATGGATCAGCTGGCATGAATGAAGGCTCTCAGCTTTTTTCAACTGATCAGGTGAGTGACAGAGGTACTTATGCAACCATGGTGACTAAAACATCTCATCCTAGTGATCAAAAAGTGCTAGTTTCCTATTCTCAACTGTCTGCTATAGATGACAGCTGCAGTACAGTTTAATAATCCACATATGTATAACAGTCAGTAGCAAATGGTTTTGGCATTTCCTTTCCATCCACTCTGACTGTCCACTATATTGCTGTGTGGTACAAGTGGCGTGCACTATACTACTAAATGTATGTTTACCAGTGGCATTCATAGATCATTGCAGAGCGATTCCTCATTTTCATGAGGGTCTGGTTTTTACTCCCTAGAATAAATTCTTGTAGCTTTCTTCTTGATTCCTGATGTACTGTACCATCCTGAATTCTGATTTTGAAGCATATTTTTTAAGTTTGACAACAGTTGTGTGTGATGGCAGATATTTTGGAAAGGCAGCCACGGCAGCCACAAAGTGAGGGCACCTAAATATGTTGTTTTTTTATTTATTGAATTTTGCTGAGTTAGCTGACTAAGACTTGGGAGACCTGGAATTAATTACAATAAGAGCATCGAGAAAATACAGTGTGCAAGAAACTGCAGTTATATACAAGCCAGAACAGAATCATATATGGATCATTCGACACAGATTCGATACAGTCAAGGTTTTACAAATAATAAGAGAACTGGCAAAAATACATGGACAAATGTCTAGACAACGAAAAACTTTCATGACTGTACGATGATAAGAGAGCTGGCAAAAATATGTAAGGTCGTAACAAGGCAGTAAATGCAGTGAACACAAATTAAGAAGTTCAAAGTAAATGATTGCACTGCATTGGCTGTGCTGTTGTAAAAGGGGTTTTAAGCATTTCTTAAAGCCTCCAAAGGAGGAATTCCAAGAATCAATCTTAACTATTGATTCCTCCTCCTGGGACTGTGCCAGAGGTGCTAACACCCTGCAGGAGTCGGAACTTTTTCTGGGAGTGGTGAGATGGTAGGTACTGCACACATAACATTGTACGTTGACACATGTGCCCAATGGTATACAGTAGCACCAACCCCTAACCAGCTCAGGTTCTTTGTTCCCGGGCATTGAGTGCACATCAGTATTTACATCACTCTTCTCCTTAGGGTCCAGAAATTCACCATCTATACAATGACAACATTCAGATCTTCAGCTTTGGTGTTATATTACTGGAGTTCATTATTTTTGTGTCAGTTTAGTAAGTTTTAACACAAAATTTTCAGTTTTCTCTCAGCTCTGCCTCGTGCTAATGGTTGATGACCATGGAAAAATGTAGGGAGACTGAAAAGGCAAGCTGCTATGGCAACAGGGCAGTGTCAGGTCAAGACCTCTCTTTTTTGGGGGGGGGGGGTGCTCTGACACTGGGTAGTCTGCCACCTAGGAGAATTGTTCTGCTGTTAGACACCCAACTTCCATGGACCTAGGTTCACCACTGTCACTGTTGATGAAACTGGATTCACCTGAGCCTGTGAGGTTGGCGTCTCTGTTCCAGAGCCTCTCTCTGTCTATTAGGGAGGACCTCGGTGGGCAGTTCAGTTATTGGACAACTCTCATGGAGCAGTGGGTGCATTGTTTATGTCATGTGGGGCAGTTTCAGGTGATGTCCCCTGACCCCTCAGGGTCATGTGGGCTGGCAGCACCTGTGGTGCCGCTTGACTTAGGTGTGAGGCTGTGGCACCGGCCTCCATGTAGTTGCCGCTGGCAGCCCCACTGCCTGCCCCATGTGTGGGGTCCCTTGTATCCCTTCTAGGGATGGGGGCAGCCATGTTACCACCACCATTCACTTTGTTGCTGGCTGGGGTCAGTTCCCTTGGTACCATAGGCGATGTCACATAAGCTTGTGGTGTCAGAAGCATTTCCCTTGGGGACGCTTGCAGCACCACCCACAGCACCATCCATGACACCACCACTGGCATTGTTTCCCAGGCCCCTAGGGTTGGTGCTAATTTCAAACACCTACTCTCCAAGTGAGGAGGGTGTAGAGGGAGACACGTTCGACCCTGACCTGATAAATTTTGATGGTGTGGAGGATGACTGATTTTTTGATCCAGAGAACTCAGACCCAGTCCCTGTGTCTGTACCTCAGGAGGGCCTCTACATCCAGGCTTTGCTCATAAATATGTGTAACCACCCAGTCCCCTGGGGTTACTAGAATCCCATTAGTACTAGTCTTGGGCAGGTAGAAAAGGCAGCAGCTAGGGAGTTCATTAGGGGCTTTCTACATAATGACATAATTGTTTACTCGGCTAGCCTGAGAGAGGGAGGGATGATTATGTCATTTAGAACTCTCGCAGCAGCATAACCATTTTTGAGTCAGCTGCTCGGGGGAAGTTTAGAATGTTTGGTTAGTATGAATTAAAGTGTCAGAGTGGCAGGAGGTCTGCCAGTGGGGCTCTGAAAAGGGAGCCCTGGTCTTTTCTCACCCTAGTTTTGGAAAACTCGTCGGTTTGCCTGTGAAGTGGTAGAAACCATTTGCCAGCAGGACTCTTAGTTTAACTCCAGTAAGGGTGAGAGGGACTGCAATGTCTTGTGGATCCAAGGGGCAATCCCCTGAAGATTCCGAAGTTTTCAGCTGCCTTGAAGAAGGACCGTTAATGGAATCTGACAAGCTACCAGAGAGGAATAGGTGCCTTCCTGTTGCTTTCCAGGAATGGGAGGAAGGAGCAACTGGTCTGTGAGTACAGAATTGGAGACAAGTTCCCATTTGGGAGGTTGTCTGGGGTGTGTGTTCCCAAGATAAGGCTAGATCACACCAGCCAGGACCCCCTTTTAACCTCAGAGTGCTAATTTGAAGTAAAGTTCAGAGTCTTTTGCAATTCAGTGGGGATTGAAGGCTTCTTTTGGTGTAACCCTGCAGGAATGGCAGAGACTGTATTTGGGGAAAAGGGTGGGAGGGTCGCCATCTGGAGTTTTAGTGCAGGGCTAACTGGTTTGTTGATGGGCTCCAAGGTCCCCTGGGTAAAGGCCAATGCCCAGGATGAATTTTAAATATGTGGCTCAGGTCACTGGTTACGTTTGGGAAATGGAAATGTGTTTTGGAAATGCTCAAGAATGTGGTTCAGGTCATGCGCATCCGCTTTGGAAAATGGGAATGTGTTTTGAAGGTAGCTCAAGTTTGTGGTTTGTCCATGAGCATTTTGGAAAAATTGATAAGAGATGTTTCTGTGGAAAACTGTACTGCCTAGCAAATGTGTTTCTGGAAAAAGAGTGCTCCTGTTTTGTCATGACCAACCATTGGGGGTCCACTGGTGCTTTAGTAACATCTGTGAATAAAACCATACTGCATAATCCCAACTACTGCTCTGGACATTCAGCGTATTGCTTCTGCATAAATGTTATTGGGGCCCCTCAGCAGTTAGATCTAGCATACACCTAGTACCATCTTCCCTGGGCCTGGTTATAATTGTAAAGGTTCATTTTTTAGTATTGTACCTGCACCTCCTGTCCTTTAGATAATGAGCCTGGTATACACTCTAAAGCTAGGGGTGTTACTGTAACCCCACTGCAAATGGGGGTTCCCAAAAGACTTCCAGGAGCTTGCTTGAATGCTCCAAGCCTGAATGGTGTTTGGCGTTTAAGCCATTTATCAGTGAGTGTTTTTAGAGCCTCTGGTACTGTCTCTTTAAGAGCTGTCTGCTTGCAGACATAATTAGTTTGTATGGGGGACTGTGTGTTTCTTTGATTGAGTACCACTCAAACTGCTGCCAATTCACTCCATTTTGCAGTCACTAGGAGTGCAAAGGAACCTATCTGAAAGATGTAACTGTTTGCCAGAAATCATGTAGAGTAATAATGAAAATACAGTTTGTCTAATCTGCTTTCTTTGCAGTCAGAACTGTGTCTGCCTAGTTCCCATTCTGGTTTTGAACTGCTGAACTGGACCAATCAGTGTGGGGTAAGCTAGCTCTAAAATGGTGCCTTGGACGAATCAGAACTTGGACTCATAATCTGAGCCAGCCACAAGAGGATTGCATGGGCAGTGACTCTGGGAGATGTAGTTTAGACTTAGGCGCCTTTTTGGACCAACAGCAGCAGTCTATTGTGAGTGACAGCCAATCCAGTCAAGAACTGGGAGGAACTCAAAGGAAGTGCCCGGTTTTGTCTGTTGGAGTTTCAGTTTAGATCTGGGAGTGAAGGGGAAAGAAACCCTGTGCTCCTTCAGTGCACAGTTTCAGTCAAAAAAACGTGTGTAAGGCCCAGAGTTCCGGTCTGCAGCTTGTGTAACTGCTTGTTTGGACTGAATCCGTCCTGTGAAAAGAATCAAAGGATCTCTGAAGAGTAGAAACCAGGCTCACCCTGTAGAAGACTGGAGAAATTGTTGAATTGCACTCTGTCTGTCAGGAACTGAATCTGCTGTGTGTTCTCCCGGGTATTGTGCAGTAATTGCGATCAGGATAGAGAAGCAGCCTGCCTGGTATAGTACTTTCTTTTTTTTCACCATATAAATGTGTGAAGAGTTTCGTGGAGCTCAAGAGTAGCCCTGCTGACGTTGAAGGACCCTATCTTGTTTGGAGGTCGTGAGTACTAATTCAGGGTCGCTCCCTGTTGAATTGCCACATTAAATCCAAATGGAATCACCGTACTGCTGACTGTTTAAACTAATTTTTCTTTTCACTGTGTGAAAGGGCCCCTACCAACTGCCACGGTTTGGACTAGCCACTGGGCTTGGGTACCCAGGGACAGTAACTGGTGAGGATAGGCCTAATGCACACAGAGCCGCCGTGAGATAGTAAAGTGATAAGCTAATTAACCTGATTTCCCCTGTCCTTGTTATATTCCCCTAAATAAATCCGAGCTGCTTGTTTCAGCAAAGTTATACTGCCTGGGGTATTTGTCTATGTTAAGTATTGTACTGTGATTGTTGCACTGTATCTTATTGTACAGGAGGTCCCAGTGCCTGAACCACCCTGGGGGCCAAGTGTATACTGTGAAGGTAATTCCGATATATTGTGTGGGCCACTAGTGGGAAGAAAGGGGTTGCAGTGTCCCAGAGGGCTGTGACCAAGTAAGTTTAACTATTGCAAACCCTGACCTCTGGGTGGAGGCACCCGCCATTGGATCAGGCCCCTCAACCTGTTAGTGGCAAATCAGGCAGGGGTAGTAGCCCTGGGATAGCGCCATCTAGGGGTTACATCTTGGAGGCTCACCGCTGGGATTGTGTGTCCTCTAGTGGCCATATTCGAACCACTGTTAGAAAAATGGGTACCCGACAGAAGTGGCTGTGCACCGGCTGGTGGAGTGGTGTACTGGGAGGAGATTGACCCCAAAATGCTATGCTTATCCTGGACATCCCCTGGGTATCATACGGACACTGTACAGGAGTACTTTCCAAGGTGGAAGGTTTACAAAACCCTGTGGTGGTGGGTCGGCATGCTAATCCGCTCACCCACACTTTCCTAGCCCTAGTAGAGTTTAAGGATCCCATAGATAGCTCCAAAGTGCCACAGACCATTACCCCAGAGGAGCCCTCACTGCCTGGAGGTGATAACTAAGTACAGTAAAGGACCGGGGGAATGAGCCCCCACCACTGTCTGAAACTTTTGAGGAGAAATTTGCTAAATGGTTGCTGGGGAAGGGAAAACTGTGGAGGACTTGAAGAAACTATTCTTGCCACCTGGGGTGTTCCTCCCCAACACCCTCTCCCGCTCAGTACCGTAATGGTGGCTAAACCAATGCAGACTCCTATTTCTGCACCTGCCATTAGTCACGACTCTTACCGAGGTTGAGGATCTTCTCTGGCACCTCCCACCCCAAAGGGAGGATGACTGGGAGACCTGGATTAGACTATGTTGCCCCCAAGTGCTAGAATGGCAGTGCTCGGGAAGCGGAAGAAGGGTTAGTGAGGCCTCCGAGGGTCCTGCCCTGGCTACCATCCGTGCTAAGCGGGCCAGTAACCCTGAAGTGACTGCACAGGCCTATCTTGAGGCCTTGGAGAATGTTATGGGAGCCCAGATTCTGATGAAGACCTATGGTGGAGATAAGAGATGCACAACAGTACCAAGGGAGGAGTTGTCGTGTATGTATCTCGGCTGGAAAATTGTTGCAAGAATGCCTCAGAAAGGTAGTTTGCCAGCGATTGAACTGGACCAAACCAGGCTGGACAGGATCCTTAAGTCTGCCCCTTCTCAGAACTGCTGTTGCTTCAGTTACTACACCGCAATCGACTGGAATCCCACCCTCTTATGATGAGTTAATGAGAGCAATTCGAGGAGTGGAGAAAAGGCGATCTCGGAGAGACCTGCACCAATAGCTGCGGCTATGACCCGAGTGACTGAGGGTGGCCCATCAAGTGAAGTTCAAGGGCAGAGGTTGGCAGTCAATGAGTGCTCTGATAAGGAAAAAGATATGCCACAATGGGGTGAACTGTTGAGAGATCCAGGAATTCAAAACAGTCCCTTTATGAAGGCCACGCCTGCAAGTACAGACCCCGACCTATATCCGACTGCATCTGCTATGGGGTGGGGATACCCACCCATGTATCTCCTGCTGATAACAGCTCGAACTGATTCCTTGACCATGGAAGTGGAGAAACTGGCGAGATGTCTCCAAATGCTTATCACGCCCTTGAAGACAGAGATGGCACCAAGGTTTCCAGTTAGTAATACCCTGCCCTGGCTCCCAGTGTGGCGCCTCAGCCAGCTCAAACTCCAAGTATGTTTGCTATAATTGTGGGAAAGATGGGCACATGAAAGGGAATGCGGTCCCCAAAAGACACTGACAAAGTTGCATATAGGCTACAAGGAGAGCTTGGGAGAACAAATCAGTGGTTAAGAGGTGCAGAAATGATCCAGTGAGGGCACAAAAATGCTAACTCACGTCCTTTTGTGGCAAGGT
The DNA here is from genome assembly GCA_016271365.2 of Neoceratodus forsteri. Classification (NCBI taxonomy): domain Eukaryota; kingdom Metazoa; phylum Chordata; order Ceratodontiformes; family Ceratodontidae; genus Neoceratodus; species Neoceratodus forsteri. The sequence goes on from CM057450.1 coordinate 386,739,068, forward strand.
CAGTTGCTCAGGCCCCCACTACCGCCTCTCAGACTGGTCCAGAATAGTGGGTCCCTCCATGGAGACCACTGTAAGGTGAATGGAGTGTCTACAAGAGCTGTATTAGACAGTGGCTCCCAAGTGACAATTATGTTCCAGGATTGGTATCAGAAGCATTTGTCAGGCGTACCCTTACAACCATTAGAAGGACTGCATGTATGGGGTTAAGTGAGAAGGCCTACCCTATTCGGGTATATCCGAATTTGGCTGTCTTTCCCCACCTCCGTGGCTGGGTGGCCGAACAAGTAGAGACCCTAGCCTTAGTGTGTCCCCACTGGACTGTATGATGGTGTCCCTTTGTTGATTGGAACAAATGCTCATATGTTAGGAAGGCTGGCACAGTTGTGTTATGAAAACAGGGTCAAAGACTAGTAGAGCTTTAAGAGTTCCGGCTTTAATTAAGAAGGCCTATGAGGCACAGAGAGATGCTGAAAAAAATAGAACCAGAGGAACCGGTCGGAATTGTATGGAAGAAGGATCCTGAGTCTCTGATCCTGGTGCCAAATGCCCAGTGTACCTTACAGGGAGAGGTCCGTATCAGAAAGGATGTTAAGAATAAAATATTAATGTTGGATGCACCAGGCGATGGAAAATTGCCAGAGGGACTGCTGGTCAAGCCTAGTATTTTGCCGCTAGAGCCCATGCTTATGCCAGAAGGGTAATGGTCCAAGTTCATAATGTGTCTGAAAGAGACATTCGAGTAAATAGAGGTTGCATCCTGGCTAATGTGCATTGTGCAGTCACTGCAGTGCTGCCCAGCAGCAAGAGTTCAAGGAAGAATGACAGAGTAACGCCTGACTTGTTTGATTTGAGCTCCCGCTGCCAGCTGAATGGAAAGTGAGGATCAGTGAGAAGCTTGCCCAGAGACCAGGTGTTTTCTTTAAAGGAATGGGATGTAGGATGCGTGCAAGGAGCTGAGCACAATATCCGGCTGCATGACGAAGACCATTTCGTGAGAGGTCTCGACGCCTGGCACCTGCTGACATAGATGATGTGAGGCGGCATCTGCAAGAAATGTTAGCTGCTGGTGTAATACAAGAATCCAGAAGCCCTTATGCTTCCCCATTGTGGTAGTGAGGAAAAAGAATGGAACAGTAAGGATGTGTGGATTATCGCTCTTAAACGATGGACTATCCTGATCAGTACACAATGCCCCGCATTCAGGATGCTTTGGACTGCCTAAGCAGGAGCAAGTGGTTCTCTGTGCTGGATCTCCGCAGTGGTACTACCAGATCCCGATGGCCCCAGAGGACCGTGAGAAGACAGCCTTTATCTGTCCGGCTTCTATGAATTCATGAGGATGCCTCAAGGGATTTCAGGTGCCCCAGCCACTTTTCAACGATTGATGGAGCGTGCAGTGGGGACATGAACTTACTAGAGTGCCTGGTATACCTAGATGATGTTATTGTGTTTGGCAGCTCACTGGAGGAACATGAGAGCAGATTATTTAAGGTATTGGACCGACTGGAGGACTTTGGCCTTAAACTGTCCATTGATAAGTGTCAATTCTTTCAAACATCAGTAAGTATGTGGGACACATAGTATCCACCGAGGAATAGAGACCGACCCAAGTAAAGTTGGGCCCTTGACCACCTGGCCACAGCCAAAAATCTAAAGAACTGCAAAGATTCCTGGGATTCTGTGGTTATTATCGAACTTCATCAAGGACTATTAAAGAGTGATCCGCCTTTACTTAACCTTACTCAAGGGTATCCCCAACCCACAAAAAATACAAAAGTCAGCGTCCCTCAAGACTGAAAGAGTGTATTTTCATCCGAGTGAAGTATTTGGGGCCGCTGGACTCCTGATTGTGAGACTGCTTTTCATGAGATCATATATCAACTTACCCATGCTCCAGTGCTGGCCTATAAGTCCAGAAAACCTTACGTCCTGCACACTGATGCTAGCTTGCAAGGGTTGGGGGCTGTGTTGTACCAGGAGCACGAGAATGGCCTGAGACCAGTGGCCTTTGCCAGTAGAAGCCTGACCCCATCCGAAAGAACTATCCTGTACATAAGTTAGAGTTCCTAGCTTTGAAGTGGGCTATTGTTGCCAATTCCATGACTACTTGTATGGGGCTAAAATACTAGTAAAACTGACAATAATCCTTTGACCTATGTGCAGACCTCAGCTAAATTGGATGCCACTGGCCATAGGTGGCTTTCTGCATTATCTACATGTACTATGCTCTCGAATACCGAGCAGGTCTGAACCACATAGATGCTGATGCTCTCTCCCGGAGGCCTGTTCCCCAGAATGATTGGGTCCGATTGGCAGAACCTGACATTGGGCACTCTGCCGGAAGTTTGACAGGGAGGAACAAATGTCCACAGACGCATGATGGACTGCATAGTGGATTGCTTGGGACCCTCTGAAATTGCATACCTGCGCTTAGTGCCACTTTTCTGCAATAGACATTGGGTGCACTGCCTCAGCTGGACAATGACAGTATCGGTGGGCTCAATCCAGCGATCCCATGATCAAAGCAGCTTTAGAAGCCCTCTATGCAGGAAAAGATGTGTCCAAATTACGTCCACTGATTTGAGAACTGCACTGTTATACAAAGAAGGTCCTAAGTTGAAACTGATCAATAAACTGTTATGCAGAGAAACAGTAGACAGAGGGGACAAGTGAACAAACAACTAGTGCTGCCCACTGCCTTCGAGACTCAGTACTGAGGTCCTTGCACAACCACATAGGGGCACCTTGGTATAGACAGAACACTTGACTTGGTGAGATCCAGATTCTATTGGCCTAAGATGGGGCTGATGTGGAGCAACACATTCGAACTTGTAGTAGCTGCTTACAGAGAACTTTGCCCCAGAGGGCTGCCCCTTGTTAACATCACCACCAGTGCACCCATGGAGCTGGTCTGTATTGATTTTCTGAGTTTGGAGTCAGATCAAAGAAATATCAGTAATGTGCTGGTGGTCACTGACCATTTCACGAGATATGCCCAAGCTTTCCCCACCAAAGACCAGAAAGCATCCACTGTGGCCAAAGTACTTGTGAAAACTTTTTGTTCACTATGGGGCTCCACAAAGAATCAATTCTGATCAAGGAGAGACTTTGAGAGTCGTCTGATCAAAGAGATGCTTTCTCTGTGGAGTCACGAAAGTCCAGAACCACTCCTTACCACCCCAGGGGACCCACAGCCTGAGCGTTTCAACCGCACTTTGCTAGATATGCTGAGCACCCTGCACCCAAAGGACAAGCCTAGATGGAGCCAACAAATTAGCACCCTAGTACATGCTTATAACTGCACCAAAAGAGATGCCACTGGGTTCTCCCCCTACCGCCCTGATGTTTGAAAGAAGCTGACTACCAGTAGATGTGTGTTTTGGGGTCTCTCCTGATGGGTTCAAGCTGACAACTATTTACAGTATGTGCAAAAGTTAAAGGCCCAGCTAACTCATGATACCAAGTGGCTCAAACCATGGCTGCCAAAAGAAATCTGGCCAACAAAGAGACGGTATGATAAAAAGGTGAAAGCACAGGAACTCCAGGAGGGAGATCGGGTATTGCTAAGAAATCTGGGACTGCATGGCAAACACAAGATTGCTGACAGATGGCACCATCTCCCTCACATTGTAGTGGGCAAACTAGATGATCTGCCAGTGTACAAAGTAAGGCCTGAGAACAATTCAAAAGATGTAAAAACAATGCATAGAAATCATTTACTGCCCATTGGACAAATCCTGATTGAGTCTGAGCCCCCAGAAGATGCCCCCTCTGGACCAGTGACTAGAGCTGCTGCTAAGAAAGATCAGGAAGTCTGCACCTACAGAAGCAGAGTTAAAGTGTCCCCTGCACAAGTCCCAGTTGAGCATGACTGTCAGTCCATATCAGAAGAAAGTGAGAGTGACTTTGAATACTATCCTTCTTCTACGAACTGAATCAATTGTTTGGGGCAATCCCTAGTCAGTACTGGAGACAAAGCTGGGCCTTCTGGACTGTCTAAGCCCCAACTCGTCCCTGGAGCCAATGCTCCCAGAAAGTGAAGTGCAAAGCATCACATCAGAGAAATGGAATCATTGTGCATGGTTGAACTGTTTGAGCTTTCAGGGGAGAAAATGATGGATTGGGTCAGACTGGTGATACACCAGAACCAGAAGAGTATTTTGAGTGCCCTGACAGTCCACTGCCAGTGTCAAGCTCTCCATGCGAGTCAAATGTTGTGGACTCAGAAACTGCAACTCCTGGAGCTGAAAGTGCCCCAAGTTCTAGCCTCTCTACCCCCATGGAGACTCCCTGACAAGTGAGGACAATGCTGAAAATGAGGCTCAGAGTGCAGAGACTGTAACAGTTCCCCTAGAAAGACTGGTCGAGCTGTAAAGCCTGTGGTGCACCTCAGTTATGATTCCCTTGGGAGGCCTGTGATTTGCCTCTCAATGTTGTCCATAAAAGGTGTATGTGTCCCCGAGCTCATTGCCCAAACTGAGCGTCAGTGCTAACTCCAAGTTACTTGTGTTGCCCTCTAAGTATGGTGCCCTTGCCCTGTCCAGCCCCAAGGTAACTGATAGGGAAGGGCCCCCTCTCTTCAGGTTTCATGTACAAGAGGTAATAACTTGAGTTATGGTACAATGTGTATGTAATACTGTGTAAAGAGTGACGTACTGCAATGTTTCAGAAATGTGTTCTTGGTAAAATGATATATTGACTGATGATTACATATGCGAGCCTAATGCAAATGTATATGGTTGCAGTTGAAACTTATGAAAGTACTTGCTTGGACGGACGTCAAGCTTTCCCAAACCAGGAAGGTGTAACCCCTGCAAATGGGGTTCCCAAAAGACTTCAGGAGGTTGCTTGAATGCTCCAAGCCTGAATGGTGTTTGGCGTTTAAGCCATTTATCAGTGAGTGTTTTAGAGCCTCTGGTACTGTCTCTTTAAGAGCTGTCTGCTTGCAGACATAATTAGTTGTATGGGGACTGTGTGTTTCTTTGATTGAGTACCACTCAAACTGCTGCAATTCACTCCATTTTGCAGTCACTAGGAGTGCAAAGGGAACCTATCTGAAAGATGTAACTGTTTGCCAGAAATCATGTAGAGTAATAATGAAAATACAGTTTGTCTAATCTGCTTTCTTTGCAGTCAGAACTGTGTCCTGCCTAGTTCCCATTCTGGTTTTGAACTGCTGAACTGGACCAATCAGTGTGGGGAAGCTAGCTCTAAAATGGTGCCTTGGACGAATCAGAACTTGGACTCATAATCTGAGCCAGCCACAAGAGGATTGCATGGGCAGTGACTCTGGGAGATGTAGTTTAGACTTAGGCGCCTTTTGGACCAACAGCAGCAGTCTATTGTAGTGACAGCCAATCCAGTCAAGAACTGGGAGGAACTCAAAGGAAGTGCAGTTTTGTCTGTTGGAGTTTCAGTTTAGATCCTGGGAGTGAAGGGAAAGAAACCCTGTGCTCCTTCAGTGCACAGTTTCAGTCAAAAACGTGTGTAAGGCCCAGAGTTCCGGTCTGCAGCTTGTGTAACTGCTTGTTGGACTGAATCCGTCCTGTGAAAAAATCAAAGGATCTCTGAAGAGTAGAAACCAGGCTCACCCTGTAGAAGACTGGAGAAATTGTTGAATTGCACTCTGTCTGTCAGGAACTGAATCTGCTGTGTGTTCTCCGGGTATTGTGCAGTAATTCGGTCCGGATAGAAAGCAGCCTGCCTGGTATAGTACTTTCTTTTTTTTACCATATAAATGTGTGAAGAGTTTCAGTGGAGCTCAAGAGTAGCCCTGCTGACGTTGAAGGACCCTATCTTGTTTGGAGGTCGTGAGTACTAATTCAGGGTCGCTCCTGTTGAATTGCCACATTAAATCCAAATGGAATCACTGTACTGCTGACTGTTTAAACTAATTTTTCTTTTCACTGTGTGAAAGGGCCCTACCAGCTGCCACGGTTTGGACTAGCCACTGGGCTTGGGTACCCAGGGACAGTAACTGGTAAGGATAGGCCTGTGCACAGAGCCATAGGTAGATAGTAAAGTGATAAGCTAATTAACCTGATTTCCCCTGTCCTTGTTATATTCCCCTAAATAAATCCGAGCTGCTTGTTTCAGCAAAGTTATACTGCCTGAGGTATTTGTCTATGTTAAAGTATTGTACTGTGATTGTTGCACTGTATCTTATTGTACAGGAGGTCCCAGTGCCTGAACCACCCTGGGGTAAGTGTATACTGTGAAGGTAATTCCGATATATTGTGTGGGCCACTAGTGGGAAGAAGAGGGGTTGCAGTGTCCCAGAGGGCTGTGACCAAGTAAGTTTAACTATTGCAAACCCTGACCTCTGGGTGGAGGCACCCGCCATTGGATCCAGGCCCCTCAACCTGTTAGTGGCAAATCAGGCAGGGGTAGTAGCCCCTGGGATAGCGCCATCTAGGGGTTACATTACCATTTTAAAAACTCTGCCAAGAGCCAGTTGCATGTCATATATAGGGCAATGATTCTTTTTGGGGGGTGCCGGCTGAGAAAAGTATCTAGGGGTTACAAAAACATGGGGGCTCATGCAGGATAAGTTTTTGGGTGAAAGGAAAAATGGTGAGGGTATGTCTATGACTTCCTGTCTGGTGGCGGTGCACCATAACAGAAGATCGTTGCCAAGAAACGCAAGTCTGTGCCAAGGAAAATTCCATCAAATAGCATTTGCTACCTGTGGTCCTATGGGAGAAAGTGGAAAATGTGCTGTTTGTGTGTTTAAACTGACTTCAAAAAATGAACTGTTGAGCTAAGCAATGTGTGCCCTTGCCCTGCAAACTTAAGTGCTGTAAGAACTGTTTAAAAGTTGCAAATTCCAAGCAAAAAGTATTTGTGGACTTTAATAACAGTAATTCCTGAGTGCCCAGAAAGTTTCATGAGTTTACAGTGAAAATTGGGGTAGTTGTTAGGCAAAATCTGCAAGAAAGTTTGTAAAATGCTTGAAAATGCTTTGCCTCACTGAAATTGTCAGCTGAGAAGAAGTGACAATTTGCATATTAAATTTGCCCTGCTCTGCAATCCTCATGAAGGAGTGCATTCAAGAGAGAGAAAAAGCTAATTTGCATGGCATTATGTGATTGGTCCAGCGAGCCAAGACTCACCCTTTTCCTGAATCTCTGTGCTGTGGAATGTTCCAGGAGCAGCATGCGAGCAGTGCACAGCAGGAGAAATCATTGAGAGTAATGGACTGTTTAAAAACACCACTTTTGGGACTTTACAGTTTAAAACCGGGCTCAACCCGCTTTCTGACCGCCGCAGTGGTGATCGCAGTGAGTCTGCAACCGTTCCACGGGTCGGCCAGCCCAATCTATCGGAAAAGTCCATACAACTGGCAGCAGGTCACTTACCATCTGAAGAGGGAACCGTCTACTGCCTGAATGAGTACAAATTGCAAAGTAAAATGAACTGTGAGCAAATCGGAGAACTGTAAAGCAGTGCAGCAAAGTTAAAGTAGAAAGAGCTTGTGAGATTTAAAAGGTGGACTGTGTGCAGTGTCTGTGTTTGATAACAAAATCGAGGGCAGTACTAATCAACAAGTCCAAACAAGTGCAATAAATGTATGAATGTGCTAAATTTGAGCAAATGTGAGATTAAAGTTGTGTACAGAATAAAACGGTAAAATACCAGCTCAGGAAATGTTTCCAGCAAAGTGAACTGTGTGTGTAATGGAGGAAAAAAGTTACAGCAGCCATTTTTGGGTGTAGTCAGAAATGTAAACAAAGCAGTGAGCGCCATGTTGAGCCAGTGTCTCGGAGCAGCAAAGTTTCAAATAGTTGGGAAAAAGCTGTGAAACAAAATGCAGCTCATACAGCCTGTTCAACAACCTAGCAAAAATAAACAGAACTGTTGCAGTGTGTTTTAAAGCCATAACTCAGCTTTAAGTACAGAATAGTGCTAGTGGATTTGTGTATTTGTTTGCAGAAAAATGGCATCCAATATCCTCCAGTACCCACTCCATGTCAGGGCGTGGATTGCGCAACAAGAGAAAGAACTAGCTAATTTTGAAAAACATAACTGCGATGATGTGACTCTACCAAACTTTCTGGTAAATGTGTGCATTGTATGTTTAAAGCCAGGAAGGGACGTTCTGTTTATCCCACATTGTAAAGACTGTTGAAAACAATATGTGATATGCGAAGCAGGTGGTACTGTAACTGCAAAAGCAAAAAACGTCTACTTAGCCCCTACATGGACACTGGCAGGGGACCCTGTTAGATCATAATAGCAGCAGGCTGGTTGCAATCAGGTGGACCCGCTGAGTTTGTCAGAGAATTCTTAGAGATTGTCTATGCAGATGCTTTGCAAGGGCAGTAAGAAATCGAGTTTTCCTCTCTGGAGAAGGTGGAATTGGACACTGTGGAAGCAGTATCTGTAGATCCATGGGTAGAAGGCCCAAGCCTTGTGGGTGAGAGTGGGGTAGAGGAAGCTCTGTGTTGGGAGACAACTGCCTCTGTGTGCAGTGATGGATGGACAGTTTCAGGAGCTGAAGCAAATGTCAGCTCCTGGGCAGTGCTTATGGAACAAGAGGATATGGAGGAAGCTGAAGCAGCTAGAGTGGGCGACCAAGAGTCACCACTAGTATTGGCTTCAGTGGAGCCTTCAGAGACAGAGGAAGGCTCTGGCTTCATGTAGCCGAATGCAGAGGTAGACTGCTTTTAATTTAATGTAATTTTTTTAATTTAATCATTCTCAAATTACAAGTACCTTTGAGCATGGGACTGCTCATTTACAAAGGTTCCACGTTAGTAATGGGAGGGGTTACAAAGACAGACAAAGGAGAGCAAAAAGTAAATTTACAGTTTACGGCGAACACCACAGTACAAAGTTGAAATGACAGTCTCTGATATGTTTGCAATATAAAGGTGGTGGTGGTAAACTAAGTGAAAGAGAAGGAAAGTAAGTTAAGTTAGGTCAGAAATATAGGGTGAGAAAGTTGCAGCCAGGTGGCCTTGTCAAGGGGTGAAGGCAGGGTGAGATGGGGAGAGTGGGAGAGTGGAGGGGGATGATGGTGAGAGACAGAGCAAAAGGAGGGGAGAAAAGGGGGAGGGGTAGTAGGGTAGGCGGAGATCGGGGTACAGTGGGAAAGAGGGGGAGTGATGGTGGGAGACAGAGGAAAAAGGGGGAGGGAGGAAAGAAAGGGGAAGAAAAAAATACAGGGAGATCTGTTTTGGCCAGGGGTCTGACATGATGGAGAAGTGATATGTAGGGAAAAAGGGAGTGAAAAATAGAGGGATGGGCCTAAGGGGGGAGATAGGGACAGAGGATGTCCTGTCGGAGATCAGAACTGGGTGCACCGGAGAGCACATTGTGAGGTTAAGTAGAGCAATCACAGGTGCTTTCATTTATAATGAGCTTGTGGAGGAGATGTTGAAATTGGGTCAAAATGAGGTAGGCTATTTAGCTCATAGCCCAGGCTGTTTAGCCAGTCGGGGGCTCTATAAAGAAAGCACCACTGGCACTGGGTGGTCCGGATCTGTGGAACGAGTAGGTGTTCAGTGACAGAGGCCCGAGTATAACAAGCTTTGAGGGATCTAGGAGGAAGGCAGGAGATTCCAGTTGGCAGCGCACCAAGGAGCATCTTTTTGGCTAGTATGCAAGTTTGGTACTCAATTCGTCCTTGGAGATTAAGCCATCCAGTTAGTGTGTACAGATCACACGTATGGGTGAGGCGGTCAGCGTCCGTGATGAGCCTATAGGCTTTGTTTAAGGTAATATTTAGTCTTTTTAGGGATGTAGCGGAGGGAGCTCCATATATTACCAAACTATAGTCAATGGTGGAGAGTATCGAACTGTGGACAGCAAGTTGAAGTGCTTCAGGTGGCAGATTTTACTCTGCATTGTGTCTTCGAAGCTGGCTTAACTAGGACTGGCCTTCCCCAAGCCGTGCCTCTGGTTTTGACCTAGTGAAAAAGTAGCAAGGAAGAACATGTGATTAGACGTAGGGCTGAGGCCAAATATGGACAGACATATCCCTTCTTTCCTAGAAAAGTTTGGGAAGAAATCGAGAAAAATAGGCATGCCTGGTTGTGGGAGGAAGCTAGTGCCAACCTGCACCCAAAAGTAAACAAGTCTGTGCGAATTAAAGTATGTCATGAGAGACTACAGTTTTGGAAGCATGGTAGAACTCTGTTTATAGACTCTGTAAGAATAGTGGACAAGGCTGGCCAAGAGACATTCTACAATGTCAGAGTAGTTCGTCCAGAGGAGAGACAGTTTGTGCTCCACACCCGGAGTGGTGCTATCCATAAAAAGTGCCACTCACCAGTAATCATGCCAGCATGCCAAGTGAATGCAGCAATGCCAGCTCAGCAATCTGCTACTGAAGTGGCAGCAACCGAGAAGGAGGTGCATCTCTTCTGGTGATCCAGGTTCTTCTGCAGCAGCATCCAGGTGTGTCTGCAGTAGCATCCAGGCGTGTCAGCCCAATAGAGTAAGAAGATTTTCCATCCAGGTCCAGCAGGAGGTGTGGAAGAACCTGATCCAAAGATTTTGTCTGTTCAGCAGCAGAAGATCATCAGGCCACAGGTCCAGAGAGGTTATGTAGACATCCATCTTTCACCTAGAATCTGGCAAGGCCTACCTTTTACTTCTTTGGATTTTAATTTGACTATTTTGCCTGCAAAAGAGGATGTCTGAGGAACTTTGGTTCATTAATAGATACTCTTGAACTGGACTGCAGTGCTAGCAGGTCTCATGCCTGTCCAAGAAATGTGTTTCAGCAGGCTTCGGCCTAGGAGAGACTCTGTGTATAGTGCCTTGGCACTCTGGGCATTTCTCCTTAGAACATCGGGCATTGTAGGGTTTCCCTTCCCCAAAATGTTTTGTAAATGCTTTTATTTTCTATTTTTGTACTTTTGTAGAAAAGCTCTTTTAAAAAAATAACTTTTTGGGATTGTGTAGTATCTACGGTGGGTTGTTTGGTCACTGTGTGGTTTACAGGTTGTGTTTGTTTATAGAATGTGTTTTGCAGTGTTTTCTTTTGCAGGTGTTCCTGAAAGAAGACGAAGAGAATTTTGAGGGCTCTTCAGAGTCCTCCTATGTAAAGTTGCTAGGCTTGGTGTAACTGTATACAATGCTAACCATTTATTCTGCTTTCCAGGTTTAGAGTTTTGTAGTTCTTAGATTTAGGAAATGTAATGTCAAATGTATGTTTCTAAGTGGGCTACAGGTCTAAATGGTGTAAAATGGTTTTGGGTATGGGCACCTGGTAGGTAGCATAGGTCAGATAGTTTTTCCCTAGAGGGCTAGGGGGAATGACAGGTTGGTGGTCTTGAATCCAGATAGGGGTCACCAATGCTGTCAGTCAGGACATGCTTCAGCCAATCTCTTGGAGCCACTGAAAATCCATAGATAATTGTAGGGTAGGAGCTGAAGTCTCTTCAGCGGGCCTCTGTCCTTTAGTGTTACCTGCCTGTGCCTAGCACATGGTATGGGAGGACCTGATCAACCATCTCCATAAGAAGCACAGAGGTAGAATGGCCTGGTACTGGACCGTAACCTGGCTGCGGACAGCCAGTGTGTCTGGTTGCAGTGAATATAACCAACCAGTCCACTGGGGTTACTACAATCCCATTAGTACTAGTCTAGGCAGGTAGAAAAAGCAGCTGGCAGGGAGCTCATTAGGGACTTTCTGCATAATGACATCATTGTTTACTCAGCTAGCCTGAGAGAGGGATGATTATGTCATTTAGAACTCTCGCAGCAGCATAACCATTTTTGAGTCAGCTGCTCAGGGGAGGTTTAGAATGTTCAGTTAGTCTGAGTTAGAGTGTAAGAGTGGCAAGTGGTCTGCCAGTGGGGCTCTGAAAAGGGAGCCCTGGTATTTTCTCATCCTAGTTTTAGAAAAATCGTCAGTTTGCCTGTGAAGTGGTGGAAACTGTTTGCCAGCAGGACTTTTAGTTTCACTCCAGTGGCAGTGAGAGGGACTGCAATGTCTTGTGGATCCAAGGGGCAATCCCCTGAAGGTCCTGAAGTTTTCAGTTGCCTTTAAGAAGGACTGTAATGGAATCTGACAAGCTACCAGAGAGGAATGGGTGCCTTTCTGTTGTTCCTTTCCAGGAATGGGAGGAAGGAGCAACTGGTCTGTGAGTACAGAATTAGATAAAAGTTCTCATTTGGGAGGTTGTCTGAGGTATGTGTACCCAATATAAGGCTAGATCACACTGTCCAGGACCCCTTTTTAGCCTCAGAGTGCTAATTTGAAGTAAAGTTTGTAGTCTTTAGCAATTCAGTGGGGACTGAAGGCTTCTTTTGGTGTAACCCTGAAGGAATGGCAGAGACTGTATTTAGGGCAAAGGGTGGGAGGGATGCGATCTGGAGTTTCAGTACAGGGCTAACTGATTCGTTGATGGGCACCAAGGTCCCCTGGGTAAAGGCCAATGCCCAGGAAGTATTTTAAATATGTGGCTCAGGTCACTGGTTATGTTTTGGAAACTGAAATTTGGAAATGGTTCAAGAATGTGGTTCAAGTCACGAGCATCCACTTTGGAAAATGGAAATGTGTTTTGAAAGTAACTCAAGTATGTGGTTTGCCCACGAGCACTTTTGGAAAAATGGATAGAGATGTTTCTGTGGAAAACTGTATTGCCTTGCAAATATGTTTCTGGAAAAAGAGTGCTCCTGTTTTGCCATTACCCATCATGGGGGTCCACTGATACTTTAGTAACATCTGTGAATAAAGTCACACTGCACAATCCCAACTACTGCTCTGGACATTTAGCTGATTGCTTCTGTGTGAATGTTATTGGGCCCCTCAGCAGTTAGGTCTAGCATACATCTAGCACCCATTCCCCTGGATCTGGTTGTACATACAAAGGTTCATTTTAAGTATTGTTACCCCCCCCCCCCAACCCTTTAGATAATAAGCCTGGTATACACTCTAAAGCTACGGGTGGTACCATTTTAGAAATTCTGCCAAGAGCCAGTTTCATGTCATGTATAGGGCAATGGTTCTTTTTGGGGGGTGCCAGCTGAGAAAAGTGGCTAGGGGGTATCATATGCATTCTGCTTTGAATTTCAAGTCAGTAGCCAAAGACTAGGCTAGATGCCTTCAACTGGAGTTTTATAAATATGCCTGATATCTTTAATTCCTCCTATCTTATCACTCTAGAGACACTTTCAGAGGAGGCTTGAAGTAAGTAAGTAAAATTTTATTTAAAGACGCCCATTCCCGGAGGCTCCGGGCGCTGTACAATAAATGATCACATATCCAAAAGGCAACAACAAAATAACATAATACAATTATACGTATAGTTTATAAAACATTAAATTGCAGCAAGTAATCAGCTATACTTACTTTAATTAAAACCAGAATTCATTCAGTCATCAATTTAATCTGAAAATGCGTGGGTGAAAAGGAGGGCCTTAACGCGGGCCCTGAAAACCTCCAAAGTTGGGGCTTCCTTAACCCCGAAAGGGAACGAGTTCCACAAGATCGGGGTGGCGACACTAAATGACCTGTTGCCAGCCAATTTCAACCTCGACCTTGTAACTTCTAGGAAACCCCCAAAGGAGGAACGGAGGGGGCGAGCTGAGACTGCAGGAACCAGGAGGTCTCCAAGCCCTCTGGCTGTGACTGCTGCTGCTGTGGTGGAGATTTGAGCCAGGAGTGACCCACAGCGCTTGGAGCCTGCCATCCGCCCGATTCAGTGATTGAAGTAGGCGCTCTCCAAGCCATCAGGCTATGACTGCTGCTGCTGCTGCAGTGGGGATTCGAGCCAGGAGTGCCCCACGGTGCTCAGAGCCTGCCATCAGCCCAATTCAGTGATTGAAGTAGGTGCTATACAAGCCCTCAGGCTGTGACTGCTGCTGCTGCAGTGGGGATTCGAGCCAGGAGCACCCCACGGTGCTCAGAGCCTGCCATCCGCCCAATTCAGTGATTGAAGTAGGCGCTCTCCAAGCCCTTGGGCTGTGACTGCTGCTGCTGCAGTGGGGATTCGAGCCAGGAGTGCCCCACGGTGCTCAGAGCCTGCCATCCGCCCGATTCAGTGATTGAAGTAGGCGCTCTCCAAGCGCTTGGGCTGTAACTGCTGCTGCAGTGGGGATTCGAGCCAGGAGTGCCCCATGGTGCTCAGAGCCTGCCATCCACCCGATTTAGTGATTGAAGTAGGCGCTCTCCAAACCATCAGGCTGTGACTGCTGCTGCTGCAGTGGGGATTCAAGCCAGGAGCGCCCTAATGCACTTGGAGCCTGCCATCCGCCCGATTCAGTGATTGAAGGTACGCAAAGAAGGCACTTCTGCCACAGCTCTGTCTGGACAGTCGGATTAATTTTTTCTCACCAACAACAAAATTTTGGCAATGTTGGGGACACGTGCTCATTGGCTGCTTCGTCAAGCAGTGTTCCCCGATTGGTCAGCCTTTTGCCTGGTATTTTTGAAATGTCTGAATATGTTCTCTGCTTGATCTCCATGCAATGAATAATTGTAAATGTAATGTGAATAAATGAAATGTGTAGCAACTTACAGATTACTGCAGAAACAACTGTCCTTTCCCCGCTTCTAGCCAGAGTTAGCATGCAGTTCAGGTTGGTGTTGGAACTCCCTGCAACTTAGCGGCTACAGACACCACCGACTGAATATCTCTAGGCTGTGGGGATAGGGAAGTTCCCTGGTAGCTCTGTTGCTAGTGACCTTTGGGATGTTAAAGTAAATTGAGTCAGGGAATTGGAAAAAGAAAAAAAAGGAAGACTGTTTGCTGCCAAAACATACATTGCTAATTCTGAATTGGCAGTACTTAATCAAGGACTTGCTGTCCCTGCCCTTCCCTCCCCTTCCCTTGAGCCTTTGTGCTCTGTGTAATCTCCCGGAATTATACGGCACCTGGCTGCAGTCTGAACACCCCCCCCCCATTTGAGCACAATCAAGTGCAACATCTCTTTTGTGTGTCTTTAGTTCTATTCAAGTACACCCTCCAACCCAGAGCCTTATTTAACTTGTACCATCCTTTCTCAGTAGGCGATCTCCAAGCCCTCGGGCTGTGACTGCTGCTGCTGCGGTGGGGATTTGAGCCAGGAGCTCCCCACGGTGCTCAGAGCCTGCCATCAGCCCGGTTCAGTGATTGAAGGTATGCAAAGAGGCGCTTCTGCCACAGCTCGGTCTGGACAGTCAGTTGAATTTTCAGGCCCCCTTCCACCCCCTCTTTAGGCCTCCATTAAATGCTCTATTGCCCCACCCATTTCCTCTAGTCTCCTATCATTGGCTCGATCTCTCTATCCCTTATTTCGTTCTCCACCCCAAAATGTATGCAATACAAGTGTGAGTTCTCTGGCCCATTTCATTTTCCTCATACACCTGGCAGTGAGTTACATTTGTTAATGCTTCTGTACACTACGGACTCTGGTTTAAACATGGGAATGCTATATTGGTTCCTTTGCTCCTCGCTGATGGTATTATGCTCCTTATGCACAGACTCGCCCTCATGGAACTCTCCTCGTGTCACGCTGGGTCTCTCCAGCTTTATGGGCTATAAGGATGTCGCAAGTTCTATTGTGCACCTCCTAAGCACCTACAATTCCCCTTTCTTGCACTTGAACTCTCTCTCAACCTCACATTCTGGCACTCTAGCAGAGCTTATACCTGAGGACCTACATCTCTCCCATCATTTTGTCTATATCCCCT
Organism: Neoceratodus forsteri; assembly: GCA_016271365.2. NCBI lineage: Eukaryota > Metazoa > Chordata > Ceratodontiformes > Ceratodontidae > Neoceratodus > Neoceratodus forsteri. The sequence goes on from CM057450.1 coordinate 386,754,696, forward strand.
TGTGGTTAGCTGGCAAGAAATTGCTTTACGTAGCTTTATCTCAATTTGGCACTGGCTTAAGAGCGCCCATCTGTCAATAGCATGTTCCCCGAAAGCGCGAACAGACCAAACTCTTAAAGTTCATCATAGGTGCCACTAAGAAGGTTTTGTTTCTCCTACTACTTTGCTGGGGCAATGTAGAGCTTAACCCTGGCCCCCCCAAAGGAAATTGGTTCCACTGCTGACATACCTAACCTTATAAGGACTAAAATTCATGCACATAAATGTATGTAACTTGTTAAAAAAAAAATAACATCTATCCAGGCTTGAATATGTCACACTACTCCTGACATCCTGGTTGTTACAGAAACATGGCTCCGTCTGCAGACTAGGAGCCACGAAGTGAACCTCCCTTCCTATTCTTTATTCTGAACTGACAGACAAACTAGGGGTGGAGGGGTGGCTATTTATGTCAAAGACAAATTCCCTGTCTCTATCATTGACTCAGTATCCATCCCCAGTGAATTTGAAAGCCTCTCTCTTCAGGTCGAGATCTCAGCCAGCATTTCTTTTTGTATAACAGGCTGTTACAGGCCCCCGTCTGCAGGTATGCAGCTTCTGAATCATTTAAGTAATGTCTTGGGCCACAGATCCTCAGAGGTTATACTTCTGGGTGATCTTAATTTAGACTGGCTTTCCAGTGTCTCTAGTCCTCTAAAAACGTTCTGTGGCTCGCTTGGGCTGTCACAGCTTATCAATGAACCTGCACGACCAAATAAATTCAACCCTACTAACAGCACCCTGCTGGACATTATCCTAGTTAGCAAACCTCATTTATTTACCCACACTGGTGTCCTTTTCTCAGACATCAGCAATCACAGTTTCATTGCCTGTGTAAGGTCAAATCCTAGTCCCTCATTTGCACCCAAATTCTCTAACAAGAGGTGCTGGAGAAATTTTGATCCCCGGGCATTCATTACCGAGTTAGGCTCTTCCTTGCTGTGGAAGAACTTTTATCTAGTAAACTCTGTGGCAACTGCATATAACATCTTCCAAGACATCTTGATTGGTGCTCTTAACAAACACGCACCAATAGTTAAAGTCTTTGTCAGAAAAAAGTCCTGCCGGTGGTTTACAAATGAGCTCAAGGATGCCTTGTGGCATAGGTATGCACTCTGGAAACTGCTTGGAAGACTAAACTCCCAAATGACTGGAACCTTTTCAGGAATGCGAGGAACCTCTGCTCCAAGTAGGTCAGAGAAGCTAAGGCTAGTTATTACCACTCGCAATTTGATCTCTCGTCTCAGTGTTCTTCCAAATTCTGGAGAACAGTTAAAGATGTAGAAGGCCGTACTACTGGTAGTTCCCTGCCCATCAAACTTTCAATTGACACTACCACTATTGTCGATAAACCGACAATTCTTGAGTCATTCAACAACCACTTTGCCACCACAGGGCTAGCCTTCGATACCTCTCCAGCCAATACTCTCAGTGCGCAACTTGGTTCTAATAACCAAGGAACCACCTTCTCCACCTCGACCTTCTCTCTTCAACCTACTTCTCTGAAAGAAGTTGAAGAACTCATGCTGAAGCTAGATGTCAGAAAAAGCACAGGCGCCGACCTCATTGACCAGTACTTCTTAAAGGTGGCTTACTGTGTCCTAGCAGTAACTATTACACATTTCTTTAACTTATCCCTTTCTCAGGGTGACCTCCCCTCCATCTGGAAAACAGCCCAAGTTATCCCCCTGTTTCAATCTGGGGATCCCAGTGACGTTAACAACTACAGGCTAATTTCACCTCTCCCGGCTCTGTCCAAGATGCTGGAAAAAAACGTGAATTCTCAGCTTAGAAAATACCTGACATTGTTGAACTTGTTCAACCCATTGCAATGTGGCTTCAGAGCACAACATAGCACAATTTCAGCTCTAGCCAAAGTAACCAATGACTGGCAGGGTGAACTGGATAATAAGAACTTTGTATACACAGTTTTTCTGGAACTAAGCAAAGCCTTTGACACTGTCGATCGTAGCCTGCTTGTCTCATCCCTCCAGAATATTGGATTAGATGCCATTTCTCTCAGATGGTTCAATAATTACCTTACAGGCTGCTCGCAGCAAGTAAAAGCTGAAGGGGACGTCTTGCCGCTTAAACCCCTCCTGAGAGGCGTACCCAAGGCTCTATTTTAGGTCCTCTGTTATTCACAGTCTACATCAATAGAATTGATGTCACCCTAAAAAAGGCCCACATTCATCTGTTCGCGGATGATACAGTACTCTACATCAGTAGACCCTCCCCTGTTGCGGCATGTACAGATCTCCAGGACAAATTCAATCTACTATAGCTTCAGTTGCTAAACCAGAAGTTACTCCTGAATGCTAAGAAAACTAAAGCAATGCTTCTCTTGCCTTTTCCCAATTTACCAAATCCGGCCTCATCTGGCATTCTTCCCCTGATTACTACAACACTTGGCGAACAGCTGGAATTTGTACCTAAATTCAAGTATCTGGGGGGTATGGCTTGATAATAAACTCTCCTTCCTAGAACATATAGAAGAACTGTTAAAGAAACTTAGACAGAGACTTGGTCTGTTCTTTAGGATAAAAAACCTCCTCACTAGGGACGCTAAATTGAGATTAGTGCAAACTACCTTTCTATCCCTAGTAGACTATGCTGACTTTCTCTACATCCAGGGTCCTGCTGGTTCTATTATGAAACTTGAAACACTCCATCACAGAGCCCTAAGATTTATAACGGACCTTCCCGACAATACCCACCATTGCTTATTGTACTCAGCAGTAGACTGGCCATCTCTCAGCTTCCGACGACAGATGAACACCGCAACCTGGACCTACAAAGCCCTCCTCAACAAATTGCCTGACTATATCTCAGACTGCTTACCATTATGCCTACAAAGTAGTTATGCACTGTGAAGTGCTTCTTACATTTCGCTAAAGGTACTCAAGCCCAGATCCCGCTTCGGTCAGGCCTCCATTAGCTATGTGCTGCCTCAATTGTGGAACAAGCTGCAAAAAACTATGAAAATAAGTAATCTCATTAGCCTTCAAAACACTATACTTGAGCCACAACAAGGAGTCATGTGTTTGTTAGCCTTAACATGAGGGTCCCGTATGCCTTCTCTGAATATCTGTTGCCTCTGCTCTTAGGGCCTATACCGTCATGCCACCTGACCACCTTCCCCCACCCTCCCTGTAGTACTTCTGTGTCCCTCCCTTTTAATTATCTGAAACTTGGACTTGGCTTATCTTAAGCTTCTACATACGTCAGGTCCTGGCCGCCTTCCACTCTAAGCCCCTGCCCCTCTTTACTCATTTGCCTTCCCTCCCTCCCTGCATATTTTGCTTCATCTTCTTGCTTTATCCCCTTATGGGATCAGTGTGAACTTGACCAAGCCGGTCCTCACCAACAATACCATGGCTTGTCTAATTTTATGCACCACAACTGCTGTCTGACCCTTTTGGTCATATTGGTTATTTTTTTTTTTTTTTAGACTGGCATCTGCCGGCAATATCATTTGTTGTCCAGTTCTCCATTGCACTTGCGTTGTACAAATCTGATTGACTGTATAATGTTCCTTACATTGTATCTTGCACTGTATCTACACATGCCTTTTGTTGTTATGTCCCTGCATAGTATCTGTTACTGTTCATTGTGTGTACTCTCCTTTTGTACGACAAACCCCAGGTCCACCTCGAAAATGAGCTTGCTCAATGGTGCCCGCCTGGTTAAATAAAGATTTTGATTGATTGATTGAGATAACCAGGGCCCTGACCATGTAGGGCCTTATAGGTGAGAAGTCCCACCTTAAAGAGGATCCTCCACCTGACTGGCAGCCAATGCAGCTCACGCAACACCTGTGTAATACGGAAAAACTTAGGCTACCCAGTAAGTAACCGGGCAGCTGCATTTTGCACTAGCTGCAGTCTGCAGAGAGATCCTCCCGTGACCCTGAGATAGAGCACATTACAGTAGTCAAGCCTCGAAGTAACCAAGGCATGCCTCAAAATAGGTAGTTCCAGAGGCAGAACAAGGGGTTTTATCCTGGCGACATTTCTAAGATGGAAAAAACAGGAGCGGACAACGGAGGAAATCTGCCCCTCCATAGTCATACTCCTACCAAAAATACTGCCAATATTTCACACCCTTGAGGAAGCCTACAATGAGACAGAACCCAGAACCAGTCCAGTCTCTGAATCAGAGGCCAACCTATCATGCACTCTGTTTGACTCCACTACCAATACCTCCGTCTTATTGGGGTTCAGTCACAACCAGCTAGACACCATCCAGTAATTAATCTCAGCAGTGCAGCTGTTTAGCACATCCACCGGGTTGGATGTTCCTGAGGCAGAGGATAAGTATAGCTGGGTATCAGCATAACAATGAAAACCCAAGCCATACTTCCTAATGACCCCCCCATGGGCAGCATATACACTGCAAACAGCATAAGGGCCAGAACTGAACCCTGAGGTACTCCGCAGGAAAGGAGACTAGCAGAGGAGGGGAAATTCCCCATCACAACCCACTGCCTCCTATTGGATAAAAAGGACTCAAGCCTCCTGTTGGATAAAAAGGATTCAAACTAGCATATGACAGTGCCGGTGAGTCTGCAGAGCTCCCTGAGACGATCGAGCAACACACCATGGTTTACATTGCCAAAAGCTGAAGAGAGGTCCAGGAGAACAAGAACTGTCTTGTCTCCTCGATCTCTAGCCCTGAGGAGGTCATTCTGCACCCAAAGAAGCACAGTTTCTGTGCTATGCCTTGCCCAAAACCCTGACTGGAATTGTCTGTACAACTCGTGGGTCAAGAGGTACTCCTCCAACTGAAACGCCACTACCTTCTCCACAATCTTCGCTAAAAAGGGATGATTGGAGATAGGTCAGTAATTTGCCCTGATCTCTGGGTCCAAAGATGGTTTCTTTAAGAGTGGTCTCACCAGTGCCTCCTTCAAGGCATCAGGAAAGACTCCCTCAGATAAGGAACACCAGACAATAGACAATCAGAGCAAACACCAAGCCAACGGTGCCGATTCATCTCATCAAGAAATGCGTCGGCACCAGATCCAGTTCCCAAAAAGTGTGCTTCAGATTGGTCGCCCCCTCAATAAGTTCACTGGCATCCACTGGTTTAAACTCCCCCCAACTGGGCGGAGTGCGTTTAGGATACCTCTGGTGACCACTGCCAACTATGACATTGCTGACTGGAGAAACACCCCGCTGAATGCTGGACACTCTGTCCAAGAAGAACCGAGCAAACTCTTCACATTCAAGGTCTGAAAAAAACTTCTTCAGCTGCAGACAGGCAGGATGGAGTAACCTGTCAACAGTCCGAAAAGGTATAGTTGGTTGGCTCTTCCCAGCAGCAATCTCCCTGGACAGAAATACTGCCTTCTTATGGTTGACTGCCCACTGGTATGCATTATAATGCACACGTAGGACCAGTTTGTCCACATCCAGGCCGGATTTCCTCCAGCAGCGCTCTAGTCTCCGACCCTTTCTCTTCATCTCCCTGAGGTCCCCATCAAATCAAGGAGATCTCGGGTATGAAGATTTGGGATGTACACGGACAGGTGCGAGGGAGTCAATGGCATCAGATAAAACCCTATTATAAGAGTCTACCATAGACCCAATGTCTCCGACGCATACATTTCCCACATCAGATTGATTGGCTGCCACCAGAAAACCCTCTGGGGTCAAACCCCATAAAGAGTGGCAGCTCATCATCTCAGTAGGGGGAGGGCATATGGTGGGAGCCCAGAACATTAACTGCACCGTGCAATGATCGGACCAAACCGCCCAATCAATTCTGAGATTATCTATCTTAAGCCCCAGTGAGAACACCAGATCCAGTGTGTGGCCACTCTGATAGGTCGCATCAGAAACAGCTTGTGACAAGCCCAAAGAAGACATAATTTGTAGGAGGTTGTAACCAGGCCAAGACAATTCATCATCGGCCCAAACATTGAAGTCCCCCAGAATAATACATCTGGGGGCCTCCAGTGTTTCACCGGCGATGAATTGGGCAGTCTCCTGCAGAAAATTGCCCACCATCCCAGGAGGGCGATAAACTAAGAAAATTCTGCACTCTGCACCTGGACCCCCACGAATGGCCACACATTTAAAGGAATCTGGGGTTCCCACTGGGTGCACGTTGAAGCCCAAGTCAGATCTAAAACAGATGACTACACCATCACCCCTACGATCCTTTCTGGGGCAGTGCACTACAGTATACCTGGGGGGAACGGCAGCCTGAAAAACTGGACCTGCATTGTCCCCAACCCAGATCTCTGTAATGCAAGCCAGGTCGACAGAGGAAACCAGATCCTTAATAATTGTGGTCTTGTTCCTAATTGACCTGACATTGCACAGCACTGCCCTCAGGGGATTAGTGGGAAAGGTGGCCCATCGGGTTACCCGACCACTCGGTCTGGTAGAAACCCTGGGGACAGGCACCAAACATGTCTGGCCTCTCTCTTGTGCCAGTCATCCAGGGCGCCTTCTAGACCTGACAATCTCGATCTTACCACCCTCAGCCGTGTACGGGGCGTCCCCTCGGCCTCTCCAAACCCCTACCTCCCGGCAACGTCTTACCATGGTATCCAAAACCGGGAGACAGGTGAAAGGCCGAAGATCACGCAGAAGGGATGACCCATACACAATTCTAGGCCCCCCCCAGACAACCCCTACACATCAGAGATATTTAAACTTTAAACTACAAAACCTCCTATCTATACCACACAATAATTAAACTTATTAAATATCAGACATACAGTAATCCTGGCAATAAATTACTCAACCAAAAAGGGTGCTGCAACTGGAAATGGGTTAGACAAACTCCTATATTATTATTACTACTACAGCCTGGCAGGCCAGTCGCTTCTGGAGCAAGTTTTCAGTCCACTTACAGGCAGCAGCAATAACACTGCTACTTTGGCAGCTGTCCCTAAACAGACGGACAAGAAACATGCAGCTCCTGAAACTAAGCCTGTGTATTTTACTCATCCCATAGCTTATGCCATTTTTTCTATGGGCTACTAACCCTGCCTGTGTGACTAGGCACAGGCTAAGGGGCCTGAGCTTGGTGAACGGGTACCTCCACCTGGAGGAATGGTTTTGGGTAGCATAACTGCTATTGGTATATCTCTCTGGGATGCTATAACCACCCACCAACCCTTCTAGTGACCTAAACAGTTCAGCAGTACAGCAATCACATATACCATATGACTGTAATAATATGATCAATCTCCTTGCACTTACCAACAGGGCTGGATCCACTGCAATTGCCCTGGAGAGCCCCTGGAAAACAAGACCAGTGATGCAGCAATTCAAAGCACTACACTATCCCCACCAAGAAGGTGCACACTAGCCAGGTTAAACGTGAAAAACCACAATCTGATTTATTCAGGAGGATGTGAACAAGGGTGGGGCATAAATCTAGCAGTGATTGGCAAATCTAATTATATTCAGGTTGGTAAAGCATGCACTATAAGTCCCTCTGACCAAGTCTAGCAACCCTGGGTACCCAGTTGGAGAACAGGCTAGCCTGGAGCGTTGCCTGGGGTAGGCTGGCATTGCAGCTGTTGTAAGGGCCCCGAGTAGGTCTTTCACCGGAAATGTCTCTAATTTGGGAGCAGCAACGTAGGCCAAAGTGGCAGGGCCTAGGCAGAGCGAGGAATTTGGATGCAGTCTGTGAAAAGTGCTGGAAGACACTCCAGCTGGCATAGTAGAACTCGGTGTGGGGAACCAAATCGCAACTCACACGACACTTTCAGCACATCATTAACACTTTAAGGTAACTTGCCACAGTTCGAGTAGAGTCCGTTTGCAAATCACAGGGTTCCTGTGCAAACCTCTTGATGTGGGGCTCACTTTGGTGCCTGGCAGGCCAATCGCTTCTGGAGCAAGTCTTCAGTCCACTTACAGGCTGCAATAACACACTTTTCTCTTCAGATTTCAGGTCTCGATCAGTAAATCGGATAATGTCCGACTTTCACACTCACAGCAGTTCTTCACACTGTAAGAGGTAGCAGGCAGGTCAGCAGAACCTTCCTGACGATTTTTCTGCATTACTACGCAGGAGCAGCTGCTCGATGACTCGAGCTGTTCACTCTCCAAACTCCAACTCACAACTGACACACTGCTGCAGGCAGCTCTAGCTTTCCCAGTGATCCAAAAGGTTCGGATGGCTGAGGGAACTGTCTGTCAGAGCAAGGGCTCTCCCACCAGGTCCATTTAGGTGCCAAACCTTAAAAACTACGATACCTACAGATTTCACTCCCACAAGGCCTCTGGGGGCAGTCGTCATTTTAGGTCCCGTGATGTTCTGATTGGTCCAACACTGGCTGTTCCAGAACCAAAATGGTGGCTTTAATCCAAATGTTCATGCTGTAACTGGAAACAGGTTAGACAAACTCCTGTATTATTATTTCTACTACAGCTAAACAGTAAATAATTACTTTTCCTAGCAGAGCTCCCTCTGCGCTAATAGCGACTGCAGAATGGCGCAGAAATACAGCTTGTCTGGCTGGTCGCGAGCCTTAATTACTCTGACCCAGCCCAGACTAATTTTCACACACAGCATAATGGTTCTCTTAAAGAGACAGGCACGGAGGCTTACTATAGCACTTCTCATGCAGGCAATTTTAAATGGATGGATGCAGAACACCATCCTGACAGTGGGTATTAGGCAAGCCCAGGAAGACATTATAGGAACCCCTATTTGTAGGGGAGGGTTACACTCTTCCTTGCCTGGAAAAACTTGGCGTCCACATCAAGTCTGTACTTACTATGACATTCTATAGAAAACATTATAAGACAAGATACATGCATGTTTCATTTGTTATACCAACAAAAGAAGACTGATGCATTAAGAAACAAATGAACATTAAGCATTACTATACTTCTTCATAATAGCAATAATGTTCTGTAAGGATAACAGTTTCATACACTTGTCATACACAGTACAGCATTTCAAAGAATAGTTCAAACAGGTAATTACTTCACTCTGACCATTCGGGTCTGTATTATTTTCCGTACTTTAAACAATGTGGTTGGGGGCCCATCCCTATCAGCTATAGTGGGGCTGTGTGGGGCAGTGGCGCCAAAGAATTAGGGCTTGACAATCAACTTAGAAGTAGTAGAGTAACTCAATTTGGGAAGTGAGCTGGCGGTAATGTAGACTCCTTTATCGAGAACATGTAACAGAAGGTCCATAGGCCTCCTGGGGGAGTCAACTGAGATGTATGACTGGTTTGGTGGCTCTTCCAGATTTTCTTGGGGGAATAGGCACAGGCTCAGTGTTTTCCACATTTGCATTGGATTCTGCTCCTATAGGGAGGGGTACCTCTGCATTGGTTGTGGGGTCCATATTGGAAGCACTTTCTGCTCCTTGTTCTGTTAACCCTGGTTCAGCAACATTGGTTGGGTCTGAAGAAGGCCTGAATTCATCATCTAGGGGGAGTTCTGTAGAATTTAGATCTTGCAATACTTGACTGATACTTTCAATATTGTTTATCTCCTCATGGTTATTTGTCATAGCAGATGGAGGAATCATTGCTTTCACACAATTCTGTAGTATCTGGCATGTCACCAGAGATGCTTTCTGTTTCAGGCTCTCCTTCTGGCAGTTCAAACAGTTTGACCAGACACAGAGTCAGCTGCTTCAGAAGTTGCACTTTGTACCTCTCTTTCAGGGGGCACAGGGTCTGTGGAGAAGGCTGGATGGTTAGGCAGTCCTGACGGTCCAGCTTCATCTCTGAAATTGCACATGGGATTACCCTGAAACAACTAACTCAGTTCATAAGATGGGTAATAGGATGCTTCACACTCACTGCCCTCAAACTTAGTCTGGTTATCAATATAATTTTGGGCCTGCCTTGGGGCAGGCCTTGAGTCTTTGACAACTGGAGGAAAGGTAGTCTGTCTTTTTGGCTGCAGCTCTAGTTACAGGCCTGGGTGGGGCAGCGTCTCGTGGTACAGAGTCTATGATTACTTTGCCAATGGGCAAAAAATGATTCCAGTACATTTTCTTGATGGCTTGCGGGTTGTTTTCAGGGTGCACTTTATAGACAGGCAGATCTTCCAACTTACTGACGACAACATAAGGAAGGTGGTAGCATCGATCAGCAATTTTATGCTTACCATGCAGTCCCAAGTTTTGCAATTAAATCCGATCTCCAGGTATCAGTTCCTGAGCTCTGACACGCTAGTCATGCCTTTCTATATTAGCCAAGTTCCTCTTTGCAGCCATGGTTTGTGCCAGTTTGTTGGCATAGTTTTGCTGAGCCTCTAACTTTTAAACTTTTAAACTACAAGTTTTAACTTGTAAGTAGTTCTCAGCTTTGACTCCATCCGGGGACACCCCAAAGCAAACATCTACAGGCAACCGAGCTTTCTGACCAAACGTCAGGCGGTGGGGCAAAACCCAGTGACATCACTCTTGGTGCAATTATAGGTGTGCACTAGAGTGCTGATCTGTTGGCTCCATCGTGACTTGTCCTTAGGATGAAGGGTGCCTAGCATGTCAAGTAGGGTTCTGTTAAACTGTTCAGACCGTGGGTCCCCCTGAGGGTGATAGGGGGTAGTTCAGGACTTTTTCACTCCCCAGAGCAAGAGGATTTCCTTGATCAGGTGGCTTTCAAAGTCTCTCCCCTGAACAGAGTGAATTCTCTGAGGTGTGCCACAATGGACAAAGAACTTTTCAACTAAGACTTTGGCCAGTGTAGATGCTTTCTGGTCCTTAGATGGGTAGGCTTGGGAATAACGTGTGAAATGGTCAGTTACAACAAGCACATTCCGACGTTTTTCTGGTCAGGCTCAAGAAACAAGAAATCAATACACACCAGCTCCATGGGCGCACCAGTGGAGATGTTAATCAAGGGTGCAGTCCTCTGAGGCGGAGCTTTTCATTGGAGACAATGGCTGCAAGTCCAGATATGGGCCTCAGTGTCAGCTCCCATTTTTGGCCAGTAGAACTGGGCATGGGCTAAGTCTGTGGTTTGAGCACACCCCAAATGTCTCATCTGATTATGGAGGGCCCGTAGAACCAAATGTTTAAAAGCTGTCAGTAATACCAGTTGCTTTTTGTCAGGTTGACCTTGTAAGTTTATAGTTTCTCAATAAAGTAGCTGGTTGTGCAGTTTCAGTCTGGGACCCTCCTTAAACAGCAAAGCAGTTTGTGGGTCTAAAGAGCGGAGTTTAGACACATACTTATCTGCATGCAAAGCATCAAACATAGGTTTAATCACTGGGTTTTGGGTCTGTGCCCACTGTATGTTCTCAGGGTCAAGTTGTGGCAGGGCACTAAGGTCCAAGGCCGCAGGGTGACAGTTGGCCATGGGAACACAGGTGTCAGGCGGACCCAGACAGTCTACTAGGCAATTAACTGTTTCAGAAGAGGGATGCTCATCTTTGTCAAATTTCCGGCAGAGGGCTTTGACTGGCTGTTCAGACATTTTCACCCAATTCACATTACAGTTTGGACATCTACGACAGGGCGTCTGCATCAATGTGGTTCAGGCCTGATCGATATTCCACAGTATAGTTGTAAGTAAAAAGGGCAGACAACCAACGATGCCGTGTCGCATCCAGTTTAGTAAGTAAGTAAAAAATTGATTTTTATACAGGAATAAAACATGTCATTTGGATAATGTAATCCAGTTTTCAAGACAGTCCTGTACAAGCTTTCTAAGTTTCACACAGTATCAAGACAACCACAAACATTTAGGTACAAAGAACAGATACACAAAGGATCTATCCCTTAATATTTATACACCTTACTCAACAACTAAATTACCAACATTACATAAAAGAAAAGAAAAACAACAAAATCAATATTAAACACATATACCTGTATAGACATAACACTTTTCTAGTTTAGCTGAGGTCTGGACATATGTGAGAAGATTATTGTTGGTCTTGACTAGAATCTTGGCACCATAGAGATACTCGTGAAACTGGTCCACCACAGCTCATTTTAGTGCAAGAAATTCAAGCTTGTGTACCGGATAATTCCATTCAGAGGGGGTTAGGCTCCAACTGACAAATGCCACTGGGCATAGACCTTCCTCATACTCTTGATACAGAATGGCTCCAAGTCCCTTCATGCTGGCATCAGTATGCAACACCTAGGGTCTGGGAGGGTTGGCATGGGCAAGCACAGGGGCATGAGAGAGTTGGTGAATGATTTCATAGAGAGCAGGTTCACACTCAGAAGTTCACCTGGCTCCAAACGGTTCATGGGTCCAAAAATAAACCTTGTCTTCCTCCTTAACTGTGCTTTTCTTACACTTTTTTTTGTAGGGGGATAGCCTTGAGTTAAATTGAGCAAAGGGTGAATGACTTTGGAATAGTCTTTTATGAACCAACGGTAGTAACCGCAGAATCCCAAGAACCTTTGTAACTCTTTTAAGTTATTAGGCTGAGGCCAGGTAGTCATGGATTCCCCTTTGCTTGGGTCTGTCTGAATCCCATCAGCCGACACTATGTGCCCAACATATTTCACAGATATTTGAAAAAACTGGCACTTGTCTATGGATAGCTTTAGTCCAAAATCTTCTAATCGGTCAAGGACCTTGAACAAGCGAGCTTCATGTTCTTCCAACGTCCTGTCGAATACAATGACATCATCAAGATGCACAAGGTACTCTAACAAGTTCATGTCTCCCACTGCTCGTTCTATCAGCCGCTGGAAAGTGGCGGGGTGCTCCTGAAATACCTTGAGGCATATGTAGGAACCCCTAGAAGCCCAGTGGGCAGATGAAGGAAGTTTTCTTATGGTCCTCCGGGGCCATCGGGATTTGATAATACCTGCTGCAGAGGTCGAGTACTGAGAACCACTGACTTCCATTGAGGCAGTCAAGGGCATCCTGGATGCGAGGCATGGTGTACTGGTACAGGACAGTTCTCCGATTTAATGTCCAGTAGTCCACACATATCCTCACCAATTCATTCTTCTTTTGGACTACCACACTCAGGGAAGCATAAAGGTTTTGAGACTCTTGAATGATTCCTGCGGCCAACATTTCTTGAAGGTGGCTTCATACTTTGTCTATGTCAGCCGGGGCAAGGCGACGGGGACCGCTCTCTGAATGGCCTCTCATCATGGAGTTGGATATAATGTTCAGCCCCGATGACACAACCTACATCCCATTCCTTCAAAGAAAATACTTTGCTCCTCTGGAACAACTTCTGGCTAATCTTGGCTTTCCATTCAGCAGGAAGGGGGGACTCCCCAAAGTTGAATAGGTCAGGAGTCACCCCATCACTCTGGACAGGGCACTTCTTGCTGGGCAGCATGGCAGTGTCCACACAATACACAGTGGCTAGGGTACACCCTCGATTTACCCAGACTTCTCGATCCAACATATCCTTGACCTGCACAACTACCTACCGAGCGTAGGCTTGGGCCTGGGCAGGTAGAATGCTAGGCTTGACCAACAGTCCCTCATGCAGTTTTCCCTCTTCTGGGGCATCCATCTTGAGGCACACTTCACCACAGATGGTGCACTGAGCATTGGGTGGTAGTACCAATGATTCAGGTTCTTTCCTCCAGCCCACCCCCGTGGGTTCATCTTTCTCCATCTTCTGGTTTCGCATTTGCAAGTCATAGGCTTCCTGCACTAGAGACGGGATATACAGGGCCTGTCCAGCTCACTTGGCATGCTTTTCTTGACAAAATTGAGCTAACCGCCCAAACATATGGGCATTCGTACCGATCAATAGAGGGACACTGTCATACAGTCCCATGGGTGGGCACACCAAGGCCAGGGTCTCCACTTGCTCATCCACACCTGCTAAAACTGTAGGGAAAGACAACCAGATTTGAACATATCCTAGATAGGGATAGGATTTGTCACTTAACCTCCACACATGTAGTCCATCGAGGGGTTGAAGTGGTTTCAGATAAATGCTGGTCATACCAATCTTGAAATACAATAGTCACTTGTGAGCCACTGTCCAATGCAGCATGAGTGGAAATGTCATTGACGGTCACTGTAGTCCCCATGGAGGGGCCCACCACCGCGGACCAGTCCGGGGAGGTTCATTTGGCAGACTGTACCACAGCAGTTTTTGAGGACTAGGACTTCTTTGGTGGGACCATCTGGGACTTTATATTACTTTGCTGAACCAAGTTTAGCAGTCTGGCAGTAACCCTTCACAGGTTCTCCGGGAAAGTGCAGCCTCGTCACGTATGTCCATCTTCTCCACATAGGTAGCAGAACACCTGTTCCTTGGGGTCACTGGAGTGGTCAGATTCTTCCCGAACTTTGGGCCAGGTGAAAGAAATTCTATCGTCTTCCCTCAATGTTGATTTAGGCTCTCTGTCCTCGCTACCTCCCCAGTGGGCAGATGTGTGAGTGGCACGTATGAGGTCTCCCACTAGGGCTCTCAGCTCTCTCATTTCTTCCATCAGCTGAGCCTCAACCCAGGGTTCAGCAGTGATGGGATGGACCCCCAAACCACCAGGAGAAGTCTCGCGTCTAGTCTCAACTGGCAATGGGCAAGGGTGGGAGCTTCTGGCTGCCTCAGCTGCAACATGTTGACTGGCTCGCATCTCCTTTGCTTCTTTAAGCAGTTCTCTAACTTGCTGGATTTCAGTAGTTTCATCCTGTTCTTCAGGCCGGTCTGAGACTTGGCTGGTGTGGGCAACCTTAACATAGGGCTCCCATCCCTCCTCATCAGTCTCAGCCTCTCGAATCTCTTTCATTAGCCAGTAATATTTGGGAGGGTTAGTTTACCTGTCCTGAAATTTTAATTTCAACATGAGCACACTGGAATATTGAGCAGATTTGAGGATATGCTTCAACCTGACTCAGTTCAGTTCACTAGCAGGCACTCCTCTTTTTCTGTGGGCCCTCTGTAAGGCCTGTTCAATTTGGGTAACAAAGTCAGACAATTTTTCATTTTTCCATTGCTTAACAGACTTGAATTTCCACACGAAGTCTTCCCCAGATTTGGTGCTGCCAAACACCCCCTCTATGGCAGAGAGGTACTCTGCTGCAGTGGCTTCTGGGTTAGTGGATCAGAGAATTCGGATTGCTTCCAGTGCAGGGCCCCTTAGGCTTTCCATAAGTCTCTTTCTTTTTTCTCCGTCTGAACATTGCCACTCTTGGACCAGTGGAGTAGCATAGTCCATCCATGTTTCCAAGTCATCCTTCCCCACCGGCACAAGTACTGCACCAGAAAACAGTTTGAGCCGGCAATAGGAGTTCAGGCGTACAGATGGTATCACTATGGGGAGGTCACAACAGTGGATGCTCTGGGAGTGGACGGGGAAACTGGGAGACTGTAAAGGAGTCATCTCCTCTGAAATGTCCAACATTTTCAACAACTCCTTAGCTGTCCGGCCTTCAGTGGCCAACAGTCTTAACAGTTTGTCCTTGAAACCTTCCACCTTCGGGGACACCCCAGGAGAAGTCTGGTAGCTATGCAAATGGATAACTTCCCACCCCTTCTGAGACACTTCTGGCATGATAGCAGGGGGTATCTTTTCTGGGTCTATGGGGAGGCTACACGAGAGGAGAGCCACCAGGGTCTGATCAAACAGATCTGAGTCTCGCCCCTGCACCTCAACCTTCCCCAAACACTTAACTTTCCTCACAGTTTCTGCAGTTGTCTCATTAGTAGTCCCTAACAGGATATCAAGTAGCAATATGGCATGTAGGGGATCCACCCCTTCAGCCTCACTCCATCCCTTCATGCGGTGCACGACCAGCTTGTGGGGAGCAATCTTCCACTTGGGCATAGTAAGCGCCTCCATTTCAGTTTCTGTCTGTTTTCCTTTGGGTTGTAGTTCCCACTTCTGACCACTAGAAGGCGCAAATCTCAGGGGTGCCTCTAAGATATAACCCCTAGGTGGCGCTATCCTATGGGCTACTACCCCTGCCTGGGACACTAGGCACAGGTTAATGGGCCTGAGCTTAGTGAATGGGTACCTCCACCCAGAGAAATGGTTTTGGGTAGCGTAACTGCTATTGGTATAGCCCTCCAGGATGCTATAGCCATCCACCAACCCTTCTAGTGGCCTAAACAGTTCAGCAGTACAGCAATTACATATACCATATGACTATAATAATGTGCTCACACTCCTTGCACTTGCCACTAGGGCTGGATCCACTGCAATTGCCCTGGAGACCCCCTGGAAAACAAGACCAGTGATGCAGTAATTCAAAGGCAGTAGAATATCCCTACCAAGAAGGTACACAGTAGCTAGGTTAAACGTGAAAAACCACAATCTGATTTATTCGGGGGGATATGAACAAGGGTGGGGTGTAAATCTAGCAGTGATTGGCAAATCTGAATATATTCAGGTTGGTAACTCATGCACTGTAAGTCCCTCTGACCAAATCCTGCAACCCTGGGTGCCCAGTTGGAGAACAGGCTAGCCTGGAGCGTTGCCCGGGGTAGGCCAGCATTGCAGCTGTTGTTGGGGCCCTTAGGAAGGAAAAACACAGATAACATGCACTCAGCCCAAACATTTGTAATCCGGAGTCAGATGGCTCAGTCTGTTGCAAATAAACCCAGAACAAGACAATCAGATAGACACACAAAAGATTGCAGCTTTGTTGCAGAGAGCTACCCTGTTTTGTACTCGCATTATCCAAACCAGGATGCACGTCTGACAAAATGAAGACCTCTGGATGTTGTACTGGATTGCCATGGGAAGCAGGGCCGACATGCCCCACCATGGTGGATGCTACCTGTTCAGTGGTGCTGAGCAGAGGGCCGAATCCCCAAGCAGGTCTTTCACTGGAAATGTCTCTAATTCGGGAGTGGCAGCCTAGGCCGAAGTGGCAGGGCCTAGGCAGAGCGAGCAGTTCGGATGAGGCAGTGAAAAGTGCTGGAACAGCCTCCAGCTGGTGTAGTAGAATTCAGTGTGGAGAACCAAATCATGACCCACACGACACATTCAGCACATCTGTAACACTGTAAAATAACTTGCCACAGTTCAGGCAGAGTCTTTGCAAATCGCAGGGTTTCTGCGCAAACCTCTCGATCTGGGGCTCACTTCAGTACCTGGCAGGCCGATTGCTTCTGGAGCAAGTCTTCGGTCCACTTACAGGCAGCCATAACACACTTTTCTCTTCAGATTTCAGGTCTCGATCAGTACATTGGATAAAGTCCGACTTTCACACTCGCAGCTGTTCTTCACGCTGTTAGAGGTAGCAGGCAGGCCAGCAGAAACTTCCCGCCAATTTTCCTGCATTACTACGCAGGAGCAGCTGCTCGATGACTTGAGCTGTTCACTCTCCAAACTGCAACTCACAACTGACACACTGCTGCAAGCAGCTCTGGGCTTTCCCAGTGATCCAAAAGGTTTGATTGGCTGAGGAAACTGTTTGTCAGAGCAAGAGCTCCCCCTCCAGGTCCATTTAGGCTCCAAACCTTAAAAACTACAATTCCTACAGATTTCACTCCCACAAGACCTCTGGGGACAGTCTCCATTTTAGGTCCCATGAGGTTCTGATTGGTCCAGCACAGGCTGTTCCAGAACCAAAATGGTGGCTCTAATCCAAATGTTCATGCTGCAACTGGAAACAAGTTAGGCAACCTCCTATATTATTATTACTACTACAGCTAAACAGTAAATAGTTACTTTTCCTAGCAGTGCTCCCTCTGCACTAATAGCGACTGCAGAATGGAGCAGAAATACAGCTTGTCTGGCTGGTTGAGAGTCTTAATTACTTGGACCCAGCCCATTCTAATTTTCACACACAGCATAATGGTTCTCTTAAAGAGACAGGCACGGAAGCGTACTATAGCACTTTTCATGCAGGCAATTTTAAACGGCTGGACGCAGAACACCATCCTGACAGTGGGCATTAGGCAAGCCCAAGAAGACATTATAGAAACACCTATTTGTAGGGAGGTTACACTTAGAGTCATCCTCAGTATCTTTTTAGGTCTTCCAAGGATCAGTCTTCACCGTTCATTATTGCTGGGGTACCATCCAGAGGAAAAGGACTCTGTGGGAGCGATAGCTTTAAGAATTTTAATGGGGGAATAGCCAACATTGGAGACAGTGCCAACCACGAGGCCGACGCATGACCTGGTGCGCATGGACTGGCCAGTAACCAGTGCTAGCTGCCTTACCCCCTCAGTTCTGTTTTTACCACCTTTAAGGCTGCAACTGCTGCTCCATGGAGAGATTTCAGCTGCGACATTGTTGCGACTTCCGTTCTGCTCCTCTCACTCAACTCCATACCTCATAGAGTTTCAACTGCAGTTTCACCTTTTACTATTGTCCATTCTGTAGTACATTGAGTCTTTTGCTGTGTTATAGAGTTTGGAAACCAGCCTAAGCCGTGAGGAAAAGTTTATTCTTCCAGTCACCTCAGGGTGATACCAGTAACTGAGTGGAGAGTGCTCCAGGGACTGCTGTGTAAAAAGCAGAGACAGTTTGTGAGGAGGATGTCTCCTACCAAGTGAAAAGCGAGTGAGACCAAGGTGGGCTTCATCTGATCTTCCTGGACTAAGTCTCCATCACTCATTCACACTAGTGGGATAGCGCCAGAGACGCTAGGACCAAGCGGGAGCCAAAAATTTTCTGAAGGGTGCGAGCGGTGGGACCGCAATGACTTCGGCTATGTGTAGGCTATCTCGGCGTAGGACCCTCCAACCGCCTCAGTTCCTTTTCTCCCGTCGGCGAGTGCGCTTAAATGTCGATGTCGCTCATCTGCCGGAGTCAAGGTTTTTGTCTATACGACAGCAGCTTTTAGTGTTTAATTTAACTGTTTAATTTAACTATTTAGTAGTAATTTTTTTATTATGATTATGAAGAAAAATAAATTCTTTCCTGCCATCAACGGAGTCGTCCTTAGACGGTAGCGGTGACGGTAGGAAGACTTTGTTTAAAGTTGTTATGGCAGAGGCTGTGCTCGAGTCCGCCACCCTTGAGTAACGGGGGAGGGTCTGACTATGGACAGTCCTGTGCTTGGGGGGGGGGGGCAGTCCACCAAAGCACGAATCTGGTGGTGCCAGGGATCCGGCTCTGCTTAGCCTCGAGCTCTTCTTCTTCGTTTGGGGGAGAAGAATCTGTGCTGCTCGAGGTTGCCAGTTGGTATATCTGCACGAGGATTGTTTGTTGGTAGGGGCGATAGGCCTGAACTGACTTTCGTGGGTTCCCCTTAGCCCAGCTCCTAATGGCCGCATACTCGACTCCGGACTTCATCTCTGTCCTCGTTGGAGTTCCGGTGAGCAGTTTCACCTCTGGGCCACGCCTGTGGAGCAGGGGGTTTGACTTTCCTTTTTTCCTGGTTGTGTTCCTGTTTTCGGGGCCTCGGAGCCGTTGGACCGGAGCCAGGTCAATTGGATCAGAATGAGCGCAGTGCCCTCTTGGTGCCTTTGCCATCGTGTCAGCCCCTCATGCCTACCTCCCTCTTCCTTTTCTGTGCTGGGGCCGGCACGGGCACCACCTTTCTCCTTCTCCCCCTCTTTTCCATTGGCTTTTCCACTGTGTTTTTCCTGGCGCTGTGCCCAACACCTTGGTGGCACCGCAGGTCTGGTGCCGTGCCACTGGTTTAGTATTGGTGCCATAGGCGGCACCGCTGGTGTTTGGGTCGACGCCAGGACTCGGCGCTGTGGATCGGTGCCATGGCTTGGCACCGCACTCGGCGCCGTGGGCTGTGCAGTGCCGTGAGTGCTGTCATTGTTGCCTTCATTGCCGGTGTTGCTAGCGGTGCTCTGGGTGTCTCATGGTGCCACGGATGCCTGCGGGTGCTCATGGGTGTTGCAGGTGGCACCGGGCACCCATGGGTGGTGCGTGCTGTGCCGGGTACCCGCAGGTGGTGCTGCGGGTGGTGCCGGGCATCAGTGGGTGGCGCCGTGGGCAGCACCGGGCACCCGTGGATGCCGCAGGTGGCACCGGGTGCCATGAGTGCCATGGGTTTCTTGGGTGCCATGGCACTCTCATGCCACCTGCCCGGTGTCAGGCCTCACCGGAGGTGCCCAGTATCACCTACGGGTGCCCAGTGCCACCTGCGGCACCACCTGCGGGTACCCAGCGCCATCCGTTGGTGGCACTGGGCACTCATGGGTGACACCTGGCACCCGCAGGTGGCATGGGTGCCATGGGTTTCTTGGGCGCTATGGACGTCGGGGTGCCCTTGCGTGCCATTGCTGCCACTGGTGCCGAGAATACCTGTGGGTTCTGCCATGGGTGCCCTTGGGTGTCTCCCAGGTTGGCATAGGTACTGCTTGGTGCCCTCCTGTGCCATGAGTGACGCTGGTGCCGCAGGGGTGCCAGTTGATGCTGTCTAACAGAACTAGGGAAAGATCTCCGTTTGCAGACCTCTCTTCCGCAGGACTTGTGGAGGGATGTTTCCGTGGAATGAAGTCCTATTCTGCGGATTATTTTTCCACACATCTTATTGGGTGGTGGTCTGCAACGGGTCTCATCATCCAGCGGTTTTCCACTGATGGGACTCTTCTGTAATGTTCTGTCAGCGGAATCTCTCATTCCACTCAGCACTTTCTCAGCTACCTATGTGGTGCCAAGCTCCTCAACACCCTTCCTGGTGGCGGAGTCTCTAATGGCTCTAACCTAGACCTCTTTTTGGGTTCCTTCTGTGATAGAAGGACATCTAGATGAGTCTCTCCCTGTCCTTCTGGTCAGTGATACAGCAGATGACTCATTTTATATACTGAAAGACACACCCTCTCTATCATCAGAGTCTGTGATGGAAGCTCTTTTCAGTAGTTCCTCATTTATGGGGTCCACCATAGTGTTTAGACTGGATCTGTGGACCATATACCTCTGCGTCTAGACTCTTTCAGTCATCAAGACAATTACACTCTGTGGAACATTCTAATTCAGGGGTCGGGAGCCGCACAGACTGTTCCGCTCCTTTGGTAGGGGTATACAGCCCTATTTTGATGCTGCCCCTCTGGTGGCTGCTTTGACACAGGTGTTTAACATCTGTCTAGCTATTATTAGTCCAGTCAAGGGTTCAGTTATGGATCCTCAGGCTCCTCCTGCTCCTCAGAGGGATGACATCCTTGTCATTTCTGTATCAGGCAATCCTTGCCAAATAGCAGCCAGCAACCTTGTCAGGCTCGGACTAATGATAATTAATACAAAAAAAAAAGGGTCAGAATTATCACAGCACAGGGCCTAGTTGGAATTTCCCGATACCACACTTTGGATTTGGTCAGGTTCCGCCTCAACCCTGAGGCGGTCGTCTGTAAAGCTCAGTAAAGAGTACCTGATTTCTTCTACCCCTAGGGGCAGTCCGATCCAGCGGTGGTATAGCTCACCTCTTTTCTCTAGAGAATTTTCTCTTATTCCGAGATATTTCCAAAACCTAGGCGTCTAACCAGTCTGTTAGTCCCTCCTTTTTTTTTTTTTTAATCAGGCTTTCTCCTCTTGATCAGAGCCTTGCAGCAGCAGAAGTGACTCTTCAGCGAGTCGGAACTTAGATTCTTATTTCCATGCTTGCTTCAACTTAACAGACGACATGCTTCTTTCTTGACCATAGGTCAAGTAGTTCTTTTTCTGAGGTAGCTTCTCAAATATTCACACCTTCAGTTCCTATGCACTGGTTCCGTGCCAGTAGCACTCAAAGCTATCCTCTCCGACTGTGTGATGGAGCGGTGATGTTTTTTTTTTTTTCAACAAAGCAAACTAGATTCCTTCCTGCTCCCTTCAGGGAGGCCAGAGTAAGTAGTGTCTCACCACACTGAGCCACTTCTGCTGCTTTCAGTCACTTCAATGAATGGGTTAGCCCTAACTTGGTTCTGCTGTGTCCCTCCTCGATGCACATCTGCCTCTATTTACCTTACAAATCCAGCCCCTGTTTTTTTCTGTCTAAATGTTTTTTTTTTCCACAGTGGACACATCCTCCTATACACTTTTCCTTTCTTCCCTGAGTTCAGAGACTGCTGCTACAGTTATACACACAGGAGCAGAATGATTCCCTTTTGGAATATGCAGTGACTAGGATTTGATTCTACTAGACCACCACAAGAGGCTTCTGAGTTGTGCATCGCCTTCCATAAGGAAGTTTTCAGTGACTTAGTGAAAACCTTTTTCCTTGATGAGCTAACCCCACCTGGGCCTTCTTTTGCTCACCAAGTAAGGGGTTCAAGTGCTACTGGACCTGTTGTTTGCAGGTCAACCATACTTGGTAGTGGGGGTTCCGCCTCTGTTTTTGGTCTACCCTGAACCTGTAGACTTTACCTCCGGCTCTTGGAGTTCCTGAGGTCCTTTACATTAGATTAGTACATGTCTTTGACACTGTTAGTTTTGGTCACATACCAAATTGTGAGTCTGGGTTTTCACCTCTCTCTGAGTGGTTGAGGCTTCCTGGCAGAGTTTCATTTTGTGCCCATTGCAGTCATCTGCGAAGTGGTGCATTACAACTCGAGCGCTTATCTTGTAAGCATCATGTTCTGGATGCTCTTTAGAAGACAGCTCTTTTTATTAGCAGGACAGTCCTTGGCCGTCCTTTCTGGGTGAACCCTATCTCCTACCACCCTACTCAGGGTTGTGGGTTTTAGCTTGGTACTCTCCCTCTAGTGTGAATGAGTGATGGAGACTTAGTCCAGGAAGATCGGAAATTACATACTTACCATAATTATTGACCTTCTTGGACAGTCTCCATCACTCTTTCACATGCCCACCCACCATCCCCTGGGTTCATTCGTTTTTCTTTCCTGGTCTTCATGGCCTATGGTTCGGACTGTGAAGACATTGTTCTTTGACCTTTCTTACAAATGCCATCTGGGCCCTCTCAGGCCCAGAAACTCAGAATGAGTTATTCTCATTAGTTACGCTGCACCTCCTTGGTCGAAAAGGTACTGAGGTGGTTGGAGGGTTGATGCCGAGATAGCCTACACAGGCGCGAGTCAGTCTCGTGGTGCCGCGCATATGTGGTCCTACCTTGGCGCCGACCCTTCAGAACATTTTTGGCTCCCGCTTGGTCCTAGCGCCTCCGGCGCTATCCCCTCTAGTGTGAATGAGTGAGGGAGACTGTCCAAGAAGATAATTAATTACGGTAAGTACGTAATTTCCATTTCTGGCAGTTCCAGCTTACTTAGCACCAGTCAAGCCACCAAGTATTTAAAAAGACGTTGCTTCAGTTGGTCTGATGCCATTCACAGCCCAGAAAGACTGTTTCTGTACCAGAATCAGCCCCTGCAGAGAGTCAAAGTGCAGATTGTGGCCACCTAAAGGGAAAGACCATGAAGAGAGAAGGTAAGTTGTGTTGTCGCAGGTCCCCACCAGCCTTCAGATAAAGCATCCAGTCTTCAATATCACCAGCTGCAGCACCATCCTGTCAGGGTACAGTGAGTACAGCCAAGGTAGCTCCCTGCCACAAAGCCTTAATCATATATTGGTACCATCTAATTCATTTTGCCAGCTTAAGGGTTTTACTGTAATTAGGCCATCCAGAAAGGATTACAATTGCTTTATAGTGTTACAAGTGTGTTTGCTCATATTTAATCACCCTTTCCTCCACCAAGGGCCCCAACCAGCTGCAATGCTAGCCTACCTGTGGCAACACTTCATGCTTGAGCCTAGTTTCACTCTCGGTACCGAACAGCTGGTTAAACTGATTAACTCAGGGACAAATTTAATGCTTATTAATTATCATCTGCTTACTTACAGTATTACAGTAATCGTTAATCCAAATTCACGCCCCTTCCTTGTTCAAGCCCCCTTAATAAACCTGATTTACTGTTTAATGTTAAGTTGGGCTGTAAGCATATTATTATCTGGTGCCTGGTTACTGAATCTGTTCAGAGATACTGTGCAAAAGCTCTGTGGTTGCAGGAAAATGTTTCTTTACAGGGGACACAGGTTATATGCCCAAAGACCAAACCCTGTTGGTAAGTGCGGTGCACTTAAGCATATCTTTAATGTTGTTGAACCATTGTGTAGCTAAGGTCATATACGTTGATTGTGAAACAAATCATGTGAGGATGGGGTGGTACCTGAAGACTGAAGGAGGGTGGATGTGATTCCATGTCACAAAAGTGGGAGCAAGGCAGAGGCAGGAAACTACAGACCTATTAGTTTGACCACTGTGGTAGGGAAAATGATGGAATCGCTTTTGAAGGAAATAATTGTTGAGTATCTATAGGCCAGCAGAGCACAGGACCCAAGGCAGCATAGATTCACAGCAGGAAGGTTGTGGCAGATGTATCTGATAGATTTTTTTGACTGGGTGACCAAAGTAGTAGACCTGGGAGGGGCTTTGGATGTGGCCTACCTAGACTTTAGCAAGGCATTTGACACAGTCCCACACAAAAGATTAATAAACAAGTTAGCCAGCCTTGGAGTGGGTCCCAAGGTGGTAGCCTGGGTAAAAAATTTGCTGGACAACAGGACGCAGAGTGTAATAGTAAACTGAGTCCACTCTAAAGAAACGGGGGTTACTAGCGGGGTACTGCAGGGTTCAGTACTGGTACCTGTCCTCTTTAATGTCTTTATAAGTGACACTGCAGAAGGACTGGAAGGAAAGGTATGTCTCTTTGCAGACAACACAAAGATCTGCAACAGGGTTGATACAGAAGGTGGGGTGGAAAGGATGAGAAAGGACTTGGCAAGGTTGGAGGAATGGTCAGAAGTATGGCTGCTTAGATTCAATGCGAAGAAGTACAAAGTAATGCACCTGAGAAACAAAAACCCAGGGGAAGAATACGCAATGGGGGGTGAGATACGAACAACAACAAAAATGGAAAGGGACCTGGGGTAGTCATATCAGATGACCTAAAGGTGGGCAAGCAATGTGAGAAGGCAGTAGGGAGGGCTGAAGGATACTGGGATGCATCGGTAGAGGCATCACCAGTAGAAAACAAGAAGTTGTAGTCCCTCTGTACAGACAGTTGGTGAGACCCCATCTGGAGTTCTGCACGCAGTTCTGGAGACCCCATCCTCGCAAGCACATAGACAGGATGGAGGCTGTCTAGAGGAGGGCAACTAAAATGGTGCAGCATCTGTGCCAGAAGATATATGAAGAGAAACTAAAGGAGCTTAATTGGTATACTCTTGAGGAAATGAGGGAGAGTGGGGACATGATAAAAGCTTTCAAGTACCTCAAGGAAATCAACAAAGTCCAAGAGGGTAGCATCTTTCAGAAAAAGAGATGTACTAGAAGAAGGGGGCACAATTTGAAGATAGAGAGGGGACGGCTCAGAGGTAATATGAGGAAGTATTTTTTCACAGAGAGGGTTGTGGATGCATGGAATGGCCTTCCTGAGGAGGTCGTGGTGTCAAAAACAGTGAGGGAATTCAAGAATGCATGGGACAGACATAAGGCAATTCTAGTTGGGGGTAGGAGGAAGTAGGCTGTTGGTTAACTAGGATCTGCAGCTTATCCATCAGGTAGGGAAATGGTCAGACTGGGTGGGCCAAGCGGTCCTTATCTGCCGTCAAATTCTATGTTTCTATGTCTACAGAACCACTAGTCAGGGGTGTGAGTGGTCATAGCTTCCCAGAGGGCTGTACCAGTATTACTTACAACCCACTTAATTATTACTGTGGGTGTAGGCACCATTTTCATAGCAAGACTGTTGGTAGGGAAACCACAGTACCCATTAACTTCATACACAGGCCCCTCAGCCTGCATTCAAGCAGGCAGGGGTAGTAGTCCTTTGGATAACAGCTTCAGGGTTACAAAATAAAAGAATGAAAAAGGTGTTTAATTAATGTAAATTGTTGATTTATCCAACAAGTTGCTGCTGAGAAAGCTTGTCAGTCTCCTGAACCAGAAGTGGTGCAGATGAACTGTATAAAGATGTTCTGTGACCTGCTGAAGCTCTTCCATGTGACCTTGATGCACTGTCATTTACCACTGGCTGCATTCTGAGAAACGTTGTCCAATCGCACCCTAAAGGTGAAGTTACAGCCAAAGGTAATCAATTTGAATTTCCTGGGGGCACTGGGTTGGAACATAGCCGACCACATAGCCGACGTCAGCATGAAGAGCGCTGCAAAAATGCCATCTCTGCCCCCCGCACCCTCTGGACTTAAGGATTCCCAATCAGGGGGTGGGGAATGGATCACGGGGCAAGTTAAATTTGTGGGGCCGTGGAATACTGTTTCCATGACCCCTTGTAAAAAAAAAAAAAAAGTCCAGAGTTGTATAAAATTGTTGGAGACCAGGATTAGAACCTTGGTGTCCACTGCCTTCCAGCCAAGCTGCTCCATACCCCAGCCCTCCATGTCACGGGAACAGCTTGACCAGCCCCTGGTATTTTGCTGCCCTTGTCCTGTGGCAGCACCATGGACAACGACCAGGGGAGCGCATATCGATAGCGGTCTACATCCCTGCTCCCTGTCCATGGTAGCACTATCGAGAAGAGCGCTCAGTTGACTGGCACTATTCTGGTAGCACTAATATAACTGGGTAACTTTCCTGGGCAATGGAAAAAAAATTATGAATTGATCCACAAAGGCAAAGATGGTAACTTTGCCAGATATTCCCCAGCGAATTAAAACTTCACAACATCTCTGCTCAAGATATTGATTTTAATGATTAGACATGAGAGAACCTGATGCTGTGCAAGACGGTACATAGCTACATCTGCTAAATAACATTTTCATCCAATCAGGAAGTAATTTGGTCTTGGGGAAACAATGTGAGCTGAGTACTTTTGTACTAGGATATTCTGGGAACCCAGCTTGTTGCTAAGTTTTTCATCAACTACAGGGAACACTGTCTGTGATTTTCAAACTGCCCAAGTAGTTGGGCTGTTTCATTTTGGTAATTCTTCAAGATTCCGTTTCATATCTTCCACATTACTCACAGTTGCTGGACTAGTGGAAGTTGAATTATGAGTTGTGTAAACACTTAAAAGTTTGACTTTTTGAACTTTTCACATTAAACTGGAAATGTGTGAAAAGTCCAGTCTGAGTTTTCTCATCTGATGTAAAAAGTAATTCCTTTCACTTATGACTGCTTTTAGCAGCTAGAAGTGAAAGGGTCTCATTTAAAAGCTGACAAACCGAGCCCTGACCCCTATTAATACTCAAACCCCCTACCTGTCACAACATATGGGTAAAGATAACTCTGACATAGCAATTCAGGTGCAAAACACACTGTAGTGTGATATTGATTTTTAAACTTGATTCAAAAATAATTAAAATATAACAAAACAAAGCAAACGCTATATATGCATGTAGCTCTCACACAGTTCTCGATCATTGCAGACTTTCAAGATCTTTTCCTTCTGTCAGTCTCATAGAAACATAGACTTTGATGGCAGATAAGGACCGCTTGGCCCACCTAGTCTGCCCATTTTCCCTACCTACAGGATAAGCTGCAGATCCTAGTTAACCAACAGCTTACTTCTTCCTACCCCCCCCACCAGAATTTCTTATGTCTGTCCCATGCATTCTTGAATTCTCCCACAATTTTAGACCCCACAACCTCCTCAGGAAAGTTGTTCCATGCATTCACCACCCTCTCTGTGAAACAATACTTCCTCACATTACCCCTGAGCAGTTCCCCTCTTCAAATTGTGTCCCCTTGTTCTTGCACAACTCTTTTTCTGAAAGATGCTACCGTCTTGGACTTTGTTGATTTCACTGAGGTATTTAAAAGTTTCTATCGTGTCTTCCCTCTCCCTCCTTTCCTCAGGGGTATACATATTAAGCTACTTTAATCTCTCCTCGTATGGCTTCTCTTGCAGATCCTGCACCATTTTAGTTGCACTCCTCTGGACTGCCTCCATCCTGTCTATGTCCTTGCAGAGATGGGATCTCAAGAATTGGATGCAGTACTCCAGATGGGGTCTCACCAACTGTCTGTACAGAGGGATAACAACTTCTTGTTTTCTGCTGGTGATGCCTCTCCCTATACATCCCAGTATCCTCCCAGCCCTCCCTACTGCCTTCTCACGTTGCTTGCTAACCTTAAGGTCATCTGATATGATTACCTCAGGTCCCTTTCCATTTTTGTTGTTGTTACTACCTCCCCCACCATTGTGTAATCTTCCCCTGGGTTTTTGCTTCCCAGGTGCGTTATTTTGCACTTCTTTGCATTGAATCCAAGCTGCCATACTTCTGACCATTCCTCCAACCTTGCCAAGTCCCTTCTCATCCTTTCCACGTCTCCTTGTGTATCAACCCTGTTGCAGATCTTTGTGTCGTCTGCAAAGGGGCATACTTTTCCTTCCAGTCCCTCTGCAATGTCACGTATAAAGATATTAAAAAGGACTGGGCACAGTATTGAACCCTGCAGTACCTAACTAGTAACCCCCTCTTTCTTCAGAGTGGACTTCATTTACAATTACCTTCTATGTCCTGTTGTCCAGCCAATGTTTTACCCAGGCTACCACCTTGGGACCCACTCCCAGGCTAGTTAATTTGATTATTAATCTTTTGTGTGGGACTGTGTCAAATGCCTTGCTAAAGTCTAGGTAGGCCATGTCCACTGCCCCTCCCTGGTCTACTACTTTGGTCACCCAGTCAAGACTCATCTGATATGACCTTCCAGCTGTGAACCCATGCTGCGTTGGGTCCTGTGCCCCACTGGCCTCTAGGTACTCAACAGTTCTTTCCTTCAGAAGTGATTCCATTACTTTCCCTACCACAGTGATCAAACTGACAGGTCTGTAGTTTCCTGCCTCTGTCTTGCTCACACTTTTGTGAAGGGGAATCACATCTGCCCTCCTCCAGTCCTCAGGTACCACACCCTCCTCCCATGATTTGTTTAAAAGGGTAGTCAGTGGTGTCACTAGTTCTCCCCTTAATTCTTTTAGAATTCTGGGGGAATTCCATCAGGCCCCATTGCTTTGTCCACCTTCAGTTTTGGGAGTTCTTTCAGAACCCTTTGTTCTGTGAAAGGACTGGATCGACCCACCCCCACCCCCGATCCAGAGGACTTCTGTTAATTGGATTCGGCACCTCCCTCGTTTGTGAATACTGAACAGAATTATTCATTCAGTATCCCTGCTTTTTCACTGTCCCTTTTTGCCCACCCATCGTCCATTCTGTTCAGCCTCACTATCCCTCCCAAGTCAGAGTCTACACCTGGGGTAGATCCTCACTCTAGCCCAGTCAAGGCTCATCTGCCTAAGTCCCAAAATAGGAGGGTTTTACACTTTCTGGTGGGGTCACCTGACCTGACCCTTAACTAATATAATGAGATTTCTGTCTCTAGCTACACAGATTTACAACAGGATTACCCACCATATTATTTTTTTGTTTTATTTTAGTCTTTGGTAACCGGGTTAGGCCCATTAGGCACAAGTGCCTGTTTTCAGGGGCGACCTGGGAGCACTGGTCAGCTAAGTGACTTGCTCAGAGTCACACAGTATGCAAGTGGAGGTTGTGAGAATCAAACTCAGGTCTGGTCTGCTGGATGCATCAAGCTCGTTCACACCTCGTTCCTCTAACCTCTAGGCTATACTGAAGTTAGTTTACAAGCTTATGTCTGTATAAAATAATATGTGCAATGTTTTGCTAAAGGCTAAAATAGCCCCATGAATGCTTAATAGCATAGTAATTAAGCCAGAGTCCCTCCTCTATTCTCTGTGAGTGACAGTTTTAATTACATGAAAAAGAGACTGTAGAGGGCGCTGCTCCCCTATAGGAAAATCATTTAGTCCCTGGATACAGGTAAGCTTACTACAGATTTTGCTCTTGACAAAGATAAGCATCTGATACAGTATTTAAAAGAACAACCTTTATTCTTGGCCCCTTTTTATTTGTTTCGGTGGTTTTTTTATTTACCAGGGCTGATATGCTATAAATAATTAAGTTTTTACCCTTTGTTTGTTTAAACAGCAAGGATTTTGTACTGGGCCCTCTTTTTATTCTAATTCATACTGTCTACCAGTGTGTTGTGTTTACACATAAAGGAAATAAACTTTAGTCCTGCAAAACAATGAATTTATATACTCTATTTCCTATATGCCCTATATATCCTTACTGCACAGTCACCTTAACATTCTAACACCTAGCTTGGTGTTGTAAACTCAGACATTGGCCCTACTGGACTGAATGTGAAATATAGACAAATTATTAGTAGGGAAAAAATTTAAGGTATAGGAACGAGCTACCATAGGTGACCAACCTATGGTAGTGTAGAAAAGGGAAAAAAGAATTAAGATTTAAGGAGTACTGTTGTGCAACAGAAGGTTTTCAATAAGATGCTATAATAGGAGATAGAAAAGGTGTCCGTTTGTCCTAACCATAAAGGTGCAGCCTATCTCTGCCACACTACCCCCAGTCCTTTTCTGTTTAAATTGTTGGGAAGTCTGGCCTTTTGAATCCAGCTCTCTTCCTCCGTCATTGCTTGCCCTGACGTGGGGTAGGGAGTCCATCAAGGCTTGATCTTTCAGTGTTGGCTGAGTTCTAATGTACCCCTATGATCTGTTTAGAGTCATTCTCCTCCATAGTTCTCCTGTTTGTTCTTAGATGACCCAAGGGTTTAAGCCCCATGTGAACAAGAACCTTTGGGGCTAGTGACCCCAGTGCATGGTGCTGATATATCCCTCTCTGGATAGATGGCCATTCAGTAGTACTTTTTGGGATCGATTTTCTAGCCAGGGCATAATCCTGTTTGTGAGTGGAGTATTTGGTCTGTGTGCTTGTAGTTTCAAACAACATGAAGTCTTGCTATATTATGACATATGCAGTATAACCCCAGGTTAGAACTGCTCCGGAGGTGACAGAGTCAACTTCCATGCAGGGCATGGAATCTTGAGCACGAGCTCGGTTGAACACTCTGTCTGTTGAAGCTCAAACTTAAACTGTCAGATTCTTTACTCCGCCTCACTGAACAGTCGCTCCGGAGATTCCTCCTGCTGCTCGGTTTGTTTGTTGGTTTTAAAGTGTAATTTATTTTACCGAAATTTAACCGCAATCGTTGGTTCAAGCTCTGTCTGTGGTATTGTAAGTAATAGATAAGCTTACTTTTTTATTTTTCTTCTGTGTGGAACTTGTAAACGTCTTTTTTGGTTCGGTTTGAACCGATCAGAGGGGTTTAAAAATTACTTTCTAGCCCTTTAGAGTGCGGTTCCCGGTTCTTATCGGTTCTAAAAACTGGATTTTATCACGTTTTTTCCACGACCCTGACACGGTTGGGAACCGATAGAGAGTCTTGCTTGGTGGATTGCCATTAACAGGCAAGTTTTGGTTAGGCTGGCACTATGTCCCAGAAACCCAAAGAAAAACCGGACCCACTGGGTTTCAGCACTGTGGCCTCCATTAGAAGCCTTTGCCAAGGCTGACCCACACACCATATGTGTATATTGTCTGGGTTTGACCACCTCAATGCAGACTGCCAGATTTGTAAAATTTTCCTGCTACCACGTGGAAAAAGAGTTGGTAGGCTCAGGGAAAGGAGGCCAAAAGTCCGCTGACCGGATGGCCAGCCCGGTTCAATTGCAACCGAACCTGAGGGAGTGCCCTCTGACCAAGGCAATGCTTCCTCGGGCAAAAGAAGAGCCAGCTCCGAGGAGCCAGTTCCAACTAAAAGGGCTAGAAGGTCAGCTAGTTTGGGGCCAAAAGTTCTTTCTCCAACCGCTGAGGAAATAGCCAAAGCTATTCGGATTGTCCAGTCTCTTTCCCCAGTTCCGTCCAAACCGGCACCATTGGTAAGCGCCCAGTTCGGTCAGTTCCTCGGTTCAAGATTATGATTTTGAAGATTTTTATGAACCAGGGAAGGGAGGAGAATGCGAGGAGAGTGAGTGTGATTTTGACAGTCTGGATGTGCCCATTAAACGGACATCTCTCCAGACAGACTTTCAGGAGTATCCTCCCAGGCTATCTGAGTCTCCTTCTCATTTTTGTTTTACAAGAAAGTTGCTGACACTCTGCAACTCCCTGTTGAGGAAGCTGTTGATGATCAAGAAGAGCCTGATTTTGTGGAAATGATGGATATTCCAGAGTCTAGGAGACTGTCTATTCCTTGCATAAATCTTTTAGGAAACAGACAGTAAAATTCTGAAAACTCCTCATTCTATCCTCCCTGTGGATAAAGGATGGACAAGAGGTATGCTTTATCAGGCTCTGATACGGAGTTTCTATCTCAGCAGTGCAGCCATGTGGGAGTAGTGCAGGCTGCAGCCTGTGACAAGGCTAATATTCCTCTAGCCTCTCACCCTCCTGAAAAGGATTCCAGGAGGATGGATGCCATGGCAAAAAGCAGTACATGGCAGCATCTTTGGGACTCAGACAGGCAAATTATATGGCTTCGCAGGCTAGGTACAGAAATCCAGGTGGGCTACTGTCCTGGCCCTAGCAAAACAGGCCCCTGACCAGCTTGCCAGGGAGCTGGAGCAGGTGGCTGCGGATGGTATTGAGGCATCCAAGGTGCAATTTCATGCTGCTGTAGACTCTAATGATGTTTCATCTAGAGTTATGGCTACATCTGTGTCTCTTCAAGAATGGCCTGGCTCAGATGTACTGCCCTGTCACAGGATACCCAGTCTAAGGCTATGGATTTTCCTGTTGTGGGAAATTCTCTGTTTGGGAGCAGACAGAGAATTATATGAAAAAATGGATGAGTATAGGACCACCTATAGGGTGCAGGCCAAAGAAAGGCAAGTCACTCCTCAAAGGCAGCATGTTAGGGGCAGGGCAGGCCTTTTCATGGCCATTTTACCAAGCCAGGCCTCCTCTTCTGCTTATGCCCAGAGGGGTTCTTTAGAGGAAGGGCAGAAGGGGTTCTACTAAGCCTGCTTCTACCCCTCAACCCAAAGCCCCTGCAAAACAGGCTCCCTGATGGGGTAGCCAGGGCCGATTCTCCACTACCGGTAGGGGGCAGACTGGCTTACTTTGTCCAGGACTGGAAGTCTTTAACATCAGACAAGTGGGTCCTGGAGCTAGTAAGCCAGGGACTGATTCTCAGCTTCAAAAAATTTCCGAAGATGAGAGCCAGATCTTTTCCACCTGCAAACCCATCAGAGACTCTTGCCCTGGAAGCAGAAAGGAGAATGGCGGCCCATTCTGGATCTCAGGTATCTAAACAAGCACCTTTTAAAACCAAAGTTCAAAATGGTGACCCTGGGGATTATTTTACCCTCTCTAAGGCCAGGGGACTGGCTAGCCTCCCTGGACCTCAAGGATGCCTACTTCCATGTTCTCATCAGAAGCTCCCATCGAAGTACCTCAGATTGAACTGCCCTCAGGCCATTACCAGTTCAGAGCAATGCCCTTTGGCCTCTCCTCGGCTCCAAGGGTGTTCAAAAATGCCTGGCAGTAGCAGTTGCTCATTTAAGAAGGCAAAAGATTGCCATCTTCCCTTATCTGGACGACTGGCTCATTGTAGGCCAGTCTCGGAACAGAGTCAAACTTCATTTGCAAAACCCAGCAGCTGCTTACATCTCTAGGTTTCCTTCTCAGTCTTCCAAAGTCAGTTCTGGAGCCTGTCTAGCTTCTCACCTTCATAGGCGCAGAACTGAACTCAAAAGAAGTCAGAGCCTTCCTTCCTCTGGAGAGAGCAAGGAGCCTGGTGTCTCTGGCCTCCTCTTTCACCCTGCAGGTCTCTCGACCAGCAAGGCATTTCCTACAGCTCTTGGGGCACATGGCTGCTTCTATAGCAGTAGTGCATGGAGTGAGATTTCAGATGAGGGACATTCAGTTTCATTTGAGAGCCTTTTGGTCTCAAAGGACGGATCCCCTAACCAAATTGATTCCAGTGACTCGAACCCTGATCCAGGCCCTTCAGTGGTGGCAGGATCAGAACAATCTGAGACAGGGGGTTCCTTTCACCCTCCAGTCTCATTCCTTGACCCTTACTACAGATGCATCCCTCCTGGGGTGGGGAGCTCACATGGGCGACCTTTCCACCCAAGGGCTGTGGTCCCCTCAGGAATCCCTGCTCCACATCAATTTGCTGGAGCTCAGAGCAGTTTTTCTAGTACTTCAGGTTTTCTCCACATCTGTCCAGAACAAGGTAGTTCAGGTCAGAACAGACAATACCACTACAATGTGGTACATCAACAAGCAAGGGCACTCGGTCTCAGGCCTTGTGCACGAAGCAATGAAGTTGTGGTCTCTGGCTTTCTCTGAGCCTCTCCTTACGCAGTTCACCTCCCAGGCAAGGACAATGTCCTAGCGGATGTTCTCAGCAAGGATTTCCCAGGGCCATCACGAATGGGCACTGGATCCCCTAGTACTGGAGGTAATATTTGCCAGATGGGGCACTCCATCAAATAGATCTCTTTGCAGCCCCAGACAATCACCAACTTCCCCTTTTTTGCTGCAGGCCCCCAGTGTTGGGCTCAGTCCCTCTGGATGCCTTCCTTCTCAGTTGGGAAGGGAAGTTTCTCTATGCTTTTCCCCCCTTCCCTCTTCTTTTCAAAGTGCTAGTCAGAATCAGATCTCAATCCTGCAAGATGATCCTGATTGCTCCAGATTGGGCCAGGCTGCCCTTGTACCCACTCCTCATGGCCTTAGCAGTCCACCCTCCCCTATGCCTTCCCAGGAATCACAACCTGTTAACCTGTGCCCAGGGAGAGTTTGGCATCCGAACCTCAAATCTCTCAATCTCAAGGCTTGGCTCTTGAAGAGTTAGAGTTTGCTGACCTACACCTTTCTCAAGGTGTACTGGATATCTTGAAGGCCTCTAGGAAGCCTTCCACCAGGGCTACCTATAATTCAAAATGGAAAAGATTTTCCATATGGTGTGCTGAGTAAACATATTTCCCAGAATCTGCTGGTGTGCCACGATCCTGGATTATTTGGTGCATTTGAATTCCTTGGGGCTGAGACCAGCTACCCTAAAAGTGCACTTAGCAGCTGTGTCTGTCTTCTTGTCAGCAGGTAAGCCCTCTTCTTTATCAGCTCACCCTGTGTTCTCCAAGTTTTTTAAGGGGTTGCTTCACACAATCCCCGTTCAGGGATCCTGCCCTGCTTGGGATCTTAATATTTGCATCGCTCAGCATGCAACCCCTTTTGAGCCATTGTCTTCAGCAGAGCTGAAGTACTTGACGAAACTGTGTTTCTGGTAGCCATCACCTCTGCCAGGTGCATAAGTGAGCTACAAGCCTTGTCAGTGAGCCTGATTTCATCTCCTTTCATCGAAATAAGGTAGTCCTCAGGACTAATAGGAAGTTTTGCCTAAGGTGGTTTCAGACTTTCACCTTAATCAATCCATGTCTCTCCTGTGTACTTACTGACCATTCCTCCTCTGGTGGCGGAGATTGCACAGTTTAGATGTCAAAGAGCCCTTAGTTACTATATAGAATGTACCAAGGGTCACAGGTTGAATCCCTCAATTGTTCCTCACCTATGGTGAGGTTGGTAAAGGAAACCTGCCACTAAAGATCCATTGCCAGGTGGATTGTCTCTTGTATCCAATTCTGTTACGAAAAACTGGGTAAGGTTCCTCCCTCAGGCCTGAGGTTCACTCTACCAGAGGTACAGCTGCATCTCTGGCTGCTGCCAGGGACATTCTATCCTAGAGATATGTCAAGCAGCTACCTGAAAACAGTTCACACTTTTACTAAGCATTACTCCTTGGATATCCAGGCTAGGAGTGATGCTCGATTTACACAGCCGTGCTTCAAAGCCTATTTCCCAAGTAGGTTCTGCCCCTCCTCCATGGAGGTATAGCAAGACTTCATGTTGTTTGAAGAAAAAATTACTCACCTTAGTAATGTTGTTTCTTCTAATGGAGTCTTGCTATATTATGACCTCCCCAGCCTGCCCTCTCAGAACCTCTGTTTTTGGGATGTGGGTGGGCAGTGCAATGTTGGCACTTCTTTGATGCCCACTTCATTTCACCCTTCTAGGGTGCTTAGTGTGTCTTAAGTTTCTTCTTGAATCCCCGACTTGAGTCTTTGTTTTGGGATCAAGATCAAAGGTGTTTTTGTAGTTGGTAGCCAGTGGCTAGTGTAGGTTTCTGACTTCCACAGAACCTTGGTGAGTTTTGCTTGTAAAGTCGACAGTTTAAGTTTGAGCTTCAACAGACAGAGTGTTCAACCGAGCTAGCACTCAAGATTCCATGCCCTGCATGGAAGTTGACTCTTTCACCTCCGGAGCAGTTCTAACCTGGGGTTATACTGCATATGTCATAATATAACAAGACTCCATTAGAAGAAACAACATTACTAAGGTGAGTAATTTTTTCTTTTGGGGGACTGGCCAATGTGGGACTAAGTCAAACGCTGTTTTAAAATTTAGAAAAATTGTTTCCACAGGGGATATTATCAAGTTCTGTGATCACCTTTTCATAGAAACACAATAGATTGGTGAGACAGGACCTACCTGGGTGGAAACCGTGCTGATAACTATCTCTGATTTGGTATATTGTTTTTTTTTTTTTTGTTTTGTTTTCTGTATTCCTTTTCCTCCCTTGGGATTCCTGGACAGGGCTGCTCGGTCCCATCCTCTCCCCTCCCAACCAGCTACTGCTTCCACCCCCCGGCACCCAACTGACTCAAGACCCCCCCACACACCGGTGGGGTCAGGAAGGAGAGAGTCATCCTCTCCTCACTTGAAGCATAATTCAGTAGTGGGTCAGTGACTTCAGCTGGCAGCACAGATCGGGAGGGAGTGTGTGGGACTTTATGGAGCCCAGGCTCCCCATTCTTTTCCCTGTTCTGGTTGGCTGCTTGACCCCGCAGCCACAGCGATGTAGGTGTGCCTGCGTGGAGGCATGTACACAGCACAGAGCCACGGCCCCCTCCCTACATTGGTGCTTGGACACTGCAGTGTCCCCCAGGCCTCCACTTGGTGACAACCAAAGGCTGAGACCCCGAGCCTCCCCACCCTAGGAGAGGAGAGCAGTCCTCTGGACGTTCGATCCTCTCCCTCCTCGGCTGACCCAAGTCCGTTCTTGAACTTGGGTTGCTGGCAAGGGAGAGGTAACGCGCTAAGTGCCTCAGCCCTCTGCGCCACCAGGTCAGCTTTTGGTGTATTGTTTAAATGATACATTAACTGAACTTTGTTAGATCACTCCAGAATTGTGCCTGGAATGGATGCAAGACTAATAGGTCTGTAATTAGACATGTCTGACCTTATTCCATTTTTGAAGATTAGTACTGCATTGGCCCTTTTCCATTCTGTTGGTAATTCATTTTCAGTCAGTGATTAATTGAATATAATTTTAAGTGGTGGTATGATGGCTTTGCGCAGCATTTCTAACATTCTGATATGTTGTCTGGGACAGGTAAACACTGAATTAATAATTTGATTTTTACCCTCTGTTTGTTCCCCAATGATAGTGATAGTTTGTCTTTGATCTGTCCACGGTTTATTAATTTGTTCGCCGTTTATCTCTTCCTTCGAGTCAATACTATTGTTACTGAAAATCAAAGAGAACCCACAATAGATTGAATACCTCCAGTTCTTCACTTTTATTAGTAAGTAGAATTTTAAATACAAATAATACATTAATATTAATAATATAACACATTAATTTTAAATAAAACGCAATAAAATGAACTTGACAATTTTACAATATTAAATTGGGCAGAAGCCCCAAGAATATTTCTCTCAATGATAATTTATTAATTTTGAAAGTAAAGCATACAGTATTGTTTTCCTGGCGATATACAACATATCAAATATAAACTCTGTAGTTTTACTCATAGATATAAGAACAGTAAAAAGATTTAAAATGTAAGTATCACTCATCTCTTAATGTGTTTTCCAGTGGGCAGAAAAGGCTGAATGGCAAGATGATGTGAAGGAAGCTAGAAAGACATAAACATGAGCAGAAATTCCTGATAACCTCCAACCGATGTCATTTTAAATAAATGCCTTCTCACTCTGTTCCAGAGCAGAGAACCAGTATGCCATCAATTACAGTTTATACAGCAAACTTTAAATTTCCGGAAGACCTCTGGGAAGTCTCCACTTTTCTAAGAAATCTTGAGTGTATAGAAAACATTTTGTGCAAATGAGGCTTCAGCAGCAATTAAAAGGTCTTGCCAAAAGTTCTTGCAGAGGAGGCTGGATAGGATAGATTTCCATTTGGATTTCAGGGATAATTAATTTGGGATTATCCCCCCAAAATAAGTTGATCTTCCCTGTATCAACCTTCACTATTCATCACTGGTGGGTCTAGCCAGAGGCGCTAGGATCCTGCAGGAAGCTTATAGCTTTAAGCTTTTTTAGCTTCCTAAGGAGGAGGGGCCAAAATTGGGGATGGGGCCACCTTCGAGGCCGACATATTATGTGGCACTCACAGGCTGGTCAGTAAGTGATGCTAGCCACTCCACCACGTCAGTTCTTTTCCCACCGTCAAGGTGCATCACCCTGTGGGAGCTGAGACGCCATTTTATCTATGCAATCAGACAGCACAATTCTACTGAAGTTCTGCTGCCACCCCTTCTACTCGACACCATAGAGTCTTCAAAAATGGTAAAACCATTCTTTTATTTCTTTTTCTATGTAGTTGTTTTCTATGGTGCTGAGTCTGTTTTTTTAATTATATTTTAAGTTTGTCTGAGTGATTATATCCGGTTTGGGGCCTAGCTCAGAATCTAAGGTGGGGCATGCCCCTATGCGTCATTGCCCCTATGGTAAGGTGAAGACCGTGTCAGAACACCATGATCGCTGTCTTTCCTGCCTGTGTCCCCAACATGACATAGAACTGCGATGCCTGCTTCTCTGTGGACCATTGGGTCCTCGAGGTACGCTCAATGAAGGTGGGTTGGGATCCTCCCACCTTCGGAGGGTGGCGTCAGTCCCAGGATGCCTAGGCCAGGAATTTGGGCCCTTCCCCATGGTCTCCCTCCAGTAATATAGGTATCTAGGGGAGCAGACCTCCGCTAGTTTGTCTCACTGAGAAGGGAGGCCTGTGTGAGGGGTCGGATGGACTGCCGGCCTTCTCCCGGGGGTCGACTGAGCACCCCTCACAGTCTTCCACCTCCTAGGAGGTGAGGACGCGCCTGTGTTGCAGCTGTATGCTGGGCTTGGGCTGGTGGAGTCCTTGGTGCCGCCTGTTGATGCCACTTCAGATCCTTATTCCTCCCTTGGGGTCAGTGAATGAGGTGGAGCCGCTGTTAGTGCTAGGTCCCCTTCCCGAGCCACCTGCAGGACCGGGAGAGGGAGAGTTTTGAGGGTAGCTTCTATGGCAGTCTTCTGATGTCCTGCTCCTCCTCGGAGGATAATCGGGATGACCTGGAGTGGCTGCCTGACTCTCTGGAGTCCCGTAGCTCTTCTACACCTACCCATTCAGTCTCCAGTGTAATTGGTTGCCTCTTTAGCTGGGCCTGCCCTTGGGGCTGACTCCTCCATGTCCTCCAATGCTACTTATGGTGCCAGGGACACCTCTGTCACTGATTCTGGTGCCAAGGAGGGGGTTAGCACCAATGGCAGCGCCGTGTTGGAGTCCAGAGCCGACCCTGGCACCAGGTCTGGTTCCAGCATTGCATGGTGCTGAGTTGGATTCTGGTGCCTTGTGCGGTGCCAGGTCTAGTTCCGGTGCCGTGTGTGGTGCTGGGTTGGACTCTGGGGCCGGGGTGGGTTCTGGGATTGGTTCTGGCACCTTCTCTCATGACAGGGTTATTTCAGAGCCCCTTATCTCGGATACTGGGGGCCAGCCGAGGAGCAGGTCCCTGTCTGGGGAAGTGGGCCTGTGGAGGTTGAGGTTGGCACATAGGCACCCTTCCAGAGCTGCTGGTATCTCTGGGAGGAGCCTCAGTGTGGACCCTTCACTCCTCCACTCACTGGAACAGGTAGGGTCTGCAGCAGGTGGGGCTAGGGGCCACCCACAAGGGACAGAATGGCTCCAAGCTCCCCACTCTCATGGGGTACTTGTCCATGGGCACCAATTTAGCTTCTACTGTTTGGTTCAGTGACCTACGGTGGATGAGTTGCGTGGCCCCCCACTCTCGGGAGGTGTCCCCTGCACTTTCTCATAGCCCTAGCAGAGGTTCTGCTCTGGCTCACTAGACCTCTCCTCCACCGTTGGAGCCTCTGCCTTCTCCCTCTTCTCTACCAGGCCTCTGGGGCCCTTCGAGGCCAGTTTCCTGGGAGCTTTTCTGGGCATCAGCAGCTGCTTTCTCCCAGTACCTCAGAGCCCTGGATGAGGTCATTTTTAGATCTGTGCCTTCAGTTGCCCCTGACTCTGAAACAAGCTCCTCCACCTCCTTGTCTTCCTTCCCCAAGAAAGAGGATCCCTCTGTCTGCCTGTCCTCAGACTCTGATATCACCAGCTGTCAGCAATTCCTGTGAGGGATGCTAGGGGAGCTCCATATCTCCCACTTTGCAAGCCGCAATCCTGTCTATGCGATGTGCACTTTCCTTGGGGAGTTCAGTGCCAAAAACATTGTCATCCCTCCATGGACTGTCCCTTTCATGTACACGTCGCATCAGGTCTGTAAGCATCCCTCTACCCCTTCTTCAGCCCCGAGGGACTGTCAATGCAGGTGTTGCACACCCCTGGGGTCTCCAAGTGCAGTGCTTCACCCCTTTTCAGTAGTGGAGCTCTTGGATACCCCTTCCGGGTATCGTCACCCAAGGCACGGCCGGCCCCGAGACTCTGACTTGGCTGAGTTGACCGCTGGGGTAGAAAAGTTTTCTCAGCAATGCACCTCCTTTTG
The DNA here is from genome assembly GCA_016271365.2 of Neoceratodus forsteri. Lineage (NCBI taxonomy): Eukaryota > Metazoa > Chordata > Ceratodontiformes > Ceratodontidae > Neoceratodus > Neoceratodus forsteri. The sequence continues at coordinate 386,795,147 of CM057450.1, forward strand.
TGCATCTCAGTGCACCAAGAACACCAGGCTGCCTACTCTAGGCACCTGTGGACAGTGCTGGGACAATTCCTGGCAACCTTGCCTGAAACAGAGGCAACCAGGCAAGCCATTTGCCTTTCTGCACGGGGTCTGGAGCTAGCGAGACACCAGGCAAGGGCATCCTATGACACCAATGAGGTAGCTTCCAGGAACTGCAGTCTGCATTAGCGGACGGCGTGGCTTCACCTTTTCCAGGTTATCACCCTTGGCCTGGCATAGGGTGATTGCCTCTCCCTTCCAAGGGGCCCACTTTTTCTCCCATAGGGTGAGGCGAGAATTGTCGAGGCACCTTCCTTCTCCCAGTCAGCGGGAGTCTCAGCCTCACCCTGAGCAGTCTCGGGCCTCACCAGGCCTGTAAGGTTCCATTTCCTCTCTGTGTTTCTCCCCCACAGGAGGCTGAGGGAAGAGTCAGCCCCCAGAAGAGGTGCCAGCATCACAGTTGTGGTGCTTGGTACTCACCCACCAATGATAAAGCTACCAACAGTCGCTGTTTTCCCAGGACAGTCCCTATTTTAAGCAGCATGTCCCAGTGTCCCCACAAGTTTTGCAAAATGTCACTTTTGTCCTGGCTTTTGCTTACTTGTCCCAGTTTTGTCCCTTTTTTTCTACTGACTGCTAATACGTGATCAGTGACAGTTATTTCAGCACTACTGTGGTGCTTCTCGGGCTGGACAGCAGTTTGCAACTTCAACCCCTGTACCTGTGTTGCACCGCAAGCATGTCAGTGGGAGCACAGTAAAGCATGTTCCTTCCTGTTAGATTAGACTGGGTAGTAATGCAAAGAAGTGTGTGTGGATGTCTTCCTGCCAGCAGCTGAGAAGGACTCCAGACAGAGAGACTGGCAGCAATGAACTAAAGTACCCAAACCTGATAGGCTGTATGAACTGTGCGACAACAATCTGGTGTAGTGGTGGGAGTCACTGAAGTAAAGTTTGCTCAGCAAATGAGGTGAGTGTAATCAGGTTGGATGGGACTGTCAGGAGGAGCAATATATGCAGCTTGAATGTCTGATCATAATTTAACGCAGGTTTGCTTCTAATGAACTTTCTGTAAATGATGATTTGGAACTTACTGCAGCAGAATGATGCATTGTTTTAATCTGGATGTTTGCTGCTGGTGTTACTGTGGGGTGGCATGGCCAGAGCAAGCAGCAGAATATAATTGATGTGTGTAGCGTTGTTCATCGCGTGTGCCGTGGGAGTGACACGGGGGTCATGGTCAGGATAGACCATCCCAGTTTTAGGTCTTGGAAAGTTGGTAGTTAACCAATGATGAATGGTGAAGATCGATACAGGGTAGATATGAAAAGTACGTATTGACCGTAATTCTTGATCTTCCTGTATATCTTCACCATTCATCACTGCTTCCCACCCACATCCCCTCTTGGGCCCCAGTCTCCTGGGTAGTGCCTCCTCCCTGCTTGCCTTCTCCTTAATTGAGATCAGTTGCGGGTGTAATCCTGCTGGCAGCTCCAGGTGCCCTGACACTTCACCTGAAGCACCAGGGAGCCACATCTGGGGAGAGGGCAAGCAGGGGTTCTTGCCCTCTTTGTACTAGGGGCTCCTTTGGGCCCCTCATGACTTTGATGCAGACTCTCTGTGGAGGGCGTATTAGCCAGGGGTACCCTAATTTTCTGGGGACTCCATGGCTCTTCTTCCTAGGCAGGAGATTCAATCTTGCTCTCATTCTTGGGTCCCTGTCTTCATCGCTGGGACTCCGGGGATCTTCTGTCCACTTTTTGGAGCCTTAGCATGCTGAACTTTTCTTCTCCTCTGTACCCTACTTCTGGGTTCCCATGGGGCAGGGTCCCCTTGGGCCTTTTGAGATCCCTGACCACTTCTAGTGGCTTAAGTCCTCCACCTTCAGTGCTCTTAGCGGCTCTAGGCATAAGGGAATCGACATCCTTCTCAGGTTCCAGGACCTTTCTAATTAGGGGGTTCCCTTCTAAGGGGATCTTGCCCTAGGGAGGGTCCTGTCCCCACTTCTTTTTGCAATGGGGGCAAGGGAGTGAGAAATCCAATGACCCCTTCTCTTTCTCTGGTGGACCAGGAGGGTGATTTCTTGTGTGGCTTGACACTGGCATCCTGTGAAGCTTCTCACACCTGTATGGTTCAGTAACCAGCTATGCCTCAGCATCCTTGGTTTTCTCTAGCTTTGAGCCCTCTGGAGTCTGGGAGGCTTGTCCTGCACTCTCTTCTCTCTTGCCTTGGGGTCCCCCTGCCCCCCAAAAGAGAGAGCAGATGGGTTCTCCTTTTGGTCCACCAGGAGACATCCTTCGGGGCCCCTTTTGGGGGTGCAAGTTCTCTCTCTCTCTCTCTCCCCCTCTTTTCTCCATACTTTATTTGCTTTTCTTTTTCCCCCTCCCATTTTCTTAAACCTCTCTTGGCCTGCCCAGTTGTTGGAGTCCTCTCTCCCAGACATCCTAGAGTCCTACCCCTCCTCTTGTGGCTGGCTTATTCCTTCTCCAGTTTATATCCTTTCCTTTTACTATCCCTTGGGCTCCCTTGCCCCACCCTCCTTTCTTTTTCCTCAGTCTCTAGTTTCCCCCTCTGGCAAGCAGAACTGAGGTGGTGGAGCAGCCGGTGTCGGTTACTTCCCAACCCACGAGTGCCATGTAATACATCAGCCTCGAGGGTGGGGGCCGTCCCTGACGTCAGCCCTTCCTCCTTAAGAAGCTAAAAAAGTTTAAAGCTATCAGCTTGCGCAGGGTCCTAGCACCTCCGGTTAGACCCACCAGTGATGAATGGTTAAAATACCCAGGAATATCAAGAATTATGGTAGGTATGTAATTTTCATATTCTGGTCACCTGAAAGTTAAATATTCTTGGAATCTGGGATATACATATAACCCCTCAGTGGCGCTATCCTATGGGCTACTACCCCTGCCTGTGGGAATATGTGCAGGTTGAGGGGCTTGAGTTCTGTGAACGGGTGCCTCCACCCAGAGGAATGGTATTGGGGTAGCTTGACTGCTTTGGTATAGCCCTCCGGGATGCTATAACCACTCACCAACCCTTCTAGTGGCCTAAACAGTAATATCATAGAACTCTGTGCATGCACTGGATAACAATAAGAATATGCTTACACCCCTTGCACTAACCACCAGGGCTGGATTCACTGCAATGGCCTTGGAGACCCCCTGGAAAATAAGATCAGTAATACACAATGCAAAACCTTTCAATGTGACCCAACTAAGAATGTGCACACTAGCCAGGTTACACATGAAACAAATTATCAGGTTTATTCAGGGGAAGTGAACAAGGGAGGGGCATGAATTTAATCAAATTATATACACTCCGATTTACTCTAGGCTGATTCAGCATGCACTGTAAGTCCCTGATGATTAGTCTTGCAACCCTGGGTGCCCAGATCTTATACAGGCTAGCCTGAAACATTGCCTGGGATGGCCAGCGTTGCAGCTGTTGCTGGAGCCCTTTAGAAAGAAAGACAGTTAGCATGTGCACAACCCAAATCTTTGTAATCCCGAGCCGGATGGCTCAGTCCATTACCAGTAACCCAAAACAAGCAAACAGATGACACACAGTGATTCAGAGCTGTTGTTGCAGGGAGCTACCCTGATTTGAACTCATGCAACCTGGACCAGGATGTAGGACAGACGAGATGAAGACCTCATGGTGTTGATGTGGTGTGCTGGGGGAAGCAGGGCCTACATGACTCACCTCCTGGCTGTTGCAACCTGTTCGATGGTGTTGAGCAGGGGTCCGAATCCCCAACCCAGTCTTTCACTGAAATCTCTGGATTTCAGGCAGGGGCTTGAGCTGACATGGCAAGACCCAAGCAGGCGGAACAACCCTGGAAAATGTTAGTGATTTATTTCAGGAAAGCCTCCAGCTGACATAACAGGATTCATCATGGGGAACCAAATCGTGACCCACGAAACACATTCAGCACACTTAAATCAGTTAGTTCTCTAAGCCACAATTCGGATAAAGTCCATTTGCTAATTACAGCTTCACTGCACAAACCTTTCAACCCAAAGCTATCTTCTCTCATTCAGGCAGGCCGATTGCTTCTGGAGCAAGTCTTTGGTCTCACTTGTAAGTAGTACTGACACACTTTCTTTCTTCTTCGGCAGATCTAAGCCGGCAATCTGAATAGTCTGACTTTTGCAATAGGCAATGTCTATAGGCCAGAGAACATGGCAGGCAGGTCAATGGAGCCTTCCTGCCGATTCTCCTGCGGTCCTCCTAGGAGCCGCTGCCTGACCACTCGAGCTGTTCACTTTCCAACATCCACTGTTGACTCACACACTGCTTCAGGCAGTTCTAGATATTTTCTTGTAATCCACAAGGTTCGGTTGGCGGAGGGAACTGTCTTGTCACAGAAAGGGCTCCTCCTCCAGGTCCCTTTGGGCGCCAAACAACCAAAACTACAAATACTACAGATGGGGACAGTCTCCATTTTAGGTCCCCAGAGATTCAATTGGTCCAATACTGGCAGTCCAGAACCAAAATGATGGCTCCAATTCAAATGTTCAAGCTGCAAATGAAAGCAGGTTCGACAAACTCCTCTGCCATTATCATTATAACAGATAAACAGCAAAGAATCACATTTCCTAACTGGGCTCCTTCTGCACTAACAGCAACTGCAGAATGGAGCAATATAACAAGCTGTCTGGCTGGTCTTGAGCCTTAAATATTCTGACCCAGCCCAGACTGATTTCCAAAGCACAGACCAGTTGCTCTCTTAAAGAGACAGCACAGAGGCTTATTAGTTCGCTTTCATGCAAACAAATAGAATTATTGCAAAACAGGACACCATCCTGACAGTGAGCATTTAGGAGCCCAGGAAGGCATTTAGTAAACCCCAATTTTTGGGGAGGGGGTTCATACATGTAACCCCCCCCCCCAGTTTCGAGGGGCTTACCTATCAGTATTTCACTTACTTATCAGTATTTCACTGGGCTCCATTGATGTCCACTGCCTGGCAGACTTCCAGAAAGAAAGGTAAATCCATGTGCAGGAGAGTGTTGCTGTTGCTCTGTGTGTGTACTCACATCCATGCCACCTCGCTGTTGCTTTAAGAGTTCCAGCTATTGTGTGCAGTGTTAATAGCCTGGGCTGGGCCCAGCGGAGCTTGTGACCAGCCAGGCTTTTTCCCAATCAACTCCACTTTGCTGTTGCTAACAGGGCAAAGGGAGCACTTTAAAGTTCTGTGGATGGTTATTTCTAGTTCACTACTGTTGTTTAAATAAATTAATTTGTTTGGACTGCCAGTATAGAGCATTAGCCTCTTCCGGTGGGAGCTGCCATGCTTGGTCCGGGACTTCCTGGTTTGGACCAATCAAACCCAAGGGGTCCTTGAGGGGTCTTCATTACAATGCCTTATGGGTGAAACTATGAACATTTCAGGTTGGCGCTTAAATTAACCAATGGAAGCTTCCAGACTGTGATTGACAGCAAGGTTAGCCAACCAAAACACAGAAAAAAATGGACAAGTTCGAGACTGTGTTGAACCAAGTTCAGTTCAGCCAGGGCTCTCTCACTTTCGCAAGGGAGCCTGTGTGTGAGGAGTCCTGCTCGAGACACCGAGAAGGCAACAGCCTGTGTGTGGGCTGAGGAGATTCACAACAGGGAAGGTCTGCTTTGCCTCCTGTGGTCCCAGTTTGGTCCACAAAGGGGTTGGACACACTGAACAAGTAGACTTGAGGTTTTTCCGGAAAGCGTCTTGGGGGAAACTTTCCAGAAGCCAAGAGCATAGAAGTTGCTGTTTCTTTAGCCACAAGCTGTGGCCTACTGTGAGCATTTAATCATGGATCCTAGGACTCCTGAAGAAAGTAGGAGTCCCTTCACTGCTGGAGAGACTTTCCTTTTCAAAGCCCAGCTGGAGGGTTCACCAGGATGCAGAGCAAATCCTTTAAAGACATTTTTCCTCATCTGGGTCTATGTCACCAGAGGCCCTGCCAGATTGTTCCTCTGCCACCATCATTTCAGCGAGAGACTGGTTCTGGGGAAAATCAGCCCTTGCGTAGCCATCAATAACAAGCTGTGGCCACCTTGCGGAAAAGGCCATGAAGCGGAGGTGAGTTAGCCCCAGTCCCCAGCTGCAGCTTAAGAAAGCAGCAGGTCTTGATGTTGCCAGAGTGCTCATCCATCTTTCTGGGTACAGTGAGTAAATCCAGGGTAGCTCCCTGCAACAAATCATCAGTTGTGTTTAAATGGTGGCATCTGATCTTGTTTTGCCAGTGCAAAGTGTTTTAAAGTGACTGGGCCATCCGGCCATGGTTACATGTGTTGCACCCAATAATCACCTTTCTTTTCATCAAGGGTCCCAACATCAGCTGCAATGCCGGCCAACCCACAGCACCGCCTCAGGCATGCCTGGTTACACTCTGGGTACCCAGCAGTTGTTAGAACTGATAAGTCAGGATCTAGAAGTGATCCCTAAGCAACTAAATCTGTACAAATATAGTATAGTAATCATTTACCTAGATTTTCATCCCTTCCTTGTTCACATCCGCCTTAATAAATTTGATTTGCTGTTTTAACTGTTAACCTGGCTTGTGAGCATATTATTACCTGGTCTGAGGTCACTGAAATATTGCAAAGTATGTTGAAAAGTTTATTTATTTATTTATTTATAGAAATGTTTCACCAGGAGGGCACACTGAACAACAAGTTGCTTGTCTCACGGTGTGACCTGAGAGGTGGGGGTACATGAGGATAGAACACAGAGATTGATACAATATCACAATAAAAGTGCATGTTGTATTATTGAAACTGTCTTCCACAGGGGCTGCAGGGCGACTGCAGTAGACCGAACCCTGCTGGTAAGTGGAGGCTGCATGAGCATATCATTAATGGTCAGACTACATTGTACCTCAGCTGTTAAGTATTGCACTTGTTTGGTTAAATTCAGAAGATCACTAGGTGGGATAGTAGGTGGTTATAGCTTCCCAGAGGGCTGTACCAACTTTAATGGCCCACTTAAGCACATCTCTGGGTGGAGGCACCATTATTGCAGTTCTACTGCTGGTAGGGACACCGTAGTACCTTGCATTTCCGAACCAAGGCCTCTCAACCTGCAATTAGAGAAGCAGACGGGTAGTAGCTCTTGGTATAATAGTATCAGGGTTACGTACATCAGACTTCTTATCTCGGGATTTGCGATATACTTACTGACTTCTTTGCTGGTTCCATCTCTCAAGATAGGGCTTTTAAACTTGAGATGTGGCGATATTTTAATTCACAGCAAAGTTGGGGTGAAGTTGGCAACTTCACTGTGGGTGTAGTAGGGTGAGGTTTCCCAACTTCACCTCAACTTTGCGAGGTGAAGTTCTTTTTATTTGTTTTTGAAAAACATTTTTTTACATCTAATCCTCTGAGGCACTGTTCAAATTACTTGCCCTCTCCCACCAGCCAGACCTTTAAAAACACTGTCCCCCAAACTGCCACACTCTGACACCAACCACACTCTCCTTTCCCCACTAGTCACAGTGATATTTGCTGTAATTAAGTATAATAGCAGGCTGACTGGGCATAATAACCCTTTACCCCACCTGTGCCAAGTCATGTAATTGTAATAACTATCCACCCCATAAATAGCTAGATCTATCAATAAACCCCCACCCTTCCTATGCTCTATCTGCCAACCTCCCTCCCCCCACAGTATAATGATAAATACCAGTGACACCTATAAAAAGAGAAACATCCTGTGGTGAAATGATAATGATCATTCTTCTGTGTCATAAAATACAAGGAATAAATGGTGACATCCTCCTGTAGTAACACCTGACTGGCCGCTTGTCAGCCAATCAAGTGTTACTATAGCAGAATGTTATTCAGTCATTGTACTGCATGACACTGAAGAATAAGCATGATCACTCCACTGCAGGGCACTTTTCTATTTTTATAGGTGCCACTGACTTATCCTTATACTTTGGGGTTTGGTGTGGAGGAGAGCGATTGGATGCTAGAGTGTAGGCCCGTAGAGAGTTCACTGATGAATCTGGGTTATTTATAGGGTGGGGGCATGTTACAATTTCAAACTTTGCAGTTTTTCCAAAGGTTTCATATTATGATGTATCATCTCTTGCATTTTACACTTTTAATACATAGAATACTGTAGGTTACTTAAGTGGTCAGTGATCTCTTTGGCTCTCCTGCTATAAATCTGCCTTTGGAATGTCAGGGGTGTGTGACTACACTGCAGAGTTTGAGCTGCTGCATTCTAACGTTCTATCTCTGAGGCAACACCTCAAAACTGAGATGCTGCAATTTGCATGACTCATAAATACATCCTCTGGAAGAAACATTATTACTACAGAGAGTAATTTTATGTTTGCTTGCACACATGTGCAAGAAACATAGTGCCATCATCTGAGTTTTCGGAGGTGTGGCAGCCGTCTTCTAATTCAGTCAGTGTGTTTGCAGGCACAGCCGCAGTTCTCCAATGAATGCTGCAGCTGTCTATGACAGCAGTTGAAAATGCAGTAGCCATACAGTTGAAAGGGAGAGCTACGCTTCAGTGAGCAGCAATAAGATATTGAGTGCTCATGCACCTTCCCCCCACACACGCCCGGCCGCACGCATACTGCGTGCTCATGCCCCCCCTCCACACACACACTGTATAGCTGACAGGGGTGCCCAATCCGCCATCGGCTGTGCTGCACTCCCTCCCCAACAGAGTTCCAGATGCCACGCTGGGAGCCCACCCCAGCATGGCAAGAGATCGTGTGGCCGGCAGGGGTGCCCAATCCCCCGTTGGCTCCACTGTCCCCCTCCAAAGAGACTACAGGGTGCCATGCTGGGAGTCCACCCCAGTGTGGCAAACGTCCCACGTCGTCTAATTAAAAAAAAAAAAAAAAAAACCTGAAAGAAAAACCTTCCCCTCTGACCATCCTGACCAATCTCCCCCACCCATGCCCACCCACTGCGAACCTTGCCTCCCCACACTCCCTCCTCACCCCATACTTACCTCTGGAGCTTGGCGTGATGATCTTCGGTGAACCGGGAACACGTCTGCATTCCTCAAAGCCGACCGCGAACTGAGGAAATGCCGGTAAGCTGTATAATGTAAAATAGTTTTTTTTCAACATTGATGCATGTCTCGGGCATTTTTCGGAATTTGTTCACCAAATTTTCAGCATGGGGTTTTTAGGACCCCACCTCATGAATTTTGTCATTGTCATGGCGTTAATCAGCCCCGAAAGGTGATTTCGCTGTCACTGCACGGAACCACCTTTTGGAACCGATTTACAAAATGACAGTGTCACAGTTCGTGAGGTAAGCCCCCAAAAACCCTATGTTGAAAATTTGGTGAAAATCCCAAAAATGATTTCAGTTCTGAGCATGCGTTGTGCTGTTCCTACGCACACTCGTAAGTTTGCGAATTTTCAATATGTTCACTCCAGATTTTCAACATTGCCATTTTACCATACCTCCTTATGAGCAGTACAGCTGTCATTTCTCACATCTGACCCAAAATGTATTTCGGCGCATGTAGTACACAATGACGCAGTTGGTGTGCGAAATCAATGTTCAGGACAGATTAAGAAAATCACTGTGACACTATTCATGAGCAAAGGTGTTAAAATGACTATGTTAAAAATTTGGTGAAAAAATTCCCTAAAATTACTGTTTTACAAGCATGCGTTGCGCTGTTCCTATGCACGCTCGTAAGTTTGCGAATTTTCAATATTTTCACTCCAGATTTTCAACATCACCATTTTACCACACCTCCTTATGAACAGTACAGCTGTCATTTTTCACATCTCAGCCAAAACATGTTTCCTCCCATGTAGCGCAACAATGGCGTAGTCGATAACGTAAATCAATGTTTGGGACAGATTAAGAAAATCACAGTGACACTGTTCATGAGCAGAAAATATTAAAATAACTGTTAAAATTTGAGTGAAATATATCCATAAAATGACTGTGTTACTGACGACCATTGGGCATTTTCCCCGCACCCTCGTAACTTCATGGATTTCTAATATTTTCAGTCCAGATTTTCACCACTGGCATTTTTCCACATTTCCTTATGAACGCTACAGCTGTCATTTTTCACACCATGGCCGAAATTTGTTTTCGCACTACCAATGCAGAAATGCGTGGTCGCTGTGGGAAATCACTGCTTGGGACAGATAAAGAAAATCACAGTGGCACTGTTCATGAGCAGAGGTTCTAGAATCCCTGTGTTGATAATCTGCTGTACAAAAAAAAAAAAAATCCCCAAACTAATTGCATTATGGGTGTACATTGCACATTTTCTACGCGCGCTTGTGACTTCACCAGTTTTTTTAATATTTTCACTGCAGAATTTCAACATTGACATTTTTTTCCCCCTCCCCATGAACAGTACAGCTGTCATTTTTCACATCCTGTTCGAAATGTGTTTCGCACCTGTAGTGCCAAATGGCGTAGTTGTTGTGCGAAATCAGCTTTCGGCTAACAAACTGATATTGCCACTGTTCATAAGGTGGGGGTCACAAAAAACCCATGTTGAAAATTTGGAGTGAAAATGCCAACAAACGCTTGAGACATTAGGGTTTCCGACCATAACGCCCCAGCCTGTAGAGACTGAGAGGCATCAGAGGTGTGACTTGGGATTCTCGCCTGTAATGCTCATACCATTCCACACCCTGCAGCCAGTGAGAGGCATCGATGTGTGCCATGGACTCTTTGGCCCCAAAGTTCACCCCACTCTCCTATACAGGACCCATCTCACCGTATTTCCTGATGGAATGGGGTGAGCATAAGGGCCAAAGACCCCAAGGCATACCGTGACTCTTGTCAGTGCCTGCAGGGTAGGGTGTGGTAAAATAGTGTGGCCGTTATGCCTGACGACCCAAAGGCACACCCCAATGCCTGTCAGTCTCTGCAGGGTGGTGGTGGGGTTGGCTTCAGTTCAGTACTTCACTGCCATTCCTATTATGCAGCTCTGTAACGCCTACACTACCAATGCAATGCCAGCAAGCAAACATTCGGCATTGACAAATGCTTGTTTCATCTTGAAAGAATCAGTCTTCTCCATCAATTCCCACTTGTGGGCCTGAGACAGAAGGTACTAGGACACTGCAGGAGTCAGAACTTCTCTGGGGACTGGGGGTGCCAGTATGCCCCCACATGCATGTCATTGACATGTGCCTTCTAGTATATAGTGGTATCAGCCCCCAACCACCTCAGTGCCTTTTTCCCCCCAATGTCAAAGCACAGCATTTTTTTCCTCTCCTTGTCTAGGCCTGAACTTCACATTCTATATGACATTAGCATTTCTAGTTAGTTCTCATCACGTTTATAGTTTAATAGAACTAGAGCTTGTTATTTTTGTCAGTTTAAAAAATAAAAAAAAGCAAAGTCTCCTCGCTGCTCTACCTTTGGACAGTGGTTGACCACATGGAAAGCAGGGAACTCAAAGGGGCAGTTGCTTTGGCAATGAGGTTGCATCCAACCACTCCTCTCAGGTCAATTGTTCAGGCTCTGGGCAATCTTATACCTGGGAAGAAGGAGAGTCCTTCCAGAGTCACAAAAAGAAACAGCCCAGATCTCTCATGCTGGGTGTTGGGCCCTGAAGACTGATGAACTTCAACGTCTACTCACAGAAAACATAAAGAGAAGAAAATGCCCCAGTCAAGACTGAGCTATGGCCACTCTGCACTGAGGCACTCAATGCCTGTGGGACCGGAATTTCCATCATTGTCACTGTCAATGATACTGGACTTTTTGAGGCCTGCAAGTCCTGTGCCTCCATCCTCGAGTCTCTTCCTGTCCTCTGGGGATACTCCAGGTGTGCAGTTTTGCCACTGGGCAGCTCTAATAAGCAATGGTTTCAGCTACTTAATGCAATAGCACCATTGGTTCATGAATCAGTCCCAGTGGCTTCTGTGCTGTCGGGGTTTCTGCTGGTACTGCCTTCACCCCTGTGGTACTAGGGTGTTCTAGCACCTGCTTTTGGTGCCAAGGCCTTCAATGTCACCAGTTGTGGTGCAGCCATCAGTTCTGCTTTAGTGCAGGTGCTGGTGCTGCCGTCAGTGCAACCATATGCAGTCTTCACCTTTGGTGCCACAGCTGGACCCTCTATCAGTGTCACATGCAAAATTCCAAAACTGGTGCTGGTTCTCTCTGTGCCAGCCCCGGTGCAGGAGCAGCTCCTAAACACCAAGGCTGGTTCTGGCACTGTCTCCTTTTTATGTTTGCTTGCACGCATGTGCAAGAAACATAGTGCCATCATCCGAGTTTTCGCAGGTGTGGCACCCTGTCTTCCAATTCAGTCAGTGTGTTTGCAGGCGCGGCCACAGTTCACCAATGAATGCTGCAACTGTCTATGACAGCAGTTGAAAATGCAGTGCCGTACAGTTGAAAGGCAGAGCTACGCTTCAGTGAGCAGCGATAAGGTCATGCATGCTCATGGGCTTCTCCCACACACACACACATGCATAGTGCGTGCTCATGCGTCCCCCCCCCCGAGCACACACTGTATGGCCAACTGGGTGCCCAGTCCCCTGTCGGCTCTGCTGCACTCCCCCCTCCCAACAGAGTTCCAGGTGCCACACTGGAAGCCCACCCCAGCATGGCAACATTTTGTATGGTCGATGGGGGTGCCCAATCCCCCGTCGGCTCCACTGTTTACCCTCCCCCAGAGACTAGCGGGCGCCATGCTGAGAGCCCACCCCAGCATGGCAATAGTCTGTATGGCCGACGGGGGTGCCCAATCCCCCATCGGCTCCACTGTCCCCCCCAAACAGCCTTCTAGCTGCTGCGCTGGGAGCCCACCCCAGCGTGGCAGGAATCTGTCGTCGCCCTAAAAAGAAAAGCACCTGAAAAGAAAAAACCTTCCTAGCTGACTGTCCTGACCCCCGCGCCCACCCTCTACACACCCTGCATCCCCACACCCCACCTCACCCCATACTTACCTTTGGAGTCAAGCGAGCGTCTTTGAGTGGACCAGGAACACATCTGCACTCTTTAAAGCCGACTGCGAACTGAGGAAATGCCGGTAAGCTGTATAATGGAATAAAAAGGGTTTTTTCAACTTTGATGCATATCTCAGGCATTATTTGGAATTTTTCCACCAAATTTTCAACATGGGATTTTTGGGACCCCACCTCATGAATTCTGTCACTGTCATTTTGTTAAACGGGCCCGAAAGGTGATTTCACGGTCACTGTGCGCAACCACCTTTCAGGACTGATGTACGAAACGACAGTGTCACAGTTCATGAGGCAGGCCCCAAAACCCTATGTTGAAAATCTGGTGAAAAATTCCCTGACTGTTTTATGAGCATGCGTTATGCGCTGTTCCTCGCACACTGTAAGTTCGCCAAATTTTCAATATTTTTACTCCACATTTTCAACATTGCCATTTTACCACACCTCCTTATGAGCAGTACAGCTGTCATTTTTCACGTCGCCCAAAATGTGTTTCCGTGCATGTAGCGCACAATGGCGCAGTCGGTGTGCGAAATCAATGTTCGGGACAGATTAAGAAAATCACAGTGACACTGTTCATGAGCAGAGGTGTTAAAATGGCTATATTAAAAATTTGGTGAAAAAATTCCCCAAAATTACTATTTTATGAGCATGTGTTGCGCTGTTCCTACGCATGCTCATAAGTTCGCAAATTTTCAATATTTTCACTCCAGATTTTCAGCATTGCCATTTTACCATTCCTCCTTATGAGCAGTACAGCTGTCATTTTTCACATCTCGCCCAAAACATGTTTCCGCGAATGTAGCACACAGTGGCGCAGTCGGTGTGCGAAATCAATGTTTGGGACAGATTAAGAAAATCACACTGACACTGTTCATGAGCAGAGGTGTTAAAATGGCTATGTTAAAAATTTGGTGAAAAAAATCCATAAAATGACTGTGTCACGGCTACCATTAGCAGTTTCGACAAGACCTTCATAATAAGTTCATGGATTTCTAATATTTTCAGTCCAGATTTTCACCCAGGCATTTTTCCACACTTCCTTATGAACAGTACAGCTGTCATTTTCACACCATGGCCGAAATGTGTTTTCGCATTTCCAGCGCAGAAATGCGTGGTCACTGTGGGAAATCACTGTTCAGGACTGATTAAGAAAATCACAGTGACACTGTTCATGAGCGGAGGTTCCAAAATTCCTGTGTTGACAATCTGCTATAAAAAATCCCCAAACTAATTACATTACGGGTGTGCGTTGCACATTTTTCTCTAACGCTCGTGACTTCACCAGGTTTTTTCATATTTTCACTGCAGATTTTCAACATTGCCATTTTTCACCTCCCCATGAACAGTACAGCTATCATTTTTCACATCCTGTTCAAAATGTGTTTTCTCACCTGTGGTGCCAAATGGCGTAGTCGCTGTGCAGAATCAGCTTTCGGCTAACAAACTGATATTGCCACTGTTCATAAGGTGGGGGTCACAAAAAACCCGTGTTGGAAATTTGGAGTGAAAATGCCAACTAACACCTGAGGCGTTAGGGTTTCCGACCATAACGCCCCACCCTGTACAGATTGACAGGCATCAGGGGTGTGACTTGGGATTCTCGCCTGTAATGCTCATACCATTCCACACCCTGCAGCCAGTGACAGGCATCAAGGTGTGCCTTGGACTCTTCGGCCCCAAAGTTCACCCCATTCTCCTATACAGCACCCATCTCACCATATTTCCTGATGGAATAGGGCAAGCATAAGGGCCAAAGACCCCAAGGCACACCGCAACACTTGTCGGTGTCTGCAGAGTAGGGTGTGGTAAAATGGCGTGGCCGTTATGCCTGATGACCCAAAGGCACGCCCCAATGCCTGTCAGTCTCTGCAGGGTGGTGGTGGGGTTGGCTTCAGTTCAGTACTTCACTGCCATTCGTATTATGCAGCTCTGTAACTCCTACACTACCAATGCCAATGCCAGCAAGCAAACATTCGGCATTGACAAATGCTTGTTAATTACATCCTTATCCAGAGCCAGCTGATAACAAGTCAGATCCTGGTTAAATAATTACTGGAGGTTACTCTGGTGGTGATGACAATGAAGATCCCTTGGACCCTGAAGAACCTGGGCCTGTCCCTGTCAAGATATCTCAGGAGGATCTTTCATTCCAAGAACTACTCAGAAACTTACACAGTACCATGCAGTTTGAGACAGTGGCCATTAATCAGGCTAGGTGACTTCAGCTGGAGTTTTTAAATGTGCCTAATATGCCTAATTCTCTTTTTCTTCCCATCCAGCTGGCTCTAGAGAACTTCATGGAGGCTACTTGAAGCAGGCTGTCTTCTATTGTAGCTGTCTCCAGACAGGCAGACAAAACATATTTTGCTTCCAGCACTAAACTCGTATACTATACTCGGCCTATAATAAATGCTATTATGATTCTGGCAGAAAGCAACAGGAAAGTAGCCCCAAAGGAGGTATCTTTGCAACCCACTAATAAGGAGTAATGCAGAATTGACATAATGGGTAAACTGGTATGTGCTTCAGCTACTCTGAACCTGCAAATAGCAAGCTACTCTACTGTACCAAGTCCATCTTTCATAGTATGAGCAGAAACTCTGGATAGAGCTCAAGTCCCTTGCAAAGAGCTTGCCAAACTCAGTTATAAAAACAGGAGTTTCTGCTGACTGTCACTCCGAGAAATTAATCTAACAATCACCAGCTAAAAGTTTCTGTGGATTCCTCTGATGCAGCAGCTTGTTCCATGGCTACAGAGACATTTTTTGTTGTGAACTGCTGGATCTTCCAGGAATCGAACTTCACCATTGATTTCCACTAGTGGGTCTGGGCCAGAGGCGATAGGACCCAGCGGGTTCAGGAACTGTTCAGAGTGCTGGTGCTGAGGTAAGCAGCATGCATGTGCAGCTCCATGAGTGAGCACAAGTGATCACCTGATTATGTTAGCAGCAGCCACCAACCACCTCAGTTCTTTTTTTCCCCCCACCGTCCAGTGCACATCAGAGTTTCATTGCTCATCTGCCGGGAGTCAGAATTCACGTCTATGTGACACCAGCGTTCAGTTCCCTCAGTTTGAGTTTAAACCTGGAGTTTGTTATTTTTGTGTCAGTTTATTTTGTCTCAAAATTATCTTCGATCTTCCAGGAATCAGTCTTCACAATTGATTCCTACTAGTGTGTCTAAGCCAGAGGTGCTAGGACCCTGCAGGAGCCAGAATTTTTCAGAGGGCTGTTGCCAAGGTAAGTTGTGCACATGCACGACTCCACCAGACTGAGCTTGCAGCCACAGCTACCGCAGCACCTGCCCTCAACTGCCTCATTTCCTTTTCTTCCTGTTGTTGAGCGCGCGCATCAGTGATGACGCCGATCACCTGGTGGAAGTCAGAACTTCACATCTGTATGACATCAATATGACATCAGCATTCAGTTCTTCTCAGAGTTTGTTATTTTTGTGTCAGTTTAGTGTATCTTGTCACAAAATGTTTTAGTCAGTTTCTCTCAGCCCAACCAAGCATCAACGGTCGTAGGCAACCGAGTATGGTAGGGACCCTGAAGAGGCAGGCTGCTCCAGCAGTGGGGCCATGTTTGGCGCATTTTCCCTGTCAGGGAAGGGTTCTGACAACAGGCAGTCTAGTGCCGGGGAGGAAGGACAGTCCTCACAGAAGCACAAAATGAAGTGGACATGATCCTAGTTGAGGTCCTGGCACTGTTTGGTCGCGACTTCTTCCTCTTCCTGCCAGAAGGAGAAGAAACAGCACCAGTTGAGGTCACTCTCTGTGAGGTCCACCACAAGATATCTGGACTCTGGGGACTGGACACCCTTACCATCACCTTTGGTGTCACAGAGATCCTCTGGTTCCAGGTGGTCAGTCTTGGGCCCGGAGTCCCCCTTTGTCTGTTAGTGATGACTCCAATGGGCAGTTCCTCCACTGGTCAGCTCTTATGAAGCAGTGAGTGCAGTGTTGGGCCTATATGCCTCTGTTGATGGAACTGGTCCCTGGCCCTCAGGATCAGTGGAACTGGGCCCCAGCAACAGCCGTAGGATCCTTGCTGATAAATGCAACGCCAGTGTCTGTCCCACAGGCTGCCCCCATCCCGTCTAGGGATGAGGCTGGCTGCAGGGCCATTGCTGGTCCCTTTGGTTCCAGCACTGTACCCAGCATCAGGCTGAGGCCCTTCGGGACCTGGCCTGTCAATGGGGTTCTCCCCAGTACCAAGTTTGTTTCTGGTTCCTTCACTGTACTTAGCACCGGCCCTTTGTTCTTTGGGGCAGATGTCTGCAGTGTTGCTGCAGCTGCAGTCTGGATTGGTGGGCCTGCAATCCACACCCCTCCTTGACTCCTCTTCTGAAGGGTGTGTAGAGGGGGATTAGTCTGACCCCAAACTCATCATTTCTGAGGGTGTCGACAAGGACTCTTTCTTTAGCATAGACATCTCTTACCCAGTTGAGGTTTCTGTGCTTCAAGAGGATCTTACTTTCCAGGCTTTGCTCAGAAATATTTATGCAGCTCTTAATTTCAAGCCTACAGCAGTTGACCAAAGTAAATGTCTCTGATGGGAGTGGTTTAATGTCTCCTATATACTGGTCTGTCTAGTTCTTCCTCTTTCTTCTGCATTCAAAATTCTACTTGATGCAGTCTGGAGCAGTCCTCTTACAGTAGCTGTTTGCAAGGAAGCTGACAAGAAATATACTGCCCATAAAAGTAAGCCAGTGTGTGTTTTTCAACCCATAGCTGATGACATCGTGTCCTCACTGAGAATGCAGGGCCATTATTCCACAAGATGTCTCTGTGCACCCTGTTAACCAGGAGTGGTGCAAGACTGACACTATGGGCAAGTGTGCCTATTCTTCACCTAACGTGGGCATGACAGCTGCCAACTACCAAGGACATTTTTCTAAGAAAGAGTATATCTTTTGGTGCAAACAAAAGTTTCTAGCAGAATCTGTGCCAAACTTGAATGCTAAACTGGATATTTTGCTGACTGTCAAGCAAGGCATTCAGTCCAACAGTTACCATCTCAAAGCCTCAATGGATGCCTTTGATACTGCATCTCACTCTGCTGCTGCAGGCATTTGCATCAGGCAGCATTCCCGGCTGCAGACTTTTGGCTTTACTCAAGATGTCCAACAACAGGTTATTCGAATACTTTATTTCGAATATTCGATATTCAGCCACCAAATATTCGGTATTCGGCTGCAGAATATTATATGCAGCACAGCCCTAAAAAAAAAAATTGAAAAACAGCCCCCACCCTCCTGTGCAGCGCCCCCCAAAAAAAAGTTCAGTCATGTAACCCCTATCCACCCCACCCTGTAGCAGCAACCCACCCCCTCCTCAGAACCCATGGCAATTTGTTATAATAAAAAAATCCTCGATGGGTATTGGTTACTTTTCCACTCCTCCATGGCAGGCCACTCTTGTCTGTTTGACCTCGTGCATAATATGCTCCTCCCCACTTCCTCAGAAGAGCCTGGCAGCACTAACTTCTTTCAGCACCCACTGAGGCTATTCCAAAATACGCAAGGCCTAGCATCAGCATTAATTTCTCCTCCTTCTTATCGTCGAAATTTGTAATGAATGAAATTGTTATGCTAGTATAGTAAAACCAACAGATCACGTGATCTGCTTGTTTTACTTATGCTAGCCCATTGCAGTTACATTCATTACAACCGGTCATGGAGGAGGGAACGCTGTACCAGCGCCTGGTCTCACATTATTTTCAAGGGGTAATTGGGTGCTGGAGGGGGAGGGGTGAGTAGGGTGCTGCCAGTGTCGGAGGGAGCAATTATGCATGATCAGGTTGAAGCATGCAGGTTGAACAGACAACAGGCGGCTGGCCATGGAGGTGGGCAGTTTGTGCTAGTCACCCATCGGAGATTTTATTTATTTTTTATAACAAAATGTGCCAGTGCTGGGGGGGGAGGAGGGTGGGAGTAGGGTGCTGCCAGGTTGGGGGTGGGTTGGGAAGGAGTGTATTACACATGAGATTAACCAGACAAGAGGGCGGCTGGCCGTGGACGCAGGTGGGTTGTGCCAGTCGCCCATCAGGGATTTTCTTTCTATCATAACAAATTGCCATGGGTTCTGGATATGCTGAATAGTCGGAAGCCCTGATATTCGTGGTAGTCAGAAATTAATATTCGGCCCCATGCACAGCTTTATTTATTAATGTTTTCTTTGATGGAAAGTACCTGTTTGGACAGCAGGTAGAGCACTCTCTTAAAGCATCTAACAAAACTAGAATGACCCTTAAGACTTCCATGCCCAGCTCCTTTTAACCCTGAGAAGGGCAAAGTGTGCAGCTTCTTTCAGAATAAACAGCCCATTCATGGAAAGGGGTAGTCCAAAACAAATCTGTCTCCCCAGACTAAGAAAAAAGCACAGCCAAAGACACAGGTGTTAAAAGCACCTAGTGACAATATCAGAAGCTCAGGCCCTGGTCCTGCCTCAGCCGCCTAAGATAGACCTTTCCTCTCATGTAGAGGGGCACCTGACCATATTTTATGGTCAATGGAAGTCCATTATGATGGATAGTGGGTCCTTGGACCATCCAAGAGGGGTACTCCCTTGATTTTACAGATATCCCTCTGGACTATCTGCCCAGGAGGCAGACCCTCTTATCTCGTACTGTACGTCAGAGCTTCTGGCGCAGGAGATTGCAGGCCTTCTGAGCAACAGGGCGGTGAAAGTAGTGACAGAGTCTGAACGAAACACAGGATTCTACTCCCACTACTTCCTAGTTCTAAAGAAATCAGGGGGTATGCACTTCATTCTCGAGCTCAGAAATCTGAACAAATTCATGGATCGAGAAAAATTCAAAATTATTTCTCCGAGCAATGAATTACTTATGTATGAAATGTATGTAATTTTCTCATAGATATAATTGCTTAAAAGAATTTGTACTAAATGTTAAATGTTCCTGATTACGATGATATGACTAAGGACAAGGAAATCAAGAAAACCAACTTGTTTGTAAGCATGGGATCAAAAAAATCCTTCTTGACAGCGAGCTTGCTATTTGAGTATATTATTTACATTATGGTTTACAGTAATGGGGGGAATTGTGGGGATGTTTTAATGGCATTCTTGCACAAAATCATTTGTGAAAATTATAATAGAAACTATCTAAGGGTAAAATGAACACGTTCATTTGTTTAGTCTGTCATGAAAGCATTTATGGAGATGCCCCCTCCTTTTGTTTCTTTACTCAGGCAAAACAACCTCCCCCTCATTGTACCCATGCTTAATATATTTAATTGTTTATATACTTGTATCTCATTATACCAGAACTAACTAAAAATGTAATGTTACATTAGGCAATTGACTTAAAGTTTATATTGTGATCTACTTATTACAAAAAAAAAATGTTTCATTCTGTATGCATCTGATGAACTGTTTGCATTCTGATTGGTTAAGAAAGTGATGATGTCACATGCATTTGAATTTTGGTTAATTAACTCCATTATATAAGGGTGTAACCAACAGCCGTCACTCCTCCCTGATGAAGCCTTATATGGCAAAGCACTGGAGTGCCTGTGTATTTGACTATTTGGTGTATAACCCCTAGATGGCGATATCCCAGGGGCTACTACCCCTGCCTGATTTGCCACTAACAGGTTGAAGGGCCTGGATCCAATGGCGGGTACCTCCACCCAGAGGTCAGGGTTTGCAATAGTTAAACTTACTTGGTCACAGCCCTCTGGGACACTGCAACCCCCCTTTCTTCCCACTAGTGGCCCACACAATATATCAGAATTACCTTCACAGTATACACTTACCCCCAGGACTAGTTCCGGCACTGGGACCTCCTGTGAAATAAGATACAGTGCAACAATCACAGTACAGTACTTTAACATAGACAAATACCTCAGGAAGTATAACTTTGCTGAAACAAGCAGCTCTGATTTATTTAGGGGGATATAACAAGGACAGGGGGAAATCAGGTTAATTAGCTTATCACTTTGCTATCTACCTATGGCTCTGTGCACAGGCCTATCCCTACCAGTTACTGTCCCTGGGTACCCAAGTCCTAGTGGCTAGTCCAAACTGTAGCAGCTGGTGGAGCCCTTTCACACAGTGAAAAGAAAATTAGTTTAAACAGTCAGCAGTACAGTAATTCCATTTGGATTTAATGTGGCAATTCAACAGGGAGCGACCCTGAATTAGTACTCACGACCTCCAAACAAGATAGGGTCCTTCAATGTCAGCAGGGCTACTCTTGAGCTCCACGAGACTCTTCACACATTTATATGGTAAAAAAAGAAAGTACTATACCAGGCAGGCTGCTTCTCTATCCCGATCGCAATTACTGCACAATACCTGGGAGAACACACAGCAGATTCAGTTCCTGACAGACCGAGTGCAATTCCGCAATTCCTCCAGTCTTCTACAGGGTGAGCCTGGTTTCTACTCTTCAGAGATCCTTTGATTCTTTTCACAGGATGGATTCAGTCCTAACAAGCAGTTACACAAGCTGCAGACCGGAACTCTGGGCCTTACACACGTTTTTTGACTGAAACTGTGCACTGAAGGAGCACAGGGTTTCTTTCCCCTTCACTGCCAGATCTAAACTGAAACTTCAACAGACAAAACCGAGCACTTCCTTTGAGTTCCTCCCAGTTCTTGACTGGATTGGCTGTCACTCACAATAGACTACTGCTGTTGGTCCAAAAAGGCGCCGAAGTCTAAACTACATCTCCCAGAGTCACTGCCCATACAATCCTCTTGTGGCTGGCTCAGATTATGAGTCCAAGTTCTGATTCGTCCAAGGCACCATTTTAGAGCTAGCTTACCCCACACTGATTGGTCCAGTTCAGCAGTTCAAAACTAGAATGGGGAACTAGGCAAACACAGTTCTGACTGCAAAGAAAGCAAGTTAGACAAACTGTACCTTCATCACCACTCCAAATGATTTCTGGCAAACAGTTACACCCTTCAGATAGGTTCCCTTTGCACTCCTAGTGACTGCAAAAATGGAGTGAATTGGCAGCAGTTCGAGTGGTACTCAAACGGAGAAGCACACAGTCCCCCCATACAAACTAATTATGTCTGCAAGCAGACAGCTCTTAAAGAGACAGTACCAGAGGCTCTAAAAACACTCACTGATAAATGGCTTAAACGCCAAACACCATTCAGGCTTGGAGCATTCAAGCAAGCTCCTGGAAGTCTTTTGGGAACCCCCATTTGCAGGGGGGTTACAGGTGTGCATCAATAAATGGAATAATTCCAATATTTACTTTGGTTGTATGTCTTCACTTGAGTGAAAATGCACTCCTGGCTCTGGAGTGCGAGTGCTACCTAGTTGTTCTCTGATTTCTCCGAGTTTCCTGCTACTCTTTCTGAAACCTCAGGACTGGTTAACATCCCTGGGATATGCAGGCTGCATACCAGCACATACTGGTATTACAGTTACCTCCATTTTGATGTGCAGGGACAGCATTACCAGTTCAGAATCCGGCCTTTGAGCATTCCTCGGTGCCACAAGTCTTTACAAAGTGCTTTGCAGTTATTGCAGCGCACCTGTGAAAGTTAGGACTCCAAGTCTTTCCATACCTGGATGACTGGCTGATTGCCAGCCTGTCCAGACAGGAGACAAAACAGGCAGTGACCACTGGCTCTCATGTCATCCAGAAATCAAGTTTCACCATTGATTCCCACTAGTGGGTCTTAGCCAGAGGTGCTAGGCCCCTTGCGGGAGCCACAGCTTCTCAGGAGGGCTGGTGCCAAGGTAGCTGCACACATACGTGGCACTATGAGAGAAAGCTCATGGCACAAAGCTTACTTCAGCACTAGACCTCATCTACCTCAGTTCCTTTTTCCCCGCCATTGAGTGCGCATCAATGACGACATCGCTCGTCCTCAGGGAGTCAGAAGTTCATGTCTGTACAACAACAGCATTCAGTTCTCTCAGTTTTAGCGTTTCAAGCTAAAGTTTTTTATGTGTTTTTTCAATTTACTGTGTTTTTATAAAATATTTTTGTCAGTCTCTCACAGCCCTACCGAGTCGCCCATCGACGGGTATAGAGGATGATGGCAGGGAGCCTTCTCAGGCAAGCTGCTTCAGCAGCAGGGCCATGTCCCATCCACTTTTCCCATTGGGGAAGGGTTCGGACGATGGGTGGTCCTATCCTTGGGAAGAAGGACAGTCCTCCAAAAAGCACAAAAAGAAGCAGGCCAATTCCCAATCCCTGTCGGGTTTTTGGTGCCAGTTGGCCTCAAGTTTTTCTCTTCTGGTCACAAGGGGAAGAAATAATCTTCCCTTGTCAATCTTCACCATTCATTACTGCTGGGTGTAAGCCAGAAGAGTGCATCCGCTACAGGAGGGTTTTTTTTTTTCGGAGGGAGGAGTCGGTGCCAACGGCGCCACCTACGAGAGCAACACACCACGTGGTGGCGAGGTGGTGTCATGTTGCAGACTCATCCTCCACCATCCCATCGCATTCTGTTTCTCCCGCAGTCGAAGCTGCACCCACTGCGCAAGTTAGCATTTTCATAGTATGCCATTAGGCGTACCTTGTTGACGCCATCTTTTTGATGACTCCTCATCCTGGTTCTCCATCCCGACACCATTACAGGCCTGTAAGTTCATTCCAATTATTTGTTTAGCAGCACTGGGATCTTTTGCTGTGTTTTATTTTATTTCACATCATGTGTGGTTCGGGAGCCAAGCATAAATCCAAACCGGGCTGCACTCCTATACGTCGGGGCTCATGTGGCCAGCATTTTTCTGTGATGGACCGGCATGATGTTTGCCTCCAGTGCTTGGGACCTAATAACCATGATATGGATAGATGTGATACCTATTTTTCCATGGATCGCCATGTTCTGGAAGTCCACGCATTTAAAGGCGGCAGGGTTCTGCTGACTTTCGGAGGGCGACATCGCTCTTGGGCCTCCCAGACCACATCTTTAGACACTTCATCTGGGTCCCTTCCCAGATCTATACAGTCTGGTGAGGAGGGGACCTCATCATCTTCAAGCCTTGCCAAGAAGGAGGCTTCTTTTGTGGCATCAGAGGAGCGTCATGGCCTCTCCCGGGGTTGTGTCATCAACGCCACCTTGGCAGTCACCTCTCCTGAGGTGCAGGCTCCCCCAGTGTTGCGGCCCACAGTTGCTGGGTCATGCACTCGTGGACCCTCGATGCTACTTCGTGGCGCCGTTTCAGATCGTGGTGCTGTTCGCAGTGCCAGTGATTGGGGTGGCGCAGTGTGTGGTGCCAGTTCTGTTCTCAGCACTGCTCATGACGCTGGTGCCCTACGTGGCTCTGTCAGCAGCACTGTTTCAGGTTCTGGCGCCGGTGGCCTGGCCGGGGCCATGGATGGGACTGTGTTGGGTTCTGTGGCCATGGGTGGTGTGGTGGGAATGGCTGGTGCCGCTGGAGACACCGGCTCCATTCATGGCACCATCCCTCAGGGTGTTCTCAGGTGGCCTCCCAGGGGGGATTGGAAGCCCTGGCTTCAGCGGCCTCCCTCAGGAGGCCTCTGGATCAGGGACTCCTTCGCTGGGGTCAAGGAGGAGGGTGCCCTCAGAGTCTATGGAGTCGGGGTGAGGGGCGGCGGCACTCCTCTGCCACCCCACGTGGCTCAGGGAGGAGCCGTAGCACTGAGCCCCGCCTCTCTTTCTTGGGCTACGGGGTCCCCTCCGGTGGTGCCACCGTGGGTTGCCCTTGTGGACTCATGCAGCCCCAGGCACATCACAGGGGAGATTCCCCATCTGGGCTCTTCCAGAATTCACATCCTTAGGGTTCCGCGGTGCGACCTGGTTTGATCTCAGAAATCCCTCTACCTTGGGCACCATTCCCTGGATTCCAGAGCCCTGGCAGAGGACAGCCACCTCCTTGCAGGTGCCCTTCTTCCATTCCTTTGCAGCCACCCCCCTCTCTCCCAGGCCATGTGGGTCCTATGGGGCCTTTATCCTGGGAGACGTTCAGAGGCACTGAGGTGGCCTTCCCGTCATACATTTGGTACATGCATGAATGGATCTTTCGCCTGTCCCCACCACCACAGGAGTCTTCTGGACATTCGAGTTCCCCATCCTCCTTGACTCCCTCCTCGGAGGGAGAGGAACCTACCATCCATCTCTCTTTCGACGCTAATTTCACTGAATATCAGCGCTTCCTATCGAGGATGGTTCGGGATCTCTGTATTTCTTTTTTCAGATGGGACAATACCGAGCAGGAGATGCATGAATTCCTCAGTGAATACAGTGCCCAACATCTGGTGGTGCCATCCTGGCCTATTCCCTTCCAGGAAGCGTCTATCCGCACCTGGCAGTCTCCAGCCAACCCTTTCCCTGCCCCGGCAGACTGCAGGAGATGGTATTGTGCTCCATTAGAGTCTCTAGGTTCTCTTCCTAACCCTCCCTTGGACTTGGTATTCCTAGAGACCCCTTCTGGGCGTCGACACCTTGCGCATGACTGACCACCAAACTTGGATCCCCTACAGTTCGACCGGTGGGGGTGAAGAGTTTTCTCTTCTCCTCGTGTGATGTTGTACATTGCATCACATCAGGCACACCATGCTGCCTATAACAGGCAGTTGTGGTCAATGCTGGCTCAGGTGCTTGCATCGATGCCTGATTCAGAGCAATCTCGACAAGCCATTGCCCTCTCCGCCTTAGGCCTGGAACTGGCAAGGCACCAAGCAAGGGCATCTTATGATGCCAATGAGGTGGCTTCCAGGCTTGCGAGGACAGCGATCTGCATTAGGCGGATGGCGTGGCTTTGTCTGTTGAGGTTGTCCCTCCTGGCTTGATGCAGGGTGATTCACTCCACCTTCTGAGGGACCCACCTTTTTTCCACCAGGGCTAGGAGGCTTCTGCAGGGGCTTCCTCCATCCTCTCGTCTCCAGGGACACCTCCTAGCTTTCCTCAGCCTTAGGCTTCCAGTTTAGTATGGCTAGGGTCTCTTCTTCCTGTTTCCCACCAGCAGGAGGCTGAGGGTCCTGTTCCATTAGGATTGTGCTAGACCCCCTTTGGGGAGGCTTGGTACTCACCCAGCAGTAATGAATGGTGAAGACTGACAAAGGAAGATATGAAAATTATGTACCTACCACAATTCTTGATCTTGTCTTGTATCTTCACCATTCATTACTGAATCCCGCCCACCTTCCCCTCTTGGGCCTCATTTCTTGGGCATCTCCCCCACCCTGCTTGCCCTCCTCCCCCTTCCCTCTTGAGCCCATTGGGTCCTAAATCCCCTGGTCCTTGGGACCGTCTGTTCTTCTCTTCAGAAGAAGCAGCAAAGGATTTGGAGGGGGAGGGGAGCGAGTGGAGCTTTGTCTTTCCTTCTGAGGGAAATCTTCTGATTTTCCTTGAAGGTGTTCCCTTCAGGAACCTTCCTTCAGGCCAGGTTAGTTCCATCACCAGCCAACAGGGCTAGTTTCTTTAGACAGTTCTCTTCCTTCGGTCTTCGGACCTAGCTGGTGTCCCTGAATCTTGTCTTGTGTATGCCAGTCCGGGGCTAGTTAACATCTGTTCTAGTCTGATTTGAAAAATTGCCTTCCTGAACTGGTGGTCTGGTTTCTCTTGGCCCCTGCCTCCTCCTCCAAGGAGTCAGAACAAGTTTCCGTCTCTGTCTCTGTCCACCTTACCAAGAGGTTGCCCCATCTTAGGGCTTCCCCTCCTCCCCCCCAGTACTATCACATGTTTGTGTATTAGTGGGGTCTTTTTCCCTTTACCTAGTTGGGGGCTCTTCCTCCTCAGAACAGGTTGTTTGCCTTGGCAATCTGTGAGTTCTCAGCTAGAGTGATGGGTAATAGGATAGCAGGATGTGCATGGAAATCTGCCTCTCTTGTACCGAGCTGTGCAGAAGGTTCGGTAGAACCATCTAGACCAGTTTTGTTTGAAGGGACCCTTGCGCCCTTGCTTTTAAGTTCCGAGCTGATAAGCCTTAAAGCCAGTTTAACTCACAACTCATGGCAGAATTCTTCCCCACTCTCAATATCCTCTTCTCTTCTTCCTCTCCCTTCTTTCTTCCTCTCCCTTATCTGTTCCTCCCTTGCAGCCGCCCTGGGAGTGAGGTCCTGCGGTCCCTTAGGGTAGGGTTCTCCTCTTTCCTGTCCTTTTTCAGTTTGTTTCCTTTCCTTTGTCTATCCTTCGGCTGTCTTGCCTTGCTCTTATTCTCCAGAATCTTTTTATTTCGCCTCTCCGGCCTACAGAACTGGGATGGAGGAGGAGTCTGCAGCGCCTAACGGCTGCCCCTCGTGCACCACACAGTGTGTCACCTCGTGGCTTACCCGACCTCCTCCAAAAAAAAAAAACACCCCATGGTGGGTGCGCACTTACACTTAGCACAATGAATTTGGTGAAGATACAAGAGAAGATCAAGAATTATGGTAGGTACGTAATTTTATTTACTGCTGAAGGTCACCCTCTGTGAGGTCTGCAGTGAGATACTCAGTTTCCTGGAGCCAGAGGCCCTCACCAGTGCCTTTGTCATCACTGGGAGCCTCTGGCACTAGGAGGTTGGGGCCTGAGGCCCGGATCCCCTCTTGTTCTTTAAGGGTGAACTCCAGTGGGCCGTTCCACCATTGAGCAGCTCTTACGGACTAGTGGGTGAAGCATCAGGCTTGTTTAATTATTCCAGCAGAGCTGGTCCCTGGTCCTTTGGGAGCCAGTGGAACTGGAGCCACAGGTGGGGCCCTCAAGCCGGGTAGAACATTTGACTCTGACAACAGCTCCTGGACCCTTGCTGATGACCATGCCGCTGACTTAAGTCCCACTGGCCACACCCCCATTCAGTGTCACTGTGATAGGACTGGCCATGGTACCATTGCCTATCACTCTGGTGCTGGCTGGGTCATTGGCTCTGGTGCAGCCCTCAGTCCCGGGGATCTCCCTAGCACTAGATTCAGTTCCGGTCACAGCACTGTCTCTGGCATTGGACCCTCATTCCTTGGGGCCCTGGTGTTGCCAAGGCCACGTTCTGGATTGGAGAGCCTACAATCCATGCCCCCTTCCCTACAACCCTCTCTCTGGGGAGGATGCAGATGGGGACAAGTCTGACCCTGACATCATAATTTCTGAGGGCAGTGATGAAGACTCTTTCTTTAACCTGGACTCTTCTGAACCAGGACCATCTTCAGTTCCACAGGAGGATCTAATATTCCAGTCTTTTCTCAGGAATATGCATTCTGCACTTGATTTTGAGCCTTTAGCCACTGACCCAGGTAAATGTCTCCATCTGCAGTGGTTAAACTTTTCTACCATGCCAGTCAATTTAGTTCCTCCTGTTCTGCTCACATTTGAATCCGTGTCTGATGTTTTCTGTTATAGGTCTGCTTCTGTCCCATCTGTCTGCAAGCAGATAGGTAAAAAAACACTGCCCCTAAGGACAGACCAGTGTATGTTTCTCAGCCTATAGCTGATGCCATTTTTGTTCTCACTGAGAATGACAAAACTGTTCTTCCAAGAGGTCACTTGGGTAAGCAGGATTATGTAACAGCTACCCTTAGCATGTGGATTGCTAGCTACCAAGGTAATTTTTCCAAATATGAGCATTCCCTTTCTAGCTCACATAAGTCTCTGGCAGAGTCTCTGCCAGATTCTGAAACGAAACAAAAGATTCTGCTGACTGCCACACATGAAACTAAGTCCAGCAGTCATCAGTTCATACACAACAGGGATATTTTCCACTCAAAAGGTTTCCCTGATAACCGGAGACCTCGAAAGCACAGCTTGAGAGGTCTCGTTACCATGGAAACCTTGAGCGTTTGAAAATATCACTGTCGTGTATGAGAAATCATACACTATAGTGTAGGGTCACTCCTATTAGTGAGGGTGTCCTTACTTATGCCTTTTTTGCCAGTGCTTGCCTCTCGGACCATCTCTCACTGCTGTTGCCATTCCCCAAGAATCAGAGGGCTGTAGATCGTGCATGCGCGATCGCATTCCAAGTTGTTATGCTGCACTAACGATGTAGCTAGTGCAGCATAGCAAAGTAGCTGACACAGCTAGTGCAGCATAACAAAGTTTTATGAGGGATGGATTTCCATTCCTAACAACATTCCGCCATACACTATATATTTATAATGTATGGTAAGTGCCTATTAACCACCATAATCAGCAGTTACACAGCTTTGTTATGCACTGTTTAGAATTTTAAAAGTTGTTAACCACACTTCGGAACTTCCAAACAGTGGCATAACAAAAAAGAATGCACCAGAGTTCCATAATCCTCACACATAGAATGCAAACAATGTTTTTTTGACCATACACTATAAAAGATGATGGCTGGTGATTGGGTGACAACCACGCTGAAATCACCTTTCGTGGTTGCTAGGGCTACAGTAAACCTCTCGAGCTGCGCTGTCGAGGTTTACCATGTTGCCGTAGCAACCACTCGAGGTGATTACAGCGTGGTTATCACCTGATCCCCAGCCATTATCCTCCATATAATGGATGCCTTTGATACAGCCTTATACTCTGCCACTGCAGGCATCTATATCAGAAGGCATTCCTGACTACGTACTGCTGGCTTTTCTGAGGACGTCCAACAACAGGTTATGAACTTTCCCTTTGGTACGTACCAGTTTGGACAGCAAGCAGAGAAGTCTCTTGAGGTGTCTCATAGAACTAGAATGGCCCCTAAGACTTTCAGGCCAGCTCCTGCTAACCCTCAGAGGAGGAAAGAATGTTTTTTTTTTTTCAGAACCAGCAATCCTTTAGTGGGAAAGGCAGGGGAGCCCGAAACAAATCTCAGCCTCAGAAGAAGTTGCAGCTGAAGGCACAGATGCTGAAAGTACCCAGTGCCACCCTCTAAAACGCCAGCCCTGGTCCCGCCTCAAGATGAGGCAGACATCTCCTCCCCCATGGGGGGGGGGAGTCTGACCCAGTTTTATCATCAATTACAATGGACAAGTGGGTCCTCAGGATTATCTGGGAGGAATACTCTCTGAACTTTGTAGAAATCCCTCCAGATTGTCCACCCAGAAGTCAGTCCTCCTTATCAGCTCGTATGTCAGAGCTTCTGGCACTGGAGATTGCGAACTTTCTGAGCAATAGGGCAGGGAAAATAGTGCCAGAGTCAGAATGAAAAACAAGCCCCTACTCCCACTACTTCCTAGTACCAAAGAAATCAAGGGGCATGCACCGCATTCTCGACCTCGGAAACATGAACAAGTTCATTGATCAAGAAAAAATCTGAATTATTCTTCTGGCATCTCTGCTTCCCTTCCTGAAACATCAGGATCAGCTATCTTCCCTGAATATGCAGGATGCATACCTGGACATACTGCTGCACCCCAGCTACCACAGATACCTTTGGTTCATTGGGGTGGACAGCATTACCAGTTCAGAGTCCTGCCCTTTGAATCTCTCTGGACTATTGACCCAGAAGGCAGCCCATATTATCAGCTCATATGTCAGAGCTGGCTCCTGAAGAGATAGAAGTGAAGAGGACAGAAGTGAAGGTATCTCAGATGGTCTCTGAAATACTTTTAGCTGCATGTAAACCCTCCACTAGGAAAATATATACAGCCAAATGGAAGAGATTTTCCATCTGGTGCTTCAAAATCCACATGGACCCTTTTGGCTTGGCTGCCCGCATCACAAGGTTCTGGAGTACCTTCTGGATCTTTCTGATGTTGGCCTACAGTATTCCACAGTAAAGATCCACCTGTGTGTTATATCTGCATACCACAAGCCTGTCAGTACCCTCTACCTAGCACAGCTGCCACTGTTCAAGAGGTTCCTCAAGGGCAATTTGCACACAAGGCCTCCCATTAGAAAGCTAGTAGCTGCATGGGATATCAACCCTGTGCTGGATATGCTCACTCACAAGCATTTTGAGCTTCTTGTGCCATGTGACTTGATGTTTTTAACTTGGAAAGCAGCATTTCAGGTGGCCATTACCTCTGCTCACAGAGTATCTGAAATCCATGCTTTAGTCACTGATCCTTTGTGTACTGTTTTCCATAAAGATAAGGGTAGTACTCCATACACACCCCAAATTTCTACTGAAAGTGGTGTCAGAGTTGCATCTTGATCAGCCCTTGTCCTGCCTACCTACTTTGCCAATTTCCAAAATGAGGGAGAGAGCACTCTCCACTATCTGGATGTTAAGAGGGTACTGAGGTTCTATCTGGACAGAACTAAGAACTTAAGATAATCCAAAGAGCTCTTTGTCTCCTTCAATCCTAACTGAAAGGGACAGCCTGTAACAGTCAAGTACATTTCTGCTTGGATTGTGAATTGCCTGCACCACTGTGATGCCATGGCTCAGATTAAATTGGAGGGCCAGATTCAAACCCACCACACCAGAGTGGTGGCCACGTCCCTGGCAGAGATTTGCTCTGTGCCTATTGAAGATATTTGCAGAGCTACAACTTGGAGCACAGTGCAAACTTTTACTAAGCACTATGCTCTGGATGTCAGTGCCAGGCACCACGTCACCGTTGGCAGGACAATCCTGAATGGATTATTATTCCAAGTGAGCCCTTAGCTCCTACTGCCCTAGTCCAGAGCACTTTTTCTGAGCTTGGTACTCTGACCCACCAATGGGAGTCGGTGGTGAAGACTGATTCTTGGAAGATAAGAAAATGATGTACTTACTGTAATTCTTGATTTTCAAAGAACGTCTTTGCCATTGATTCACACACCCGCTCGCAATATCCTGGACTCACTGTAGTATGGTTGTGTTGGTCTTCACCCCTTTATACCTGGTTTGAGCTGTGAAGACACTGTGTTACTGGATTTCGTGGTCCTTCTTACACAGGCCACCAGGGCTGTCTTATGCTTTTAGAGTAAGTGCAGAGGTACTTGTTAGTTTATGATGCACCTCTTTGGTAAAAATGGTGTGGAGGTGGTTGGGGGCTGGCACCGACATAATCAGGCAGCCACGTGCTGTCACTCATGGAGCTGTACATGCGTGTTGCTTACCTCTGTGCCAGCCCTCTGAAAAGTTCTGGGTCCCACTGGGTCCTAGCGCCTCTGGCTCAGACGCGCTAGTGTGAATCAATGGTAAAGATATTCTTAGAAGATCAAGAATCGTGGTGCACACATAATTTTCTTTTTTACCTCCAATGTCTAGCCGCAGATAATGAATGTGCCCTTTGATGGCACTTATCAATCAATCACTTTATTTAACCAGGCATAAACACCACTGAGTAAGCTCATTTTCACGGTGGTCCTGGGCATTAATACAATACAGTACACTTCATAAGATTACAGTTACGGTGGACAGCGGTAAAAAAAAAAACACAGTGAAGGTGCCGGTCAATATGGGCCTATACATACCGGTCAACATAATTAACATGCAAAGGTACATAATGATATGCTTTACTGGAATGAGAAGAGACAACAATCCCATATAGTCTCCGCTAAGTAAGAGCTCATACCTAAATGATAAAAAATAAGGAGATATTAAGGAATACGGTAGAAATTGGGGTGAAAGAGTAGGCAGCCAAGAGGGAGGTCAGAATAGGTAAAAGGTAGAGAATAGGCAGGGCCATCTCGGATTAAGGTAACTAGGCTTGTAGGTCCTAGGTTTCAGTTGTTAAGAATGTGGGGTGGATGAGATACTTAGGCGTAGGATTTGAGAGTGGCATCCGAGACTTAGGGGTCATAGGCGTCTGAAACAGTTGCATGATTCCTTCAGAAAATCCATTAATAGAGCTTTGAATGTGAAAATGCTTGGAAGTGAGGATAATTTTAATGAGTCTTGCATAGTGTTCCAAAGTGATGGAAGTGACAAGTTAATTGCTGCCGAGCCAAGGGTAGTTTTTACTCTAGGAATCTGGAAGCAGATTATGGAGAAGCGTCTCAGGCCATTGGAACCCTCAGCCCGTTTGAAGAGGTACGAGATGTATGCAGGGAGGTTATCAGATAATGCTCTAAAAAACCAGAGGAGAGCATTCCTTTTTCTTCTAGTTGAGAATGAGGTCTATCCTGAAACCTGGTATAGACGACAGTGATGTGTACCACGGGGTAGATTTAGGATAAGTCTTAAAGCCCGGTGATAAAGGGTGTCCAGTTTGTTTAGCTTTGTTGATGGGCAATGACTGTAAAAGAAGTCAGCGTAGTCCAGTATTGGTAGGAATGTAGTTTGTACTAGTCTCATTCTGGCTTCTAACGTAAGTAAGTAAGTGTTTAATGCGATAGAACAAACCTAATCGCTGTCTTAGTTTCTTCGAGGTTTCATTTAAGTGGCATAGAAAGTTGAGCTTGTTATCCAGCCAGAACCCTAGGTATTTAAAGATATCGACTACTTCAAGGGGTTCACCTAAGAGTGTTCAGATCTCTGTGATATGTGGACATCCGAAAGTAGACTTTGGTGAGAGAATCATTGCTTTAGTCTTTTTGGCGTTGAGGAGGAGCTTATGAGTGATAAGGTTGTATTGGAGGGTGACAAAGTCTTTCTGTAAGTACTCATGGGCCAAATCCAAGGATGAATTTGTGGTACAGAGTACAGTGTCATCTGCAAATAAGTGCACATTGGCTGTGCCCAGCTGCGAGTCCAGATTATTGATGAATATTGCAAAGAGGATAGGGCCCAGGATGGAGCCTTGTGGGACTCCTCGTAACAAGGATTTTTGTGGGGACAGATCTCCTATGGCTTTGACTTGTTGTAACCTATTGGTTAGGTAGCTGTTGAACCATTTAATGGAAGAACTATCAAGTCCAATGTTACTCAGTGCAGTAAGCATGATGGTATGATCCACAGTATCGAAGGCCTTACTTAGATCAAGGAAGAGGCCAAATACATGCTTCTTAGAGTCCAAGGCCATTTGCCAGTCATTAGTTACTTTGGCAAGAGCCAATACTGTACTGTGTTTGTCTCTGAAGCCAGACTGAGCCAGGTTTAGCAACTTTTGTGAATCCAAATGTTCTCTAAGTCGGATGTTGACAATTTTTTCAAGTAATTTAGAGAGGACGGATAGTATAGAAATAGGCCGGTAATTGTTCAGATCACTCGGATCCCCAGTCTTGAATAATGGTAGGATGTGGGCAGTTTTCCACAAGACAGGTAGCTCACCTTGAATCAAAGAGGTGTTGAATAAGTGTGTAATGGGGGAGGTCAGATAGGTATGACCAAGTTTTAGGAAGTAAGGTTCAATATTTTCTGTACCCACACTCTTTTTTGTATCCAGAGAAAGGAGGAGGTCCTCCACTTGCTTGAACATAATTGTGAGGAAGCTGAAGGGGGTGGGATGCGATTGGTTATGGTTGTGGTTATCAGTGAAGTCAACAGTGTAGTCTCTTGCCAGGCTAAGTTTGCTGAAAGGTGAGGTGTCAAAGACAAGCCCTGCAGTGGCAAAGTGATCATTAAACTTCTCTAGTATATCAGCTTTGTCCGAATAGGTGGTACCATCAGATACAATTTTATCTGGAAGGGGTGTTGCAGTGGACTGACCTTCGACTTCTTTGAGGATGTTCCAAAATTTGGCAGAGTTGTTTTTATTGTCTTCTAGTTCCTTTTGGAAGTACCTAGCTTTTTGTGACCTAATTAGCTTGGTGCAAGCATTCCTAGTGGTATGGAATGCTAACCAATCAGCTTCCAGGTGGGATTTCCTCACTTTTTTCCACCAGTAGTCCCTATCCCTAAGTGCTTTCTTCAGGATGGGAGAGAACCAGCCAGAAGTTTTGTTTTTTGATTTGATCAGTCTTAGTGGGGCATGTTTGTCTATTAGCCCCAGTAAAAGGCTGTTAAAGATGTTAAATGCCTCGTTAAAGGTGGGGGCTAGATAGAAATTCTGCCAACGAATGTTGCTTAGATCTTTCAGGAAAGTGTACTGGCAGAACTTTTTCAGGCATCTTTTCAGTTTGAATTTGGAGGATGTTTTTATTTGGGAAGGATATCTGATGCAGGCAGTAGCACAATGGTCGCTTATATCACTGAAGAATACTCCAGTATGCGAGATATTGTGAGGTTTGTTTACTAGCATAAGGTCCAGGAGGGTGCTGCGCTCAGGGTTTTTTCTGTTAGGTCTGGTTATAGCAGTCGCCATTTGTAACATACCATTAATATTGCATAGATCCTTCAATTTCTTAGAGCTGTGATCATTCCAATTTAGATTGAAATCCCCCATTAGAATACACTCAGTATCAGCAGAGTCAAGAAGATTTTAAAGGTGTGGCAGAAGTGCCCAGCCAGCAGACGGCGGTCGGTAGCATGCTGCCATAAGGAGTGATTTCTCGCTGGAAAGTGATAATTTTAGAGCCAGGCATTCAAATTCCTTGGCCTTTGAGGTACAGTCAAAGACTGTGAATGTGAATTTGCTTTTGACATATATTGCAACCCCTCCCCCTCTAGTCGGTCTATCACAGTGGTAGATGATATATCCGGGTACGTTGATAGATTTGTCCGGGGTCGAGGGTGTGAGCCAGGATTCAGTTATCATGAAGAAATCAGGAGATGCATGTAGATTGCAGGTCTGTATAGAGTCAGTCTTCTTTAGCAAACTACAGACATTGATATGGAGAAAGCTAATCCCTTTATATTGAGGGAGGTCCGCAAGGGCGTCCAGAGAAATAGGTGGGCCTGGGTTTAATTCAGCATTTCCTGAACAGAGTAGGAGAAGCAGTAGTAGTTTTTTAAGGTGGTGTCTTAGCCTGCTAAATAGTTTTTTGTTACTCCTTCTAGCATACATTGGTTTAGCGGTGTCACTTTGGACAACAGGTAGACCAAGGCCTAAAGGATTGCAAAGAGAAACTGTTGACTATTAAGGGACCTAGAGCAAACCAGCCCAACCCTCACAGGGGAAAGGTGCTTCTATTACCACAGTAAGCAGTCAGTTTGTGGCAGAGGCTGAGAATGCTGCCAGAACAAAGCTCAGCCTACTAAGCAACAATAGAAAGTGCATCAGAAAGTGCAGATGTCCAAGGTGCCTAATGCCACCCTCTAAGTTTCAGGCCCCCTTGCCCACTTCGGCTGCCCAAAGTGGATCACTCTTCCCTCATGTGGGGGCTCCCATCTCCATTGTCATTCAGTGGTAGCCCATCATGACAGACAAATAAGGATTGTCTGGGAGAGATTACTCCCTGGAACTGTTTGGTATATCATCAAAAATACAAAAGTAATAAATAAGGGATATCCAGTGGTTCAGTGTGTGATAATGCATTTATCTTGTACAGTTTCCAGTGACCTTAAGTAACTTCACGAGTGCCAAAGGCACGAGTGAGAGTGGTCACTGAAAACTAGAAAATAAATCATTATCTCCACACTAATTCCTTCACATTCCATTTATCCAACAGGTTTAGATGCTGTGTGAACATTTTGATTTTGGTAGGTGTAAATAATTTGTCAAAAAGGAAAAGAAAATTGAATTTTATGCTGTTTTTGCTAATTATAAAAAATGGTATCTATAAATGAAACACCACTCATTTTGTAGATATTTTGAGCTGAACATTTTTGTGCTCACAGTACCATGCTATCATTTTTGTTGTAAAGTTATTCATATTTGTTTTCAAAAGTGAACAAAAATTACATTTTCTTCTGTTTTCTTGCTAATCATATACAATATACAGGGTTTATATAAATGAAACATTATTCATTTTGTAGATAATTTTGTGCTGAACAATTTTTGTGCTCACAGTACCATGTTATCTTTTTTAGTTTTTAAGTTATTCACATTTAAATATGGTTAGTACTGCTTCTGAGGCCGAACATTCTAAATGAATTCTGAAGAGAACTGTGTAGATAAATGAGCTACTGATGTAGTTACTGTGTGGATAAATTGGTGATGATGTAATTACTATGTGGATAAATAAATTTATCCACATAGTAGCACAGATAAATAGATTTATCAGTGCAGATTTATTCAGACACCTGTTGCATAAATATGTATTTCAAAGATACAAAAATATCAAAATAACAAACTGAGATCAAGGTGACTAAATAAAAAAATTAAAAAGATGTTAAATATAAAGAATAAATTATACCGAGCTCATATTCATTTAAAAAATACAGCTTCGGGGGAAGCTTTAATTTCTATTCAAAAACAGTGTAAAAGGGAAATTAGAAAAGCTAAAAGAAAAACTGAACAAAAATTGGCCCTTAAAAATAAAAATGATATTCTTTTTATGCATATATTAGCTCCCTATAAAAACCTCATAGTAAAGTAGGACCAATATTAAATAGTTTTATGAAGTTTTTGGTCCAAATCATACACCTAACTCTCAGATAAACTTCCCCCAATGTGATAAAATCATATTTTCAATAGAAAACATTAAAAATAAATTAATTAAACTACAAGGTAAAACTACACTGGGACCAGATCACATCTTCAGTCAAATGTTGTATATTATGTCTGATTATTTGTCATATCCATTAAAATTTCTGTCAGAAGACTCCCCTTAACAAGGGTGTTGAGCCTAAGGATTGGAAAACTGCACATGTGGTGCCTATTCTTAAAAGGGCTCAAAGCAAGATCCTAAAAATTATAGACAAATCAGCCTTACTTCCACTGTCTGTAAAATCCTTGAAAGTTTAATCAAGACGCCGGCCCGGTGGCGCTGAGGGCTGAGGCGCTGGATGCTTAACCTCGTGCTGCGCCAGTGACCCGGGTTCAGGAACAACCTCGGGTCACCAGCATGGGGGGGGTGGGAGCAGGATTTAGCGAAGGCTCTCCTCCCCTGGGAAGGGGGGTCACCCACCCGTAGTCCCACTGTCACTGGATGGAGGTCCGGTGATAGGTGCAGGTAGCAACGGTGCAACTGGTAGAGTGGGGGGCATCCCACAAGGTGTGCGTACATGTGTCTCACATTGGGGACATGCTGGAGTGGGACTAAAAAGGGAAAAAGCCAAAAGTACATATGGAGAAGAAAAAAAAGTTTAATCAAGGACATTATTACCGATATAACTACTAATCTGGACCATGAGCAACATGGTTTCAGACAGGGAGGAAGTAGCATGACAAACGTGATCTGCTTTTATGAAAAAATAAGCAATTTATCAGACAGAAACATGCCTTGTGATGTGGTGTATGTTGAGTTTAGTAAGGTGTTTGACCTAATGCCACATTGGGCTCTAATAGAGAAAATTAAAAAGAATAATCTTAACAATTTTATTTCCAACTGGCTTGGCGAGTGGTTAAAGGAAACATCTCAGAGAGTAATGGTTAATGGACATCTGTCTGGGATAGGGAGTGTTATATAGAAACATAGACTTTGACGGCAGATAAGGACCACTTGGCCCACCCAGTCTGCCCATTTCCCTACCTACTGGATAAGTTGCAGATTCTAGTTAACCAACAGTCTACTTCCTGCCACCCCCCACTACAATTGCCTTGTGTCTGTCCTATGCATGTTTGAATTCCCCCACTGTTTTAGCCCCAACAACCTCCCCAGGAAGGCAGTTCCATGCATCTACCACTCTCTCCGTGAAAAAAGATTTCCTCACATTACCCCTGAGCCGTCCCCCCTCTATCTTTAAATTGTGTCCCCTTGTTCTTACACATCTCCTTTTCTGAAAGATGCTACCCTCCTGGACTTTGTTGATTCCCTTGAGGTACTTGAACATTTCTATCATGTCCCCCCGTCCCTCCTTTCATCAAGGGTATACATATTAAGCTCTTTCAGTCTCTTCATATGATTTCTGATGCAGACCCTGCACCATTTTAGTTGCCCTCCTCTGGACTGCTTCCATCCTGTCTATGTCCTTGTGTAGATGAGGTCTCCAAAACTGTTACTAGTGCAGTTCCTCAGAATTCTGTTTTGGGTCCTTCACAATTTCAAATTTTTATCTCCGATATTACAAAATATATATTTAATTGGATGGTCAAATATGCATATTATGCAAAATTAGGGGGCCCCTATGAAACCTCATCACAAATTCATGATCTTCAAAATGACCTTGATCAGATTTCTAAGTGAGTCAGTAGGTGGGGAATGAAGCTGAATATGGAAAAGTGTAGGGTCACGCACCTTGGCAAGAAAAATCATATGAATATCTATAGATTGTGTGGTAGTGCACTTCGTATCACCGATAACAAACAAGATCAGGGTATCACTACCTTTCATGATTTTGGTAATGCAAGTCAGGTAAACACAGCCATTAATAAAACCAAAAAAGTTATATGGGCCAGAAAAAGAAATGTCAGATCCAGTGATGCACAAGTGCTAATGTCTCTGTTCAGTGCCTATGCTCGACCTCAACTAGAATGTGCATTCCCAACTCTGGTGCCCCTTTAAAAAGGAAGATCACAGTAGTCTTGAAAAAGTACGAGAAGGTTTACAAAAAACGTTTATGATTTAAAAAAGTAGAACACATGAAGACTGTCTAGAATATTTAAACCTTATGTCATTAGAGACCAGAATATTAAAAGGAGACCTGTTATTAATGTTTGACATTATAAATTACCCTTATCTCATGTCAGAGATGGGTATAGACTTTAAAAGTACAGACAGAGAAACCAGAGGTCGCCCTTTACTGATTGTTGGAAAATCATTCAAAACAGTGAAACAAAAATATTTCTTTACCCTGAGAATTGCTAATCTTTGGAACCAGTTACCAACTGAGAATCGCTAATCTATGGAACCAGTTACCAACTGACATAATTATCCGTAAAACAAGCAAACTCTAGCCAGAGCCGATAGGGCTGCAGCCGTGGAATTTGGGGTAAAAATATTGAAAATTTGTTTTTTAATATTTTGACATAAAATTTTCACCCTAACCTTGCAATGACTCTGCCTCATGAGGAAGGGAATAGAAAATGTTCAACTCCTGGCCTAAAGGTGATTTGTGAAATCAACTTTCAGGATGCAAAAACACATTTTGGGCAGAATCTGAAAAATGATAGCTGTCACATTCATGAGGTGCTGTAAAGATATGGCTATGTTGTAAATTTGGAGTAAAAATATTGAAAATTACCAAAGTTATGAGACTGCATTTGCAAAATTTAACGTATAGTAGGCTCATCACTTTATTGCTTTTCAATATTTTTACACCAAATGTTCAACATAGCCTTCTTTTTCGTCAATATTTTTTTTTTTCCCCCCTCCGGTCTCGACTCAGGGGTATTCTCTCAGGCATCCTCTCCCTGTGCCTGCCCGCCTGGGCTGTCTAGGGCCCTCTTCCTCCCCCCATTGCCAACATCCCCCAGTTTAACCCACCCGGGGAGGGTAGGCCGACTCTTTCCTTGGGCCCCTTATTTTAGGCAGACTCTGGCAAGCGGGTGGGGCCCAGGTGGAGGAGCGATGAGGCCTGGCCGAGTTGGATCTGGCACTGGGCATGGAGGATAGGTGCCATCATCTATCCCACTGAGCTGGGTTTTTCCTTTTTCTTGGCCCCCCCCCCCGCTTGCGCACCCCTGATGCTTGGCGCACGGAAACCCTGCCAGTGTCGGACACACTGTAATGTGCCACCTGTGCTTCTGCGGTGCCCCCGATCTCCACCAGGGCTGCCAGAGCGTCGGGCATCCCAATACCCACCCTCCGGGACAGGAGAGCAGCCCACTGGGTGCTCAATCCGATCCCTCCCTTGCTGACCCACGGTGCCCAAGCTCGCTCACGAACTTGGGTCACTGGCGTGGCGCTAGGTGTAGCGTCCAGTGCTTCAACCCTCAGCGCCACGGGGTCAGCCACAACATAGCCTTCTTATGACCCCACCTCACGAATAAGGGCAGAGAAAATATTAAACTCCTGCCTGAAAGGTGATTTCACATAGGGGCCACAGAATCACCTTTTGGATGTAAAAGAACATTTTGGCCAGGATTTGAAAAATGACAGCTGTCACACTCATGAGGTACTGTAAAGATATGGCTATTTTATGAATTTGGGGGAAAAATATTGAAAATGACCAAAGTTACGAGCCTGCGTTCACAAACTTCAATGTAGGCTCATAACTTTGTTGTTTTTTTAATATTTTTTCACCTGATTTCAAAATAGCTTTCTTATGACCCCACCTCGTGAACAAGGGCAGAGAAAATGTTCAACTCCTCCTGAAAGCGGATTTTGTGTAGGGACCGCAAAATCACATTTCGGGACAAAGCTGTTTAATGACAGTGTGATTGTTCATGAGTTGGGGTCACAAAGAGGCATGTGGAAAATTTTGGGCAAAAATATGAAAAAATGGCCAAGTTATGGCATTAAGTTCAAGACCTCATTGAAATACATTGAACCACATACCTGTTTCCTCAGTTTGTGGTCCGGCTTTGAAAAGTGAAGATGTGTCTGCAGTCCACAAAAGATTATGGTGCTGGACCCCCTGGTGGGTAAGTAAGGGCTTGGGTGGGGTGGTGGGTGCTGAGTGGGAGAGTTGGGTGGGGGGAACTAATGGCCACAAAAGACATTAATGGATGTTTTTCTTTTTTCAGGTTTAAGAAAAAAAATATTTGACCTAGTATCCCTGATCGCAACACTGGGGGACTGGGCACCCCCAGTGTCAGTGTTATGTTTTGGGGAGTGGGTGCTCAGAAGAAGGGTCAGGTGGTAGGAGAAAAAAAGTATGTATTTAAAAAAAAAAGATCATGGAGGAACATGATCGCGACACTGGGGGATTGGGCACCCCCCCAGTGTCATTGTTATGTTTCTGGGGAAGGGGGTGCTGAGAGGGAGGGTCGGGGATATCCATAACTTTAAAAAAATTAAAAATTTGGCAGTCACGGTGGAGCAGGGCACACACTACCACATCCAAGACTGCCACCGCTCTCTACTATGCATGCGCAGTACAGTTTGGCAGCCATCTTGGACACAGTGGAGTGTGCCATGACCACCGACAATGAAAAATAGTGCAGTGCAACTTCCACCAGAGACAACGAGCAAAGTGCTTCAGGGATGCAGAGGTGACTGTGTGGCAACTCCAACATAATGTTCGGTCCGAAGGAATGTGCTGAGTCCTTTTCTGATAGCAAGAGATCTGCAGGGCTACGCCCACTGTAGCCCTAAAAAGGACTTCAAAAACAAGCTTGATATGTACATTACTACAGGAGGAAAACTCAGTTATTACCTTCAGTAAGGCTTTTATAGGAGCATTTATGGGCAACTGCCTTCTGGCTCCTTGACTTTCCTTAATATGATCCTTGTTATTAGTATGAACTGTTGTAAATGCCCACAGACAACCCCCGGGGAAGCAACTCCCACATTTATACTTTCAGCCCACATGGCAGAACTGTTAAGCCATGATGTTGCAGGCCTCCTTCTCAACAGGGCAGTAGAGGTAGTTCTGGAGTCAGAACAGAGGGTTCTACTCTAGCTACTTCCTCATACCCAAAATCAGGGGACATGGATCAAGGAAAATTCGAAATGGTCTCCCTGGGGATCTGTGCTTTCATATCTCAAAACCCAATTTTGGCTAGCCACACTAGGCATGCAAGACACATACCAGCACATTCTGGTACTCACCAGATGCCACAAGTACAATACCTATGGTTCTATGTGAAGGGGAGAAAATCACCAGTTCATAGTCCTACCCCTTTGGCTTTCTTCAGTGCTGCAAGTGTGTACAAAATCTTTGGCAGTTCTCACAGTGCACTTCAGTAAACTAGGACTGCAAATCTTTCTGAATTTGGATTATGGGCTCCTAAAAAGCCCTTCCAGACTGGAGATGGAAAAGGCAATGACCACTGCCTCACATTTCCTCACTTTGATGGAAGTGCTACTGAACCCTCCCAGAAACTCATTTTCTCAGAGGTTATCCTGGATACAGTTCAGGCTCAAGCTTTCCTCTCTGACAAAAAAAACTGAACTTTATAATTCAGACGGTATGCTTTATCATGGAATGCCACTCAGTGCTAGCACACTCCATGCAGTGCATGCTGGGCCACATGGCATTCTCAGTGTTCACAATACTCCTGGTAAGGTTGCACATGAGGAAAACCCAGTGGATGCTCAGCACCCTGTGGTCACAGACATCATATCCTTGCAACTACCCCGTATAGGTGAGCTAGCTTCTAGTGCAGTCCTTCCTGTGCTAATCAGTAAGGGAGAATCTTCTCCAGGGCTTCCCCATCTCCTCACTGGAGCTGGAGGCGACTCTCACCATACATTCCTCTTTAGCGGGGTGGGGAGCCCACTGTCAAGGTCTTCAGACAAAGGGTCTAAGAAAGCTCGGAGATGTATAGCCACATCAGTGTGTTCAAGATGCAGGCAGTCATTTAGCCCTACAGTCCCTGTCAGACGTAGTCGGCTAAAGAACAATACTCCTCCAGACAGACAACAAGTGTGTCATGTACTGTGTCACAAACAGGGAGGAGCAGACTCTTATCCTGTCTGCAGAGAGGTAATGACAGTGTGGGAATGGTGTCTGGAAACATAGACACATAGAATTTGACTGCAGATAAGGACCGCTTGGCCCACCCAGTCTGCCCATTTCCCTACCTACTGGATAAGCTGCAGATCCTAGTTAACCAGCAGCCTACTTCTTCTTACCCCCACCCCCCAGAATTGCCTTATGACTGTCCCATGCATGCTTGAATTCCACCACTGATTTTGACTCCACAACCTCCTCCGGAAGGCCGTTCCATGCATCCACAACCCTCTCTGTGAAAAAATACTTCCTTAAATTACCTCTGAGCCGCCCCCATCTTCAAATTGTGCCCTCTTGTTCTTGCACACCTCTTTTTTTGAAAGATGCTACCCTCTTGGACTTTGTTGATTCCCTTGAGGTACTTGAAAGTTTCTATCATGTCCCCCTCTCCCTCCTTTCCACGAGGCTATACATATTAAGCTCCTTAAGTCTCTCTTCATATGTCTTCCGTGCAGACCCTGCACCATTTTAGTTGCCTCCTCTGGACAGCTTCCATCCTGTCTATGTCTTTTGGAGATTGGGTCTCCAGAACTGCACACAGTACTCCAGATGGGGTCTCACCAGCTGTCTGTACAGAGGATAATAACTTCCTGTTTTCTACTGGTGATGCCTCTCCTGTGCATCCCAGTAACCCCCAGCTCTCCTTGCTGCCCTCTCACATTGCTTGCCCACCTTTAGGTCATCTGATATGACTACCCCCAGGTCCCTTTCCATTTTTGTTTTTGTTAGTATCTCACCCCCCATTGTGTACGCTTCCCCAGGGTTTTTGTTTCCCATGTGCATTACCTTGCACTTCCCTGCATTGAATCTAAGTTGCCATACATTTGACCATTCCTCTAACCTTGCCAAGTCCCTTCTCATCCTTTCCACCCCACCCTGTGCATCAACTCTGTTGCAGATATTAGTGTCATCTGCAGAGACATCTTTTCCTTCCAGTCCTTCCAAGAATGTCGCTTATAAGGACATTGAAGAGGACCGGTCCTAATACTGAACC
The DNA here is from genome assembly GCA_016271365.2 of Neoceratodus forsteri. Classification (NCBI taxonomy): domain Eukaryota; kingdom Metazoa; phylum Chordata; order Ceratodontiformes; family Ceratodontidae; genus Neoceratodus; species Neoceratodus forsteri. Next base: position 386,839,254 of record CM057450.1, read on the forward strand.
CTCAGATACCCCACTAGTAACCCTCCTTTCTTCTGAGTGGACTCCATTTACTATTACTCTCTGTGTCCTATTCTCTAGCCAATTTTTACCCAGGCTGTCATCTTGGGACCCACCCGTGGCTGGCTTAACTTGTATATTAATCTTTTGTGTGACTGTGTCAAATGCCTTGCTTAAAGTCTAGGAAGGCCATGTCCACAGCCCCTCCTGATCTACTACTTTGGTCACCCAGTCAAAGAAATCTATCAGATTTGTCTGGCATGACCTTCCGCTGTGAATCCATGCTGCCTAGGGTCCTGTGCCCTCTGGCCTCTAGATACTCGACAATTCTTTCCTTCAGAAGTGATTCCATAATTTTCCCTATCACTGAGGTTAAACTAACAGGTCTGTAGTTTCCTGCTTCTGCCTTGCTCCCACTTTTGTGAAGGGGAATCACATCTGCCCTCCTCCAGTCCTCGGGTACCACCCCATCATCCCATAATTTGTTAAAAAGGGTAGTCAGTGGTGTCACTAGTTCTACCCTTAGCTCTTTTAGAATTCTGGGATGAATCCCATCAGGCCCCATTGCTTTGTCCACCTTCAGTTTTAAGAGTTCTTTCAGAACCCTTTCTTCTGTAAATGGGCTGGTATCAACTTCTGTATCCAGAGTGTTACTACTGTTTGTTTTATGTACCTCCCCCTCTTCATTTGTAAATACTGAGCAAAAATATTTGTTTAGTATCTCTGCCTTTTCACAGTCTCCCTCTGCCCACCCTCCTCCCCTTTATTAAGCCTCACTATCCCTCCCTTGGTCTTCCTTTGCTCCCTGATGTACCTATAAAAGGTTTTATCCCCCTTCTTAACTGAGTTGGCTATCTTTTCCTCGGTTTGGGCCTTTGCTGTTCTGACTGCCTTCCCAGCCTCCTTTTCCTTTAACTGATACAGTTCTCTGTCCTGCTCCTTCTGCGATTCCTTGTACTTCCTGAATGCTTTCTTTTTCTCTTGAACCTTCACTGCCAGTTCCTTTGAGAACCATGCCCAAGCAAGCCATCTGCAAAAAGTCTGGAACACCTTGGTAGGCGATCTTATCCAAACGGTAGCAGATCCTCACTAGTGGTTTCTAGCAGATGACATCATGCAGTTCCTCTTCATCAAGTGGGGTACCAGGTCAATACCACATAAGAAAGACAGTGCGGCATTAACCGTGCTGTGTAGAGCACACTTGGATTTACAGGGACAGGGTAGAACAGTGGTAGGGAATTACCACTACCCCTGTCACTGTAAACTTGTAATACGGAGTGATCAAGTTGCTGTATGCTGTGGTGCCTGGCTGAGCCGCTCCCATGGTGGAGTGGCTAAGGCACCAGCACAGGGTGGAATCACAGACCTGGGACTGTGGTTCAGTCCCTCCCAGGTCTCCCTGTGCTACTACATTTTGCATTTGTTTAAAAAAAAAAAAAAAAAGTTTCCTCTCGAGGTTTCTTCTCATCTCCAAAGTCCCCCCCCCCCCAATGGAGTATGTTATATAAATTCTGGTCTGTTTGGGGGGACAAGCCCATTGTGTTTTAGAGCATGTACTGTTTGTGTGGTGGTCGGTGTTTTATCCAACCTTATTTCAGCGAATGCCCTTTTGTTTGTGGCAATGATTGCCGCATGGTTATTGTTTTAGGTGACATGACCCCATGCTATCAAGTGGAGGGGGTGGGACACCAGACATGGACATTTTTGCATTCCCTCTCTTTGCAAAGTGTTTAGATAGTGCTTCAGAAATCCAGAGTCTGACACTTTTGTCCAGATACATTCAGGATGCAGTGCAAACGTTTATTTCTGTATGCATTCCTCCCAATTCCTCTAATTCAGAGAGAGCTATTCAAGTTGGAGGCCCTAGGAAGCAAGATGATACTGATAGCCCCCTGCTGGCCAAGGCAGATATGGCATCCACTTCTTAGTTTGCAGTCAGCAAACCACAGAGACTGTCATCCAGACTGCACTTACTGACTCAGGCTCAGGGCTGTCTAGTCCACCCATCCTGTGCTCCTTCCACGTCTAGGCTTGGCTCCTGGAGAGAGAGAATTTAACAGGGTCTTGTTTTAGAGAGTATATGAAGTACTTCTTATGGCTCATAAGCCCTCTACCAGGTAAACTTACGGAGCCAAAGGGAAGCATTTTTACTAACATACTAAAATGCCAGCAGAATAGGCCTAATGGTCTTTCGAGTCTGCTCGATTGGTCAGCCCCCACCCTGGGTGCTGACGCTGCCCCCCTCACCTTCTCTGGCTTCTCCCTTCCCAGTTCCAGATATTCTTGCTGCATTGGATTTTGCTTCCAGAACCCTTCCCCTGTACCTGTCCCAGCCCCTCTTGAACCCCTCCACCGCCTCTGCCTCCACCAGCCCCCTAGGCAGTGCATTCCATGGCTCCACCACCCTCTCGGTGAAGTAGCACCTCCTCCTTTCTTCCTGAATCCTCCCTCCAGCTTCCACCCATGCCCTCTAGTGGCCCCTCCTCCTTCCTTCAAGCACCCTGACTGTTCCTCCCTATTTACCCTCTTCATGTACTTGAAGACCTCTATCATGTCCCCCGGTCCCTTCTCTCTTCCAATGTATACATATTTAGCTCTTCGAGCCTCCCTCATAGGTCCTGTCCCCAAGCCCCAAATCATTTTGGTTGCCTTCCTCTGACCCCTCTCCAGGAGTTTAAGTCCCTCTTTAAGTATGGCCTCCAAACTGCACGCAGTACTCAAGGTGTGGCCTCACCAAGCAGTTATACAGAGGAGCATCACTTCCTCCTTCTGAGGTGATCCTCAGCGGATGCATCCCAGCATCCTGTTGGCCTTGGCTGCTGCCCTCCTACAAGTCTCCGAGTTGTTCATTTTGACATCCACCACCACCCCAGGTCCCTCTCAGCCATTGAGACTTGTAGCATTCCCCAGGGGTGTACACTGGCCGGGTTTCTATTTAGTTGGAGTATATGCATTTCTCTGCATTGAACCTCAGCTTCCACTTTCTAGACCATCTTCCAGAGCCTCCAGATCGCCCTGTAGGGCCACCCTCCCCTCCTCCCCATCTACCACCGCCTCCAGTTTTGAGTCATCCGCAAAGAGACTCATCTCACTCCTGATTCCTGTCCTTATGTCAGAGACGTAGGCGTTGAACAGGAGGGGCCCAAGGACTGATCCCTGTGGGACCCCACTAATGACCCTCTTTGGGGATGAGACTGTCCCGCCAACTACGACCCTCTGGGTCCGGTCCTGGAGCCAATTGCTCATCCATCTGATCATCTGTTCCAACCCCATTTCTCCCAGCTTATCCAACAGGCCCATGTGAGGAACAGAGTCAAATGCCTTGCTGAAGTCTAGAAAGAGGATGTCCACTGGTCTACCAAGGTCCAAGGCACTCGTCACCCAGTCATAGAACTCCATAAGGTTTGTCTGACACGATTTCCTGAGACGAATCCATGCTGTCTATCATCCAGGCACCCTGACTTTTCCAGGTCCCCCTAGCCTCTCCTTGACAATGCCCTCCATCACCTTGCCCACCACCGATGTCAGGCTGACAGGCCTGTAGTTCTCTGCCACCTCCCTTGATCCCCCTTGTGGATAGGCACCATATCGCCACCTTCCAGTCCTGGGGCACCCACCCTGTCCTCGAGAGATGGTGAAAGCTCCCGAGGGTTTCGCCAGGACATCCATAAAGTTCCTTCAGCACTCTGGGATGTAATTTATCCAGCCCAGTGCTTTCTTCGTCTTAAGGGAGCTGAGGGCTTCCCTCACTGTCTCTGCTGTGATTTCCACTTCCAGTACCTCTTCTTCTTCTTCCAGCTTAGCCCCCCCTCCTGCCAGTGATGCCTCCCCCTCTCCCCAGACCTGCCGATCGGTAAGGGTCCTCCCCCTCCTCCGTATCTCTGTCTCCTTCCATGTATGATGCAGCACCCCCATTTTCCTTGGTGAAAACTGAGGTGAAGTACTCATTTAGTACCTCAGCCTGCTCCCCCGGTTCTTGTGCCATCTCTCCCCTGATTTAATCCTGCTAATCTGCCCCTTCACCTTTCGTTTTTTCCCCCAGTGTATCTAAAGAACCCCTTGTTCCCTCTCCTGATTTCCCTGGCCAGGTTCTGCTCCTTCCTTGCCTTAGCTGCCTCACCACCCTAGTGGCCCTTCTAGCAATCAGCTCATACTCCCTTGATCCCTTTCACCCTTGAGCACTTGAATTGCCTATAGGCTGCCTTTTTCCCTGCACCACCTCCTGACTTCTGTCCACCAGCAGGGTTTTCGTCTTCACTGTATTTTCGCCTTACTCTTGCACAGGTACTGGTAGCATCTTGCACCCTCTCCGATGATTTCACCTACTGTCAGAGTCCATGTCTGACCCAATCCCATCCAAATGCTCCTTAAGGATCCTTCCCATTTCCTTAAAATCCGTTCCCCTGAAGTCAGTTACCTCCATCTTTGTGCAGCTTTCTAGCCCTCCTAGGTCTAGGCAGAACCAGACCGTAGCATGGTCACTCCCTGCCAATGGGTCACTTACCTCCAGGCCCCTAATCTGGTCACTGTCTGCCAGGACCACATCCAGTACCCACGCCTCCCTGGTCGGTTCCCCCACCTGCTGAGTTAGGAACGCGTCTTGAAAGACATCCAACAACCTCTGTTCCCTGGCCACCGAGGATGTCATAGTCTCCCAGTCTGTTCCTGGCATGTTTAAGTCCCCAACACCACCACCCTTCCCTCCCCAGTCTGCAGTGTCTCCCAGCATCTGCCACCAGACTCTCCTCCAGCTCCTCCGCCAGGGCAGGGGTCTGTACACCACTCCTATTTTACTCTCTTGCCTCCTTGTTATCAAGGTGGCCCAAATTGTTTCCACGGTTCCCTCCGCCTCCTCTACTCCCTATGCCAATGCAGTTTTTGACTATCATTGCTACCCCTCCTCCCTTCCCTCCCCCCGTCCTTCCTGAACATAGTGTGTAACCCTCCAGGTTCAGGTCCCAGTCGTGTCCTGCAGTGGCCTGGTGTCCAGTGACCACTGCCACATCTACTGCCCTCAGTTAACATCGCCTGGAGCTCAGGCATTTTACTTCCAAGCTCCTGGCATTTAGCAGGACTACCTTCCACCCTTTCCCTATACTCTCCATTTCCCTGCTCATGTGCCCATGGGGATTCTGTTTTCCCTGGTCTGCACTTTACCAGTCAGCCTTTTCCCGCAATCCCTCTAGCTCCCCATGGGGTGGAGACAGAGTCCTCCTTTATCGGCACCCCTTGACAGCCTTTCTCCCATCCCTCCCTTCACAAGTTTAAATCCTAATTTTCACTCAATGATCCCCCATTTCAACCCCATGATTCCTCCCTCCAAATTGAGATGGAGCTCATCTCTAGCATACAGCTCCTTATCCTCCCAGGTCTCCCCAATCCCCATCAACCCATACCCTCTGGCCTCACACCACTCCCTGAGCCACTGGTTTATCTCCCTAATCTTCCTTTTGTGTTCCCCACTAGCCCTTGGCACCGGCAGGATTTCTGAGAAGGAAACTGTGCATCCTATGTCATGGCAGACCCTGGCAAGCTCCCTGAATCTTGCCTGTATCTCTAGCTCGCTATTTCCCTCAATGTCATTTGTACCCAGGTGGACCAGTATGTCTGGGGAACCCCACAATCCTTGCCAGCTGATATACCTCGTGCTTGGCCTGTGCACCATTAGTCCAGGGAAGCATTTTGTTCTAACTGGCCAGGCTTCTCCCTCCCTATCCCATTTGATACCCTGATCATAGAATCCCCAACAGGAGCACCTTGACCTCCTTTTCCTCCATTCCCCTTCCATGTCCCTTATCCTTTCTACTGGCCCTCCACCCAGCCGGCTCCTTGTTCCTCTCCCTATCTGGGTGCCACATGCTACCCCTCCTTATTTACCCTGACCACCCCCCCCTCCAATCCTATGCCTCTCCTCTTCCTGAGTATCCTTCTGTACCTTGCTAACTCCCCCCTCACTGCTCACAACTCGTCCTTCTCCCCCATCTGCTAAACTAGTCTGGCTCATCCTCCCTTCCTTGCTGTCTCCATTTAGTCCCTCCTTGCTTGTTGTGGTTCCCTGGCCTAAACCCTCAGCTCCTTTTACTAAATCCTCCTTGTACTTCTGGTCCTTCTCCTTACCTTTCCTCCCAACTGGTCCTTTTCCTTGCTTTCCTCCTCTTCCCCTGCCTCCTGCTCTGATTCACTGCTCCCCCATTTTCCTGCATTCCAGTTTCCCCTGTTCTTCCTGCTATCTGGCCCTGCCTCCTGCCCCCCACTCCCTTTCCATCTCTAACCACCCTGTCATGGTGCTACATTACCCCCGTATCCTCGATAAGCAGAAGAAGAGAATCAGCGGTTACTGAGGGTAAGATCTGATCCACCTCCCGCCTTTTTGCTTCCTTCCTTCTGTCCAGCCCTGGCCATCTGCTTCCCTTGAGAATTTTGTCCCTCTGTCCTCCTTTGTGAGGGCCCCAGTTATCTGCCTGCTTCCTTAGTAGTGTCCTTTTGGACCCTCTGCCAGGGTCCCTATGTGACCCCTGAGTATTCTCCTGCACTCCCTTTCCCTATGCTGCCCTCAGTGCTTGGTGCAACCCTGTGAGAGATCCCTGCCTCCTTCCCCAACCATACCTCCCCCCTTCCCTCAGCTGTCTCCTAATCCCCGCAACCTCCTCCCTAAGCTGTGCCAGCTGGTAGCACACTGGGCAACCACCAAACTTCCAAGCCCAGTCCTGTATCATGGCTGCTCCACACCCTGTGCAACCCACCACCCTCCCAAAGATGCCGGCCCTAATGCCATGTGGTTCCATCCCCTTCCAAGTAGGTTTCCTTGGGTGAGTCACCAGGTTCCCCCCAGTCCAAGATACACCCCTACTGCCTACTCAGGTCACCCACTAATCTTAGGTATAATCCCACAATACACCGGTTACCCTGTTACTAGGTGCAGTACAACACAGTAAACTTATAAGGGAAATGAACAACTCCCTAAGCTCCTCTCTCCCGGCCTTTAAATCCAACCCCCAGTGGCTAGAACTACATGAGCTGCACCTGCAGCTTTTTCCTTCAATTGCAGGGCAGGTGTTCCCTATAAATTAGCAGAACTCTGAGGAGGAGGCGGTGGGGAGGGGTGGGTCTTGGGCAGACACCGACCCGAGAGAGAGTGTGTATCAGCCCTGTGTCTCCTCAAACCCAGCAGCCAAACACCAGGCCCAAGCAAATCCCACCAAATAGGTTTTTGAATCAGAAGAAATAGGCCTCCACCAGCGCAGCCTGTTACACAGTGAAACATCCAACAAATGAGCCCACTTACAGCCACCAAAATCAGTTTCAAAACTTCCAACAGCCCCCACAACAATACCCTTCTAGCCCCTTAGAAGTAAGAAAGCAAAGAAATAACCGTCTACCAAGTAAAATCCACAAGAACCCTGTAAAAACAACAAGAAGCAGCAGCAGCTACTGTCCTGGAACACAACTGATCCTGTCCCCTTCCAGTTCCTTCTGAGGAGACAAAGCAGCCAACACCACAAACCTGATTCAGCTCTGCCTCCAGATCTGGTGTTCCAAAATCCCCATTGACACCGTTAAGAATCCTCCTGAAAAGATTTTGGAATACTTATTGGACCTTTCAAACTCACGAGTACAGTACTCCATGGACAAGGTCCATTTGTCTGCCGTTTCAGCTAATCATGAGCCTACTGGCAGCTTGCCTCTGGCTCAGTTGCCACTGTTCAAGAGGTTCCTCAGAGGAGTCTTGCACACCAGATCCTCAATATTAAAACCAGTTGTTCTCTAGGATCTCAGTCTTGTACCAAACATGCTCACTCAAAAGCTTTTTAAGCCAGTTGCTGCTTGTGACATGAAATTCCTGACTTGGAAGGCAGTATTTCTAGTGGCCATCACCTATGCATGTATCCAAATGAGTGTGCACTGGGACGTGGTGCATAGAAACTACCAAAAAAATTTCCTGCGCACACAACCAAAAAGCTGGGAGGCACAAGCAAATCAAAACAATGGATATAAAGTTGAATCCATATTTAATGAATTAAAAAGCTTCCTAGCACCAACATCGTCTGACATGTTTCTGATTTCACATCCTTTCTCAAAGACTAGTAAATCACTTCCATCAGTACTCTTAATATATACTCATAAAATCATGTGATCACATACCTCAGTTAATTAATTCATTAACATACACTCAAAGTCTATAGCTCTAACAAGTTTTACTACTATACCCAAGAGACCAATTCTTTATTAATTAAAAAATATTAAAAAAAGTTTTCTTAAATATTCTAAAAGGAAAGTAAAACATTTATATTTTAATTGTTTAGATATTAAAAACACTCATTATTGCACCACTGTCATTCAGGACAGCCATGAACAGACAAGGGAGAAGAAAAATAACACAGAATAAGAGGGAAAGGAAAGGAAGGGGGGCTACCACACAAGGAAAAAGAAGAATTTTGGACATCTACAGAACAGCTGAAATAAATTATCACTTTATCTTATTTAATGTCTCAGAATAAACACGTCTAAGATCCACATTTCATATATTAACATTTTTTCAAAAAGGGACACAGATCTATGTGAGCATTCAACCCCGTTTTTTTTATTCGATCTCAAGGTCAGAATCCAAAAATTTTCCCTAATCAAAACCAAATTCTCAAAGTCTCCACCTCTTGGGTGTGTGCACACTTTATCAATTGCCATAAATTGGAAATTATGTGTTTCTCCAATCAGGGCTCCCATAATATGTAAAGCAGTAGCATATGTATTGTCATTCCTTTGGATAGCTTTTATATGCTCACCTACTCTAATCTTGAAGCTCCATATAGTTTTGCCTATGTAGAAGGCATTACAGCTACATACTGCGAAGTATATAACTCTTTCGCTACTGCAAGTAATGCACTGTCTAATAGAATACTTCCTCTCTGTGTTACAGATTCCAAATTCCTTTCCTTGTATTATGTATGGGCAGTACATACATTTCATGCAGCCCTGTGGCTGTTTCAACCATGTACTCATTTTATTTTCTTTAAAGTGACTGTGCACTAACAAACCTCTCAAGGTCAGCGCCCTCTTATAGCACATATGGGGAGGATGTTTAGCTATTTCTTTTAGACCAGTATCCACTCCCAAAAGGTGCCAATGTCTATGCAACATTATGTCCAATTCTTTTGATTGTGCAGTGTACCCTGTAACAAAATTAAATCTAGTATCAGCCTCTCTTTCTTGTACATTGTCACTCAGTAGCATATCTCTGTCTACGTTTTGTGCTTTAGTATATGCTTTCTCTGTATTCTCTACTGCAAAACCTCTTGCTGCAAGTCTGTCCCTGTGGACATTTGCACCATTTTCAAAACTCGTGGCTGTCCAGCAGTTATGTCTAGTTCTCAGGAACTGACCCACAGGAATATTGGATGCTATATGTGGTGGATGGTAGCTATTAGCAAATAAAATGGTATTTCCATCTATTTCTTTCCTAAAAATCTCTGTTGCTATCGTACCATCATAGTTTTTAACAAGTTTCAGATCCAGATACTCAATAGCCATTTCATTAGCCTTAAATGTAAATCTCAAATTTGGATTTGTCATGTGTAAAAACGCCGTAAATCTTTCTAGACTTGTAACATCTCCTTTCCATAGCAACAATACATCGTCTATATAATGCTTCCATAATAGAATATTTAAAAAAAAAAAAAAATTAGCTGTCCTAGATAGAACCACTTCCTCTTCCCATTTCCCAACATATACATTTGCTATTGAGGGTGCACATGTCACCCCCATTACTCTCCCTTTCACCTGTTGGAATAATTCATTTTTAAAGGTAAAAGTGTTGAATTTAAGGCAACATTCTAGCAATTTAATAATCACTTCTGTCTGTGATGAAATATCTCTCAATTTATTTAAAAGATAAGCTGCAGCATCCAAAGCCCCTTCATGCGGGACATTACTGTAGAGAGATTCTATATCCAGAGTCACTAGAAGTACTCCTTCTTCAAGTCTCAAGTATTTCACCACATTAAGCACTTCCTTCATATCTTGAATAAATGATGGTAAAGTTTGCACTAGTGGTTTTAAGAAGGAGTCACAGTACTGGGACAAAGGTTCTGTTAGTGACCCAATGCCACTAACAATCTGCCTCCCCGGGGGTTTAAGAAGTGTCTTATGAACCTTTAGTAGCACATAAAAAGTGGCTCTGGTGGGGTTCAAGACTTTAAGAAATTCCTTTGTTTGTTTATTGATTTGATTCCACTCAAAAGCTGTGTCCACAATTTCATCAATACTATATTTAAACTCTCATAGCTTGTCTTCTCTTACTCTGTCATAAAAGACTTTGTTATTCAGCTGTCTGTATACTTCCTTTAAATAATCAGATTTATCCAGTTAAACAACAGCCCGCCCTTTGTCTGCTTGTTTAATAATTAAGTCAGGATCCTGCTGAAGTGTTGTAACTGCCTATCGTGCAGTTCTACTCAAATTGTTGAAAAAAAGAGAGTGTGTAGTTTAAAAAAAATATAATCTATATCTGTTTCAACCAGTTCTTTAAATACATTTACTGCTGCGCATGTAAGAGGACGCAAAGTAGAGGGATTTCTAAAAGCATTTTCATTTGGTCACTCATCATTCTGTACAGTGTCTCTTTTACCGAAAAAGGCTTTTAAATTCAGCTTGTGACAACTCAGATTTAAATCAGTTAGTGTCTGTACTCTGTCAAGAGTTTTAGTAGATGAAAAACGAAGTCCTTTCATTAGTAATTTCAGTTCACTTTCTGTCAGTACGTGTTTCGATAAGTTGATAACTTGAGTGGGATTTTCCTTATTTGGGTTTACCTCCTCTGCCGACCCCTCATGTGGTAATTCCTCCTGCTTTGATATCTCACTCTGTTGTACCTCATGTGGAAACCATGAGTTCCTTCTTCCTCTCCTCGGTCTGTATCAAAATCTCATTCTCTTGTCTGTAACCTCGGCCTCCTGTGTGGTAATTGCGGGCTGTGCTGTCTCATTCTCTTGTCTGTAATCTCGGGCCCCTGCGTGGTAAGTGCGGGCTGTGCTGGAGTTTGATGTAATTGTTGTAAGCCATAGGGGGCTGTGGATCCATGTTGTGAGCTCCCTTCTGAAAACAATAATCTCGATTAATTCCTTCTCTATCCGATTCACTATTGTCTGTACTGTATTCAAATGAGACATTCTTGTTGGGTTTTAAGATACTTTTCAATTCTTTTTGTTTCCAATTAAACAATGTGTCCTTTCTCAAAATCCCCCTTATCTCATAAGAACTTAGTGCGTTTCACTTTCTGTAGTTCAAAATCCAATTTAGTAATAGAATCTTTGAGTCTTTTATTCAGTCTATCAAAATCTGAGTGCTCTCTATATTTTAAAACTTAAGCTTCTTGTTTTTTAATTTCCTCTCGTATCTCATTTTCCTTTTCTTTGCTATATTTAATAATCAATGTTATCAATTTAACACTTGCTTTCAATAAAATGGTCTCCCACTCTTTCATAAAAGCAGCATTCTCAGTACCACAGGCTGGATTTTTTATGAGATAAAAGGCCCATAGGTACCCTTTTTACTTGCAAATATGCCTTCAGATTAGCACTGTTCCAATATAAGCATCTGAACTGGTGTGTTAATTTCTCTAATCGTCTAAAGACTCCCAGCAAAGATTGTGCTTCAGGGGCCAAATTCTCAGCAGCAACATCCTGATTTAAGATTGGATTTACTGTGGCTGCAGTTTGTAAAAGAATATGCATATGTGCTAGAGGATTCTCCTGTTGTTCTTTATTGTTACTTGTGCTGGCACTGGCACTTGCAAAATTTAAATTACGAAAATGCTCATATGACATGGTGGTATTGGTGACATTTTCAAAATTAAGGTGTCTTGGAAAAATGCTTAAAAAGTGCGTATACCCGCTAGGTTTTAAGCAGGAAGGTATAAAACCAAAAAGATAGTTATTCCAATAAATTACTGGCTTTCAAAAATGGGTTCCCTTACCCGTAGCCCGTGCATGTCACTCACTACCAATAGCTGTATCCAAATGAGTGCACACTGGGGCGTGATGCATAGAAATCGTTAAAATATTTATCCAAAGTTTCTATAGAATTAAAACAACAATGGATAGTTGTTTAATGTAATTAAAGTTTAAGATATCAATATCGCTGATATGTTTCTGATTATCTTTTCTCAAAGATTAGTAATTTCCACTAATACTTGAGTATCCTTAAAATCTATGTGATTCACACTAATTAATTAACATGAAGCATCGAATTTTTATTTAGCTTTATTTACCCAAGAGACCAATTCCTTTAATTAAAGAATTGCCCTTGCAGAGCAGAAAGACTTGTTAGAGCTATAGACTTTGATTGTATGTTAATTAATTGAGGTGTGTGATCACATGATTTTAAGAGTATATATTAAAAGTATTGGTGGAAGTGATTTACTAGTCTTTGAGAAAGGATGTGAAATCAGAAACATGTCAGACGATGTTGGTGCTTGGAAGCTTTTTAATTCATTAAATATGGATTCAACTTTATATCCATTGTTTTGATTTGTTTGTGCATCCCAGCTTTTTGGTTGTGTGTGTAGGAAGCTTTTTTGGATCACCTATGCATGCAGACTGATGAAATCAATGTTTTGGTCACAGATTCTCCATACATTGTCTTCTATAAGGATAACATGGGTCTATGTACTCACCACATGTTCCTACGTAAGGTGGTGTCATTTCCTCTTGAACCAGGCATTGGCTCTCCCAAAATAGTTTACCAACCATTAGAAGGAGGGACAAAGAACATTATACTCCCTTGATGTGAAAAGGTCCTTTGTTTCTATTTGGCTAGAACTTAAGACTACAGGCAGGCAAAGCACCTATTTGTCTCCTTTAATCCTAACTGAAATGGTCTCCCTGTCACCATCAAGTGTATCTCCACTTGGATTGTGACCTGCCTCTGACAATGCTATGCCATGGCAGGGACAAAGGTGGAGGGCAAGGTTCATGCCCATTCCACTAGAGCACTAGCTACCTCCTTGGCAGAGATCCATTTGGTGCCCATTGTAGAGATCAACAGGACTGCCACATGGAGCACAGTGCATACTTATATCAAGCATTATGCTGTGGATGTTCGTGGCAGGCTGCATGTAAGCTTTGGAAGAACTGTTTTGAATGCATTACTATCCAGAGTGGGTCCTGAACTCCAGCCTCTCCAGTCCTGGGGGCTGCCTTCTAAAGCTTGGTAGTCTGACACATAAATCTATGGGAAAAATGATTCTTAGAAGATAGAAAAGTTACACACTTAAGATATTCAGGAAGATCTTCAGGTATAGTAAGAATGTAACTTTTCTTTTTTTCCTCTTAAGTAAAAAGAGGCAGCTCTGGCTGGTGTTGGTTCATATGCTGATGGCTCCATACACCTTGCTAACTGACACTGCCAGCATCACAAGTTCTGGTTTCCGTGGGGTCCTAGTCCAGCTGCCTCTAAGACCAAAACATATTTCTCTATAGAGGAGAAACTCTAGAAGACAGAGTTGCAAATAAGTAACTTTTCTTTTCTACTTATTAGTCAGTCCACCTAGCATCATCAGTGATGTGCGACTACACCACCCCTGTTGGGAACACTACTGCTGTCAGATGACAGTCTTACTAACACAGACAGTGCACCACCCCCTCCACATCATGGATAAGGTGGCTAATTGTGATAAAGGACTCTTAGGGGCCTGGGGGAAGGTTGGACTAGGCAGAGGGGGTGAATTAAAAGATGTGTTGGGTTGTGGCAAAGTGCCAGGCAGTGACCCACAGCATTTTGTTCTGTAAGATCTCTGTATTAGAAGACAGAGGGCAGGAAATGACTGTGGTTGGGGAGGGGTATCCAACCCTGCTCACTAGGGAAGGGCTAGTTGGTTTTTTTTTTTACCTTTTAAAATTTGTAAATATTTTTTAGTTCCCAAATCTGACTGCCATAAAATGAAAACTACTCAATACTCAGTCCAAGTATTGCAGTTTTTGCAGTTAGCACTATAGAAATAGTGAACCCCCTCTCTAGCCCTGTTCACCTGCTTGCTGTTTCCTCTACTCATGACCCGTGCCAATTTCCATCCCCTACCAGCACCATGGTTCAAACAACATGAAGTCTTGCTATATTATGACATATGCAGTATAACCCCAGGTTAGAACTGCTCCGGAGGTGAAAGAGTTAACTTTCCATGCAGAGCATGGAATCTTGAGCGTGAGCTCGGTTGAACACTCTGTCTGTTGAAGCTCAAACTTAAACTGTCAGATTCTTTACTCCTCCTCACTGAACAGTCGCTCTGGAGATTCCTCCTGCTGCTCGGTTTGTTTGTCGGTTTTAAAGTGTAATTCTTGATTTATTTTACCGAAATTTAACCGCAATCGTCAGTTCAAGCTCTGTCTGTGGTATTGTAAGTAATAGATAGGCTTATTTATTATTTTTTCTTGTGTGTGGAACTTGTAAACGTCTTTTTCGGTTCGGTTTGAACCGATCAGATGGGTTTTAAAATTACCTTTTAGTCCTTTAGAGTGCGGTTCCCGGTTCTTATCGGTTCTAAAAAAAACGGATTTTATTACGTTTTTTTCCACGACCCGTGACACGGTTGGGAACCGATAAGAGAGTCTTGCTTGGTGGATTGCCATTAACGGGCAAGTTTTGGTTAGGCTGGCACTATGTCTGAGAAACCCAAAAGAAAAAACGGACCCACTGGGTTTCAGCACTGTGGCCTCTGTGGGGAAGCCTTTGCTAAGGCTGACCCACACACCATTTGTGTATATTGTCTGGGGTTTGACCACCTCAATGCAGACTGCCAGATTTGTAAGAATTTTCCTGCTGCCACCGTGGAAAAAAGAGTTGGTAGGCTCAGGGAAAGGGAGGCCAAGAAGTCCGCTGACCCGGATGGCCAGCCTGGTTCGGTTCCAACCGAACCTGAGGGAGTGCCCTCTGACCAGGGCGATACTTCCTCGGCAAACGAAGAGCCAGCTCTGAGGAGCCGGTTCCAACTAAAAGGACTAGAAGGTCAGCTAGTTTAGGGCCAAAAGTTCTTTCTCCAACCGCTGAGGAAATAGCCAAAGCTATTCAAATTGTCCAGTCTCTTTCCCCAGCTCCGTCCGAACTGCACCATTAGGGAAGCGCCTGTCTGGTCGGTTCCTGGTTCAAGATTATGATTTTGAAGATTTTATGAACCGGGGAGGGGTACGAGGAGAGTGAGGTGGATTTGAAAGTCTGGATGTGCCTATTGAACGGACATCTTCCAGACAGACCTCAGGAGTGTCCCTCCCAGGCTATCTGAGTCTCCTTCTCATTTTTGTTTTACAAGAAAGTTGTTGACACTCTGCAACTCCTGTTGAGGAAGCTGTTGATGATCAAGAAGAGTCTGATTTTGTGGAAATGATGGATATTCCAGAGTTTAGGAGACTGTCTATTCCTTGCATAAATCTTTTAGGAAACAGACAGTAAAAATTTGAAACTCCTCATTCTATCCTCCTGTGGATAAAAAGGATAGACAAGAGGTATGCTTTATCAGGCTCTGATATGGAGTTCCTATCCCAGCAGTGCAGCCATGTGGGGGTAGTGCAGGCTGCAGCCTGTGACAAGGCTAATATTCCTCTAGCCTCTCACCCTCTGAAAAGGATTCCAGGAGGATGGATGCCATGGCAAAAAGCAGTACATGGCAGCATCTTTGGGACTCAGACAGGCAAATTATATGCACACAGCTAGGTACCAGAAATCCAGGTGGGATACTGTCCTGGCCTAGCAAACAGGCCCCTGACCAGCTTGCCAGAGAGCTGGAGCAGGTGGCTGCGGATGGTATTGAGGCATCCAAGGTGCAATTTCATGCTGCAGTAAACTCTAATGATGTTTCATCAAGAGTCATGGCTACATCTGTGTCTCTTCGCAGAATGGCCTGGCTCAGATGTACTGCCCTGTCACAGGATACCCAGTCTAAGGCTATGGATTTTCCTGTTGTGTGAAATTCTCTGTTTGGAGAGCAGACAGAGAATTATATGAAGAAAATGGATGAGTATAGGACCACCTATAGGAGTGCACAGGCCAAAGAAAGGCAAGTCACTCCTCAAAGGCAGCATATCAGGGGCAAGGGCAGGCCTTTTCATAGGCCGTTTTACCAAGCCCAGGCCTCCTTTTCTGCTTATGCCCAGAGGGGGTTCTTTAGAGGAAGGGGCAGAAGGGGTTCTAGTAAGCCTACTTCTACCCCTCAACCCAAAGCCCCTGCAAAACAGGCTCCCTGATGGGGTAGCCAGGGCTGATTCTCCACTACCAGTAGGGGGCAGGCTGGCTTACTTTGTCCAGGACTGGAAGTCTTTAACATCAGACAAGTGGGTCCTAGAAGTGGTAAGCCAGGGACTGGTTCTCAGCTTCAAAAAATTTCCGAAGATGAGAGCCAGGTCTTTTCCACCTGCAAACCCTTCAGAGGCAGTTACCCTGGAAGCAGAAGTTTCTTCCCTCCTGGCTCTCAGAGCCGTGGAAAAGGTTCCACTCATACACCAGGGCAAAGGGTTGTACTCCAGGTACTTCCTTACTCCAAAAAAGACAGGAGAATGGTGGCCCATCCTGGATCTCAGGTATCTAAACAAGCACCTTTTAAAACCAAAGTTCAAAATGGTGACCCTGGGGATTATTTTACCTTCTAAGGCCAGGGACTGGCTAGCCTCCTGGACCTCAGGATGCCTACTTCCATGTTCTCATCAGAAGCTCCCATCGAAAGTACTCAGATTCGAACTGCCCTCAGGCCATTACCAGTTCAGTGCAATGCCCTTTGGCCTCACTTTGGCCCCAAGGGTGTTCACAAAATACCTGGCAGTAGCAGTTGCTCATTTAAGAAGGCAAAAGATTGCCATCTTTCCTTATCTGGACGACTGGCTCATTGTAGGCCAGTCTCCAGAGCAGGTCAAATTACATTTACAAGTAACCCAGCAACTGCTTACATCTCTAGGTTTCCTTCTCAATCTTCCAAAGTCAGTTCTGGAGCCTGTCCAGCTTCTCACCTTCATAGGCACAGAACTGCACACAAAAGAAGTCAGAGCCTTCCTTCCTTCCTCTGGAAAGGCAAGGACCCTGGTGTCTCTGGCCTCCTTTTCACCCTGCAGGTCTCGACCAGCAAGGCATTTTTACAGCTCCTGGGGCACATGGCTGCTTCTACAGCAGTTGTGCAGGGAGCGATTTCAGATGAGGGACATTCAGTTTCGCTTGAGAGCTTTTGGTCTCAAAGGACAGATCCCCTAACCAAATTGATTCCAGTGACTCGAACCCTGATCCAGGCCCTTCAGTGGTGGCAGGATCAGAACAATCTGAGACAGGGGGTTCCCTTCACTCCCCAGTCTCATTCCTTGAACCTCACTACAGATACATCCCTCTTGGGGTGGGGAGCTCACATGGGCGACCTTTCCACCCAAGGGCTGTGGTCCCCTCAGGAATCCCTGCTCCACATCAATTTGCTGGAACTCAGAGCAGTTTTTCTAGCACTCCAGGTTTCCACATCTGTCCAGAACAAGGTGGTTCAGGTCAGAACAGACAATACCACTACAATGTGGTACATCAACAAGCAAGGGGGCACTCGGTCTTAGGCCTTGTGCACCGAAGCAATGAAGTTGTGGTCTCTGGCTTATTCTCTGAACGCCTCCCTTACGGCAGTTCACCTCCCAGGCAAGGACAGTGTCCTAGCGGATGCTGTCAGCAGGATTTCCCAGGGCCATCACGAATGGGCACTGGATCCCCTGGTACTGGAGGTAGTATTTGCCAGATGGGGCACCCCGCAAATAGATCTCTCTGCAGCCCCAGACAATCACCAACTTCCCCTTTTTTGCTGCAGGCCCCCAGTGTTGGGCTCAGTCTCTCTGGATGCCTTCCTCCTCAGTTGGGAAGGGAAGTTTCTCTATGCTTTTCCCCCCTTTCCCCTTCTTTTCAAAGTGCTAGTCAGAATCAGATCTCAATCCTGCAAGATGATCCTGATTGCTCCAGATTGGGCCAGGCAGCCCTGGTACCCACTCCCCATGTCCTTAGCAGTCCACTCTCCCCTATGTCTTCCAAGGAATCACAACCTGTTAACCTGTGCCCAGGGGAGAGTCTGGTATCCGAACCTCAAATCTCTCGGTCTCAAAGCTTGGCTCTTGAAGAGTTAGAGTTTGCTGACCTACACCTGTCTCAAGGTGTATTGGATATTTTGAAGGCCTCTAGGAAGCCTTCCACCAGGGCTACCTATAATTCAAAATGGAAGAGATTTTCCATATGGTGTGCTGGAAAGCATATTTCCCAGAATCTGCTGGCGTGCTCACGATCCTGGATTATTTGTGCATTTGAATTCCTTGGGGCTGAGACCAGCTACCCTAAAAGTGCACTTGACAGCTGTGTCTGTCTTCTTATCAGCAGGTAAGCCCTCTTCTTTATCAGCTCATCCTGTGTTCTCCAAGTTTTTTAAAGGGTTGCTTCACATCAACCCTCCGTTCAGGGACCCTGCCACTGCTTGGGATCTTAATATTTGCATCGCTCAGCTTATGCAACCCCCTTTTGAGCCATTGTCTTCAGCAGAGCTTAAGTACTGACTTGAAAACTGTTGTTTCTGGTAGCCATCACCTCTGCCAGGCGATTAGTGAGCTACAAGCCTTGTCAGTGGAGCCTGATTTTATCTCCTTCATAGAGATAAGGTGGTCCTCAGGACTAACAGGAAGTTTTGCCCAAGGTGGTTTCAGACTTTCACCTTAATCAATCCATGTCTCTTCCTGTGTACTTCACTGACCATTCCTCCTCTGGTGAGAGGAGATTACACAGTTTAGATGTCAAAAGAGCCCTTAGTTACTATATAGAACGTACTAAGGGTCACAGGTCTGAATCCTCCAATTGTTCCTCACTTATGGTGAGGTTGGTAAAGGAAACCTGCCACTAAAAGATCCATTGCCAAGTGGATTGTCTCTTGTATCCAATTCTGTTATGAAAAACTGGGTAAGGTTCCTCCCTCAGGCCTGAGGGCTCACTCTACCAGAGGTACAGCTGCGTCTCTGGCTGCTGCCAGGGACATTCCTATCCTAGAGATATGTCAAGCAGCTACCTGGAAAACAGTTCACACTTTTACTAAGCATTACTCCTTGGATATCCAGGCTAGGAGTGATGATCGATTTGGCACAGCTGTGCTTCAGAGCCTATTTCCCAAGTAGGTTATGTCCCTCCTCCATGGAGGTACTGCTGTGTAGTCTGCATATGTCATAATATAGCAAGACTTCATGTTGTTTGAAGAAAAAATTACTCACCTTAGTAATGTTGTTTCTTCTAATGGAGTCTTGCTATATTATGACCTCCCCCCCAGCCTGCCCCTCTCAGAACCTCTATTTTTGGGATGTGGGTGGGCAGTGCAATGTTGGCACTTCACTGATGCCCACTTTATTTTCATCCATCTGGGTGCTTAGGTGTTATATTTAATTTTCTTTCTTGAATCCCCCGACTTGAGTCTTTGCTTTGGGATCAAGAACAAAAAGGTGTTTTTGTAGTTAGTAGCCAGTGGCTAGTGTAGGTTTGCGGCTTCCACTCAGAACCTTAGTGAGTTTTTGCTCGTAAAGATCTGACAGTTTAAGTTTGAGCTTCAACAGGCAGAGTGTTCAACCGAGCTCACGCTCAAGATTCCATACCCTGCATGGAAAGTTAACTCCTTCACCTCCGGAGCAGTTCTAACCTGGGGTTATACTGCTTATGTCATAATATAGCAAGACTCCATTAGAAGAAACAACATTACTAAGGTGAGTAATTTTTTCTTCCTGGTTACCCTTTAGAGACACCCCTACCACTTGCTTGTCACTGTTCTACAGACTTTGGGTGTGGCTAAGGTTGTAACTAGGATTGCCATGCTTAGTGCATGCATTTGCATGGTGACCCCCCCACCCACCTCCACATACATTTGCAGACTGTACTGCAAGCGTTCTTCAGCCCCCTTTGAGCAGAGATTTGGGGGTCATAAGCAAATGTTTAAAATGATTTACAGATCATTTTGGGGCAGTGATCTGAGTGTACTGGATTCCTATAAGATGTTTCATTTCAAAGTCACCTTCTGTCTAATTTCAGTTCTAAGGTTTAACCAACTGCAGTTCCACTTATATTGCATACTGTTCACATGGCATTCTTTAAACCTGGCAAATGTATATTATTCCATAGAAGAGCAAATATGTGTATTGTATTGGTGCAGTATAGCTTCCTTATGCCAAGAACATATCAGGTCTACTGTATGTATTTTGTGCCATGTATGGAGACACAATATAGAGTTCTCTTTTTTGAACAGCAATTCAAAGTAAATTAATTATTTAGTTATTTGTGACCTGGGAAGTTTTCAGTTTGTGACCTAGAAAGGCACACTGAGCTGTGATGCTTGTTTCCAGGTCTGTCCTAAAGGGTGTGTTATATGGACCTATTTTATTGATGGAGGGAGTGATGGCCATGACAGCAAGAAGATTACCATACTCTTCTTCACTGTGTGCCATAGGATCTTTAACTTGGACACTGGCCAGACATGGTCATAAGGGACGTCACTTTATCATCTCATCAGAATGCTGGCACCTGAACAGTACAGTAACCCCCTGTACTGTACCATAGTGTCAGATCTTCCAAGAAACAGTCTTCACCATTTATTCCCACTAGTGAGTTTTAGCCGGAAGCGCTAGGACCTAGAGGGAGCGAGAAGTTTTCAGAGGGCTGGCACTGAGGTAAGCAGCACGCATGCATGACTCAGTGAGTGAGCCACATTGATGATGATGTACGCCGGCTTAAACTCCCAAACTACCACAGTTTCTTGAGTCTGGCATGAGTGCTTCATCGCTCACCCTCTAGGAGTCAGAACTTCATGGGCAGGATATTAAAAAAAGTGCAAAACAGAGTGCAAACATTTGCACTCCATCTTGCAATAGCACTGGTGGGCAAAACTGCAGTAGTGCAGGGTGCTAGTCATCTGAATATAGGTCCTGTTTTGCCCAGGGCTAACTCACGTAGCCCTGCCCGACAGCGCCCCCAAAATAGGGCCCCGGTAATGGCTAGCACCGGGGCAAAATCTGCAATATTCAAAAGTCCCCATGCAAATGAGCCCATTGGGCATGTAGGGCAATACGGGTCCATTTGCATGCCCATTATGGGCTCATTTACATGGGATTGGAGGCCCTTTAGTGCCGAACATTGCCCATCCTGTGTGCTTTCCTTGGTGCTAGCAGTGTACTCCCACCCTCCAATCCCTGTCCTGTTATATAAATAATATGTACCTTCTGCTTGTGGTGTGTCCCCTGCACTCTGATCCCAATCCTGTTATATAAATATGTCTCTGGTGCTAGAAGCATCCCCCCGCCCTTCAATCCCAGTCCCGTTATATAAGTAATATGTTCCTGGTGTCCAGTGGTTCCTCTCCCCACCCAGTCGCCATCCCGGTACCGGGACAGCCACCCCTGTGACAGCTAGGTCACCACTCCCAATGGAAGCTATAAGCACAGAAGTCATCTCCCCCAGCGAAGCCCTGTCCCCGAGCCCCACAGTGTACATATGTTCCCCCCCAATATGCTGTTGGTGGATAGCAGCTCCCTACTCACCCATGGCACCGACTCCCACTCCCTGGTCCCCCTACCTGTCTGTTGGTGCCGTGGGTAGAGGATGTCAAACAGCATAGCCCACCACACACCTTTCAGCCTCCTTGCATTACTCATTAGCATGGAACACGTCTTATTCATAGGGAATGGGTGACACACTCCGCCTATAAATAAAATGCCCTCCCTGCTAAAGAGAGACGTCCTGCGGCTGTAAGGTGTGTGGCAGCTGTGTCGCTGAACGTCCTTTGCCCGCGGCACCAATGGACAGGTAGGGGGACTGGGGGATGGGAGTCAGTGCTACGGGAGAAGGGAACAACTTCTGTGCTTATGGCTTGCATGGGAAGTGGTGACCTGGTTGTCACGGGGGTGGCTGTCCCGGTACCAGGATGGGTATCAGGTGGGGGGAGGAGGGACCACTGGTTGCCAGGGACATTTTACTGATGTAACGGGACTAGGATCAGAGGGCAAGGGGGGGATGACACTAGAACAAGGGGCATTTTACTTATATAACGGGACTGGGCTCGAAGGACGGGGAGCACTGCTAGACACTAGGGAGTACTGTGTTGGGGTGGTGGGGGAGATGCCGACGCTACCTCCGGCAACCACTAGGGTTGCACTGGATTAAGATCTGCTTTCAGTCAGTGGTATTTCCTCTGTGTAAGGGGACCATACAAGGCGCCCTTGCGTGGAGCAAATACTCTGAATATCAGACTGTGCCGATATTCAGGTCCCTGCCCACCACATTACATCATTTTTCCTTGTGCACCCCTCCACTAATTGCTCTGGCACAATCCCAGGGCACCTGCGCAAAATGAGCTTTTGCATATGGGACCTTGGCACAAAACCCGGTTTGCACCGGGGCAGAGTTTTGAATATCTGGCCCCACGTCTATATGACAACAGCATTAAGTTCTCTCAGTTTTAGTTTTTAAAGCTAGAGTTCATTATCTTTGTGTCAGAGTAGTGATTTTACAAAAATATGTCTCAGTCTCTAAGAGTCCTACCAAGTTAACGGTTGACTGCCATGGGGGATGACGGCAGGGAACTTTCTCAGGCAAGCCATCTAGCAGCGGGGCCATGTTTGGTCTACTTTCCCCATCTGGGAATGGTTCTGAAAATGGATGGTCCTAAGCTCGGAAGGAAGGACAGGCCTCCATGAAGCATAAAAAGAAACAGACCTATTCTTGATCCTGGTCATGTCCTCAGTGCCACTTGACCTCGCTTTCCTCTTATTTCCGTTAGAAGGGGAAGAACAGTACCACTTGAGGTTACTCTCTATGAGGTCTACCACAAGATCCCTGGTCTCCTGGAGCTGGAGGCCCTCACCGGCAATATCTGTGTCAACGGGGGTCTCTGGTACTAGGAGGCCAAGGTCTCCAGCCCAAGGAGCCTCTCTGTAAGTGGGGACTCCAGTGGGCAGTACCACCATTGGGCAGCTCTTAAGGAGAAGTGGGTACAGCGTTCGGCTCATTTGCGTCTGCCAGCAGAGCCAATCCCTGGTCATTCGATGACAGTGGAACTGGAGCCGTGGGTGGAGCCCTCAAGCTAGGTAGAGTGTTTGGATCTGGCAACAGCTCCTGGGCCCTTGGTGGTGACTGCACTGCTGACTCTTGTTCCACTGGCCTCACCCCCATTCAGTTTCACCATGATTGGATCGACCGTGGTATCATTGCTAGTCACTTCGGTTCTGGCTGGGTCTTTAGGTTGGTGTCAGGTTGAGGCCTTTCTGGCCTGTCCTAGTATAGGCTCTGTCACTGATTCTGGTGCTGTCCTTGGTGCCAGGTAATCCTGGTGCCACATTCAGTTCCACTTAAGGTGCATGATCTGGCACCAGCCCCTCATCCCTTGGGGCTGATGTTGCCAAGGCAGTGTTGTGGATTGGAGGGCCTACAATGCACCCCCCCTCTATGACCCATCCTCTGGGAAGGTGGTGGATGGGGATGATTCTGACCTCATCCTTTCTGAAGGCGGCAAGGAAGACTC
Source organism: Neoceratodus forsteri (assembly GCA_016271365.2). Classification (NCBI taxonomy): domain Eukaryota; kingdom Metazoa; phylum Chordata; order Ceratodontiformes; family Ceratodontidae; genus Neoceratodus; species Neoceratodus forsteri. Next base: position 386,862,775 of record CM057450.1, read on the forward strand.
TTTCTTTAGCCTGGACTCTTCTGTTCCACAGGAGGTTCTAGTGATCTTACTTCAAGGATATCTTTTGCAGCAAACTACGCCTATGGAACTATAGCTCGAGGCACTAGGACCACACAGAAACTTTTCTAGCTAGCAGTCTACCAGGGGACCGCCCACTCCGATGTCACCTTATCTTATAAGTGTGGGTGGCACCCACCTCCTCCTCAGTTCTTTTCCCGCAGTCCACCATCGTACATTGGACTTCACAGAGATCCATCAGCTTCAGGCGATGGTCAGTTCATTGTTGTTTTATCGAAACTTTTGATTTTATTTCTCTTCCTAGTCTGCATCACTTTAGTGATAAAGTGATTTTCCTGCTCTGTTTGTACCGAGCCCTGTTTCCGGAAATCTTTTCAACAAGTGTGCCTGCAAGAAGAGGATCCCCGAGAAGGACAACCATGAGGCCTGCATCTGTTGCCTAGGCCCAGAGCACAACCCCCAGGCTTGCATGATCTGCTGCGGCTTCAACCAGGCTGCCAGGTGGCACCAACAGCACACCTTGGAAACTTTCCTGCTAAAGCAGAAGGTTGCCCAGATGGAGAAGGAGCTTCAGGCCAGAAGTTCCTCCACTTCCCCCATGATGTCCTCAGGCTTGCAGACCTCCAAGACTCAGGACAAGAGCACATGCACTGAGAAAAGGACTGTTCTAAGGCCCAGTCCTCCCCATCTCGCTTGTGGTCGCTGCTCCAGGCAGCGACCATAGCGGGGCTATCTTCATCATTGGGGGAAGCCTCCTTTGCCTTGCACGCCCTTTCTCCTGCAGTGCTACCATTGGCAGCTCACCTCCCTAATATTTTAGTGGTGAGTGTTAGTTCTAGGGGCTCTGGTGCCCCACCAACCTCCCAGCTTCTGCTGTTCAGGCCCTTGTTTTCAGCGGGCACTCAAGTCAGGTCTCGGCTGGCTTGTCATTGACGGGCTCGGCATCAAGCAGTTGCCGGGGTGTAACCTAATCCCCTGCCACCAACCTTAGCTGTTTCTTTGGCCACTGTCTCGGACCTGGGGCCTGTACCCTCTCCAGAACTGCCCCGGCCCAAGACCCATTTGCCGTCACCCTCTCCAATGCTGACCCACACTGGGGAGACCCCCCCACAGGCCTCAGCCTGTTCGTCCATCCTTCCTGGTGCTGCCCCAGCGGCAGCCCCGATCTTCGCTCAGCTGACACCAAGGGGCATGACACTGATAGTGGTGGACTTTCATTCAGTGCTTAATACCTTGTGGGACTTCATGCAAGCTGGGCTTGCCCTTCCCCAAGGCCTGTCAGCACAGTAGCTTCCTACACCGGCCCTTGCGCCCCTCCTCCAGTGGGGCCACAGCACATGTCTCAGAACCCAGGGCCCTTGCTCCCCCTTCAGGAGCCAAGGGATGAGGATGAGTACCACCCTGACCTCATCCTTCCAGATGACCTGGACAATGGAGGTGATGACAGGGATGCCACTCCATCCCACTCCTCCTCCACAGTCTCATCTGATGGTGAGGAGAACCCAAAGTACATGCCATGGACTCCCCCTCGATGATCCCTCTTTTATCTCTGTTATGGGACAGTAACGGTCAACTATGGGCTTCTACACCAAGGATCAAGACCCTACTCGACCTCAACTGGCTACTTATTTGCATCTGCCAGTTGCCCCTCCCCTGGCCATCGCTCCCTTAATTGAGCCCTTTTAGGATGCCACCATGGCCACTTGGCACCAGCCCAGTTTGATCCCTGCCATGCCCAGGAAGTTGGACAAATTGTATCAGGCTGCAGCAGGGAGGCCTTTCTTCGCCAATCAGTCTCAAGTGGATTCGGTGGCCATCAATGCCACCCATGACCATACCAAGAGGCCTAAGCATTTTAGTTCCTTGCCCCCATATAAGGAATCCTGGAGGCTGTATCTCATTAGCAAGAGAACTTTTGCCTCTGCTACACTGACCATCAGGGTACTGAACTACATTGCCCATATGGTCTAATACCAAAACCTATTCTGGGATCAGGCCCTCAAATCTGCCTGGACCCTCCCAGAGGTTGTCCCCCCGAACAGCAGATGCTATAGTTTTTCAAAGCGGATTCCAACATCGGCAACCACCTCCTTAGGGCTGCCTACCATGTTGTGGATGCTTTGGGCAGGGCTGCCGTGGCAGGCATTTGCCTGCACAGACAATCTTGGCTGAGGATGTTGGCTTTTGCCCAGGATGTTCAATTGTCCATCCTGAATGCCCATTTTAGAGGCTACAAACTATTTGGTGCAGATGTGCAGGACATACTTTCTCAACTGTAAGCCTCTGGCCACACCCTACAGTTGGTCCACTCTATGTACCACACCAACCAGCCGAAAAGTGGTTGAGTGCCCTTTCTTCGGTCTACCCATAGACTCAAGCCCTCTGACAAGCCTCAGGGTAAGTGCTGGGCCGCCCCTGCCATTCCAACACCCTCCTCCACCAAGGGAAATAAAACAGAGAAGGAGGTGCGGCCCAGGCTGCCCCTGCCTGTTAAGCCGATCTCCTTGCCTGACCTCCCTCCCCCACAAAGCAGTAGGTGGTTATAAGGGGCTGCCTCTCCCTGCACCTGGACAAGTGGAAGGAAATCACCAGAGATGCCTGGGTACTGTAGCTCATAGAAAGCATCTACACTCTGGAAGTTCTGGTGTGACCTCCAGAAAAAACTCCAGTTCTGTCCTCTTATCTGCCAGGCTACATCCCAGTGCTCTGGGAGGAAATCCACTCTTTGCCCAGCAAAAATGCCATAGAACCCCTCCAGGAAACTCAACAGGGCAGAGAGTTCTACACCCATTTCTTCCTGCTCCCATATACACAGAGGATCTCAGGCCCATTCTGGACCTCCAGGAGCTAAATTTGTTCATTCAGTACAAAACGTTCTAGATGGTGATGCTTCATCTTTTGCACCAGGGAGATTGGATTTGCTCCCTCGATGTGAAGGATGCCTACCTGCATATTTAGATACATGTCTTCCACAAACAGTACCTAAGGTTGAATTTCCAGGGGGCACGCTGCCAGTTCCAGCCCTGCCCTTGTCCTCGGACCCTCGGGTGTTTACCAAATGTTTGGCAGTGGTAGCAGAGGCCATCAGGTGGGAGGGATTCTATGTCTTTTTTTTTTTTAGTTTAGTTTATTATGTTTGCGTGTACGCATGTGCAAGAAACATAGTACCATCATACGAGTTTTCCAGAGGTGTGTCAGCCTCTTCCAATTCAGTCAGTGTATTTGCAGGCACGGTCGCAGAGCGCCAATCACTGCGTCAGCTGTCTATGACAGTTGAAAATGCAGTGGCATACAGTTGAAGGGAGAGCTCCGCTTGAGTGAGCAGAGCTCCCCCACACACACACACACGCACGCACGCATACAGACTGCGCTTCCTGCGCGCCTTCCCTCCCTCCACCCTGTACCGGCCGACGGGGTGCCCAACTCCGTCGGCTCCACACCCCTGTGCATCCAGGTGCCACGCTGGGAGCCCACCCCAGTGTGGCAAAATGATGTGGCGGCCGACGGGGTGCCCAATCCCTCGCCGGCTCCACTGTCTCTCCCCCATGCTAGTCGCTGACGGGGCTCAATCCCTCGTCGGCTTCACTTTCCCCCGAGTACAGGGTGCCATGCTGGGAGCCCACCCCAGCGTGGCAACAGATGTTAGGCCGACGGGGTGCCCAATCCCGCCGGCTCCACGCCCCAGCTATTCTTCTGCCACGCTGGGAGCTCCAACCCAGCGTGGCAAACATCCCACGCCGCCTTTTTCAAAAAAAACCTGTAAAGAAAAAGGTCCTCGCAGTCTCCCTGCCCCCCCACAACCACCCACTGCGCACTCCTGCCTCTCCACACACCCCACTCACCCCATACTTACTCTCCGGAGTCCGCGCCAATCTTCGTGGACCGGAACATGTCTGCACTCTTCAAAGCTGACCGCGAACTGAGGAAATGCCGGTAAGCTGTATAATGGGATAGATAGGGTTTTTCAACTTTGTTGATATCTCAGGCATTTTTGAATTTTGCACCAAATTTTCAGCTTGGGGTTTTTGGGACCCCTCCTCATGAAGTCTTGCACTGTCATGGCGTTACTCGGGCTCGAAGGGTGATTTCGCAGCTACTGTGCAAAATCACCTTTCCGGAATGATTAGCGAAACGACACTGCCAGTGTTCATAAGGTGGGCTCTCAAAAAGCCTATTTTGAAAATTTGGTGGAAAAATTCCTAAAAATGACTGTTTTACGAGCGTGCGTTACAGAGTTCCTATGCTGCGCTTGCAAAGTTTAGCAAATTTTAATATTTTCACTCCAGAGTTTCAACATTGCCATTTTACCACACCTCTTTATGAGCAGTACAGTTGTCATTTTTCACATCTCGCCCACAACGTGTTTCTGCCCATGTAGCACACAATGGCGCAGTCGGTGTGCGAAATCAATGTATGGGACACGTTGAGAAAATCACAGTGACACTGGTCATGAGCAGAGGTGTTAAAATGGTTATGTTGAAAATTTGGTGAAAAGATTCCCAAAAATGACTGTTTTAGGAGCGCACGTTGTGCAGTTCCTACACATGCTGGCAAGTTTGCTAATTTGTAATATTTCACACTAGATTTTCAACAGTGCCATTTCACGCACTTCATTATGAGCAGTGCAGCTACCATTTTTCATCTCGCCTAAAATGTGTTTCCGCACATGTAGCGCATAATGGTACAGTCAGTTTGTAGAAACAATGTTTGGGACAGATTAATAAAATCACAGTGACACTGGTCATGAGCAGAGGTCTTAAAATGGCTGTGTTGAAAATTTGGTGACAAACTCCATAAAATGACTGTGTTACGAGTGAGCATTGCACAGTTTCCACGCACTCGTAGGGTTCATGAATTTGTAATATTTTCAGTCCAGATTTTCACCAGTGGCATTTTTCCCACCTCCTTATGAACAATTTGGCTGTCATTTTCCACAACATGGCGAATGTGTTTTCACACTTTCAGTGCAGAGATGCATGGTCGCTGTGGGAAATCATTGTTCGGGACAGATAAAGAAAATCACACTGACACTGTTCATGATCGGAGGTCCCAAAATGCCTGTGTTAACAATCTACTGTAAAAAAATCCCCAAACTAGTTACATTACAGGGTGTGCGTTGCACAGTTTCTACGCACGCTCGTGACTTCACCAGTTTTTTTAAGATTTTCACAGCAGATTTTCAACATTGCCATTTTTTACACCTCCCCATGAACAGTACCACTGTCATTTTTCACATCCTGTTCGGAATGTGTTTTTGCATCTGTGGTGCCAAATGCCATAGTCGCTGTGCAAAAGCAGTTTTCGGCTAACAAACTGATATTGCCACTGTTCATGAGGTGGGGGTCACAAAAAAAACATGTTGAAAATTTGGAGTGAAAATACCAACAAATGCCTGAGGCGTTAGGGTTTCCGACCAGAACGCCCCACCCTGTAGAGTATGACAGGCAACAGGGGTGTGACTTGGGATTCTTGCCTGTCATGCTCATAGCATTCCACCCCCACCCACACCCTGCAGCCAGTGAGAGGCATCAAGGTGTACCTCGGACTCTTCGGGCCCAAACTTCACCCCATTCTCCATACCGCACCCATCTCACCGTAGACATTTCCTGATGGAATAAAAGTATAAGGGCCAAAGAGCCTACAGGCACCGTGACACTTGTCAGTGTCTGCAGGGTAGGGTGTGGTGAAATGGTGTGGTCCTTATGCCTGACGACCCAAAGGCACACCCCAATGCCTGCCACTCTCTGCAGGGTGGTGGTGGGGTTGGCTTCAGTTCAATACTTCGCTGCCATTCCTATTATGCAGCTCTGTAACTTCCACACTACCAATGCCAGTGCCAGCAAGCAGACATTCGTCATTGACAAATGCTTGTTTTTAAACAGTTTAGCAAAAAAAATGAAAGAAAATAAACTTACAATTTTAACAACTATATAAATACAGTGAGTTCAATCAAATATTCCACCTATTACACATATAATGGAAGGAAGAATGTGAACACAGAAACTTGAACTTGGGCAACAATAGGAACCAACAAAAAGCAAAGTCTATAAACCATAAAGCATATTATGCCATTGAAGTTATCCAAAAGAAATAAAAAAAAAAACTACACAAGGGGCATTATAAGGCTAATGTTACTACATGGGTCATATATAAAATATATAGCTTAGACCACTGTTTTTCATCAGTCACCAATCTATAGTGAGTATTAGCTATTATTTTCTCAACTCAAAGATTAAACAATAACTCATTAAGCCATCCCCTGTATGAAAGCGAATCTTGGCCTTTCCAATGGCATAAAATCAATCTTTTGACATACATAGAGATCATTACCATATTCAATTTCTGCTCTTTCGCAGGGATAATTTGTAGGTCTCCAACAATACAAATTTCAGGTATAAAAAAGTCCTGAAGACTCAGCAGAGGGTCCATCCTCTCCTGAATCTTCTCCCAAAGAGTACGGGCAGAACTACACTTCCATAAAATATGTAACAAAGTATTCCCCTCCAGCCTACATATAACACACACCGGCAAGGGAGCTTTACCCATCCTTACTGATTTGTGGGGAGTATAGTAAAGGTTGTGAAAAATTAAAAATGTAACCAAACATAATTTTTTATGAGTAATATATGAAAAAAGGTTCTTCCATATCTTAGGCCAGTTGAACGAAACATCTGGTAAGGCATTAATCCAGTAGGAACAGGAACCATCCAATCTCTTGGTCAGTTCCTGAAGAAGGGCACAGTATATTTTGGAAATAGTGTGGGGAAGAGAGACGATGGCTTTAAGAGAGAAAATAAAAGAATTAGAAGTAGTAGACCATGGTGGAGGTCACTAATAAGATGAAATTACACATTTGAGTTGAAAATATTTAAAAACCATATTAGTAGAAAAATCAAAATGGGTTCTCACATAATCAAAGGAAATGAGACATCCTTCAGAAAGTATGTCGGAGAGAGAAATAGTGTCAATGTTCGGTAGCCGACCAGGTGGAATAGGGCTGCCGCCAATTTTAAAATTCAGATTCTTAACAATAGGTTGGGTTATACCTATGGTAAAATTTAAAGATAAAGCCTGGGACAGGTGTTTATACACTAAAAGGAAAGTGCCAACCATGGATTGATGTGGGGCTCGGGAAGTCGCCTAAGTCGCTAAGGGAGGGATAGTGAGGCTTAATAAAGGGGAGAGGGTGGGCAGAGGGTGACTGTGAAAAGGCAGAGATACTAAACAAATATTTTTGTTCATTATTTACAAATGAAGAGGGGGGGTACATAAAACAAACAGTAGAAACACTCTGGATACAGAAGTTGATACCAGCCCATTTACAGAAGAAAGGGTTCTGAAAGAACTCTTAAAACTGAAGGTGGACAAAGCAATGGGGCCTGATTGGATTCATCCCAGAATTCTAAAAGAACTAAGGGTAGAACTAGTGACACCACTGACTACCCTCTTTAACAAATTATGGGAGGGTGGGGTGGTACCTGAGGACTGGAGGAGGGCAGATGTGATTCCCCTTCACAAAAGTGGGATCAGGGCAGAAGCAGGAAACTACAGACCTGTTAGTTTAACCTCAGTGATAGGGAAAATGATGGAATACTACTTGAAGGAAAGAATTGTCAGTACCTAGAGGCCAGAGGGCACAGGACCCAAGGCAGCATGGTTCACAGCTGGAAGGTCATGCCAGACAAATCTAATAGATTTCTTTGACTGGGTGACCAAAGTAGTAGATCAGGGAGGGGCTGTGGACATGGCCTTCCTAGACTTTAGCAAGGCATTTGACTCAGTCCCACACAAAGATTAATATACAAGTTAGCCAGCCTGGGGTGGGTCCCAAGATGATAGCCTGGTAAAGATGGCTGGAGAATAGGACACAGAAGGTAATAGTAAATGGAGTCCACTCTGAAGAAGGGGTTACTAGTGGGGTGCAGGGGTTCAGTATTAGGACCGGTTCTCTTCAGTGTCTTTATAAGTGACATTGCAGAGGGACTGGAAGAAAAGTATGTCTCTTTGCAGATGACACAAAGATCTGCAACAGAGTTGATGCACAAGGTGGGGTGGAAAGGATGAGAAGGGACTTGGCAAGGTTAGAGGAATGGTCAAATGTATGGCAGCTTAGATTTAATGCTAAGAAGTGCAAGGTAATGCACATGGGAAACAAAAACCCAGGGGAAGAGTACACAATGCGGGTATGATAACTAACAACAACAAAAATTGAAGGGACTTGGGGGTAGTCATATCAGATGACTTGAAGGTGAGCAAGCAATGTGAGAGGGAAGTAAGGAGGCTGTGGGGATACTGGGATACATAGGGAGAGGCATCACCAGTAGAAAACAGGAAGTTGTTATCCCTCTGTACAGACAGCTGGTGAGACCCCATCTGGAGTACTGTGTGCAGTTCTGGAGACCCAGTCTCCGCAAGGGCATAGACAAGATGGAAGCTGTCCAGAGGAGGGCAACTAAAATGGTGCTGGGTCTGCACCAGAAGACACATGAAGAGAGACTAAAAGAGCTTAATATGTATAGCCTCGAGGAAAGGAGGGAGAGGGGGGACATGATAGAAACTTTCAAGTACCTTAAGGGAATAAACAAAGTCCAAGAGGGTAGCATCTTTCAAAAAAAGAGGTGTGCAAGAACAAGGGGCACAATTTGAAGATGGGGGCTCAGAGGTAATGTAAGGAAGTATTTTTTACAGAGAGGGTTGTGGATGCATGGAACGACCTTCCGGAGGAGGTTGTGGAGTCAAAAACAGTGGTTGAATTCAAGCATGCATGGGGCAGTCATAAGGCAATTCTAGGGGGTGGGGGTAGAAAGGAGTAGGCTGCTGGTTAACTAGGATCTACAGCTTATCCATTAGGTAGGGAAATGAGCAGACTGGGTGAGCCAACCGGTCCTTATCTGACGTCAAATTCTATGTTTCTATTTCACATAGAGAAGAGACTGAGGGAAATTCAGAGAGACAAATAAGTTCTTGTTCAGTAGTAAGCCAGAGCAGAGTGTGTGGGTGGGGGGTTCTTTACTTATGGACGGGACCATTGGAAATATCTGCTGATGTGACTAGTCCAATAATAAAGCCAAAAATCTGGTAATTAACATCCTCCTACTTTTTTGGGAGCCGTCAATTTATGATATGTCCGACGGGGAGGTTTCCCAGCCCAGATGAAGTTAGAAATTATAGAGTGTACTATTTTGAACCATGTTTAGGGCAGATATAATTGTAACATTTTCAGGGGATAAAGAATCCTTGGAAGGACGTTCATTTTTGCTATATTAACTCTGCCCCAAATGGTAAAAGGCAAGGACACCCAGTGCTCTGAGTCAGATTTAACAGAGGAAATTATAGTGTCCAAACTGAGCTTTTTGAGTGAGGAGGGATCTGTTGAGAGTTCTATACCCAGATAGCACAAACTGTGGAGTGTCCAAACTAAACCAAATCGGGAAATATCAGAGTGAATAACTCTGGAGTTAAGCGGCATTATAAGTGTTTTGGATGTGTTTAATTTATAATTGGAGAGGGTGCCATAAAGAGTAATAATATCAAGGATAGCATTGGTCTGCATAAAATAGAAAGTGAATAAGAAGAGGAACCTAATGGGATCCCTGTAATGAGGGGGTCAGACTTCAGTTTCACAAGTTGGGGCTCCAAATACAAATGAAATAAAAGAGGGGATAGGGGCATTATTGCCTAGTGCCATAGTGCAAAATAGATAAAGGTGAAAGTACCCCATTGCAATAAATGTTGGCACTAGGACATGTATACAACACCTGGAGCCAGGTGATGAACTGTGTAGGGAAGCCAAACCTCTACAAAATGGTAAACAAAAAAGATCATGAGACCATATCATATGCCTTTTCGGCATCTAGGGAGACCAAAACAGTAGGCTGATCAAGATTTCTAGACACCAAGAGTATGTGAGCATGTTTTCAAAGATGATCAGTGGCCGACCTAGTAGGCTTAAAGCCCATTTGTTCCAGACTGATCAAAGGACCCAATATATTATTAATACGAGATGCAAGAATTTTAATATCCTGGTTCATAAGAGAAATCAGATGGTAATTAGAAACAAGTTCAGAATCTCGGCCTGGCTTGGGAAGAAAAAGAATTAAAACTTCAGCCAGGGTTGGGTCAAACAGTCTGTTGTCTGAAGTATCTGCAAATACCTGGAGCCAAACCCTTGGCACAAGTTTTACAAAAATTAGTAGTAAACCTGTCTGGGCCAAGGGCTTTATCAAGAGTCGAAGACGAAATGGCCGTGAAAACTTCTTCCTTAGTAATTGGTTAGGTCAAGAACGATTGCTGGGCAGTAGATAAAGAAGGAAGGGGGATCGTATCCAGGTAAGAAGAGAGAGCATCTAAAGAGGCTGGGGTGGTTAGGGGACCATAAAGTAATTTATAATCAACATAAAATTAATGGACTATTTTTCTGGGAAGGAGATTAAGTGAAAGATCTGCAGGGGAATGAATAGGAGAAATAAGCCAGGTTGTCTCCTGTTTGAAAAGCTGAAGGGCCATTAACTTCCCTGTTTTTTCACCTTGAGAGATTTTATGTCTTTCCCTACCTGGATGACTGGCTTTTCAAAGCCAAGTCAAGGGACCACTTGTTACACTCTGGAACATACCACCCACCTGTTCCAGGACCTGAGGATCACAGTCAGCCTGCCCAGGTCAGTTCTGACCCCTGTCAGTGCCTTCAGTATATAGGGGCAGTCCTGTATATGACTCAGGGTATGACCTTCCTGCCTCAGGACAGGGCAGATTGCCTTATAGCTCAAGCTCACTTGCTGTACAACCGCTGCTGTGTCTTGGCCAGAGCCTTCCTCTAGCTCTTTGGCCTAATGGCCACAGCAATAGCCATAGTGCCTCTAGCCAGATTGCACATGAGGGTACCCCAATGGACACTGATGGTCCAGAGGGACTAACATCTCCACGACCTGAAACCGCAGGTCCTGGTCTCCTCTCTGGTGTAAAAGGTTCTACTTTTGTGGATGGAACCAGCAACCTGTTAAGAGGGGTTCCTTTCTTCATTCCTTCCCCTCAGCAAATTCTCACAACAGACGCTTTGGGGTTGGGGTGGGGGGCTTGTTTAGGGCCCCACCAAACACAAGGGACATGGTTCAAGCTGGACTCATGTCTCCACATCAAAGTCCTGGAGATGCAGGCTGTTCTTTATGCCTTGCAGGCCTTCCAGACTGAGCTATCCCCAGGTCTTCTGCTAGTGCAGATGGACAACATCAGTGTAGTCCACTACATCAACAAGCACTCATATCCTCTTTGCCGGGAAGCGATGAGAGTCTGGTATTAGGCTCTGGAACACTATCTAGAACTGTCAGGCTTCCATGTTCCAGGCATCCAAAATGTCTTGGTGGACTGCCTAAGCCAGTCACAGTCAAAAACGCGCGAGTGGGAGCTGCTGAGCTCAGTAGTAAAAGACGTGTTTAACAGGTGGAGTTGTCCAGAGCTGGACCTTTTTGTGTCCCCCATGCAATGCAAAACTGCCACTTTTTTGCTCGCTCAATCCAGGGCCTGGAATTTTCTAGTGAGATGTGTTTTCTCTCTCTTGGAATGGGAGGTTTCTGTATGCATATCCTCCCTGTCCCCTGCTTCAAAAGGTTCTGATCAAGCTTCAGATGGAAGGGGCCATGATGATCCTCATCGCCTCCCCTCTGGCCTCATCAGATCTGGTTCCTTTTACTGCAACACCTGACAGTGGAACCTCCAGTACCTCTACCTCTGCACCGGCTTGCTCTCTCAGAATCGGGGCACCCTGGTCCATCTGGACCTCAAATCCCTGCATCTTCACGCCTGGCTCCTGAAGACATAGCCGTGACTCAGTTCAGAGTGTCACCTAAGGTGGCTGATGTCCTGGTGGTGGCTAGGAAGTCTTCCACTAGGGCCACTTATTCTATGAAGTGGAAACGTATGGCACAGTGGGTTGCTTCACGTCAGCTGGATCCCGTCACTTGTCCAGTGAATCAGATTCTGGAGTACTTGTTGTCCCTTTCAAACTACAGTCTGAAATACTACTCTCTGAAGGTGCACATGTCTGCTATCTCTTCCCTCCATGTGCCTATTGATGGCCATGCAGTGGTACAACTGGAGGTGTCACGTACATTTCTGAGAGGCATTCTTCACCTGAATCCTCCCATCTTCAATGCAGTCCTGCCTTGGGACTTGAATTTTGTTTTGGAGAAGCTTACTTTGTCTCCTTTTAAGCCAGCCACGACATGCGGGCTATGCTTTCTGTTGTGGAAAGTATTATTTTTAGTTGCTATTACTTCTACTTGAACGATTTCAGAGCTACAGGCTGTCGTGTGAGCAGCCTTATTTGGTTTTCCTCAAAGACAGTGTGTCTTTGCATACTGACCCTAAGTTTCTTCCTAAGGTGATGTCTGAGTTTACTTCAAATCAATCCATCCACCTGCATGCTTATTTCCCAGAGCATTCCAATCCAGGGGAAGGATTGCTCCTCACTTTAGATGTGCATAAAATTCTACGTTACTACACACACCGTACAGAGGACTGCAGAAGTCCTCTCAGTTGTTTGTTTCTTTCAACCCTGGGAAAGAGGGCATTCCTGTTTAAAACAGTGCTTGTCCAAATGGTTGGCCAACTGTATTACTTTCTGCTACAGGAAGTACGGCAAGGATCTTCCTGGTGTTGTTCATGGCCATTCCACCAAAGGCATTTCCACTTCTGTTGCCTGTTTCAGGAATGCATCAGGTGCAGAGATCTGTGCTGCTGCTACTATTTGAAGTACTGTCCACACCTTTACCAAGCACTACAGTTTGGACATTTACTCTAGGCGTAGGGCCAACTTTGGCCTAGCGTTCCTCCCGGGCCTACTTTCAGAAGCTCAGGGTTTCCTCCACTCATTCTTCCTGGGCCTACTTTCAGAAGCTCAAGGTTTCCTCCACTCAGACTATGCTGTCTGATGATGCAACTGCTTGGGACTCGTTCCGGAGGTGTGGCCTGCTGCAAGAGATACCCTTGAAGTAAGATAATACAGAGTTGCATAAGAACTTACTATAACAGTAGATCTTTGAGAGGATCCCTTGCAGCAGGCCATGCAGACCCTCCCTCCTTCCCCCCTGGGCCTGGAAGGCCCTTCTGTGTCTGTACCTCCTTCTTTATTGTCTTTTCTTTGGTGAGAACCTTTGGTTCCTCCTCAGTTTCCTTAGCTGGGGCTAAGTGGCTTATGGTCTCCGGCTGGGAGAACACAGGAGGGTGCAAGGCCGCCCACTCTTATAGGATACGGTGACATCGGCATATGACGTCAGAATGGGTGGCCCCTGGTAGACTACTAGCTAGAAAAGTTACCATGTAGTCCTAGTGTCTGATGGCTATAGTTTCAGTGGTGTGGCCTGCGGCAAGAGATTCTTTCAAAGATCTACTGTTACGGTAAGTTCTTACGTAACTACTTTCCAGGCTTTGCTCAGGAATATTGATTTTGAGCCTTCAGCTACTGACCCAGGTAAACATCTCCATCTGCAGTGGTTAAACTTTTCTACCATGCCAATCAATTTAGTTCCTCCTATTCCGCCCACATTTGAAACCTTGTCTGATGCTGTCTGAAATAGACCTGCTTCTATACTTTCTGTCTGCCAGCAGATTGACAAGAAATACACTGCCCCTAAGGATAGAGCACTGTATTTTTCTCAACCTAAAGCTGATGCTATTGCTATTCTTGCTGAGAATGACACTGCCATTCTACCTCAAGAGGTTTCTGTGTACTCTATTAACAAGGAGTCATGCATGATTGACACTATGGGCAAGTGTTTTTTTTTTTTTTTTAACCTTATATTTATTCTCCTTACTGCACTGTCCTTCCACTCAGTCAAACACCTCAAGCCGCCTTCCACACATCCCATGACACCCCCAGGAGTCTGCCCCTTGAGTCTTCGCTCACTCAATGCTCCTCAGGTATCCCGGTGTACCGGCGGGTGGGGGAAGGACCACCTGACCTTCTCCTCAGTAACTGTGGAGTGGGCGGTACACATTGCAGTCTGCCCCCAGTGAGCGCCGTTGACATGGACCGGCTTCGGAGGAGTCATCACCTAGGAGTGACGGGCTCCATTTTCTCCTGTTCTGGTGGTGAGCCCCTATCCCTGCAGTCACCAACACACTGGGAGAGCCAATGAGGAGACATGCGTAGAGACGCTGCTCCTCCCCAGGTTTTTGGCTAGCACTGCCCCTCCCGTTGTGCGTCCCGACCTGAATCGCCACTCCCGGGTTCACCCAGGAGATGGCGATATAGCAGCGGGACAGACCTGTAGCCCTCCCCAGAGAGAGAGAGACGCGCCGTTGGGTGCTCAATCCCTCTCTTCCCCTGCCGACCCTCCAGTGGCCCGAGTCCGTCACCGAACCTGGCTCACGGCCGTGGAGTGAGGTGTGGCGTCCAGCGCCTCAGCCCTCAGCACCACCGGGTCAGCGGCAAGTGGGCTTTTGCATCAGCTACCCTTAGCGTGCGGCTTTTTAGCTGCCAACCACAATTTTCCAAATATAAGTATATCTTTTGGAGCTTGTCTCCAGCAGAGTCCCTGCCAGAGTCTGAAACTAAAAAAAAAGATTCTGCTGACTGCCACACATGGAACTGGGTCTAACAGTCATCAGCCCAAAGCTGCTATGGATGCCTTTGATATTGCTTCCCACCCTGCCACTGCAGGGATCTGTGTCAGATGGAATTCCTGGCTGTGTACTGCTGACTATTCTCAGGATGCTGAACAACAGGTTATGAACGTTCCCTCTGCTGGTACTTACCAGTCTGGACAGCGGGTAGAGAAGTATCTCAAGGCGTCTCAGAAAACCCTTATTATTACCTGGGCGGCCATTTTGTGTCAGGGTAAGCATTGGATATTTCAGACCTCATATGAAGCTGTTGGAAGTAATGAGGACTTTCAGGCCAGTTCCTGCTAACTGTTAGAGGGGGAAAGGATGTGGTTTCTGTAAGAACTGGCAGTCCTTCTGTGGGAAAAGCAGAGCCGCCCAAAACAAATTTCAGCCCTCCAGCCTCACAAGAAGGCTCATCTGAAGGCACAGATGCCAAAAGCACCCAGTGCTGCCTTCTGAAGCTCCGGCCATGGTCCTGACTCAGCTGCCTGAGGCAGACCTTTATTCCCCATTAGCGGGGGAGGTGCCTGAACCGGTTTTATCAGTGGGAATCCATTATGAAGGACAAGTGAGTCCTCAGGATCATAGAGATACTCCCTGGACATTGCAGAAATCCCTCCAGACTATCCACTCAGAAGGCAGCCCCACTTATCAGCCCATATGTCAGAGCTTCTGGTGCAGGAGATTGTGGGCCTTCTGAGCAACAGGGCAATGGAAATGGTGCTAGAGTCAAAAAGAAACACAGGCTTCTACTCCCATTATTTCCTAGTAGCAAAGAAATCAAGGGGCATGCACCCCATTCTTAAAGTCAAAAACTAAACAAGTTCATGGATTGAGAAAAATCCAAAATGATTTATTTGGGGTATCTGCTTCCCTTCCTGAATCCTCAGGATTAGCTAGCTTCCTTGTATACGTATGCAGGATGCATACCAGCACATAGTGGTGCACCCCATTCGCCACAGATACCTTTGATTCATTGTGCTGGGACATCATTACAAGTTCAGAGTCTTGCCCTTTGAGCTCTCCTCGGTGCCTCAAGTCTTTACAAAGTGCTTTGCAATACTTGCAGTGCACCTGAGTAAACTGGGATTCCAGGTTTACTCTTACCTAAACAAATGGCTGATAGCCAGTCCATCCATACAGGATATGAAACGGGCAGGGGCCATTGCCTCTCAGTTCCTTACTTCATGAGGGTCCTGCTGAATCTAGAGAAGTCTCAGCTCCAATCCTCATAGCAGCTGCTGTTCATAGGAGCTCTTCAGTATATGACCAAGTCCCAGGCCTTCCTTTCAGAGAGCAGAATGCAGGCAATCCTGCAGATGGTATATTACATAATGGAGTGCAGATCTGTTCAAGCTCACTCCATGCAACACATGCTGGGTCTGATAGCATCCTCTGTGTTCACAGTGCCCCTGGCACAGTTGCACATGAGAATGACTCAATGGATGCTCAGTGCACAGTAGTCTCAAGAATTACATCCTCAAATCTACCCCATTCAGGTAACCAAGCCCTTGGTTCAGTCATTCACGTGGTGGTCAGTGGAGGACAACTTCCTCCAAGGCTTTCCCTTCTCCCAGCTGGAGCATCCGGTGACTGTCACCATGGATGCCTCCCTGTTAGAGTGCGGGCCCAGTGGTATCTGAGACCCATCAGAAACTCATCTTTACATCAATGTGTTGAAGATGTGAGTTGCTTTGTACAGCCCGCGAGCCCTAGCGGATATTGTTAGTCGCAGAACAGTCCTCCTCCTCCAGACAGACAACAAGCCTGTGATGTAGTACCTCAACAGACAAGGAAGAGCACACTATTATCCTCTCTTCGTGGAGGAAATAAGGGTGTGGGAATGACGCCTCAAGCAAGGGATCCTGTTCCAAGCCATTTATCTGCCAGGAGTCCAGAACCCTGATCCTCACAACTGGTCACTAGCTCCAGACATCATGAGATCACTTTTTGACGAGTAGGGTACCCCGAATATGGACCTTTTTGCATCCCCATTCAATGCTAGACTTCCTTGATTCCAGGACATGGCGTTTTCCGTTTTCCATCAGAATGCATTGACTGCAGTAGTAAAATCTGTTACTGTATGCATTCACATCAATACCTCTCGTTTAGAGGATATTGCTCAAATTGGAGGCACATGGGGGCAGAGTGATACTGATTGCCCCGTGCTGGCCTTGACAGATACGATTTCCTGTGTTGAACAGACTTTCAGTCTGCAAACCAAGGACTCTAGCACTTTGGATCTATGTACTAACAGGGTCACCTAGTCCATCCCAGCCTGCCCTCCCTTCACCTTCAGACCTGGCTCCTGAAGTAATAGAAGTGAACAGGTACAAGGTATCACAGAGGGTCTCTGAAATACTTTTGGCTGCATATAAGCCTTCCACTAGGAAGACATACACAGCCAAATGGAAAAGATTCTCCATCTGGTGCTCCAAATCCCTCATGGGCCCCTTTGTGTGCTTGTCTGACAAGGTTCTTGAGTACCTGCTGAACCTTTCTGATGCTGGTCTACAGTATTCCACAGTAAAGGTCCACCTGTGTACTATTTCAGCATACCACGAGCCCGTCAGTACCCCTCTACATGGCACTTCTGCCACTGTTCAGGAGTTTCCTCAGGGGCATTTTATACACAAAGCCTTCCATCAGATGGTTGCCTTGGATATCACCCTTGTGTTAGATATGCTCACTCTCAAGCCCTTTGATCCCCTTGCAACATGTGACTCAAAGTGTTTAATTTGGAAAGCAGCATTTCTAGCGGCTATCACCTCTGCTTGCAGAGTATCTGAAATAAGTGCTTTGTTCATAGATCCACCATATGCTGTTTTCCATAAGGACAGGGTAGTTCTCTGTATATACCCCATGTTTCTACCAAAAGTGGTGTTGGAGTTCCATCTTAACCAGGCCTTAGTCCTGCCTTTGCCAACTTCCAGAATGATGAAGATACAGTAGGATTCTCCACTCACTGGATGTTAAGAGGGTCCTTAGGTTTTATCAGGTCAGAACCAAGGATTTCAGACAATCCTAACAGCTGTCTCCTTCGATCCTAAGTGGAAGTGACAGCATGTTACAAATAAGTGCTTTTCTGCCTGGATTGTGAATTGCCTTCACCTCTGTTATGCCATGGCTCAGCTTAAACTGGAGGGCAGCATACGCCCCACTCCACCAGAGCTGTTGCCACATCCCTGGCACAGGTCCACTCTGTGCTTATTCAGATATTTATAGAGCTACAACTTGGAGCACAGTGTACACTTTTACTAAGCACTATGCCCTGGACGTCCATGCTAAACAGCATGCCACCTTTGGCAGGATAATCCTGAATAGATTGAATAGATTATTATCCTGAGTGGGCCTTCAGCTCCTACTGCCCTAGGCCGGGGGACTTTGTCTGAGCTTGGCACTCTGAGCCACCAATGGGAATCAATGGTGAAGACTAATGCTTGGAAGATATGAAAATTATGTACTCACCGTAATTCTTGATCTTCTAAGAATATCTTCACCGTTGATTCACATGCCTTCCCGCCACACCCCAGACTCACTCCAGTATGGTTGTGTTGGTCTTCACCTCTTTATGCTAAGTTTGGGCTGTGAAGACTCTGTGTTACTGGATTTGGCGGCCCTTTTTAAACGGGCCACCAGGGCTATGTTATGCCTGTAGGTTAATTGCACAGGTACTTGTTAGGTTATGTGGCACCTCCTCAGTAAAAAGGTACTGAGACATTTGGGGGCTGGTGCCAAAGTAAATGTGAGATCTTGTGTGCTCATTCATAGAGCTGTGTATGCACACCTCTTACCTCAGCATCAGCCCTCTGAAGAGTTCTGGCTCCCACTGGGTCCTACCGTCTCTGGCTAAGACCCACTAGTGGGACTAAATGATGAAGATATTCTTAGATGATCAAGAATTAGATGAGTACATCATTTTAATTTATTGGTTTTACCCCAATTACCTGGTGTGGTGTTAGAACCCACAACTTTCTGATCATCTGGGGATAGTGGATAGGAGGTGTGGAGGGCGGGGTCCTGAGTGATGGGGAGGAGAGGAATGAAGTGGCTGTATTGAGGTTGTGGGGCAAGAAGATGCCCTGGGGCAAAATGGAGACTGGAGAGGGGTTCCCCCTGTCTAGTACCCATAGCCAAGGGTTCCACATTAGGTGGACAGGTTTCTCGGGTGGCCTTGGAACCCCATCCTACCCGCGTGGTGTTTTGCCATGTCAGGTCCATTAAAAACAAGAAGGCTTTTATTGCTGATCTTGTTGGGTCATCGGACCTGGCATGCATCACCAGGACCTGGCTGGACATGAATGCTGGCCCAATTCTTGAGGCAGCAGTGCCAGCTGGTTTCTTGGTGATACATCACCTGAGGTTGGATCATAGGGGCAGGAGTGTTGTCATCTGTTTTAGAACAGAACTGGGCCTGGTAGAGGTGCTGGTGGGTGAGACCCGATCCTTTGAGTGTATCGTGGGCGTAGGTGTGGGGTGCAAAATTCTTCTTATTTACTGTCCACCCAGGGATGGGAGGCAATTTTTGCAGGAAGTTGCGGACTTCGTCATCGATACGATGTTGCAGTCACCCAGAGTGATGGTGCTGGGTGACTTCAATGCCTGGATCGATGACAAACTTTTGCATTCTGTACTGTGCTTCACATAGTTTTTCCTCTGCAACCCTTACTTTGGGCCACTCTCTGGACCTGATATTCCTGTGGGGAATGGAAAGCATCGACTTGGTGGTGGAACCAGTTGACGGTCTGACCATCACACTATCAGGTTCAGTTTCCAGGCACCCCTATAGGTCTTCCCCTTCGGAGATGGTCCGGTACTGCCCATTGAGGGATGTTATCCCAGATGCTGGACCTATGGGGATGCATGAGTGCAAGCATGGATCCAGAGTTTCTACTACAGACCTATAATAAGGCCGTGGTGGAAGCTCTGGATTCCATAGCTCCTGTCCGTTTTCACCCCCTCTGCCTTCATCCTCAATCCCCATGGTTTGATGGGATTTTGAGGGAGATGAGGAGAGTGGGGTGAAGGCTAGAGTGATGCTCGTAGAAATCGGGCCTAGATGCTGACAAGCTTAGATTGATGGCACATTATGTGGATTATCAATTGGAGATCTCCCGTAAGAAGGCAGAATTCCTGTCCGGGGAGATCACTGCTACATGGAACCGACCCGCTCAGCTCTTTTGCACTGTGGACAGACTGTGCAATCTAACCTGTCTGCTATTGTGAAGAGCATTGTCACAGGATAAATGTGACGAGTTTGCTTGATTCTTTGCAGATAAGGTTGCTGGCATCCAGTCTGAGATCTGTTCAGCATGCTCTAAGAGGGATTGAAGTGACCGATGGGAGGTCGTAGAGCCTCGGTCTGGTTGGTCAGCGTTTGGCTAGGTGGCGATCTCGGATGTCATGATGATCATCCAGAGTATGCAGATGATTTTCTGTAGTTTGGATCCGGGCCCAACCTGCCTCCTTGTGGGGTGTGTGGATATCATTGGCTCGGTACTGATGGAGATAGTCCGGAGCTTGTTAGAGACCGGGGAATTCCCTGATTCTTTGAAAGAGGCAGTGGTGATTCCCCTTCTTAAGAAATCTTCTCTCGATCCAGACTGTTTTGCCAACTACAGGCCGGTCTCTAACCTTCCCTTCGTGGGTAAGGTTATTGAGGAGGTGGTTGCGCTGCAGCTGGAGGATCATCTTACCATCCATGATCCCTTCCAAGTCAGGTTTCAGGAAAAGTGCAGTACTGAGACTGCCCTTGTTCGTGTGCTCAGTGACCTCCTTGTTGTGAGAGATCAGAGGAGCCATACTATCCTGGTCTTCCTTGATCTCTTGGTGGCATTTGACACTGTGGATTATGGGGTATTGCAACAGCACCTGCTGCTGATCTGTGGACTGTCTAGTACAGTCCTCAGGTGGTTCCAGTATTTCCTCACTGGTAGGTCTCAGAGAGTAGTCTCGGGGAATTTTTCCTCTGATACTTTCTCCCTGCCATGTGGGTTCCCACAGGGCTTGGTGCTTTCTCCCATGTTGTTCACAGTGTACATGTTGCCACTGAGGGACATTGTAAGGAGGTACAGACTGAGTTTTCACTGTTATACAGATGATACTCAGCTGTACATGTCCTTTACACCAGCCAGGATGTTGCACCCTCAATATTTAATACCTGCCTGTCCGAGGTCCAAGATTGGATGTGTGCCAACTGGCTGAAGCTGAATTCCAACAAGACTGAGGTTTTGGTTATGGACTCAGGTCGCCGAGTAGAGGGGTCTTTGGCAGGGCGAGCATCTGGTCTGGTACTGGATGGCTGTCAGCTGAAGACCTCTGAATGGTTGCGTAGTTTGGGCATTTTCCTTGACGAGGGACTGACCTTGGGGACTAAGGTGTCATCTGTGGTCAAGACCTCGTTTTGCCATCTGAGGAATATCACTCAGATTAGGCACCTGGTTCTGCCTGGCAACCTTCCAACTTTGGTCCATGCCTTTGTGACCTCCCGTTTAGATTACTGCAATGCCCTCTATCTAGGGCTACCAAGAGTGGATATCTGCCATTTGCAGCTAGTGCAGAATGCTGCAGCCAGGCTACTGACTGGGCTCTCTCTTGATCTAGCCATATTACCCCTGTGCTGCATGAGCTGCACTGGCTGCCAGTGCAATGGCGGATCACCTTTAAGGTCGGCTTGCTGACCTACAGAGCCCTCCACGGACAGGGCCCAAGTTACCTGCAAGAGCTTCTTTGCCCCCTACCGCCCCCTCCGTTCCGCCAATGTGGGATTGCTAGAGGTTCCCAGGGTGCAGCTGAAAACCTCTGGTGCTCGCACGTTTGGTTTTGTAGCGCCTGCCCTGTGGAACTCTCTACCTTGTCGGGTTCGAGAGTGCCAGATCATGGAGAGCTTCAAGATAGCACTAAAAACCTATCTATTTAGTCTTGCTTTTGTGAATTATTGAGAACTAATTGTTTATTTGAGGTATTTTTTTTATTTTAATTCATGTTTTAAAGTTTTATGATTGTATATTTGTACAGCACTTTGATACTTGAATTGCGCTTGATAAATAAAATTATTTTTTTATATTATCTAGTCCCAGAGGCTGAGTCACTGACAAATATGTAAGTAATTCAGGGTGATACAGGCATAACAAAAAAAAAAAAAAAAACTATAGTTGCTCTTTGACTGCTACAAAGAATATGGATTAAATTACTGGCCTAGTGTTCTGAGTAGAGATAAATATACACTAGTTGCCGGTAAATATACAGTTGAACTGCAGTGCAGCCAGTTTGTTTTGTTGCCATAACAATGACTTTCAGGACTGCAAGTATGTAGAAATATTTATTTTTGCATGCTCTTAACTGTTTACTTTCTTTACTTTTGAAAATACATGTGTTGGGTAGTAATAATTACTGTGTATGACATTGTGGTCTCTTTTGCCTCTGCTTACCATTCTGAGAAGCCCAAGTCATAGTTCATGGATTGCACTCTCAGGAAACCAATCAAAGAGTCACCAGCTCCAGAAGATGGTCAAAACGGTGAATTTATACTGTATGATATGAAATATTTCAGTTTGCGTAATTATTGTATATTGCTGCATACAGAAGGTTGATAATGGTCTCACCCCAAAACATTCTCATAGTACCAGTGTGCAAGTGAAGTGTCCACATTATAATGCCACATTAACGCTGTAACCTTGGCCTGATCAGGGACTGTTAGGGGACTCCTTGTGTGCCTAGTCTCTTAAAGGGGACAGGAATTTGTGCTGATTGGCAGCAATTTGCAACATTCCTAGTTACAGAAATGACATTCATATCTCCAGATGGCCCAGAGTTAACTGTACTGGAATAAACACTGATGTCAAAAACTGTGCTTTCAGCTGTTTTCTTTTCATGGACAACATTCTTCACAGTTCTCTTCAAGGAACCAGTAATTTGGAATTTTTACTATGTCACGATTTGTATACTGAATGCTAAGAATGAGCTTTTGAACTATCAGAACCATGCTTAGAGTTCTGCACAAACTGTGACATAACTAATACTCCAGATCGTTGGTTCCATGAGAGAACTGTGGCAGAATGTTGACCATAAAAATCAAACAATGCAAAATATAGTTTTTTTGCATCATTTCTTTTCCAGCTACATTTACAAAGGATCATTTAGGGGTATGAATGTAATGTCTATAAATGGGAACATTGTAAACAGCTGCCAATTAGAAATGATTTCCTGTCCTCTTTAAAAGCTAATGTTTAGTGAATGGGGAAAAAATTGTCTGCAAAAATATTTTGCGGCAGAAAACTGTTTTTCCTTTAAAAATCCATTGCACAGCTGGCAAAGGAAAAAAGTGTTTAAAATGAAAACATTTTTAAAGCATTCTTTTTGGAGAATTGATATGCATCTTTAAATTATTGTTAAAGATAATGAAATGGGAACATGTTTAAAGCAATATTCCCTTTGGAGAATTAAAACACATTTTTAAAGCAATGCTTAAGGTAATGTAACAAAACAAACTGAATTAAACCCAGGTAAAAGCAGCACTGAGTTTATTTACATTTGATGTGGGGTCAGGAAAACCCACAGGGCTGGCTGGCCCATTCCCAGGTGTTTTCTGGTGGAAAGGGATTCATGAAAAGGCACACACTGTATGTTATAATACAACAGCTCCAACAATTAAAGGGACCCCGTCAACCTTTTTTGCATCATGTTATTTCTTGGTAAAAACCTGCATTCCTCATTTCTTTTGTTCGTTAAAATTCATTGATGTTGCTGGTTGCTTTGTTTGTTTCCTTTTTTAGTAGGACTGAAAAGTATGCTAATGGCGTGATTATACCCAACTTTGTTTTGTTTTAAATCTTTGATCTACTCTTACTACATACTTCCAGATCATTTGGAAAATGCCCAAACAGTGCAGTCACTTGTGACCCCTGGTTTGTGCAGTGACCGAGTTCACACCCCTGCCTGGTGACTGCAATGGGGCATACTTGGTTGAGAGTCTTGGGTTTGTTCATTCTCCTGCAGTAGGGGGTTCACCCCTAAATAATAAATAGCATGGTGCCTCCACCCAGCGAGCGAGAGAGAGAGAGAGCGGGCCAGATGCCGTGTGTAGTACTGCCTTCTGGGATGTTGTACCTACCCACCTCCCTATGCTGGACAAGACCACCCCCTGGGGACCACCAATGATTGTTACCTTTATCAAACAATAATTTAGTTAGAGTGTACAAGCTGAGGGTGCACACAGACAATTAACAGTGGTTTATTGGCTAGCCTAGGCCTGGGTAGCTGGAGAAGGATGAATAGGTTAAGCACTTGCAAGTCATCAATGAACACTTCCTTCATATATCGATGCACCATAGATAAAACAGTAAATGCACCGCCCAAGCAAGGAGCCCACTAAGATGGACAAGGTTATACAGGGTACGAAATACTCTGTAACTGGTACCAGTAGTAGAACAATAGATTTAAGTATAAACACTACTCCCAAAAGACTCAGGGTACCCAAGAGTTACTGTGTGTTAGAGTCCCAATGCAGGCCTGATTATCACATTGTCTTGGGTCTTTTGGTGGTGCACCTGAGGAAGCTTAGCAAGTTTGCATTTAAACCCCCCAACATACCATAATGTACTAGCACAAACTGGTAAGTTGAAATGAAACTCCAACAGAATAGCCTGACCTTTCAAGAAAAGCTTGAATCCCTATTGTAATCCAGTAGGGAAAATAGAAATTCTTGCCAGCAGTGCCAGAACTCACATGACCCTTGGATGCGGCACACAGGGGCAGGATAGTGATTCCGAACACATAAGGAGTAGCACGCAGGAGCAGGATAGTGATTCCGAACACATAAGGAGCAGCACGCAGGAACAGGATAGTGGTTCAGAAGATGCAAGGAACAGCACACAGGAGCTGAACAGCAGCCCAGAAGCTTTGGATTCTTTCAAGTAGACGACAACAGCTAAGTCCTTCTGGCTCACACTTCTCTGGTAACAGCGCTCATGGCACCACTTCTCAGGAAACAGTCTTTCTAGCTCACCAAACATAAAGCAGGAGCACTACACAGTGGCTTCCCAGTTTCCAAGGAGCCCAGACCCCAGACACCAGGAATGACCCCACAGTCTGACTCCCCAATGGACTGAGAGTACACCCATACTCGGGCATGCACCTATGACTCCTCGTTCCCCAGTCCACCCCACTGAGTAGAGGCTAGCAGGCCCTTTACCTGGCTCTGGAGCAGGCTAGGAAGGAGTGCAGGTATCACTATCCACTTAGAGCAGCTTAGAACTTTGGATACATCAGTGTCCCTCTATCTCACACTTTCAGCAATTTCTGGAGAAGGCTTAGAGGAATTATTGGCCTTGCTGGGCCTCTGGCACTCTCTTTGCTAACAGCAGGTCTGCATCTCTCTCTCTCTCTCTCTCTCTCTCTCTCTCTCTCTCTCTCTCTCTCTCTCTCTCTCAGACTGACCCTTGTTGCTCCAAAGCCCGGCAATCTCTTTCCCTCTATTTTGTCTCTCAATGGGCAGACAGGGTTGTCTTTCAGCCCTTCTGAACTGTCCTGCCCTCTGATTGGCTCAAAAAGCCCGCCAGTACACTTGGGAGGAACCAGCCACATCATCCTCCCACAGTACATTGATGACTGTATGGGTGAGGGGTCACAAAGATGGTGGCTTCTTTGCTTGACTGGAGCCCTGGTTATAAAAGTCTTTATTTTCCTTATTAAAAGTTTGGTGGCTCCTTTGCTTGACTGGAGCCCTGGTTATAAAAGTCTTTATTTTCCTTATTAAAAGTTTGCCCCCTTCTTTACTGCGGTGTCCCTGGTTTGGTGGGTACAACTGTGCCTGATATTACGGTGACAGTGTGGAGTGGGTAAAATCCCCACGCTCCCCATATTGAGCTCTGTTCTCTACTCTAACCCCCGTGATGCTGGCTGACTCTGCAATGGCAGGAAGCTGCTCTCTTAAAGACACAGCATGACAAATGTCCCAATCCTTGTCCCCCCCCCATGCCTCCGAGATCCCTGTTATCCATGGTGTCCCTGGGACCAGAGCACACTTTGGGACTTGCTGGCTAGCTGCTAATGGAGCATTTCCATTCTGCATTAGGCAGGTGCATTCAGCATCACAGAAACATCTGCACTGGAGTCTCCCGCACATTCGAACATGCGCACATTTACTGTGTAGCAGTTTTCAACAGCAGCTCATCCAGTCCCCTTTCTAGCTTCAGTCCTTGGGCTGAAGCAAGTGAAGAAATCATAGAGGAGTGTGGGGGGGGGGGCACAAACAGTGTCCAGGTAAGGGGGCTTCACACTCATGATTCAATAAGCTTCTCTCCTCCCACTGCATCATGAGTGGATAGACTGTGTTACGGGTGTTCCCAAGTCCAGGAAATACTTAGTGGGAGTTAATCAAGTGAATGTAAACACATATGTTTTTGTGTGGTAACACCAGTGTGGTGGGCAGTCTGTTTTTCACTTAAAAAAAAAAAAGAAACAGAATTAAACTACAATTACATAAACAGTCTCTACAGAATATAACCAATAATAAAATGTGTTTTTCAAACTTGGGACATGTTGAGGCCCAGGGGGTTTGACAGTATGCATTTAAGTACAGCATAATGAAGAACAGCTTGGACAAGAATAAACAGGACAGTGCATAGCAGTAAGATGAGTTACAGAAAACAATCAATGCATGGTAACAGTACCAGCGCAATGAATGTGCAGAGTGTAAAGTGCAAAGAACCTCAGAAGAAATAGCAAACTACTGGATGTTGAGACGATTCAAGCACTAGTTATAGCTACTGTACAGTGAGCAATGGTGAGCTCTTGAAGAGAACAGTTATGTACTTACCGTAAACGTTGATCTTTGAGAGAATCTGTTTCATCAGGCCATACCTTTGGAACTTATAGCGGCCAGGCACTAGAGACACATGGAAACTTTTGCAAGCAGTCTGCCGGGGGCTGCCCACAGCGACATCAGACATCAATGTATACATACAGTAGGTGAACTCTCCTCTTCTCAGTTCCCTCATTGGATATCTGCTCAGAGGACCTCTCTCTCGGGAACCAGGAGAGAACCCAGCACTCCACAAACCAGGTGAGGCAGAGGGTGGGAAAATGGAACAATGGAGATAGCAGCACAGGAATCCAGTGTTGCAGACCCAAAAAGAGACAGAAGGGTGGGACAGCATGACCTGATGAAAGAGATTCTCTTAAAGATCGAATGTTATGGTACATACAGTATATAACTTAAATCTTCTTTGAGGATATCTTTCTCATCAGGCTACATCTTTGGAGTAAGTACCAAGCAGTACCAAAAGCTGACAGTCTGGGTGGCTGGAGCTAACAGGCTTATGACAGTAGGCCTTGAAGTACAGTACAACTAGGCCAATGCCAGCTCGTCTGTGAGAGACAGTGTCCAGACTGTAGTGCTTAGTGAAAGGGTAGACAGTACTCCAGCTGGCAGCTGCATAGACGTCTGCAGTGGAGATGGAGATATTGAAGTGGCCATGCCTCTTGTGGAATGACCATGAACCACACCAACAAGTTCCTTACCATACTTCTTGTAATATAGTTTGCTAGCCATTTGGACAAGCACTGTTTAGAAACTAGGGGGCTGTTGTTCCCAGGGGCGAACAAAACAAAAATCTGTGAGGACTTTTGCAGTCTTTCATGTGGTGTGTATAGTACCTGAGTAGTCTGTTCACATCTAAACTATGGAGCAATGCTTCCCCTCGAATGGCATGCTCTGGGTAATACACTGGCAGGTGGATGTTTAATTTAACATATGAACATACAAAATTTGCCAGCAGATAAAGGCCTAGAGGTCTATCAAGTCTGCTCAAATGTGCAGCTAGCGCCCCTTATTCTGCAGCTGCCCCTCCCTTCCACCCTTCCCCTTCATTAACCCTCCCCCTTGTCCTGTCCCATCCTCGCTTGAAGCAGTCCACTGTTCTACTGCATACCACTTCAGCAGGTAACGATTCCACCCAGCCACCACCTCTCTGTAAAAAGTGTCTCCTCATCTCCCTCCTGAACCTTCCTCGCTCCAGTCTCATATCATGGCCCTGGTGGCCTCCCTCCGTTACTTTAACAGCCCCTCTGTACCCGTCTTGTTTATTCCTTTCATGTATTTAAATGTTTCAATCATGTCACTCCTGTCTCTCCTCTCCTCCAGTGAGTACATGTTCAACTCCTTCAACCTCCTCTCGTATGATAAGTCCCCCAGCCCCTTGATCATCTTTGTCGCTCTGCGTTGCACCCCCTCCAATAACTTAATGTCCCTCTTCAGATACGGACGCCAGTACTGCATGCAGTACTCCAGGTGTGGTCTAACTAATGACCTATACAGTGACAGAATCACCTCCTCCCTCCTCGAGGATATACCCCTTGCAGTACAACCCAGCATTTTGTTGGCCTTTGCAGCTGCCTTCCTACATTGTGCCGAGTTGTTCATTGACCCTGTAATGAGCACACCCAAATCCTTCTCCTCCTCTGTCTGGGCTAGCTGCACTCCCCTAGCTGGTAACTCCTCCTGGGTTCTTCATCCAAAATGCAGTACTTGCACTTTTGGCATTAAAGCTCAGTTGCCAGGTGTCTGACCAGGTTTCAAGCTTTGCCAGATCATCCTGCAACCCCTGCCATCCCCTAGGTCATCCACCACCGCTGCCTACCTTGGTATTGTCAGCAAACAGACTGATCTTGCTCTTGATGTCCCATGATATGTCTGCAATGAATATCCCAAACAACACTGGTCCCAACACGAGCCCTGTGGAACACCGGCGTCACTGCCCTTGGGTGTGAGAGCCCCACCCACCACCACCCTCTGTTGCCTTCCTGCAGCCAGTTTCCTACCCATCTTACCAGCTTTGCACCCGCCCCTGTGCCTACTAACTTCCTTCCCAGCCTTCCACGTGGCACTGAGTCAAATGCCTTACTGAAGTCCAGATACAGGACATCCACTGCATGGCCCCTGTCCAGTTGCCTAGTTACCCAGTCATAGAACTCGACCAGGTTGGTTTGGCAGGATCTGCCACGTATGAAGCCATGCTGTAAAAGTAATGTAATGTAAAAGACATGCTTAAAGTAAACTCAAACACCACCTTGGGGAGAAACTTAACGATTAGTATGCAAAGACATCCTGTCTTTGTGGAAAATCAAATGTGGAGGCTCACACATTAGAGCCTGCAGCTCTGAAATCCTTTGAGCAGAAGTAATTGCAGCTGAAACTAATGCTTTCCAAGAGTGAAAGCATAAGCCACAAGTCATGGCTGGCTCACAAAGGAGCTAAAGTGAGCTTTTCCAAAATAAAATTCAGGTCCCAAGCTGGGACTGGATTGTGACTAGGTAGTTTGGGATTAAGAACACCCCTGAAGAACATAAGGGCTACCTCCAGCTGAACCACCATATGGCCATCCATAGGCACATAGAAAGCTGATATGGCAGCCAGGAGCACTTTGAACAAAGACTACTGCAGGCCTGAATCTGATAAGGACAGCAGGTACTCTAGAACCTGATTAACTGAACAGATGAATGGATCTAGGTGGTGAGAAGCGGCCCATAAAGCAAACCACTTCACTTCAGGGAGTAGGTATGTCTGGTGGAAGGTTTTCTAGCAGCCAGCAGAACATCCACCACTTCTTGGGAAACCCCAAAATGAGCTATTGCTATTTTGTTTGGGAGCCATGCATGCAGATGAAGAGACTTTCGGTCTGGATAAAGCAGGGTTCCTTGTTCCTGTGACAGTAGACCCTTGCACAGGGGCAGAGGTACTGAGGGTTTTGCTGTCAGCTGTTGCAATAGGGGAACCTGATCTGTCAAGGTCATAGGGGAGCAATGAGTATTAGCGTTTCCCCCGTCCATTTTCAGCTTGAGTAGCACTCTTTGAATTAGAGGGAAGGGATGGAAGGCATACAGAATCCTCCCTTTCCAAGAGAAGGACAGTGCAACTTTCCAGAAAACTCCAGGCCCTGGAGCAAACAAGCAGAAAAGTGGCAGTTTTGCATTGTGTGAGGGTGCAGAAAGGTCTATCTCTGGATGAAACCATCTTGCTAAGAAGTCGTCTACCACCGAGGTCAGCAGTTCCCACTCATGCATCTTGGACTGTGACCTGCTTAGCTTGTTTGCAAAGATGTTTTGGATGCTGGAACATGTACTGCCAATAGTTCTAGACCATGTTCCAAAGCCCAATACCACACTCTCATTGCTTCCCTGCACAGTGGATAGGATTGAGTCTCCCCTTGTTTGCTGATGTAATGCATCACCCTGACATTATCCGTCTGTATTAGCAGAGAACCTGGGAACTAGTGGTTCTGGAAGACATGGAGTCTGTACAAGACAGCCCTCATTTCCAGAACATTGATATCCAAAGTGTGCTTCACTTGGGTCCACATGCCTTGTGTTTGATGAGGGCCCCAGTGAGTCCCTCAGCCCAGTCCTAAGGCATCTGTGGTGAGGATCTGAAAAAGGGAAGGGATCAGGAATTGCATCCCCTTGATCAGATTGCTGCATTCCATCCACCATTTGAGCACTTTACGCAGAGGGGATGTGACTAGAACCATCTGTTCTAGATCAGCTGTGAGCTGGTCCCACTGGACTCTTAGGCCCACTGGGGAATCCACATGTGCAGTCTGGCCAGTGGCACTGTGACAATGGCTGCTGCCATAAGTCCCAGAAGATGTAGCAATATCCTTGCTGAGACATAATTGCTGTCACGCACTAACTGTTCTTGGGCAATCAGGTGGTCGTCCCTGTCCAAAGGTAGAAAAGTCAAGCCCTGGACCATGTTCTCTACTGCTCCTGTGTACTATAGTCGCTGACAAGCGGTCAACACTGATTTTGGTATACTGACCATCATGCTCAGAGCATCGAACAACTGCCTGGTCCAAGCTAAGGTCTTCAAGAGCTGGTCCCTGAAGTGGGCTTTCAAAAATCAATTGTCCAGGTAAAGGAAAACATATAGACCTTCCCTGTGAAGGGCTGCTACCACCACTGCCAAACATTTAGTAAAGGAAAGTGGTCTGTATCAGAAACACCCCACCCCCCAAAGCTTTACCCCCGTGTCAAAGGGTGATCTAGTGTTGTAGGTTTTATGCTTTGTAATGGACAGATATTGATGTTGTTAGCCAGAACCCCCCCCCATCGTCCTTGTATTGTCCTTGTCTTTATGGTTTTTCTCTTGTGTTTTGTGTTTATGCATAGTCTGGCGACCTATGCAAATAGCTGTTATTTGTTGTCTCTGTCTATTATGTATTTCTGGCTGACTAAAATAACATTTGCCAAATTACAAAGCAAGATTGTAACTTAAATGTGTATGGCCCCTTTAAATGGCCATAATGAGGCATGTCACCTCAAAACCTCCTTTCTCTGCTCAAAACAAGAGTTTTCTACAGGTTTTTATTGTTTTCTTCCTAAAAAGGCTTTTTTCTTGCGTTTTTGTACCCCAGGAGTTTGCGCTGAGTAAAGCGCTCCTTTGCGACTGTTTGTTACGAGCTGCACGAACGTCCGCACCTTCGTGCAGCTTGCAAACGCCGCAAACGTGTAAGATAAGCCGTTTTAGCCTCTGGAACTCACTACAGAGGCATTTGCACTGTTTTCTGCAATAATAATATATTGTCTGTTTGTCTAATTGAAATACATGTAAGTTTGACCCTTTTTCAGTGTTGGCAGCTGGGAGCTGAAACAGCCAATATGGAGTGTTGTCTTTATGGACCCTTTTCAGTATCAGCAACTGAGAACTGTCTTTCTAAACCCCTCTTTACTTTGTAAACATTTCCTGTAGTGCTCTACCCTCTAAAAATTAGGCTACAACAGCTTCCATAGTTCTTTACAACAGTAATATGAAGGAAAGCCAAGAAATTGTTGTAATACCTGGCAGAAAGTGCAGCAGCATGTGAATGGCTGTATTGTGTTCCTTCTCTCTAGGAGCCAGCCGGCCATACTGCTAGTACTCTTATACTTAGGAGGGAGGGACTTACTGTGCAAACATAATGTAAAGACTTCTAAACAAAATACTAATACTTCCATTATACATATTTGCAATTAGAATGTGTTATAATGCATTGCCTTATGACTAAAATGTGTAAATAATTGTTTTATTCAAGAAATGATCCAAAGCAGATGATTGATGGTTTTTTTATCCAATGGGTGATTAGTATAGAGTATATATACCCAGCAGTTCAAAAGGAACATCAGTAGCAGTCAGGATGGTGAAGTGAATGCATCTGAAACTAGTGCCCTAGCTAAAGACGTAAAGACTGCTATTCGTGGTTTGTGCCTTTATGTTTGGTATGCTTTGTTATTTAATTTGTCGGACTAAGTTCGCCTCGCTTTATTTTGACATTTTGTCTGGAAGTACTTCAAATAAATTCTTAAAAGTCACTGAAGATTGCAGCCTGTGTTGAAGTTCTTCTGTGTGCCACCTAGTTCCTTCCACACTGGTGTTAGAAGTGGGATCCTGGTTCTAATTAACCGGTGAGTCTGTCCAAGACTCTGGTGGACTCTGTATGCAGAAGGAACAGACGGATCCTGGTACTTTTCCTAAGATTGTTACTCGCTCAGTGTCTGCAGCCTTTCATTTACCCTTGTTTCCTGGCATGGAGCCGGTTGTGAGAAAGAAGGAATGGAAACCGATTTCTCAGGTAGAAGAAGAACCTGAGGTACAGGCGAGTGGAGGTGGAACAGGAGAGGAGGTTCCCCCCCCTGGAGACACACGAACTGGTAAGGTGGTTATGTATGCACCAGATGGAAGTGGCAAAACAAAGGGAACTAGATAAGAAAAAGTATGAGGCCAGATGGGCTGATACCCTGAGGGCAATACAAACTCTGGGTGTCAATAGACCACCAGATCAACCAGCGGGTGGATATAAAGATATTAAACTAGTAAAATAAACAGACTCTGATGATATTGAAGCTTACATTATGACTTTTGAAAGAGTTGCTACAGCATGTGCGTGGCCCAGAGATCAGTGGGTGATTCGTCTGGCCCCTTACTTAACCGGAAAAGCTCAGCTTGCATACAGTCATGTGGAGGTGGCACACGCAAATAATTATGAGCAAGTAAAAGCTGCTATCTTGAAACGTTATGATATAAACACGGAGACTTATCGCCAGCGGTTTCGAACCTATAAATATCTGAATGCAGACAACCCTCAGGATGCCTATATACGATTAAAGGACTTATGTCTTAAGTGGCTCCAGCCAACTACCAGGACACTTGACCAGATACTGGAGACCATTGTGTTGGAACAATTCATCAAGATCCTCCCACAAGATGTTCAATTGTGGGTGAAAGAACATCAACCAGAGACCTCTGATGCTGCAATCCATCTTGCAGAAGACTTTATTGCTGCCAGATCTTCACGACCAAAGGGGACTTTACCAAATAGCCATCCTCCCACTATACCCAGACAGACTGTATCTCCTTCTTCTTCTCCGACGAACCAACCAATAGTGACAAAGGCATACCCCAGGGTGCAAAGAGGATATAATCCAGACATCATATGTCGTGAATGTGGTGGTAAGGGACATGTAGCATGATTTTGTCCTAAAAGAAAATCTGAATCCACACACTTAGCTTTAGCCAACTGGGGGCACTATATGTTGTCAATTCAAAAGTACTGTATATGGCCTTCTTGATTCAGGGAGCAGACAGACTCTCATTCAAAGCACCTTATTAAAAACAACTTTTAAAGATAAGCCTCAAACAACTAGAGTGACATGTATACATGGGGACACTCATTATTACCCTCTCTATAATCTAGACATCACAGTACAGGGACATACACATAACATCCAGGTGGGTGCTGTTCCTAACCTACCAGTCCCTGTATTGATTGTGCATGATTATCCTGACTTCCGGACTTTAATATCTAACAACCTAGTTGCCATGGTAACCAGATCTCAGACGAGAGTAGGCCTGGAACAGATATTTCCTTTCTCTTCTGATATTTATGGGGACACTAAGAAGAGCAAGAAGTCAAAGGCACAGAAACGGAAAGACAAGAAGCAGTGGAATCAAGAACATAACCAGAAGCCTAATATGAACACTGACTCCATGGTATCAACAAGTGACTTTAAGATTGCACAACAACAAGATCCTAGTCTACAGGACTATTTTTTACAACTGAATGATGGTAAAGAAGACAAATATAAAATGCATAATGGTTTGTTGTATCGTAGATGTGTCAACCCAAAAACTTGGGAGAAATAATAGACCAGTTAGTAGTGCCCAGCAAATACAGACAACAATTATTGGAATTAGCCCATGATATACCCTTAGCTGGACATTTAGGTAGAGACCGCACATTACATCGATTATTGTATCTTTTTTTTTGGCCTGGTATTCATGAGCAGGTGGCTGATTTCTGTAAAAGTTGCACAGAATGTCAAAAGGTGGCTAGGTTAAATAAAAGTGATAAGGTACCCCTGTTACCATTACCACTAATAACTACCCCTTTTGAGCGAATAGCCATGGACATAGTTGGTCCACTTCCAAAAAGTTCAAAGGGTAATCAATACATACTAGAAGTGTGTGATTACACTACTAAATACCCAGAAGCTATTCCTTTACGCACTATCACTGCTTCAAGAATAGCAGAGGAACTAGGCAAACTTTTTAGTAGAACAGGCATACCAAAAGAGATTTTAACTGACAGGGGCAGTAACTTTTGCTCTCTCCTACTAAAAAGATTATATAACATCTTAGGTATCTCTGCCATTCACACTACCCCATATCACCCACAAACAGATGGTCTAGTGGAACGTTTCAACCAGACACTTAAGAAAATGTTGCAAAAATGTTGTTAGGAGGAAGGCCGCAAATGGGATGTAGTACTCCCCTACTTAACGTTTGCATATAGGGAAGTACCACATGCCTCCACTGGGTTTTCTCCTTTCGAGTTACTCTGTGGCCGTAACCCTCGAGGTCCACTAGACCTGATAAAAGAACAGTGGGAAGATGGGTAAATCTCACAGGGCCAAGATCCTAATGACTATATATCTCACCTTAGAAGGAAGTTATCCAGATATATAGAACTTGCTCATCAGGTTAATAGCAAACAACAGGGAATACAAAAACTATATTATGACAAAGGTACAAAACTTAAAGAATTCCAAGAAGGTGAAAAAGTTCTACTATTACTTCCATCATCAGATAACAAGTTATATATGAAGTGGCAAGGCCCGTACACAGTGGTTAGACGAACAGGTCCTGTTACCTACCAAATCAAATTGCCAGATAAAACAAAAAGATTTAATATATTCCATGTGAACCTACTAAAGAAATGGGTAGAAAGGAAAGATCTCCCTGTGTGTTTTATCCATCCTGAAACCCCTATCAGTGAATTGGACATAGTGTACCAATGCCTAGAAGTGAAGGGTGGCATCAATAATCTTAATATAAACCCTGAACTGTCTAGTCAGCAAAAGGCAGAATTATATACTATGCTGCAACCCTTCGCTAGTTATTTTACGGGAATACCTGGTAGGGTGGTAAATGTTCATCACAATATAGAAACAACTCAGAAAGAACCTATAAGAGTAAGGCCTTACAGAATTCCAGAGAGGCTAAGACCGGAAGTGGAAAAGGAACTGATGAAAATGCAGCAATTAGGTATTATTGAGCCTTCTCACAGTGATTGGAATTTCCCCATGGTCATTGTAAGCAAAAAGGAGGATGAGGTTCGGATCTGTCTAGATTTTAGAAAACTAAACGATATATCCAAATTTGATAATTATCCAATGTCCCGCATTGATAACATTCTTGACCATTTAGGAAAAGCACAATATATTTCAACCCTTGACCTCACCAAAGGATATTGGCAAATCCTTTTAAGTCCGAAGGACAAGGAGTAAACAGCTTTTAGTACCCCACTTGGCCTATATATATCAATTTACTGTCATGCCATTTGACTCCATGGGGCCCCAGCAACTTTCCAATGGCTCATGGACAAACTCCTTTTACCACATTCTGCATATAGCGCTGCTTACATGGATGATGTGGTGATTTTTAGCAACACTTGGTCAGACCATCTACTTCACCTAGCGACCATACTGAATGTCATTACCTCTGCAGGCTTAACAGTCAATCTAAACAGGTGTTCACTGGCCATGAAAGAAACTGAGTATCTAGGCTTTCAAATAGGTAGGGGCCTGGTAAAACCTATAAAATCTAAAATTGAGGCTGTAGCAAATACAGGGATTTATTTAACTCTAAAAATTGATTATCGTTTTGCTCATAAAAGTGCTAAATCTTTGTGAAAATGCATAGCTCTTGCCTCACTGTGTTTAACAAACACAGCACTTCTGGAAAATCTATATAAATACATAAATACTTTCTGTACAGTTAGTATAGTCCCAAGATAAAAACTGCTAATCAATTATTTAAAACCCTGAAATAGCCCAAGGCCAGTGACTAAAAAAGATGTAAGGTCTTTCTTAGGACTTGCCAGTTATTATAGGTGTTTCATCCCAAATTTTTCTATGATTGCTAACTCTCTCACTGAGTTAACAAAGAAACGTCTGCCCGAAAGGTGACATGGACACCAGATTGTGAAGAAGCCTTCACAACAATCAAGGCAATATTATGTTCATTCCCAGTTCTACGTTCACCTGACTTTACAGTACCTTTCATATTACAAACATATGCATCAAATTCTGGTATAGGAGCTGTATTATCTCAAATTATAGATGGGAAAGAACATCCTATCATCTATATTAGTAGAAAGCTACATGAGAGAGAAGTCAAATATTCCACCATTGAGAAAGAATGTTTGGCAGTACGCTGGGGCCATAGAGACATTAAGATTTTACTTATGGGGAGCTGAGTTTGAGCTATGGACAGACCATAACCCTTTATGTTGGCTTAATGTTATGAAGGACCGTAACCCCCGAATAATGAGATAGTACCTAGCATTACAGCCATATTGTTTGAAAATAAAACATAGGAAAGGCAATGAACATAAAAATGCGGATTTTATGTCAAGGTATGGCTGTGATTGGCTTGGGCCCTCAACAGAGGTTAGTCCCGAGCCTTTACTCCTGATAATTAATCAGGTCTATGTTGCTCTGTTTGTGAGTTTGGAGTTTAAACTGTTAATTCATTTGTTCAGGTACTTTGGTTTTGCACAAATGTTATTTTTCTCAGGCAGGATCAGACCCCCACTTGTCCCTCATATTGATAATCAGAACTTGTATACTGTATACCAATGTCACAGCATAACATAAAGGTCTTATCTTATAATATCAACGGCTGCTCCAGCCCGGTGAAGAGGAAACAAATCCAGAAATACATCACTAAACAAGGGTGTGAGGTGAATTTTCTGCAGGAGACCCACCTAACCCCTGCAGAAGTCTTAAAGCTGAAAACTAAATCTCACCCGCAGTTGTTTTCCTCTTCACTGGAGACAGGACGCAAAAGAGGGGTAGCAATTCTGCTATCAGAGTCTTTTCCGTTTGAGCTTGAGGACACTGTGACAGATTCCGGGGCCAGATATCTTATGTTGGTGGGGAGAGTACAGGACACCCCAGTCACATTAGTTAACGTTTATGCTCCTCCGAGCTCCTCAATTCAATTTTACACCTCTCTTGCCCAATTAGTTACCGAAAGATCTAGGGGCCTCCTAATTATGGGGGGAGACTGGAACTTAGTCTGGGTTAGAAAGTTAGATACCACCTCGGATATCCAGAGTCCGGACCACCGTAGGCCGAGGGTAATAGGGAAAACCCTGAACCAAATGGGTCTGGTTGACATCTGGAGGGAGAGATATCCCAAGTCAAAAGAGTACACGTGCTGCTCGCCTAGATATAAAGTGTACTCCCGACTAGATACATTTTTTACATTTAAGGATAGGGTAGACACCTTCCCCTCGATGTGGGTGGGAGTCTCCACCATATCAGATCATAGCCCAGTCTTTCTGGAGGTCGCCATTACCCTTCCCAAGAAAGTGACGCATTGGAGACTGAATACGTCCCTGCTTCAAGATAAACAGACAGTGGACAAAATTAAACAGCATATTGTAGAGTTTATGGCTGAAAACTCCACACCAGGGGATGGCCCCGCAGATTGTGTGGGATGCGCTTAAAACAACAATCCGGGGTCAATTAATATCCATAGCAACACGGAAAAAGAGGGACCGCTTATCAAAACAACAAGAATTACACAAAAGCTAAAAGATCTGGAGACCTCACAGAAATTAAGATGGGATAAGCAGAGAGACACTGAACTAAAGTCCTTGAAAGCTGAGATCCAAAAGCTCCAACAGGTGGAGATAGAGAGGAATCTCTTTTATCTCAGGCAAAGGTATTATGAAGGAGGCCCTAGAGGTACTAAACATTAGCAGCCCGCTTGAGACAACTCAAAGCCAGCCACAATAACTAAAATCGTCTCCCCAAGTACTGGACATTTAAACATAAATCTGAACAGATAACAGAGGCCTTTGTATCATACTACCGTAAATTATATGCACCTCAAGAGCCTATACCAATGCAAGAAACCCTAAACTATTTGCAGAATCTGCCCTCACTGTCCTTTCCCAAGAAAAAGCCCGTTTTTTAACCAGACCAATTTCACGAACCGAAATCTTGAAGACCATTAAGAACTTGAAGGGAGGGAAGTGCCCGGGCCCAGATGGCTTCGGAGCCGAATTCTACAAGACATTCATGACAGAAATAACACCGTTACTAGAGGGTGTCTTTTCGGAGGTCTGGCAGGAGACGAACCCAGTTCCTCCTTCATGGCAATATGCCACATTTCGCTTATACCGAAAGAGAATAAAGACCCAGCAAAATGTGAATCCTACCGCCCAATTTCCCTTTTAAATTCAGACTATAAGATTTTCACATCTATTCTAGCATCTAGACTGAATCCCATTCTTCCGGAACTAATTAATCCAGATCAAGCAGGCTTCGTGTTAGGCAGACAGGCCCCTGACAGTGTTCGCTCAGCTGTCAACATGATTGACGCTATACACCGCACCCGCCTGCCTTATGAGCTTAGACGCCGAAAAGGCCTTTGATAAAGTTTCATGGTCATTTCTATTTCTGGTTTTAAAGCGAATGGGCTTTCCCTGTTTATTCGTTGATTGTATTAAAACATTATATTTGGGCCCACAAGCCTATATCAGGGTAAATGGTGGACTTTCGGGTAGATTCAACCTGGGAGGGCACCGTTAGGATGCCTCTGTCTCCTCTTCTTTGTGCTCTTTACATAGAGCCATTGGCCGAAGCAGTTCGGACATCCCAGATAGTCCATGGTATTGAGGTGGGGGGGCAACAACGTAAGATTTTGTTGTACGCGGACGATGTGTTGCTTTGTTTGTCCCACCCGGAGACGTCCATACCCACAATATGGTCAATCCTGACAGAATTCGGTAGACACTCAGGTTATACTTTAAACAAAACCAAAACAGAGGTCTTAACATTTAATTATACCCCCTCCCAGGAAGTAAAGGAATTGCTTCCCTTGGAATGGTCTGCATCCAAGATGTCTTACTTGGGTATCTGGCTTACTAGACACAGTACCCAACTCTTTAAAGCCAACTACATGCCACTTCTCAAACAAATGGAAAGGGACATAGACAGGTGGTTGTTGTTAAATCTCCCATTACACTCCAGGCTACAAACGGTAACACTGAATATCCTTCCCAAATACTTATATCTCTTTCAGTGCCTTCCAACCTATATTCCCAAGGCACAATTCCAGAGTTGGCAAAGAATAATTTTGAAATTTATCTGGAATAACAAGAAACCTAGAATAAAGGCCCAGATACTTCAGATGAGTAAGACTAGGGAGGTAGAGCACTTCCGACCTTGAAGATTATTATCTGGCTTCACAGATTAGAGAGCACTCAATGGTCTATCCCTACATACTCTGCTAATTGGAAGGAAATGAGAGGTTGGAGGAGGAGGATCATGGACCTCCACTGGGTGTCCGCTCATACAAGCGAAGACCTCTCGGCTTTCCCCTTCCAACCCTGGGATCTGCCAGGGATACCCTGAGGGCGTACCCATAGAGCATGGCAGAAATATAAGATAACAAACTCCCTTTGGCCTTTGCATAGACCCTCTTATGATGTTGATTTTGTCCCTCTGATTAGACCACACCTTTAAAGCATGGGAAGGATTGGGCCTTGTTTATATTAAACAATACATGTCTGAGGGGAGATTAGTTTCAGACCCTGAAAAGTAAATCACGGGCTACAGAGAGCGGATTTTTCCGTTACCTTCAAATTAGAGACTATATACAATTTCGCTGTAAGGCAGCCTCAATCGAATGAAATGGGCCTCTTTGTAGAGACCATCTCCACGATTTGACTTCCCAGAAGACCTCAGGTCTTATCTCTATAATATATAAAGCCCTTGCAGGGCTTATAAAAGATCATCTGGAGAAGCTCAAGAGCAGATGGAGAGAAGAGGGGGGGGGTTGACCTCAGAGAGATTAATTGGGATTTGGTATTTAAATGGGCATCCAAAACCACTAATTCTCCTTTCTGGCAGGAGTTTAGCTGGAAGGTGAGGATACGTTACTTCCTCTCTCCCCTTTCACTGAATAGGAGAAGCCCTGACAGATGTGCGTCCTGCTGGAGGGGGTGTGGAGAGGAAAGGGCAGACTACTTACACATCCTTTGGGCTTGCCCACGCCTGGGCATTTACTGGCGAGGTATCTCCGAGGCTCTAACTGGGATGTTTGGGTTGGAGTCCCTTTGGATTGGCCATGCCTCATTCTTGGGGAACCACCCCAGAACCTGGTTAGGACGGACTTATTATACTTATGGACCCCTCCTTCTGGCAGCCACAGGCCATAACCAGATTGTGGTTGAAGCCTGATACTCCCTCTGGTCAGCTGGGCCTTTTTAGTCCAAGGAATACATAGAAATGGAAGAGCTAGCGTATAAAATAAACAACAGAACTCGGACATATGCCGGAGGTGGGCCAGATGGGAGCTCTGGAAGGAAGCAAACACTGTTTGCGACACCCCAACTACCGTTGAGACTCCTCCCTATGGTAGGGGATGAAGGGAAGAGGTTTTCTCCACGCACATTATTGTGGACCCCATAT
The DNA here is from genome assembly GCA_016271365.2 of Neoceratodus forsteri. Classification (NCBI taxonomy): domain Eukaryota; kingdom Metazoa; phylum Chordata; order Ceratodontiformes; family Ceratodontidae; genus Neoceratodus; species Neoceratodus forsteri. The sequence continues at coordinate 386,903,416 of CM057450.1, forward strand.
GAACCATGGTCCTTGTTTGGCTGCCTGCGGAGGAGGGCTCTCTCTGGTGGAGGCATGATAGGGGATGAGATGCCTCTAAAGATATGGGACAGGGGCCACTGATATGCTTGGTTCACTTCTCTGTTCTTATTATTTTTATGCTGATGGATTAATTGGGAAAAATCGATGTGAGGGAAATTACTGATTATACATGAATATTTAGATAAACTTTATGTAGGTAATTATGAACTGTCTGACCTGCCTGTACCAGATGTACCTGTTGATTGTTAATAAACTTGAATTTAAAAATTAAAAGGTATGGCTGTGACCATACTACTACAGACCTCGGGGTAAAGTAGATATAAAATAATGTTAGTTATGCGAATTGGCATTTTTGTTTATATAGCAGCAAATAACATTTATTACTATATAAATAAAAACAAAACTGGGACCCCGAGGTGGAGCCTGAGGAGTGGGTGGGCTTCGGCCCCATCTCTTATAGTAAGAGATCTGTTCTAACAATATAAACAAACGACACTGACAATCAGTATCTTTTGTTATTTTGAGGTGGGAGGAGACTGTCAAAGGGTGATCTAGTGTTGTAGGTTTTATGCTTTGTAATGGACAGATATTGATGTTGTTAGCCAGAACCCCCCCCCAATCGTCCTTGTATTGTCCTTGTCTTTATGGTTTTTCTCTTGTGTTTTGTGTTTATGCATAGACTGGCCACCTATGCAAATAGCTGTTATTTGTTGTCTCTGTCTATTATGTATTTCTGGCTGACTAAAATAATATTTGGCAAATTACAAAGCAAGATTGTAACTTAAATGTGTATGGCCCCTTTAAATGGCCATAATGAGGCAGGTCACCTCAAAACCCCCTTTCTCTGCTCAAAACAAGAGTTTTCTACAGGTTTTTATTGTTTTCTTCCTAAAAAGGCTTTTTTCTTACGTTTTTGTACCCCAGGAGTTTGCGCTGAGTAAAGCACTCCTTCGCGACGTTTGTTACGAGCTGCACGAACGTGCGCACCTTCATGCAGCTCGCAAATGCCGCGAACGCTTAAGATAAGCCGTTTTAGCCTCTGGAACTCACTACAGAGGCATTTGCACTGTTTTCTGCAATAATAATATATCGTCTGTTTGTCTAATTGAAATACATGTAATTTTGACCCTTTTTCAGTGTTGGCAGCTGGGAGCTGAAACAGCCAATATGGAGTGTTGTCTTTATGGACCCTTTTCAGTATCAGCAACTGAGAACTGTCTTTCTAAACCCCTCTTTACTTTGTAAACACTTCCTGTAGTGTTCTACCCTCTAAAAATTAGGCTACAACAGCTTCCATAGTTCTTTATAACAGTAATATGAAGGAAAGCCAAGAAATTGTTGTAATACCTGGCAGAAAGTGCAGCAGCATGTGAATGGCTGTATTGTGTTCCTTCTCTCTAGGAGCCAGCCGGCCATACTGCTAGTACTCTTATACTTAGGAGGGAGGGACTTACTGTGCAAACATAATGTAAAGACTTCTAAACAAAATACTAATACTTCCATTATACATATTTGCAATTAGAATGTGTTACAATGCATTGCCTAATGACTAAAATGTATAAATAATTGTTTTATTCAAGAAATGATCCAAAGCAGATGATTGATGGGTTTTTTTATCCAATGGGTGATTAATATAGAGTATATATACCCAGCAGTTCAAAAGGAACATCAGTAGCAGTCAGGATGGTGAAGTGAATGCATCTGGAACTAGTGCCCTAGTTAAAGACGTAAAGACTGCTATTCGTGGTTTGTGCTTTTATGTTTGGTATGCCTTGTTATTTAATTTGTCGGACTAAGTTCGCCTTGCTTTAATTTGACATTTTGTCTGGAAGTACTACAAATAAATTCTTAAAAGTCGCTGAAGATTACAGCCTGTGTTGAAGTTCTTCTGTGTACCACCTAGTTCCTTCCACACCCCGATTAGGCTTTTCTGTTAGAAAAAACATTTTTATTTACATGGTAACTTACTTTATTTTAATTCGAAAAAAATTTGCAATCCCTAAACGTGGCAGGTGGTGCATGGCTCCATTTAGTGTGACAGTGCGGTGCTGTACCACTCTCTTCAATACAAATGCAGTGAAGCAAGAGGTGCGGCGCCACACTGTCACACTAAATGGAGTTGCACACTGTCTGCCATGTTTAGGTGTCATAGATTTTTCCGAATTAAAATAAAGTAAGTTACCATGTGAAAAAGGAAAAAACATTTCTTACAGAAAAGTCTAATCAGGAGGTAAAGCTTTGGGGGGGTGGGGTGTTTCTGATACATACCACTTTCCTTTAAATATCCATAATGCAAAAGACAAGCCAAAGTTCAACACTCTGAATTGGTAATGTTCCCCTTGAAGCAGGAACCTCAAGTGTTTTCTGTGATTTTTTTTTTTACTCTTGATATGGAGGTATGCATCCTTTATATCCAGGGAGCATGTCCAATTCCCTGTATGCAGTAACAGATGGAGACCCTGCAAAGTAACCATTCTGAACTTCTGGTATTCTATAAAGAAGTTTAGATCTCTAAGATCCAGGAGAGGCCTCAGGTCTCCTGTCCACTTTGGGACAAAGAAGTACTGGGAGTAAAAACCTTTGTTCCTCTGTTCTAGAGGCACAGGTTCTACATCCCACTTTTGAAGCAGAGTCTGCACTTCCTTCAGCAACAGGGGCAGGTACTCTGGAAGATATGCTGTCACAAGTGAGGTATGATCTAGAGGGTTACCCAGATGTTCCAGAGAATGCCTATTTTCTATGATCTCCAGAACCCATGCATCTGTAGTCACCTCCCTCCACTGGTCTAAATGGAAGGAGAATCGGCCCGCTATGACCACCCCTGGAGGTAAAGGTGGTTGGGGGTGTGAGGCCAAGCCGGTGGGGTGGGTCCACCAGCTGTACCACCTCTAGGTGTTTTTAAATGGGCATCTGGGGTAGTGAAAGGGACTGGCAAGACCCTGGCTGCTTTGCCCCTGCCCTGCTGTCTGGGGACTGGATGCTGTCTCCCAATATCAGCTGGGCAAAAGGCACCCTTACTCGTATCCCATGGTTGGTTACGGTAGAGAGAGAGAGAGAGAGAGAGTGTACAAACTTCAAAGTCCTACCCAAGGCTTGGAGATCTTTGAGAGTCTGTTGTACCTTGTGACCAAACAACTTTTGCCCTCTGAATGGGGCATTAAAAATTATTTGTTGCACATCTCTGGCAAAGCCTGCTACCCTGATCCATGAATATCTCTTGAGACCAATACCAGAAGCTATAGCCCTGGCAAAAGCATCAGAAACATCATAGGCTGTACCAAGAAAATGTTTGCCTGCAGTACATCAGCCCAAGCTTTCAAAGCTTTCAGTAGTTCTTACTTTGAGATGCTCTCAGGCGAGGCCTGTACAAGAGCCCTAGCCTTCCTTCAGAGGGTGTTCTGATACTTCATCATACAGGCCTGGTAATTAGCAATACAAAGGCCCTGTGACAGGGTTGAAAAAGGCCCTGTCCTGTTTGTTATGCAGAAAGAGTTAAACATGAGGATCTGTTCTATCCTCTCCTTTTCTGTCTATTCTCTGTCTGGTTGTGCAAACAGATGTTCTTGTGAGACCAAGGAACTGATCACTCTGATGGTCTCATGATTTTCCACTTCTTGCTATCTCTCTCTGCCTTCATTTGCTGTTTCTGTCTTTTCTTCCCCTTACACATCTGCGGTTATAAAATATATGTGAATCTTTGTGTAAAACTGTAAGTGACACTGGGATACCTTTGTCTAAAACTGTATATAGTTATACTGTTGAAATGATTGCAAAAAGCTATTTGGAACTCAACCTGAGATGCAGTTTAAGCTCTTCTCTGGTTTGTTTGCAAATTTTGTTGCAGAGCTGTCTGCAGGAAGCCAGCTTGAGTCAATGTTCTATTTTCAAGCCTGCTCTGCAAAGAAACTGGCAAGGACATTTTGTGAAAAAAAGGATGTCTCCTTAACGAGTTCCCAGGCAGATACTTATAAAAAGAACAGCAGTACTTTTGCTAGAATGAGAGAGAGAGATACTGAAGCTTGGAATTAGATACCCTCAGATGAAGGACTTTGTTTTCTCTTTACTGCCTTTGTAAACAGTTATACTGAACAATTTTTAATTTTTATTTGACTGTTATTGATAATGATAAATTGTTTCTTGCAAATTTTACAACTGCTCTTGGTTTTCCTGTGCCTCAATAACAGATGGTGCTAGAAGTGTGATTTACACTGTGCATACTCTAAGCCAGGAGTTTTGTGCATGGGTACTAGACCTGGTACCAGGGAAGCATGCAAGAAAAGTATAGATTCTGCAGCAGTGATCCCAGGAGTAATTACCAGAAGAACAGCAGCCAGATTGGCAGAGACAGAAGTCCAAACTGAGACTGTACAGCCAGAACCTGTGATGGAGAAAGAACATGCAGGAACAGAACCTGAAAACCTTTCTGCCATTTTCAAATGGTGGGCTATACAACAAAGAGACAAAGAAACAGAGAAAAGAGATGCAGCAACAGGTAAAGCCCAACTTGTCTACAGCAATATGGACACTGCAGGGTCAGAAAACTATGACTTGGTGAAAAGAGAAATCCTGAAATTATATGACATCTCAGGAGAGACCTAAAGGCAAAGATTCCGGTCTCTAAAGTACAACTCAGTCGACAATCCTTGAGAAGCCTTCACCTGATTTAGAGAACTCCTTATTAAATGGCTCCAGCCAGAAGGCAAAACAGTCCCACAGCTCATCGACACTCTTGTAATGGAGCAGTTCATCAACATGCTGCCTACAGACATGCAGCTTTGGGTAAAAGAACACCAACCAGAAAGTGGGGAAAAAGCCATTTCTTTGGCTGAAGACTACCAAATGGTCAGACAGATGCCACAGCAGCGAAGTAACAGCAAAGCACTGGTAAGACCCTCTTTTTCCCGATTTAACTCCAAGTCTGATAAGAACTCTGGTGGGGCTAACTAATCTGCACCCAAAGACTTTACTTGCTGTAACTGTAATAAGCCAGGCCGTATTGCAAGAAACTGCTGTAGTATGGACACTGCCATGAGCAGATTTGTCCTTAGTAATCTGGGGCAAGTATTTAAAAGATGTCAAGGTGGGAGATAAAACTGTAAAGGGACTGACTGATTCAGGAAGCAGACAGACCCTAGTGCATGTTGAAGTGCTTGGAAAATACTGTGCCAAAGGACCAGGTACGGGTGCCATCTGCAATCACAGGAACACTTGATACTATTCTACCACACAAGTGACTCTGAGTATTAATGGGGTATTGCACCAAATGAAAGTTGGGGTAGTACCAAGTTACCTGTGCCTGTGATTATTGGCAATGACTTTCCAGAATTTAGTGAATTAATCACAGATGGAGTAAATCGTGATGCTTCAACAGCTGTGGTGACAGGAGCATAATCAAAGAAAATCTTAGCTGGTGGGGACTCTTTTTCTTTTGGTGATTTTGATTCGGACTTGTTTCAGCATAGCTCCAAGATCCGTGAGTCCAGGAAAGAAAGAAGACGCCTGAATAAACAATGGCAACAAAAGACTAATGGAAATGGGGGTTAATATATGACAATGCTGAAACTAAACTGATAACTGATTGTAATTTAGTTTCAGAGCAAGCTAACAGTGTTTCTCTCCATGGGTATTGTAAGCAGCTAGGGTGAAAACAAAACAGGGTGAACCAATGTTTAAAAAATGTAATGGGCTACTGTACAGAGTTTGGTTTAAACCTCAGACACAGGAACAGACAGAACAATTGGTTGTACCACAAAAGTACAGATCTGAGTTGTTACACATAAAAATATGATTGTCCTATGGCTGGTCACTCTGGGAGGGATCACACCCTTGCCAGATTGCTGTACATATTTACTGGCCTGGAATTCATGAAGATGTTGCTACCTATTGCAGTTCTTGTGCTGGGTGTCAGAAAGTAGCCCCAGTAACAAAAAAAGACAAGGTGTCCCTGGTGCCCCTACCCTTGATAGATGTGCCTTTTGAGAGATTTGCAATGGATGTGGTTGGCCCCTTAGAAAAAAGTAAAAAGGGTAATCAGTTCATTTTGGTAGTGTGTGACTATGCTACTCGATACCCAGAGGCAGTTCCAGTGCTTGCTGTCACAGCCCCAAAAGAGGCAGCAGAGCTCACCAAAATTTTCAGCAGGATGGGCATACCTAAAGAGATTATTACTGATGAGGGTAGTATTTCTGGTGCTGTATTACTGAATGAGCTGTACTGACTACTAGGTAACACTGCCATAAGAACCTCCCTTTATTACCCTCAGACAGACAGTCTTGTTGAGCCTTTTAATCAAACTCTAAAATGCATGTTAAAAATGTTTGTAAAAGGAGAAGGGAAAGACTGGGACCAATACTTACCTTACCTGCTTTTTGTGTACAGAGAAGTGCCACAGGCATCAACAGGTTTTTCTTTTTTTGAAGTTAAAATTTGTATTGAAAATTTTCCAGTTTTACAATGTAACATAATAACAAACTACATCCACAAACACAATAGTAGGTACAGAGAGATACATACTGACAGAGATGTGCATAGTTCATGTCACATACTTAAATATACTGGTATTGTACATACTTTGTTCTTGATTTTATTTATTTATCTGTTGAAGTCTTGGATTACAACCTTTGAGCAGACGCTCATTTACAAAGGTTTCACGTCAAACAGAGCAAATTTACAATCACAGAAAGACAGGTTACAGGCGTACAACTTTTAAAACTTTAGAAGATTACAATAGAGTACAATATTATAAATAAGAAACAAAACAATCAGCAAGGTGGCCTAGGTACAACATGTGAGCTCTTGTGTAGGGTAGCAAAAACACTGGAAAAGGTAGGTAGTTGAGACTTTAGAGCAGATAACCAGGGACTGGTTACCTTTATCAGGTTGCAGATTAGGGTATGGGGGAGGATTGAAGAGGAGGGGAAGGGGGTAGAGGGAGGGGTAACAAGGGGAGAGGTGGGAGTGGAGAAGGAGGAGGGGGTGGGGTATGGCAGGGAAAATGACGAGGGAGAGGTTACGGGGAGAATGAGGCTAGGGAACGGCCAAATGCAGTGAGGGGTAAGTAGCAAGCTGGGGAAGATGTATAAGTGCTTGATTATCAGGGGAGTCACAGGAGGTGAGGGGCAGGTCATGGAAAACAGGTACACTTCATTTGGTTTATGAGATGTGACTGAATTTTAGGTTTGAAAAGGCCAATTTTTTGGATCAGTGTCTAGCTCAGACAGCAGAGAGTTTAGCAGGAAGGGAGCACGATAGGCAAAGGATCTCTGTCCTTGTGAGTTGCATCGGTGCAGTACCTTGTATAGTTTGCTATTTGTTGCCCTGGTCAGTCTTACTGATTCTACAGGCGAAGCATGGAACAGGTACTGGGAGGCATAAGGCCTAGTGTAGCTTGTTTGGCTAGGAGGCAAATCTGGTAGTGTGTTCTTTGTTATGGATCAGTTTAGGTGACCTCACACTGACTTCTATCTTTGTCAGACTCTTCTCGGATCAGTTCCCCCATTGTGTTAAAGGGTATGGTTTCTTTCTGGGTGGATATACATGCAGGCCCCTCCTATATTTTGTTAGAAGGAGACTGCTATCCATTTTCCCTTGGGTCTGCAAGTATGTTGATCAAATGTCTGCATACCTAAGTAGGTTGCCCAGGGCTATATAGGACATGAGCTCCGGGGATGCTAGCTGGCTGATTGTCTGCTGCCACTCATTGAAGGTGAGGACCTTAGGTGTTCTCTAGTTTTGTAGAAGTAACCTTTTCAATGCGATCGTGGCCACTATGCCCCATTATGTCAGGTGCCTGTGCTCTTTCCATGTAGGAGGGGGGGAGTCCTATGACAGCAAAGGGCCCATCTATGGTGTGGTTTCAGGCAGTATAGTACTACAAAATGCTATTACTTGATCCCATATGGGCCTGATCGTAGGGCAGTCCCATAAAATATGTGTTAGGGTCCTGGTATCATTGTGGCATCTCCAGAACTTGTCCTCATTCAGCACTCCAACCATGTGCAGATATGATGGTGTTCTGTACCGTATACCATTGCTTCAGCGACTCCGACATTGCGAAGACCACCACAGTGACAGGAATCAGCAAAAACCACTGGTCGCTGTAGTGGTCTCTGCAATGATTGGGAGTGCCTCGCTTGGTGTTTGCCCCCTCTCCCCACCAGTCCAACTCCGACTCAGAATTAGAATCCTAGAGACTGGGGGTGTGGTAGGTGGGGCCCCCGGGATTCAGGGGTGCAGCCCCATGATGGATGCATGGAGGCATCCCCAACACCTCAATGCCGACAGTTGGCACTGCGGCTGTCGCTGTTGGGGATTTCTCCATACATGCTGTCACTGCGGCATTGTAAAACCATTCTGTACCACCTGTGCAACATTTTTAGCTGTATTAGTTGCGCTTTTGTGTCCCTGCTGGCAGTGTGGGCCCTACCCCCAACATGCTTGCCGGGGGTGTCTAGCTCTTGTTCCCATTCTAATCTACGGTGGTCCATAACTGATGGGTCTGCATCTCTCATCTGTTGATATATGGCCCCAGCTCTTTCCTTCTCTTTGGTGAGCCATGCATGAATGGGTGTGTCCTGTACTCCCTGTCATGCCTTTTTCTGCTGTCTTATTGCTGTTGTGACTGCTGCTCGGAGTTGGAGATACCTTCAAAAGTCAGCTTGTGTTATCCCATAGGAGACCTTTAAACTTCCGAATGTGTTAATCAGTAGGGATTTTGGAGTGCACAAGTCCTGTACTGTTTTGAGTCCTGCCTGTTGCCAGGAGGGCCAGTGTGTGGGTTTGCAGTCTATTGTGAGGGCAGGATTATCCCGTAGTGGGGCCCATTGAATGGGCATCAGTTTGGCAAGCAGGGACCCGCATAGCTTTTTCCAGTAGTGCATGTAGAGTGCTATTGTGGGATGCGCTAGGTCTCTTTTCTGGGGTTTGGTATAGAGCAGGAACCAGAGTGTGTGTGCCTCTGCTAAAGTCCCTTCTATGTGTACCCACTGAGGGAGTGTTTTCCTTGGTTTTGGTCACCATTATAGTGTTTGTGCCAAAATGAAGGCCAGGTGGTATTGTGCAAAGTTGGGCAGGCCCCATCCTCCTTTTTTCCAGTGCTTTCTTAGCTTGACACGACTAAGCCGAGGAGGTTTCCCTTCCCACAGGAATTGCCCCATCAGCATGTTGAGCTGGTGGAACCATTTGTCCTGAATGTGGATGGGGATATGGGTTAACATGTGTAAGACCTTTGGTGCCATCATCATTTTTATTGAGGCTGTCTTCCCTGTAAGGGATAGGTTTAATTGGCACCCTCTGTATACGTCTGCTGTGAGGGGTGTTATCATCAACAGTTTTTTTACGATTTTATATGCTGCATGGCAAACAACCTAGAGGGCCACTAGATGTAATAAAAGAAACATGGGAAGATAACCCTACTCAGAAAAAATCTGTTACATCTTATATGTGTGTCCTGAGAAAGAAGCTAGTAAAATATGTTTTGCCCAGAGTAATAAGGAAGAGGCCCAAAACCAGCAGAAGGCATATTACAACCATGGAGTAAAAAAAAGGTTTTTGAGCCAGGTGAAAAGGTCTTGCTATTGTTACCCACCACAGAAAATAAACTGTTTATGAAGTGGCAAGGTCCTTATGAAGTGCTTAGACATACTGGCACAGTTAGCTATATGACTGAGACCCCTGAAATACCACACTAACCGTCTCAAGAATTGGGTTGAAAAAACACCAAAGGCTACTTTTCTAGTTTTACCAGAAACTGATAAAGAAGATATTGATATAGCTTATATCAGATTGGAACAAACCATAACTGCTGATGCTGTAAAAGTGAATGTTTCCTTAACCTCCAGACAAACCGCAGAAATTTGTAACTTGCCAAAGACATTTAACAGTACTTTTACCACGGTGCCAGGCTGCGCTAAAGGTGTTGAGCAAGTAATAATGACAGGGAATGCTCGCCCTATTAGACAAAAGATATACAGACTACCAGAGCGGTTAAGAGCAGACTTGGTTCAGGAAATACAAAAAATGAAAGAATTGGGTATCATAGAATAGTGGAGAAGTGCTTGGCCATCACCAGTGGTGATTGAAAATAACAAATTCTGGTCAGAGACAATATGGCTATAGAGAGCTTTTGGAATGCTTTTACACATTATTTCTAATGAATTTGTACAATGCGGATCTGCTGAGAAGCAGTTTCAATGTTGTCTTCTTTTTATACATTTATAATATATGTTCCTAGAATATGCCTGCTGATTGCTATATATTTAGCCTGGATAGTTCACAGAAGAAATGGCATCTTATTTTCAGGTGGTGGGGCACTGGCAGTAGTATGCTGGAATGTGTCATACATAGGCACGGGTTGTGTGCCGGCGATAATGCCCAGTGGCCATACACCTCAGGCGCACATGCAGATCCGTCGTCCTGCTGCCATTGCACTGCTCAATGCAGGTGACAGCCGATGCTGTACCCACTCTCACAGTTCCCAGAACAGGCATGTTACAGCTGACCTCCCATTCGTTTGTACAATCGAGGAACCATGGATGCACTATCCATAGCCTGGAGCATGCACTGCAAATGGCATTGCAGGATACTGCACCCATGGCACCCAGGATACCTCAGCAGTCTGGAGAATGACATGTCACACAGGGAAACAAGGGAGAGTGTGGGCCTGCAGCAGTGTATGACAGCAGGTAAGATGCAGCATCAACAAGGCATGCACTGGAGGTATGTCAGTTCCCTCTTACAGTTTGCCAGGGACATACATATGGCTGCATACACTGGTGGATCCACAGCTTGCCCAGTGCCCTGATGCATGGTGCAGTCACTTGGGTCATTGCAGAGTGCAGGTCCCCGGCCCGGGTCCGGTGTAGTTGGTGGCTGGCCATGGCAGGGTGTGGAGGGAAGTGCCAGTCTCCACAACAGGTCAGGTATGGGGGGAGAAGGGGTGTCTACATACCAGGGTGGTGGGTGGGGGTCCTCTATGCTATGGATATGGACTGTGGGTTCCTCTGGTGTGATTGGGTCCAGGGGGGCCCTTCACTACGGAACTCTTCGTGGACGGAGTTGGATTGATCGGGGATGGGAAGGGGTACCTGTAGTCCACCAGGGCTGCCATGCTGCTGTATACCTGGGTACACTTCTGCAGCCTGCCTGTGGGTGGCTCACCAGGTTAAGCCAGCTATTCATGGTCTAACTGTGGGCCGTGCTGCTCTGGACTGTGAGGGGTGCATTCCCACTGAGTATGCCGCAGCGCAGCATATGCATGGGAACGTAACCTCAACTTGCACGACATACTATTTGTGTACACCCTGGCCCATTCCCTTGTGGCCGGCACATTCTGCACGTTTGAATATCATGCTGTGGCACATTGCTGGAGTTGCTCGGCACATCTCCCTTTTCTGCTGGGATGCATCGCGCATCTCCTTTGAATATGTGGGCCTTGGACTAGGCTACCCTGAAGAAATACATTATCAAATTGGCAAAATCATGACCCCATTGAAAACAAGATATTGCATCTAATCTGGAACAGCCTGAGTAAATACAGTACAGAAATGTGTAAATGAAGATCCCTATGACAATGAGATGTAGCATCTCTCCTGCGCTATCCAGGGTACAAAATATAGGATAAGAAATATTTAAAGGAAATCTACCGTAAACTGGACTTCACTGTGTTCACTGACATAAAAAGTTTCTTGTTTTATAACATATTAGAATGCAGTATTTATTTTGAATGTTGTGCCCATGAGGCTGGTGTGTACAGTATGTGTGTGTATATGTATCAAGGATACAAAATATAGGATAAGAAATATTTAAAGGAAATCTACTGATATGAACAAAGTGTGTGTGTGTGTGTGTGTGTGTGTGCATCCAGGATGCAAAATATAGAATAAGAAATATTTAAAGGAAATTTACTCTAAACTGAACTTCACTGTTCTCACTGACATAAACAAACAGTTTCTCGTTTTATAACATATTAGAATGCAGTATTTATTTTGAATGTTGTGGCCTTGAGGACGGTGTGTACAGAGTGTGTGTGTGTGTGTGTGTGTGTGTGTGTGTGTGTGTGTGTGTGTTTGCTATAGCTCAATATATTTTTCCCAAAAAGCACAGCAGAAAATGCCTGCTGATTGCTACATATTTAGTATGGGTAGTTCACTGAAGACCTGGCTTATGTCTGAGACAGTGCTTATCTGATAGTGTCATTAGAGGTTAAAAAAACAGTGTAAATTATAGATTTGCTGGGAAAGGGATGACGTTTATGAGGTATGAATCTTTCTTGAAAGACAATACATTCCCAAGTGAAACTAGTAGGAATAAGCTGTTTAAATGCAAAGTATTTAAATGTGCAAGTTGGACTTGTCGCATTCCAAAGGGGTAAAGAAATCTCCAGTTTAATAGGCAACCAATATTTAACAAATATTTAACAAGCTGTTTCAGTTTCCTAATGGCATCTGATAAGCAGCTTGGAGTTATGACTCCAACATTCTTAACAGAAAGAAGGGAGTATTTTATTTCAGTTGGCATTGAAGCATACATTGAAAAGTCCAAAACGTGTTCCACGATACTCCATTTTCCAGCTACATATAGCAAGATATATGTATAGGCTTCGCCCACAGCCATAAAAAAAGAAGGGTTTGTAAGAATCTACCTTGATTTTAGTAAACTCAATCAAGTCTCAGAATTTGACAGTTATTCTATGCCCAGGATAGATGATTTGGTGGACAGATTGGGGACTGCCAAGTACATCAGTACCCTCGATTTCGCCATGGGTTACTGGCAAATCCCCCAAGCTAAAGAATCCAGAGACAAAACTACATCTTCCATCCCTATTGGATTCTGTCAGTTCACCACCATGCTGTTTCGATTACCTGGTGTATCCACTACATTCCGTCAGAACATGGATGTAATTTTATCTCCTCACACTGGTTATTGTGCTGCATACCTGGATGATGTTATGATGTGCAGTCCAGTCTAGAAAAGCCACCTGGAATACTTACGAGCAGTTATATAATCCATGAAAAAGGAAGGTCTGACAATTAATCCTACCAAATGTGCACTGGTCATGCAGGAAATCAGATATTTGGGATATGTTTTGGGAAATGGAGACGTCAAGCCAGAAATTTCTAAGACAGAAGCTGTAGCTAACATCCCTGTCCCTAAAACAAAGAAACATGTCGGGTCATTTTTAGGGCAGGCTGGATGGCTACTATTGGAGATTTGTTCTCAACTTTGCCCAGCCAGCTACTCCCTTCACTGAACTCATGAAAAACTGTTCCCAAGTAATGTGAAATGGACCATAGAGTGTGATGAAGCTTTTCGGGCCATTAAGGCTGCATTATGTTCAGCCCCTGTTTTACGAAGCCCTGACTTTGAGAATAATTTGTGTTATAGACAGATGCATCAGAGGTAGGCCTCGGTGCAGTCTTTAGTCAGAATATAGATGGGAAGGAATGCCACATTCTGTATATCAGTAATAAGTTGCATGACAGGGAAAAAAGGTACACCATCATTGTAAAGAAATACATTGCAGCAAAGTGGGCCATGGAGTCCCTTAATTTTTATTTGCTAGGAGCTGACTTTGTACTTATAACAGATCACAATTCCCTCTGATGGCTTAACCAAATGAACTATAAAAATTCCAGAATCACACAGTGGTACCTGCCGCTACAGCCATTTAAATTTAACCCTTAGGCTGCCAGAGGATTTAGAATGCATAGATTTTTAGGACAAGATATCATGTCAGCGGCAGCCTAAGAGTTAAAGTGATGCACACATCTGGGAAAGAGAATGTCAATGCTGATTTTCTGTCTAGATATGGATCAGGAATTGAAAATTCAGAAGGTTGAAAAAACGAAACGTGTGAGTTTAAACATCGCTGTTTGGTATGCTACATATGCACTGAACTGTAAAGGTTGTAAGCTAATGTCAGAAGAGAATTAACAGAAAGTTTTGGAAACCTGTTTTTTTTTTTTAAAGAGGGGGATATGTGACAGGGTTAAATGAGGCCCTGTCCAGTCTGTTATGCAGAAAGAGTTAAATGCAAGGATCTATTCTATCCTCTCCGTCTCTGTCTCTTGTCTATCTGGTTGTACAACCAAACGTTCTTATGAGACCTAGGAACTGATCACTCTGGCAGCCTTGCGATTCTCCACCTCTCGCTATCTCTCTGACTTCACTTGCTATTTCTATCTTTTCTTCCCCTTGCATATCTGCGGTTATAAAAATATATGTGATTCTTTGTGTGAAACTGTAAGTGATACTGGGATCCCTTTGTTTGAAACTGTATATATTGTTACAATGTTGAAATGATTGCAAAAAGCTAGTTGGAACTCACGGGGTTAACCTGAGATACAGTTTGAGCTCCTCTCAGGCTTGTTTGCAAACTGTTTTGCAGATATGTCAGCAGGAGGCCAACTTGGGGCACTGTTCTATTTGCAAGCCTGTTCTGCTAAGAAGCTGACAAGAACATTTTGTGAAAAACAGGATGTCTCTTTAATTAGTTCCCAGGCAAAAACTTATAAAAAGAGTAGCAATACTTTTGCTAGAGTGAGTGAGAGAAAGAGACTGAAACTTGGAATAAGAGATACCTTCAGACGAAGGACTTTTTCTCTGTTTGTACTGCCTTTGTGAATAGTTATACTGAACAATGTTTATTTTTTATTTTACTATTATTGATAATAGTAAATAGCTACTTGCGAATTTTACAGCTGCTCCTGGTTTTCCTATGTTTCCTGACCTGTGCCTTGGTGACAGGCCCAATGATGCAGAGGCATAAGTCCTCTTACCTATGACATCCAGCCTCCTAGGTTCCTTATCAGAAGGAAGGGAACTCAGATGTTTAGGTACACTGGACCTATCATGGGCAGCATTAATTATCACTGAGTGAACTTCAGGTTGTGTGGCATTAAAAGGTTTCCCAGAAAGGGCAGGATACAGTTTATTTGCTCTCCTGGGGACAGCTGGTATATTGTTTGATCCGTGCCAAGCTGCATAGGTGGCAACCTCTAAGGCCGAGAGCAGAGAAGACACCACAATCGCAGGATATTCTGGGAGCTCCAGGACCTCCAGTAGGTTCTTTTTAGTAGTATCCTGCTCTTCTAATGTGAAACGCATGGCAGCTTGCATTTGCTGCATCATGGTGAAAAATCTAAGGTCCTCTGAAGGGGACCTTGGTGTGTACACCACAGAGTCCTCATTGCATGTGGAGACTGCAGAGCTGGTGCCAAGTTTATACTGGCTCTCAGCATAGTCTTCAGCTTCATCCTCCTCTTCCTGCATCATTAGATCAGGATTGCACTCATATTTGCCATTGACTAGGTCGACGGGAATGAGGGCCTGCACTGGTGACGTCGTCTGCGGCATAGGAGGTGACTGTGGCAAGGGAGTTCCTTGCTGTGTCATTGGGGATTGGTAGGAGTCCCTGTCAATGGGCCCCTGTAAAAGACATGAGAACTGCCTGTGCATTGGCACCCCTTTGGTCAATGGGCACGAATGAAAGAGTCAACTGGGGAGGCTGAGTCCCCGATGTTGACAGTGACGTACCAGCTGTAGTGGGCCCAGTAGTGCTTATGCCAAGTCCTGACCTTGGTGTTGTGTCGACAGTTGGGGGTCAGTCAATGCCATTGCCTGAGCAGACAGTGTCGAAGTGGCAGTTGTACCTGTATGGTGCAAGGGCAACCAGGAGCATGCCAGGGAAGCCTTCTCCTTGTCCAGGTGCTTGTGTTTGTGACTTCCAGACATTATCTTCTGGGATTGCAATGACTGCAATACAGTCAATGAAGCCAGCAATGCAGATTTCTGCTGTAACTCTTTCTCCATTCTCTCTACTGTCTTTTGGAGCAAGTATTTCTACTAAGTCCATTTTCAGCATCAACTGGTTACAGAGTTAAAAAGCAGGATCTTCCTGGACATAAAGTCTCCACCACTCATTCACACTAATGGGAACTATGCCGGAGGTGCTAGGACCCAGCGGGAGCCAAACATATTCAGGAGGGCCGGCGCCTAGGTGGTGCCGAAAGGAAGCGGCACTGCAAGCCTGGCTTGTGCCATATAGACTACCTCAGTATCGACCCTTCAACTGCCTCAGTTGCTTTTTTCCAGCCATCAAGTGCGCTTCAGTGACGATGTCGCTCACCTGCCGGGAGTCAAAGCTTCACGTCTGTATGACAGCAGCTATAGTCTTTCAGTTTTATTAGTTTTATTATTTCTTGTCAGTTTTAAATAACAATAAATAAGTAATTTTATTAAGTAATTTTTTACGTTAGAAGAAGTCTTCAGCCCTCCTTCGACGGAGTCGAACATGAATGGGGCAGGTGATGGTAGGGAGACTTTGCATGAAAGCTGTATCATCAGCAGGGCTGGATCTGGTCTGCCGCCCTCTGCAGAGGGGGGGGCTCTGACTGCAGGCAGTTCAGTGCTCAGGGAGGAATGGGCGGTCTTCCCAAAAGCACAAAAAAAAGTGGTCCCATTCTCAATCCTCATCGAGGACTGGGCACTGTTCAACCTCAAGTTCTTCGGCCTCACGGTCGAAAAAGAAATTGCACCGCTGGAGGTTGCCTTCTGGTATGTCTGCACATCGATCATCGGTTACTGGAAGCAGGGACCAGACTCTATCCCTTCCAGAGTCTTCTCTGGCTTCTGTTGCTGGTGACAGGCATCCTTGACTCCAGAGTCCCTCCCTGCCCCCAGGGAGGTCCTCCAGTGATCTTGATCTTCAATTGGGGGACGAATTTGATGACGATTCCTCCCTAGGGGGTAGGGAATAAACCTACTCTTACAGAAGAGCCTCTGGTTGAGGACCTTTCTTTTAAGTCTCTGCTTAGAAATGTGAATACCACTCTCGCGCTCTCTCTCTCTCTGTCTCTAGACTTCAGAGATCGATCCTGGGAAATTGCTGCATCTGCAGTACCAGCACATTCCGGACAGTCATCTGGAACGGACTCCCCCTGTGCAACCCTCTTTTGAGACTCTCTCACAGATGGTGTGGGATAATCCAGCGCTTATTCCCTCTGTGGCCAAGTCCAAAGATAGGAAATATGCCCCTCCCAAGGATCGGCCCATTCTGGCCTCGCAAGCCTTTGCTGATGCCATAACTGTTGTGGCAGAGAATTACAAGGCTGTTCTTTCACAAGAATCTACGGCATATCCAATAAACAAAGAATCTCACAAAATCGACACTTTAGAAAAGTGAGTCTTTGCTGCTTCCACTCTAGGCATGCGCATTGCTTGCTACCAGGGCCACTTCTCTCAGTATGAGTATACACTCTAGCATTTGCTTAAGGCCATGGTAGAAATTCTCCCAGATTCAAGAGGTTAACACAGAGCTTCTTCAAACCATTATTAGAGGCATTGAATACAATAATCAGCAGCTTAAAGCTGCCATGGATGCCTTTGACACTGCCTCCAGAGCAGCAGCAGCCGGTATATGCACCCGTCACCACTCTTGGTTGCATACCTTGGGATTCACAAATGATGCCCAACAGAGAGTTATGGCTTTGTCTTTTGATGGAATCTACCTGTTTGCTCCTCAGGTCGAGTAGGCGCCAGAGGCCACACAGAAGACTAGAATGGCCATCAAAACAGCCAGACTGCCATCTGCAGCCCCTCAAAGGGGCGGGAACCAGCATCAGTTTCATAACCATCAGTCCTTTCATGGTAAAGGCAGAGGGGGCTTTAACAGAAACCAGACCCCTCAACTGCAAAAGAAAATGCAGCAGAAGGCACAGGGCCCCAAAGTGCCTAGTGCCACCCTCTGAGATCCTGGTCCAAGTCCCACCTCAGCTGTCTGAGGGGGACTCTTCCTCAGCAGTAGGAGAGCATCTGACTCAGTTTTATGAACAGTGGAAGTCAATCACATCAGACAAGTGGGTGCTCAGAATAATCCATGAGGGGTACTCTCTAAATCTTTCAGAAACCCCTCTGGATCACCCCCCCTTCAAACGACAGCCCAAGCGGTCTGTCTCTCAGTCAGACCTTCTTGCTTCTGAGATTCAAGGCCTTCTAAACAACAGAGCAGTAGAAGTAGTCCCACTGGATCAGTGGAACACAGGTGTCTACTCCCATTATTTCCTAGTTCCAAAGAAAACAGGCGGCATGCACCCTATTGTCGACCTCAGGAAGTTAAATAGTTTTCTTTACAAGGAAAAGTTCAAGATGATACCACTCGGTACACATTTACCTCTGATTCTTCAAAACAATTGGCTAGCTTCCCTGGATAAGCAGGATGCCTATCAACACATTCTCATAGACCCAAACCACCACAAATACCTCAGATTCATGGCATTGGGTCAACATTACCAGCTCAGAGTCCTGCCCTTTGGGCTATCCTCGGCACCTCGAGTTTTTACAAAATGCTTTGCAGTACTCGCAGTGCATCTGAGGCAGCTTGGAATTCAGGTGTTTCCGTACTTGGATGATTGGCTTTAGCAAGTCCCTCTAGACAAGAGACTCAGGAAGCTGTGGCTATGGCTTCCAAATTCCTCACATCTGTGGGAGTCCTGCTAAATTTGGAAAAGTCACAGGTACAGCCCTCCCAACAGCTCCTCTTCATAGGAGCCTTTCTGGATACCTCCAGTGCAAAAGCCTTTCTTCTGGAGGACAGGAGGAATGACATCCTTCGGATGGCTCACTTCATCAAGGAGAACGACTCGGTTTGAGCTCTCTCTCAATGCAATGGATACTGGGTCTCATGGCACCCTCAGTGTTCACTGTACCCCTGGCTTGTCTTCACATGAGGACTACTCAGTGGATGCTCAGCACTCAGTGGTCACTGACCACACACCCAGAGTCCTTTCACATTAAGGTGACGGAACCTTTGAGACTGTCACTCACCTGGCCGACTCAGGAAGACAACCTTCTGGAAGGTTATCCCTTCACCCCTCTGGAATCTCAGATCTCCATCACCATGGATGCATCCTTACTGGGATGTGGAGCTCACTGCCAGGATCTCCACACCCAGGGCCGATGGAGTCAGGACATGTCTCAGCTTCACATAAATGTTCTAGAAATGAGAGCTGTCCTGTATGCAGTCCAAGCCTTGAAGGACATACTCTATCAGAAGATCATTCTCCTTCAAATGGTCAACAAAGCAGTGATGTATTACATCAACAAACAGGGCAGAGCACACTCTTACCCCTTATGCAGGGAAGTAATGAGAGTGTGGGAGTGGTGTCTGGAGTACAAAGCTCTGATCCAGGTGGGCTGTCTGCCGGGAGTACAGAACGATCTGGCGGATCTTCTCAGCAGATTGGAGACAGACCCATTACGAGTGGTCTCTCGACACAAACGTCGTGCAATCACTCTTTGAAGAGTGGGGAATCCCAGACCTGGAACTTTTTGCATCCCCACTCAATGCAAAACTGCCTCTCTTCTGCTCCAGAAATCCAGAGCCTGGCGTTTTTTGTCGGGATGCATTCAGACTGCGGTGGACAAGACACTTTCTGTATGCATTTCCTCCTCTTCCCCTAGTTCAGAGGGTACTGCTCAAATTGGAGGCACAGTGGGGGCAGAATGATCCTCATCGCCGCATTCTGGCTTCATCAGATCTGGTTTCCATTAATCAATAGATTGTTAGAAACTTCACTGAGACAGCTTCCACATCATACGAACCTACTGACCCAGGGCCCGGTGGTCCATCCGAACCTGAAGTCCCATCACCTCCATGCCTGACTCCTGAAAAGAGAGAGAGGTGAACAGGTTTAACATTTCATGTAGGGTCTCAGACATTCTATTAGTGCACACAAGCCAGCTACCCGAAAAACTTACACAGCTAAGTGGAAGTGGTGCTGCATCTGGTGTGTAAAAATAATCCTCCTGGAATCCTTTTTCCTGTCCAACAAACAAAGTCCTAGAATATTTTCCATATCTCAAACACAGGTTTGCAATACTCAACCATGAAGGTTCACATTTGCACGATCTTAGCGTACCACGAGCCTGTACACTCCGTGTCTTTGGCTCAGCTACCTGTGGTCAAGTCAAGAGGTTTCTTAAGGGCATACTGCATACCAGCCCAGCATTCAGATGACCAGTAGCCTCCTGGGACCTTAACCTTTTGCTAGACATGCTCACCCATAAACCTTTTGAGCCTCTAGTTAATTGTGAGCTGAAGTTTCTGACTTGGAAGACCGCCTTCCTTGTAGCCATTACCTCTGCTCGCAGAGTGTCTGAAATACATGCTTTAGTCACAGACCCTTCATTTACAGTATTCTAGAAGGACAAGGTGGTTTATAGGACCCACCCGAGGTTTCTCCCCAAGGTTGTCTCAGAATTCCATCTGAATCAGTCCTTGGTCCTTCCAGCCTATTTTGCAAACTTCCAGAATGAGAGAGAGCACACCCTGCATTCTCTGGATGTAAAGAGAGCTTTCTGGTTCTATTTAGACAGAACTAAAGAAATCAGCACGTCAAAACAACTATTCATCTTCTTCATCATGGCTCAGCTGGGTCAGCCTGTTGCTGTCAGATGCATCTCAGCATGGCTAGTGGCATACCTTCGCCAGTGCTACTCCATGGCATAGGTTAAGCTGGAAGGCAGAGTGTATGCGCATTCTACCAGAGCAGTTGCGGCATCTTTGACAGAAATCTGAAACATGCTTATTACGGACATCTGCAATGTGGCCACTTGGAGCTCAGTGCACATTTTTGTAAAGTACTGTGCTTTGGATGTCCATGCCAGACATCATCAGTCTTTTGGCAGGACAATCCTTAATGGATTTCTGTCCTATGTGAGCTCCTCTCTCTCCTGCCGCCCATCTCGGGGGATTATTTTAGCTTGGTACTCTCCCATTAGTGTGAATGAGTGGTGGAGACTTTATGTGTCCAGGAAGATACGGAAATTACATGCCTACTTGATCTTCTTGGATGAAGTCTCCACCACTCAGTCACACGCTCATCCTCCATCCTCCGAGCTTGCTCATCCTGTTTTTGGTCTTCACCCCCCTTTTTGGGCTGCGAAAACTCTGTTGAGTTGACCCTTCTTACATGGGTCATTTGGACTATCTTATGTCCAACATACGTTAGTTTCACTAGGTTGGTTTATGCTGCACCTCCTCAGTTAAAAAGGTACTGAGGTGGTAGGAGAGTCCATGCTGAGGGAGTCTATACGGTGCAAGCCAGGCTCATGGCCCTACCTAGGTGCCGCTGTCCTGAAGATTTTTTGGCTCCCGTTGGGTCCTAGTGCCTCTGGCATAGTTCTCATTAGTGTGAATGAGTGGTAGAGACTTCATCCAAGATGATCAAGAATTACGGTAGGTACGTAATTTCCATTTCTTGCTATACAAGGTCGCCCCCACCAACACATACAGCAGCTTACCTTGCCCGAAAGTCAGTGTGCCATATAGTTTTATGTATGTCCAGTGATATTTTCTGTAAAAACACTCCCAGATTTAGTAGAGTAGTGGCCAGAATTTGTGAAAACCAGTATCGAAAAATTAAAAAAACGCACTTTAAAAACTGCCTCATTGTAGTCTTTGGAGCGGGTTCCCATGCTCATCCTTTGCCAGCATCACAAAATGTGCTAGCGTGTGGCCATATCTCCAACTCAGGAAGTCGTGTGTTTTGGCTGCTGGGCTCCAGGATGAAAATTATGAGTGTTTTTACAGAAAATATCATTGGACATAAATTAAACTATGTGTCACACTGACTTTGGGACAAGGTATGCTGCCGTATGTGTTGGAGGGAGTGATCTCGTATAGTAAGACCCTGTTCTTTAAATCTCCAGCAGATTTTGCAGGCTTTCACGTTGTGGCTTAGGTCTAAGCAGCAGACACAGACGTTGTGAGAGTCATCGGTGTATATTTTTCCTTCGCACTCACAGTTCCAGAAAAGTTTAGACAGTTCTTTCGATGACATACAGGTCACCAAAAATCACTCTAAAAGTGATTACTTAGTAGGAATAAAGAAATGAAACAGCAGCAATAGTAGCATTTCTTAGCAGTCCGTCAAGTTCAGATCAATGGCGGGAAAAGAACTGATGAGAGGAGGGGCCATCCACATTTATGTATACGCTGATGTCTGATGTCATTGTGGTAGACTGGTTGCAAAATTCAGTAGCTCAGTTGACTATATCCACAACAGAATTTCATTACAAAAGAAAGCAGAGGGTGCCTCCTTAGGAAGTAAGGGCCCATTCCACATTGGGGTATCGCAGTATCAGTTACAGAAATAAGAAATGTACTGCACCTTCGCTGGAAATTTGTAAAGTTGCTACCTGAGCATCTCTACACGCATTTATATCTCATTAATGCGTTTTATACTCAGGCAAGAAGGGATGCAGCATTTGGGTCAGCTGTCCTTTAGAATCTATTGTATTTCCCAAATAATCCTAGAATACTCCTTCCCAGTACTGCTTGGAGAAAGGACAGAGGGAAGGGGTACCTGAGGCCTGCCTAGTGCTTGCTGGGGGCAGAGAGAGCAGGTGTGGCTGGACTCAGGGACAGGTGCACTTAGTGTTATTATTTTCTGTTTGAGGTCAGTTTTGAATTGTGCCAGACAACTGGTGGCCAAGAGGTGCCAAGGGAGTTCATTCATCCACAGGGGTGCCCGGTAGGCAAATGCACATTGCCCAAATGAGGTGCGACGGAACAGGATCGCCAAGGCCCCTCTAATCCTCCCTCTGGTGACCTGTAACAAGTTGGCCGCCTTGATCAAATTGCCTACACAAGGTGGTGTTTTACCCAGTAGAGCCTTCTTCCCTAGGATGCAAGTCTGGAATTTGACCCTGTTTTTTAATGACAGCAAGTTTGCGCGTTCGTACAGTGTACAGGTGTGAGTGCCATGCTCAGCATCCAGGGTGAGTCTGCAGGCTTTGTTGCACACAGTCTGAACCCACTTGAGCGCTGTATCTGTTGCTATCCCTCAGACCACTAGGCCATAGTCAATAGTAGATATAATTGAATCATGGACTGAGAGGTGGCGGGCCCCTGGAGAGAGGTGTTGCCTGTGCCTGTACAGGACACCAGTCTTGGTATTGACTGTCTTACTCAAAAAGTCAGTATGGTGCACAAATGTGAGGGTATCATCTATTATGACCCCCAGATACTTGAACAAGTAAACTTGTTCTAGCGGCTCACTGCATGAGTTGGAGATGATGAGGGGGTGGTGTATATTTTTGTTGTGGGGGCTGGACATAAGCATGGCCTTGATCTTCTTGTAGTTTAGTAGCAATGTATGACTACAGAACCAGTTCTCGAGTTTGGAGAAGGAGTTCTGCCGCTCAGATTGTAGGGCAGCCTGAGACGTGCTGCTGCTCAGGAGCACAGCATCATCTGCATATACTATGAGTTTGGTGTCGCAGGCTGTGGGAAGGTCATTTAAGAAGAGGCTAAAGAGTAGAGGCCCCAGTATTGATCCCTGGAGTGCCCCTAATGATACCTCTTTTGCGCTGGATACTGTTTGCCCAATTTTGACAGATTGATTTCTCTGTAACAGGTAGTCTTGGAACCAGCAAAGGGCATTGGGCACCACACCCATGTTTTGCAGTTGGGTCAGCGACAGGGGGTGGTTGACCGTATCGAAGGCTTTGGTGAGGTCAATAAAAACAGACCCTACCAGTTTGCCTGCATTCAGGGCCTTATGTGCATAGTTCGTGTAATCCAGCAGGGCAGTGGTGGTACTGTGATTTTGTTTGAAGCCATGCTGGTTGGGGCATAGTAGATTATACTTATTGTGGTAGTCAATGAGTTGACCTGCCACAATCTTTTCCAGTGCCTTGGGCCGGGAGAGAGGATCGAGATGGGTCTGTAGTTGGCTACCAGAGACTTGTCACCTCCTTTATGCACTAGTGTAACTAGGGCCTGCTTCCAAACTGCCGGGAATTTGGGCCAGGGACTTTATTGTACAGCATGGTAATGGGTACGATAAGAATATCCAGGGTGAGGGATAGAAGTTTCGTGTCTATCCCGTCACTGCCCGGTCTGGTCTTACCTAGTATTTTCATGACCATAGTAAGGGCCTCCTTCACCATCACCCTTTTAAAGTAGAAGGTCGTGTGAGAACACTTGGTAGATACGTCGTTAGAGTGGTTCAAATCAGGTTGAAAATAGGCAGGTGGTAGCACTGGCATAAGATTGGTGAAGGCCTTATTGAAGGCTTCTGCAATAGCCAGATGGTCTGTAGTGGGGTGTTACTGATACTGAGCAGCTGAGGGTACTTCTTGCCCTCCTTTCCAAGGATGCTTTTGATGTTATCCCAGAATCTTTTCCCATCATCCCAATAATTGCAAAGCTGGATTAGCTTGGTGTAACGGTTCCTGGCTGTTCTGTAGCACTGGTAGTCATGCTTGCTACCTGTGTTTCTGGCCTTCTCCCAGAGAATGTCCCTGATAGTGGCTTTTGAGGGGCATGATACTGTCCCTCCAATGCAGAGCAGTGTTTAATGGTCAAGTCTGTAGCACACCAGTTATCAGTCAGCCTAATAATGACAGAGTTTTAGCGTGGTGAGTGGAATGTGCGTCTACTTCAAAACAAAAAGCCGACCCAATCATGGCTTTGCAGTTGTCTTTGATGTAGCTGCCCAGCATGTTGACCTCTCCTTATCAGACTGGCTTAAGTATTTCAAGCATCCATAGCCCTGTGCTGTTGCAGCTGTTAAAAGTAATGTGTCTTTCTTTCTTTCTTGGCAAATGGTATTTATTCACCGGGTAAAGGTGATTATCTCTGCAACCTTTCTGTTTTTACATCCCTCAGTAACATCCATGCTATATATTTACTGTATATTTGTAACAGCATTTATAAACCAAGTGTTTAGGTTTCAAGCAACCCGTTTGCAATGATCTCATATCTGTCCCAGCTCTGACTAGTGCTAGAGTCAGTTACTGTTTTTTTTGTTTTGTTTTTTTTTACAGTGGAGGTTTGAAGTGGACTGTCCATATGCACTTTTTCATCTTAGAACATATCATGCTGTTAGATTTCCTTTCGGGATAGTCAAAAATCAGTTTAAGTAGCCATGAGGGCTTGTACTAGAAAATGTAATATTTCATCAAGTACATCAGCTGGGCCAGCAGAAATGTCTGTGGGGCTAATGGATTTTCCAAGTCACTAGCCTTGCTGGCTAGTGGCTGCAAAACTTAAAAGAGCTAGTGGAGCCAAAGCAGACAGGAAAATGATACAAATGTTAAGAAATAGTCAGTTGTAACTTTTCACTTCTGAAGCATTTTTCTTTTTTCTTTTGCTCATCAGAAAGTCTTCAACGTGATAATATTGTGCTGGATGTGTGGAACAGCTCTTAGCCTGGCAGCTGACTTATCTATCTGCATTTCCCCTCACTACATCAGTAGCATGGTGAATTCACTGAACGTAACATCACAAGTGAATGACCTGGCAGTCATTGAATGGTTGTTCCTAAGCAACAGTGATGTCACAGTCAGTGAGGTAACAATGCTGATGATGTAATGGGGGGCAGTAGATGTAGATATGTCAGCTGCCAGGCTAAAAGCTGTTCTACATATCACACTTACTTGCATCAGTTAAACAATCTTCTAATTAACCAAAGGGAAAATAAAAAGTACCTCAGACACAAAAGGTAATGGCTGGTTGCTTTTAAAATCTAATATTAGTTTTAGGCAGTACACTGGCTGTTTAATTTCAATCCCTGCATGGATCAGCCTGAGATGGGATTTCTCTTTATTTATTCTATTCTCCCCTAGCTGGCAGTTCTCTGCCACCTGGTCCCCAGATACATCAGCCCTCCACACCGCTTGGTGGGAGACAGCTGTAACCTGAACAGTGGGCCCCCTTGTGGGGATCATGACAGGTAGCAGAGAGAGTATACATATGTACACAGAGAACAGTGTAATCCAAATCCCTGTCTTGTTGGTTGTGCTGTCCGTTTCTGTGCCATCATCTTGGTGACCACATGTCATGATGCAGGAATCAGTATGACAAGCTGAAGTTTTGTTTTTACCTGTTGTCGACAGGGTGCATCAGGTATGCACAATGATGTGTGTTTGTTTTTTTTTTTTTGTTCCTGTTAATTTTCTTAATTCTCCCTTACTAGACAGCCCCAACATACAATGGCACCTACCTGCTAGCCAGTGTTCACCAAGGTTCCCCACCTCCATGAGGGCAGTCATGTGTTCCCAACTCCCATCTGGTATGACTAAACAGAAGCTTGTGGAATTAGGGTGAGACTGTAGTAAAAATAAATTGTGAAAACAGCAATTTCATTAGGACATGACAGATGCACATCACTTTTGTTGCACCACATGTTATATGTGCTCTTTGAGGTTGTTGGTTTTGCTTCTGTGTGTACTTTAAAAGCAAGTTTTCTTCTTTTCCATTACCTCTTTATTGCTTATATTGGGTCTCCTGCAATCATTGTGCTTTCATGGACACAGCACCAGAATGTTTATGCTGCCAGAAGGTGAATGCTATATTGGACGAATTTACATACCAACATACGAAACTGCCAACAGAAAAAGGCTGTAATGCTCTATCGAGTCTGCTTGAGTGAGCAGCTCACTTACTTCCTTGGAGTTGCCTACCTCCTCAACTCCACCCGGAGTTATCTCCCACCTTCCCATTCCTCTCTCCTAACCCCTTCCCAGTAGAGCCCCCTTCAGTCTTAATCCTCTTCATCACCCTATCCCGCCTCCTCTTGAAACTGGCCACTGTCTTTGCTACCATCTCCTTCTCCCGTAGCTGATTCCACTGCTTCACCACCCTTTTAGTGAAAAATTGCCTCATCATTTCCTTCTTGAATCTACCCCCCACAAATTTACGGTTATGTCCCCTTGTTTTACCATCCTTCCTTTTTTTCTAGAGGTGTTTGCTCCCCCGTTGCCCCGGTGCCTTACTTGGCAACAGGGGAGACATACATTTTTCTATTTTTCTCCCATTAACCCGGGACCCCAGAATGAGGTTGCGCATGTGTGTGGAGGCACACACGCGTGCTGTGGCTCCGGCGCCAGCCCCTTCCTCCCACCCGGCATATTGCCAGGTCTCCCTTTGGGTTGGCACTGCCACCTGGCCTCTACTGGGAGGCAACCAAGAGCTGGGGAGACCTCACTTTGCACCCGGAGGGAGAGCTGCCAGGTGGCAGCTCCATCCAGCTCTGCACACACCCCGGCCAACCCCAGGCAACGCAGCTCGCTTCTGAACTCGGTTGCTGGAGTGGTGTGAGGTGTGGCTTCCAGTGCCTCAATCCTCAGTGCCACCTGGCCGCCCTTATCCTCCTTTCTTACGTTTAAGATGCCCTCCTTATCAACCATGTTTATGTCCTTAATGTACCTGAAGGTTTCGATCATATCCCCCCCTTCTTTCCTCCAGGGTGTACATGTTCAGTTACCTCAGCCTCTCCTCATATGTTTTTTTACGTACTAATCACTCTGGGCCAAGTAAAGAAACTTACCATAGAATGTGTCTACCTCCCCTCAATCGCCCATCCATCTCTCTCCCCTCCCTTGTTTCCTCTTGGTCTAGCCTCCCCAACCCCAACTTGGTGTTATGTGGGGATTTCAATATCAGTTGGTTGGGATCAGGAGCTGGTGCCACTCACACCTGTGTATCTGAAGCCCACCTATCTCAGTTAATGACTGAACCCATCAGGCTCAGTATTAAATCTGGCATTCCCTTTTTGACTGGGTCCTTCCCAACAGCTGGCTAGGGAAGAATAAATAGAATAAAAAAAATCCCATCTCAGGCTGATCTATGCAGAGGTCAGATTAAGTTTTGTAGCTACTGGCCAGCAGGGTGGTGACTTGCAAAATCCACTAACCTCACAGGCTTTTCTACTGGCCAGCTTATCTGCTTACTGAAATGCTACCTTTTCCAGTACAAGCCCTCCTGGCTACTTAAAAAGG
This sequence comes from Neoceratodus forsteri, assembly GCA_016271365.2. Taxonomy (NCBI): domain Eukaryota; kingdom Metazoa; phylum Chordata; order Ceratodontiformes; family Ceratodontidae; genus Neoceratodus; species Neoceratodus forsteri. The sequence goes on from CM057450.1 coordinate 386,931,223, forward strand.
TGTGTGGCTATCCCAAAAGAAAATCTAGCAGCATTTGGCTAGTGGACTGGTGTCAGTTTCAACCCTGTCTATGAACATCCACATGTGGTCACACAGTTGACAGCACAGGAACGGACAGCCAGGATTACCCTCCCAGTACACACACACACACAAACACACACACACCATGGCAAACATCTGGCATTTATTTATTTAGGACATCGGAATTACAACCCTTTGAGTCATAGACTTGTTTCCAAAGGCTCCATGTCAGAATAAAACACAGACATTCATACAGTACATACATAGAATAAATGTGGGTGAGCAATCATACAGAGTATAAGTACAATGAGCACTGGTTAATGCCTATCCATTTAGTAGCTAAAACAGGGCAGAGCTATCGGCATATTTACCTAATGAGCGGTTAAGACCTATACAATTGGTAGCTAAAGCAATGCATGATGAGTTGGTAGTAAGCCGCCTCAGGGAGGCCCTGTCTTATACATAATGCAATGCATTGACAAATGCTTGTTGTTAAAGTGTGAATGATAATCAGTGCCTGGTTATCATGGGGTACTAGAGTCTAGCTGACACAAGTGAAATAATCAATGTTAAGAGAGCTAAAATAATAAGAAAATATCCCGACCATAGTATTTATCAGGGATATAGTTATTATACTGTCTGTAACATTTGGATGTCTTTTCAACACAGGAGCATGCCAGAAAGGTACAAGTCCTTCTGTTCCAGGGACAGATTGTAACATTACAGCAGCACGGGGAGCATTACTGCCAAATATCCTGGGGACCTCAAAACTGCTGAATTCAACCGTACATCTGGTGCAGATTTGTTTGTGAACACCAAATCCTTGTTATTTTGACTCCGTTACTTAAATAGTATGCTACTGAGTTCATGAATTCTTAAGGTCAGCTCACTAACATCTTTTTGTATTACAAAAGATAGGAAGCAACTCAGAGTCCAGGAAAAATAGAGTATGCAATGAACTATACCATAGTGTGGTTAGTATTGGCTACAATTGGCTTTACATTAAGGCATATTTCAAAAGTAATTAGGAAATCATTTTTCAGTTTCATAACAATGCATTTCTGTCAGAGCAACAGATGCCACTAAATAAAGGCTAGGTATGTGACTTCTTTCATCCTGTGATATTTATATATCTCTGCTGGTGGTTTGGAAACAAGTATGCCTAAATCCTCAGTCATAATGCCTGGAAAATGTAGACATTTTTCTGTAATCCTACAATAAAACGGATAGTTGCCTAAGTTCTGTTCCCTTTTCATATTGAAACTGACAAGTAGATCAGAATGTTCCTAATGTCTGCCTACCAAGATAGAAATAAAACTGCTGGTCTGAAATCCATTGTAGCTGGTGGGATATGCGACTAATGCTGTCCACTGCAATCCTCATTTTACACTACTGGATGTCTCTCTACCTATCTAGATAGTGGGTTGCAGTGGAGTAATGCATTTATCACTGCTAGCAAGGGGCAGGTCCCATAACTAATGGGTGGCAGAGACACAAGTTCGTTATACTTACAGTAGTTGCATAGATGGTATAGGACAGAAAAAAGACCAAAAGCCTATCAAGTCTGCCTGTTGATCCTACCAGAATTCCTCAATCCTTTTGGAGCTCCCAGAACCCCAACCCTTCCTTTCACCTCTAATTTCCTCCTTGTATACAGTATATACCGCAGGGTTTTGAACTATGAGATAGTTCTAGCATTAATAATCACATGACTGAGTAGGTTGTTCCAACTATCCCCCCCCAATGAATGAGTATTTTGTTAAATCCTGTTTGAAGTTTCGCTCACTAATGTTGTGGCCCCTAGTGGTAGTGGTTGTGTTAGTCCTTAATTTAAATAAATCCAAGGAGTCCATCCTGCTGTGCCCCTGCATTTATTTGTGGATCTTCCAAGAATCAGTCTTCACCATTCATTCCCATTTATGGGTGTAAGGCAGAGGTGCTATGACCCAGTGGTAGCAACATTTTTTGTAGCCTAGAGGACCGACGTCAGTGCTGGCACCACACATAAGACAGATGTAGTGACATCACACTTGTGGGTTTGCCAGCACCCGACACTAGCCCCCTCCCATCCTCAGTTCTGTTTTTCCACCATCGAGTGCACACCATAGGAGCTGTAACAGTCACCAGAACTGTGTTCAACCCTTTTCAGTTTGTTGCCACCTGAGTTCAATGACATTTTCCCTCAGAACCATGTTGTTTCATGCCTTCATTTGTTGATAGTCCAGTGCCAAATTCTTTTCTCAAATTTTTTTTTTTTCTGAGTTTTCATGTCGGGTCCTAGAAGGCCAAGAAGAAGAAGAAGAAAAACAACAACAACAATCTGTCTGTGTGTAGTGCTCCTTTGGGGGTCATATTACCATCCAGGACCAACACGAGGACTGCTGGGTCTGCCTTGGCACTGATCATAGAGACACAGACAGGTGCAACGTCTGCTTCTCCATGGAGTACCACATCCTCAAGGAGTGTGCATTGACCTGTGGCTGTGATATGCCCACCTTTGGAGGCAGGCATCACACCAGGGATGCCAAGATAAGGTCCCTGGGCTCTTTCTCTGAGCCCCTTCCCAGTTCTGTATGTAATGAGGAACTCCAGGGCACTCCCAACTCTCACCTTACCGAGATGTCTGTTGCCTTGGGGGGTCTGGTGGAAAGTTTGCTTCTTCCAGGGGGGCAGCTAAGTGCCCCCCAGTGCATTGGCTGTTCAGGGCAGCAGAAACCCCCGATGGTGAGGACGAAGCTATACGCTTGGTCTACAGCGGTGGGCACATCAGCATTGCGACCTGGTGCCACCCCTGCTCCTGGTACTAAGGCGATGCCCTGTTCTGGCACTGCTCAGAGTGTCAGAAGAGGGAAAGATTCCGGAGCCAGACCCATCTTGGACCTGGATGCCATTGTTGTCTCTTCCCCTGTATGACCCAGTGACCCGTGGGAGGATGATAACGCCAACCTTGGGCCTGGAGATGGAGCCAGTGAGGATGGAGGCCTTCCTGGGCCTCATTATGGGCCTGACTTGGGATCAGGAATCACTCCTAGGTTTGTCCCTCAGGCTGACACTGGGGGTGGCATTGAGACCCCTTCTGGTGCAGTTCGCAGTGCCAGTTTGGGTTCTGGTGCCATTTCTGGTGACAGATCTGATTCCGGTGCTATTTGCGGTTCTGGGTCTAGTTTCAGTGCTGCTTTGTGGTGCCAGTTTCAGGGTCAGCTCTGGGGGTGGCTCTGGCCTAAAGACTGGTCTTGGCTTAGGAGCAGGGTAAGCCCTGATGAGGAGCTGAGATGAGGCACTAGGCCTTTGGCTTACCACTTGCCCAGAGATGGTCATAGCTCTGGCAAGGGTCACAACACTGCTTCGGGCCTGGTTTCTCTCCTGAACCATCTGGCCCTGTTAATGGTAGGGACTGGAGCCACCCTGTGGGCCCTGTCAGGCTCCACTGTCCCCACCTGGGGTTCCCGCCAAGGGCACTATCTGGAGTGGTCCACTGATGTTGGTCAGTCATAGTTGGATGAGTTTGCCAAGCCTCTCCCAGGCGAGGTCTCTTGAGCATTCTGTCAGCCCTGGCAGAGGACCTGGCCTAGTTATCCATGACCATTCTCCTCCTCACCCTCCTCTATCCCCCTCCCCTGCACTTCCAAGTATTTCAGGTCCCCTGGGGCTTATAACCTAGGACCAATTCAGGGCAATGGCTGGTGTGTTCCACCAGTACAGGCTCAGAGCAGTTCAGGCTCTTTTTAGTCCTGAAGGCTGTGCACCATTGTTGCCTGAATCCAGCTTCTTCTCCTCTACTTTCTGCTCTGAGGAAGAGGATTTATCAGTCCATCTCTTCTCTGATGCTGAGTACTTCCAGTACCAGCGGTTCCTTTTGGAGATCATGCAAGAGCTGAGTTCACATCGCTTTATAGGTTGTAGTACTGCTACTCTGATACTGTCATTCCATAGGGATTACAATGATGATGCTTCTGTCATCTCTGTGTATCTTTGGCCCTTTTTGGAGGCATCCAGGTATGTCTGGCTCCATCCCTTTTCCCTTTCTCCAGCCCCTGGGAATGTCCACCACAGATACTGCACTGTTGCGGGGTCTCCAGGTGCTGTTCTTCTTCCCACCTTGGGAATTTGGTGCTGCAGACTCCCTCTGGGCCTAGGCACCTGGTGCATGACCGCTCACCCCAACACCGACTCTGCGGAGATCAGTACTTGGGGCAGGAGAGTTTTTCTGGCAGCATGAACTGTGATGTACATTTTTGCCCATCATTCACATCAGGCAGCTTATAGAAAGTGCCTGTGGATGACATTGAGTCAACTCTTAGCATCTATGCCCGGACTGCAAGTCAAGCAGACTGGCCATTCATCTTTATGCGCAGGGCCTGGAGCTTGCAAGGCACCAAGCAAGGGCATCTTAAGATGCCAGTGAGGTAGCTTCTAGGCTGGTGGGAGCAGCATTCTGTATTTGATGGACAGCATAGCTTTGCCTCTCTGGGTTGGTACCCCTCACCCCACATAGGGTACTCAACTCGCACTTGCATGGGACTCACTTTTTCTCCTGTAGGTTCAGGCTTGAGCTGTCAGGTTGTCCTTCTACTCCCAAGCCATGGGAGCCTCCACCTGCCTCTGACCAATTTTAGGTCCCACCAGACCTGTGAGGAGTCTGCCCTGCAGTGGTTCTCCCGCACCAGAGGAATGAGGGGATAATTCTTTCCTTCAGGGTGAGCCAACTCCTCCTCTATTTGTGGGAAAGCATGGTACCCTAACCCATACGTGGGAATGAATGGTGAAGATTGATTCAGGAAAGATATGAAATGACATACTCGCTGTAATTGCTGATCTTCCAGAATATCGTCACCATTCATTTACACACCTGCCCACCATCCCCAACTCGGATAAGAGCCTGAGCCTCTGAACAGCTCATCCTGTGGTGCTACGCACATGGCATCTTCTTGCCACTCTCTCAGTGCTCTCCCCCCTCTGGAGTTGGAGTTGGGCCCTTTCGCCCCTTCCAGCCACCTGGTTGTCCTTTTTGCAAAACAACAACAACAACAAAACAGGAATGAGAGTCCTCTGCCCTCTTCAAAAAAACCAAAACTCTTATTTTTTATATTTTTCTTTTCCTGGCTCTTCTTTCTCTCCTGCTAGGAGGTCTCTGGTGATACCCCTAGAGCTGCTGGCCTTTTCAGCCTCCACCTTGTATATGTCTCTAGCCTCTGCCAACTGGCAGCTTAGCTTCATTACAAGGTTCAGACTCCACCTCTGGTGTCAGGGAGGAGCAGATGCTGTGGGGTATATTATGCTATAATGCTCCACCTGTCAAGCTGTGTGTTATCCCACACCTGGGTTGTGGGACTCTCTCTTTCCTTCCTTCTCCTTTTTTACTCACTTGGAGTGGCGAGAAGATAGTAGCTATGCTCTTGGACATCTCCTATATCTTCTACTATCTATTCTTGGATTTTTGTTTTGACTCCATAGTTTTTGTTCTCTTTGCGCACAAGACCCTTCTAAATTGGCTTCTGCCATCCATTCCCCTGGATCTCTTCTGTATCAGCCAGAGCTACATGCCAGTACTGTTGCCCTCCCTCCACCTTCCTGGCTAGGTGCCTGGAGTAGGTTCTGGCTCTTAAACCCACTACCCCTGTGCCACTTTGGCCCATCCCTTAGTTCTCTAAGTTGGTAGTTGGATTTTATTATTTTTATGATTTTATATCCTATATCCTTTTCCTGTCCTTTTGGGCTAGGAGTCTACAGCCCTCTCTCTTTCTCTCCCACTTTTTTCTCTCCTGGCAAACATAGCTGAGGAAGGGAGTGGGCTGGCATCATGTGCTGGCCAACCCCCCCAGCATGACATCACTACATCTGTCTTGTAGGCAGTGCCAGCACTGACATCAGTCCCCTAGGCTGCAAAAAGCTTTGCTTCCACTGGGTCCTAGTGCCTCTGTCTTAGACCCATAAATGTGAATGAATGGTGAAGATATTCTGGAAGACCAACAATTACTATGAGTAGGTAATTTTCATATTTATATCATGTCCCCAGCCCCCGTGTGACAGGGTCAGTCCCTGCCACTAAACAAATGTACCCATCTTCTGTCTCCTGTCTCTACCTGGTTGCAACCACTTTCTTCCCCTCTTCTACAGTTATCCCTGTTTTTTCTATATGGAGGCAGGCCACCTCCTTACAACCCCCCCCCATCATCTCTCATGATCCCCTCTAGATCTTATTTCTCTATGTTCCATGGGTTCACATTTGTTAATAAAATCCAGTGGTGTGGCAGAACAGCTGCTTGCATTAATGGATGTGTACAAACACCATTCCCTATCATTCTTTTGCATTTAGTATAGTGTGCTGTATTTGCTTACGAGAATAGAGGAAAGGCTTAGGTATCACAAACATCCTGAGACTGTACATATATATATATATATATATATATATATATATATATGTATATGTTGGTATTAGACTCTGTTTATAGGCGTACAGAAAAGAATAGGTGGTCCTTCATTTGCAGTCACAAAAGGAAAAGAGAGTTTCTGTCCAGTGTATTATTAAATGCTGAGTTCTCTCTGATGTTAGCGCTAGTGAAAGAGCAGCACGATCGTGAGGGCTGTGTGATTGTGCGCACTGTTGTGTAACGCCAAACGCACAGAGATTCTCCTGAATAGAAGACTCGGGTAGAAAAAATATCAAGAAAGTCATGTTCTAACCTGAAAAGTGCCGTACTGGACAGTCTAGCTTTTGCAGGATAGCCCTTTCAAGTTTCTCCCTTGTTGTTACTGAAAACATCAGCTGTTGGCTTGTAAATTTCAGCTGATGGCTTGACATTGCAGGATTGCAGTTTAGGACACTGTTTAATTCAGTCCTGCAGCGCGCTGAAACTCGTATTGGTTCTTTTCTGGAAGGCTTCTAATACCAGTTTTATTTTAAACTAGTCAAACTGTGATTGTTTTGGGAAGAATAGTAGAACACTTAAGTTATGTCTAATAGTAATATGAATGCTATCTAATATTCCCTGTGAAGAAAGTAGAAGCACAAGCGTACAGCATAAAATACCTTATATGGTTCTGTGCAGTTGGTGTTAGAACCCTTGCAGACATACAAGTCCTGTTCTCTGGGAGTGCTAGCTGCATACTAAAAGTGCCTATAGGGAATCAGCGGCCCCTTGTGGACTATATTTAAACCAAGAACCTGTCAATCATTGTCAGGGGGAACATATTATGGAATGGAAAAGCTTTACCAAAGAATATTTTTAAGTGATACACCTTAAAACAGGTTGTATTTATCAAGTGGTACTCTGATGTGTAGTTATATAATTATTTTGAAAACTATTAAAACATATTTTTGTATTGATGATGATGTATCACCTGATTCAGGTAGGTGTGTATATAAGTCCTACCTGAACAGGTATCTGGTTAGATAGTGTCATTTCCTACTGACCAGTGGAGAGAGAGAGAGGTTCCATGCTACAGAATGTACTTGTTTTCTTTGTTTTGACAAAGTTATTTTGTTTATGTTATTTTTGTTACGGTGCAGAGAAAAGGTTTATGAAATAAATAAACATCCCACAAGGCAAAAGTGGGTTGCACCTTACTTTCTGACTCAAGTGTCCATCTGTAGAACCCATACTATAACACCCCGTAAGCCCCCTAACACTGGGGGCTTACCTTCTGGGCTCTCAGACCCCACCAGCAGCCTATACATATAAAAGACAAGAAGCTCAAAAAGGAAAACTGGAACATAAGGGCAAAAATGAGCTGTCCAATCAGTAAAACCAGTCCTACCTCACAATACTGAGGAAAGCACTCTTAAATGCTATCTAAAGTAGTACAACATTTTATTTAGTTAAATATAAGACATCAGTTTATTTACAAAATAGCAGCTTTGGTCATAGTGGTAAAAACAAGAACTCAGCATTTCACACAGTATCTGTACTTTGTCAACAACAACAGCAGCAGTCTCCCTAGTCACCATTACCAGTCTCCACCCTTCGGTCGCAGAGGTACAGCATGGGGGATGTATGGCACAAAGAGCAAATCCAGAAGTCCATGGTGGGAGCTGAAATGCAGCTTCTTTGATTTCCATGGCTGTCATCATATTGTTGGTTCCGTTATCCTTTCCTGGACAGGGTCAGGACCAGTCAAAAAGCACTGTTGGACACAGATATTGTGTTTCTAGGCTGCAGTGCGAAGTGTCACTGGCACCAAGTGCTAAGTTAAAAAAGCTGCTCATGCATGGCAGGTAGCAATTCAAATGTGAGGAGAGATGAAGGGAAGGAGGGAGGGAGAGAGAGAGAGAGAGAGAGAGAGAGAGAGAGATCAACTCCAGTAACAGCTCTTCTGTCTGGCTCCCCGACTTCCCAATGGATGGAGCACCTGCCATTCAAGCATCAGTCCCTTCCCCCAAGCAGACAACAATGTTGGGGAAATGTACAAATAAAGCTGTAAGGAGCATTAACAAGACAGACGGGGGTGTTCTACCCTTGTAGATTCTTATACCCAGCATTTGTTAGAACTTATAGGAATCTTGATGATTTTTCAGATGTGCCATGGTTACAACTCTTAGTTAGGAAAGTCTAAATAGTTGCAGAGCATTAAACCAATTTTATGATGTGTGTTTGGATATGCTGGTAGCCTGTGGTTGAATCTTCATAAACTGCCATGGTGAGTATCTTTTTTAAAGTTTGCATTAGATAAAGCACTTTTGAAACACTTAAATAAATTTAATGTAACCAAGTCTCTAGAGTGCACTGGCTATTTTCTGTTTTGAAGATTTCTCAGACTTTGGGATGCTTGGATGTCCAAGAAAAAGACCTGTCCAGTTCCCCGATGGCTTTTACTCTCGAGCACATTGAGTTTCATCACTGGAGCCCTTCTCTGTCCTCTTGTAGGGTTTCTGGTGGGAAGTTTCATCTGGTAACCCTTTGAAATTCTAATCTAAGACAGTCAAGGGTGGAATTAGCAATGAAAAGGTTGGATTTCTTTTTTGCAGTTCAGCAGCCTATGATAAATTTAGCGAAAACTGATTAAAAAAAGAAAAGTCTGTAGAAATAAAATATTTGCACAGTCCATAGGCAATTATAGATAAGGTGTAGATTGTGGGTATCTGGCTGAGAACATCTTTTCAGTAGCATTCAATTGGTCGCAAAACCTTGCATTAAACATTTGTGATTGTATCTATTTTCTGATTGGTCTTGTTTATACTTTAGTATCAGGAATCCAAGCCCTAATTGGGTTGCTGGCATTGTAGCAGGTAAGTTGTTAAGTGACTCAGCCCTTCATACCACTGTGTGGCTTTCATTAGAGATTTTTGAGGGTTGTCATTCAAGATCAGCATTTTCAGTACTAGGCTTTCCCCATTTGGCCTGGCTTCTGTCCAAGGATCTTCGCCAAGGTCCTACAGTAATAGTAATTGTTGCCTCTCTCAAAAAAGAGGGTCATCACATTTACCCTTGTCTAGAAGATGTTTTGATCAGAGCTTTATCAGAGATGGCAGATGAATCCTTTGCAGTCTCGACATTACAAATCATGGAAGATTATGTTTGGATAGCCAGCAGAGGAAAGAGAACCTTTTCTCTGTTTCAGAGGCTGAGGCACCAGGGGGCCTATTTCCAAATAGATCTGCAGTGGGTTGACCTTAGGAACCTCAGGGCTCAGAAGGTGGTTGCTGCTCATTGTTACCTTCCAACCTTGGGTCTAATGACCACTGTGATAGAATTAGTCCCTTGGATTACCTTCATATGAGACCTTTCCAGTTCTATCTTCTGTCATCTTGGGATCCAGTATCAAAATAATATCAGTTTCCCACTAGAATCCCCCTTTGGTTCACCAGTCACTTGCCTACTAGGAACAGTCAAGAAATCTGATGAAAGGATTCTAACTATTTTCTCTTCTGGAGTGACTTCTGACAATGGAGGCCAGCCTCCTGGGGTGGAACACTGTCCTGGATCCCAGTCTTTTTCAGGATGTTCAGAGTCTGGAGGAACACGTCCTTCAGATAAATGTATTAGAGATGTAAGCAGCATTTTGCAGTCTCCTCCATTTTAAGGAGCAGCTCAGTTTCCCAAGCTGTGAAGATTTGCCCAGACTATGCTGTGGCAATCATGTGTGTAAACAATCAAGGAGGTGCAACAAGTGAAAGCATGCTCCTGAAAGGCCCAGCAGTTGTTCAGTGAACTGAAAAGAATCTACTGTCTCTGTTAGCCATTCATCTAGCAGGGGATCTAAATGTTCAGGTAGATTAGCTCAGCCACCAAATTGTCTGTCCGAGGGAGTGGTCTCTAAAAATGAAAGAGTTCAGTCTTCTGTGTGGTCAGTTCAGGACACCTCAGATTGATCTCTTTGCATCCAGAGAAAATGCTGTTTCCCAGATTCTTCAGTCAGTTTCAGTGCGTAATAGCGGAAGCAGTGGATGCCCTTTCTCAGTGGCGGGACTCCAAAAGTGCCTACCTGTTTCTGCCAATTCCATTGATTCCCAAAGGTTCTTCAAAAAATTTGGTAGGAAGCTTCCTTTTAAGAGCTCAATACTGTAGTGGTCAGAAAGGCTGTGGTTCTAAAACCTGGTAAATCTTAAAACTCAGAACTCATTCTGGCTCCCTTGCCACTGGGATCTTCTAGGTTAGGGATTTGTTCTATATCTGGATCTGGGCCACTTCAGTTAGCAGCCTGGCTGCTGAGAAGAGAGAGTTTCTAAAACAAAGTTCCTCTGCAAGGGTCATAGACAAACACATGTATTCTGGGAAGCTTTCGACCTCCTTGGCATATGGCAGAACATGGAATTTTTTTGCCTTCTCAGCTAAAGAAACAAGGCTTTAAGCCCATTAAGACAACTGTCCCATATCATGAATTGGGTTGCATTTAGGAGTGGATGAGGGATTAGCCCTCAGCACACGTCAGGGTCAAGTCTCAGTTCTAGGGCTGTGCTGAGGTCTTTGGATGACTTCTTACCAGGTACTTTTTTGATGCCATTTGCTTGTTTTGAGTGGTTCCAGACCTTTGTACAGCTATCCATTTCTTCCATGGGACTGGAATGTGTTTTTTACAGTTGTAGCCAGAGATACAGTTAGATCTTCTTGGACTTAAAGTCTTCACCATTTATTCATACTGCTGGGTTACAAACCAGAGGCACTGGGACCCTGCGGGAGCCAAAAATCTTCAGGAGGGCTGGCACTGAGGTAGGACCGCGCCTCTGTAGGCTACCTCAATGCCAACCCTCCAACCCCCTCAGTTCCTTTCTTCTCCTCTGCCATGGAGTGCTCTTCAGTGATGATGTCGCTCATCTGCTGGAAGTCAAATCTTCATGGCTATACAACAACAGTGTTTAGTTGTTCAGTTTTTTTTTTTTTACTAATATTTTTTTCCTTTCAGCTGTACTGATCAAAGGAGTCAACCATGGATGGAGATGGTGATGGTAGGGACTCTCTGTTGGAAGGCTGCTCTCGCAGTTGTGCTGTATCTGGCCCTCCGCCCTCTCCAGAGGGGGGGTCTGACCATGGGCAGTCTAGTGTTTGGGATGAAGGACAGTCTTCCCATAAACACAAAAAGAAGTGGGCCCATTCCTGATCTAGGTTGGGGACCTGGCACCGCTCCTCCTCAAGCTCTTCCTCTTTCCATTGGAAGAGGAGGAAGCAGTACCACTCGAGGTCACCCTATGGTATGTCTGCCAGGAGGTCTTCAGTGGCTGAGTGTGTCAGATTGTCTCCAGACCTGTCCAGTTCCCTGATGGCTTTCACTCTCGAGCACATTGAGTCTCATCACTGGAACCCTTCTCTGTCCTCTTGTAGGGTTTCCGGTGGGCAGTTTCATCAGTGGGCTGCTCTTATGGAGCAGTTGGTACAGGGTCTGTATCATTTGCCCCTTTCCTTGGATCCAGTTCCAAGACCCTCGGGACCGCAGTTGGGTAATTCTGGGCAGGTTGAGGGCTCAGTGCCAGCAACAGTATCTTCTCCCTTGCTGGTGCCCGCACCACCCATGCCAGTTCCACGTGCCTTTCCCCCTCACTCTGTTTCCTTGCAGGGGCCACCACAGGTACCATTCCCTTCCTCTTCTCTTTCTTCTAGGCATGGGTTGGATCTTCAGGTGGCCCCATCGTGGCCAGTGCTGGCCTTGATGCCGGCTCCTCATGGGTCCGTGCCAAGTATCGTGGTGCCGGGTCCTGTTTTTCCTTTCCCCAGACCAGACAGCAGCCTTCTGGGGGTTACTGCCGCCCCCTTTGAGAGTTACTTGGAAAAGGATTAGTCTGATCCCGACCTTTTAATTTCTGAAGAGGAGGATGATGAAGACTCATTCTACAGCTTGGATGGTAAGCCCTCAGTACCAGCTGAGAACTCAGTGGAGGATCTCTCATTTCAGTCTATGTTTAGGAATATGAGGGCAAACTTGGCTCTTCAGACGTCTTCTGTGGACCCAGGTAGACTGTTATGCCTGGAGTGGCTCCATGTTCCTAATATTCCAGTGAATCCTATGCCACCTGTCCCCCCCCACCCTTTGAGACCTTGTCTGAAGCTGTGTGGGTGAGACCTGCATTTTTCCCTTTCATCTGCAAGCCCATAGATAGGTAATATGCCCCTCCCAAGGAAAGACCAGTTTTAGCCTCGCAGCCCATCACAGATGCGCTGGTTGTCCTTGCTGAAAATGGCAAAGCAGTTCTTCCTCTGAAAGTATCAGGACGTTCTATCAATAAAGAATCTCATAAGATAGATACCATGGGGAAACAGGCCTTCACAGCCGTAACTCTGGGTATGTGTATTGCCAGTTTTTAAAGGCACTTCTCTCAATATATGTATGCCCCTTTGGACTTTCCTTAAATTCCTAGTAGAAGGCCTCCTGGAGTCTTGACTCTAACATTGAGATTTTGCAGACTGTTACCTGGGGTATAGAATGTAATAGCCATCAGCTGAAAGCTTCCATGGATGCATACGATACAGCATCCAGGGCGGACACCGCTGGAATCTGTATTAGAAGACATTCCTGGCATTGGACATCCGGGTTTTCCTCTAATGCATAACAGCAGGTGATGAATGTCCCTTTCGATGGTACATATTTGTTTGGCCAACAAGTAGACCAAGCCATGGAGGCCTCTCAGAAAACTAGGACTGCCATTAAAACAGCTAGACCAGATTCTTCATCTCCACAGAGGGGCAGAAACCGGCAGTTTTTTCATAACAGGCAGCTCTTTCAAGGAAGAGACCGAGGAGCTCCAAACAAGCACCAGTCTCCTCAGCCATAAAAGAAAATGCAGCAGAAGGCACAAGGGCCAAAAGCGCCCAGTGCCACCCTCTGAAAGTCTGGCCCTTGCTATCATGGCAGTGTTGCTGAGCCGCTGTGTGCAAGGGCTCTGAATCAGAGCTGAAAAACTTTTTGAAGCCCGCCTACTCCTGCGAAATCATAAAATTTAAAGGAGATTAAATATTTGTGCGAATGCTGATACCCAAAACTTATTAGTCCAGGGTTCAAAGAGTTAGTCAGGGCATCGAGTTAGGGTTTTTACTGGGATACTGGATACTGGGATGCATAGGGAGAGGCATCAACAGTAGAAAACAGGAAGTTGTTATTCCTTTGTACAGACGGTTAGTGTGACCCCATCTGGAGTACTGAGTGCAATTCTGGAGACCCCATCTCCGTAAAGACATAGAGTGGAGGCTATTTACAGGAGGGCAACCAAAATGGTGCAGGGTCTGTACCAGAAGACATATGAGGAGAGACTAAAGCTGCTTAATATGTATACCCTTGAGGAAAGGAGGGAGAGGGTGGACATGATAGAAACTTTCAAGTATCTCAAGGGAATTAACAAAGTACAAGAGGGTGGTATCTTGCAGAAGAAGAGATGTGCTAGAACAAGGGGGCACAATTTGAAAATAGAGGGGGACGTCTCAGAGGTAATGTTAGAAAGTATTTTTTCACAGAGAGGGTTGTGGATGCATGGAACAGCCTTCTTGAGGAGGTTGTGGAGTCGGGAACAGTGGGAGAATTCAAGAATGGCTGGGACAGACATAAGGCAATTCCAGTGGGGGGGGTAGGACGAAGTAAGCTGTTGATTAACTAGAATCTGCAGCTTATCCATCAGGTAGGGAAATGGGCAGACTAGGTTGGCCAAGCGGTCCTTATCTGCCATCAAATTCTATATTTCTATGTTTAGATTAGTAGTATGGTGGGTAAATGAGCGTCTTTAAATCTCATCCTGCTACACTAACTGAGTATTGACTTGGACTGCACTAGTGAGAGGAGTATCGGAGGGTGAAATCGGACTTTGGTTTGTGGTTGGTGAGTCTCTGTGGCTCTATCTTAACTCTTTACCCCAACATAATGAGAGTGCGCCAGGGCTTGCATCTCTATCTGTAGTTTGTCGCATCCTGGAGAACAGCTCCCTAATTCTTCCGCCATAAACTGGTTCCTGATAAAGATTTGGACCTTGACTCAGCTCAGTGAGAGGGAGCTGTGTCAGAAGGAAAAAACCTGTCCTTGGGAACCTCTTTCCATTGCATATTAAGAACTTATTTTTTTCTGTTTTATTTAACTGTTTTTTCCTGGAAACAGGAACAAAAACTCTTTTGCACTCAGAAGCTCTCCTACCTTGAGTAATAAAATGTTGTTTTTATTTGGTGGGTGGTTTGTGGTTGGGATTAGGGAAAAAGATAAGGTGTGAAATGTGGAGTATTTGAGTTAGGGTATTTTACTGTATTTAATGTATGAATGGAGTATAACTGTGTAGCTTAGGATTTTATTTTTGACTAGTTTCGGTCATTTTCAGTATCTAGTTTGTGTAATTGTAGAGAGCTTATGTGTAGGAGTTTGGGGCCCCTCTGGATTAGCTACCCTGGCACCCTGATTAAACGGGGTCTTGAGAGAGGCCCGACGTCTTTGGTTCCTGTTCTCAGGGCCTCCTCCAGACCGTGTGGGCAGGTAGCTAGAGGGCCTTCAGCTGACACGGATCCTCTTTGGGCAGTGCTCTGCAATGCCAGGTCAATAAGGTACAAGACCACAGTTATGTTGGACTTGATTTCCTAGTCGACCTGATGTGCATCACAGAGACCTGTCTGGGTGACGATGCAGGACTGGTGTTAGAGGCATCAGTCCCAACTGGGTACTCTGTGTGCACTGCCTGAGGAAGGATCACGGGGGTGTAGCTGTTTGTTTTAGCTCAGACCTGAGCTTCTCGGTGCATTGTGGGTTCTATCAGGTTATTTGAATGTGAGGCAGTGCATGGGGGTCCAGGTGCAGGTTGCAGAATTCTCCTTATTTACCATCCCCAGGGTCGGAGGGGAATTCTTGCAGGAGGTGGCAGACTTCATCATCGACAGGGTGCTGGAGTCCCCCAGATGGCGTATTCTGGGTGCATCAATGCCTGGATTGGCGATGAATCCTTGCAACTTGGAACTGACCTCCTCCAGTTGATGACATCATTGGGCCTAGCACAGGCAGTTGCCTCTGCGACCCACTATCACAGCCGCACCTTGGACCTGGTATTCTCACTGAGTCTCCGGGTTACTGACCTCGAGATTGATGGGGTCATATGGTCCAATCATTGTACTGTGAAGTTCTTGTTCAGGGCTTCCCCAAATGGTCCCTCCCCTGCTGAGATGATAAGCTACCATCCTTTAAGGGGGTTTGACCCCGGAAGGACTGATGGCGGTGGCGGAACCCAATCGGGAGGGAGCAATATTAGACCTGGTACTCTCAAGTGAAGAGAGGATCACAAATTTAGAAGTCAGTCGACATCTGAGAACAAGCGACCACTGCACAGTGTGCTTCACAATAAACACAACCATGGAGACAAACCATACAAAGACAAGGATACTGGACTTTAGAAGGGCTGACTTTGGCATAATGGGTGAATACCTGAGGAATGCATTAACAAATGGCCAGAAAGGAGGGGTGGAAGAACAATGGAGAAATATCAAAACTGCCATCATGGAGGCAACAAGTCTTTGTGTGAAACAAATAAAGAAAGAAAACAAAGCAGAATAAAAAACCACTATGGTTCTCAAAAGAGGTGTCAGGGAAAGTTAAGGAGAAAAAGGCTGCATTCATAAAGTATAAGGAATCACAGAAGGAGCACGACAGGGAACTGTATCAATTAAAGCAGAAAAAAGTGGGGAAGGCAGTCAGAAAAGCAAAGGCCCAAATCGAGGAGAAGATAGCCAACTCAGTTAAGAAGGGGGATAAAACCTTATAGGTACATTAGGAGCATAGAAAGGTTAAGGGAGATAGTGAAGATTAATAAAGGAGTGGGAGGTGGGCAGAGGGAGACAGTGAAAAGCGGAGATACTGAATGAATACTTTGCTCAGTATTCACAAAAGAAGAAGAGAAGGAGTTACCTAAACCAAACAGTAGAAGCACTCTGGTAGTGAAGGACGCCAGTCCATTTACAGAAGAAAGAGTCCTGAAAGAACCCTAAAACCCAAGGTGGACAAAGCAATGGGGCCTGACGGATCACCATAGAATCCTAAAAGAGCTATGGGAGGACCTAGTGACACCACTAACCAACTTTTAACAAATCATGGGAAGATGGGGTGGTACCTGAGGACTGGAGGAGGGCAGATGTGATCCCCTTCACAAAAGTGGGAGCAAGGCAGAAGCAGGAACCTACAGACCTGTTAGTTTGACCTCAGTGGTGGGGAAAATAATGGAATCACTTCTGAAAGAAAGGATTGTTCAGTACCTAGAGGCCAGTGGGGCACAGGACCCAAAGCAGCATGGATTCACAGCAGTAAGGTCATGTCAGATGAATCTAATCGATTTCTTTGACTGTGTGACCAAAGTAATAGACCAGAGAGGGGCTGTGGATATGGCCTACCTAGACTTTAGCAAGGCATTTGACACAGTCCTGCACAAAAGATTAATAATCAAGTTAGCCAGCCTGGGAGTGGGACCCCAGGTGGAAGCCTGGGTAGCAAACTGGCTGCATGACAGGACACAGAAGGTAATAGTGAATGGAACTCACTCTGAAGAAAGGGAGTTACTAGTGGAGTACCGCAGGATTCAGTACTGGGTCCAGTCCTCTTTAACGTCTTTATAGGTGACATTGCAGAATGTCTGGAGGGAAAAGTATGCCTCTTTGCAGATGACACAAAGATCTGTAACAGAGTTGATACACAAGGGGGGTGGAAAGGATGAGAAGGGACTTGGCAAGGTTGGAGGAATGGTCAGACGTATGGCAACTTAGATTCAATCAAAGAAGTGCAAAGTAATGCACCTGGGAAACAGAAACCCAGGAAAAGAGTACACAATGGCAGGGGAGGTACTAACAACAACAATAATGGAAAGGGACCTGGGGGTAGTCATTTCAGATGACCTAAAGGTGAGCAAGCAATGTGAGAAGTCAGTAAGGAGAGCCGGGGGGATACTGGGATGCATAGGGAGAGGCATCACAAGTAGAAAAAGGGAAGTGGTTATCCCTCTGTACAGACAGTTGGTGAGGCCCCATCTGCAGTACTGCAAGCAGTTTTGGAGACCCCATCTCTGCAAGAACATAGACAGGATGGAGGCAGTCCAGAGGAAGGCAACTAAAATGGTGCAGGGTCTGCATCTGAAACTATATGAAGAGAGACAGAGTTTAATATGTATACCCTTGATGAAAGGAGGGACAGTGGGACATGAAAGAAACTTTCAAGTACCTCAAGGGAATCAACAAAGTCCAGGAGGGTATCATTTTTCAGAAAAAGAGACGTGCAAGAACAAGGGGACAGAATTTAAAGATAGAGGGGGGGATGGCTCAAGGGCAATGTGAGGAAATTTGTTTTCACGAAGACAGCGGTGGACGCATGGAACCGCCTTCCTGGGGAGGTTGTGGGGGAATTCAAACATGCATGGGACAGACATAAGGCAATTATAATGGAGGGTGGGAGGAAGTAGGCTGTTGGTTAACTAGAATCTACAGGTTATCCAATAGGTAGGAAAATGGGCAGACTGGGTGGGCCAAGCAGTCCTTATCTGTCACCAAAGTCTATGTTTCTGTTTCTGTGTTTCACAAATGATGCTCAACAGAGTCATGAACTTTCTATTTGATGGAGTTTATCTGTTTGGCCCACAGGTGGAGCAGGCACTAGAGGCCACTCAGAAAACTAGGACTGCCATTTAGATGGCCACACCGGCCTCTGCTGCCTCTCAGCGAAGCGGAAACTGCCGGCAGTTTCATAGCATCAGTCCTTTCACGGTAAAGACTGAGGGTCCTTTAACAAGAACCAAGTCCCTCAGCCGCAAAATAAAACACAGCAGAAGGCAAAGGGCCCGAAGGCGCCTAGTGCAACCCTCTGAAAACCTGGCCCATGTCCCACCTCAGCTGCCCGAGGGTGACTCCTCTTTGGCGGTAGGGGTGTGTCTGACTCAGTTTTACAACAAGTGGAAGTCCATCACAGTGGACAAATGGGTCCTCCGAATAATTCAAGGGGGTTACTCTCTAAATTTCTCGGAGACCCCTCCGTATCGTCCATCCAAAGGACAGCCCAAACTGTATCACTTAGTCAGACTGCCTTGCTTCCGAGATTCAGGGCCTTCTGAACAACAGGGCAGTAAAAGTAGTTCCGCAAGCAGAATGGGACACTACTTCTACTTCCACTACTTCCTGGTTCCAAGGAAAACAGGCAGTATTCGCCCTATTCTAGACCTAAGAAAGTTAAACAAATACCTGTTCAAAGAGAAATTCAAGGCAATATCACTAGGAACGCTCCTACCTCTGATTCATCTAAACGATTGCCTGGTTTCTCTGGACATGCAAGACACACCTACCAACATGTCCCAGTGCACCCAAGCCACCACAAGTACCTATGATTTGTGGCCCTGGGCCAGCACTAACAGTTCAGAGTCCTGCAGTTTTTGCTATCCTCGGCACCTCAAGTCTATACAAAGTGCTTTGCAGTACTCGCAGCACATCTCAGAAAACTCAGAATTCAAGTGTTCCCACACCTGGACTATTGGCTCCTAGCGAGCTCCTCCAGACGAGGGACACAGGAAGCAGTTGCCATGGTTTCCAAGTTCCTCACATCCATGGGAGTTCTCCTGAACCTGGAAAAATCACAGCTTCAGCCCTTCCAACAACTTGTTTTCATATGAGCTCTCCTGGCCACCTCCAGGGCAAGAGCCTTCCTCCCAGCAGACGGGAGAAACATTCTCCAGATGGCTTGCTTCATCAAAGAGAACAACTTGGTTCAAGCTCTCTCGATGCAGCAGATGCTGGGTCTTGTGGCGCCATCTGTGATCATGGTGCCCCTGGCCAGTTTGTACATAAGGACCACATAATGGATGCTCAGTACTCAGTGGTCTCTGACCACACATGCACCGTCCTTCCACATCAAGGTGATGTAGCCACCAATGAGGTCACTCACCTGATGGACTCAAGATGACAACCTTCTCCAAGGTTATCCTTTGCCCCACTGGAGACACAGATCATTATCACCACGGGTGCATCTCTGACCGGTTGGGGAGCTCACTGTCAGAATCTCCACAGCCAGGGCTTCTGGAGTCCTGAAGAGTCCCTGCTACACATAAATGTCCTGGAAATGAGAGCTGTCTTTTGTATGCTATCCGAGCCCTGAAGGATGTCCTCTGTCACAAGATAATTCTCCTTCAGATGGACAACAAGGCGGTGATGTATTATATCAACAAACAGGATGGAACAGACTCTTACGCTCTGTGCAGGAAAGCCATGAGAGTGTAGGAATGGTGTCTCAAGCATGAAGCCCTGATCCAGGCAGTCTTCCTGCCAGGAATCCAGAATAATGTAGTGGATTGCCTCAGCAGAATAGAGGTGGATCCATGCAAATGGTCCCTTGACTCTAACATCGTGCAGTCACTGTTTGAAGAGTGGGGCACTCCGGACCTGGACCTTTTTGCATCCCCATTCAGTGCAAAACTGCCTCTGTTCTGCTCCAGAGATCCAGAACCTGGCGTTTTCTGTCAGGATGCATTCAGACTGCGGTGGACAAGATGCTTTCTGTACACCTTTCCTCCTCTTCCATTAATTCAGAGGGTGTTGCTCAAGCTTGAGGCACAGGGGGGCAGCATAATTCTCATCACCCCATACTGGCCTTGTCAGATGTGGTTTCTGTTAATCAACAGATTATCAGAGGCTCCACCGAGACAACTACCACTTCAAATGGACCTCCTGACCCAAGGTTCAGTGGTTCATCCCAACCTGAGGTCCCTTCATCTCCATGCCAGGCTCCTGAGAGGATAGAAGTAGGTAGGTTCAACATCTCCTGTAGAATCTCAGATATTTTCCTAGCAGCATGCAAGCCATCCACTGGGAAGACCTACATGGCAAATTGGAAATGATTAAGGTGTGCAAAGTCCTTCCTGGACCCCTTTACTTGCTCACCAAAGAAGGTGTTAGAGTACCTTCTAGACCTGTCAAACTCAGGACTGCAATACTCAACGGTGAAGGTGCACCTTTGTTCGATTTCAGCCTACTATGAGCCTATCCACAATATGTCAGTAGCTCAGCTAACCTTGGTTATGAGGTTCCTTAAAGATACCTTCCACACTGGACTACCAGTCAGGAGACCGGTAGCCGTTTGGGATATCAACCTGTGCTCAACTGTAAGCCATTTGTGTCTCAAGCAACTGGCGAGTTGAAGTTATTGACCTGGAAGGCTGCCTTCCTTGTAGCCATTACCTCTGCTCGCAGGGTATCTGAAATACATGCCCTGGTCACAGACCCGCCATACACAGTTTTCACAAGGACAAGGTGGTTCTCAGAGCTCACCATAAATTTCTCCCAAAAGTAGTCTCGGAATTCCACCTGAACCAGTCGTTGGTCCTTCCGATCTACTTTGCGAACTTTCAGAATGAAGGGGAGCGTACCCTACATTCTCTGTGTAACCCCTAGGTGGCGCTATCCCAAGGGCTACTACCCCTGCCTGCTTGACTGCTGACAGGTTGAGGGGCCTAGGTTCTATGGCGGGTGCCTCCACCTAGAGGTCAGGGTTTCTAGTGGTTAGACTAGCTTGATCACATCCCTCTGGGACACCGTGACCCCCTTTGGTTCCCTCTAGTGGCTCACACAGTACACAGGAGTTACAGCCCCAATACCCCACGTATACACACTGTTCACTCATAAAGCACCACTTAACCTCAAGACTGATTCTGCAGCATGTCTCTGAGGACCCCCTGTAAAATAAGGTTAAACAACATACACAGCGAATTACAATACTGTTTCCATAAGTACCAACACCACAGACAGTATATAGTATAACAACAACAAATCTGATTTATTTAGGGAATAGTAACACGGGAAGGGAAATCAGGTTAATTGGTGGCATTAAATCACAGTACTGTGCACACATACAGGGTCTGAAAAGTCACACTCTGGGTACCCAGGTTGGGGGGGGTTCTAGCCAGGTCCATTGCCCAGGGTTGGCTGGCAGGTGCAGATGGATAGGGCCCTGTAGAAGAAAATATATGCACAACACCCAATTGTAATCCGGAGCCGGATGGCTCAGTCCATGAAGCAAAGAAACAACAAGAATTAGATGACACACTTGTATTTGAAAACAGGCTGCAGGGGAATAGCCGGATTTGTACTCACAATACCCAAGCTGAGCACTGGAAGGTGGATGTTCTTCTGGATTGTCGGAAACAACAGGGCATGGAGACATGGTCCTTGTGACTGGACCCCACTGCAGTTTATAGTAAACGGATTTAGTCTGAGACAAGCTGGGGTGTGCTTCCAGCTTCAACACACAGCACAGGGGATTGGAAATAGTGATTCCCCACAAGCACTATGCACATTCATATGTAAAAGAAAAGTACTATACCAGGCAGGCTGCTCCTCGATCCCGATCACACGTACTGCAAAATACCCGGGAGTACACACAGCAGCTTCAGTTCCTGACAGACCGAGCGCGATTCAGCAATTTCTCCAGTCTTCGATAGGATGAGCCTCGTTTCCACACTTCTGGTGCTTCTTTCTCCTCACAACTTGGATTCAGTCCAAACTGGCACTCACAGCGGCTGCAGGCTGAAACTCAGGGCCTCACACGCGCTTCCCATGCAAAACTATACACCGCAGAACTACAGAGCTGCTTCTCTCTTCACTGTCACAACTGATCTCAGCTTTCCAGTAACAGAGCAGGGCATTTCCTCCAAATCCAAAAGGTTCCATTTGGCTGATCCTCCTTGTCAGTCACTACAGGCTCCTTCTATTGGTGAAAAAAGGGGCCAAGGATTCCAAAACTACATTACCCAGAGGCTTCTTCCATCCAGCCCCCTTTTGAGCAAGCCCCAGCTTGTAGTACCTATTCTGGTTGGCCCAAGCAGTCTCCATCTTAGGGCTCTCACATATTGATTGGTCCCACTCGGCAGTCCGGGACTAAAATGAAAGAGTTACACTACACAGTCCTTGCTGAAGGGAAAGCCGGTTAGACAAACTGTATTTTCATTATCACTCTTAACAGATTACCAGCAGACAGTTACACCTTTTGAAAGAGCTCCCTCTGCACTTTTAGCGATGGCAGAAACGAAGTGATTTGACAGTAGCTCAATCAGGACTCAAGCAAGGAAACACACAGACCCCCATCCAAATTAATTATGTCTGCAGGCAGACAGCTCTTAAAGAGACAGTACGTGAAGGCTCAAATAGCACTCACTTGGAACCACATTTAAACCGCTCAGACGCTGAACACCTCCAGACTTGGAGCATTCAGGTAAGCTCCTGGGAGATTTTTGGGAACCCCCATTTGCAGGGGGGTTACATCTGGATATAAAGATGGATCTTACTTTGAGAGGGTTACTGCAGTAGGTCTCTACAGAGTAGGATTGTGCCCCCTGGTGTCAGGACCGCACGGCAAACGTCTAGCTAGCAGTCTACAGCGGGGGACCACCCCCCGGCATCACATGACGGATGTTGGCATGACTGTGTAAAGGGGGCGGTCCCCACACCCGCCCTCCAGTTCTTTCCCGCCTTCGACCTGAATCGTTGGACCTCGTGGTAGAACAACTTCAGTCGACCACCATCTTTAACCTTAAATATTAGTCTTTTCCCATTTACTTATCCAATCAACTGTGTTGTATGCCTTCACATAGACTGTAGAGAAAGTGTTCTAAGTGCGTTGCACAGATCCCACACTGGGACGACCACTCCCACTGCATTCTTTGCCTGGGACCTAAACATATGGTAGCAGATTGCCCAATCTGCCAATCCTTCAACCAGACCACACACTCCCATTGCCAGAAGGCCCTAGATGCTCACCTTTTGAAGTCAGGAGCTAAGGGAACATACTCTTCTTCGCTCACTTCAGAGAAAAAAAAAAGAAGGAGGAGAAATGCTGGGAGTGGGACCGTTCTCTCTCTCAACATCACCAGACAGCTGACGCCACGTCGGGTGGGGCCTCCATATTGCTGAGCATCCCATCTTTTTGGTCTCCATCTGCCTAGCAGATTGGATGCCTTCCCCCTCCTGCCTTGGTCAGTGGGCAGTCAAGGGGCCTCTTCTCCGGGGGATCTTTCTTCAGAGCCTGTTGTAAATGCGGCCAATAAGTTGCCCTCTGGCTCAGCCGCTGGGCACCCGGCCTTGGTCATCGTGCCTGACTCCAGCATCCCTGCTGATGTCGGCCTGACCTCTACCTGCAAGTTGGACATCAGCTCCTCCGACGCCCGCCAGGTTGATGCCGTTAAGTCAGTTGCTGGTTCACCTGACATCCGCCCAGTGGTGGCTCTCCCGCAGGATACCCATGTGACTTCCAACATCGTGCAGAGTGAGCTTCTAGACTGCCCTCGGTCCCGCAAGGGTTCTCCCTCCCGGGCCTCACTAACCTTATCTGATGTCTCTCTCCCCCCCCAGCCTTGGAGGGATTCAAGTGTTGCTGTCCAGGAGACTTCTCCTACCTCATGTTTTCCTTCTGAGACTCCTGCCTCCTTGGCAGACCCATCGACAGGGGTGCCTATCACCTTACCACCCTCACCTGTCTTAGATCTGACATCAGTTACCCCCAAGCTCCCGACGCTGGGACACTCCCCGGTCCACCCTCCCTCTGACATGGATTTGGACCAGGGACTTTTCGCTTTGACGCCGGAGCTCCCTGCTGGCCCTTCTGGGGCTCCTGCCCCAACACCAGGCCTGCCTATGGACTTGTCTGTCCCCAGTGGTCCCTCAGCTATCCTGGCTACCTGCCACCTCAGTTCCCCTACTACCTGATGCCAGGAGGGCCATCACCGGGCTACCTACTGCAAAGACTGATGCCAGGGTACCCGCCACCGGGCCAGGGTCACATGTTACATGGATATAATCCATATCATTACTGGTATCAGACACCTGGCTATCCCCTTCCCATCCCATGGGGTACCTGGGCTACCAACCTCTGCCACCTCCACCCCAGACAGAACCGCTAGAAACTAGCCCAGCCTGGTGGAAGAATGCTAGGTCCCAACTTTTGCTAGAGTTGGGCCAGCCACAACCGGTCATGGTGTCTACCTTGACCTGCAGGATGAGAAGCCCATCCCCTGTGAACTGGATGTCTGATAAGGATTTGGACAGACGTCCTTTGGGGAATCCTTTAGGTGCCAGGGTCACGGAGGTGGCCCCAGATGTTACTCCATTGCCCAGCAGACCAGAGTCCTCTAACTTGGAATGGGATTCCGACTTGGACTAGTCAGAGCCTCATTCACCAATAGAGCCTCAACCCAAAGAGTTCCCAAAATCTCCTCCGGAGGATCCTTCTTTTGCAGAACTCCTCCGGTCCATTCAACAGGCCTGTGGTTGGGCATCCCAGGAGATGGGCCCCAAGAGAAAGAGTCTGGCAGAACATCTGGACCTCACCAATGTGGATCCCCTCCCCATTCCACCTTGGGCGGGACCATATGAGGACTTGACAGATGTTGCCATATGGTACATGTTATCTGTTCCTGCAGTTTCTAAAAAAGCTGACAGGACTTACCACCCCCTGGAAGGGGTTTGCCGTTTGACCACCCAACTGAAGGCTGATTCTATTGTCATTACAGCAGCCCATGATAGATCAGCCCAGCCTAAACATCTGAGTGCCTCCCCGACGGATAAGGAGTCCAAACAAATGGATTAATATAGCCGCAAGGTCTATGCCTCCTCTACCTGTGCCATATGATCCTTAAATTACGTGGCCCACATGGTGTCCTTTAAGAAGTCGGCTCTATCTGATTTAGAAAAAGAACTCCAGGCCATTCCGAATTACGAATCAGGAACTGGCTGCTAGACAAAGTACGACTTAACGATTCTTCTTGCTGCCATGCCTTACAGGCCATTTATGACTCCATCGATTCTGTGGCTCACTGCACTGTTATGGGAGTTTGCCTGAGGTGCCTGACCTGACTCCTTCTTGTGGGACTGGCATAAAATGTCCAGAGCTCCCTGCTGGATGCCTCCTTCAGGAGTTCCGTCCTTATTGGGGGTGACGCTAAAGACATAATAACAGAGCTGCAAGAGAGCAGGCGGTCTCTTAAAGATATCCGCTCCATGTACTGCTTGGGCCAGAAATACAAACAGGAATTTTCATTGCCTCAGAAGATGTGGAATAAGCAAAACCAGCGCAGACGTCAGGGTAAACTTTGTGCCACTGCTTCTGGTACCCAGACTCCTCAGGTGAAGTCCCAAAAGGCCCGTGGCTGCAGCAAAGCTGCTCATCCCTCTGTATCCTGACTTGAGGGGGTCCCCTCCACCTCATCATGCATCTCTGGAGGAGCCAGTGGGGGGAAGGATTGTCCTCCACCTAGAAGGATGGAAGGCGATAACCGCAGATGCTTGGACTCCAGCTCGTCGTAAGAGGACATTCCATTGAGTTCCTGGAGAGGCCCCCAAACAATCTGCCACGAAGGTCTCATTACCTGGCAGACCATATAAACCGGGTCCATCAGGAAATCCAAGCTCTATTTCTAGTCTGCCATAGAGCTGGTCCACCAGGGTAGACAGGAAGGGGATATTACTCCCACTTCTTCCTAGTGCCCAAAAAGGCGGGAGATCTGAGACCTACTCTAGATCTCGGTCTGCTCGACCTCTTAGTCAAGTACAAAAGGTTATGAATGTTGGCCCTCCAGGGACTCCTTCCCCATCTCCAACAAAACCATCGGCTTTGCTCACAGGAAATGCAGGATGCTTACCTGCACATCCCCATCTTCTCATTCCGCCGCTGTTTCCTGAGGTTCTCCTTTCAGGAAAACCATTATCAGTTCAGGCCTTTCCTTTTGGCCTCTGTTTGGCACCTTGGGATTTTCCTGGACATAATAGTCTCCACCACTCATTCACACTAATGGGATCTATGCCGGAGGTGCTAGGACCCAGCAGGAGCAAACTTTTCAAGAGGGTCGGCGCCAGAGATGGAGCCACAAGGAAGTGGCACCGTAAGCCCCGGCTCATGCGGTAAAGACTATCTTGGCATTGACCCTCCAACCACCTCAGTTCCTTTTTTCCCGCCGTCGAGTGCACTTCAATGATGATGCTCGCCCTCCAGGAGTCAAACTTCAAACTAGCAGCATAGTTTTCAGTTTATTGTTTTGTATTTTATTTTCAAAATAAGTACCGATTAAATTTAACTTTACTTATTATAAGAAAGAAGTTTTCAGCCCTCCATTGACGGAGTCGACCATGAGCGGGTTAGGTGATGGTAGGGAGACTTCATATGAAAGCTGTTCAGTCAGCTGGGCTAGGTCCGGTCCTCCGCCTCCTCCAGAGAGAGGGTCTGACAACAGACGGTCCAATGCTTAGGGAGATGGGCAGTCCCTCCGAAAGCATAAAAGTAAATGGTCCCATTCTCAGCACCGTTCGGCCTCGAGCTCTTTTAGGCACACAGGTCAAAAAAGAGAAGGCATCACTCGAGGTAGCCTTGTGTTATATCTGTGCATTGATGGTCAGTCATTGGGGCCAGGCGCCGGTCTCCTCCTCGATCGGAGTTGCCATTTTCTGTCTCCAGTGGCTGATGTCCTCGACATCGAAGCCTGTCCCCGCCTATTGGAGGGGCTGCCAATGAGCAGTGGGCTTGGAGGTTGGTCCAGCTGCCTGATCCATTCATTCCGAGGCCTTCGGGCTGTTTGAGGGAGCGAGTAGGGCTGTTGGAACTTCGTTCGTTGTCATCGACTCCGCGCTTGGGTGTTTTCCCCCCTCACATGGCTGCGGCACAGGGGTCCACACCGATGCCTCTATCTCCTGCCAGTTTTCCTCCTTTTTCCTCAAATTGCAGTTTTCGGAACCTTGGTACACTCTCTGCGCCATCCGCGGCATCGGGGAGTCTGTTGGCACTGTCCTTGGCACCGGGGACTTTGTTGGTGCCGTCTGCGGTGCCAGGTGGTCTATCAGCACTGTTCGCAGTGCCGTGGGCTCTGTCAGCAATGTCTGTGATGCTGGGGGCTCTGTCAGTGTCATCTGCAGTGCTGCAGGCTCTGTCAGTGCCGTGGCCTTTGTCGGCGCCGTCGTGTGCTGGGCTGTTTTCCGATAGTGCCGACTTCCTTGTGTTCGGCGCCGTGTTCTTCGTCAGTGCTGAGGCTTGGTGTGGCACTGTCCAGCCTCCAGGGATTCTCAACTCTGATTCCTTCCTCTTCTATTTTTCCTACTGATTTTCACTCCTTTCTTGTCCATACAGTCCCTCCTGGACTGTCAGGAGATGATTTTGAGCCTGACCCAGATCGTCGGCTGGCTGATGATGTTGAAGGAGCAGGGATCAATCCTGCTGCAGAGCCTATGGTCGAAGACCTTTCTTTAAGTCTCTGCTGAAAAATTTTAATTCTACTCTTTCTCTCCAGACTACAGAAATTGATCCTGGGCAGCTTTTAAGGCTCCAGTACCTCTATGTCCCAGAGATCCCTATGGATTTAACTCCTCCGGTACAACCATCTTTCGAGACCCTTTCTCAGATGGCATGGAACAATCCTGCTCTCATCCCTTCCATGGCTAAGTCCATAGATAGGAAGTATGCTCCTCCCAAGGATCAACCCATATTGGCCTCACAAGCCTTTGCTGATCCCATTGTAGTCTAAGCAGAGAATGATAAGGCCGTCCTCCCTCAGGCATTTACGGCCCACCCTATAGATAAAGAATCTCACAAGATAGACACCTTAGGTAAGAGTGTCTTTGCTGCCTCCACCCTGAGTATGCATATTGCCAGCTACCAGGGCTATTTTTCTCAATAAGAGTATGTCCTTTGGCATTCGCTCCAACAAATGGTAGAAGCTCTGCCCAAGTTGGAAACTAATTCAGAGCTACTTCAGACCATAACCAGTAGTATCGAGTCCAACAACCAACAGGATACAGCTGCAATGGACACTTTCGATACTGCTTCCTGAGGGGTGGTGGCGGGCATTTGCACCCATCGCCAGTCTTGGCTATGTACTTCGGGCTTCACGAATGATGCCTAGCAGCAGGTCATGGCTTTACTCTTCGACGGTATGTATCTGTTTGGGCCCCAGGTAGAGCAAGCTCTGGAGGCCACACAGAAGACTAGATCTGCCATTAAGACGACTCGACCTGCACCCACCTCCTCCCCAGGGGAGTGCCAACAAGCGTCAATTTCACAATCGTCAGACCTTTCACGTCAAAGGCAGAGGAGGTTTTAACAAAACCACAAACCTCAGCCACAAAAGAAAATGCAGCAGAAGACACAAGGCCCCAAAGCACCCAGTGCCAACTTCTGAGTTTCTGGCCCAGGTCCCACCTCAACTGTCCGAGGGGGACTCTGCCTCAGCAGTGGGAGGACATCTGACTCAGTTCTACAACCAGTGGAACTCCATAACATCAGACAAATGGGTCCTCTGGATAATCCGCGATGGGTACTCACTCAGTCTTTCGGAAACCCCTCCAGATCATCCCCCCAAACGACAGCCCATGCTGTCAGCAGTACAGTCAGACCTTCTTGCGTCTGAGGTACAAGGCCTTCTGAACATCAGGGCAGTAGAAGTAGTTCCGCTGGATCAATGAAACACAGGTTTCTACTCCCATTACTTCCTGGTCCCGAAGAAAGCTGGTGGCATGCGCCCCATTCTGGACCTCAGAAAGTTAAACAAGTTCCTTCTCAAGGACAAATTCAAGATGATATCGCTAGGTACCCTTCTACCTTTGCTTCATCAACACGATTGGTTAGCCTCCTTGGACATGCAGGATGCCTACCAACACATTCCTATACACCCAAAGCACTACAAATACCTAAGGTTTGTGGCGTTGGGTCAACATTATTAGTTCAGAGTCCTGCCCTTTGGGCTATCCTCGGTGCCGCAGGTGTTTGCAAAGTGTTGTGCAATTCCTGCGGTGCATCTCAGGAAAATTGGAATTCAAGTGTTTCCATATCTGGACAACTGGCTCCTAGCAAGTCCCTCCAGACAAGAAACACTGGACGCTGTAGCCACGGCTTCAGACTTCCTCAAGTCCATGGGAGTCCTGCTAAATCTCAACAAATCACAGTTGCAGCCCTCCCAGAAACTCTTCTTTATAGGAACTCTTCTGGACACATCCTGTGCAAAGGCTTTTCTCCCAGGGGATGGAAGGAGTGATATCTTACAGATGGCCCGATACATCAGAGAAAACAGCTCAGTTCAAGCTATCCATGCAACGGGTGCTGGGTCTCATGGCATCCTCGGTGTTCACTGTACCCCTAGCATGTCTCCACATGAGAACTTCTCAGTGGATGCACAGTACTCAGTGGTCCCCAACCACTCACCCTCAGTCCTTTCCCATCAAGGTGACAGAACCACTGAAGAGGTCACTCACCTGGTGGTTGCAGGAGGATAACTTTCTTGAGGGATATCCTTTTGCTCCTCTGGATCATCAGATCTCCATTATCACGGACACGTCCCTTATGGGGTGGGGAGCTCACTGTCAGAATCTCCACTCCCAAGGTACATGGACTCAGGACAAGTCCCAGCTTCACATAAACATCCTGGAAATGAGAGCCGTCCTCTATGCAGTCTGAGCCTTGAAGGACATACTGTCACAAGAACATTCTCCTTCAAACAGACAACAAAGCAGTGATGTATTACATCAACAAGCAGGGCGGTGCACACTCTTACCCATTATGCAGGGAAGCTATGAGAATGTGGGAATATTGCCTGGAGCACAAGGCTCTAATCCATTTGGTTTACCTGCCAGGGGTACAAAATGAGCTGGCAGACCATCTCAGCAGGAAGAAAACAGATCCTCATGAGTGGTCTCTCAACTTAACCGTCGCTCAGTCACTCTTCAAAGAGTGGGGATCTCCAGACCTGGACATTTTTGAATCCCCACTTAACGCAAAACAGCCTCTATTCTGCTCCAGAAATCCAGGACCTGACATTTGTCAGGATGCGTTCAGGCTGCAGTGGACAAAACGCTTTCTATACGCCTTTCCTCCTCCTCTTCCCTTAATTCAGAGGGTACTTCTCAAATTCGAGTCTCGGGGACAAAATGATTCTCATTGCTCCCTTCTGGCCTCAACAGATATGGTTCTCGCTGCTCACCAGTCTGTCGGAAAACCCCCCGAAGGCGCTTCCCCTTCATACAAACCTTCTGACCCAGGGTCCCGTGGCCCATCCCAAACTGAAGTCACTTCACTTTCACGCTTGGCTCCTGAAGAGATAGAGGTGAATAGGTTCAATGTTTCTCATAGGGTTTCAGATATTCTTGTGGTTGCACATAAGTCAGCCACCAGAAAAACCTACACAGCCAAATGGAAGCGTTTTTCACTCTGGTGTGCAAAATCCTCTTTGAACTCTTTTTCCTGCCCACCAAATAAAGTCTTGGAGTACTTTTTGGAACTCTCAAATTCAGGTCTGCAGTACTCATCAATCATGAGCCGGTTCTTTCCTTGTCACTGGCTAAGTGACCTGTAGTTAAAAGGTTTCTTAAGGGTATTCTTCATACCAGACCTCCTATCAGACGTCCAGTCGCAGCCTGGGACATTAATCTTGTGCTAGACATGCTCACTTGGAAACCTTTCGAGCCACTAGCTACGTGCAAGTTGAAGTTTCTCACTTGGAAAATGGCCTTCCTGGTGGCCATCACTTCGGCCGGTAGAGTTTCTGAAATACATGCACTGGTCACAGATCTCCCGTACACTGTATTTCACAAGGACAAAGTAGTTCTTAAGACTCATCCTAAGTTTTTCCCTAAGGTTGTCTCAGAATTCCATCTAAACCAACCTTTTGTCCTGCCTACCTATTTTGCGAACTTCCAGAATGAAGGGGAACGTACCCTTCATTCTTTGGATGTTAAGAGAGTGCTGTGATTCTATCTAGATAGAGCAAAAGAAATTCGCAAGGCTCAACAACTGTTTGTTTCCTTCAGAGAGACCCGGCTGGTTCAACCTGTTGCTATTAGGTGCATTTCAGCGTGGCTGGTAGCATGCCTCCGCTACTGCTATTCTATGGCATAGGTTAAGCTGGACGACAGAGTGTACGCTCACTCTACTAGAGCAGTCACGGCATCTCTGGTGGAAATCCACAATGTGCCCAGTGCAGATATTTGCAATGCGGCTACCTGGAGCTCAATGCATACTTTTGTTAAACACTATGCCTTGGATGTCCATGCCAAATGACATCGGTCGTTTTGGCAGGACTATCCTTAACGGACGTCTGTCCTAAGTATGTGAGCTCTTAGTTTTTCCTGATGCCCGTCTTGGGGGATTATTAGCTCGGTACTCTCCCATTAGTGTGAATGAGTGGTGGAGACTTTATGTCCAAGAAGATATGGAAATTACATACCTACCGTAATTCTTGATCTTCTTGGATGAAGTCTCCACCACTCATTCACACGCCTACCCACCATCCCCCAAGGTCACGTCTGTTTTTGGTCTTCACTCCCTCAATGGCTGAGCTGTGAAGACTCCATTGTTGACCCTTCTTACATGGGTCATTCAGACTATCTTATGTCCGATTTTGTTAGGTTAGTCCCTCTAGGTTAGTTACACTGCACCTCCTTGGAAAAAAAGTACTGAGGCGGTTGGAGGGTCGACGCCGAGATAGTCTTTACCACACAAGCCAGGGCTCACTGTGTTGCTTCCTCACGGCTCCATCTCTGGCGCCGACCCTCTTGAAAAGTTTGCTCCCACTGGGTCCTAGTGCATCCAGCGTAGATCCCATTAGTGTGAATGAGTGTTGGAGACTTCGTCCAAGAAGATAAAGAATTACGGTAGGTACGTCATTTCCATTTTTTACCAAGTGCCTGGTGGTGGTGACTGCAGCATTGCGCCGCAAGGAGATAGAAACATAGACTTTGATGGCAGATAAGGACCACTTGACCCATCTAGTCTGCCCATTTCCCTACCTACAGGATAGGCCGCATCTCCTAGTTAACCAACAGCCTATTTCTTGCTACCCCACCACAAGAATTGCCTTATGTCTGTCCCTTGCATTCTTGAATTCTCCCACAGTTTTAGACCCCACAACCTCCTCAAGAAGGCTGTTCCATGCATCTACTACCCTCTCTGTGAAATACTTCCTCATATTGCCCCTGAACAGCACCCCAGGTCCTTGACTACCTCTTGCACCTATCTGATTCGGGCCTCAGCTATTCCTTGCTGATGGTACACCTATCTGCGGTTTCAGCCTACAATCTTCCTTTGGAGGATGAAGCCATCACTCAGTTGGAGGTCCTGAAAACCTTTCTTAAGGGGATCCCTTACCTGGACGACTGGCTACTGTCAACTCCATCTCCGGACAGTCTGATGGATTCTCGTTCCATCACCCTGGATCTTTTCTCCAGACTTGGCATCACTGTGAATTAGTCCAAGTCTCAGCTCTCACCCTCCCAGCACCTCCAGTTCATTGGAGCTGTGCTGGATAATGTCCAGGGCAGGACCTTTCTTTCCGTGGACAGGGCGGAAACCCTGATTCCACAAGCGGCGCTGGTCTCCTCCTCTCGTCAGACCTCAGCGCGCTCTATCCTCCGCCAGTTGGGTCTCATGGCGGCTGCCATACCCACAGCTCTTTTGGCCAGACTGCACATGAGGGTGACCCAGTGGTCCCTCTGGGTCCAATGGGATCAATGCTTGGATGACATGGATCAGAAAATCCTAGTCTCCGACAGCTTGAAGAGGGACCTCCTCTGGTGGCAGTATCTAACCAATCTTTCTCAGTGGGTTCCCTTCCACCCCAGCCCCCCCCCATGACCCTCATGACTGATGCCTCAGACCAGGGTTGGGGGGCCCACCTGGGAGACCACTGGACTCAGGGAATCTGGTCTCCCATAGAGGAGCATCTGCATATCAACATCCTGGAGATGGGGGAAGTGCTCTATGCTTTCCAGGCCTTCCAGTCCCTCTTACTTCCGGAAATACTCCTGATCCAGACTGACAACATGACCACGGTCTGATATATCAACAAGCAGGGAGGCACCCGATCATACTCCCTTTCCAGGGAGGTGATGCAGGTGTGGTACTGGGCAGTCCAGCATGGCCTGACATTGATATCAGTCCATGCCCCAGGACAGTCTCAGCCACACTATTGCTCGGGCTCATGAGTGGGAGCTTATGCAGGAGGTAGTAGAAAACCTCTTCCTTCAATGGGGTCAGCCAGAAATAGATCTCTTCCCCTCCCCATCCAATGCAAAACTACTCAGCTTTTGCTTGCTCGTTCCAGGGCATGGTGTTTTCTGGCAAGACGTGGTGTCTCTGTTTTGGACAGGGAGATTTCTGTTTGCTTTCCCTCCCTTTCCTATTCTACAGAACATTCTGCTGAAGCTCCAGGCAGAGGGGGCCCGCATGATTCTCAGTGCCTCTCTGTGGCCTTGGCAGATTTGGTTTCCTCTGCTGTAGTAGCTGATGATGGAACCACCAGAACTACTACTTCTCTCCCACGACCTTCTGTCTCAAGGGAAGGGCAGCCTGGTGCAACTGAGCCTCATGTGTCTCCATCTGCATGCATGGGCACCTCTGGACATAGTGTTCTCATGCTTCGGCTTATCTTCCAGAGTCACTCAGATCCTAGTGGAGGCCAGAAAGCCCTCCACAAGATCCACATATGCTATAAAATGGAAGAGATTTTCTATTTGGGCCACAGCCAAAGGTCTGGACCCTTTTTCCTCGCTCAGCACCCCAGGTTCTTGAGTACCTCTTGCACCTGTCTGATTCGGGCCTCAGCTATTCCTCGCTGACGGTACACCTATCTGTAGTTTCAGCCTACAATCTTCCTTTGGAGGATAAAACCATCGCTCAGTTGGAGGTCCCCAAAACCTTTCTTAAGGCGATCCTCATCTCAAACCTCCGTTCCGGAATCCGGTTCCCCCTTGGGATTTAAATTTTATTTTAGAAAAACTTACTTTGTCCCCTTTTGAGCTAGCAGCAAGTTGCGACATGCATTATTTATCCTGGAAAATGTTCTTTTTAGTCGCCATTACCTCTGCTCGAAGAGTTTCAGAGCTTCAGGCCCTAGTTTGTAAGGAGCCTTATATAATTTTCCACAGAGACTGAGTGGCTCTGTGGACTAGATCTTCCTTTCTTCCGAAGGTAGTTTCAGAATTTACTTTGAATTAGAATGTCGAACTGCTGGTATACTACCAGAGTATTCCAACGGGGGAATACCTCTTGTACACCTTGGATGTGCAAAGGATTCTAGATACATCTCCAGGACCAAAGAGGATCAAAAGTTTAACCAGTTGTTTGTCGTCTTCACTGCCAAATGTCAAGACAAGGCCATTTCCTAACAGGGTTTGTCAAAATGATTGGTTAATTGCATCTCGTACATCTCTACCAAGTACGAGAAGTTCCTTCCGGGGGACGTAAAAGACCGTTCGACTCGGGGCATGGCACTTCGATGGTCTTCCTGAGAAATGTGTCCACTGTGGCTATTTGTGCAGAGGCCACTTGGTCTTCCTTCCATACCTTCACCAAGCACTACAGTCTGGACATTGTCTCTTGTTGCAGAGCTGGTTTCGGCCTTTCTGTCCTACAAGGCCTCCTGTCCTAAGTGGGCCTCTAGTTGGCAGATGCTTCCTCCTCCCGGAACCTAGTCTCTGATTTTCTTTTTCTTTCACTGCTTGGCACTCAGTCCTACTCTATAAAGACCTACTGCAGGAACCCTCTCAAAGTAAGATATAGCAGTTACATAAGTACTTACCATAACAGTAGCTCTTAGAGAGAGGTTCCTGCAGTAGCTCTAAATTTCCATCCCCCAGCTCCTATATCTTTCCTCTTTTCCTTTACCAGGGCTTTGTTTTTTAGCAACTCACTGCTTCAGGAGTTGTTACTCCTTTCTCCTGTTTCCTCTTCCAGGGTCTCCAGCGGGAGAACTGGAGGGCAGGCGTGGGGACTGCCCCTTTATACAATCATGCCGACATCCATCATGTGATGCCAAGGGCAGTCCCCTGCTATAGATTGCTAGCTAGAAGTTTGCCATGCGGTCCTGATGCCAGATGGTGCAGTCCTACTCTGTAAAGACCTACTACAGGAACCTCTCTCGAAAATCTACTGTTACGGTAAGTTCTTAAGTAACTGCTATTTTTGCGATTCTGCCTTGACAGAATGAAGGACATTCACAAATCCAAGCAACTCTTTGTCTCATTCAACATGGCCCAGCTGGGTAAGCCTGTTGCCATCAGGTACATTTCAGCATGGCTGGTAGCAAGTCTCCGCCATTGCTATTCAATGGCACAGGTCAAGCTGGAAGGCAGGGTGTACGTCCACTCTATCAGAGCAGTTGCGGCATCTCTGGCAGTAATTCAGAACGTGCTCATTGCAGACATCTTCAGTGAAGACACTTGGAGCTCTGTGCACACCGTTGTGAAGCAGTATGCATTGGATGTCCATGCCAGACAGCATCCTTCCTTTGGCAGGACAATCCTTAATGGACTTCTGTCCTGAGTGAGCTCCTATCTCCTGCTGCCCTTCTCAGAGGATTATTTTAGTTTGGTACTGTACCACTAGTGTGAATGAGTGGTGGAGACTTTATGTCCAGGAAGATATGAAAATTACGTACCTACCATAATTCTTGATCTTCTTGGACAAAATCTCCACTCCTTCACACGCCCACCCACCATCCCCCAAGCTCACTTTTCTTGTTTTTGGTCTTCAGTTCCTCTTTGGCTGGGCTGTGAAGACACTGTTGAGTTGACCCTTCTTACACGGGTCATACGGACTGTCTTATGTTCAAGATGGGTTAGTTTTACTAGGTTAGTTTACGCTGCATCTCCTCAGTAAAAAAGGTACTGAGGCGGTTGGAGAGTCGATGCCAAGATAGCCTATACAGCATGGACCAGCCTTGCGGTGCCATGCATCTGCGGCCCTGTCTTGGCATTGGCCTTCCTGAAGATTTTTGGTTCCCGCTGAGTCCTGACGCCTCCGGTGTAGTCTCACTAGTGTGAATGAATGGTGGTGACTTTGTCCAAGAAAATCAAGAATTATGGTAGGTACGTAAGTTTCATGTTGAGCTTCCACTGCTACGCAGATGATACTCAGCTGTATATGTCCTTTGTACCAGGGACAAGCATTGTTGTCGAAGTGCTGAACAAATGCCTCGCTGAAATCCAGGACTGGATGAACTCTAACTGATTGAAGCTTAACCCCAGCAAGACAGAGGTACTAGTGATTGAGCCTGGCCTCGGGCACAGTGAGGGCACCTCCAAAATGACAACAGGCTTAGTTCTGGGGTCAACACCATTGTTGATGTCCTCTAGGGTGAGAGATCTGGGCGTGATCTTCAACAGACTGACATTTGAGGCTCAGGTGTCGGCTGTTATCAAAAATGTTTTTTTACCATTTGAGGAACATTGCCCGGATTAAGCCACTAATCCTGTCTGAAGACCTGCCATCACTGGTGCATGCTTTTATAACATCGACTCGACTACTGTAACACACTATATTTCGGGGTCAGTGGAGGGAACCTGTGCTGGCTGCAGCTAGTGCAGAATGCCGTTGCGAGGCTGCTGACATGATTAACCAGATTCTGTCATGTGACCTCGGTCCTGCGGGGTCTGCATTGGTTGCCAGTCTGGTGACGAGTTCTCTTCAAGGTGGGCTTGCTCACCTATAAGACCCTATGCAGACTGGGCCCTGGCTACCTGTCAGACCTCCTTATCCCAGCCATTCCGACTCACTCCCTCTGTTCCTCCACCCAGGGCCTCCTTGTGGTTCCAAGGACCAGGCTGAAAACCTCGGGTGATCGCTCATTCAGGGTGGCTGGGCCCAGTCCTCTGGAATTCGCTTCCAAGATCTCTCAGGGAGGCCCCTACTATGGAGGTATTTAGGAGGGGCCAAAAAGCTCACTTATTTAAGTTAGCATACTCTGAAAATATATTTTAATGCTGGCTGTCTGATTTTATCAATTGTTGTAGTTTTACTGTATATTGTACTTTGATGTTTTGAATTTTATGTATGGCGCCCAGAGCCTCTGGGATTGGGTGTCTAAAAATAAACACACACTTACTACCTCAGCTTCCCGAGGTGAATTTGTCCTCTGCAGTAGGAAGTCATCTGTCTCAGTTTTACGACCAATAGAAGTCTATCACTACAGACAAGTTGGTCCTCTGGATTGTTCAAGATGGATACCCTCTTAACTTTGTGGAGATTCCCCCCAGACCTTCCACCCAAGTGACAGCATAGTCTGTCAGCCATTCAGTCAGACCTTCTCACTTCAGAGATACTGGGCTTTCTCAAAAACAGGACAGTAGAAGTAGTTCCCTGGGCAGAGCGGGACACAGGTTTCTGCTCCCATTACTTTCTGGTTCCAAAGAAGATGGATGGTATGCACCTCATTCTCGACCTCAGAAAGCTGAACAAGTACTTGTACCACAAGAA
The DNA here is from genome assembly GCA_016271365.2 of Neoceratodus forsteri. NCBI lineage: Eukaryota > Metazoa > Chordata > Ceratodontiformes > Ceratodontidae > Neoceratodus > Neoceratodus forsteri. The sequence goes on from CM057450.1 coordinate 386,968,864, forward strand.
GTTCAAGATGATCTCCTTAGGGACACTTCTACCACTTCTCCAACACCACAACTGGCTGGCATTCTTGGACATGCAAGATGTCTACCAGCACATTCTAGTACACCCAATCACCACAAATAACTTTGCTTTGTGGTCTTGGGTCAGCACTACTAATTCAGAGTCCTTCCCTTTGAGCTGTCGGTGCTCGAGTCTACCAAGTGTTTCACAGTCCTCGCTGCACATCTTCGAAAGGCTTGGGATTCAGATCTTACCCTATCTAGAAGACTGGCAAGTCCATCAAGGCAGGAGACACAGAAAGTGGTATCCACAGCAACTCAGTTCCTGACCTCCATGCGGGTCCTGCTGAACCTGTAGAAGTCACAACTTCAACCCTCTCAGCAGCTCCTCTTCATAGGAGCCCTCCTGCACACTACAAAGGTGAGAGCTTTTCTCCCAGAGGACAGAAGGAACAACATTCTCCAGATGGCTTGCTTCATCAGAGAGATCAACCCGGTATGAGCTCACTCTGTGCAACGGATGTTAGACCTCATGGCCTCTTCTGTTTTCATAGTGCCTCTAGCTTGATTGCATATGAAGACCACTCAGTGGATGTTCAGCATACAGTGATCCCCAACAACACGCCTGCAGTCTTAACCCATCAAGGTGACAGAGCCTCTGTGGTAGTTACTTGCATGGTGGATACAAGAGGACAACCTGCTACAAGGTCTACCCTTTGCCTCACTGGAATCTCAGATCACCATCACCATCACCATGGATGCATCTCTGCTCGACTGGGGGGCTCATTACCAGGAACTTCACACCTAGGAAGTGTGGACTCAGAAGGAGTATCATCTTCATATCAATGTTCTAGAGATGAGAGCAGTCCTGAATGATCTGGTGGATTATCTCAACAGGACAGAAGTGGATCCTGATGAATGGTCACTTGCTTCAGACGTCATGCAATTGCTCTTCGACAAGTGGGGCAGTCCAGACCTGGATCTTTTTTTGTCCCCACTCAAAGCAAAACTGCCTGTATTCTGCTCCAGAAATCCAGAATCTGGTGTTTTCTGTCAGGATGCGTTCAGGCTGTGGTGGACAAGATGTTTTTTTTTTATACACATTTCCTCCTCTTCCGTTAATTCAGAGTGTGCTGCTCAGATTGGAGGTGCACAGGGGGAAGATGAATCTAATTGTACCATACTGGCCTTGACAGATCTGGTTTCCTTTGATCAACAAGTTGCCAGAGGCCCCTCTGAGGCAACTGCCTCTGCGAATGGTCCTCCTGAGACAAGGACCCCGGTCCATCCCAACCTGCACTCCCTACATCTCATCACCGGGCTCCTGAGGAGATAGAAGTAAGCAGGATTAAAGTTTCTCAGAGAATCTCACAGATCCTCTTGGCAGCGTGTAAGCCTTCCACCAGGAAGACTTACACAGCTAAATGGAAGCATTTCTCAGAATGGTGTAGTAAGATCTTCCTGGATCTGTTACAGTATCCTCCGGATAAGGCGTTGCAGTACCTGTTGGACCTTTCAGATGCAGGACTGCAATACTCATCTGTAAAGGTGCACCTCTGTGCACTTTTTGACTATCATGAACCAGTCCAGAACATGTTCCTGGCTCAATTACTGGTGCTCAAGAGATTCCTCAAAGGCATTCTTCACATGAGGCCCCCCGGTTAGGAAGCTGGTTGCCCCTGGGATATTAATCTTGTGCTAGACATGCTCACTCGTAAACCCTTTGAGCCTCTAGATACGTGATTTGAAGTTTCTGACCTAGAATACCACCTTTCTTATGGCCATTACTACCACTCGCAGGGTCTCGGAAATGCATGCCTTGGTCACAGGCCCTCTGTATACCGTCTTTCATAAAGACAAGGTGGTCCTCTTTACTCACCCTAAGTTCCTAACCAAAGTGGTTTTGGATTTCCACCTCAACCAGCCCTTGGTTCTTCCCACTTATTTCTCTTAACTTCCAGAATGAAGGTGAATGCACCCTTCATTCCCCGGACGTTAAAAAGGGCTCTACAATTCTACATCGATAGAACTGGGGATATCTGTCAGACCAAGCAACTCTTTGTGTCCTTCAGCGTGGCCCAACTGGGTCAGCCAGTGTCCATCAAATGTGGCTCTGCTTGGATAGTGTCATGTCCTCGCCATTGCTACTCAGTGGCACAGGTCAAGTTGGAAGGCCAGGTGCGTGCCCACTCTACCAGAGTGGTTGCTGCATCCTTAGCGGAGATACGCTCTCTTCCCTTAATGTGATTTGTAAGGCTACTACTTGGAGCTCAGTGCACACTTTCATGAAGCACTATACTTTGGATGTCCATGCCAGACAGCATGCTTTCTTTGGCAGGACATTCCTTAATGGACTTCTGTTCTGAGTGGGTTCTGTCTCCTACTACCCTGCTCGGGGATTTGGTTTTGACTTGGTACTCTAATCCAGCAGTATGAATAAATGGTGAAGGCTTTAAGTCCAGGAAGCTATGCAAATTACATACTCACCGTAATTCTTGATCTTCTTGGACAAGTCTTCACCATTTATTCATACGCCCACCCATCATCCCCCAAGCTCACTCAATCTGTCTCTGGTCTTCATTCCCTCATTTGGTTTGGGCTATGAAGACATTGCAGCAGTACAATGAAAATTTGACCCCAGCTTTTTTTCTTCTTCCTAATCGATGCCAGATTTCTTCCACTTTATTTTGGTGGTAACATTTTATGAAAGTTTTAAAATAATTATTTCTCAAGAAAAAAAGATTGCAGCCTCATGTTTACATAGAAATAACATTGAGGACCTAAGGAAGGTAACAGTCCAAGCAAAAATGCAAATGTATAGTACACAGCATATGAAGCATCTAGAAAACTGAAAATTAACAGTTCTACCAATATTTTTCATAATCATAGCAGAAAATTAGCTTTTTGGAGTAACTTTTTTTGTTGCACTGCTGTTTTAAATTGACCTTTCTTAATACGGGTCAATCGGGCTATCTTATTCCCTTGTTAGGTAATGTGTTTCTTAGGTTATATTATGCTGCACCTCTTTGGTAAAAAAGGTACTGAGGTGGTTGGAGGGTTGACATGGAGGTAGCCTACAGAGGAATAAACCAGTCTCGCCATGCTGCGCATGTGCAGTCCTACCTCGGTGCTGGCCCTCCTGAAGATTTTTGGTTCCCACAAGGTCCTAGCGCCTCCAGCATGTAACCCAGCAGTATGAATAAATGGTGAAGACTTGTCCAAGAAGATTAAGAATTACTGTGAGTACATAATTTTCATATATTTCCAGACATTCTGCAATATATCCAAATAAATCCTCTCTCTGGTGGCACACAGTGGTACTGCAGGCAGAACGTTTCTGTAAAGATTTCATATTATATAAAATTAGTCAAAATGAAGGCCTTTTTTTGCTCTACTATAGTTAAAAAGCTAGGAGTATTTCAGACCTGAAACTTACAGGTTTGATTGAGTTTGCCCCAAGGTGTGTGCGTTTTTAAAGTCCCTAACTTAACTCATTTTTTAAAAAAAAATTAGGGAGAAACCATGTGTATGCACAGTTTAAAAACTAAAAATTCTAAGAATAATTGATTTTTTTATGACCACATTTCTAGATGTGGTCGTTTGGAAAAAATGCACATGTGTCTGTGTGTGCAAGGGTAGCCCGACCAACTGTATGCATTTCAACAGTGTTTGATCAGCAGGGGCTGTGCTACTCATCAGTGTGTAACCCCACCCCTCCTAAATGGAGCTGTGTGTACCTAAATGGCCATTGGTGATCAGTAGCCACATAAGCAGCCAAGTACTTTACACTGGACTCTGGGGTGCCCAATCCCTGGTGCCAGCTAAGTGATAAAAATTCCAGCACCGGGATGCAGGTAAAATCCCCCCACCCATTCATTATTGTTTAAATACCCCCCCCAACCACTACACCAGCATCTTGACACCAGGGTGCCCAATCCCTGATGATGGCTCAGACTACCCCATCCTTCAACCCAACAGTGTATGACACCAGAGTGCCCACCCCGGGACCACGAAACATCAAACCAACACTGGGGTGCCCCATCCCCAGTGATGGTACCTTAGTCACCTTTATTTTTTTTTAAACTTGTAATGAAAAAAATCCTTTGTTGTCTGTTGCGCCATTCCCCTCCGCTGCTGCTATTTCCCACCCTCCCCATCCAACCCTAATCAGCACCCCCACCCCACCCAATACCATCACTCCCCTAGAAATGGTCCTCCATCATAGAATAAATTGTCAAACCGAAAGACATCTTCCTGTCACAACCACGAACTGAGGAAATAAGGTAAATGTGGTTAAAGGGCATCTGTATGATTCCCTATATGATTATTGCAACAGCTACCAAAGTTGTGCAGAAATTGGTTGAAAAGGGTACATTTAGAAAAGGACTTTAATAAAGCACTGAAAAATACTTTTTAACTAGGGTTGTGGAGGCATCCATTTTGTGGACAAGAAGGGAGTTGTGATGTCACTTCCTCACCAGTATTAACAGTATGTAGAGCAGCAGGTGAGAACAGTTTAGCTGTGCTGTTAGGGATTCTATTATATTCTGAAGAACACCCCGGATTTTGTTTGGCAGAGTGTAACAAAAGAATCCACTGCTTTTCTTCATGATTTAATAGGATCCTTGTCTGAAGAAGCAGTTTGTTTTAACCTTCTTCATTGCATACTAGTACAGCTAGTGAGACAGCTATGTTATCACAGCACCTTTCTTATACGCAACATGAATGCCTCCATATCGCTATTTAAAAAGTGTTTTCAGTGTTTTATTAAAGTCCTTTTCTAAATGAATCCTTTTCAGTCAGTTTCTGTGCAACAATAGCAACTGTTAAAATCAACATATAGGGAATCATACAGATTCCATTTAATTTATGTCTTCTTTGAGGATATCCCCACTATTACACCATTAGGCCACACTTTTGAAAATGTAAGCTGTCAGTGGCAGGACCACTCATAAACGTTTTGCTAGCCGGGGGATGCCCACGGTGACGTGCAGCGTCAGTGCTTATATGACGTGGGCAGTCCTAACACTCCTTAGTTCTTTCTCCTACCAATCATCCTCAATGGACCTATTGAGAGTCAAAGTTGAAATAGCCATTGCTATACTGCAAGGCCTTCTGCCTTGATCACATATCAGGTGGTGCCATCCTTTTGGGTTGCTTTGTACTGCTTGGGAATCATTCCAAAGGTGTGGCCTAATGGAGGAGATATCCTTAATGAAGACAGGTCAGTTATGTAAGAACTTACCATAGCTGTAGAACTTGGAGAGAGAGACTCCTCCCTTAGGCTATGCCATACTCTTCCTACTTCCCCCTTTTTATCTACTGTGGAATACATTAGATCCTGTGTATAAGGCCTTATATCATGCATCATATTTTCAGCTCCATGTCTGTCCTTGTTTGCCTGGTACTGGTTTAGTCTCTTGGTTCCTCATGGTAAGAGGCCCTCCAAGGCTCATCTCTGGCAGGGATGTGAAGAGCTAAGGAGTGTTGTGGCCTCCCACATTATATAGTGTTGACACTGCGCATCATTGTGGGCAAGTTCTGACTAGCAAAAAAGTTCTGAATGGTCCTGCCACTGATAACTTACAGTTCCAAATGTGTGGCCTAACGGCAAAGATTATCTCAAAGATCTACTGTTGCAGTTAGTTTATTTATTTATTTTTTTTTTTTTTTGAAAGTCGGATTTACAACCTTTGAGTCAGGGACTCATTTACAAAGGCACCTCGTAACCGTTCTTTCCAATGCATTCTGAACTTTTACTCATAAATTGGTCATTGTTTAAAATTGTTGCCCCAAATTTTCAACATGGCCTTTTTTGGGACCCCCAATGCACAAGGCAGGCAACAATTTTCAAATCCACCCTGAAAGGTGATTTTGAAGTTGCTCTGCAAAATCATCTTTCAGTGGGATTTGAAAATTTTAACCTACTGGGTTCATGAGGTGGGGTCATAAGAAGATGGATCTATATGATAACGGCGATCTCCGATGGGCAATCGCCATTAGGGCAATAGCACATACTCCCCGGTGCACAGCAAAATGGCACCAGGGAGTTGGGAGTTTCCGCTTTATGTGGGGGCTGTGCCCCCTGCACCCCACTACTTAAGGATTCTGAACTCCGGGGGTGGGGCAAATGTGGAAAAAATAATTCATTACATAACTCAGGGTGGACAAGGCAATGGGACCTGATGGCATACATCCCAGGGTACTAAAGGAGCTAAGGGTGGAACTAGCAGAGCCATTATCAGAACTGTTTAGTGAGTCTCTGAGCACATGAGAGGTCCCAGAAGACTGGAGAAGGGCTCATGTGATCCCGTTCCACAAGAGTGGTAGCAGAGAGGAGGCAGGGAACTACAGACCAGTCAGTCTTACCTCAGTAGTGGGCAAGATTATGGAGACACTCCTTAAGGAAAGGATAGTGGAACACCTGGAATCCATGGGAGCACAGGATCCAAGACAGCATGGGTTTACAAAAGGAAGGTCCTGTCAAACTAATCTCATAGATTTCTTTGACTGGGTAACCAGAGTGGTGGACCAAGGGGAGCAGGTGATGTTGCCTACCTTGACTTCAGCAAAGCTTTCGATACTGTTCCACATAGAAGATTGATTAATAAGCTGGGTAGGCTCGGGGTGGGTCAGACGTTGGTCAGCTGGGTGGCAAACTGGTTGATGGGCAGAAAACAGAGATTAGTGGTAAATGGTATACAGTCAGAAGAGATGCCAGTCACAAATGGGGTACCTCAGGAATCAGTCCTGGGGCCAGTCCTCTTCAATATCTTCATCAGTGACATTGCAGATGTACTGGAGGGTAGGGTCTGTCTGTTTGCAGATGACACCAAGATCTGCAACAGAGTAAATGATCCAGGTGGGGTGGGCAGAAAGAGAAGAGATCTGGATAAACTAGCAAAATGGCTGGAAGAGTGGCAACTGGAGTTTAACGCAAAGAAGTTTTGAATTCATGCGCATCGAAGAATGGTTCAAGTCACACAAACTGGTCATGAACTACAGCAAAACAAAGGTTATGACATTCTACAACACCAGGAGCAAGTACAAATCCCGTGACCTCACCATCCTAAACCAAACAGGGACCACCTGAACACGTTCCTGATTTTAAATACCTAGGTGTCACACTGGACAGCTCACTCTCCTACCATCAGTACATAGATTCTGTCACCAAAGCTACCAACATCTGTATAGGCCTACTCTACAGGCACAAACACTGCATGACTCCTGACACTCTCCGGTTGGCTATCAACAGCTTTGTCACCTCCATCATCAATTATGGGCTAGCAATTTATGGCTCTGCCTCTGCCCGCCACAGAATTACAGTTGCACTCAACAAAGCATGCAGGCTGCTAACTAGGGCTGACCGACTTACACACACTTGTGACCTGTACACTCAGGCAGGTTGGCTTCCTCTCATCAGCCGGTTACAGTATCAAACCTGGCTCTTAGCCAAAAAGTCCCTTGCCGGGTCATGCCCCGGCATTGAAAAGCTCTTATTGACCACCACAGCACCCAGCAAACTAGAAGTTCACAAAAACTAGCCTTCCTTGTCCCCAGATTCTGGACCACTATGGGCCAGAGGGCCTTTGCCCACAGAGCACCACAGTGGTACAATACTCTCAACAAAGAAACTCTTACTGCTGCTGCTCTTGGCTCTTTTAAGAGACAACTCCGACTTCATCTCATTTCAACTAGTCGTTGTGACTGCCTCGCCTAATCAGGGGCCCACTGCTCACTGCCCTCCACTTCAGTCTTGACAGCTACCTCTCCCCGCCTTGGCCCCTTCTACCTGCCTACCCCCTTGCCCTCTCCCTTTCCTCCCCGGACATTTCCTGACTTCTATCCTCCCTTAGAGCTCTTACCTCACCCTCTACCCTCCGACAATGGCCTTCCTGCCTGCATACCCCCTTTCCCTCTCACCTGCAGTGCTTATTTCTAAGATTGCCCTTGGCTGGTATGTCATGCTACCTAACATTTGGCACATTTGGAATTACTGGAATTTCCTAAGACTCAGTCTCTTACTTCTTTTATTGTGTAACTATGTATTATTATGTTGACCTTTGTATGTATGCATACCCCCCATTCCTTTGACGTGGAACCTTTGTAAATGAGCAGCTCCTGCTCAAAGGTATTTGTAATCCTAGATTTCAATAAAATAAAATAAAGTAAAATAAAGTGCAAGATCATGCACATAGGGAAGAGAAACCCTGTAGCCACCTATAGGCTGGGAGGGGAGTTGCTGGCAGTAACAAGGGAAGAAAGAGACTTGGGCATCATCATCACCAATGACCTGAAATCATCCAAGCAGACCTCTAAAGCAGTAGGTAAGGCTAGCGGGATGTTGGGGTGTATTAGTAGGAGTATCACAAGTCGGAAGAGGGAGGTGATAATCCCTCTTTACAAGACACTGGTTAGGCACCATCTGGAGTACTGTGTGCAGTACTGGAGGCCACACCTTCACAAGGACATTAACCAAATTGAGGCAGTCCAGAGAAGGGCAACCAAAATGGTGCAGGGACTGCATCAGAAAACATACGAGGACCGATTAACTGAACTCAATATGTATACCCTAGAGCAAAGGGGGGAGAGAGGTGATATGATTGAAACATTCAAACACCTTAAGGGCATTAACAAAGTGAAAGAGTCTAACATGTTTCAGTATAAGAAAAATAGCAGAACAAGAGGACACAGCATGAGATTAGAGGGAGGCCAATTAAGGAGTAATGTGAGGATGTTCTTTTTCACAGAAAGGGTGGTGGATGCATGGAACGGCCTACCTCAGGAAGTGGTGGATATGAATACAGTGCAGGGCTTCAAACAGGCATGGGATGGGCATAAGGGAGCAATACAGATGAGTATGAATAGATAGGCCATTGACAGAGCAAAGGCCAATGGCACATTCATAAGGTAGAAAAAGAAATGGGCAGACTGGATGGGCCTTACAGTCCTTATCTGCCATCAACTTCTATCTTTCTAATATAAAAGTACCTGCAACCGGACCTGAACCCAGCTCCATTCCCGCTATAACCCTGAACCCACCCACCATGCCACAGAAGAAGTTTGGCAGCTCACCGTGGCGCCACCCCCTGCAACCCCTCCATCCCCTCCCACCCCACTCAAACCATGCTTGCTCCCCCCACGCGCATAGGCATGTAGCGACAGGATGTCCCTATTTCATGCACTCCCCCATCTGGTCACCCACCCTCTTCAGTTGCCCCAATGACAGGTGCTGCGATTGAGTTGCCCTTTTGGTAGGCACCCAATCGTGGTCACCAAAGTCACGGGATACCTAAGAAGACTATGTTGAAAATTTGGTGTCAGAATATTAAAAAACAGCAAAGTTATGAAAATACACTGAAGTGTTTCAATGTTTGCTCATTACATTGATCATTTTCAATATTTTGACCCCAAATCTTCAACATAGCTATTTAGATAGATAGATAGATAGATAGATCGACAGACAGACAAATAGGTAGATAGATACTTTATTTCTAAAATGCCCCGTTCCAAAGACTCGGGGCACTGTACAGCATACAGTACCCTTTTTTCTAAATCATACAAAATCAATATATTTAGCTGGGAGTAAACAATTAATCTATCCATCCCACTTTAAAATGACGTGTATTAATGAATAAAAGCCTGTTGGAACAGATAAAACTTTAGCTCTTTCTTAAAGGCTTCTACTTAGGGGGCCTCCTTCAAATAACCAGGCAATCAGTTCCACAGGGTAGGTGGGGCTGCTGAGAATGCCCGGTCCCCTGAGTGCCGCAACCCAAACCTGAGAACTCCAAGGAGGCCTCCCCCGGCAGAACAGAGTACCCAGGGTGGCCAGTAGGAAACAAGGAGATTTTGCAGATAGACTGGTCCACTTTCATGCAGTCTTATAGGTCAGGAGCCCTATCTTGAAGACCGTCCTCCACCTGACCCGCAGCCAGTGCAGTTCGCGGAGGACCAGGGTGATATGATCACACCTTTTCACACCCGTCAATCTTGCCGCCATGTTCTGCACCAGCTGCAGACTGCAGAGAGTGCTTCCAGATAACCCAAGGTACAGGGCATTATGGTAGTCCAACCTGGACATGATGAGAGCATGCACCAGCATGGTCAGGTCCTCAGGCAGAATCAGGGCTCAGATCTGGGCACTTTTTCTAAGGTGGTAAAAAACACTTCTGACCACACCTGAGCGTTAAGTGTCAAGCCGTTGTCTAGGCTCACACCCAGATTCTTCACCTATCTAGATGGGGCAAGGGGATCCCCCCAGCACTAAGCCATGAGGTAACCCCTCACCCTCCCCTGCCCTGATGACCTGGCTCCACCACCAGTACCTCAGTCTTGTCTGAGTTAAGCTTAAGCCAATTTTGAGTCATCCATGCCTGGATTTCATTGAGGCAGCTGTTAAATACAGAGGCTAGCACCTGATTATTGGGTGCACAGGACAGGTATAGCTGGGTATCATCTGCATAGCAGTGAAAACCCAGCCCATACCACCTGATAATGTCTCCCAACGGCAGCATATACGCTGTGAACAACAAGGGTGACAAAATTGAACTCTGCAGAACCCCGCAGCGCAGAGACTTCGGGTTAGATGAGGCTAACCCCATCGTCACCCTTTACACTCTGTCAAGTATGACCTGAACAAGTTGATGACATTACCAGACAGGCTACACTAGAGCTGCATGTTGTCAAGCAGCACCTCATGGTCCACAGTGTCAAAAGCCGTAGAGAGGTCCAGGAGGACCAAGGTGGTTGATCTCTCCTGTCCCTTGCCATCAGGAGATCATTTAGCACCCTCGCCAAGACAGTCTCCTTACTATACCCCGCTCAGAACCCAGATTGGAAAGACTCATAGGTGGAACAGGAGGCAAGATCTCATGAAACTGATTGCTGTCATTTTTCAGATCTTGCCCAAAGCATGTTTTCACACTTGTGGCAGCCAGTATTTTATAAATGACACTGGTTTTGTTCAGATGGCGGTGGTGGTGGTGGCTCCTGTGTTGAAAATAATGGGGTCAAAATGTCAAAAAAAGGAAAAGTTATGAAGAAACTTTGTGTGCAGGGCCGGCCATTGTCCCAGCAGGTAGCAGTTGTGTTCCCATGCTGTCAACTCAAGTTCGGAGACGAGCTCAGGGAGCCAACTTGGTAGCACAAGGATGGGGGCTGCTGTTACTGTGTGCCACCTCTCCTATCCTTGGAAGGGAATATGCAGTGTTCTGCCACACAGATGGCACCTTGCGGTGGGCTGGGGTGCCTTCCCTCACAAGGGGTTGATGTCCGTGTTAACAGGGCCACATACTGCCTGGGTAGAAGTGGGCTGACATGAAAAAACAGATCTTGAAATATTTCCACTGTTCTGTTTATTCCATTTCGAGACCTGTATGAATGAGAATATGAATCAGCAATCACAAAAAGAAAGCAAATTATTGCAAAAAACTACATTAATGTAGGTATTAGGGTTGAAGAGTGCAAAGTGCACAAAATAAGGAAATGAAAAAACATTAGGGTTGTGGGTCTTTGGAGTCTTGGCAAATCAATGGGGGTGTGTTCCGTGAGGCTGTTATCTATAATGCCCAGCCCCTTCTCTGAGCAAACAAGGTCAGATGTGAAGAAAGATAAGACTGATTCTGTTGGCAACATGTGGTGAGCCATACTTCTCTATGTCCAAAGAGTACTTATATCACCATGAGGCACTGGCTTGGAACTGTACCTTGTGCTTTGGACAGAAGGCTATGGGCTTGGGGTAGGGGGTGGGCATTATGATTGACAACCCCAAATAATAATCAGCCACTGATTCTGAAGACTCCAAATCCTATTTTTTTCCCTGCTTTGTGTGCTTTGCATTCTTCAGCCCTAATGTCTGCATTAACATAGATCTTTCAGGAATCAGTCTTCACCATTGATTCACATTAATGGGTTCTGAGCTGAAGGTACCAGGCCCCATGGGAACCAGAACTTTTCAGAAAGGCTGGCGCTGAGGCAAGCTGCAAGCATGCATGGCACTGCATGATTGGCTCATGCTACATGGCTTACCTCAGCACCAGATTTCAACTGCCTCAGTTCCTGACCTTCCTGGACATATAGTCTCCACCACTCATTCACACTAATGGGAGTACTCCGGAGGTGCTACGACCCAGCGGGAGCAACCTTTCTCAGGAGGGCCAGCACTGAGATGGAGCCATGAGGAAGCAGCACTGTGAGCCAGGTGCGTGCAGTATAGACTATCTCGGCGTCGACCCTCCAACCACCTGTTTCTTTTTTCCCCACCGTCGAGTGCGCTTCAGTGATGACGTGACTCGACTGCCACGAGTCAAATTTCAAACTAGCAGCTTAAGTTTTCAGTTTATTATTTTGTATCTTATATCAAATAGTACTGATTACATTTTAATATATTACTTACTGGTTCAAGAAGAAGTTTTCAGCCCTCCATTGACGGAGTCGACCATGAGCGGGGCAGGTGATGGTAGGGAGACTTTGGATGAAAGCTGTTCAGTCAGCCAGGATGGGTCTGGTCCATTGCCCTCTCTGGAGGGGGAGTCTGACAATGGACAGTCCACTGCTCGGGGAGGTTGGGCGATCACCCCGAAAGCATAAAAAGAAATGGTCCCATTCGTGGCACTGTTTGGTCTCAAGTCCTTCGTCGGCCCACTGGTTGAAGAAGAAACCGCATCACTCGAGGTCGCCCTCTGGTACGTCTGCATGTCGACGGTTGATTATTAGGGTCAGGAGCCAGTCTCTGCCTCTTGCAGAATAACCAGTTTCTGTCTTTAGTAGCCGGCCTCTTTAACACCGGAGCCCCTCTCCACCTGTTAGAGGGGCTTCCAATGAGCAGTTTCACCATTGGCCCGCTCTTATGGAGCAGTGGGCTCTGAGGTGTCTCGATTGCCCGAGCTGGCCAGTCCATCGCCTGGGCCTTCAGGTCTGTCGGTTTCAGATCAGTGGGCATGGCAGTTAGGACTTCCTAGTCATGCAGCAACTTCTTTGATGCTGTTAACTCTGCACTCCGGTGTCTATCCCCCTCACATGGCTGCGGTGCAGGGATCCACACTGATGCCTTTATCTCCTGCCAATTTTCTTCCTTTGCCTTCCAGTCACAGTTTTCAGACTTCTGATATGGTGCCATCACCGCTGGTGCCGGTTTTCTTGGCGCCGAGATCCTTTCCGGCACTACAGGTGGTGTCAGCACCATCATCGGCACTGTCCGACCTGTCTGTGCCATTCTCGGTGCTGCGGTGGGGTTTTGGCACCGTCTGCCATGCTGCGGTGCTCCTCGGTGCTGGGGTTGGAATCAGTGCCTAGTGCAGTGCTGCAATCCCTGTTGGCGTTGTGCATGGTGCTGTTTTCTGTGTTGGTGCCGTATACCTCTGTGGTGCCGGGAACATGTACGGCGCTGCATGGTTCCCAGAGGTTTTTGCTTCCGATTCTTTCTCCTTCTCTTCTTCCTCATGGTTTTCGCTTCTTTCCTGTCCATGCAGTCCCTCCTGGACTGTCAGAAGATGATTTTGAGCCCAATCCAGATCTTCGGCTGGGTGATGATGTTGATGCCGATTCTGCCCTGGTGACAGGAATCAATCCTCCTGGAGAGAGCCTATTGTTGAGAACCTTTCCTTTAAGTCTCTGCTCAAGAATTTAAATTCTTCTCTTTCTCTCCAGTCCACGGAAATAGATCCTGGGAAGCTTCTGCGTCTACAATATGTAAATGTTCTGGAAATCCCTGTAGATTTAACCCCTCCAGTACAGGCCTCTTTTGAGACTCTTTTCCAGATGGTGTGGAAGAGTCCGGCGCCTATTCCTTCTGTGGCCAAGTCCATAGACAGGAAATATGCCCCTCCCAAGAATCTCCCCATTTTGGCCTCTCAAGCCTTTGCTGATGCCATTGTGGTCCTGGCAGAGAATGATAAGGCTGTCCTCCCTCAGGAATCTACAGCCCGTCCCATAAGCAAAGAATCTCGCAAGACATACACCTTAGGTAAGAGAGACTTTGCTGCCTCAACCCTGAGCATGCGTATTGCCAGCATCCAGGGCTATTTTTCACAATATGAGTATGTTCTTTGGCATTCACTCAAAGCAATGGCGGAAGTTCTGCCCAAATTGGAGATTAACTCAGAGCTACTTTAGACCATAACTAGGGGCATCGAGTCCAATAACCAACAAGTTAAAGCTGCAATGGATGCTTTCGATACCACTTTCCGGGTGGTGGCGACTGGCATTTGCTCCCGTTTCCACTCTTGGTTGCATACCTCAGGCTTCACAAATGACGCCCAACAGCATGTCATGGCCTTACCTTTTGATGGCATGAATCTGTTTGGGCCTCAGTTAGAACAAGCACTAGAGGCCACACAGAAGACTAGGTCTGCCATTAAGACAGCCAGACCTCCACCTGCTTCCTCTCTGGGGGAGAGGGAGACAAGCATCAGTTTCACAACCATCAGTCCTTTCAGGATAAAGGCAGAGGAGGTTTTAACAGAAACCAGAACCCTCAGCCACAAAAGAAAATGCAGCAAAAGGCACAAGGTCCAAAAGTGCCCAGTGCCACCTTTTGAGTTTCTGGCCAAGGTCCCACCTCAGCTGCCCGTGTGGGACTCTTCCTCAACAGTGGGAGGACATCTGACTCACTTCTATGACCAGTGGAAATCTATAACATCAGAAAAATGGGTCCTCGGGATAATTCGCGAGGGGTACTCTCAATCTGTCTCAAACCCCTCCGTATCATCCTCCCAAACGACAGCCCAGGCTGTCTGCGGCACAGTCAGACTTTCTTGCTTCCGAGGTACAAGGCCTTCTGAACAACAGGGCAGTAGAAGTAGTTCCGCTGGATCAGTTAAACACAGGTTTCTACTTCCATTACTTTCTGGTCCCAAAGAAAACCGGCGTCATGCACCCCATTCTGGATCTCAGAAAGTTAAGCAAATTGCTAGACAAGGAAAAGTTCAAGATGATATCACTTGGTACCTTGCTGCCACTGATTCATCAGTGCAATTGGCTAGCCACCTCGAGCAGTGTTATGCAATGCCAGATCCATTAAAAACAAGACTGCAATCATTGCAGATCTTGTAAACTCGGTGGAACTGGCTTGCATCACCGAGACCTGGTTGGATAAGAACTCTGGCCCTATATTAGAGGCTGCAATTCCAGCTGGCTACTTTGTTATTCACCACTTGAGATTGGATGACGCGGGAGGCTGCGGTCTGCTTTAAGACCGAATTGGGCCTCATGAGTGTACCAGATGAGGAGACTGAGTCATTTGAGTGTACTGTGGTAGCAGGCATAGGTTGTAGGATCATTCTCATCTACCATCCACCCAGGGATGAGAAACAGTTCCTTCAGGAAGTTGCGGACTTCATCATCGACATGGCGTTTGAGTCTCCCAGGTTGATGGTCCTGGGTGACTTTAATGCCTGGGTCGATGATGAACTCTCGCAATTTGGACAATACTTCCTCCAGCTTATGACGTCTCTGTGCCTTACGTAGATAGTTAACACTGCCACCCATAAACATGGTCACTCACTTGACTTAGTCTTCCTCCTGGGGATCAAAGCCTCAGATTTGGGGGTGGAACCAGTCAGATGGTCTGAGCATTACACCATGAGGTTCAGTTTTAGTGCCACCTCGAAGGTCTACCCCCGTGGAGATGGTCAAGTATCACCCTTTGAGATGTTAGCTCTGAAGACCTAACAGCGGTACTTGACCTATCTATTATTCCGGTGGCAAACGGTGACTCAGAGGATCTCGTGGTGGACTATAATAAACCATTTCAGTGGCCCTGGATGTCGTTGCTCCTGTCCAAGTTTGTTCTCTCTCCCTTCTCCCTCGGTCACCATGGTTTGATGGGACCTTGAGGGAGATGCGGCGATTAACATAGAAACATAGAATTTGATGGCAGATAAGGACCGCTTGGCCCACCCAGTCTGCCCATTTACTTACCTAATGGATAAGCTGCAGATCCTAGTTAACCAGCAGCCTACTTCTTCCTACTCCCACCCCCTAGAATTGCCTTATGACTGTCCCATGTATGCTTGAATTCCACCACTGTTTTTGACTCCACAACCTCCTCCAGAAGGCCGTTCCATGCATCCACAATCCTCTCTGTGAAAAAATACTTCCTTACATTACCCTGAGCAGCCCCCATCTTCAAATTGTGCCCCCTTGTTCTTGCACACCTTTTTTGAAAGATGATACCCTCTTGGACTTTTGTTGATTCCTTTGAGCTACTTGAAAGTTTCTATCATGTCCCTCCTCTCCCTCCTTTCCTCAAGGCTATACATGTTAAGCTCCTTTAGTCTCTCTTCATATGTCTTCTGGTGCAGACCCTGCACCATTGTAGTTGCCCTCCTCTGGACAGCTTCCATCTTGTCTATGTCCTTGCGGAGATTGGGTCTCCAGAACTGCACATAGTACTCCAGATGGGGTCTCACCAGCTGTCTGTACAGAGGGATAACAACTTCCTGTTTTCTACTGGTGATGCCTCTCCCTATGCATCCCAGTATCCCCCAGTCCTCCTTACTGCTCTCTCACATTGTTTGCCCACCTTTAAGTCATCTGATATGACTGCTCCCAGGTCCCTTTCCATTTTTGTTGTTGTTAGTATCTCACCCCCCATTGTGTACTCTTCCCCTGGGTTTTTGTTTCCCAGGTGCATTACCTTGCACTTCTTAGCATCGAATCTAAGCTGCCATACATTTGACCATTCCTCTAACCTTGCCATGTCCCTTCTCATCCTTTCCACCCCACCTTAAGCATCAACTCTGTTGCAGAGCTTTGTGTCATCTGCAAAGAGACATACTTTTCCTTCCAGTCCCTTTGCAATGTTGCTTATAAAGACATTGAAGAGGACCGGTCCTAATACTGAACCCTGCGGTACTCCACTAGTAACACCCCTTTCTTCAGAGTGGACTCCATTTACTACTACCCTCTGTGTCCTATTCTCCAGCCAATTTTTTACCCAGGCTATCATCTTGGGACCCACTCCCAGGCTGGTTAACTTATATATTAATCTTTTGTGTGGGACTGAGTCAAATGCCTTGCTAAAGTCTAGGTAGGCCATGTCCACAGCCCCACCCTGATCTACTACTTTGGTCACCCAGTCAAAGAAATGTATTAGATTTATCTGCCATGACCTTCTCGCCAGAATCCATGCTGCCTTGGGTCCTGTGCCCTCTGGCCTCTAGGTACTCGACAGTTCTTTCCTTCAGAAGTGATTCCATCATTTTCCCTATCACTGAGGTTAAACTAACAGGTCTGTA
This sequence comes from Neoceratodus forsteri, assembly GCA_016271365.2. NCBI lineage: Eukaryota > Metazoa > Chordata > Ceratodontiformes > Ceratodontidae > Neoceratodus > Neoceratodus forsteri. The sequence goes on from CM057450.1 coordinate 386,986,100, forward strand.
GTTTCCTGCTTCTGCCCTGCTCCCACTTTTGTGAAGGGGAATTACATCTGCCCTCCTCCAGTCCTCAGGTACCACCCCATCCTCCCATGATTTGTTAAACTAGTGGCACCACTGACTACCCTCTTTAAGTCGAAGGTTAGAGCGTTGCTGGCGGAGATCTGCTCTTGATGCCGACCAGCTTAGATTGATGGAGCATTATCAAGCCTATCAATCTACAGTCACCCATAAGAAGGCAGAGTTCCTGTCTGGGAAGATTGCGGCCACTCAGAATCGACCAGATCAGCTTTTCCAAACTGTGGACAGACTGTGCAACCCAGCCTGTCTGCAAGTTTGGAAAGCGCTTTCGCAAATAGAGTGCAATGAACTTGCTCGACTCTTTGCGACTAAGGTGGCTGACATCAGGATAGCTCACCAGCTGGCACACTGTATGGGCATTGTTTCTGATCAGTACTTGGTCACTGTCCTTCAGCCTTCCTGGAGTACCTTTGACTGCCCAGCGTTCATAGATGTCATCAGGATTGTCCAGAGTGTGTGCCCTCTGTGCTGTAGTTTGGATCTAGGACCAACCTCCCTTATTTTGGGTTGTATTGATACCATTGGTCTGGTCCTTCACAGATAGTTTGATGCTCCCTTGAAACAGGTGAGTTTCCTAGCTCCCTGAAGAAGGCGGTGGTAATACCCCTCCTGAAGAAAGCTTTCCTGGACCCGAATTGCCATGCAAACTACAGACCAATCTCTAACCTTCCCTTTTTAGGGACGGTGGTTGAGAAGGTAGTAGCCATACAGCTGAAGGACCATTTAACCACCCATGACATCTACAAACCTCTCCAGTCCGGTTTTCAAAAGAGGCATAGTACTGAGACTGCGCTGGTTCGGGTGCTCAATGATCTCCTGATGGTGAGAGATCGGAAGAACCATTCTAGCTTGGCTCTTCTAGATCACTCCTCAGCATTTGACACTGTGGACCATTGGGTTCTTCTCAGTTGTCTGAAGTTCATCTGTGGCCTGTCCGGTACAGTTCTCAGGTGGTTTACATCTTACCTCTCCAGAAGAACTTAGAGGGTAGTGTCTGGGCTTTATTACTCGGACCCAGTCCCTCTGTTATGTGGGGGTTCCTCAGGGATCGGTGTTTTCTCCCATGTTGTTCGCAGTGTATATGCTGCTCCTCTGAGACATTGTAAGGAGGTATGGGCTGAGGCTTCATCGCTATGCTGATGATACCCAACTCTGTCTTTCCTTTGCACCCAACCAGGATGGAGCTCTCTCAGTCCTTAATAACTGCTTTGCAGAAATCCAGGAGTGGATGGATTTGAGCTGGTTGAAGTTGAACTTGGGAAAGACTGAAATGCTGGTTGTGGACCCAGGACACTTGATAGGGGGACGTGGGTAGGTTCACCCTCGGGGCTTTTTCTTGGGGGTCTACAACTCTTGGCCTCTGAATGGGTGCGATACCTGGAGGTAATTTTTGATGAAGGACTTACACTGCATGTACATGTGTCAGCTGTCGTCAAGACCTCTTTTTACCACCTGAGGAATATCTCCAGGTTTAAGCACCTTGTTCCGTCCAGTGACCTTCCTACATTAGTTGACGCCTTTGTGTCCTTGTGCTTGGATTACTGCAACTCCCTCTACCTAGGACTTTCTGGGGTGGAAATCCGACGTTTGCTGCTAGTGCAGAATGCGGCAGCATGGCTTTTGACAGGAACCTCTCGGTCCTGCCATATTACTCCAGCGCTGCACGGTCTGCACTGGCTGCCGGGACGATGGTGGATCAGCTTTAAAGTCTGTCTTTTGACTTATAAAGCCCTGCATGGGCAGGGCCTTGACTACCTGAAAGAGCTTTTGGTCCCCTACCACCGTGAGCGATCGCTTCACTCAGCTGGTGAGGGGTTGCTAGAGATCCCATGAGTGTGTTTAAAATCGTCTGGGGCCCAGGCATTCATGCATGCTGCTGCATCCCTTTGGAATTCTCTACCCTGCCAGTCACGTGAGTGTGCGACCATGGAGGGATTTAAAAAAGCCTTAAAACCTCATTTATGGATCGAAGCTTTCAGTGACTGATGTATTTGTTTTAATTTAATGGGTATTGTTTTATTTAAGTTAATTGTGTGTCATGTGATGTGTTTTTAAAACTGTGAGGTGCCTTGGTTTTGGAAAGGTGCCATAAAATAATTTATTATTAATATAATTATAGCCTCCCTGGACATGCACGACGCCTACCGGCACATTCTCATACACCCAAACCACCACAAATACCTAAGGTTTGTGGCACTGGGTCAACACTATCAATTAAGGGTCCTGCCCTTTGGGCTGTCCTCGGCGCCTTGAGTTTTTACAAAGCATTGTGCAGTTCTCACAGCGCAACTAAGGAAAATCGCAGTCCAAGTAATCACGTATCTGGACAACTGGCTTCTAGCAAGTTCCTCCAGGCAAGAGACTCTGGAGGCCGTGGCCATGGCCTCAGTCTTCCTCATGTCCATGGGAGTCCTGCTGAACCTCAAGAAGTCACAATTGCAGCCCTCCCAGGAGCTCCTCTTCATAGGGGCTCTTCTGGATGCTTCCTGTGTGATCATTTTTCTTCCAGAGGACAGAAAGAGTGATATCTTACAGATGGCCCGATTCATCAGAGAACACGGCTCGGTTCAAGCTCTCTCGATGCAATGGATGCTGGGCCTCATGGAATCCTCGGTGTTCACTGTACGCTTGGTTCATCTTCACATGAGAACCTCTCAGTGGATGCTCAGCACTCAGTGGTCCCCAACCACTCATCCTCAGTCCTTTCTCATCAAGGTAACAGAACCTCTGAAGAGGTCACTCACCTGGTGGTCTCAGGAGGACAACCTTCTGGAAGGATATCCCTTCGCCCCTCTTGATCATCAGATCTCCATTAGCACGGATGCATCCCTGATTGGTAGGGGAGCTCACTGCCCAGGATCTCCACACCCAGGGTATGTGGACTCAGGACGAATCTCAACTTCACATAAATGTCCTGGAAATGAAAGCTGTCCTTGATGCAGTCCGAGCTTTGAAGGACATACTCTGTCACAAGAACATTCTCCTTCAAACGGACAACAAAGCAGTGATGTACTACATCAACAAACAGGGCGGTGCACACTCCTACCCATTATGCAGGGAAGCAATGAGAGTGTGGGAATGGTGCCTGGAGCACAAGGCTCTGATTCAGGCAGTTTACCTGCCAGGAGTACAAAATGAGCCATAAAGACTTGTAGACCAGCCCCTGCTAAGCCTCAGAGAGGGCAAGGATGAGGTTTCTTTCAGAACAGGCAGTCCTTTTGAAGAAAAGATAGGGGAGATAAAAACAAATCTCAGCCTTCCCAACTGCAGAAGAAGGTGCAGCCAAAGGCACAGGCGGCAAAAGCACCTAGTGCTACCCTCTGAATCTCCGACCCTGGTCCTGCCCCAGCTGCTTCTGGCAGACCTCTTCTCTCCAACTAGGAGGACGTCTGACCCAGTTTTACTGTCAATAGTTCATCACCATGGACAAGTGGGTTCTCAGGATCATCCGAGAGGAATCTCCCTGAACTTTACAGAAATTCTTATGAGCTGTCTGCCAGTAGACAACCCCCTCTTATCAGCTTGTATGTCAGAGCCTCAGGTGCAGGAGATTATGGGCCTTCTGAGCAACAGGGCAGTGGAGGTAGTGCCAGAGTCAGAGCATAACACAGACATCTACTCCAACTACTCCCTTGTTGCAAAGAAATTAGCGGCATACACCTCATTCTCAACCTCCGAAATCTGAACAAACACATGGATTGAGAGAAATTCAAGGTGATTTCTCTAGGATCTCTGCTTCCTTTCCTGAAGCCTCAGGATTGGCTAGCCTCCCTAGATATGCAGGATGCTTATCAGCATATTGCAGTGCACCCCAGCCACCACAAAGACCTCTGATTCATTGTGCTGGGGTAGCGTTATCAGTTCAGAGTCCTGCACTTTGTGCTGTCCTCAGCACCTTGAGTCTTTACAGAGTGCTTTGCTGTACTTGCAACACAACTGAGAAAGCTGCCACTCCAAGTTTACCCTTATCTGCATGACTGGCTAATAGCCAGTTCATCCAAACAAGAGACAGAACCAGCAGTGGATATAGTCTCTCACTTCCTAACCTCCGTGGCAGTTTTCCTTAAACTAGAGAAGTCTCATCTTCAGCCTTCTCAGCAACTCCTGCTCATAGGAGCTTCTCTAGATGCTACCAAGGCCAGGGCTTCCTTCTTGAGAACAGTATGCAGACAGTCCTACAGATGACATGCTACATAATGGACCACAAATCTGTACAAGTGCACTACATCCAGCACATGGTGGATCTGATAGCTTCCTCAGTATTCACAGTGCCCCTGGCACAGCTAAATATGAGAATGACTCAATGGATGCCCCATGTACAGTGGTAACAAGCATTGCATCTTCAAACTTAACCCATTCTGGTGACCAAGTCTCTGGTTCAGTCACTTGCATATTAGACAAAGGAGGACAACTTTCTCCAGGACTTTCCCTTCTTCCAGCTGGAGCCTCAAGTGACTGTCAACACGGATGCCTCCCTGATGAGATGGGGTGCCCACTGTCCTGGACTCCCAACAAAAGGTGTTTGGAGCCTCTCAGAGACTCATCTCCACATCAATGTGCTGGAAATAAGAGCTCTACTGTACAGCCTCTGAGCCCTGGTGGACCTCATCAGCCACATAACAGTCCTACAGATAGACATCAGTCATGTTTAACATAAACAAGCAAGGAGGAGCATACTCTTGCCCTCTCTGCAGGGAGGTAGTGAGAGTGTGAGAATGGTGCCTGGAGCAGGGGATCCTGCTGTAAACCGTTTACCTGGCAGGAGTACAAAATGCTCTAGCAGGTGAGCGCAGCTGAACGAGGCCAATCCCCATAAGTGTTCACTAGCTCCAGACATCATGATGTTGCTGTTTGACAAGTGGGGAACACTAGACGTAGACCTTTTTGTGTCACCACTCAATGCCAAACTGCCTCGATTCTGCACCAGAAATCTGGGACATGGCATTTTCTGTCAGGATGCATTCAGACTGCAATGGCAAAATCTATTGCTGTACGTTTTTCCTCCAATCCCTCAGGTGCAGAAGGCTCTGCCCAAATTGGAGGTGCATGGAGGCAAGATGATTCTAATCGCCCCCTGCTGGCCTTAACAGATATGGTTTCCTCTGATGAACAGAGTATCAGTAAGCACACCAAAGATCCTCCCACTCAAGATGGACTTACTGACTTAGGGTCACCTGGTCCATCCCAACCTGTGCTCCCTTTACCTTCAGGCCTGGCTCCAGAAGAAATAGAGTTGAATAGGTACAAGGTTTCTCAGAGGGTCTTTGAAATACTTTTGTGTGCCTGTAAATCTTCCATCAGGAAAACTTACACAACCAAGTGGAAACAATTTTCCATTTGGTGCTTCAAAACTTGCATGGACCCCTTTGGGTGCCCACCTGATAGGGTCCTGAAGTACTTGCTGCACATTTCTGGTCCTGGCTTGCAGTATTCCACAGTCAAGGTTCACTTGTGTGTTACATCTGCACACCATGAGCTCATCAGTACCCTTTATCTGGTTCAACTTCCACTTTAAGAGGTTCCTTAAGGGCAGAAGATAGTAGCTGCCTGGGATATCAAACGTGTTGGACATGCTCACCCACAAGCCCTTTGAGCCTCTTGTGACATGTGAACTGAATTTTTTTACTTAGAAATCAGCTTTTCTAGTGGCCATCACTTTGGCTTGCAGAGTCTCTGAAATTCATGTCTTGATGACAGAACTCCCATACACTGTTTTCCACAATGGCAAAGTAGTTTTCCGCACACACGTTGGGTCATGGTAGTTGTAAGTTCACTTTATACATGCATTCCCCACCAGCTTGATATCAAGGAATTGCAATTCTTTTTAGGAAATACATTGCGTCAAGATGCCCCTCCCTCTAAATTCTTTTTAGATGCAGTGTAGTTCATCTTACCACACAATTATTTTCTATTTAACGGAAAACATTATCTACAAAACAGGCGGACAGTAATGGGTGCGACAGTTGCACCAACATATGCTAACTTGTTTCTTGGGTGGTGGGAGAGCAGCTACATTTTTAACATAAGGAATCAGTACCAAGAAAAAAATCATATTTTGGAGTCGCTACATTGACAATTTGCTAATTATATGGCGTGGACCAGAAATGGAAGCAAAACTCTTTACAAATGGTTTAAATGAGAATGATATGAATTTACAATTTTCATCCAAAATTGATAGCACCCACATTGATTTTTTTGGATCTAACACTAACAGCATCCATGGATGGGCCAATTGAAACTGCTCTTTATAGGAAGGCTACTGTGGGCAACTCTGTGTTGCATGCAGGAATTGCACACCCACTAGCCCTCATTAAATCAGTCCCTTATGGGCAGTTTCTTTGACTGAAAAGAAACTGCTGAACAAAACAAATGTTTGAGTATCAAGCTGAACAAATGCTGAAATGGTTTTGTGAACGGGGATATGATATAGAGGACTTGCACAGAGCTTTAGAGAGGGCAAGATCTCAGGACAAGGCTACTCTGTTGAGACCAAAATCTATAGAAACAGAAACAGGAAATGAAAATGAAAATGGAATGAATTTTGTTTTGGAATATAATTATATTTCCCCCAAAGTAAGACAAATATTTTACTGCAGCATTGGACACGTCTTGAACATTGTAGTGTGCCTAATCTCTTTTCAGTTAACCCAAGAGTTACCTTTAGTAAGGCAAAAAATATAGGAGATCTAATTTCTAGTAGTCACTACGTAGCTGCTAGACCACGTCTACACACATGGCTACCAGAATAGCTGATCGGATGTTTTAAATGTGGTTACTGCACCGCCTGTAAACACGTGGTGCATGAAAAATTATTTCTACATCCGATAAAAGAAACCACTGTGAAAATTCTCGACTTTGTCACTTGCTGCATTAACAATGTTGTTTGTGTAGCACAATGTCCATGCAATTTGCCATGTGCTGGACACACAATCAGGCGTGTGATGTTTGGAACACCTGATGGATATCAGAAACAATAATTTGGAGTCATCAGTAGCTTTGCACTACATGAATTTGCATGATAGTAATCCGATGTCTCTCAGGTTTACCATAATAGAACATGTGAGGCCCTTTCCCAGAAAAGGTGATAGATGTCAGGTCTTTCTACAAAAATAATCCAAATGGATGTTCACTTTAGTCTCTTTGTCACCGAAGGGTCTGAATAAGAACACTGACTTGTGTGTATATTTGTAATCGAATTGTTTCTAATTTTGATCCCCAACCTACAGGTGTTTTTGTTTAGATTAATTTATAAATGTCCTGCATCTACATTATCTTGCATTTGTAATCACATACTGCTATAGTTCATTCAAATAAACAAGAGTTTTCTACACTACAAATAAATTAAACATCTGGTTAAAATTATTGTACTTTGTGTACCAAGAATAATGTTACTGATCGCCTGATTGGCAGATCGTATTAACATTTGAAATTGTGTAGAATAAAAAAATAATATTGATTACTCTGCTGTTTTTACTAAGAGTGCAATATTGCATCAACAGGCTTAATGAATTTAAATGCAGCTACATAAAGGGTAGCTATTTAAATTATGTAAAAGCTTTTTCAATTTAATGAAAGGTTTTTTTCCATATAGTTTTTTTCCTCTCCTGGAGCCCTGGCAGGCAGCTACGGCCCTCCTGACACAGGGATTCTCTCTCTCTCCGATGCTGCCGCTCTCACTGCTCCCTTGGAAATTCCCCTGCAGCTTGCTCCCACGCGTGGGCCAGGGAGAGGTTGCCTGATTCTCCCCGGAGACCCAATCCAGAAGCTCAGGATGGCCCTTGGGAGCAGTGGACAATAACGGAGCCTGCCAGGCTCTTTTCCACCATTTTTCTCCTGTCCCCCCCTTCCCTGCTGATGCAAGGACATTGGAACGTGCCTCCCGATCTGTACTGCTCTCCAGTCACTGCCAGAGGGCAGTCAACAAGCGGGACAACAAGTCTCCCACCTCCCTAGAGAGGAGAGCAGTCCTCCGGATGCTCAATCCTCTCTCCCCCCACCGACCCTCGGCTGCCTGGGCTAGTTTCCGATCGCCGGCATGGCACGAGGTGTAGTGACCGGTGCCTCAACCTCCAGCCCCACCAGGCCGGCCTCAATAAAAGTTTTTAAAAAATAATAAACTGCAAGTCTGTTTGAGAAAAAGTTGATATGTTACACTAATAAGTTTTTGCGCTATTGCAGAATTACATGAAGAAGGTGGATCAGTACAGGACCACTTACAGGAGTGCTCAGGCCAAAGAAAGGCAAGCAACTCCTCAAAGGCAGCATTCCAGGGGCAGGGGCAGGCCTTTCCAAATGCCTTTTTACCAAGCTCAGGCCTCCTCTTCTTCCTTTTCACAGAGGGGGGTTCTTTAGAGGGAGAGGCAGAAGGGGGATGAGCAGGCCTTTATCCACCCCTCAGCCTAAAGCCTCTGGCAAGCAGACACCCTGATGGGTCTGCCTGGACCGATTCTCCCATACCAGTAGGGGGCAGGCTGGCTTATTTTGTCCAGGACTGGAAGTCTTTGACATCAGACAAGTGGGTCCTGGAAGTAGTAAGCCAGGGACTGGTTCTCAGCTTCAAAAAATTTCCCAAGATGAGAACCAGATCTTTTCCACCTGCAAATCTCTCAGAGACCCTTGCCCTAGAGGCAGAAGTTTCTTCTCTCCTAGCTCTCAGAACTATAGAGAGGGTTCCCACCCTTCACAGGGGCAAAGGATTATACTTCAGGTACTTCCTAACCCCCCAGAAGACAGGAGAATGGTGGCCAATCCTGGACCTAAGATATCTTAACAAACATCTTTTGAAGCCAAAGTTCAAAATGGTAACTCTGGGAATTATCCTTCCCTCTCTAAGGCCAGGGGACTGGCTAGCCTCCCTGGACCTCAAAGATGCCTACTTTCACATTCTCATTAGGTGCTCCCACAGAAAGTACCTCTGGTTCGAGTTGCCCTCAGGCCACTATCAATTCAGAGCAATGCCCTTTGGCCTAACGTCAGCCCCAAAGGTTTTCACAAAGTGCCTGGCAGTAGTAGTTGCTTTCCTAAGAAGAAAAAAGATCTCCATCTTCTCTTACTTGGACGACTGGCTCATAGTAGGTCAGTCTCCAGACCAAGCCAAGTGACATCTGCAAGTGACCCAGCAAGTGCTCACTTTCTTAGGATTCCTTCTCAACCTTCCAAAGTCAGTTCTCGAACTAGTACAGCTCCTCACCTTCATAAGTGCAGAACTGGATACAGTAAAGGCAAGTCCCTTCTTTCCCCTGGAAAGGGCAAGGACCTTTATGGAACTGGCCTCTTCATTCACCCTTCAGGTGTCGTGACCAGCAAGGCATTTCCTTCAGCTACTGGGCCACATGGCAGCTTCCACAGCAATGGTCCAGGGAACAAGATTCCAGATGAGGGACATTCAGTTCCATTTAAGAGCCTTTTGATCCCAAAGAAAGGATTCCCTTACCAAACTAATCCCAGTGACTCGAACCCTGATCCAAGCCTTGCAATGGTGGCAGGATCAGAACAATATGAGACAAGGGGTTCCATTTGTCACTCAGTCTCATTCAGTGATACTCACCACAGATGCTTCCCTGCTGGGCTGGGGAGCCCATTTGGGGGATCTTACCACCCAAGGACTGTGGTCACCTCAGGAATCTCTGCTTCACATCAATCTCTTGGAACTCAGAGCAGTGTTTCTAGCACTGCAAGCTTTTTCCAAATCTGACAGAACAAGGTGGTTCAGGTCAGAACAGACAACACCACCACCACCATGTGGTACATCAACAAGCAAGGAGGCACTCGGTCTACAGCCTTGTGCACAGAAGCAATGAAGTTGTGGTCCCTGGCCTATTCCCAGCAGACCTCTCTGATAGCAGTTCACCTCCAAGGGAAGGACAACATCCTAGCAGATGCACTGAGCAGAATATCCCAGGGCCATCACGAATGGGCCCTAGATCCTCTAGTTTTGAAAGTGATTTTCTCAAGATGGGGCACACCAGAGATGGATCTTTTTGCAGCCCCAGACGATCACCAACTCCCTCTCTTTTGTTGCAGACCCCCAGTCTTGTGCTCAGTCCCCCTGGATGCTCTGATTCTGAACTGGGATGGAAATTTCTGTATGCTCCCCCCCTTCCCTCTCCTGTTCAAAGTGTTATTCAAGATAAGGGCACAACCATGCAAAGTGATTCTGATTGCTCCAGACTGGGCCAGGTAGCCATGGTATCCCTTGTTGCTGTCCCCCGCAGTCCATCTTCCCCTGTCTCTTCCCAGGAATTACAACCTGTTAACATCCTCTCGGGGGAGGATTTGTTACCCGAATCGTCAGTCTCTCAATCTCAAGGCTTGGCTCTTGAAGAGTTAGAGTTTGCAGATCTGTATCTTTCCCAAGGGGTTCTGGATATCCTTAAGGCTTCTCGAAAGCCTTCCACCAGGAAGACTTACAACTCCAAATGGAAAAGATTGAGCATTTGGTGTTCTAAGAAGAATATTTCTCCAGTCTCTGCTGAATTGCCTACGGTTCTGGATTACATGGTTCATCTTAATGGCCTAGGCCTCAGACCAACTACACTTAAAGTACACTTGGCAGCTGTTTCTGCTTTCTTGCCAGTAGGCAAGTCTTCCTCTCTATCATCCCATCCTGTATTTTGTAAGTTTTTCAAGGGATTGCTTCACACCAGTCCCCCCTTTAGGGATCCTGCTTCTGCTTGGGACCTTAATGTTTGCATTGCTCAGCTTATGCAACCTCCCTTTGAGCCTTTGTCCTCAGTAGAGCTTAAGTACTTGACTTGGAAAACTGTGTTTTTGGTAGCCATTACTTCTGCCAGATGTATCAGTGAATTGCAAGCCCTGTCAGTGGAATCTGATTTCATCTCTTTTCACAGAGATAAAGTGGTCCTTAGAACTAACAGAAAGTTCTTACCGAAAGTGGTTTCAGATTTCCACCTCAACCAGTCTATATCTCTTCCTGTTTTCTTCACTGACCATTCCTCCTTGGGAGAGAGGAGGCTACACAGCTTGGACATTAAAAGAGCCCTTAGCTACTACATAGAGCATACCAACGGTCACAGGTTTGAATCCCTCCAGTTGTTCCTTACTTATGGAGAAGTTGGTAAGGGCAAACCTGCCACTAAGAAATCTTTAGCCAGGTAGATTGTTTCTTGTATACAATTCTGCTATGAAAAACTGAGTAGAACTCAACCCTCAGGCCTGAGGGCTCATTCCACTAGAGGTACAGCTGCTTCCCTAGCTGCTGCCAGGGATATTCCTTTCTTAGAAATTTGTCAAGCAGCCACCTGGAAAACAGTCCATACTTTCACCAAGCATTATTCTCTGGATATCCAGGCTAGGAGTGATGCTCGGTTTTTCAGAGCCTGTTTCCAAAGTAGGTTCTGTCCCTCCTCCATGGAGGTACTGCTTGGTAGTCTGCATATGTCAGAATACAGCAAGACTTCATGTTGTCTGAAGAAAAAATTATTCACCTAAGTAGTGTTGTTTCTTCTAATGGAGTCTTGCTGTATTCTGACCCCCCCGCCTCCCCTCTCAGAACCTAGATTTTGGCATGTGGGTGGGCAGGAGCAGTGTTGGCACCCTAGGGGTGTCCTTTTTACACCCTCTTTTTGGTTTGGGTGCGAGGTTGTGTTTTGTTTTTGGGTTTCCTGACTTGAGTCCTCCTTTGAAACCAAAAACTTTTTATATGTATATTTGCCAGTTGGTTATTAAGAATTTTACGGTTTCAACACAGAACATCTAGTGAGTCTTTGCTCGAAAAGATCTGATGGTTGCAGTTTAAACAACAGCAGACAGGGGCTTCAACCAAGCTCATGGTGAACATTCCATGCTGGTCATGGAACGTTTAACTCTTTGTTCTCCAGGGCAGTTGAAAGGCAGGACCTAACTGCATATGTCAGAATACAGCAAGACTCCATTAGAAGAAACAACATTACTAAGATGAGTAATTTTTTCTTGTGGTAGCACTTTGAATTTTATTGGTTGGCTCACTTCATTAGAAATATGTCCCTTGTATTATGGCTATTTAAGATTGCACATTTCTGGGTGGCTCCATCACCCCCTTCCTGGTGAAGCAGGTCTTAGCCCTTTAAGCACCGGGGAACCACTATATGTTCAAATAAATTAATGTATTAACTTCATTCATCACTGCTTTTTTGTATTTCTGTACTCACCTTGCTAGTTTTAGCACAGATCCACAGGAGTGACTGTGCAGTGTGTAAGTTCTCATGTATTGTATAGTTTTCCGCAGATACTCTAGGTTTCTACTGAAAGTGGTGGCAGAGTTCCATCTGAATCAGCCTCTAGTACTTCCTATCTACTTTGCCAGTTTCCAGAATGAGGGAGAATGCATTCTTCATTCTCTGCATGTTAAGAGAATCATTAAGTTTTACCTGGACAGAACTAAGGACTTCAGACAATCCAAACATGTCTTTGTCTCCTTCGATCCCAGGTGAAGGGGACAGCCTGTTACAATCAAGTGCATTTCTGCCTGGATTGTGAGCCATCTATGCCATTGCTATGTGTGGCACAGGTCAAACTTGAAGGTCAGGTATGAGCCCACTCCACCAGAGCAGTTGCCACATCCCTGGTAGAATTTTGCTCTGTACCGATCAATGATAATTGTAGAGCTGCAACCTGGAGCACAATGCACACTTTTGTTAAGCACTTTGCCTTGGATGTCTGTGCCAACATCTTTTGGCAGTGTTTTCTTGAATGGGCTTCTGTCCTGAGTGAGCCTTGACTCATACTGTCCTAGTCTGGTGGGGAACTTTGTCTGAGCTTGGTACTCTGACCAATTAGCATGAATCAATTGTGAAGACTGACTTCCTGTAAGATATGAAAATTATGTACTTACCTTAATTCTTGATCTTCTAGGAAAATCGTTGCCATTGATGCGTACACCCTTCCACCATCCCTCCGGCTCATTCCAATCTGCTTGTTGGTATTTACCCCTTGTTGATAGTTTGGGCTGTGAAGACCCTGTGTTACTGGTTTGTTGACCCTACTTACATGGGTCATCAGGGCTATTTTATGTCCTTAGCTGAAGTACAAAACAGCTAGTTAGGTGATGCTGTACCTCATTGGTAAAAAAGGTACTGAGGTGGTTGAGGGCTGGTGCTGGGATAAGCCATGCACCACCCGCACGCCAGTGTAATTATTCTGCGCATTCACGCAGCTTGCCTCGGCACCAGCCCTCCTGAAAATGTGTGTCTCCCATGAGGTTGTGGCACCTCTGGCTCAGAACCTATTAGTGTGAATAAGTGATGAAGATATTTCTAGATTATCAAGAATTACGGTAAGTATGTCATTTTCATTTTTTTGCAATGAATATATATATTAAATGTGCAGTGTCACCTATATATTAGAGTTAAGTAGGTACTTCTGTATTAACCTCCAATTTTGCAGCTCTGACCTCTACCTGTTTGACCACAGTTTGGTAGGTGTGGAATCTTACCCAGGGTTTCTGGATCCTGAACATTTTGTGCCATTTGATTTGGGTAGGGGGCAAAGTTACAGAAGTGCAAAAATGCTAAAAGTGATCCAAATTAAGATGTTTTCGTTTCTTACCTGTCACTTAAAAATGTTTTTATTTTGAAACCTGAAACTTATTGGTTGGCTAACATCTGACCCAAGATACACACTTTCTCAAGTGTCAGGTTTCTAATTGACATTGTTTTTAAATATAAGCTAAAAACTATGCCATTTTTTGAGCATGCTCAGTTCAAAAATGAGCATTCTTTGGATAGCTGGATTTTTTCAATAGCAGTATTTTTTGTGTTTTAAACTATCATCACTCGATACCTGCTTTTTCAATAATCACTTTTGTGAGAATCACTTTCATGAGAATCACTTTCGTGACGCAGTAGTGAAATATGCAGAAGAGAAAATATGGTAGTGAAAATGTTATTGAAAGGTACGTTAATGGAAAACAAAAAATACAAGTATCCTTATAGAGAAGAGGATTTTTTTCTTGGCACAGGGCCCAAAAGAACATGCGCATCTGCATCTTTAGCTACACAGAAGCATAGGGCCAAGAAGGCCTGCACTTTCCCAGTCAGATGGACTCTTCCTTTTGGAGCAGGGCCTAGATGGCCCTGCTTGTCTGCATCTGTAGTTGCATGGAAGGGCCCTGTGCTTCAGCAGCCCCATGGATTCTTGTCTTAGGGCTCTGCACATCTATATCTGTAGCTGCACAGAAGAGCAGGGCACAGAGTGCAGTGTGTTTCCACAGCCAGATGGACTCTTCCATTGGTACGGGGCCTTTAGGGCCCTGCTTGTCTGCACGTGTAGTTGTACGGAAGCACAGGCGCCAAGGACAGACCATGGATTCTTGTCTTTGGGACAGAGAAACATAGAATTTGATGGCATATAAGGACCGCTTGCCCACTCAGTCTGCCAATTTTCCCCTACTTACAGTATCACTGCAGACCCTACTTATCTCTGACACTTTCTCCCTTCCCCCTTCCTTTCAACTAAGATTTCCTTATGCCTATCGTGTGCATTCTTGAACCCCACTACTGTTTTTGGCCCCCACAACCTCTGCTAGAAGGCTGTTCCGTGAAACCACCATTGTTTCTATGAAGAAGTTCTTCCACACATCTCTCCTGAATCTACCCCCTCCAGCTTCATAGCATGTCCCCTTGTTCCTGAGGACCTTTTTTCTAAAGAATATTTTTCTCTTGTACCTAATTTACCCCATGAGGTATTTAAATGTCTCTATCATATCCCCCACCCCCCAAGGGTGTACATGTTGAGGTCATTTAGTCTCTCCTTGTAGGACTTTTGATGCAGACCCTGAACTATTTTAGTTGTCCTTCTCTAGATCCCCTCCACTGTGTCTATATCCTACCAGCGATGTAGTCTCCAGAACTGGACACAGTACTCTGGGTAGGGTCTTGTTAGTGACCCTACGGCCCTGTGCATCTGAATCCTTAGGCCGCTTGCAAACAGATGGACTCTTCCTTGGCACAAGACCCAGAAGACCATGTGTATCTGCACCTGTAACTGTTTCATTTTTTTGTTGCAGGGCCCTGCATGCAAAGTGCCACATGGATTCTTCCCTTGGCATAGGGGCCCAGAGGGCACTTTATATCTATGAAGTTATGATTCCATTATTACAACTGGAAAGGAAATTCATTACAAAGAATTATGTTAATGAGACATTAAGGCCGAAGAATGTAAAGTGGACAAAGTAAAGACTTGGGCCACCCAACACCAGGACTGGGACCTGGCAATCCTAGGGTAAAGAATTTACAGGAAAGAGAGGGGGGTGGCAGTTTATGTAAAAGATGGGATTAGATGCACAAGAGATGAGGGGGAAGAAGGGAGGACAGAAGTTGTATGGATGCAGTTCCTGGACTCAAGGGATAGGAAACTGAGGCTAGGGGTGGTGTATAGGCCACCAGCCCAGTCCGAGGAGTTGGATAGGGAGTTAGCAGAACAGATTAGGTGGGTATGTAGGAAGGGGAGTGTGGTGATTGTGGGGGACTTCAGTCTTCCTGGGGTGGATTGGGTTACCCCAGCCACCTCTAGTGCCAGGGAGCAGGTACTCCTGGACGCATTCCAGGATAGTCTCCTGACAGAGTTGGTCATCATGCCAACTTGACTGGGTAATACACTGGACCTGGTGCTATCAAACAGGGAAGCGGTGAGGGAACTAAGGGTGGAGGACCCACTAGCTTGGAGTGACCACCAATCGGTGGGGTTCATGCTCAGATTGAGTAGGGAGTCTGTAGACTCAGAAACAAGGGTGGTCGACTTCAGATGGCAGGACTTTGGGCGGATGCGGGAAATCCTAAAAGGGCACCTAGAGGGGATTAGGCTGGAGATGGATGTACAACAAAAGTGGGATATCATCAAACTTGGACTGAAAGTAGCCACTGCTGCTTGCACCAGGACTCAGAGCAAGACTAGCAGAGCTAAGAAGCCATGTTGGCCAAACAGGAAGGTGGGTGGGTGGGTGGGGTGAGAACAAAGAGAGCAGTGTTTCAGAGGTTCAAGAGGACTGAGAGGAAGGAGGACAGGAAAGTGTATGTGAGATGGTCCAAGGAGGTAACCAAGCTAGTAAGGGAGGCCAAGGCCTTCAGGGAGCTAAGGTTGGCTTAGGGCATTAAGGAAGGGGAGAAGGACTTTTTTACATACATGAGGGAAAAAAGGAGATGTAGGGACCAAATTGTGCGGATAAGAAGAGGCAGGGGGTGGAAAGGGAAGCGGAACAGGCTGAAGCGCTGAATGAGTACTTCTGCTCTGCGTTCACGCAGGAGGAGGGTGGTCCACTACCTCCGTGGACTGGGAAGGTGGGGACTGGGGGGCAGAGTGATGACTGATGGGATAATTGTGGAGAGTAGAGTAGGCAAGGCAAATTTTATTTAAAAAGATGCCCATCCCAGAGGCTCTGGGTGCCGTACACAATCAAATTGATTACAAAAATAAAACCAACAGTATTTATTTATTTATTCAATTTTGGTGACCTGGTAGGCCCACTGAGCCTCGAAGGTCCCTTTTTCAGGGGCGTCCCAGGATAATAATACAAGTTATAAGAATGAACAAGGACATAAGGAACATTTGAGGCATTGTGAGTTACATCATGAGGTGGTTACAGTAAAGAAAAATAGTGGATACAGGCATGGTAAAAGAAAAGCAGTGGATACAGGCATGGCTTACAGGCACGGTAAAAGAAAAGCAGTGGATGCAGGCATGGGTACAGGCATGGTTAACATCATGACATGTAAGCAATTGGTAGTACTTTGCATATAGTTTATTCAGGGGTTACACGTGGCCTCTGGCGAGCAGTCTGTATAAGGCAGGTAGTAGGAAGGTTAAGCTAGGATATGGGAGTTGGAGAGGAGGGGAGTACCTTAGGAGCTTCAAGTGCCATGACAGTGGCATGCGCTTGAGGTCAGCAGATGGGACTTAAGCCTGGTGCGGAAGTTCATGAGTGAGGAGGAGGCCTGGACCTGGGGAGGGTGCTTGTTCCATTGGCAGGCTGCTTGGGAGGAAAAGGATCTTCCGCCAGCATTTGTCCTTACCCTAGGGACTTCTAATAGCATTCTATCTGAGGTCCTTAGGTTCCTTGGGTTGTGTTTGAGGGTTATGGTCCCAGCAATGCTTGGCGGAGCGTGGGATTTGAGAAGCTTGTAGGCCTGGACAAGCAAGGGGTGTTGGAGGTGGGCGACCAATGTGGGCCAATGAAGATTGGCTAAAGTGTCACAGTGGTGATGTCTCAGGTGGTCTAAGGTTGCGAAACGAGCTATTTTATTATATAGGATTTGCATCCTGGTAATCTCTTGTTTAGCCATGCCCTGTATAATAGGGGCCGCAAAGGTCAGGTTGGGTAGAAGGACGCTGGTAGCTATGGAGAGTCTGGCTTCAGGGATGAGTTGGTCCCTGAATCGGTACAGGGTGCAAAGTTTCCGATGTAGGGTCCTGGTGACCTGGTCCACGTGTTCCTTGTATGTGATATTCTGATCCAACGTGAGGCCTAAGTATTTAAGGGAGGGGACTACGTTAATGGCTTTACCAGAGAGTGAGGTTAAGGGGAGGGATGAGGACCTGTCAAATCCCAGGGATCTTGGCCCAAATAGCATTGCCTTGGTCTTGTCAGCATTTAGTACCATTCTGTTCTTACATAGCCAAGTCTCTAGTGAAATGAGATCCTTTTGGAGTAGAGGGCCTAGGGCAACCACATCACGCAGGGGTCGGAAGATGACGGTATCATCAGCGTACTGCACAACTGAGCTCTACTCACAGGTCATTGGTAAACAAGGAAAATGGGAAGGGGCCTAGAATTGAGCCCTGAGGTACACCCTGGTTTAAGGGTAGTGGGTCAGACACGGTCCCTTTCCATGAGACCATCTGTGCCCTACCTGATAAGTAGCTCCCAAACCACTTCAGGGCATGATTGTCTAGGCCTATATTTTGCAGCTTCTGTAGCAGCAAGTTGTGGTCGATGAGGTCGAATGCCTTGGATAAGTCTATAAAGACTGCACCAGTGGGTATCCCTTTGTCCATTTCCCTGAGAACTTCATCTGTGAGGTTAACGAGGGCAGTGTCAGTACCATGGTTTGTTCTAAATCCATGTTGGGAGGGGGCAAGGAGCTGATGAGCTTCCAGGTAGTCACTGAGTTGATTGTAGATGACTCTTTCTTGCACCTTAGCAAGTGAGCAAAGGAGGAAGATGGGCCTGTAGTTGTTGAGTTTTTCCCTGAGCCCCCCTTTGTGAATAGGGACAACATTGGCATGTTTCCACGGGTCAGGGACTGCTCTTTCCCTCAGTGATTGATTGAGGAGCATGGTTATAGGCCAGGCTAAGGAGGTAGCTCCTGCCTTGAGTAGCCGAGGGTTGATACCGTCAGGTCCCCCTGACCCTTTCGGTTTCAGGTTCCTTAGGAGGTTTAGTACTTCAGTGCATTTAGCCAGTCTCAGGTGAAATGGGGGTCTTTCCATGTGAGTTGGTTCATCTGAGGTAGGGGGAGAGTCTGGGGAGACAGGCAGGTCTTGTAGGCCTCGAGGTCTGAGAAGTGCCTTTTAAGGGCAGCCAATATTTGAGAAGGGTCAGTTGCAAGCTGACCGTTAATCTCCATGGGACAGGACTCGGGCCTTTTGCTGCCGTTGATCAGGCCTTTAATATGATTCCAGAATTGCTTGGGGTTGCCCAGGCTGGTTTTCTGGAGGTGTGTTAAGTAATCTATCTTAGCGAGTTTTATGGCTCTCTTGGCTTTGTTCCTCATGGCTTTGTATTCAGCGAGATCTGCCGGGAGGGAGGCGAGCCTAAACTTTTTCCAGACTTTTTCCTGAGTAGCCATTAGGGCTTTGAGGAAGGGAGAGATCCACTTGTAGCAGCTGCCTTTAGCCCTCATTCTCTTCATTGGAGCAAAGAGGTTGGCCACTGTGGTTAGTTTGTCCTGGAAGTATTGCGCAGCCTCAGTAAGAGTAGAGAGAAGATTTATGGGGTTCCAGTCCAGACTACCTAGGTAGCGATTGTATTGTAGTTCAGAGAACTTGGAGAAGTCACGGGCGGAGAGAATTCTAGGTTGGACCTTGGGTGGTTTGTTTTTCCATATACAGAAGATTGAGGAATGGTCACTCAGGGAGTCTGCCATCGTGCCCGCACTCTGTATATTAGTGGGGTTAGAAACCAGAGCCCAGTCAAGGGTGGTGTGGTTCCCAGTTTTGTAATTAAGCCTGGTTGGTTCAGAGATGACCTGCGTTAGACCTGCTTCATGGGTATAATAGACATTATAATAAATATACTAAATTATAACACATTATTATAAAATTGTAAATAATTTACTCAAAAAATAACTAAATATCTAAATACGTAACCAGGGACAGAGTTAAACCACAGAAGTTAAGCATGGAGTAGGATTATAAAGCAAAATCCGGGAAGGCCTGATTATACAGGAAAGCCTTGAGGCGGGCTTTGAAAACCTCTACTGAAGGGGCCCTCTCTTACAGCTGGAGGCAGCGAATTCCACAGGACGGGGCCGGCGACACTAAAAACTCTGTTGCCAGCCATTTTTAACCTCATCCTGGGACTCACAAGGAGACCCCTAGAGGAGGAGTGGAGGGCGCGGACTGAGACAGCAGGTGTAAGAAGGTCCTTCAGGTAACCAGGACTCAGGCAGCGTAGGGCCCTAGAGGTGTGCAAGCCCGTCTTAAAGAGGACCCTCCACCTGACCAGCAGCCAGTGCAGTTCACGCAGCACCGGGGGTGATGTACATAGATACATAGACAGTGTCAGCAGATAAGGGCCTATGGCCCACCCAGTCTGCCCATTTGAGCTTGTAAGTTCAGTTTATGTTTTCCTAGAAGTCTGTTGCCCCTTACCCCTGACCTCCAGAATTCCTTTATGTCTGTCCCATGCATTCTTAAATCCCATGATTGTTTCAGCCCCCACCACTTCCTCTGGCAGGGTGTTCCACTTGTCCACCACCCGTTCTGTGGAGAAATTCTTCCTCACGTTTCCTCTGAATCGTCCTCCCTCCAACTTCATCCCATGCCCTCTAGTCCTGGAACATCTTTTTCGCTTAAAAATAGAGTATTCCTGCACCATGTTCCTCCCTGTAAGATACTTGTATGTCTCTATCATATCCCCTCTCTCCCTCCTCTCCTCCAGGGATGTGACAGTACTTAGACTGCCCTGACAGCAACCTGGTGGCTGCATTCTGTACCAGCTGCAGCCGGCAGAGAATACCTCCAGAGACCCAGAGATAGAGCGTATTATGGTAGTCGAGCCGAGATGTCACAGAGGCGTGCACCAAGGTGGAGAGGTCCGGGGCGGAATTAGGGGCTTTATCCTGGTGATATTCCTCAGATGGTAAAAACTGGTACAGACAACAGACGACACCTGAGACTCAAGCATCAGTCCACTGTCAAGACTAACACCCAGATCACACACCCTAGAGGAGGTCTTCAGTGGTACAGACCCAAGAAAAAGCCCTGTTTCTGCACCAGAGGCCATTCTATCATGCCCTCTGTTCGACTGCACCACCAGTACCTCCGTCTTATCGGGGTTCAGTCACAACCAGTTAGAGGCCATCCAGTCATTGATCTCTGCAAGGTAGGTATTTAGCACATCCTCTGCGCTGTATGTCCCAGGGGCAGATGAAAGATACAGCTGGGTATCATCAGCATAGCAATGAAGACCCAAGCTGTACTTCCTAATGAGCTCTCCCAGGGGCAGCATGTACACGGCGAATAGCATCAGCAGCAAGACTGAACCCTGGGGTACTCCGTGTGACAGGAGGCTAGGGGAGGAGGAGAAATTCGCCATCACTACCCTTTGCCTCCTGTTGGTGAGAAAAGACTCAAACCAGCAGATGGCAGTGTCAGCAAGTCCACAGAATTCCCTAAGGTGGTCAAATAACATACAGTGGTCCACCGTGTCAAATGCTGAGGAGAGATCAAGGAGAATGAGAATTGTCCCCTCTCCTCAGTCTCTCACCCTAAGGAGATCATTATGCACCCTAACTAATGCAGTTTCTGTGCTGTGCCTCGCATGAAACCCAGACTGGAGAGGCTCATATAGATCATGGGCCAAGAGGTGCTCCTCAAGCTGAAGTGCCACAGCCTTCTCTACAATCTTAATTTGCCTTGACATCAGGGTCTAAAGATGGTTTCTTCAGAAGGGGTCTCACCAATGCCTCCTTCAAGACATCGGGAAAGACCCCCTCCAGCAAAGAACACCAGACAATCAAGGCAAACACGGGGCCAACAAAGTCAGCACAACCCATTAAGAAATGTGTCAGCACCGGGTCCAGTTCATAAAAAGTATGCCTCAGCTTGGAAGCAACTTCAATGACCTCCACCACCTCCAGCAGTCTAAACTCACCCCAACTAGGCGGAATGTTCTCCGGACGCCTACGGCGACCACTGTTGGCCACAATGTGGCTCACTTGTGGAATTCCTTGCTGGATGGCAGATACCCTGTCTGATCAGAACCGAGCAAACTCTTTCCATAAAGCATTAGAAAAAGCTTTTTTCGGCTGTAGACAGGATGGATGAAGAAGCCTGTCCACAGTCCAAAAGAGCACGGTTGGTCGGTTTTTCCCAGCAGCAATCTCCCTGGACAGGAACTCTGCCTTCTTATGGTTGATTGCCCCTGGTACACACCATAGTGTATATGCAAGGCCAGTTTGTCCACCTGCAGCCTGATCTTCTGCCAGTAGCGCTCTAATCTCCGACCCATAATCTTCCCCCATCATACCAAGGGGACTTCAAGTGAGAGGAGTTGGATTGTACACGGACCGGTGCAAGGGAGTCTAGTACACCAGACATCACCTTATTGTAGGCAGCAACTGCTGCATACACAGCCCCAATGAATGCACTGTCCACACTAGAAAGATCGGCCACCGCCAAAAAAAACCTTGGGGACAAACCCCTCAAAGGGCGGTAGCTAACTGTCCCAGCAGGGGGGAGGGCTGTTGGGGTGGGAGCCCCGAACAGGAACTCCACTGTGCAATGATTGGACCAAACAACCCAATCATTCTTAAGATTATTTAGCTCAAGCCCCAATGAGAAAACCAGTTCCAACATATGGCCACCCTGGTGGGTCACGGAAGAAACTTCTTACGACAGGCTCAGAGATGACATCATCTGAAGGAAGTTGTAACCAAGCTGAGAAGATTCATCTTTGGCCCAAACATTGAAGTCCCCCAGCACTAAACATCTGGGGGCCTCCAGTGTTTCACCGACAACAAAGTCGGCTACCTCCTGCAGGAATTCTCCTGCCATCCCGAGGGGGGGCAGTGAATCAAGAGAATCCTGTGCCCGGACCCCCACAAACAGCCACACACTCAGATGAACCTGGTACTCTCATTGGGTGCAGGGTGAAGCCTAGTTCGGATCTAAAACAGATAGCTACTCCCCCACCCCTGTGTTCGGCTCTGTGGCAATGCACTACGGTGTACCTGGTGGGATAGTGTCCTCTAGAACCAGGTCGGCATTGTCACCGATCCAGGTCTCCATGATGCAAGCCAGATCGATGGAAGAAATCAAGTCCACAATAATTGCGGTCTTGTTTCTGATCGATCTGGCATTACACTGCCCTCAGGGGATTGGTGGACAGTGCAGCCCCTCTGGCTACCTGCCCACTCGGTCTGGTGGGAACCCTGGTGATGGGTACTAAACACATCTGGCCTCTCCCTAAGACCCGTCTAAACCCAGGGCACATTCTGCACCTAACAACCTCAATCCTGCCCCCACCGCAGTGCACAGGACCCCCCCACAATTGAACAGTGTGGTCCCCTTAATTCCAACCTCCTGACAGTGCCTTGCTGTAGTTGTGGAAACTAGGAGGTTGGACAAAGGCCACAGATCAAGCAGGTGGGATTCCCCGTACACTATCCTAGCACACCCCAGGCTCTCACACCTTCCCTGACGCATCCTGCCTGACTACATAGTCCCAGGCCCACAAAATCCTAACTAAACAATAACACAAAATACAAATACACACTAAAAACAGTAAACCCTAAACCACACACACACACACACACACATATTAACAAACTAAAACCCTCACCCTCCACCCAAACAACCCCCCACCCACAACCATGAAAGCAGGAAGCCCGATTAATAAGCTTTAACAAATAATAATAATAAACTTTATTTATATAGCGTTCTTCATGTACTCTGGGAATCTCCAGCAATCCCTCCTTGGTCAAGCAGTGTGGTCGGAGGGAGCAGTAAGAATATAGGAGAGCTCGCAGATAGCTCAGTCCCTGCCATGTAGAGCTTTGTAGGTCAGCAAGCCAACCTTGAAGGTGATCCACCACTGAACTGGCAGCAAGTGCAGTTTGCGCAGCACAGGCGTGATATGACTGGATTGAGATTATCCAGACAACAACCTGGCCGCAGCGTTCTGCACCAGCTGCAAGCAGCAGATATCAACCCCTGGAAGCCCTAGGTAAAGGGAGTTACAGGAGTCCAGGCGTGAAGTCACAAAAGCGTGGATAAGTGTTAGCAAGTTGCCAGACAGAACTAGGTGCTTAATCCGGGCGATATTCCTCAGATGGAAAAAAGAGGACTTAACCTTAATCTAGGAGAGCAGACTGCAGCTCACAAATAGGATCCAATGATCAGGATCACAAATGTATATTATTGAGAAATAACAGACATAAATGCCAATTTCACGGCCAGTTACTTTAAGGCAAGGGCTCTCTCACTGCCCCAGTCTCTTCATAGTAAGATATTCTGGCAGAAACTGTTCAAAATGCAACATGAGAGAACATCCTAATGGTGCCCCAGAGCCACTCTCACCAGCTACTGGGACTCCCAAAAAAGTTACCAGGGTGTAGAGATCTTTGACCCCTTAACCAAGTACTAGAGGGTCTGAAGGCACTAAGGGTGGACAAGGCACTAGGTCCTGATGGCATTCACCCCAGGGTACTGAGGGAGCTGGCAGAGGTGTTGGCCAGTCCACTGGCGGACCTGTTCAACACTTCACTGGACATGGGATGCACGCCACAAGACTGGAGGATGGATCACATGGTGCCTGTACACAAGAGTGGCCCATGGGACAAGCCAGACAACTACAGACCCGTTAGTCTCACTTCCATAGTGGGCAAACTTATGGAAGCAATACTGAAGGAGAGACTGGTGACATTCCTCGAGGTTAATGGCCTCCAGGATGGGGAGCAGCATGGGTTCATCTCAGGGACATCATGCCAGACCAATCTAATAGAGTATTATAACTGGGTAACAAGAGAACTGGATAGGGGCCGTGCAGTGGACATCCTGTATTTGGGCTTCAGCAAAGCCTTCGATTCAGTGCCTCATGGGAGGTTGGGGGGAAGCTGAAATCCATGAGGGTGGGGGCCAAATTGGTTAACTGGGTCATGAACTGGCTAAAGGGGAGGCAGCAAAGGCTGGTGGGGGGGGGAGACTCTCAACCTCTAGACCAGTGATGAGTGGAGTGCCACAGGGCTCTGTGTTAGGTCTGGTGTTGTTTGGGCTGTTCATATCGGATATCTTGCATGGTGTTGGGAGCAGGATCAGTCTGTTTGTGGATGATACTAAGATGGGGGCGGTAGTGGATGATGTTGAAGGGTGGAGAGAAATACAGGGGGGCCTAACCAAACTGGAGGAGTGGTCTGTGAAGTGGCAGCTGAGCTTCAGTGCAAAGAAGTGCAAGGTTATGCACTTCGGGGCGAAGAACCCGAGAAGGGAATATTGGTTCAGGGGGTGAAGCTGGGGGTCACTGAGGAAGAGAAGGACTTGGGGTGATGGTAACGGAAAGCATGAACAACTCAGCTCAATGCAGGAAAGCTGCAACTAAGGCTAACAAGATGCTTGGGTGTATTGCAAGACGATTCACGTCCAGATATAGGAATGTGATCCTGCCCCTCTGAAGGTCCTTTGTCAGGCTGCACTTGGAGTACTGCCTGCAGTACTGGTGTCCATATCTGAAGAAGGATATTAGACTGCTAGAGAGGGTGCAGCACAGGGTGACAAAAATGATATGTGGGATGGAAGGCAAAACCTACAAGGACAGACTGAGTTTGTACACCCTGGAGGAGAGGAGGGATAGGTGGATATGATTAAATTGTTCAAGTACTTGAAGGGGATCAACAAATCTGGCACAGATGGGTTATTTAGGCTGAGGAAGGGAAGGGACACAAGAGGACATGGGCTAAGAGTAGAAGGGGCAGATTTAGAAGAGAGATGAAGAGGCATTATTTCACAGAAAGGGTGATGTCGAAACGGGACACCCTACCAGAGAAGGTGACATCATGTAAGATGGTGGGCAGTTTCAAAAGGGCACGGAGAGGGGAGTCTGGGTAAGTAGTGCTGAGAAATTCCTGGAGATGTGAGGGGGAGAGGGTGGGCAGCTGCAAAATAGGTGTGCTAGCTGCCCACTTGAGCAGACTTGATAGACTATGAGGCCTGATCTTATCTGTGTCAGTCTTTACCATTCATCACCTTTGGGTAGATGGCCAGAGGTCATGACTGTGCAAGAGCTCTTTATTTATTTATTTTTTTTGTAGGCGGAACCGATGCACCATCGGCACCCCCCAGAGGCCGACGCACTGTGTGGCGCTTGCCGGTTGGCCGTTATGCGCTGTTGACTCTGCTTGCGTGACAGTTCTTCATCTCCTGCTGTCGAGGTCATCTTGTGGGAAGCTCCAGAGAACTTCAAGGCCTACTGCCTATGCAGTAAACAGTTTTAGACTCTGTCGACCATTCTTCCATGCCGCAGTCCATCAGCTTCTTTTCCTGCCGATTCTAGTTGCCTTACTCGACGTTGCTTGGTAAGAACTTTCCAATTATTTTTATTTTTTGAGAGGTCGAGTCTGTTTTTGGTGTTTTTTCCTCATAGGTCATGTCTTGGTCAGGGAGCAAGAAGACTTCGAAGACAGGATGGCCCCCCATGTGATGGTGCTCTTCCGGACATAAACTTTCCGTCACCGACCAGCACAGCCGTTGCCTTACGTGTCTTGGCCCGCTTCATGACATGGATTTGTGCAACACCTGTTTCTCCATGGACGCTGGGTCATCCGAGCAAGCGTGTTGTGGAAAGTAGGCGAAGCTCGTCTTCCTTTAGGGGGTCAGGCGCGACACCTCATCGGCCAAGCCACGCATTTCTAGGCCTTTCTTTCTGGCTCCCCTCCTGGTTCTATACAGACCGAG
Source organism: Neoceratodus forsteri (assembly GCA_016271365.2). NCBI lineage: Eukaryota > Metazoa > Chordata > Ceratodontiformes > Ceratodontidae > Neoceratodus > Neoceratodus forsteri. The sequence continues at coordinate 387,012,281 of CM057450.1, forward strand.
GAGGAGGAGGGAGCCTCGGCGTCTAGTAGCCTGGCCATTGTCGAGTCTCCTTCCATGGTGCAGGAGGCCCAGTCTGCTCCCTTTCAGGGGGCAGGCGGGAGGTGCCACCATGGCAATCGCCCCTTCGGGGGTGAAGGCTTCCCCGATGTTGGACCCACAGTTCGCAAGGCCTGGGTCAGCGCTGTCCTCGTTGCCATCGGTCGGTGCCGTTTTGGGCCTCGTTGCCATTTGCGGTGTTGTGGACCTTGCCAGAGCCATTGTCGGTGCTGGTTTGTTGCTTGGTGCCGTGGCTGCTGTTGGTGCCGATGGTGCTAGCGGCGCCATGGGAGTCTCTACAGCACCATCCTTTTACTCTTCTCACCTCGGCGCCATTCGCGGTGCCAAGGTTGAGCATGGTGCCGTGTCCTGCTCTGGGCACAGCGCCGTGGGGGCTTCAGATTCTGCTGTCATTGGCGCCGCCCCTGCCCTCAGCGTCGTGGGGCTAAACGGCACCGTGACAGGTTCTGACTCCGAGCTAGGCACTCCAACCCACCAGTCATAAATGGCGAAGATTGATTTTGAGACGATATGAAAAACACATACTCACCGTAATTCTTGACCTTCCAAATATCGTCACCATTCATGACTGCTTCCCGCCCAACTTCCCCTCAGGGCCAGGCTTTGGGCAATGCCACCTCCCTTTTTCTGTTTCTCAAACATGTTTATCCTTCCAGGGTTGATCTAGTTGTCAAAACCTGAGAGGTCCTCACCAGACCTCATCCCTGCATAAGGGTCAAACAGAATATCTGGGAGAGTTTCTCTTATCCCTTGCTCCTACAAGCCCTTTGGGCTGTATTTCACTAGGCCTCAGCAGCTGCAGTGTCTGCCTCAACTACATGATCATGCATCAGACAGAATTCAGCACTGCTTAGTCCTTTCTTTGGGGCTCCTGAACCTTCCTGAAGGTATTTCTGCAGGCCATCAGCTCCCTTGTCTTACCTATATTAGTATCTTGTTTCACCGTTTTATGCACGCTGTTCTTGTCCTTCCTCACAAAAAAAAAAAAAGGTGACCAGGACAGTGCAGTAGCTCATTCGCCCTTTTCTTTAGAGAGAGAGAGAGAGAGACTGAGTCTGACAGGGTATCTTTCCCTCTCTTCCTTTCCTCTTACCTCTACTATGTGCTTCTCCCCTGAAGCAGAGCGCATAGGGGACCTATTTCTAGAAACTTATCTCTAAAGGGAACAGTTTCTGTTCAGTGTTAATGTTTTTCCCTATATCCTGTATCTCCTACTGTAACTCTCCAACATCCTTTGATTCCTGTTGCAGTTTCGCTACTACCTTCATCTTCGCTCTCTCTCTCTCTCCCCCCTTTGGGGTTGAAGCTATCCAAGTTTAGGCTCTCTTCCGCTTTTCATTTATGTCTCTTTTCTCCCTGAAGATTCATCCATCCATGGGTATCCCATAATAAATAAAAACAAAAATTGTGGAGAAATTCTCCGAGGCTAAAGGGCTAGGAGAAAGACAAGGGGAAGCAAGCCAGACTTCTCAGCTTCTAAGACAGGAGGAACCCCTCCCCTTCTGGCAAGATTTTCAACTTTGGAGAGTTGATCTTCATTTATCCATATTTGACCTCTTTCTAGGAGATGTGGGATTTCTCTCTTTCTCTCTCCCCCCCCTTCCCTCACTCTTCTGGCCTGCCCAATTGGTCTGACCCCCCCATCCCAACCTAAGTCCCTCACTCCATACCCTCTCCTCTCAGCGAGCATTTTATTTAGTTGTTATATCCTTTCTCCTTTTTCTGGAGCAGGGTACAAAGATCCTTGAGACTCAGCTCTCCTGTCAGTTTTGCCCTGTTTAGGATCATTTATGACAAAACGTGTGCCGAAATCTGTAAATGTTTCCATAGTTCCTAGCTGTCCTGCTGACGGTTCACTCCATATCCTTACCACATCCAGCCACGAACCTAGTTCCTCCCTTCCCTATTTTAATCAAGTCCATTAGTCAGCTGCCATAGTGGCCCTCGGCACCCAAGGCACCACCTCTCCCATATTACTCTCCTCTCCTCTCACCGTTTAAGCGGAACATACAGACCTCATTGGGGGACCCTATGCAGCCCAGGACCCTCACCCAAGTATGGTAAACGGTCACTGAGGGCTGAAATGCAAAGAATTGTACCTTCTGATGGAGGCTTGACTAAGAATAACTAAACATACCACCTCAACTTCTGCATACATGGAGTCTGTATATACCACAGCAAAGTTGAGTGATGCATGTATGTTCCTACAAGAATGCTTGGAATGTATATCGTGCACCTACCACTTTTCTGTAAAAATTTGTTAGTAACTCTTTGCACATGTTGTACTTTGTATTCTCAATCTATGTATGTATAACTGTTTTGGACAACAGCAGGTCCATCTTGTAAATGAGCTTGCTCAGTGATGATCACCTGGATCAATAAAGATTTGATTTGATTTGATTTGTCCCTTGGGTTCCCTTGCCCCTCCACCTGTCTTCCAATCTTTCTTTCCTCTCCAACTCGGCGGAAATGAGGAGTTAGGGGAGTTAATGGTTACTGGCAAGTTCACGAGTGACATGTAGTATGTCGACCTCACGGGCAGCACCTTCCCTGGTGTCAGCTCCCCTCACCAAAGATCTTAAAGCAAAAGGCTCCCGTGAGGGTTGCCTGCTTCCAGCATTGACCCACCAGTGACGAATGGTGAAGATATTCGGGAAGATCAAGAATTACGGTAAGTAAATAATTTTCATTTTTTTGAGTCTTGGGAGTTTTGGTGAATCCATGGTGTGGTGTTCCTCGGAGTTGTCCACCCCTTACACAGAATTAAACAAGCATTTGTCAATGCCGAATGTTGATTGCTTTGGTCTGTTGAGCACACTCACTGGCCCTCTGTCAGTCGCTCAGTCTGTTTCTTCCGGTGCTGCAGGCTGCTGTTTTGTACTGGGCTCTTGCCTGCATTGGTACCTTGTTCTGCCCACTAAGAAATCTGCAGCTGTCCCGACAGAGCTCCATTGAGGTGGCTTACTCCTCCTCTCTCACTCGCTCATTCTATTTCTCCTGGCGCTGCAGGCTGCCCTTTTGTACTGGGCTCCTGCCTCTGTTTGTGGCTTTTTCTGCTCACAAAGAAATTTGCAGCAGTCCCGACACAGGTCTGTTGAGCTTACTGACTCCCCCTCTCTCACTCACTCGTTCTGTTTCTGCCGGCGCTTCAAGCTGGCCTTTTGTACTGGGCTCCTGCCTGTGTTGCCACCTTTTTCTGCCAACAAAGAAATCCGCAGGATCACAATAGAGCTCCGTGAAACAGCTCCTCCCCCTCTCTCACTTGCTCATTGTGTTTCTCCCGGTGCTGAAGGCTGCCTTTTTGTACTGGGCTCTTGCCTACATTGGCACCTTTACTGCCCACAAAGAAATCCACAGCTGTCCTGACAGAGCTCCGTTGAGGTCGCTCAGTCACCCTCTCTCACGCGCTCATTCTGTTTGTCCTGGCGCTGCAAGCGGCCCTTTTGTACGGGGCTCCTGCCTGCATTGGCGCCTTTTTCCGCCCACAAAGAAATCCACAGCAGTCCTGATAGAGCTCTGTTGAGCTCACTCAGTCCCTCTGTCTCACTCGCTCGTACTGTTTCTTCCACCGCTGCAGGCTGGTCTTTTGTACTGGACTCCTGCCTGCATTGACGCCTTTTTCTGCCCACAAAGAAATCCGCAGCAGTCCTGACAGCGCTCCGGTGAGTTCGCTCACTCTCCCTCCATCACTTGCTCTCTCGTTCTGTTTCTCCCAGTGCTGCAGGCTGCCCTTTGTACTGGGTTCTTGCGTTGGAGCCTTTTTCTGCCCACAGACAAATCTGCAGCAGTCCCGACAGACCTCAGTTGAGCTCAGTCACTCCCCCCTCTCAGTTGTTCAATCTTAATCTGTCCCAAACAGTTATTTCCCACAGTGACCGTGCTATTCTCCGGCAGGAGTGCAAAAACATATTTTAGTCAGGATGTGAAAAACGGCAGCTGTATTGTTCATAAGGAGGTGTGGAAAAATGCCACTGTTGAAAATTTGGCTTTAAAATATTACAAAATTGCGAAGTTACAAGGGTGCGTGGAATCAGTTCAACACTTGCTTGTAACACAGTCATGTTATGGAGTTTCATCACCAAATTTTCAAGGCATTTTAGGACCTCTGCTCATGAACAGTGCCACTTTCATTTTCTTAATCTGTCCTGAACAGTGATTTCCCACAGTGACCGCGTAATTCTGTGCCGGAACTGTGAAAATACATTTCGGCCAGGATGTGAAAAATGACAGCTGTACTGCTCGTCAGGAAGTGTGAAAAAATGCCACTGTTGAAAATCTGACGTGACAATATTACAAATTTGCAAGTTACAAGGGTGCATGGAAAGTGTGCAATGCACACTTGTAACACAGTCATTTGATGGGCTAGCATCACCAAATTTTCAACACAGGCATTTTAGGACCTCTGCTCATGAACAGTATCACTCTCATTTTCTTAATCTGTCCCGGACAGAGAATTACCACAGCGACCACTCTATTCTGCGCCAGAAGTGCGAAAACACATTTTGGTCAGGATGGGAAAAATGACAGCTGTACTGTTCATAAGTAGGTGTGGGAAAATGGCAGTATTGACAATATTGTAAATTGTGATTCTGGCGTGCGTGCAAACTGGCTTAACGCATGCTCGTAACACAGTCATTTTACGGAGTATCATTACCAAATTTTAAACATAGGCATTTTAGGACCTCTACTCATTAACAGTTTCAGTGTCATTTTCTTAATCTGTACCAAACACTGATTTCCCACAGCGACTGCGCTATTCTGTGCCGGAAGTGCAAAAACACATTTCCGCCAGGATGTGAACAATGATAGCTATACCAGGGTTTTAAATAATTGATTAGCAGTTTTTTTCTTGGGACTATACTAACTGTACAGAAAGTATTTATATAGATTTTCTAGAAGTGCTGTGTTTGTTAAACACAGTGAGACAAGAGCTATGCGTTTTCACAAAGATTTAGCACTTTTATGAGCAAAACGCTAATCAATTTTTAGAGTTAAATAAATCCCTGTATACCATTCATAAGGAGGTGTGAAAAAATGTCAAGCTTGAAAATATTGCAAATTCACGAATTTACAAGCGTGCGTAGCAACTGCGCAATGCACACTCATAAAACAATCATTTTTTGGATTTTTCCACTAAATTTGTGACATAGACTTTTTAAGAGCCCACCTCATGAACACTGGCACTGTCGTTTCATTAATCGGCACCGAAAGGTGATTACGTGCAGTGACCACGAACTCACCTTTCAGGGCTGATTAACGTCATGACAGTCCGAGAATTCATGAGGAAGGGTTCCAAAAACCCCATGTTGAAAATTTGGTGTCAAAATTCCAAAAAATGACTGAGATATGCATTAAACTTGAAAAAAATATAGTTTTACCATTATACAGCATACCGGCATTTCCTCGGTTCGTGGTCAGCTTTGAAGAGTGCAGACGTGTCCCCGGTCCACCAAAGATTATCACGCCAGACTCCGGAGGTATGTATGGGTTGAGGGGGGTGTGGGGAGGCAGGGTACAGTGGGTGGGTGTGGGTGGTGAGAGGAGGGCCAGGAGACCGCGAGGGACAGTTTTCTGATTTCATAGGTTTAAAAATAAAAATAAATATCGTGGGACAGTTTTTTCTTCACAGGGCATTAGGCACACTGGGGTGGGCTCCAGCATGCCACCGACTGCTTCTTTTAGGTGTAGTAGCCGAGAGGATTTGGCACCCCGATCGGCTACTAACTAAAGGAGGTTCACATTATGCAGTGATTGGCCACCCGTTGGTACACAATAACAGCGGGGGTTGACATAATGCCAATGGGGAGTGGGCTCCCCGTCAGCAAATCAACATTGGGCCACTGACGCCGACGGGGATTGGGGCCCCCATCGGCAACTAAACATGGTGGGGGCGTTATATTGTTTGTGAACAGGCAGCAAGCCACCACCGTGTTCACAAATGATATCACATTTTTTACATCCCGCCCTGCAATGATGGGTCGCTCCCTCATTGCAGCAGATGGCTGACACTGCAATGACGAGGTGGACCCTGATTGCAGCGGCTACTTTTTTAGACGGTTGTGACACACTGGCTGAACTAGTGTCAGCAGCAGCATGCCACGGCATTGGGGGAAGCGGGACAAGCCTTTGCAGGCTATGGGGGCATTGGCCACAACAGTGCCATGCCTCCACAACCTGCTTGTGGAGAAAGCTGCTGCAACATGTTTCTTGCACATGCGCGCAATCAACATAAAAATGAATACATGATCTCTTGCTTCACACTGGGCCTGAAGAAAGTGATGATTCTGTTGGCCACATGTGGCAAGCCATACTTCTCTACCTCCAAACACTATATGCCTGTGAGGCATGCACTTTTTGCTTTGGCAGGAGGCTAGGAGTTGGGAGGAGATGGATGGGCATTAGAGTTAACAGTCCCCAGGAACACACCACCATGAATTTGCCAAGACTCCTGAGATTTCAAACCCTAACGTTTTTCATTTTCTTAACTTTTTGAGCTTCACATTCTTTAACCCTAATGTCTGAATTGGCATAGTTTTTTGCAATGAATATATCACACACACACACACACACACACACACACACACACACACACACACACACACACAGAGACTGGTCCCTGGGTACTCATTTTGGCCACATAACGTATGCTCAGATATGTATTCTCACATCTGAGATGCTATTTATTTTTTGACTGTTGACCACAGTAAATATAGTTTACATTGTATTTATTTTTATTTCTTTTATACATTTGTTCCATTTCTATCACATAACCACTTCTGTGTAATTCAGATATGACATGGCCTGACTTAGGATGTCATTGTTATCTTCATTTGAAGGTATTAGTCTACTGGTATCTTACTCATGGCTTCCCCATTCATGAGATATCAACAGACCAGTACCCTCTCCTGAATATAAATAGAGAATAATGGATAGGGAAGTGCGTGTTATAGATATTTTTACACACCCAAGGTGTGTGATGACCCATAAACCTCGAGAGCAAAGCTCGAGAGGTTTACACAGTCATCACACACTAAGGGTGTGTAAAAAAAAAAAAAAAATCCATAACACTCACTTGCCTAGCTTTTATTTTTTATAATTACTGGTGTTTTGCGTTGTTTGCATTGTTTGCGCGGCTTTGCATGGTTGCTCAACTTTGCGTAGCTTTGTGCAGCTTTGCGCCTGTTGATATGACTTGCCATATCAACTCATAGGTTGATATGACTTTTTACAAGTTTAAAAAATGGGTTGATATCGGGGGTCACCAGTTATTATAAAAATATACCTTAACTCAGGTCATGTAATATGTACATACTCACTAGTATTTCAGTGAATTGGCACATTAGTGATATAATATTCTGATTTATTCATTAGCTTGTGTCAGGCACTAGACACATCATTGTTTGTTGCTCTGTAGTATCACCTAGTTGTCTTCCAGATGGAAATGATTCAAGCCACTGTTTTATAATGAAAGCTGTATCATACTCACATCTAATTGTTGGTGTTGACAAACTATACTATCGATATCAGCTTTTCTCTGCCTGGTGGCGCTGAGGGTTGAGGCATTGGATGCCACACCTTGCTCCACACTTGCGACCTGGGTTCAGGAATGAGCCAAGGTCGTCGGGGGTCGGCAGGGGAGGAGAAGGATTGAGCATCTGTAGGACAGCTTGCTAACAGTGCTCGGGTGGCCCCTGGCGACAGCTGGGGATCACTGAGCACGGGCAGGATCTATGGGGACGTACTGTGGCAGGATGCCAGGATCGGGGGCATGCGGACACATGTGTGCTTGGGTCCTTTGGCGTCATTGCATGCCATAGACGGGGAAGAGAACAGAGGAAAATATGGGCCTCAGACACGGCAGCTTGATGGCCATCTCTAATGGGGATGACTGGTTGGCTCCGTGGGTGCGTAGCACTGGATCCTGTTTTGGGGGAGGGTTGAGCTACGGGGGAAGTGTTTCCTCCACCCCACCGCGAGGGGTAAGCCACGTGGGTAGCCACGGGTCCCAAGATAGGAGCCCTGGATTCCCGGAGATGGCGGCCGGAGACCTGAAGGGGATGCCTGAAGTGGAAAAAGGTAGGCAGTCTGGTGGCTCAAGGAGGGGAAAAGAAACAAACTAAAAAAAAAAAATCAGCTTTTCCACATGCAAGAAACATGAAGGTGAGTGTCGGCTTTTTCAAAAAAGTTACTGTCAAAATCTTTGTTTATTATTTATTATATAATTTTAATACAGTCTCCTGTGTTGGTAGTTGGGGGTGTTCTTAATGTCTATACTATACTGCTAGCTAAGGCAAATCTTAATTCTAGGGCACCCAGTCCTGAAGGCTCTGGACACCTTACACAACCCAATAAACAAACAGAATCAGCTCTCAAATAAATAAGTATGTAATTAAATTATTCTACAAGTAGATAAATAGAGTTAAATGTCCCCTTATACATCTTCATTGAGAGGCCTACAAAAGAAACTTGAACTTATTAACTACTCCCGGGTGTGCAGGCTACAGTGGAGAAAAAATAACTGACGCTGTTTGAACAGTTGACCCCCCGTTTTGTGTGTAACCATGCATGTAGTTATGTTACTACACATTGAATGTGGACCATTTCAGATGCTTTGCTTTTGTGTGGTCCTAGCTCCTTTGGCTTTAAGACCAAAGAGTTACTCAATGGAGAAGATTGTTTTTGGAAGATTGGTATTTTGTGTTGTTTTATTTTTATAGGCATTATTCTTTACGGCTCATTTCATGGAATCGGTAATTTCGAGTTTTCTATGTGCCACAATTTCTATACAGAACTCTGAGCACTGGTGTGATCAATCAATGGTTCATCTTACCCTTACAATAATTTCTTCCAAATACCACTGTAACAGCAATGGTTTGCCATTGTAATACCACTGTACTACCATTATGGTTTTTATGGTATCACAGAGGATTTGTTCCAATTCCATTCTGATACCATTGTACCACTGTCCTACCACTGCACCAAAAAAATCAAAGTGTGAAGTATAATACTGTACCAGGGTACCACCGGGTAATACCACTAAACATTTTGTAGCCCACCACTATGTTGCCATTGTGATCCATTTGATAAGGGTAGCATTCTGAACACAACTTATGGCATAATAAAAACTCCAAACACTTGATTCCATGATGAGAACTGTACAGAATGTTGTCCATAAAAAATAAAACAATACCTAATATAGTTTTTCATATCAACTTTCATTCAGGTGCACGTCAATGTGGATAATTTGGGGGTATGGCTTTATATTCTGTAAATACAAACATCACAAACAGCTGCCATTTAGTACTAATTTCCTGCCCCCTTTAAACTGAAGTACTCCCTGGAGAGTGTGATGATGAACTAGCCAATGTTCAGTCTCCAGCCCTGACTCTCCCCACTCCAGCCTTTGGCTTTGTAGGCTGGCTTTGCACTTTTAAATCAGCAGTAGACTCTGCAACTGTCTGGGTTTTGCTACGGTTCTAAGAAGTTTGAAATAAGTACAAGAATTCCATGAATAGATTTATGAGAATGCTACATGCGAAATTGCTATTTACTAAGCACTTTGTGAAGGACTATGGAAGGACACAGTTGAGTACAGGTACTCTGATAAATTGTTCCCTGGATAACTGTTATAAAAGTATGCATCACAAATCAGAAAAAAAAACCACAAGGACAGTTAGAAAATCTTAGAGGAACATGCCTTAGTTTTACCAGTATAAAAAAACTCAAATCTATCAAGTGAAGTCCAGCCCAGCGATTTTGGACAGCCAAAGGTATTACAGTAGTAGTTGTCAGAATAATGCAATAGAATGTTTTCACATCTTTGTAAAAGGCAATAAGTTATTTTATTTAATTTTTATTTATTGAAATGTTTCACCAGGAAGGCACACTGAACAACAAGTCGCTAGTCTCCCGGTGTGACCTGGGGGAGAGGGTGCAGGAGGAAAGGCAAACATTTAACTTTGTGTTTTTTCCTCTTATGTGGTGGGCTAGATTCTTCTTCTTCTTCAGCACTTCTGTAAGCCTAGAATCCATGCCTATTGGAGCAGTCCGCATGGTCCCAGTTACTCACTGTCCTCTCTTTCTGTAAACTGTCCCCCAATTACTGTTCCAGGTGGGCAAACTGTTTGGGATTAAAGTCTATAAAAACTCCCCTGTCAGGAGGGCAAGGAAGGGACTCAAAGATCCAAGCACCATAACTGAGTAAGGATAGCATAAAGGCACCAGCTGCCTGGTTAGTACCATTGTTTCCATGTACTGTTTTCTTCACACATCTCCTCCATATTCTAATCCACTCCCAAGGTCATCCCAAGATGAGGGACCTTTCTGAACAGTCAGAACTGGTCCAGAACCAAGCCCACCCACCAAGCTTTGACTAACTGGCACAGGATTAAATGTATGATGCCACTGCATCGAATGACAATGTCCTGCATCATGCTGACAGCAATATTTCACCCACATTTGCAGCCACGCATTTCTGCCCACTCAACTCTTCTCTCTGGGCTACCAAGGGTAATCTTGTACTGACAGGAGTCAAACACCCATCCCAAGGCAGGACTCATGCAAGGAAACTTAACACTGCTTCAGCTGCATAAAGCGAGACAGCCTGGGCTCGGGACTCAAAGCCAGGAGACAAGCATGGTATGCTGTAGTATTACTATTAGAACCTCAGGTGGCCTGAAGCTGTGATTTCAAAAATGTTAGTAATGTTCTTTCTCAGACTTAAACATATAGGCTAGACTGATTCTTGTGTATGAAGAACTCCATTCTCACAAAACATAATCATTTTATTATATTCAAAAATCAACACTATGTACACAGAATGACATATTTAGCATAGCTAGCAGCTTCCCAAATCACTCTAACATAGAAACTGCTACTCCTTAGCTGCATTTATAAAATGTGTAAGAGTAATCCTGTATTGTGATTGGTAGCATCTAGCCACATGACCATGTGGTTATTATAGTATGTCTGTATGGGCCAGTTCAAATGTCTTTTCTAACATAAAGGTTAATGTATGGGTATCAGTGAAAAACAATGCTGTGCCCACTTCGAAAAGTTGACATGACAACTTAGGTAAACCTCGAGAGTGCATCTTGAGAGGTTTACAATTGTCATGACAACCACAAGAAGTGCACTCAGTGTTGTTGTTCACTGATGCCCAGTACATTGTCTTCTATAGTGTATCGACAAGAGTAAAAAAATGGGGCATTTCCTGAGGGATTTCTGTCACCTGGGTTTTTCCCGTAACATCTCAGCCTGTCCCAATCTGTCTCTCAGAACTGCGTGGCTGTTTCAAACCCCCCTCCCACTGTAAAGTCCCTGCACCACCCTACTCAGACTGTTTTTATAATCTGAAAGCCCGATCTGTATACTGAGGAACCATTTTATTTTTCTTCTCACTCATCCCACTGTTTTTGTTGTATGCCTCTCTCTCTGTCTCGGGGCCAACTCACCATTGTGGCCATTTCCTGTAGAGCAGAAGTTTTGGGACGCCCATGCACAGAGTGTAAGATGGTGTTGTACCATCATTGTGACATACTCAAGAGGGTATAACAACCTCTTGATCTCACAATGATAGTACAACAATAGGAATTCTTTGAATTCCATTGTTAATAACCCTCTCCCATACATTATTATTTTCTTAGCCTAATAACATACTCCAGGGTGTGCATTTTTGCTGGAAGAAACGCACTTTCTGGATGGATGAAGGCCCTTGCTGCAACTTGTTCCTGACAACCCACTTAAAATGCTCAGTAATTACAATATATTTATTTATTTGAAGTTGTTTTAACAGGTAAACATACAGAGACAAATAGTAATTTCATTTACTGAAGCAACTTGGAAGAAGGGAAGAAGAGACAGTAAAGCTACAAGAATATCAAATTAAACAGGCCATAGATATACACTAAAAAACAAGCATTTGTCAATTCCAAATGTTTGCTTGCTGGCATTGGCATTGGTAGTGTAGGAGTTACAGAGCTGCATAATAGGAATGGCAGTGAAGTATTGAACTGAAGCCAACTCCATCACCTCCCTGCAGATAGTGACAGCCATTGGGGTGTGCCTTTGGGTCGTCAGGCATAATGGCCACACCATTTCACCACACCCTACCCTGCAGATACCAACAAATGTCACGGTGCGCTTTGGGGTCTTTGTCCCTTATGCGCACACCATTCCATCAGGAAATATGGTGAGATGGGTGCGGTATAGGATAATGGGGTGAACTTTGGGGCCGAAGAGTCCAAGGCACACCTCGATGCCCGTCACTAGCTGCAGGGTGTGGAATGGTATGAGCATTACAGGCGAGAATCCCAAGTCACATCCCTGATGCCTGTTATTCTGTACAGGGTGGGGCATTATGGTCGGAAACCCTAATGCCTCAGGCATTTGTTGGTATTTTCACTCCAAATTTTCAGCATGGTTTTTTGTGACTCCCACCTCATGAACAGTGGTAATATCAGTTTGTTAGCCGAAAGCTGCTTTTGCACAGCGACTACGGCATTTGGCACCACAGGTGCAAAAACACATTCCGAACAGAATGTGAAAAGTGACAGCTGTACTGTTCATGGGGAGGTGTAAAATGGCAGTGTTGAAAATCTGCAGTGAAAATAGTAAAAAAAAAAACTGGTGAAGTCATGAGCGTGTATAGAAACTGTGCAACGCACACACGTAATGTAATTAGTTTGGGGATTTTTTACAGCAGATTGTCAACACAGGCATTTTGGGACCTCCGATCATGAACAGTGTCACTGTGATTTTCTTTATCTGTCCCGAACAATGGTTTCCCACAGCGATCTCGCATTTTTGCACTGAAAGTGTGAAAACACATTTCGGCCATGTTGTGAAAAATGACAGCTGTACTGTTCATAAAGAAGTGTGGAAAAATGCCACTGGTGAAAATCTGGACTGAAAATATTACAAATTCATGAACTTATGAGGAAACTGCACAATGCTCACTCGTAACACAGTCATTTTATGGACTTTTATCACCAAATTTTCAACACAGCCATTTTAAGACCTCTGCTCATGAACAGTGTCACTGTGATTTTCTTAATCTGTCCCAAACGTTGCTTTCACACACCGACTGCACCATTGTGCGCTACATGTGCAGAAACACATTTTAAGCAAGATGTGAAGAATGGCAGTTGTGCTGCTCATAAGGAAGTGTGGTAAAATGGCAATGTTGAAAATCTGGCGAGCAAATATTAAAAATTCGCAAACTTGCGAGCGTGCGTAGGAACTGCGCAACATGCGCTCCTAAAACAGTCATTTTTAGGAATTGTTTAACCAAATTTTCAACATAGCCATTTTAAGACATCTGCTCATAAACAGTGTCACTGTGATTTTCCTAATTTGTCCCATACATTGATTTCGCACACCGACTGTGCCATTGTGCGCTACATATGCGGAAACACATTTTGGGTGAGATGTAAAAATGACAGCTGTACTGCTCATAAGGAGGTGTGGTAAAATGGCAATGTTGAAAATCCAGAGTGCAAATATTAAACATTTGCAAACTTACGAGTGTGCGTAGGAACTGCGCAATGCGCACTCGTAAAATGGTAATTTTTAGGAATTTTTTCACAAAATTTGCAACATAGGCTTTTTGAGAGCCCACCTTATGAACATTGGCATTGTCATTTCGTTAATCAGTCCCAAAAGGTGATTTCGCGCAGTGACCGCAAAATCACCCTTCGGCCCAGTTAACGCCATGACAGTTCTAGAATTACTGTGAGGGATCCCAAAATCCCCATGTTGAAAATTTGGTGCCAAAATTCCAAAAAATGGCTGAGATATGCATCAAAGTTGAAAAAACCCTATTTATGGCATTATACAGCTTACCGGCATTTCCTCAGTTCGCGGTCAGCTTTGAAGAGGGCAGACGTGTTCCCGGTCCACCGAAGATCGTCACGCCGGACACCAGAGGTAAGTATGGGGTGAGGTGGGGGTGTGGGGAGGCAGAGTGCGCAGAGAGTGGGCGCGGGTGGGCAGGAAGACCACCTAGGGAACTTTTTTTGTTTATAGGTTTGTTTTTTTTCAGGAAGATGACGTGGGACATTTGCCACGCTGGGGTGGACTCCCAGCATGGCAGCTGGAAGGCTGTTTGGGGGGGGTCTGGAGCCGACGGGGGATTGGGCACCCCGTCAGCCATACAATGTGTGCATGGGGGGGCAGTGCATGAGCATGCAATATGCGTGCATGCGTGTGTGTGTGTCACTGAAGCGGAGCTCTCCCTTTCAACTGTACGGCACTGCATTTTCAACTGCTGCCATAGACAGCTGCAGCATTCATTGGAGAACTTCGGCCACGCCTGCACACACACTGACTGAATTGAAAGATGGGTGCCACACCTCTGAAAACTTGGATGATGGCATTATGTTTCTTGCACATGCGTGCAAGCAAACATAATAATCAGTGATATACAGAATTTGAAGTTCAGTACTGTATGTATGTAGCAAATAATAACAAGCAGGGCTTCAGATAAGGTGAGTACTGACCTATTTTACTCACCTCATTTTAGGAAATACTCTTCAGGATTTTTTTTTAATGAGTACCAGTACTCACCCAACATTTGTAAATGTGCCACACTCCATAGAACGGTGCTTCATAACATAACTACTAATTCAGATAGAGCAGTTTTTTCCAGATTTACTGCACTCATATGCATCCCAATTTTGTTTTACTCACTATAGTTTAAAACTGGTGAGTAAATTACTCCTGCCAGCCATTATTATCTGAGGCACTGTTGGCACCTGATCAATTCTTATCTAGAAAAAAAAATCTACATTGTTTTAAAAAATGTACTCCTCACTCCACTCTATCCAGACGTTTTATATGCATCTGAATTTGGTTTTACTCACCTCACTTTCAAAAGGAGGAGTACAGTACTCATCTCAAAAAATCTTATCTGGAGCCCTGGTAACAAGTAACAAAGCAATACTTTCCAGTGCAGTCACAGCTGGATGGGATGTGGCGCTTGAGAATCTGTTTGGCAAAAGGAATGCTAGTGAGTTAACCGCTCACCCTGTCATGTCCATGTATTACTGCTTACACAGAACAAGCACAAGCAGCTTATGTGAAATCTATCAAAGTTACAGAGCTTGTTTAACTGAAGGGAACATTCTGATAAACGTATGTGGTATTTTTATGTCCTCTAAAATCTCTTGAAAACATGACCCATCTCCTCCCTAGTATTGTCAGAAAAAAAGTTAATTTTTAGGGCTGCAGTGGGTGGAGCTCTGCAGAGCTCTTGCTATGAGGAAAGGACTCCAGCATTCCTTGCAAACAAACAACACGTTGAAGTGATGGCACAGTCGCCTCCACATCTATGAAGCCCTCCACTTGCACTATTTTTTTTTTTTATTTTACGCTGTGACTAAATAATCCCCCAACCGACCCTCCCTTTCAGCACCCCCCTGAAACATAATAGTGACACTGGGGATGCCCAGTCCCCCAGTGTCTTGATCATGAATCCTCTGACTGCCCCGTCTCATCACCATGCATGCACAGTTATTTGTGTATTATTTTATTTTTTTATATTTATAGTTTGGTCCCCCCACCTGACCCTCCCTCTCAACACTCACCACCCCACTCCCCCTCTCAGAAATGTAACAGTGGCACTGTGGGGTGCCCAATCCCCCAGTGCAGGAATCCTCTTTTTTTTTTTGTTTGTTTTAAAAAAAAAAAAAAAAAAAAAAAGGCCACCGATGTCTTTTGCACCATTACACTGCCCAACCTGCACACTCAGCACCCACCACCCCACTCTACCCCCAAGCCCTTACTTACTGATCGGGGGTCCAACGCCATAATCCTCTGTGGACCACAGACACATCTTCACTCTTCAAAGCTGGACTGAAGAAACAGGTGTGCTGTTCAATGTATTTCAGTGGGTGTTTGAACTTAGTGCCATAACTTGTTTATACTGTGTGAGCTTTTTCACTGCGGACTAGTATACAGGATATATAATTCCAGTTTGCTGTTAGATATATGCCATTCAAAAGTGGGAATCTGTCTAGTAACCAAAAACAAAATAAAAAATAATTAAACAAATACCTTCTTGAAAATCAAATTGTATTCCAAGTGCCTCAGAAAAGAGTGAGAAACCCATCAAGATATTACTAATTTCTCTACATAGCCAAACTTTTTTGTACATTATGGGGATTTTACATATAGCAGAAAAAGGCATATAATAGTTTTTTGAAAGTATTAAACATTTACCCAAATAGGGCCTCATCAGGTGACCAAACCAACCACTCAAACACCCTGGTGACCCTGTGAGGAAAACCGGTCAGAGTTTTTTGGAGTCCTACCGGTACCCTTTGGTTCTGTTAAGAGGCATCTGCACACCTGATGAATAAATGCAATCTTTATCTGGAATACTGTGTCCAGTTCTGGAGACCCCATCTCCGCAAGGACATAGACAGGATAGAGGCAGTCCAGAGGAGGGCAACTAAAATGGTGCAGGGTCTGCAAGAGAAGCCGTATGAGGAGAGACTAAAGGAGCTTAATATGTATACCCTTGAGGAAAGAAGGGAGAGGGGGGACATGATAGAAACTTTCAAGTACCTCAAGGGAATCAACAAAGTCCAAGAGGTAGCATCTTTCAGAAAAGAGACTTGAAGAACAAGGGGACACAATTTAAAGATAGAAGGAGGGCGTTCAGGGGCAATGTGAGGAAGTATTATTTCACAGAGAGGGTAGTGGATGCATGGAACAGCCTTCCTGAGGAAGTTGTGGAGTCTAAAACTGTGGGAGAATTCAAGAATGCGTGGGACAGACATAAGGCAATTCTTGTGGGGGGCAGGAAGATATAGGCTGTTGGTTAAATAGGATCTGCGGCCTATCCTGTAGGTAGGGAAATGGGCAGACTAGATGGGCCTAGCGGTCCTTATCTGCTGTCAAAGTCTATGTTTCTATGTTTATTTGATATTCAGCTGATGTCCAGCTGTGGTGATTTGGTGGTGGGTGGTGCTTGAGTGGTTGGTCTGGCTACATTTATTTCTCTTTAGCACACCTGGCCATGGGGCAGTCTTGTTTGCAGTGCTGTCTCATCAGGTGAGTCTGAGAACATTCATTTTGATGAGAGGTGATATAGATGCTACTTTCATTCCATAATGCTGTGTTTTACTAAATTAGAGAAAACATGATGATGTTCTAGCCACAGTACTAAAATACAATAGTCAATATCATTTTTCTCAGCTGCCACACAAGTTTTTTTATATCTTCGGATGGCGCCAATCACATTTTTATTAGTTTTATGCTTCTCTGTACATTTATTTGAATGTAGTGTTTCAAAGGAAAATTACTTAGAGTACGTATACAGTATATGGGATTAATTCAGCCACATTCAACACCTAATGTGACCATATTGCCCATCCTATTATAACATCACTGACTAAAACTAATGCAGAACATCACAGACACATAATGCCTTTGTCTAAAAATAGGGTGGGTAAAATAAAATGAACCACATTAAAAGAGAAAAAAACAGCAAAATAATATGTTGTTCTTCTAAAACTACTTTTTGGCATAAACCAAAAATACCTTTGTTGTTTACAGAAACAGCAATGTATTTGTCCCAAAGGCTTCTTTTCGATCAGATCAGAACAGATTAAAATTTTTCTTTCCACATACCCACCTTTTTCACGTTCTCTCCTGTGAAGTGCAATGTTCTTAATTTCCAAGTGTGCACAGCTAGGGATTAGGTAAAACAAGTCCGGGTGTAGTGCTCACAGGTGTAGATCCTGTTAAAAATGCTAAGCATGCCACACATGATAGCCATTTGAATTTTGCAGTTTGAGCATGTTAATAATTATTTAAATGTTTTTATGTAAAATTTTGGTAACCAAGAAAGGCACGCTGAGCCTAGGTTTGTTTTCAGGTGGAATACAGTGAGAAAAACACACAACATAAAATACAGTTTAGTTGCTAGAATTTGCTTTACAGTGCAAGTACACTAGCTTATTTGAGTATGAGCATCCCAATAATACTTATATACTAGTGATACACTTATTAGACACTGTGCTTATACTGTGTATGTATTACATTGTGAATTAATGTACAGACTTACACTCATGTTAGTATTTGTGTGTAAATATTGTCGTTTGTAAGTAGTATATGCTTTTGGAATATGAACATGATCCCTATTAAATATATTTATTGGAAGTGTGGACATTACACTTTATAATAATTTCTTTACTCACTGGAGGACAGATAGTGTACATATTATTGTAGGGACATTGTGTATCATTAGGTGCTCACTGAAGTATTATGGACATTGTACATATTTATTATTGTATATTGATTGGAGTATCAACAGTGCAGTTAGTATTTATTTGATACTTATTTAAATCTTGACATTTTTACCTATTCTTAAATATCTTTTGGAGTATAGATAGTTTACTTATTAACTGACACATATGTTTGAGTACAAGGGTCTGCAGACTTATGCTGTAAATTCAGAAAATTGAATGCCTGTTCATTGTGGTTGAAAGGAAATATAAGTATATGGTTCAGTGCTAGATTAAATGAAATAGAAGTACTGTACAGTCAACAGTGTGTTGATTCATCTAGCACTCACTTGATGCTGTACCATGAGTTCAGCCATCCAGGTTCAGATATAAAAGGCCACAATAAACAGCAGCATGAGAGACGGAATTAGAAATGATTGCTCCAGTCGGTTCATCATTAATACATAGGCTTTGCTCTCTCTGTGTTTTGCTGCGATGATAAATAAACCCAATTCATCACCATGACATCATGCAAGTTTTAATTAACACTGGGCTAGTGTGTTTTTCACAGTAAAAAGTACCTGGGACCACAGCTGCAAACCCTGATGTTCACCTACTGCTCTTCTTTTGATGGCAGTTCTGCTTTCAAAAGTGTGTGTGTTTTTTCTAGGGGACCAATAAGCTAAGGCAATGACTTGGTTGGTCTAGAAAAGCAACCTAATAGCTGCAAATATCAAACTCAGTGGATTTTATGGACACAGAGGGATATGCACCTCAAGAACAGTATCATTTTAAATATATCTAGAACTTTATTCAGGAACTAAAGTTGGACAAGATCACACATTGGATCTGACATTTTCATAGAGTTCTACAGCAAGACTGTTGGTTGAAACTTTTATGTTTGAGAGGTGGAATGACAATACTTTCATTGCACAGTAATTCAGGGATTAGGAATTCACCTGGTGATAGCCCAGTTGCACCAACAATGAATACAGTATATCATTTTGTTTAAACCTTGGCATGAAAATGCCAGTGGAAAGAATTTCTGAATCATCAGAAAGTGAAGATTCTTTACATCACCTACAATCTTCTCAGAAGGAATCGTCAAGAGTCTGGGAGGAATTCCCCAGTGTCGCTATCATGAATCCTATGTCCTTTTTTTTTTTCTGACCCCCCATCCACTACTGTGCACACACAGTTACAGTACTTTTCGTGTTTTTTAATATATGTTTTCCCCTCCCGCCCACTCAACCCTCCCTCTCAGTACCCACCACCCCACACACCTCCAGAAACATAACACTGACACTGGAGGTGCCCAGTCCCCCAGTGTCATGATCTGGAATACTCAGTCTGTTTTTTTCCCCTCTTAAACTTGAAAAGAGAAAGCCATCCATCAGTGTCTTTTGCAGCCGTTAGTGACCCCCACCCAACCCCTCCACTCACCACCCTGCACCCCCCAAGCCCTTAGTTACCCATCGGGGGTCCAGTGCCATCATCTTCTGTGGACCACAGATACATCTTCACTCTTCAAAACTGGACTGTGAACTGAGGAAATAGGTATGTGGTTCAATATATTTCAATGGGGTTTGAACTTAGTACCATAACTTGGACATTTTTGCATATTTTGCCCCAAATTTTCAACATGCCTTCTTTGGGACCCCACCTCATGAACAATGGCACTGTCATTAAGCAGATCTGCCCCAAGAGGTTTTTTTTTGTGGTCCCTGTGAAAAATCACTTTTCAGTCAGGAATTGAAGATGTTGTCTGCCCTTGTTCATGAGGTGGGGTCATAAGAAGGCTATGTTGAAAATTTGGGGTAAAATTATTTAAGAAAAACAATAAAGCTATGAGCCTACATTGAATTTTGTGAATGCAGGCTCGTAACTTTGGTAATTTTCAATATTTCCCCCCAAAATTCATAATGAAGCCATAGCATTACAGCACCTCGTGAATGTGACAGCTGTCATTTTGCAAATTCTGGCCAAAATGTTTTCTACATGATTTTGCGGTCCATACATGAAATCACCTTTTAGGTAGTAGTTGAAAATGTTCTCTGCTCTTATTCATTGGGGGGGGGGGTGTGTGTGTGTGTCATAAGAAGGCTATGTTGAAAATTTGGTGTACAAATATTTAAAAACACAACCAAGTTATGAGCCTACATTGAATTCTGTGAATATAGGCTCATAACTGTGGTAATTTTCAATATTTTGCACCCAAATTCACAACATAGCCATATCTTTACAGCACCTAATGAGTGTGACAGCTGAAATTTTTCAAATCCTGGCTAAAATGTTTCTTTTACATCCTGAAAGGTGATTTCATGGTCCTTGCATGACATCACCTTTCGGGCAGGAATTGAAAATTTTCTCTGTCCTTGTTTATGAGGTGGGGTCATAAGAAGGCTTTCTTGAAAATTTGGTGTAAAAATATTAATAAACAATCAAATTATGTACCTACATTGATGTTTGCGAATGTAGACTCAAAACTTTGGTAAGTTTCAATATTTTTACCCCAAATTTACAACAAAGCCATATCTTTACAGCAACTCATGAAAGTGATAGCTGTCATTTTTCAGATCCCGGCTAAAATGTTTTTTGACATCTCGAAAGCTGATTTTGCGGTCCTTGCACAAAATCACCTTTAGGCCAGGAGTTGAACATTTTCTCTGATCTTCTTCATGAGGCAGGGTCATTACAAGTCTATGTTGAAAATTTGGTGTAATACTATAACAAAACAACAACTTTATGAGCCTACATTACATTTTGTTAACACAGGCTCATAACTTTGGTAATTTTCAATATTTTTACCTCAAATTCCTCGGCTGCAGCCCTCTTGGCTCTGGCCAGAGTTTGTTTTAAATTGTTGTCTAAAATGTCAGCCTATCAGGGGGATTTTGGTCACACTGTGGCCTTGTACAATTAGCAAGTGGATAAGTACAGTAACAGTCTGGTACTAGCGTAGCAGTTTTTTGTTCCTTTTATATTTGAAAAGTATGGACTCGATTTTCTAAGGATGATGCAGACTTGCATCAAACCTTGTGTCAAACCCGTAGTTTGGTGCATCTGTGCCAAACTCCTTTGACACAGCTGCACCCGATTTTAGTACATCGGGCGCAGTTGCAACAGTTTCCTCAATTTAAGGCAGCTTGTGCCAAAGATGTGTCACAAGCCCTGGAAAAAGGGTTCCCCAGATAGCTCAAGTTAGGCCAGGGAAAAGCTGATCTAACTTATGGCATTTGGTGTACAAATATTGAAAAACTACCAAGTTATGAGCCTACATTGAATTTCACAAATGCAGGCTCATAACTGAGGTAATTTTCAATGTTTTTTCCCCCAAATTCACAGCATAGCCATATCTCTGCTGTACCTGGTGAGTGTGACAGCTGTAATTTTTCAAATCCTGACCAAAATGTTGTTTTTTTTTACATCCTGAAAGGTGATTTCGCAGCCTCTGTATGAAATCATCTTTTGGGCAGGAGTTGAAAATTTTCTCTGCCCTTGTTCATGAGGTGGGGTCACAAGAAGGCTATCCTGAAAATCTAGTGTAAACATTTTAAGAAACAATCAAATATGAGCCTAGGTTGACTTTTGCAAGGCTCATAACTTTAGATTTAAATATTTTTACCCCAAATTTACATCATAATCTTATCTTTAAAGCATCTCATGAATATGACAGCTATCATTTCTCAAATCTTGGCCAAAGGTTTTTTCATATCCTGAAAGGTGATTTTGCGGTCCTTGCACAAAATCACCTTTAGGCCATGAGTTGAACATTTTCTCTGCTCTTCTCAATGAGGCAGGTCATTACAAGTCTGTGTTAAAAATGTGGTATACAGATATTACAAAACAACAACTTTATGAGCCTGCATTACATTTTGCTAACTCATAACTTTGGTAGGCTCATAACTTTGGTAATTTTCAATATTTTTACATAAAATTCCACGGATGCATCCCCATTGGCTCTGGCCAGAGTTTGTTTTAAATTGTTAGCTAAAATGTAAGTCTGTCAGGGATTTTGGTCATACTGTGACCTTGTACAAATAGCAAGTGGACTAGCGCAGCAGTTCTTTGTTCCTTAGACATTTGGAAAGTCTGGGCTCAGTATTCTAAGGGTGAGGCAACTCCTATCACACAACTGCACAGATTTTAATACATAGGGCACAGTTGCAACAGTTTCCTCAATTTTTGGCAGCTTGCGCCAAGGATGTATCACAAGCCCTGTAAGAAGGATTCCCCAAATGGCACACGTTAGACCAGGGAAAAGCTGGTCTAACTTGCAGCATTTGGCACTCAGGAGTGAAAATTCTGGTTGCCAGCTGGGAGAATGCCATGAGCCCTGTGCACCACATGATCAGTGTACCAGGGGCTTGCGGCATTCATGGGGCTTTGAAAAGCAAGACCGCTGTATCCTTTGCACTACCTGCACATCTTCATTACCTGACATATTTGCATTTCCCAGTCTGTTTGCCATCTCTACTTTATCAGAATTGGATTTGTTCTACCATCTCCCATGAATGTACACCAAGTATAATACAGAACCCAATACTGTTTTCACCATATTAAAATACCACGGATCCATTTTATCCATGTTCCCTTCCCTGGTAATTCTGAACTGGTAGAAAATGTTCTGGAACAATATGGAGGGAATAGGTCTTATGCTGAGTTTGAGACCTGTGTTTTGTTGCTGTGCAGTTCCTACCTGATTTCACATTCTGAATTAAGGCCTAGTTTAACCAGAGAAAAGTGGATGCAAACCTGTTTAACAACTATTCTGCTGGGCATTTCCCAGTAACAGAATATGATGTATTTTGATAACTGAAGAATATATTTTCTCTGGGATGGTGCTGTGCTAAAGATCATTTGGGTCTTGTTTAAATCCTGTTTCAAAGTTTGTGTCAGTGCCTGAGCAGCAACATAATTACATATAGGATGGTATGTTGGCATTTTAGCATGCTTGTCCAAATCTAGCTGCAAAACTATATGTTAACCTCCACAGAGGTAAACTGTAGCCTGTTATCAGAACCTCCTTACTCTGGAAGTCTGTTTGCAGCAAATAAGATTTGACAACTTTTTATTTTTTTTTTATTTTGTTATACTTGCCATTAGTGCCTCTTCTGGAAATCTTAAGTATGCATCAGTTAGCATTAATAACTTATACCATACTTCTGCAAAATTTGTATGTACTCTCTGACAACTAGAAATATGCAGAGCTGGCAAACTTCACTTCGGAAATAAATTCATAAAAGACTGACTTTGCGAAGTTCTTGGCAAGCAGAGTGTCCCTTTCTTTAGCAAAGCTATGCTGATTCACCAGCAGAGATACAACCTTGCCATGATGTCACCTGGTTTCACCTGAAAAAGTGCCACCTCCCCAGAAAAACTCACTGCATAGTGGTGAAGTGGGCAATTTGTGAAGCTTTTCATGAAGCTGAATTTCACAATTTCATCAGGGAATTAGTCTCTGTGGCATCTCTACTGACTACCGAATGGCACGGGTGAAGAGGTGTCATAGCTGGCATATTTCTTTTATTTTGGCGAGTTTCACATACAGTAGGTTGACCACTGTTTGTACTGTATATTTTGATGTATTCATGGCCACCAAACATATCTAATTATGATCACTTTTATTTTTGCCCCACTCTTAATAATTATCATGTAGCTCAGCTACTTGCTAGCTTTAGTCAAGTGAAGGAATTATTGTTAAGAACTCCATTTTTTGTTATTTTACTGTTTCTGGTTTCAAAAGGTTTTAGTTACACATCTGATACTGTACATGCTCAGGCCACCCAATAAGTGTATAGTAGTGCCTAACTTTTTTAACACCGTATCTTCTTTGGTTTCATGTGTTATGTCAGCTGCAGTGACTGGAAACTTTTCCAGAAATTGCAGTCTGAAAACTGAATTACTCTTTTTACTGTCTGTATCGAATGGCAGTCTTAATACTGCGTCCACATGACCTTGCTGGTTTTAAGCTTTGTATTGAATATCATACTGATACGGATCAATCTGTTCTGTGACCATCCTTCCTGTCACATGCAGAGCATTTCAGGATTACTAGAAAAAAACAACACCAGAAACTTGCCATACTATTCGGAAGTCAGGTTCTGTATTCCACCTGAAGTTAGACTCAGCAGTGCACAACAGATTCTCTTACCTCTCACTGAATTTGGGTCACTACACTTCTTTCATGCCCCAGCTTGGGAGCTTTGTAAGAAATGTGTGTTGTACAGTCACATTGCTGGGTTTGCTCTTTTAGCTGACCAGCATACCACTGTATTTTGCATTCAAGGCTCAGCTGGTTCTTACTGGACAGTAAGAATATTCTCAGTATCGGATCCCTGGCTCACAAGGTAGTCTGAACTGCCCCATCCAGCTTGCCTTCTAGTTTGTTCTCGTCAGTAGAACTCAGACTCCACACTCCTCTGACATGAGCCTGCTAAGTGTTCCTCATATGAAGACTGCCATAGGTCAGAAAGCCTTTGACATCAGGGATGCAAACATCTCAAACCCGTTGCCTCTTCCTAGACATACAGTGAAATTCCATGTTGCCTTCAAAGTGAGCCTCAAGAATGAAATGATCTATCTGTGAACACTGTCAGTAATTGCCTCTGATGCTATATTTTCCCTCCTTGTGTTTGCTTCTACGCCTGGGTCCCTCCTGTAAAAAAAAAAAAAAAACATTCTTAGTGGGCTCACCCGGTTATCAAACTAGCTGCTGCCAATGAAGGTATCCCCTATTCTACTGAAGTTTCTATGAATCTAAAAGGGGCTTTGTGGTCTATAATCGGAGAAATGTAAAATTGCACATATCCCATAATGCAGAGCATTGTGGAAAGTATATGCAAATCACCATGAACATTTTTAGACTGGTTCTGCTTTAAGTAAGAGCGTACAGTGCCAAATAGTCTTTCACACGTTCTGCAAAGACTGAAAACAGAAGGCTCAAACACATGTTTTGTCTCACACAGGACTCATCAGTGTGCCTCCTCTGCAATAGCCAAGGTGAAGGATGAAGCAGTCATATTGTGGTCTTACTAGTTTGTGTCATGATAAGAAAGCATCTAAAATAGGAAAGCAATCTAAAAGACAAAGAACCTCAGCACAAAAGTAGTAGTAGTAGCTGTATTTATAAGGCACCCATCCAAGGAGACTCTGAGCACTGTATGTAGTGGGACAGTATAAAATGTATAAAACATACATGTTAGGACTAAAATATAGGTATATAGTAAATACAAGATAAAAATAAAACAAAGTAGCTTCAGTTCCAAAAGTCCTGGGCAAACAAGAAAGCTTTTAATCTCAGTTTACAAGCTTCAACCTATGGGGGCTCCCTCAGTTCCCTAGGCAGTGAATTCCAAAGCAAAAGGCTGGCCACTTCAAATGTATGGTCACCAGCAGATTTCAGCCAAGCTCTTGGGACTGAAAGGAGGCCACACGTGGAAGAGCAGAGAGGGCGTGAGGGCTGAAAAGGATACAAGAGCTCCGCCAGGTAGTCAGGACCCAACCCATGTAGGGCCATATAGGTTAGAAGACCAGCCTTGAAGGTAACATACCACCTTACCGGCAGCTAGTGCAGGTCATGCAGTACCAGGGTCACATGACTGAATCTTGAATGGCCAGTCAGCAACCTGGCAGCCATGTTCTGCACTAGCTGCAGGCAATGTAGGTTACCCTCACTAGCCCTGAAGTAGAGCGCATTGCAGTAGTTGAGCCTGGATGTCACAAATGCATGTATCAAGGCTGACAGCTCTTCCAGAGGGATAAGGGACTTTTCTGGTTGTTGTTCCTCAAATGGTAAATGCCACTCCTGACCACGGCTGGCACCTGAGGAGCCTCCAGTGTCAGCCACTCAGTAAAAAAAAAAAAGGATCCCCACATTTTTCACCTTAGCAGAGGCCAGCAGTCTGGATGACCTGAGCCAAAGCCGGTCTCCCCATGACTACTTCTGCACCCCCTTTCTGACCCAGCTCAGTCACTAGCACCTCAGTCTTGTCCAGGTTAAGCCTCAGCCAACTAGATTCCCATCTATTTCTGTATATCAGCTAGGCATGAGTTCAGCACCTCCACAACATTTGGTGTCCCCGGTGCAAAGGACAAGTATAGCTGGGCATCATCTGCATATGAATGAAAACCCAGCTTGTACTGTTAAGTGATCCTTCCCAGGGGCAGCACATACACTGCTAATAACATGGGTGAGAAGACCAAACCTTGGGGCACATCACAGGGCAGTGGAATTAGGTATGATGAGAAAATATTCATCACCACCCTCTACCAACCTGCCCAAGATAGAACTCAAACAATCAGATGACAGTGCCGGTGAGTCCCACATACCCCCTCAGTCGATCCAACAACAACCCATGGTCTACATTGTCAAGTACTGATGAGAGATCAAGGAGAATGAGAACTGTCCACTCACCCTTGTCTCTAGCCCTGAGGAGGTCACTGAGCGCTCTAACACCATCATGGTGCTATGCCCCAGTCTGAAACCAGACTGGAGAGGTTCACAGAGGTCATGAGTCAAGAGGGGGGCCTCAAGCTGCAGCGCCACAACCTCCTCGATAATCATGCCTAAGAAAGGCAGGTTAGCAACTGGGCAATAATATGCTAGAACATGCGTCTCCAGAGTTGGCTTCTTCATGAGGGGTCGAACCAGACTATCTTTCAGTGCTGCTGGGAAGACATCCTCTGAGAGGGAACACTGAATAATTCCAGCAAACTTTGATTCCAGAGATCCCACAAACAGCTCACTAGTAGATACATGCGGCCTGAGTCAAGTTCACAACAGGTGTGCCACAACTCTGAAATCACCTCTTGGACCTCGTCAATTGAAATTGGCTTAAAACTCTGCCCAGGACTGCAGAGTGCATTTATGAATTCCCCACTCAGCCCTACTGGGCCATGATAGCCCATCTGGAGAGATCCTGACTCTGACAGAGGATGCTTTGTCTGAGAAAAAAATGAGCAAACTCTTCACACTTGGCTACTGAAAAACCTCTTGCCAAATGAAGACATAGGTTATACAAGCTACATAGACTTTCGTCCTCAATGCTTGCCTTGCTATCTTACACTATATTAGTTTGCTCTTATCCTTATAAAAGTTGTCTAGTCCAAGTTTAAAAGAGTCTATGGTTTTGCTTTGCACTATGTTCCTAGGTAAACTGTTCCACAGTCTTACCCCTCTCTGACTGAACCAGTTTTTTCTTTTTATGGTATTCCATTTATCCATCTCCAATTGTAGCCCGTGCCCCCTGTTTTCGTACACATAAGTTTTTTTGACTATGAGTTCCAGATTCTTACAAAGTTGACTGTCTTGAAATGCCCTGTAAATCATACACATATCTCCCCTAAGTCTTCGGTATTGCAATGTATATAACCCCAAATCCTGCAGTCTCTCCTGATGAGTTTTGTTCTCCATTCCACAAATTCTCTTTGTTGCTCTTCTCTGCGCCCCCTCCAACCTTGCTATGTCTGCCTTTGTATATGGGGACCAGATCTGTGCACAGTGTTCCAGATGAGGTCTCACCAGTGCCTGATAAAGGGGCAAGATCACCCTTCTATCTCTGCTCCCAGTGTGTCTGAAAATACAGTTGAATGCCTGATTTGCCTTCTTAACAATTTGCCCACAATGTGTACTAAATTTTAAATCACTTGTTACCTTCACCCCCAGATCCCTTTCTCCTACAGTCTTTTGAAGTATGTTTCCTCCTAATTTGTATTCAGCATTGGTATTACTTCTACCCAGGTGCATCACTGCACATTTGTTTATATTTAATGCTAATTTGAACTGCTCTGTCCATTTTACCATCATGTCCAGGGTTTGTTGAACATTTTGTTGTTCCTCAATATTGTTTACTGTGTCCCCTGTTCTGCAATCATCTGCAAACTTGTTCATCCAAATATTTGGGAAATTACACACAATTGAAGAGATTAAACATGGTCCCAGCACTGACCCCTGTAGGACCCCGCTGGTAACATTCTCCCAATCAGACATATCCCTCTTATAAGAACTCTCTGTCTTCTGTTAGCCAACCATGCCTCCACCCAGTTTACTATGTTAACAGGTAATTAAGTGTCAATCAAAACCTCAGTCAATTCTTTCTGTGGTATCTTATCGATGCTTTGGAGAAGTCCAAAAAAATAATATCCACTGCATTACCCAAATCCAAGGCTTTATTTGCTTTCTCATAAAATGTTAACATATTGGTTTGGCATGACCTAGTCTTTGTAAACCCATGCTGAGTTTCATCCGTCAGACCACATAGTACTAAATGGGCTAATATGTGTTCTTTTATAATCCCCTCAAGTATTTTACCCACTATGGATGTTAAACTGACTAATCTAAAGTAATCAGGCTTTGTATTTGGCCCCTTTTTTAATAGGTGTACCACTAAGGCCTCCCTCCATCCCTGCACCACTGAGGCTTGATCCATAGATCTTTGAAATATGAAAGTCAATACTGGGGCTATGCTATCTGCTAACTCTCTAAGTATTCTGGAATGTATACCTTCAAACAACATGAAGTCTTGCTGTATTCTGACCTATGCAGTTAGGTCCTGCCTTTCAAATGCCCCGGAGAACAAAGAGTTAAACTTTCCATGGCCAGCATGGAATGTTCACCGCGAGCTCAGTTGAAGCCCCTGTCTGCTGTTGTTTAAACTCCAACCATCAGATTCTTTACTTCGCCTCACTGAACAGTTGCTCCAGAGATTTCTCCTTTGCTTGGCTCAAAAAAGTTGGTTAAAGTGTCGTTTTTCGCTTGGTTTCTACTGAATTGCTGCTACAGAATTTGTCGGTTTAAGTCTCTGTCTGTGGTACCGTGAGTACTAGATAGGTTTTGCATTTAGTTTCTGTGTGGAACTTGTAAACTGCGGATCGGTTCGGCTGAACCGATCAGTTCAGGTAAAAAAGTTTGTGAATTTACTTAGAGTGTGGTAACTGGTCCGTATCAGTTCTAAAAAAAAAAACGGATTTTTATTACCTTTTTTTTCCAGGACCAGTAACACGGTCAGGAACTGATAGGGAGTCTTGCTCATGGATTGCCAAAAAGGTAAGTTTTGGATAGGATTGGCCATGTCTGAGAAACCCAAGCAAAAAAATGGGCCCACTGGGTTTCAACACTGCAGTGTGTGTGGGGAAGTCTTTGCTAAGGCTGATCCCCACACCACCTGTGTTTACTGTCTAGGGTTTGACCACCTCGATTCAGATTGCCAAGTTTGTAAGAATTTTCCCAAAGCTACCCTGGAAAAGAGATTAGGTAGATTGAGGGAAAAGGAGGCCGAGAAGTCCGCTGACCCAGATGGCCAGCCCGGTTCGGTTCTGACCGAACCAGAAGGAGTGCCCTCTGACCAGGGAGATACTTCTT
Source organism: Neoceratodus forsteri (assembly GCA_016271365.2). NCBI lineage: Eukaryota > Metazoa > Chordata > Ceratodontiformes > Ceratodontidae > Neoceratodus > Neoceratodus forsteri. The sequence goes on from CM057450.1 coordinate 387,041,930, forward strand.
CGGGCCAAAGGAGAGCCGATTCTGAGGAGTCGGTTCCAGTTAAAAGAAAAAGAAAAGATAAATCGTCCAGTTCGGATCCAGAAATTCATACTCCGACCGCTGATGAGATAGCCAAGGCGATAAGAATAGTGCAATCGCTTACTTCGTTCCGGCCGAACCGGCACCATCTGGCAGAGGTTCGTTTCGGTCCGTTCCTCCTGTTCCAGATTACACCTTAGAAGAATTTTATGAACCAGATGAGGAGGAGGGAGAGTATGAGGAAGACGATGGTGATTATGAAAGTCTGGATGTGCCTATTGACCCGGACATCTCCCCAGACAGACCTTCAGGTGTTTCTCCTCCTAGGCTTTCTAAGTCCCCTTCCCACTTTATGTTTTACAAAAAAGTGGCTGAAACCCTCCAACTTCCTATGGAGGAAGCAGTAGAGGATCAGGAGGAGCCTGATTCTGTTGAAATGATGGACATCCCAGAGTGCAGGAGACTGTCTATTCCCCTCCATAAATCTTTTGGGAAACAGACAAATAAAATTCTTAAGACTCCTAACTCCATACCTCCTGTGGACAGACGAATGGACAAGAGCTATACTCTTTCAGGTTCAGACATGGAGTTCCTTTCCCAGCAATGCAGCCATGTTGGGGTAGTGCAGGCTGCTGCCTGTGATAAGGCAAATATACCCTTGGCTTCACACCCCCCAGATAAGGACTCCAGGAGGATTGATGCCATGGCAAAGCAGCAGTACATGGCAACATCTTTGGGACTCAGGCAGGTTAATTATATGGCCTACATAGCTAGATACCAGAAGTCCAGGTGGGACACTGTGCTGCCTCTGGATGAACAGGGCCCTGACCAGCTTGCCAAGGAGCTGGAGCAGGTGGCTGCAGATGGCATTGAGGCATCCAAGGTGCAATTTCATGCTGCTGTGGACTCCAATGATGTGTCATCAAGAGTCATGGCTACATCTGTGGCTCTTCGGAGGATGGCTTGGCTCAGATGTACTAGCCTGTCACAGGATACCCAGGCTAAGGCCATGGATTTCCCTGTTATTGGTAATTCTCTGTTTGGGGAGCAGACAGAGAACTACATGAAAAAGATGGACGAGTACAGGACCACTTACAGGAGTGCTCAGGCCAAAGAAAGGCGAGCCACTCCTCAAAGGCAGCAGTCCAGGGCAGGCCTTTCCAAAGGCCTTTTTACCAAGCTCAGGCCTCCTCTTCTTATGCTCAGAGGGGGTTCTTCAGAGGGAGAGGCAGACGGGGAATGTGCAGGCCTGCATCCACCCCTCAGCCTAAAGCCCCTGCCAAGCAGACACCCTGATGGGTCTGCTCGGGCCGATTCTCCAATACCTGTAGGGGGCAAGCTGGCTTACTTTGTCCAGGACTGGAAGTCTCTGACATCAGACAAGTGAGTCCTGGAAGTAGTAAACCAGGGACTGGTTCTCGGCTTCAAAAATTTCCCAAGATGAGAACCAGATCCTTTCCACCTGCAAATCCATCAGAGACCCTTGCCTTAGAGGCAGAGGTTTCTTCCCTTCTGGCTCTCAGAGCCATAGAGAGGGTTCTCACCCTACACACGGGCAAAGGATTACACTACAGGTGCTTCCTAACCCCCAAAAAGACAGGAGAATGGTGGCCCATCCTGGACCTAAGATATCTGAACAAACACCTTTTAAAACCAAAGTTCAAAATTGTGACTCTGGGAATAATCCTTCCCTCTCTAAGGCCAGGGGACTGGCTAGCCTCCCTGGACCTCAGAGATGCCTATTTTCACATTCCCATCAGGTGCTCCCACTGAAAGTACCTCAGGTTCGAGTTGCCCTCAGGCCACTATCAATTCAGAGCAATGCCCTTTGGCCTAACATCAGCCCCAAGGGTTTTCACAAAGTGCCTGGCAGTAGTGGTTGCTTTCCTAAGGAGAAAAAGATCTCCATCTTTCCATACTTGGACGACTGGCTCATAGTGGGTCAGTCTCCAGACCAAGTCAAGTCACATTTGCAAATAACTCAGCAAGTGCTCACTTCCTTAGGATTCCTCCTCAACCTCCCAAAGTCAGTTCTTGAGCCAGTACAGCTCCTCACCTTCATTGGGGCAGAGCTAGATACAGTAAAGGCAAGAGCCTTCCTTCCCCTGGACAGGGCAAGGACCCTTATGGAACTAGCCTCTTCATTCACCCTACAGGTGTCTCAACCAGCAAGGCATTTCCTTCAGCTTCTGAGCCACATGGCAGCTTCCACAGCAGTGGTCCAGGGAGCAAGATTTCAGATGAAGGACATTCAGTTCCACTTAAAAGCCTTCTGGTCCCAAAAACAGGATTCCCTTACCAAACTAGTCCTAGTGACTCAAACCCTGATCCAGGCTTTGCAGTGATGGCAGGATCAGGACAGTTTGAGACGAGGAGTTCCTTTTGTCACTCAGTCTCATTCAATGATACTCACCACAGATGCTTCCCTGCTGGGCTGGGGAGCCCACCTAGGGGATCTTACCACCCAAGGGCTGTGGTCACCTCAGGAATCTCTACTTCACATCAGTCTCTTGGAACTCAGAGCAGTATTTCTGGCACTGCAAGGCTTTTCCAAATCTGTACAGAACAAGGTGGTCCAGATCAGAATAGACAACACCACCACCATGTGGTACATCACCAAGCAAGGAGGCACTCTGTCTAAGGCCTTGTGCACAGAAGCAATAAAGTTGTGGTCCCTGGCGTATTCCTTGCAAAACTCTCTTATAGCAGTTCACCTCCCAGGGAAGGACAATGTCCTAGCAGATGCTCTCAGCAGGATATCCCAGGGCCATCACGAATGGACCCTAGATCCCCTAGTTTTGAAAGTGATTTTCTCGAGATGGGGCACTCCACAGATAGATCTTTTTGCAGCCCCAGACAATCACCAACTTCCTCTCTTTTGTTGCAGACCCCCAGTCTTGGGCTCAGTCCCCCTGGATGCTCTGATCCTGAATTGGGAAGGGAAATTTCTGTATGCTTTCCCTCCCTTCCCTCTCCTGTTCAAGGTGTTAGTCATGATAAGGTCACAACAATGCAAAGTGATTCTGATTGCTCCAGACTGGGCTAGACAGCTCTGGTACTCCCTGTTGCTGTCCTTAGCAGTCCACCTTCCCCTGTCTCTTCCCAGGAATTACAACCTATTGACATCCTCTCAGAGGAGGATTTGGTACCCGAACCTCAGGTCTCTCAATCTCAAGGCATGGCTCTTGAAGAGTTAGAGTTTGCTGATCTGCATCTTTCTCAAGGGGTTCTGGATATCTTTAAGGCTTCTTGAAAGCCTTCCACCAGAAAGACTTACAATTCCAAATGGAAAAGGTTCATTATTTGGTGTTCTAATAAGAATATTTCTCTAGAATCTGCTGGGTTGCCTACAGTTCTGGACTATATGGTCCATCTCAATGGCCTAGGCCTTAGGCCAGCTACACTTAAAGTGCATTTGGCAGCTGTTTCTGCCTTCCTGTCAGTAGGCAAGCCCTCTCCTCTGTCAGCCCATCCTGTGTTTTGTAAAGTTCTTCAAGGGATTGCTGCACACCAATCCCCCCTTTAGGGACCCTGCTTCTGCTTGGGACCTTAATGTTTGCATTGCTCAGCTTATGCAACCACCTTCTGAGCCTTTGTCCTCTGCAGAGCTTAAGTACTTGACTTGGAAAACTGTGTTTTTGGTAGCCATTACCTCTGCCAGGCGTATCGGTGAATTGCAAGCCCTGTCAGTGGAGCCTGATTTCATCTCCTTCCATAGAGATAAAGTGGTCCTAAGAACTAACAGGAAGTTTTTACCTAAGGTGGTTTCAGATTTCCACCATAACTAGTCTATGTCTCTCCCTGTTTTCTGCACTGACCATTCCTCTTCTGGAGGGAGGAGGCTGCACAGCTTGGATGTTAAAAGGGCCCTCAGCTACTACATAGAGCGCACCAAGGGTCACAGGTTTGAGTCCCTCCAATTGTTCCTCACATATGGAGAGGTTGGTAAGGCAAACCTGCCACTAAGAGATCTGTTGCCAGGTGGATTGTTTCTAGTACACAATTCTGCTATGAAAAACTGGGTAGAACACCACCCTCAGGCCTGAGGGCTCACTCTACTAGAGGTATAGCTGCTTCCCTGGCTGCTGCCAGGGATATTCCTATCTTAGGAATTTGTCAAGCAGCCACCTGGAAAACAGTCCATACATTCACCAAGCATTACTCTCTGGATATCCAGGCTAGCAGTGATGCTCGGTTTGGCACTGCAGTACTTCAGAGCCTGTTTCCAAAGTAGGTTCTGTCCCTCCTCCATGGAGGTACTGCTTGGTAGTCTGCATATGTCAGAATACAATAAGATTTAATGTTGTTTGAAGAAAAAATTACTCACCTTAGTAATGTTGTTTCTTCTAATGGAGTCTTGCTGTATTCTGACCTACCCCCCTCCTCTCCTCTCAGAACCTGGTTTTTGGGATGTGGGTAGGCAGGAGCAGTGTTGGCACCCTAGGGGTGTCCCTTTTTCACCCTCCTTTATTTTAGGTGCGTGTTGTGCTTTGGGATGTGTTTTGTTTTTTGGTTTTCCTGACTTGAGTCTTTGCTTTGAAACCAGAAACCCTTTTATATAAATTTAGTTGCCAGTTGGCTTGTGTGAGTTTTACAGTTTCCACACAGAACTTCTAGTGAGTATTGCTCGTAAAGATCTGACAGTTGGAGTTTAAACAGCAGCAGACAGGGGCTTCAACCGAGCTCGCAGTGAACATTCCATGCTGGCCATGGAAAGTTTAACTCTTTGTTCTCCAGGGCAGTTGAAAGGCAGGACCTAATTGCATAGGTCAGAATACAGCAAGACTCCATTAGAAGAAACAACATTACTAAGGTGAGTAATTTTTTTCATCTGGCCCCGGGGATTTATTAATTTTAATATCCTTCAGTCTTCTCAATACCTCTTCAGGATCAATCACGATTTGACCTTTCAGTGAGCCTATCTTAGTCTTACTAACTGAATCAGTTTGCTTGTTAAATACTGAACTAAAGTATAAGTTTTGCATATTTGCCAGTTGCAGAGTGTCAGTTACAGTTTTCCCCAGTGTATTAATATAGGGACCAATATTATTTTGTGACTTCTTTTTGCCATTTGTATATGTAAAAAATGATTTGTAATTTTTTCCCCACCCTTGTAACTAGCTTAAGCTCATAGTTAGCTTTTGCCATTTTTATTTCTTTCTTGAGCTGCTTGACCTTCTGCCTATAGATCGCCCAACCATCCAAATTATTCTTTTTATTTACTTGTTTGAAGATTTTATCCTTTTCTTTAACCAGTTTCTTAAGCTTAGTATTAAACCATCCCATGTTACCTGACGTGTTGACTTTGTTCGTTTTAAGTATGAAGTTATTCGTTTCCATTAATAACTTATTATTAAATTTTTCCCACATATGTTTCACTGATAGATTTGCAAACTCTTTTTCCCGTTCCCAAATGGCCATTTTTGCTTTTAAGATGAAGTAACATTTATGGTTCAGGTTACTGTCCACAGTACGGAAGAGCTGAGCCAGTCAATTCCTCCCAGCTGCAATCTTCCTGTACACGAAGGCTGCCTTCTTATGGGAGATTGCCCTCTGACGTTCATCAAGTGAATTCTCAGAGCCAGCTAGTGCTTCTTAGCTTGGGACCTCTTTCAGCAGAGCTCCAGCCTCTGACCCCTAGTCTTCTACTCCCTAATTTCCCCATCAAACCAAGGTAACCCTTGTCGTGAGACCCGTGGTTGTACATGGATCAGTGCTATGGAGTCAAAGGCCTCAGTCACCACCCTATTATAGGTTGAGACAGCATTCTCCGACACCATCTCACAGGCTGCTAGCATCTCTGAGATGTTCAAACCCCAGGAATCCCTCACTATGCTTAAGTATTGCAAATCAACCTGCTGGTTTGAGCTGCCTTGGAGAGTAGAATTTTATGTAAATTAGAGAATGTTGGAATGAAATTCAAATCTCTGCTGCATGCTTATGTTCCACGCTGCCCTATAACATAAGATTTATTTCTCCACCTGAGAAAGAAGTTGCCTTGAAGAGCTCTCTTTGCCTCTTGACGTTAAATCATATAGTTTCTTTATTATTTTATTACATCTACTCAGTTTTATTTAATTTTCAAATTTCTGTGATAGTTAGCTTTAATTTCTTTCTTTTTTTTCTAAACTGTCAGTGCTATTCTCCGGTAGAGGCGGTAAAAGTTAGAAAACTTCGCTTCACCAAGAAATTTGCAAATTTTACTGAATTTCCGAAATTCTCTTTTAAGGCAATGTTCAACTTTGCCTTAAAGGAGAACTTTGTGAATAGTGAAATTGTGAACATCGCCTGTGAATTTTGAGTCTACGATGATGTTTGCAAGGATCCATTGGACTGGAGGTCAGTGTGAGGAAAAGACAGTTGGTGATAAGCCTGCTCTATATCTTTGTGCCTAAAAAGCTTTGGAAAGCATTTACAACAAGCAGTTTTTTTTCCGACAAATGAATCTATTAAGTGCCTCTGGATCATCAGTTAGTTGTGGTATTTGATGAACGCATACGACAAAGCTTCCAGAGTGACCGCTGCTGGAATCTGTATTAGAAGACATTCCTGGCTCCAGACATCGGGGTTTTTTTCCGGTGCTCAACAGCAAGTAATGAATGTCCCTTTTGATGATACATATCAGTTCAGCCAACAGGTGGAACAAGCCCTGGAGGCCTCTCAGAAAACCAGGACTTCCATTAAGACGGTCAGACCGGCTTTTTCAGCTCTTCAGAGAGGCAGGAACCGTCAGTTTTTTGGTAACAGGCAGCTCTTTTGAGGAAGAGGCTGAGGAACCTCAAACAAACATCAGTCTCCTCAGCCACAAACAAAAACTCAGCAGAAGACACAAAGGCCCAAAACGCCTAGTGCTTCCCTCTGAGGTGGACCTTTCATTGGCAGTGGGAGGTTATCTGACTCAGTTCTATGACCAGTGGAAGTCTATTTCCACAGACAAGTGGGTGCTCAGGATTATTTGGGAGGGATACTCTCTCAACTTTGCAGAGACTCCCCCAGACCTTCCACCCAAGTGATAGCACACTCTGTCAACTGCTCAGTCAGACCTTCTCACTTCAGATATAATGGGCCTTCTCAAGAACAGGGCAATGGAAGTACAGTAGTTCCCTGGGCAGAGCGAAACACAGGTTTCTACTCCCGTTACTTTCTGGTTCCGAGAAAAACATGGAGCATGCCCCATCTCATTGAACAAGTTCGTCTACTGGGAGAAATTCAAGACGATCTCCTTGGGGATGCTCCTACCACTTCTCAAAAAACACAACTGGCTGGCATCCTTGGATATGCAAGATGCTTATCAGCACATTCCAGTACAACCGAACCACCACAGATTTTTTTGCTTTATGGCCTTGGATCAACACTACCAATTCAGAGTCCTGCACTTTGGGCTCTCTTTGGTGCCTCGAGTCTTTATCAAGTGCTTTGCAGTCTTCACAGCACACCTTCTAAAGGTCGGCATCCCAGTCTTCCCCTACCTAGACAACTGCTCTTAGCAAGTCCGTCAAGACAGGAGACAGAGAAAGCTATATCCACAGCATCTCAGTTCTTCACCTCCATGGGGGTCCTGCTGAACCTAGAGAAGTCACAGCTTAACCCTATCAGCAGCTCCTTTTCATAGGGGCCCTCTTAGACACTACAAAAGCAAGGGCATTTCTCCTGGAGGACAGGAGGCATGACATTCTACGGATGGCTTGCTTCATCAGGGAGAACAACCCTGTATGAGCTCACTCCATGCTATGGATGCTAGGCCTCATGGCCTCTTCCATTTTCACAGTGCCTCTGACTCGACTGCACATGAGGACCACTCAGTGGATCCTCAGCACACAGTGCTTCTAGACAACACATCCTCTGTCTTACCCCATCAAAGTGACAGAGCCCCTGCATCAGCCACTTGCTTGGTGGATACAAGAGAACAGCCTTCTACAAGGTCTTCCTTTACCTTGCTGGAATCTCAGATCACCATCACTATGGATGCATCTCTCCTCAGCTGGGGGTGCTCACTTCCAGGGCCATTACACTCAGGGAGTTTGGACCCAGGCAGAGTCTCGTCTTCACATCAGTGTTCTGGAGATGAGGGCCGTCTTTTATACCCTCTGAGTCCTAGAAAAGGTTGTCAGTCACAAAGCAATCGTTCTTCAGATGGACAACAAGGCTGTGATATAGTACATCAACAAGCAAAGCAGGGCACATTCCTACCCTCTCTGCCTTGACCACGGTGTTCTGATTCAGGCATTTTACCTGCCAGGGGCTAAGAACAATCTGGTGGACCACCTCAACAGGACAGAAGCAGATTCTCATGAGTGGTCACTAGCACCAGACGTTGTGCTATCGCTCTTTGACAAGTGGGGCAATATAGACCTGGACCTTTTTGAATCCCCACTCAATGCATAACTGCCTTTATTCTGCTCCAGAAATCCAGAACCTGATGTTTTCTGTCAGGATGCGTTCAGGCTGCGGTGGACAAGACGCTTTATGTACGCGTTTCCTCCTCTTCCATAAGCTCAGAGGGTGCTGCTCAGACCTGGCAGTACACAGGGGCAAGATGATTCTCATTGCACTGTACTGGCCTCAACAGATTTGGTTTCCTTTGATCACCAGATTGTCAGAGGCATCTCCGAGGCAACTTCCTCTGTGACTGGACCTTCTGACACAGGGTCCCATGGCCCATCCCAATCTGTGCTCCCTTCATCTCCATGCCTGGCTCTTGAAGAGTTAAAAGTGAGCAAGTTTAAAGTTTCTCAGAGAATCTCGTAAATCCTTCTGGTCACTTGTAAGCCTTCTACCATGAAGACTTATACAGCTAAATGGAAGCATTTCCCAGATTGATGCACTAAGATCTACTTAGACCCATTTCAGTGTTCACCAGATAAAGTATTGGATTACCTACTAGACCTTTCAGATGCAGGACTGCAATACTTATCTGTAAAGATACACCGCTGTGCGCTTTCTGCCTATCATAAGCCAGTCCAGAACATGTCCCTGGCTCAGTTACCCCTGTTCAAAAGAGTCCTCAGAGGCATTCTACACACAAGGCCCCCAGTGAAGAAGCTGATTGCCCCCCTGGGATATAAACCTTGTGCTGCACATGCTCACTTGTGAACCCTTTGAGCCTCTAGTCACGTGCGATGTAAAGTTTTTGACCTGGAAGGCTGCCTTTCTGGTGGCCATCACTTCTGCTCGGAGGGTCTCTGAAATATATGCTTTGTTCACAGACCCTCCTTATACTGTCTTTCATAAAGACAAGGTGTCCTCCGCACTCGCCCTAAGTTTCTTCCTAAAGTAGTTTCGGAGTTCCAACTTAACCAGCCTTTGGTTCTGCCCACTTATTTCTCCAACTTTCAAAATGAAGGTGAGCACACCCTTCATTCTCTGGATGTTAAAAGAGCCCTACGGTTCTACATAGATAGAACCAGGAATGTACAGCAGGCCAAGCAGCTCTTTGTGTCCTTGAGTGCTGCCCCGCTGAGTCAACCAGTATCTGTTAAATGCTCCTTTGCTTGGATAGTGGCATGCCTCTGTCATTGTTACTCTGTGGTGCAAGTGAAGTTGGAGGACCAGATGCATGCCCACTCTACCAGAGCGGTTGCTGCATCCTTGGCAGAGATCTGCTCTGATCTTCCTGGACATAAAGTCTCCACCACTCATCCACAGTAATAGAACTATGCCAGAGGTGCTAGGACCCAGTGGGAGCAAACTTTTTTCAAGAGGGTCAGCGCCAGAGATGGAGCCGCGAGGAAGCGGCACCGCGAGCATCGGCTCGTACGGTAAAGACTTTCTCAGCGTTGACACTCCAACCACCTCAGTTCCTTTTTTCCCGCCATCAAATGCGCTTCAGTGACGACGTCGCTCGCCTGCCAGGAGTCAAACTTCAAACTAGCAGCATAATTTAGTTTATTGATTTTGTAGTTTATCTCCGAAAATACCAAGCACATTTAATTTTATTAATTAATAAAAGAAGTCTTCAGCCCTCTATTGATGGAGTCAACCATGAGTGGGTCAGGTGACGGTAGGGAGACTTCGTATGAAAGCTGTTCAGTCAGGTGGGTCTGGTCCGCCACCCTCCCAGGGGGGTGGGTCTGACAACGGATGGTCCAATGCTCAGGGAGATGGGTGGTCCTTCCGAAAGTATAAAAAGAAATGGTCCCATTCACTGCGCATTCGGCCTCGAGTTCTTCTTCGGCGCACAAGTCAAGAAAGAGAAGGGATCACTAGCGATCACCTTCTGGTATGTCTGCACATCAACGGTCGGTCATTGGGGCTGGGCACTGGCCTCCTCCTCTCTTGGAGTCGCTGGTTTCTGGCTCCGGTGTCCGGCTTCTTCGACATCGGAGCCCATCCCCGCCTATTGGGTGGACTTCCAATGAGCAGTTTCACCAGTGGGCTGCTCTTATGGAGCAGTGGACTCAGAGGTTGGTCCAGCTGCCTGGCCCGGTCACTCTGGGGCATTCGGGCCGCTCGAGGGACTGGGTAGGGCGGTTGGATCTTCCCAGTCGCGCGGCACCTTCTTCAGTGCCGTCGACTCTGTGCTCAGGTGTTTTCCCCCCTCACATGGCTGTGGCGCAGGGATCCACAACAATGTCTCTATCTCCTGTCAAGTTCGCTTCCTTCAAATCGCAGTTTTCATAACCTTGGGACTCTCTCGGAGCCATCCGTGGTGCCGAGAGCTCTGTTGGCGTCATCCACAGTGCTGGGGGCTCTGTCAGCACTGTCCGCGGTGCCAGGGGCTCAGTCAGTGCCTTGGCCTTTGTTGCTGCTGTGTGCTGGGCTGTTTCCGATGGCGCCGACTTCCTTGGGTTCGGCGCCGTGTTCTTCTTCGGCGCCGATACCTGGTGCGACGACATCCAGCCTCCGATTCTTTCCTCTTCTAATTTTCATTCTGATTTTCACTCCTTTCATGTCCATACAGTCCTCCCTGGACTGTCAGGACATGATTTTGAGCCTGATCCAGATCTTCATCTGGGTGATGATGTTAAAGGAGTAGGGATTAATCCTGCTGCAGAGCCTGTGGTCGAAGACTTTTCCTTTAAGTCTCTGCTGAAAAATTTAAATTGCACTCTTTCTCTCCAGACTACAGAAATTGATCCTGGGAAGCTTTTAAGACTCCAATACCTTCATGTCCCGGAGATCTCTATGGATTTAACCCCCCTGGTACAACCATCCATCTTTTGAAACCCTTTCTCAGATGGTATGGATAAATCCTGCTCTCATCCCTTCCGTGGCTAAGTCCATAGATAGGAAGTATGCTGCTCCCAAGGATCAACCTATAATGGCCTCACAAACTTTTGCTGACCCCCACAGTAGTCTTAACAGAGAATGACAAAGCCGTCCTCCCTGAGGCATCTACAGCCTGGCCTATCAATAAAGAATCTTGTAAGATAGACACCTTAGGTAAGAGAGTCTTTGCTGCATCCACCCTGGGTATGTGTATTGCCAGCTACCAGGGCTGCTATTCTCAATATGAGTATATCCTTTGCCATTCGCTCAAGCAAATGGTAGAAGCTCTGCCTGAGTCGAAAACTAGCTCAGAGCTTCTTCACACCATAACCAGGGGCATCAAGTCCAACAACCAGCAGGTTAAAGCTGCAATGGATGCTTTCGATATGGCTTCTTGAGCGGTGGCAGTGGGCATTTGTACCCGTCGCCACTCTTGGCTATGTACTTCAGGCTTCACGAATGATGCCCAGCAGTAGGTCATGGCCTTATCCTTCAACGGTCGGTATCTGTTCGGACCCCAGGTGGAACAAGCTCTGGAGGCCATGCAGAAGACTTGGTCAGCCATTAAAACAGCTCGACCCACTCCCACCCCTATGCGGGGGGGGGCACCAGTAAGCGTCAGTTTCACAACTGTCAGTCCTTTCGGGGCAAAGGCAGGGGGGCTTTAACGAAAGCCACACCATGCAGCCACAAAAGAAAATGCAGCAGAAGGCACAAGGCCCCAAAGCGCCCAGTGCCACCTTCTGAGTTCTTGGCCCAGGTCCCACTTCAGTAGTCTGAGGGGGACTCTTCCTCAGTGGTGGGAGGACGTCTGACTCAGTTCCACGACCGGTGGAAGTCTATAACATCAGACAGATGGGTCCTCCGGATAATCCGCGAGGGGTATTTGCTCAATCTGTCAGAAACCCCCCAGATCATCCCCCCAAATGACAGCCCAGGCTGTCGACAGTACAGTCAGACCTTCTTGCTTCCGAGGTACAAGGCCTTCTGAGCAGCAGGGCAGTAGCAGTAGGTCCGCCGGACCAACAAAACAGGTTTCTATTCCCATTACTTTCTAGATCCAAAGAAAACTGGAGGCATGCACCCCATTCTGGATCTCTGAAAGTTAAACAAATTCCTTCACAAGGAAAAGTTCAAGATGATATCTCTAGGTACCCTTCTACCTTTGATTCATCAGCATGATTGGCTAGCCTCCCTGGACATGCAGGATGCCTACCAACACATTCTTATGCACTCAAAACACCACAAATACCTGAGGTTTGTGGCATTAGGGCAACATTACCAGTTCAGAGTCCTGTCCTTTGGGCTATCCTTGGCGCCGTGAGTTTTTACAAAGTGTGCAATTCTTGCAGCACATCTCAGGAAAATCGGAATTCAAATGTTTCCATATCTGGACAATTGGCTTCTAGCAAGCTCTTCCAGACAAGGAACTCTGGATGCTATAGCCAAGGCCTCAGACTTCCTTGCATCCATGGGAGTCCTGCTGAATCGCAACAAATCGCAGTTGCAGCCCTCCCAGAAACTCCTTTTCATAGGAACTCTTCTGGATTTCTCCTGTGCGAAAGCCTTTCTCCCAGAGGACAGAAGGAGCAATATCCTACAGATGGCCTGATACATCAGAGAAAATAGCTCGGTTCAAGCTATCTCAATGTAACGGATGCTGGGTCTCATGGCATTCTCTGTGTTCACTGTACCCCTAGCACTTCTCCATGTGAGAACTTCTCAGTGGATGCTCAGTACTCAGTGGTCTCCTGCCACTCACCCTCAGTCCTTTCCCATCAAGGTGACAGAACCTCTAAAGAGGTCACTCACCTGGTGATTGCAGGAGGACAACCTTTTGGAAGAAAATGCCTTTGCTCCTCTGGATCATCAGATCTCCATTACCACCGATGCGTCCCTGATGGGGTGGGGAGCTCACTGCCAGAATCTCCACACCCAAGGTACGTGGACCCAGTACGAGTCTCAGCTTCATATAAACATACTGGAAATGAGAGCCATCTTCTATGCAGCCTGAGCCTTGAAGGACGTACTGTGTCACAAGAACATTCTCCTTCAAATGGACAACAAAGCAGTGATGTATTACATCAACAATCAGGGTGGTGCACACTCTTACCCGTTATGCAGCAAACTCATGAGATTGTGGGAATGGTGCCTGGAACAAGGCCCTAATCCACACGGTTTATCTACCAGGCATGCAGAATGAACTGGCAGACCATCTCAGCAGAATGGAGACAGATCCTCACAAGTGGTCTCTCGACTCAACCATTGCTCAGTCACTCTTCAAAGAGTGGGGAACTCCAGACCTGGACCTTTTTGCATCCCCACTCAATGCAAAACTGCCTCTCTTCTGCTCCAGAAATCCAAGACCTGGCATTTTCTGTTAGGATGTGTTCAGGCTGCAGTGGACAAAATGCTTTCTATATGCCTTTCATCCTCTTCCGCTAATTCAGAGGGTACTTCTCAAATTCGAGTCTCAGGGGGACAGAATGATTCTCATTGCTGCCTTCTGGCCTCAGCAGATATGGTTCCTGTTGCTCAACAGTCTATCAGCAACCCCCCTGAAGGTACTTCCCTTCAGACTAACCTTTTGACCCAGGGGCCCGTGGTCCATCCCAATCTGAAGGCGCTTCACCTTCACGCTTGGCTCCTGAGGAGATAGAGGGGAATAGGCTCAATGTTTCCCATAGGGTTTCAGATATTCTCTTGGTTGTGCGCAAACAAGCCACTAGAAAGACCTACATAGCCAAATGGAAGCGTTTCTGTCTCTGTTGTGCAAAATCCTCTTCAAACCCTTTTTCCTGCCCACCAAATAAAGTCCTGGAGTACCTTTTAGGCCTCTCAAATTCAGGTCTGCAGTACTCTGTCAAAGGTCATCTCTGTGCCATTTCAGCTTATCATGAGCCGGTACATACCTTGTCTCTAGCTCAGTTACCTGTAGTTAAGAGGCTTCTTAGGGGTATTCTGCATACCAGACCTCCTACCAGATGTCCAGTTGCAGCCTGGGACATTAACCTTGTGCTAGACATGCTCACTCGAAAACCTTTTGAGATGCTAGCTACCTGCGAGTTGAAGTTCCTCACTTGGAAAACGGCCTTCCTGGTGGCCATCACTTAGGCCCATAGAGTTTCTGAGACACATGCTCTGGTCACAGACCCCCCGTACACTGTATTTCAAAAGGACAAAGTAGTTCTTAGTACTCACCCTAAGTTTTTTCCTAAGGTTGCCTCGGAATTTCATCTAAACCAATCTTTAGTCCTACCTACCTACTTTGCGAACTTTCAGAATGAGGGGGAACATACCCTTCATTCTTTGGATCTTAAGAGAGCATTGCAGTTCTGTCTGGATAGAACAAAAGGAATTCGCAAGGCTCAACAACTGTTAGTTTTCTTCAGCGAGACCCAGCTGGGTCAACCTGTCGCTATTAGGTGCATTTCAGCATGGCTGGTAGCATGTTTCCGCCACTGCTATTCTATGGCACAGGTTAAGCTGGAAGGCAGAGTGTATGCTCACTCTACTAGAGCAGTCGCAGCATCTCTGGTGGAAATCCACAGTGTGCCCGTTGCAGATATTTGCAGTGCGGCTACCTGGAGCTCAGTGCATACTTTCGTTAAGCACTATGCTTTAGGTGTCCATACCAGACGACATCTGTCATTTGGAAGGACAATTCTTAATGGACTTCTGTTCTAAGCACTTGAGCTCTCAGTTTCTCTAGCCGCCCGTCTCAGGGGTTTATTAGCTTGGTACTCTCCCATTAGTGTGAATGAGTGGGATGTCCAGGAAGATATGGAAATTATGTACCTACCGTAATTCTTGATCTTCTTGGATGAAGTCTCCACCACTCATTCAGACACCTAGCCACCATCTCCCGCGCCTACGTCTCTGTTTTCAGTCTTCACTCCCTCAATGGCTGGGCTGTGAAGACTGTATTGTTCGGACTATGTTATGTCCGAGTTTGTTAGGTTAGACCTCTAGGTTAGTTACGCTGCACCTCCTCGGAAAAAAAGGTACTGAGGCAGTTGAAGGGTCAACCCCAAGATACTCTTTACCACACGAGCCGGTGCTCATGGTGCTGCTTCCTCGGGGCTCCATCTCTGGTGCCAACCCTCTTGAAAAAAGTTTGCTCCCGCTGGGTCCTAGCGCCTCCAGCATAGTTCCATTAGTGTGAATGAGTGGTGGAGATGTCTTCCAATAAGATCAAGAATTACGGTAGGTACATAATTTCCATTTCCCATTGATGACATTTGTAAAGCGACTACTTGGAGCTCAGTGCATACTTTCAAAAAGCACTATGCCCTGGATGTCCGTGCCAGACAGCATGCTTCCTTTGGCAGGGCAGTCCCTAATGGACTTCTGTCCTGAGGTAGCTCAGTCTCCTACTTCCCCACTCATGGGATTACGTTTCAGCTTGGTACTGTAACCCAGCAGTATACATAAATGATGAAGACTTGAGTCCAGGAAGATATGGAAATTGCATACTCACCGTAATTCTTCATCTTCTTGGACAAGTCTTCACCATTTATTCATACGCCCACCTACCATCCCCCGAGCTCATTCAGTCTATTCCAGGTCTTCACTCCCTTGTTTGGTTTGGGCTGTGAAGACATTGTTTGAATTGACCATTCTTATACGGGTCAAAAGGGCTGTTTTATGCCCTTGTTAAGTTAGGTGTTTCTTAGATTAAAATACACTGCACTTCCTCAGTATAAAAGGTACTGAGGCAGTTGGAGGTTTGATGCCGAGACAGTGTACACAGTCATGAGCTAGCTTCATGGTGCCATGCATGCACGGTCCTACCTCAGCACTGGCCCTCCTGAAAATTTTGGCTCTCGCAGGAACCCACCACGTCCAGCTTGTAACCCAGCAGTATGAATAAATGGTGAAGACTTGTCCAAGAAGATCAAGAATTATGGTGAGTACGTAATTTCCATTTTTCCCTTACCTTGATGACTGGCTGGTCTCAGGGAAATCACACCAGGAGGCCAAGACCTTTCTTCCTCCTCACCCAACATACCCTTGAGGGTCTGGGCTTCATCATAAGCACTCACATGTCCCAAACAGAACCAGTGCTGGTTCTAGAATTCTTAGGAGCAGAGTTGGATGTCCCCCAAGGGAGGGCCTTCCTCCCAAAAGAAAGAGTGGGGAATCTAGTAAGCCTGGCAAAGGCATTCAAGCTTGGTCAGCCCAGGCCTGCAAAAGATTTCCTCCAGCTATGAGGCCACATGACATCATCCACAGCAGTAGTGGCTGAGGCCAGGTTCCAAACGAGGGACATCAAGCACCACCTGAGGGCCCACTGGTCCCAAATCAAGACCCTCTCTCAAAGCTGGTGCTTGTGACAAAGTCTCTCTTAAAAGCTTTGGAATGGTAGAAAGAAGAGGGCGACCTGAGGCAAGGGTGTACCCTTTCTTCAGCAGTCAGCCACAGTAGTGCTAACCATAGATGCCTCCCTTCTAGGTTAGGGTACCCATGTGGATGACCTAACAGTGGGGTATGGTCCTCCCAGGATTCTCTGAAGCATATACTGTAAAGTTGTTGGAGCTCAGAGCAGTGTACCTGGCCCTACAGGCTTTTGCCTCCCATATTAGGGGTCAGTCAGCCCGTCCACGTCAGGTCAGGACAAGACAACACCACTACCATGTACTACATCAGCAAGCAGGGGGGCACAAGATTCTCAAAGCTATCTACAAAAGCAATGAAGATCTGGAATCTGGCCTACTTCCTAGAGGTGAAACTATCAGCTGTTCACCTGCCAGGGAAAGAAAATGTCTTGGCAGACTCCCTGAGCAGAATCAGCTAGGGACATCATGAATGGACCCTGAACAAGTGGGTCCTGGCCACAGTGTTCAGGAGGTGTGGTACACCAGATATAGACCTGTTTGCATCCTGGAAGAATGATAAACATCCTCTGTTTTGCTGCAGGCCACATGCAGTGGTCTCTGTCCCTTCAGATACCTTGACTTTGGACTGGACAGGGCGGTTCCTATATGCTTCACCCCTTCCCACTCTTGCTGAGAGTGCTTTTGAAGCTGAGGAGACAGTCTTCAGTGATGATCCTAATAGTCCCAGATTGGGCAAGACAGGTTTGGTACTCCCTACTCCTGGCCCTCTCCATCCAGTGTCCCATCTGCCTCCCCCTAACACACAATCTGCTGACCCGGTCTCAGAGCAGGATAACCTTCCCAGACCTAAAAACTCTTGTGTTTCAAGGCATGGTTCTTGAAGAGCTAGAGATCTTACCTGTGTCAATCTTCACCATTCATCACTGGTGGGTTCAAGCCGGAGGTGCTAGGACCCCACAGGAAGCTTTTTAGCTTTAAAAAGTTTTCTTCCTAAGAGGAGGAGGGGCCAATGGAGATGGTGCCACCCTCGAGGCCAACGCTTTGCATGGTGCTCACAGGTTGGCTAGCATAAACTCACACCATCCACACGGACATTCCCAGATTCCTACCTTCCAATAAAGTAAGAAAGACACCAAAACAAATTAGACTGGAGACTTCTATGTTCTATATAATGCCCGTACTGTGATTTAAAGTCCAGGTCACAGTTTATTTTAGAGAATAACTATACTAATAAGTCCAAGATAGGTATTGCACAGTTTGAAGTTGGTCAGTCTCTGCTCTCACCAGAGAAGCCAAGAAGTGTCACTCAGAGTAATAGGCAGTCATCTTACTACTGCTACAGTTTGACAAATTGTAAAGATTGTAAGCTGTCAGCACTTGCAGTGTAGCAAATATGCTTTTGAACCTGAGGGTTCTCTCACCACCCTTGGAGTCTGGAAGGGAGACCACCACAATACAATCCATCATTGAGGTCTAGCATGGGAAGTTCCTTTCTCCAAGGCAGAGTGTTTCCAATAGCACCAAACATCCTAAACAGAAGCAGCTGTTCTACCAGTTCGACTGCCGGCTAGCAGCACTAGGCTGGATCCATGATGACGTGGCTGCTTAGTGAAGGTCTTTTGCCGAATGTCTGAAAGTAGCTCCAGTGTCTAAGTGATTGAGACAAGGTGCCCCTGGAGCCCCTACCATTAATTGATGTACCATTTGAGAGAATTGCAATGGATGTGGCTGGCCCCTTAGATAGAAGTAAACGGGGTAGCTGATTCATTCTGATATGTGACTATGCTACTGGGTACCCAGAGGCAGTGCCTCTGCGCATTGTGACAGCCCCAAAAGTGGCTGCAGAGCTGGTGAAAATTTTCAGCAGGGTGGACATACCTAAAGAAATTGTTACTGATCAAGGTAGTAATTTTGGTGCTGCCTTGCTGAAGTAGCTGTACCAATAACTCAGTGTTGCTGCCATAAGAACCTCCCCTTATCACCCTCAAACAGACGGTCTTGTGGAACATTTTAATCAGACCCTAAAATGCATGCTGGCAGATTCCCCTAGCAAAAGAATCCAGGGACAAAACTGCATTTCCTATACCTACTGAATTCTATTAGTTCACCACCATGCCATTTGGGTTACATGGTGCACCCATCACATTTCAGCAGTACATGGACGTAGTCCTAGCCCCTCACTCAGGTTATTGTGCAGCTAACCTGGACGATGTTGTGGTGCACAGTCCAGACTAGAAAAGCCATATGGAGAGTGTGATGCTCTGCCCCTTTACTTATGATTATTGTATGATATTGGTATTATAAATACATGGTCTGTATATGACATTTTCATTGTGTAAGGAATTTGGCCTGTAATTATAGAGTGTCCATAGCTGAAAACCAGGAGGTAATAAAACAGACCAGAAGGAAACAGTTAATTGGAACATTCTCCAGAGACAGTTTATTGCCTGCTGCGGCCTTTGGAAACTAAATACGAGTTTTATGACATCAGGGAAAGGACGCCATTAGGCTGATTCCTGTTGGCCTTTTAACACCTTGGTGCCAGTGTGGGACTGCTAAGTTCAAAGAGAAAATTTTAATTAAAGGATGCCATAGTATAGAAATGTTTTTTTCTTCTGATATTACCATTAATTTTAAAATACCTCCTGGTAGGAAATAATGTTTGTAAGAATTAATTCTAAAAGGAGGAGCTAGATGACTCAGCAAGGGGGTGGGGAAATAGAGTTGAAAATGTATCAGTGTCTGAAATGTGTGATATCATCTTGGGCTCTGAAAACACACATCTAACTTAAAACACACTTACAGAAGTAATACAGTAGATAGCAAATATCTAAAGTGCTGTGGTAGTTTTGTTCTGTAATTTTCCCATTTTCTTTTGTGACTGTGAGCTCATGCTATTTGTTCTGTGTTTTATTGTACTTATTTTACAATTTTTAGTAAATAACCATTTTCTTGAAATACTGCCTGGGTGTCTTCTCAGTTTCTTTTTGTATGTGAATTGCCTGTATTTTAAACCTGACAACTGTTCAAAGGGCTTGTTGGTGTTACTAAGCTTGAAATAGGTAAGAATATACTTAAGGTCTCTCATAGAGTTTTAAGAGTTCATTTTGGAGACCTGGCTCAGTGCCCCTGACAAAGGATTGTACCGCAGTCCCCGAAGAGGGTACATATCTGAGCCAGTACTTTGGGTATGCTAGCATAAGGTTCACAATTTGAATCCCCCCAGAACTTGAGGCTAACAGGTGATTCGGACCCAAAGCAGACAGGAGGGTTACCCTGTCTGTTATCTGTTCACACTATTGCACTCTGAGGTTGGCACTGTGGGAGCAGAGGGCCTGACCTGCGGAGTGCATTTGTGACAGAGAGGAGCTGTATCTTTGTACACCCACCCACCCAGCTTGGATCCACACCGCCTCCTAATTAAATGGTCTCACTGGGCCCCTCCCAGTAGAGGCTACACCAGTTGAGGGGCAGGAGTTGGTAAAACAAAGGGAATGGGAGCAAGTTGGCTTTGGAGCACAGGACTCAAGTACTGGTTAGTGGGACATTGATAGAAAAATTGCAACTAAGAATCTGAAATTGTAGGTACTGTACTGTGGTGGGGCATTCAATACAAATTGCATGGGGAGTGGGGTATTTAGAGTAAACTTGCTTATTATTAAATACTGTAAATGTTGGGCATTTGGAAAAAAAATTGCATCTAGGCTATTCACAATGGTAGGGTAACATGTGGTAAGTGGAATTCCAGGAGTTTAGCCTAATGTTTGGCCATTAGAAAATAATTGCATTTAGGTTATTCACAGTTGTAGGGTGACAATGTGTTAAGTGGAATCCCAGGAATTTAGCCTGAAGTGTGAGCTGTTGGAAATGTACACGCATGGCCAAGAGTTACTTGAGGGCTACAGATTGGGGGGCTGAGGGCTATAGAAATTGCTGTTTTGGAATCTTCTAGTATTTACTCTACAACCTTAGCCTAGTGTTACAACGGCAGTTATTGCCTCTATAACCCTTATCCTGGTATTAATTTGGGGTAATCGGTGACTATGTGGATAGACTCTGAAACTAGGGCCATAATGAATGACTCAAGATGGTGGAGAGGGAAGAGGCATGGGTGTTTTTGGATGGGAAGGGGTTCCAGTGAAAGACAGGAGAGGAGGCAGGATAGTGGGATGCAATGGATGTGGGGCAGCGGTGTTCATGGAAGTACTGTGGAGGTTGGGGTACTGTGCAATATGTGTCAGAGTGAGACAAATAGAAATGGAGGTAAGCAGTCTAAGAAGGGAAATGGTTAGGAAGTAGAAAGAACATGGGTGGGGGTGAATACAACTACAGTGGCATCCGGGGATGCGGGGGTCTGCTGGGATGGAAAGAGGGAGGGGAAGACCGGCTGGGGACATGGAGAGACAGGGCAGGACAGGAGGGGTCAGGGAGGAAAGGGACCAAGACCAGACAGTGGCGGATGTAATGGTTGGCAGGAAGTGAGGAGTAAGGGAAGGGGGACTCCAAGGGCTTAAAAAAGGGCACTTACCTCACCAGCAGGGAGGAATAGAATGCACATGGGGGCAGTATTAAAGTGTCCAACAGGTACTTACCTTTGGCAGATAGAATGGATGAGGGAATTCTGAAAGGATCAGGGGGAACAGCATGTATGGGCCAGGAAGTGGGGATGGGCAGTAGGCCAGGGGGGGAGAGGCATGGGCAAGAAGATGGGCAAGTAGGAGGACAGAGGTGGTTTGGAGGGAAAAGATAAAACTCAGTGAGGGGTGGGGGGGAGAGATGTGCAAGGAAGGGAATCAAGAGATGCAGGGGAAACAGAGAGGCAATGAAGGGAGCAAGGGGAGGAAAAGGGAGAGGAGGAAGCAGAGGGGAAGCAAATGTAAGCAAGAGACTCAGCTAAGCACTGTCTAGAGTGCCAAACTGAAGAGGTGAATGATGAGGTTACACACTTAACGAGGAACTCTGATGGAGCACTGGCAAGAGAAGGGCATGGGGGGGGACAGTGATTGCTGAAGGAGAGGGGAGAGTAGAACAACAGTTAACGCCAGTGGGGAGGGTAAGGGGAGTAGCACAGGAGGGGGGGCTAAGACTCAGGGTGTTGAGACAGGCAAAGGGGATGAAGAGGAAAGAGAGACAAAAAGGATGCCAGGAGCTAGGAGAAGGGTAAATGAAATAAAGATCAAACAGAAGGAAAAGGGGTCAGGGTCCTACTCATTGGGGACAAAATAACAAAGGGAATTAGATGGAGGGGGCAGAGGTGGCAGGAGTAGTGCAGTTTGGGTGGTATGCATGCCAGGTATGACGGCACTAGAGGTAATACACCATATTCCATCATGGGGTAAATAACAAGATCGGAAAACACACCTGGTGTTCCACCGGGGACAAATGATTTGGAGGGAAATAGTCTGTTGGAGGGGCAGAAAAGATTTAGGGAGCTTGCTAGGTTTTGTAGCAGTTTGTGCTTCTAATCTATAACTTTTTCAGAGGTGTTGCCTGTGCAAAAAGAGAGTACTGCAAGGAGACAGAGGATCATGGAATTGAATCAATGGCCAGCGGGATGGTGCAGGCAAATGGGGCATGGGTTATTGGGGGACTGTGGGTTAACATGGACGGATGAAAGCCTATTTGCCCCGGACAGACTGCATCTAAATGGAGGGAGCAGTGTACTGAAAAGTAAATTAGAGAGTCTCATGAGAAAATGTATAATTTAAAAAACTAAATCGGTAGGAAAAAAGCCACACCAAAAGATAGGAGAGAAGGGGGGCTTACAGGCTCCCCCCCCCAGGAAAGAGATGAAATGTTAGGCACCAACATGCCCAAGGGTAGGGGGAAAGGAGGGGTAATTTGGTGGAAGGGATTAGCAGCTAACGCCAGGAGCTTGGCAAATAAGATGGTGGACTTGGAGGCCGTCATGGGGGACAAAGGACTGGACATAGTAGTGATAAGCTAGACTTGGTGGACAGAACATCACACTTGGGAGACAGCTATCCCTGGCTACAGGCTGTTCAGAAGGGACAGGGCAGGAAGGAAGGGGAGGGTCACTCTATACATCAAGGATGACATAAGGGTAACAGAGGGTCAGTAGGAAGATGGGGAGACAGAGCTCCTGTAGGTAACACTGGACAAAAGGACAGGGGAATCCTTGAGACTGGGGTGGTATACAGACCACCTACGCAGTGGGAGGAAGGGGATAGATAGCTGATACAGGCAGTCATGCAGATGGTTCTCAAAGGGGAATTACTCCTGGTGGGGAACCTGAACCTCCCAGACATTGACTGGGTCATCCTGAATGCAGCATCGGCTAGTAGTGAGGAAATACTAGGAGCACTGCTGGGGGTATTCTTACAGGAGCCGGTCAGTGAGACAACAACCTGCTGGACATGGTCCTGATGAATGGAGAGAGTGTGGAGGAGGTGTGAGACGTATTGGGCACCAGCGACCCCAGGACGGTAAGGTTCAGGGTAAGGACAGGGAGGGAGGCAAACCAAACCATCACAACAGTTATGGACTTCAGGAGTGCAGACTTCTACCGGATGAGAAAGATAGTGGGGGAAGAGATGACGGGAACAGAGAACATAAGGGATGTAGAGGAGTTATGGGAAAACTATTAAAGGTGGGGTGCTGAAAGCAATGCAAATGTGCATAATGAAGGTAAGGAAGAGCAGAAAGAGGAGCAGCCCACTTTGGTTTACAAGGGAGGTGGCGAGAGTGGTCGGGGACAGGAGGAGGGCTTTCAGAAAATGTAAGAGGACACAAAGAGAGGAAGACAGGGAGGCTTATGGGGAGAAGAGGAGGATAGCAGGGCAGAAGATAAGAACAGCAAAGGCGGACACTGAGGAGAGAATAGCTAAGCAGGCCAAAATTGGGGACAAAGTCCTTTTTAGATATGTGGGGGAAAGGAGGAAGGCCAGGCAGGGGATTGCAAGGCTGAGGGAGGAGGAAGGGAGAGATAAAACTGGAAGGTGACTGTGAAAAAGTAGAAAAGCTGAACAGGTATTTTTGCTCAGTATTTATGGAGGAGTGCAAAGGGCCTGAGCTTAGAGGAAGGGGGAAGGAGGACAACAGGGTGGATCCAAGCCCATTCAGTGTAGAAAGAGTAAGGGAGGAACTAGGCAGGTTGAAGGTGGATAAGGCAATGGGGCTGGATGGGCTGCACCTGAGGGTGAGCTGGGTGCTAGGGGAGTAGTTGGCGACTCCACCAATGAGGCTTTTCAACTTGTCTCTGGATTAGGGGAGGGTGCCGGAGGATTGGAAGAGGGCGCACGTGGTGCCATTGCACAAAAGGGGTAGTAGGAAGGTGACGGAGAACTATCACCTGGTCAGCCTCACCTCAGTGGTGGGGAAGGTCATGGAGGCACTCATAAAGGAGAGGGTGGTGGGCTACCTGGAGGATAGTGGCTTGCAGGATGACAGGCAACATGGCTTCATGAAAAGAAAGTCATGCCAGACAAATTTGATTGAGTTTTATGATTGGGTGACGCAGGTGGTAGACCAGGGTGGGTGCTGGACGTAGCCTATGTGGACTTCAGTAAGGCCTTTGACACCGTCTCCCACAGAAGGTTGGTGAGCAAGCTAGAAAATGTATGGGTAGGTGGGAAAATAACCAGGTGGGTGGAGAACTGGTTAGCGGACAGAATCCAGAGAGTGGTGGTAAATGGGGTGTACTCCAGGACGGGGGGGGTGATGAGTGGGGTGCCCTAGGGGTCAGTGCTGGGTCATAACGGAAGGGCTGAGGGGAAGGGTCTACCTGTCTACTGATGATATGAAAATCTGCAATTGGGTGAACACCGCAGGGGGGTGGAGGACATGAGGCAGGACCTGAAGACTCTGGAGGGATGGGCTGAGACTGGCAACTGAAATTCAATGTCAAAAAGTGTGCTGTGATGCACTTGCGGTGCAGAAACCTGAAAGCAAGATACACCCTTGGTGGGGAGGACATCAAGGATGCGGAGCAGGAGAGGGATCTGGGAATTATAGTATCATGTACCGTTCAGATGTGAAACCAGTGTAGCAGGGAAGGCAAATGGGATGTTGGCATGCATTGGCAGGGGCATCACAAGCAGAAGGGGGGAGGTACTGATGCCCTTCTAGAAAGCCATGGTAAGACAGCACCTGGAGTACGGAGTACATTTCTGGAGGCCACATCTACGCAAAGACATAGATGTGATTGAGAATGTTCAGACAAGGGCAACCAGAATGGTGCAGGGTATGCAAGGGAAGACATACAAACAGAGATGCAAGAAACTGGATCTGTACACATTGGAGACTAGAAAGGAGAGAGGGGACATGATTTTTTTTAAGTATGTCAAGGGGATCGACAAAGTAAAAGAAGGTTGTTTACTTAAACAGAAGGAAGGGGCTGTAACTGGAGGGTATAGCCTAAGACTTCAGGGAGGAAGATACAGAGGCAATGTGAGTGGGCGATTTTTTACAGAGAGGGTGGTGGAGGCATGGAACAGGCTTCCAAAGGAGGTAGTGGGGGCTGAAGCAGTGAATGGATTCAATAGAGCATGGGTCAGTCATATGGGACTGTATAGCATGGACGGGGGGGGGGTTCCAGAGGAGGGGAAGGAAAAGTAAGGGGCAGACTAGATGGGCTGGTGGGTCCTTTTCTGCTACTAAGTTTCTATGATTCTATAGATCACCTGAGCAGTTATCCAAGCCATCAAAATGCAGGTCACAGACCGCCCGTCGACAACGAGGACTGGATTCCGCTTGCGATGCCAGCGGCCCGGGTTCGGGAATGAGCTCGGGTAGCTGGAGGGTCGGCCGGGGGGAGGCAGCTTGAGCGTCCCATGACTGCTCGCTGTCTCCAGGGAGGGAAGGGATCGTGACCTGGTGCCAAAGCGACCACTAGTGGAGGCCAGTGGTAGTGCAGCACATCAGGGCCATTGGGGGTGGTGCGTGACAGACATCGGCTCTTGCCTTGACGTCCGGACGTCACGCACCTTGAGAAAGCCAGGAAAATTGCTTGCTGGCCTTCGGATGACGGCTCTCTGCTCCTCAGGGGCCTCCAGTGCCTTCCCGGCGCCTCCTGTTACCCAGCAGCATCCCCTGGCCCTAGAAAGTGTGCACTGGGGCTATCCCCTTCCCTGGTGCCTTCCCCCTCGGAGGAGAGGGACCCGCCCAGTAAAGGGATATACCGGGATATCCCAGGGGTCGGCTGCGATTTGGGGTTCCAAGGAGGGCAGGGAAAGGTCAGAAGGGGTCGGAGGGAGCTTGACAGGGCCCGAAGGAGTGAAGGACCAGCGAGCACGGGGCGGAAAAACAGATTACTCAAAAAAAAAAAAAAAATGCAGGTCTGACCATTAACCCTACTAAATGCGCATTGGGCATGCAGGAAACCAGATAGTTGGGATATATTTTGGGAAATGGAGAAGTAAAACCAGAAATTTCTAAGATTACAAGCTGTAACTAACAGCCCTGCTCCTATTTATGTATTTATTGAGATCTAAGAGTACACCTTTGAAATGGAAGCTCGTTTGCAAAGGTTCCATGTCAGTAGAAAATAAGAAATTAGAGACAGTTCAAACAGAAACATATGACAGTACTTGAATTTCAAAAAATGGGACAGTACAAAAATATAAGTGCAGTGAAAATCTAAACAGTTAATAATACAGGTGAGTATAGGGTTGCACACAATGCAAGAACAGAGCTGCAGTACTTAAACTCCTAAAACAAAGAAACATGACAGGTCACTTTTAGGGCTGGCTGGTTACTGCCAGAGGTTCATCCCCAACTTTGCCCAACTAGCTACTCCACTCACTGAGCTTATAAAGAAAAGATATTCAAATACTGTAAAATGGACTCCAGAGAGTGATGAAGCTCTTAGGGCCATCAAGGCTGCTTTATGTTCAGCCTGTTCTAAAAAACCCAGACTTCGAAGAGCAATTTCTACTTCAAACAGATGCATCAGAGGTAGGCCTAGGTCCTTAGCCAGAATATAGATGGGAACGAGCATCCCATTCTATATGTCATCAGAAAATTGCACGACAGGGAGAAAAGGTACTCCACCATTGAAAATGGAAGCCTTTGAGGCCAAGTGGGCAATGGAGTCACTTAAATGTTATTAGGTAGGAGCTAACTTTGTGCTTATAACTGATCATAATCCTCTCTGTTGGCTGAATCAAATGAAGGATAAAAATCTCAGCATCACGAGTTGGTACCTGGCACTACAACCATTTAAATTCAAAGTATTGCACAAGTCTGACAAAGAAAATGTCACTGCAGATTGTTTGTCACGGTATGGTTCAGGAATTGAGGAATCAGAGAGGTTAGAGAAGAAATAATATAATGATATACAGGATATAAATGTCCATTGAACTATAGGATGTAACGTGATATAAAAGTGAGTATGGCGATTTCAGAGAATTAACGATAATGTAATGAGAATGAGGGAAGGTTTTTGGAAACCTATTAAAAAAAACAAACAAAAAAAAAAAAAAGGTTCCCTCTTAAGCGGATGGATATATGTAAGGGGAAATTGTTTAACCAGGAAAGGCACACTAAGCTGAAGCTTGTTTCCAGGTGCGACCTGGGAGTACAAGGAAGTTCAGGGACTTGCTCAGGGTCACACAGTATGTAACTGGGGGCTGTGGGATTCAAATCCAGATCTCCAGGTTTTCAGCTCAGAGGCTTAAACCACTGTGCCATACTGCCTGTCCCATATGTGATGTGTAGCGAGAGTTTGAAGCAAGGATTCTGCCTACTATTTCTGTCTTTCCTGTTGGACTGCACAATCAGCTATTACTTTACTTGCTGTCCTTTCCTTTACCCCTTTTTGCTGTCTCTACCTTGCTTATTATAGAGTTATAAAAAATAAATATGTATGAAACTGGGTTCCCTAATTTGTAAACTAGATGTAGTTATTACTGTTGAAATGATTACAGAAACAGTTCTTTTGGGTTTATTAGCAAAGTGTGTCAGAATGTGAACTTTTGACCTCAGGCTGGTAGAATCTGTCAGCAATACAGGCCAGTTAGTAACTGGGCCACAGTGCTCTGGTGAAAGCTAGACTGTGACAAGGTTCTGATGTTCTGGGCCACAGTGCTCTAGTGAAAGCTAGACTGTGACAAGGTTCTGATGTTCTGGGCCACAGTGCTCTGGTGAAAGCTAGACTGTGACAAGGTTCTGATGTTCTGGGCCACAGTGCTCTAGTGAAAGCTAGACTGTGACAAGGTTCTAATGTTCTGGGCCACAGTGCTCTGGTGAAAGCTAGACTGTGACAAGGTTCTGATGTTCTGGGTCACAGTGCTCTGGTGGAAGCTAGAAGCTGACAAGGTTCCAGATTTTGGTGTGAAAAGAGACAGGCACATGTCTTCGGGGGATTTGGGACTTGGAGACCTAATGTAAGAGGTGGTTGATGGTAGATTTCAGTTCTGAACTCAGGAAAATTGAACTTTGTTTTTGGACTACCTATGCTGAAAACCAGTCAGTACATGCCTTTTTGGTTTTATTTTCTTGTTACTTATAATACTAAATCACTACTTGTGCATTTAACAATCTCTCCTGGTCTACTTATGCTTCCTGACTCAAGTCTCAGTTACAATACACAAGTTGGCTTTTTAACTGGTTTAGGGGCACAGAATGGATTATGGTGGTGGACGGTCACTACTCTGAGTGGAGAAGACAACTCAGTGGTGTCTCTCAGGAAATTGGTCTGGGCCCGCTGCTGTTCAACATCATCAATGATCTGTGAGCTGGGGTCTTCAGCAGGTTGTTTAGATTTATGGTTGAAATTAGGCTAGCCAGGGCTGTGGACTTCTTGAGCATGGGGACAAATTTAAGGAGGACCTGAACAAGCTGGGAGATTGGTCTGACTCCTGGGCCTTCAGAGTCAATGTAGGCAAATGCAAAGTGCAACATAGGATCTTACTTCAAGAGGGCTCTTCAGTAGGTAATTACAAATGGGACTAAAGCCAGCAGGCATCAGGACCCCACGAAAAGATTTCTAGCTCGCAGTCTGTGACGGGGTACCTCCCCCATGTTGGGTGACCAATGTCAGGCGACGTCAGTATAAAGGGGCAGTCCCCCATGCCCACCTTCCAGTTCTTTCCCACCGTTAGCTCGTGCAGCGCCTCGCGGTTAAGTTCATTGCTTTGCAGTCAATCGTCGATAGTTTTTACCACCTATTTTCTTCTTTTTTCCTTTTTCAATAATTTGTCAGCCTTACCTTCAGCTGCCGTGTATGTTGTCCCCGACTTCCTCCGAGCACAAAAACCAATGCAATTCTTGCAGCGCCCAGCTCCCGCATAAGGATGGACATTCCCAGTGCCTTTTTTGTCTAGGCCTCGATCACTCCGTGGAGAAATGCCAGCTCTGCCAGCAGTTTAACGCGGCCACCCGAAAGCGGAGGCAGCAGTCCCTGAAGGCCCACGTTCTTAAACAAAAAATGACCTCCATGGAAAAGGAACTGAAAAAAACTTCGTCAGGCTTCGACTCCTCTGGAGGGCCACCACAAGAAGAAGCACCAGGACCAGGACTCCTCATCGGTCTCCACGGCCTCGGCTGGGGTCACGGTGCTGCAGGTAACACCTCCCCCGGGAGGCAGATCCATGGCTGCTGTCTTGGAGGCTTCCAAGACGGCATCAACCCTCCCGTTGGGCTCACGCTCAGGCCCCTAGGGAGCTTCCGGGTCTAAGGAGGCAGCCGCTCCCAGTAAGGTCACCGCCATGCAGCCTTCTGGTTCGAGCGGCCCTGGTAATTTGGACGTTGGCTTCTCTGACGCCTGCCCGGGCATGGTCGTTAAGATGCCCGACCCTCCGGGGCAGCGCACAGCCTCCAAAGTGCCCGCCAAGGCTGCTCCTCCTTCGCGGCCTTCGCCAGGTGCTGGGTCCGGTAAGTTGGATGCCGGCTCCTCCGATGTCCACCTAGATACTGTTGATAAGATGGAAGTCGGCTCCTCTGATAGAGCCGACGTCAGATCCTTCGGGCCTATCCATCATCCCGAGTTCACTGCAATGCTCATTGCACTCCGAGGTGCCAGCATCTCCTCTACTGGATCCTGGGGATGGTAATCCTTCTTCCCCGGGCAACACGGAGGAGGTGGGTACACTGCTGTCTGGTCTCCCTCCCGCTGGGCCGGATAACCCGACGCCAGAACCTCGGACACTGGCACCGACGCCAGCCTACCCAACAATATTCCATTGCCGGACGCCAACCCTTTGCCAGGCCTCCCGTTCCGGGCCCTCCTACTGGGCCGTTTCCAGGGCCATCTGCTCCCGCAGACCCTCCGGTCCCTGGGTATCTGACGCCGTCATACCCAGGCCCGCAGTATCCGGCACCTCAGTACCTGACGCCGGCCTACCCAACGCCACAGTACATGGTGCCTCAGTATCCGATGCCGGGCTTCCTGACGACGGGGTATGGATACATGCCTTATGGATACCCTCAGTACCCGTATCCCCCTCCTCCTCGACTGACCCCTCAGCCGCCAGTGGATTTGAAGGAGACTCTGGCTTCCTGGTGGGCTGAGGCCAAGGCTCAGCTTACCAGGGAGGTAGAGAGCCATCTTCCGACGCCAGTCCCGGTTCCGGACCCCCTACGTCGGAGATGAGAGATCCCCTCCCCACCTCTGGATACCAGAGGCGAGCCCTCCGGTTCCAGGGCAGGGCAAGATATGCTTCCCTGAGGGCTTCCCAAGGGGTTCGTTCCTCCCCCGCACCGGGAGGAGGAGTCTTCTTCCTCTTCATCCTCCTCAGAGACCTCGGATGACTCCGATTGTTGTTCTGACCCAGATGGCGAGTCCCGCTCTCTGGACAAGCCCAGGCCAAGGACTCCTTCGAAGTGTCCTCCGTAAGATCCTTCCTTTACAGAGTTGCTGTGCAAAATCCAGGCAGTTCATCAGTGGCATTCCTTGGAGCCGGATCCACAGCATAGAAACATAGAAATTGACGGCAGATAAGGACCGCAAGGCCCATCCAGTCTACCCATTTCTTTTTCTACCTTATAAATGTGCCATCGGCCTTTGCTCTGTCAGTGACCTATCTATTCATAGTCATTTGTATTGCTCCTTATGCCTATCCATGCCTGTTTGAAGCCCTGCACTGTATTCCAGCCACCACTTCTTGTGTAGCTATTCCATGCATCTACCACCCTTTCTGTGAAAAAGAATTTCCTCACTTCCCTTAATCGGCCTCCCTCTAATCTCATGCTGTGTCCTCTTGTCCTGCTATTTTTCTTATATTTAAACATGTTAGACTCTTTCACCTTGTTTATGCCCTTAAGGTGTTTAAATGTCTCGATCATATCACCTCTCTCCCTCCTTTGCTCAAGGGTATACATATTGAGCTCCGTTAATCTGTCTTCATATGTCTTCTGATGCAGTCCCTGCACCATTTTAGTTGCCCTTGTCTGGACTGCCTCAATTTGGTTAATGTCCTTGTGAAGGTGTGGCCTCCAGTACTGCACGCAGTACTCCAGATGGGACCTAACCAATGTCTTGTACAGAGGGATTATTACCTCCCTCTTACGACTTGGATACCCCTACTAATACACCCTAACACCCCCTAGCCTTACCTACTGCTTTAGAGGTCTGCTTGGATGATTTTAGGTCATCAGTGATGATGATGCCCAAGTCTCTTTCTTCCTTTGTGACTGCTAGCAACTCCCTCCCAGCCTATAAGTGGCTTCAGGGTTTCTCTTCCCTATGTGCATGATTTTGCACTTCTTTGCATTAAATCCCAGTTGCCACTCTTCTGACCATTTTGCTAGTTTATCAGATCTCTTCTCATTCTGCCCACCCCATCTGGATCATCTACTCTGTTGCAGATCTTGGTGTCATCTGCAAACAGACAAGCCTTACCCTCTAGTCCATCTGCGAGGTCACTAATGAAGATGTTGAATAGGACTGGCCCCAGGACTGATCCCTGAGGTACCCCACTTGTGACTTGCATCTCTTCTGACTGTATACCATTTACCACCACTCTCTGTTTCTGCCAGTCAACCAGTTTGCCACCCAGTTGACCTACTTCTGACCCACCCGAGCCTACCTAGCTTATTTATCAATCTTCTATGTGGACGGTGTCAAAAGCTTTTGCTGAAGTCAAGTAAGGCGACATCAACTGCTCCCCTTGGTCCACCACTCTGGTTACCCAGTCAAAGAAATCTATGAGATTAGTTTGACAGGACCTTCCTTTTGTAAACCCATGCTGTCTTGGATCCTGTGCCCCTATGGATTCCAGGTGTTGCACTATCGTTTCCTTAAGGAGTGCCTCCATAATCTTGCCCACTACTGAGGTAAGACTGACTGGTCTGTAGTTTCCTGCCTCCTCCCTGCTACCACTGTTGTGGAGCGGGATCACATGAGCCCTTCTCCAGTCTTCTGGGACCTCTCCTGTGCTCAGAGACTCACTAAACAATTCTGCTAATGGCTCTGCTGGTTCCTCCTTTGGCTCCTTAAGTACCCTGGGATGTGTGCCATCAGGGTCCCATTGCCTTATCCACCCTGAGCTTGTAGCTTTTGTAGGACCCTTTCTTTTGTGAAGGGAGTAGTGCTCACCTCCCTCCCGCTGTGTCCATGATGCTGAGCTGTGGGCCCTGCCCTACCTTCTCTTCAGTAAATACTGAGCAAAGTATCTATTTAGGATAGATGCCTTTACAGGGTCCTCCTCCTCACATGCTCCCTTTTCTCCATTAAGCTTATCACCCCTCTGGACTTTCTCCTTTCACTAATGTATCTATAGAAAGTCTTGTCACCTTCTTTTACTGTTCGTGCTAGTGTTTCCTCAGTTTGGGACTTTGCCTGCCTTACTGCCTTACCTGCTTCCTTAGGGCAGTTTGGTATGCCTCCCTATCTTCATCCCGCTGTGTTCCCTTATATTTCCTGAAGGCCAGCCTTTGGCTCTGACCTTTTCTGCTACTGTATTTGAGAACCAAAGTGGTTTCCTTCTTCTTTTGCACTTCCTTTCTGTCTAACACAATGGGATGTTGCTTCAAGTATTGTATCCTAATGCTTGCCCACTTTGCCTGTACTCTCCTCACCTGTGTTTCTTTTTGCCAGGGCTAGCTTAACTCTGTTGGCCATCTTATCAAAGTCAGCTCCTCTGAAGTCCCATATTTTGCCTTGGAATGGGATGATTAGATGTAGTAGCCAAATTGAACCATACCATGTGATGGTCACTGGCCCCCAGGTGACCTTTCTACCTGGAGATCTGTGATCCCTTCTTTGTTAGTCAGTACTAGATCTAGGATAGCCCTGTCTCTTGTGGGTTGCTGTACCAGTTGTTTGAGGCCTCCTGCAGGAATCCACTATGAGTCTAGTTCTGGCAGATGTTCCTGCTGGTATTGACCAATCTGTATCTGGCATGTTGAAGTCTCCCATTATCAGAACCTCCCCTTTAGCTGTCATGTTTTGTATATCTTCTAACAGTAATGTGTCTATGTCCTCCCTCTGGTCTAGGGGCCTGTAGACAACCCCAGTTCTTATTGCTGTCCCATTTCCTGTTTCCAGGGTGACCCACAGTTCTTCTGGTTCCTTATGTGTATTCTGAATTTCTGTAGCTTTGATATTTTCATTAACATACATTAGCATAAGAAACTCGCTGCACACCTGGATCTGCCCGAGACCACTCCTACCCTGGAGCCACCCTGGATTGAGCCTCATGCCGACCTTGTTTCTACCATTTGGAAGCAACTGTCGGCATTAGCCCCCCTTCCTAGGAAATCAGACAGGCTTTATCTGGCTCCGGAGGGTGTTGACTCTTTAAATTCGCACCCTCAAGCTGATTTGGTCGTGATTAGCGCTGCTTATGGCCTGATGGCTAACCCCAAGCACTTGAGCTTGTCACCACCTGACAAGGAATCCCGCCTTCTGGACCAGTACGGGAAGAAGGTCTACGCTTCTTCCACTCTGGGTATTAGGGACCTGAATTTTGTTGGTCATATGGGGGATTACCAGAAGGCGATCCTTAGTGAGGTGGAGGCTAAATTGCACTCCCTTCCTGAGTCTCAGATGAAGCAGGAAGTGGCGGATCTAGTCCAGTCTGCACGTTTGGCCAGTCGTCACATGCTTCGTGCCACGTACAATGCAGTGGATGCTGTTGGTCGGAGCTCAGCTTTCACCGTGGGTTTGCGGTGTCATGCCTGGCTCCGGGTGTCAGGTTTGGTCCCGGAGGTGCAGTCTGCTGTCCAGGACGCGCCCTTCAGGGGTTCAGTGCTGTTCGGTGGCGATGTCAAGGACATCATCACTGATCTGCAGGAGAAGGGTACTGCAGTTAAGTCTGTTGACTCCATGTACTGACCCCTCAGGCTCAGCGTCATCCCTTTTGCAGACTTTCTTGGCAAAAGGTGAAACCTCAGGGAAAGCGGGCCAACAAACATCGGGCCCCTTCGGCTGCCAAGCCCCGCCGCCCCAAAAAGCAACAGGGACTTCAGCCACGACGCTGCCTCACACCTCCTGATTCCTTTCCTCTCCCGCAGCCTCTGGGCCTTCCGTAGGAACCAGTAGGAGGGAGATTCTTCCTCCATCTACCGGGTTGGGAGAGGATCACTTCAGACACTTGGGTGCTCCAGCTGATCGCAGAAGGACACTCAGTAGAGTTTCTTCGGAAACCTCCTTGAACCCCCCCCCCCAGATCATCTTACTCCCCAGAACATCATCTTCTGGTTCAGAAAGAAATATCCTCTCTTCTTCTGAAGGAGGCAATAGAGCCTGTCCCTCCCCATCTTCGAGGGACATGCTAGTACTCCCATTTCTTCCCGGTCCCCGAAAAAGTCAGGAGACGTGAGGCCGATTCTCAACCTCAGCTCCCTGAACTTGTTCGTGGAGTACAAAAGGTTCAGGATGCTCTCTCTGCAGAGTCTTCTGCCCCTTCTTTGGCCAGGACAGTGGCTGTGCGCTGTAGACATGCAGGATGCTTATCTGCATATCCCTATTTGCCCTTCCCACTGCAAATACCTGCGTTTTGCATTCCAGGGGGACAACTACCAGTTCAAGGCCCTCCCATTTGGTGTTTCCTCGGTGCCCCAAGTGTTCACCAAATGTCTTTTGGTCGTAGTGGCCTACCTACATACCCAGGGGGTGCAGGTTTTCCCGTACCTGGACAACTGGCTCCTGGCGGTCTCATCCAGGGAGGAACTCCTGCATTTCCTTTCCCTTACCCTGCAGGTTTTTACCTGCCTGGGGGTTACTGTCAACCAGGCCAAGTTCCACTTGATCCTGTCCCAGAGGCTCCAGTTTATCGGGGCGATCCTGGATACAACCTCCAGCATGGTATTCCTGCCACTGGACAGGGCAGCCTCACTCCAGGCTCAGGTCAACCTGTTGTCCAGCCACAGGTGGGTCAGCGCCAGGTTGGTCCTTTGCCTCCTCGGGCTCATGGCGGCTGCTATTCCGACAGTCTGTTGCACTTGGCTCCACATGAGAATCTCTCAGTAGATGCTTCGGTCTCAGTGGGGTCAGCTGGTGGACAACCTAGATCAGCTAGTTCTGGTCTCCAATCCTATGGCTCAGGACTTGCAATGGTGGATGGTTCAGGAGAACCTTTGCCGGGGAGTTCCATTCTGTCTTTCTCCCCCCTCCCAGACGCTGACTACAGATGCCTCAGGTAAGGGTTGGGGAGCCCATCTCGGGCCTCACAGGACCCAGGACTCCTGGTCCAAGCTCAAAAAGTCTCTCCACATCAATGTGCTCGAGCTTCGGGCCATGCTTTATGCTCTTCAGGCTCTGCATCTTTATCTGCTTCCCGGTCATCTGGCTGTACAGACAGACAACATGTGCGTAGTCTGGTACATCAACAAATGGGGGGAAATCATTCCTCCCCTCTCTGCAGGGATTCGATGCGGGTTTGGGAATGGGCAGTGCAGCACAACCTTCACCTCATGGCCATTCACGTTCCAGGGGTCGAGAACACATTGGCAGATCACCTCAGCCAGTTGTCTGCTAATGCTCATGAGTGGGAACTAGATCGGGGGTAGCAGACGATATCTTCCTACACTGTGGAACACCACAGGTAGACCTGTTTGCGTCTTCTCTCAATGCAAAACTTCCCGCCTTCTGCTCGCTCACGCCAGGGTGTGGCATTTTTTGGAGAGACGCTCTGTCTCTAGACTGGAAGGGAAGAGTCGTCTATGCCTCCCCCCCAATCCCCTTGATTCCGAGGGTATTACAGAAACTCAGCTCGGAAGGAGCTCACATGATCCTCATTGCTCCTTTCTGGCCCAGGTAAGTTTGGTTCTCTTTTCTGCAACAGTATTCAGAGGAACCTCCTCTTCCTCTGTCGCAACTTTTGCTGACCCAGGATCAGGGGACCCTGGTCCATCCAGGCCTCAAGTCCCTTCAGTTGCACACGTGGCTCCTGCAGACATAGCTCAAGTTCATTTCAGGGTTTCCCCGTTGGTAGCTGAGATTCTGGTGGAGGCCAGAGAGCCCTCCACTAGATCTACCTATGCCATGAAGTGGAAACGGTTCTCCATTTGGGCCACTTCCTAAGATTTCGAGCCTTTCTCTTGCTCTGTTGGGCAGCTGTTGGATTTCTTGCGCCATCTCTTTGATCTGGGTCTCAAGTCATTCCTCTCTGAAGGTTCACATGGTGGCCCTCTAGGCTTACCATGTTCCTTCTGGGGACAGGACTTTTGCTCGGTTGGAAGTCTCCAAGACTTTTCTTAGAGGGGTCCTCCACTTGAGACCACCTATTCGTGTTCCTGACCCTCCCTGGGATTTGAATTTTATCCTTGAGAAGCTTACTCTGCCTCCTTTTGAGCCAGCAGTCTCAGCAGACCTAAAGTTCCTTTCATGGAAGACTCACTTCCTTGTGGCCATTACTGCTGCTCGAAGGAATTCCGAGTTCCAGGCCCTCATGTGCAAAATCCCATATTTGATTTTCCACAAGGAACGTGTGGCTCTGTGTACCAACCCTAAGTTTCTCCCCAAGGTGGTAGCAAAATCTACGCTGAATCAATCCATGGAGCTGCCCGCTTTCTTTACGTAGCACTCTAATCAAGGGGAGTACCTCTTGCATACTTTGGATGTTCACCGAATCCTGAGATACTACACCACAAGGACGAAAGACCTTAGAAAGACTGATCAACTGTTTGTCTCTTTTGCTCTTAAAAGAGAAGGCAATGCTGTTTCTAAGCAATGCCTATCTAAATGGTTGGTTCATTGTATCACTTTCTGTTACAAGTGCAGCAAGACCCTGCCAGGTCAGGTCAGAGGGCACTCCACCAGATGGGTCACTACCTCCGTTGCTTGTTTCAAGAATGTGTCAACGGCAGACATCTGTGCAGCTGCTACTTGGACTTCTGTCCATACCTTTATGAAACACTACAGTTTGGACATTGCCTCTCGCTGTAGAGTGGGCTTCGGGTTGGCTGTTCTGCAGGGTCTTCTTTCCTCAGACCTCAGCAGCCAGAGGGTCTACTTTTGGGTAGTTTTCCTCTTCCCGTTTGCTTCTGCTTGTTCCAGACTGCTTGGGACTCAGTCCTATTTGTAATTACCTACTGCAAAAGCTCTCTCAAAGTAAGATAGTACAGTCATGTAAGAACTTACCGTAACAGTAGACTTTTGAGAGAGGCTCTTGCAGTAGGTATTACCTTCCCGCCCTCCATCCCCCTAAGCTTTTTCAGCTGCTTTTCCAGTGAGGGGAAACATCTGCTTCTCTCTCGTATTGCCTTTTTAGGCCTTTGGCAGGAAAGAAATGGAAGGTGGGCGTGGGGGACCACCCTTTTATACTGACATTGCCTGATGTCGGTCACCTGACATGGGGGCGGTCCCCCGACAGAGACTGCTAGCTAGAAATTTTTCCATGGGGTCCTGACGCCTGCCGGCTTCAGTCCTATTTGTAATTACCTACTGCAAGAGCCTCTCTCGAAGATCTACTGTTACGGTACGTTCTTACGTACATGTACTTTTCATAGGTTGTATTAAGCTGAAATAGACTTGCGTCCTTGGTGCTTGCCTTTTAAAGTCTATTTAAAACCATATTTAATTCTGTCACCATAAGCTGTTCAATTTTGTCTTAAATGTGTCCATACTTGAACTCTCCACCACCTCTGGAGGGAGTTGATTCCATGGAACTACCACTCTTTGGCTGAACCAATTTTTCCTTTGTATTAGGTTTCATCTAGGCCTGAACAGTTGTTTGGTGTGTAATCTACTACCAGTTCTACCCTCTCTTAACTCTAAACCCAGATCTCTCCTTAGGGTATTATCACCCATTGCTCTACATAACATGCATAAGTCTCCTCTGTGTCTCCTGTACTGCAGTGAGAAGAGACTGAGTGATTTTAGTCTCTGATCATATGATAGTTCTTTTAGCCCAGAAATTGCTGTGGTTGCTCTACGTTGCATGCCCTCAACTCTTTTAATATCTTATTTTTTGTATGGTGACCACACCTGGATACAATATTCCGGGTGTGGTCTCACAAAGGCCCCGGACAATGGTAGTATCACCTCTTTGTTATGACTAGAGATACGTTTGAGAATGCAGTTAAGGTTTTGGTTTGCTTTTTTGATTTGGTCATCACAGTGGGAATTCAATTTCAAATGTGGACTCATTTTGATTCCCAGGTCTCTTTCCTGGCAGGTTACCACCAAGGCTTTACTTTCTAACATATATTTCTTCTGCATGGTTGATGATCCCAGGTGCATAACTTTGCATTTGCTAATGTTCAAGGCTAATTTACTATGGTTTGTCCAGGTTAGTATGCTTTCAAGGGCCTGTTGCAATGCATTGGTATTTTTTAAGTTGTTAACTGTGGTCCCAATCCTGCAGTCATCAGCAAACTTTAGTAGCCAAACATTTGGTAAGTTCAGACTTAGGGATGAAATGTCGATGTTTAATAGGCAGGGGCCCAGTACCAACCCCTGTGGCACCCCGCTTGTAACTGGAGCCCAATCAGAGTAAATCCCATTGACTATCACCCTCTGCTTTCTGTCTTTCAGCCATTCTGAAATTCAGTTTAAGATGTTTACTGATATTTTCAACTCACCCAATGTACCAATTAACTCCTGATGGGGTAACTTGTCAAAGGCATTTGAGAAATCCAAAACAAATTATATCCACTGGATTTCCCCTGTCCAATTCCATACTTACTCTTTCGTAAAAGGTCAAAAGATTAGTCTGACAAGACCTGGATTTTGTAAATCCATGTTGGGTTTGGTTAATTAACCCCTTTCCCTCAATATATGCCTGCATGTTCTCTTTTAATATTGCTTTGAGGATTTTTCCTAATAGGGAAGTTAAGCTAATAGGTCTGAAATTTTCAAGTTTATTTCTTGGACCCTTCTTTAAAAGTGGGACTACCGTGGCCACTCTCCAACCCTACGGGATTTCTCCAAGATCTAAAGAGATCTGGAATATTTTAGTCAGAGGTAGGTATAGGATATCTGCCAATTCTTTTAACACTCTAGGGTGTACTTCATTGGGCTCTGGGGATTTGGCAATGTCTAATTTAAGTAGTCTGTTATGGACATCTTTAGGGTCTATGTTCAACTGTCCTGGGTAAGATTTCTCCGTATCTGTCAATATCTGGATATTCTTTTTGTTGAAGACTGTACAAAAATACTTATTTTGTATATCAGCTATTACTTTATTATTTATAACCAATCCAGCCTCATTTTGGAAGGGACCTGTGGTGCTGTTTCTACTTTTTAAGCTATTTACATAAGAGAAAAATGTTTTTTTTATTGTCGTTAACTTTATTACCCAACTATATTTCATGCTGTGCTTTTGATTTATTTATCTTAGATTTTATTTCTCTAGTTAAGTTCCTGTAGACTGAACAGCCCAATTGCTTGCTTTGTTTACGCTGTTTGTACGTTTTATTTTTTTCTTGATTCATTTTTTGATTGTGGAGTTTAGCCAAGCAGGAACTGTTTTTTTCTATTATATTTATTTGGAGTAGGGATGTTGTTGCTTATCT
Source organism: Neoceratodus forsteri (assembly GCA_016271365.2). NCBI lineage: Eukaryota > Metazoa > Chordata > Ceratodontiformes > Ceratodontidae > Neoceratodus > Neoceratodus forsteri. Next base: position 387,081,355 of record CM057450.1, read on the forward strand.
GTTCTTTTAATTTAAGTAATGAAAGGTCCCACATTTCATTTACTGTTAAGGTCATTAAACTCTTTTGACCAGTCCCATTTGGCTAAGTTATTTCTAATGGTTCTGAAATCAGCCTTGCTAAAATTAAGCTTTTTGGTGGCTCCTGCCACCTCTTTGTTATGTTGTTCTTGAGTATGAAAGGTCCCACAGACTTGTGGTTACTGTTGCCTAATATTGATTCAGCCCCAATATTGTGTACTGTGTTGTACATATTTGTTAATATTATATCAAGGATATTATCTCCTTTGGTTGCATCTAGGACCTTTTGCTCCAACCCTATTTGTTCAATTGCATCTAGGAAGGCTGTTACCATTTTATTGACTCCTTTCATATATTTCCAGTTAATATTTGGCAAAGTAAAGTCCCCAAGCAGTATAATTCTGTCTGTTGTATCCAGGCTCTTGATGTGATTTATTAAGAGGGCATCACTTTCTGCTGAATGTGAGAGGGGTCTATATATTAGGCCCAGCCTGATTTTGGCCTGTACCTGCAGAAGTAGCTTAATCCACAATATCTCTATGTTATTAATATCCTCATGGATTTCTTCACATTTCATTGATTCATGGATATAAATGGCTAGACCACCACCCTTCCTATCTGTTCTAAACTTTGAGAACAAGTTATACCCTGGTATGGACTTCTCCCATGAGTCCCCAGCATCCCACCATGTCTCAGTCACCAGTGCTAGATGTAGCCTCTGTTCATCTAACAGAAGTTTGAATGCATTGAATTTATTCTCTCAGCTCCTGGCATTAATCAGTACTCCCTTCCAGTTGTGTGTCTCAGTATTCAAAGGTCTTAGGTATGGGAGGCTAATGGTGGTGGTTGCTATATCTCCCCCCCCCCCCCTTTCCAGTTTAAATGGAATTTCTGGACCTCATTTATCTTTTTTCCCATAATCCTACTTCCCATTTGATTTAAATGCAACACATCTGATTTAAAACATGCTTCCCTGTTAAAAGTGACTGAATTATCCATGAACCCCATGTTTTCTTTAAAACAAAACTGTCATAACCAATTGTTCAGTATGTTTATTGATTCATTTTTAAAGTATTTTTCCCCATAGTGGGTAAGACACTAGACACAATTTTGTCATTCTTGTTCTTGAAACGTTTGATCAATTCCATAAAATCCATTTGGATATCCCTCATATCACATGTTTGTAAATCATTAGTACCCATGTGTAATAAAACAAAGGGGGGTCATAGTGTTCTCCAGTAGCCCATCCAGTAGCTTAATGATGTCATTTACCCCTGCCCCTGAGAGAGTACTCACAGTAGTATACTCTTTTCGGCCGTAACACACCACGGTATCCACTTTCCTTAAGATAGCATCCCCAATGACAACTATGTCCCTGTTCAGATTGGGTGGTTGTATTACTGGGTCTGAATTAACCGAGTTGTGTGGTGTATGATCCAGCTTTTGTTCTGCTTTAGTGGGTAATGGTTCAAAATCCTCTGGTAACTGGGCCGAGTCTTGTGACAGGCTCTCGAATATATTGTGTAAGTGGATGGGTGATTCTTGTGGTATGCGAGTCTTGGGTGACCTTTTAATAGTTGGGATCTTAACCCATGTTTCTATTTTAGGTTTATTATTTGAACCCAAGTCTCTTGTAGCACCCCCATCTTGTGCTACTCCTGTACTGTCGTTGCTACAGCTGATGGTATTTTGTTCTGCCTCATCAATAAAGTTTTCCAGTAACTTTATCTCTTTTTGTACTTCTAGCCTCTGGAGAAGTTGTTCGATTTCCTCTTGCAGTATACCTATTAAGAGACATTTATCGCATATGAAGTCAGGGCAGACTGCCTGATCAGTGTACATGCTGCATTGGATACAGACACGTTTCTTTACTTTACTTCATTTACTTTTAGCCTGGGACATGATTATTTCTTCACAGTTTACCCCCTATTAGTTTGTGAAACACAAACACACTAGTACCTTGTGGGCAAGGACAGTCAACAGCAGTATTCCAGAAACAGTCATTCCCCTGTTTACCTGCATCACCGGTAGACATAGCAGACACACGCAGAAACGTATGTCTCTGCACGCGCGATGTGCACCCTGCTCACAGCAGGGCTCGTTATATGGCGCTATGAGCCCTGGAAGTGCTTAGAGAGGTTACACTCGGTGCGAGTGTGCGGATTACTGTTTAAAAGTAGAAAAACACTCCAAACCCTGATATCTAGAGCTCCTTATATAACAGCCTCTAATGGAGTTAGCAAATAGTGCTTTTGGGAAACTAAAAGTTGAATTAAGAGTACGTCAGACTGAGTGTTCGGTCTCTCTTCCTGGTTGCCACTAGCAATGAGGGCTCCCACAAAAACAACACAGTTTTTAAAACAACACGGTATGTTTCATTTAAATCAGCACTCAATAATCACACAAGTGCCCCCTGCACCTTCAGTTCTGGACTGCACAGTAGTTAGATATTAGGTTTGAGGGACACTTGGGGAAGAAAAATGGAGGTAACACCGAAATACTGTGTGGGGCTCCTCATGCTGCTTTCCAGGAGGAAACAGACCTGAACTCATAATAGACAAGTGGCTGAAGCAGGACAAGCAGTGCACAGTCATCAAAAGGGTCAGCAGAATGCTGGGATGCATCAGAAGGGGGGGTGACAGAGCAGGGAAGTAATCCTTCCACTTTACAAGACCCTGCTCAGGCCCCACCTGGAGTACTTCATGCAGATGTGGTTTCCTTAATATAACAAACTGTCAGAGCTGATACGGCTGCACTGAGCTTTTACAAGCGCAGCTGGAGTATGCTGTTCACAAGATGGTGGTGATGACTTAACTGTGCATGCATGATACTCGCACATACATAGAAACATAGAATTTGACGGCAGATAAGGACCACTTGGCCCACCCAGTCTGCCCATTTCCCTACCTAATGGATAAGTTGCAGATCCTAGTTAACCAACAGCCTACTTCTTCCTACCCCCAACCCCTAGAATTGCCTTATGACTGTCCCATGCATGCTTGAATTCCACTACTGTTTTTGACTCCACAACCTCCTCCGGAAGGCTGTTCCATGCATCCACAACCCTCTCTGTGAAAAAATACTTCCTTACATTACCTCTGAGCCGCCCCCACACAATCTGATTTGTTGCTACCATCTTGTGCACAGTGGCCATCACTTCCACAGTTGCAGAAGAAAAAGTGCTCCCAAAGTGGGTGTGTTCAGTCGGCAGAGAGGAAGGGACACATAAACACAAGCACTGGAAACAATGCCGCAGCACTTTGGAAGCACACCAGACAGCGGTCCGGTCACGTGCTTCCACAGTGCTATTCTCAGATGTTGTCATAACATTTGTGGAGCTCTGCCCACACAGCCATAAAAAGGATGAGGAAGTAGTGAGAGAGTGAAACAGAAGGCTACTAGAATCAGTGGTAATTGGGATAGAAACTATGAAGAGAGGCTGGAGACCCTTAACGCTTTCACCCTGATTAAAGGAAATTGAGGGGGACTGATCTCAGTCTTTCCCATATTCAAGGGTACTGACAAGATCCAGCAGTCCAAAATGTTTGATCTGGTGTCCTGCAACAAGATTGGGGACATGCATTGATGCTCAGGAGTATTAAAAGCACTCTTTTTGCACCCAGAGGGTGGATAACCTGTGGAAAAGTCTACAAGCGGAGACAGTGGACATGAAGACATTACTGTCCTTTAATGTAAGCCTGGGCAAATTCTTGCTTAACAAGTAAATCACCAGGTATGCTGTGAAGTAGAGTGGGTAGAGACCCCTATAACTGGGTATGCATTTGCACAGCATACTCATTTCATCCCTGCTGACGAAGCAAGTGGATGGACATTGTGGATCTAGGATCCATTTGTACCTTAAACTACAATGTTAATATGTTTAATACATAAACTACTTCTTGCATTTTTCTAAAATTCTTACAGATTATACACTCTAGTGACATTTGTGATTAAATTACTGTTTAATAAACAGCTGTATCTACAGCATGCATGCACTCACTTCCTGTCATTTAGATGACAGATGGCTGAGTTGGTGAGATGAGGGTCTGTGCTGGCTGCTGTCAGCCTGCCTGCAGTCAAGGATGGGCTTTTCCTGGGTGTGTCTTTGCTGAACTGAGGCTAGAAGGCTGTGGTTGCTGAGTGTGTTGGCCAGAGAGAGGGTGGGGTGGGGTTATGAGGTTGTACAACAGGTATCAATTGAGGGGGATTCTACTAGACTACTAGGGAGCAGTTATATATTTCAGCAGAGATCAGATTGAGAGGGAGGACAACTAGACTACCAAGGAACCATTCTGTATTTCAGTGGGGATCAGGTGGGAAGAGGATACCACTAAACTACCAGGGAGCAGTTTTGTATTTCAGCAGGAATTGGGGTGGGAGGGGGAACTACATGATTACCAGAAAGCAGTTATGTCTTTCAGTGGGTATCAGGGTGGGACGAGGGGACCTCTAGACTACAAGGGAGAAGTTTTGTATTTCACTGGGGATCAGCCAGGAAGGGGGTACCACTAGACTGCCAGGGAGCAGTTCTGTATTTCAGTAGGGTTTGGTCAGAAATAGTGTACCACTAGACCACAAGGGAGCACTTATGTATTTCAGTAGTGACTGAGCAGGGAGGGGGTACCACTACACTACCAGGTAGCTGTTCTGTAATTCAGTAGAGATCAGTGTGGGAGAGAGACCACTAGACTACCAGGGAGAATTCATTCATTTCGAAGGCTCGGAGTGGGGGGTGATCTACCTTTGCCACTGGAAATGAGGGTTGTTAAGAGTAGGGTTTTGACAGATTTAAACAGTGTTGCCTCAGCAGCCATTTAGCACTTCTAAGATCACAAATATACCACTGCACCCTATGTATGTAAAAGGTTTCCCTCGTTTGTATGGGCACATTGGTGGAGTTAGCCTGACTGTACTGTCCACTTTGTGCCCTACTAGTAATTAGAGTGGAATGTTGATGGTTGTTTTTAATTTTCAATATTTTTAAACTACTGGATGCAACATTTTTAAAGAATTTGAAACTTAATGAGGAATTAATGTTATTTGATTATTAGAAACCCTGCCCTTTCATGTCTGATTCTGCTCAAGTTATTTGAAAGGAGAGCCCTTGATTGTGAAGTACTGTATAACAGCATTTGTTTAGTTATCCCAGAGCCATCTGCTTCACACTGCCCATTTTGAACACGTGTTACAACCTTTTATCTTTGTTCTTTACTAGTAAGCCACACTGCACTGTCTTTGAGGGGTCATATCCCTCAGTGGCAAGCTTTTCATGTATTAGGAAATTATTCTTCAGTGCCTTTAATACCTACTTGGTTATTAATACATTGATGTGTAAGCCCCCCCGCCCCAGTTTGGGGGATTACTAAAAGTTACCCTACTCACCCCCTGTAGATTGCACTAGTAGGGAGGTAGGACCTGGGTTGGTGCCCACCCCTTGGGTGTGGTTGATCCTGCCCTGTTGGGTATAAATTAGAGAGGGGGGAGGAAGGGAGATATCTCTATCTCTCTATATATAGCGGGATTGCAGATCACATGTGTGGGCTGAGGTTTGAACCCCCAGCCCAGGGTTGTGGCCTAAGTTCAGCAGCACTGGGTTAGTGCTCAGTTGTTTGGTGGGAGATATGCAGGGAAGTGATCTGTGGGACGGGACCCCATTGAAGGAGTAGGAGCCGCAGCCTGGAGGAATCAACTTCTGACACTCCCAGATTGGTGGGTCCCTATTCTTAGGATAATATTTAACAACATAGTACAAGGCAGGCAGCTTCCTATTAGCTGGCTAAGAAGCATAATTTATCCTCTGTTTAAGAAAGAAAATTCTTCTGATCCTAAAACGTATCAGCCCATAAGTTTGATTGATGCCACACAGAAATTGTTCTCCAAAATAATTCTTCAAAGACTTCAGGATTGGCTTAAAGAAAAACAAATATTGAGTGAATATTAAAATGGATTCAGATCAGGACATTCAACTATTCAAAATTGTTCTTTTATCACATATCATTCTACGCTAATAGAAGAAAGGAGCTATACCCTCTTAATGTTCCATTTCGCAGGACTGCTTTTGGTAAATGCTCCTTTTCCTACAGAGCACCTTTCTGGCTTAACAAGGTCCCCTCAGCCTCACTGGCAACTGCTAACATTAGGGCCTTTAAAACTGAGCTGAAGCAGCATTTTCTAAGCAGGCAATTATGCTTGTGCCATCATTAATAATCCTGTTGTGCCACCCAGGACCTGCACTCACCTGCCTCAGAAATACAACACGGATACTAAACCCACCTACCCTCCTGACCTCCTATTCCCCATAGGGGGTCTATAACCTGCCCCCAGTGTCCTCTCCTCTCCCACCTCCCCTTACCAATCTGTTACATCACCCATCTTTTCCATATGACTACATTCTTCCTCTCCTCTCCCCCACATGCATTCACTCTCTCTCTTTCTACCTCCTATTCTCCCTCCACTCTAGTCCTCCACCCCCCACTATCTTCATCCCCTCTGCTATCTCTAACCCCTCCTCCACCCTATGGCTCTACACACTACCCGCTACACACTCTCTCTCTCTCTCTCCCCTTCACTCTTGCCCTCCACCCCCACTATCTCAGTCTCTCCAGCCTCTGCTATCTCTACCCTCCTCCACCCTATAGCTCTACACACTTCCCAAGAATCCCCCTGATACCCTCAAACCACTCCTCTCTGCCAGTCTGTACCCCACCTGTCCAATGCACTATCTTCACCTCTCTCATACCTCCTATTTGCATCTCTGACAATGCCTACTGGGCTGCACCCTGTAATCCCTTGCCTCTACCCCACAGTCATCTCTAGCAGAACTTCTGATACATCCTACTCCAGCCTGTTTAGAGTATTCTGGAATAAGATGTAACTTCCTGGCAGGAGTCACCTAAATAGATGTTTATGTGGAACAAAATGTACAGTGAACTTAATATGTCTGTATCATGTTATCTTTCTTTGTTTGACGTGGAACCTTTGTAAAAGAGTCCTGGACTCAAAGGTGGTTTCCGAACCATGAAATAAATAAATATATTGGGGTGAAGAAAGCTAAATTGCATTGCTGCTTTGTAGATCTAAGTGCAGTATTTGATAGTATAAGTCAAATTTTGTTGTGGAAGAAACTGGAAAAATTAGGAATTGATCCTATACTTTCGGATATCCTGATTCGGTTGCATTCTGAAACTTGGATCAAGGTACAGTACAATCAGTATGGAAGAATTACTTCCCTAATTAATACTAAATGTGGGGTATGTCAAGGATGCCTGTTCACTCCAACACTTTTCCATATCTACATAAATAACATATTATTGAATTTTGAAAATCAAGAGTTTCGTTCCCAGGGGGTTAAGAATAAGAAGATAGCATGTCTAGCATATGTGAATGATAGAATTTTACTTGTAACATCCTTTTTAGGTTTACAGAGGAAGGTTAACTGTTTCTCTGAATTATGTAAAGAAAATAGACATGATCACTAAAGATAAAATGAAAATGATGGTCTTTGGGAATAAAAATAAGAAACGTCCTACATTATTCATCGATGGTGGTAAAATACCAAAGTTCTGTGATTATTTAGGGGTTAGATATTCAGAAAATTTCACATGGAAAGCACACATATTACACCTTCAAACTAAATTAAAAATAGCATTTAATGCATTTAAAAGTTTTAATATGCAGTTAGGTAAAGGATCAGTGATTGGAGCATTGAAGGTAATAAATGCCAAACTTCAGACTAGTATTCTTTACACAGCTAAAATCTGGGGATCTATAGAGAGTACATCTCTGGAAATTATCCAAATTAAATTATATCATTATCTTTTTATGGTACCACAATTGGTCCCTGCAGAGTTATTAAAACTTGAGCTTGGTCAATTTTTACTGCAGACATTGATCGATGAGAGACAATTAATCTTCCTTCTTCCGCTTTTTGAGATGCCAGAATTTTGTCTACCATGATATTTTCTGGAAGAGGAAATACATTATGCCTTGAAGAGTCCCCCCCACACACACACACACGCACGCACACACTTCTGTTGATTAAAATGAAACTATTCCTGCTAGGCCTAGGCCATTTATTATCTGAAATATATTTTGTGCCTAGAGAAAATATTTTACAAATTAAAAGAAGGACTATAGGCATAGAGGTATTAAACAGCTTTCAGCATCTCAAGTCCTCAAAACATTTCAGATGGCATAAATTGCTTAAAACTAGTCACCAATTAGAATCATATCTCAGAAAGATGGCCAATCCAGAAATGAGATGTATTTTCACAAGATTTAGACTGGAGTTGTACAATGCAAACTATATATTTTTCAATCTAAAAAGGGTGGATACCTCTTCTCCATACTGTAAATGTAACTTGAAGTATGAAGATGATTTGAAACACATAATACTCTTAGTCCCTCTTTATGCCAAGAGGAGGAAGGAATGGCTGGGCAATCTCAACTTCCCCCCTGACCAAACAGTTCTTTCTCTTTTCAGTTCATATGATCATGATGTATTGGTTAAAATACGTGTTTTTTTTTTAACCACTGTACATTTGTAAGTAGCATAACAGGAATAGGAGAAATAAGACAGTGCTATCAGACTTTCTGCAATGTACTCTTGCAGTAGACCTAATAGATATTATATGACCAAAGGAGTTAGTGGCATCTCTAATCAGTGGTACATATTAGTATATTTGTATACTGTGTATAAATTTTAGGGGAGAGACTTTTATAAGGATATAGTGACATTCTGGAAGTTCGTTATATATCATTGTTTTAATGTTTGACAAAAATTCTGGTGAACATTGTATGTATGTGAGTATTTATTGTATTTTAATGTAGCATTTTGTAAAGGCTTACAGCTGAACAATAAACATGAACTGAACTGACTTCTGACTCGCCTCATGCTCCGTGGCACCATGGTGGGTTGGGGCCCTGTCCGGAAGTAGATTTGTGGCAGTGGGGGCACCACAGCAGTGGCAGTACCATGGTGTGGTATGCCCAGTAGTGGCAGCACCAAGAGGTCATACCCATGTGGCATGTTTTCTTCTATGTCTTCGGTGGTCTGCTGGGAGCAAGGGAAGCTGGGCCCACCTCTTCTGTGTTTTTGGCTCGGTCCAGGATTGGGGTGAGTCCCGGTGTTGGGCCCGTTGCAGCAGGAAGTATGTTTCGAGTTGTTGGGGAGCTGACTGTGTGAGAACTCCCTGGGTGATGAGGTGACCGAGTGTCAGAGGCTTTGCAGCAGTTTTTCAAGGCCAGTCTATGTCCAGGAGTGAGTTTGGGGAACCCTGGTGTGTTTAGGCCTTGGTGTGTTTTTGCTGCCCATGAAATCTGAGCCTCCCAGCTCAGCCATCTAAGTGGAGCCCATTTTTTCAGCCTGCCTAGGCCTAAGTATTGTGCCATAGCTCTGTGCTGCAGAAAGTATGCTGCTTACATCCTTGTGCCTGTCTCCGTTGTGCCTCCAGCCCCATGGAGCTGATTTCTTTGGTTTTAAACTTGTAATTAATTAAATTGTTTATTTTTTTACTTTGGTACTCCTGTCTTATTTGTGCTGCCCTTTTGCTAACCAGTTCTGCCCCAGTCTAGCTCCAGTGCCTTACCTGCCTGTATCCAGCTAATTCCTCCATTTTGTGCACATTGTGTAACTCATCAGCGTGTGACTCCATGAATTCAATGCTCAAGGTAGGTCAAGCTATTTTTTGCTATCTTAGGATCTCTGTGTGATTCCTGGCTTGTGCCCCCCTCCAGTATATTTACCATCAGGACCCCTAGACATCGCTGGAGGGTGGGCTACAAATGTGGGGGCTCATCAGGGATTTAAATGTTGCTTGGCATGGCATGGTGGCCTGGTGTTTGGGGGTTGGCAGCCTTTGGTGTCCTTATTTTTATAAACTGCATCATTCAGGGAGTCCACCATGTTGGGTTGATTTTGTGCATTGTGAGAGTCACCATCTTTAGCTTAGGTGCCAAATATTTATTAGCCTTGCCCACATGGTGGCATATGGCCGTGCTGATTGGCAGGAGGAAAGTGTAGCCTGCTGGAGCCACTACAGAGGTTGCCATTTTGTGAGCTGCTACAAAGGGAGAGAGTACGAGTGTTTGCCATGGTGGAGAAAAATCCATCTGAAGAGCCCAAGACCTTGTTCCCTGCCTCCTTATTGTCATGGTTCTAGAAGACTGCAGGGCATGGAACTGCAGAAGAATGGTGTGTTCATTGTAACTACCAAGGAGTGGGCATAGTGCGGATACCATTATGCACAGCCTGTGCCAGGGACCCACCTTCAGTGTTGTATGAACTGCCACCCTATTCAACCCTTTGGAATTGTCCTTCAGTGCCATCGGTGGGTACAGCCTCTTTGCAGTCTATGGGAAGCTTGGACCTGTGGGAGGCGACTAGAGCAGCAATTTCTCCTGTGGAGCCCTCCACTTTTGCCCCAAACATGGTGATTGAGTCTGTGGAGGAGGAAAATCGCTATGGCGAGGGAGGGCAATGATATCTGCCCAGCCCTTTCCTGCAACTTCCTGCTGACCCTCCCCATGGCAGATGGAGATGGCAAGGAAAACTTGCTAAATCTGCTGATCACTCAGGGCCCAGGGGGCCAGCCCATGCTTTCTTGCCTAGCAGCAGCAGTAAAGGTACTTCCACCCAAAAAGAGGCTTCGGGTAAGGAGTTGCCAGCATTTGTGGAGATCCCGGTGGGAAAAGTGAGGCTGCGCACGTGGAGCCACCGGTTTTTCCCCCTGGCCAGGCACCTCACAATTACATGTTCGCTGACCAGGACATGTATCAGGCCATTCCACAGCCATATTCCAGGCCGGTTTTAACTTTGCCGGATAACATCCCCCACCTGCCGGCACAGAGCAAAGCTGTCTGGGTGAATGTCTGCGTTCACCTCACTATTCTCCTCCACTGATCATGATAGTCCTACCCAAGTCCCTCTGCCTCAAATGGCACCTTCCCCCAGTCCTCTGGCCATCTGCCAGAACTAGACACATAGTGGATTCCCTGCAGGGGGAGGGCCTCAAACAATTGGTACAGCAACCCACAAGAGACAGGGCTATCCTAGATCTAGTACTGACTAACAAGGAAGGGATCACAGATCTCCAGGTAGAAGGTCACCTGGGGGCCAGTGACCATCACATGGTATGGTTCAATTTGGCTACTACATCTAAATCATCCCATTCCAAGGCAAAAATATGGGACTTCAGAGGAGCTGACTTTGATAAGATGGCCAACAGAGTTAAGCTAGCCCTGGCAAAAGAAACACAGATGAGGGGGTAAGCAAGTGGGCAAGCATTAAGGATGCAATACTTGAAGCAACATCCCATTGTGTTAGACAGAAAAGGAAGTGCAAAAGAAGAAGGAAACCACTTTGGTTCTCAAATACAGTAGCAGAAAAGGTCAGAGCCAAAAGGCTGGCCTTCAGGAAATATAAGGGAACACAGCGGGATGAAGATAGGGAGGCATACCAAACTGCCCTAAGGGAAGCAGGAAAGGCAGTAAGGCAGGCAAAGTCCCAAACTGAGGAAACACTAGCACAAACAGTAAAAGAAGGTGAAAAGACTTTCTATAGATACATTAGTGAAAGGAGAAAGTCCAGAGAGGGTAAGGGAGCATGTGAGGAGGAGGACCCTGTAAAGGCATCTATCCTAAATAGATACTTTTGCTCAGTATTTACTGAAGAGAAGGTAGGGCAGGGCCCACAGCTCAGCATCATGGACACAGTGGGGGAGGGAGGTGAGCACTACTCCCTTCACAAAAGAAAGGGTCCTACAAGAACTTGCTAAGCTCCGGGTGGATAAGGCAATGGGACCTGATGGCATACATCCCAGGGTACTTAAGGAGCTAAAGGTGGAACTAGCAGAGCATTAGCAGAACTGTTTAGTGAGTCTCTGAGCACAGGAGAGATCCCAGAAGACTGGAGAAGGGTTTATGTGATCCCGCCTCCACAAGAGTGGTAGCAGGGAGGAGGCGGAAACTACAGACCAGTCAGTCTTACCTCAGTAGTGGGCAAGATTATGGAGGCACTCCTTAAGGAAAGGATAGTGCAACACCTGGAATCCATAGGGCACAGGATCCAAGACAGCATGGGTTTACAAAAGGAAGGTCCTGTCAAACTAATCTCATAAATTCTTTGACTGGGTAACCAGAGTGGTGGACCAAGGGGCAGTTGATGTCGCCTACCTTGACTTCAGCAAAGCTTTGACACTGTTCCACATAGAAGATTGATAAATAAGCTGGGTAGGCTCGGGTGGTCAGAAGTTGGTCAACTGGGTGGCAAACTGGTTGACGGGCAGAAAACAGAGAGTGGTGGTAAATGGTATACAGTCAGAAGAGATGCAAGTCACAAGTGGGGTACCTCAGGGATCAGCCCTGGGGCCAGTCCTCTTCAACATCTTCATTAGTGACCTTGCAGATGGACTAGAGGGTAAGGCTTGTCTGTTTGCAGATGACACCAAGATCTGCAACAGAGTGGATGATCCAGATGGGGTGGGCAGAATGAGAAGAGATCTGGATAAACTGACAAAATGGTCAGAAGAGTGGCAACTGGGATTTAATGCAAAGAAGTGCAAAATCATGCACATAGGGAAGAGAAATCCTGAAGCCACCTATAGGTTGGAGGGAGTTGCTAACAGTCACAAAGGAAGAAAGAGACTTGGGTATCATCATCACTGATGACCTGAAATCATCCAAGCAGACCTCTAAAGCAGTAGGTAAGGCTAGGGGGCGTTAGGGTGTATTAGTAGGGGTATCACAAGTCGTAAGGGGAGGTAATAATCCTCTTTACAAGACACTGGTTAGGCCCCATCTGAGTACTGCGCGGCATTATTGGAGGCCACACCTTCACAAGGACATTAACCAAATTGAGGCAGTCCAGAGAAGGGCAACCAAAATGGTGCAGGGACTGCATCAGAAGACATATGAGGACAGATTAACAGAGCTCAATATGTATACACTTGAGCAAAGGAGGAGAGAGGTGATATGATCGAGGCATTCAAGCACCTTAAGGGCATTAACAAGGTGAAAGAGTCTAACATGTTTAAATATAAGAAAAATAGCAGGACAAGAGGACACAGCATGAGATTAGAGGGGGCCGATTAAGGGGAATGTGAGGAAATTCTTTTCACAGAAAGGTGGTGGATGCATGGAATGGCTTACCACAAGAAGTGGTGGCTATGAATACAGTGCAGGGCTTCAAACAGGCATGGGATAGGCATAAGGGAGCAATACAAATGACTATGAATAGATAGGCCACTGACAGAGCAAAGGCCGATGGCACATTTATAAGGTAGAAAAAGAAATGGGCAGACTGGATGGGCCTTGCGGTCCTTATCTGCCGTCAACTTCTATGTTTCTATGTTCAATGTTTCCTCCATTCTATCTCAAGGCTGTGACGGTAGAAGAAATGCAGAGATTGCTAACTGGTCTCTCACCTTTTTCTAGTGCTGGCCTTGATGGCATGGAACCAAAGCTTCTCTGCCTTGCCGCTGCCTACATTGCCTCCCCTGTGGCCCATATCGTCAACCTATCCTTAGCCTCTGGGGTTATCCCAGACCTGTGGAAGGTGGCACGGGTTGTCTCTGTGCTCAAACAGGGCAACCCCAGGATCCTTGACAACTGTCTTCTGATTGCCATTCTGCCTGCCATCAGCAAGCTCCTTGAGAAAGTTGTGGCGGGACAACTCTTGGATTATATCCAGGCTCATGAACTTCTGTCTCCCTCGCAGCATAGCTTTCGAAAAGGGCACAGAACCACCTCTGCGCTGGTCTATGTCACTTCTGGGATAAGGGTTGCTATGGACCAGGGCAGACTCTCTGGGGCCATCTTTATTGATCTCTCTAAAGCCTTTGACCTTGTTGACCATGCCTTGCTATGCTCTCAACTTGGGTCTTTGGGCTTATCCCTTCCGGCCCTGAGTTGGCTCTCCAACTACCTTCATGGAAGGCAGCAACTGACCAATAATAGTCAGGTGCTCTCGGACGCCACCCCCGTGTCCTTAGGGGTCCCCCAGGGGTCAGTCCTTGGGACCCTGCTTTTTTCCATCTTCATCAATAACCTTCCCTCCTCGGTGGCCTCCTGCAGGGCTGTCCTGTATATAGAAACATAGAATTTGACGGCAGATAAGGACTGTTCGGCCCACCCAGTCTGCCCATTTCCCTGCCTACTGGATAAGCTGCAGATCCTAGTTAACCAGCAGCCTACTTCTTTCTACCCCCACCCCTAGAATTGCCTTATGACTGTCCCATGCATGCTTGAATTCCACCACTGTTTTTGACTCCACGACCTCCTCCGGAAGGCCGTTCCATGCATCCACAACCCTCTCTGTGAAAAATACTTCTAAATTACCTCTGAGCCGCCCCCAACTCTATCTTCAAATTGTGCCCCCTTGTTCTTGCACACCTCTTTTTTTGAAAGATGCTACCCTCTTGGACTTTGTTGATTCCCTTGAGGTACTTGAAAGATTCTATCATGTCCCCCCTCTCCCTCCTTTCCTCGAGGCTATACATATTAAGCTCCTTAAGTCTCTCTTCATATGTCTTCCGGTGCAGACCCTGCACCATTTTAGTTGCCCTCCTCTGGACAGCTTCCATCCTGTCTATGTCTTTGCGAAGACTGGGTCTCCAGAACTGCACACAGTACTCAGATGGGGTCTGACCAGCTGTCTGTACAGAGGGATAATAACTTCCTGTTTTCTACTAGTGATGCCTCCCTATGCATCCCAGTATCCCCCAGCCCTCCTTGCTGCCCTCTCACATTGCTTGCCCACCTTTAGGTCATCTGATATGACTACCCCCAGGTCCCTTTCCATTTTTGTTGTTGTTAGTATCTCACCCTCCATTATGTACTCTTCCCTGGGTTTTTGTTTCCCAGGTGCATTACCTTGCACTTCTAGCATTGAATCTAAGCTGCCATACATTTCACCATTCCTCTAACCTTGCCAAGTCCCTTCTCATCCTTTCCACCCCACCTTGTGCATCAACTGTGTTGCAGATCTTTGTGTCATCTGCAAAGAGACATACTTTTCCTTCCAGTCCCTCTGCAATGTCGCTTATAAAGACATTGAAGAGGACCGGTCCTAATACTGAACCCTGTGGTACCCCACTAGTAACCCACCTTTCTTCAGAGTGGACTCCATTTACTATTACTCTCTGTGTCCTATTCTCCAGCCAATTTTTTACCCAGGCTGTCATCTTGGGACCCACTCCCAGGCTAGCTAACTTGTATATTAATCTTTTGTGTGGGACTATGTTAAAATGCCTTGCTAAAGTCTAGGTAGGCCATGTCCATCAGTGTATGCTGATGACCTTGTTATCCTCACTCATTCAAAGGATATTGGAGTCATTAACCACCAACTGAGTGAGGGTTTCAGGAGTGTCCATTCCTGGATATCATCCCATAAGCTGGTCCTAAATCTTAAAAAGACCCAGGCCATGCTGTTCAATTCCCTTGCCAAGTTAAAGGCCTCCTCTGTTCCTATGTGCATCTCGGGTATTGTTGGCACTCCTGTTCTCACCACCGATTCTGTCAAGTACCTTGGGGTGACACTTGACCCGTAGCTTGATCTTGGTCATTATATCCAAAATGCGTGTAGAGCTGTTAACTGGAAATTAGGTCTGGCTTACATAGCAAAGAATAACCTTACTCCGGCTGCTCGCCTAGCACTGTCTAGAGGGGTGTTTCTACCATCCATCTGTTATGGGCTCCTTTTGTTTGCCAGTACCTCCAAGATCCACCTCTCTAGATGGACTGTTGCCTATAATAACATCTGCCGTTTTGCTCTTGGGGTCCCTCGTCTCACTCACCACTGTGATCTGTACAGTAAGCTCAACTGGCTCTCCCCACCCAATTATTTGAATTTTGTTGTGGGCAGTTCCACGGGTAAGGTGCTGAATTTTAACACCCCCTGGACTGGCGGGAGCTCCTTGTGCCAAGCAGCCCCGCTACCTACTCCTCCTAAGGTCACAGGGCCCTGCTGTCCTTAAGGTCCCTCCTACTCATACCAAAATGGGGGACAGGGACTTTGCGTCATGTGCCCCTAGACTGTGGAACTCCTTTCCTTTCCAGGTCCAGACCTCCCCCCAGTCGGGCCTACGCACCTCCCTGTGGAACCACTTGAAGCTCTTGTCAGTATGTGACTGTCTTAACCCTCCCTGATTAGCCTGGTCCTCTGCACAGTATACTTGAGTGTATTCATTCCATGTATCTTGCAAATGTGTAAATTTTGTATATATCTGTATATATATTGCTAATGACGTTGTGTCAGTGGCGCTGTACCTTATCATATTGACTATGATTACTGTCGTGACCTGAGATATCTTACTATATGTTATGCTTCTCCTGACATCTGTGTATCTGCCCTACTTGCTTCAAATTGTACTTTGTATGTTCTTTGATTTCCAGTACTCTCCCGGGTCATACCTGAAAATAGGCATGTGTTTGTCTAGTGTGCTTACCTGGTTAACAAAAGCTAAATAATAAGACAGATGGACTTTTAGATGCTGATCCCCTGAATGTTTGCTACAGGACTGGAGTTTGGTTGGAGCCTGGTAAGGCCTGCCGTACCAGCATGAGGGAGGTGCCAGAGTGGTCCCAGGCAGAACGCTGGGTGTGGCAAACAATCCACCTTGAGTATCCTCAAGCAGACTCCCCATACGTATCAGAATGGCTCTGGGATATAGTGGAGGAAAAGAGAGCCAATTGGGTGTTCCGAAGTATGGTGCAGAAACTTCAACTGCAGAATGAGTCAGGAGCCCCTACAGAAGAGGTAACCCATTGTGCCAGGTCACTCTGCTATTCTGCGGCCTGGGCCTAGTTAACCCTGTTCAAGCATTCTGCATTAGTGCAAGACATGCCTGGTAGTCGTATGAAGCACAACCTCACAGCTGTGGACTCGTTCTCTAAAACTACAAAGCCTGATCCTGCCTTTTATTTTATCTGTGGTGGTGGACCCACTGTCTGAACAGGGGTACCTATTATGAACTTATTTTGTACTGTCAGGAATGTTACCTGTTGGTGAATTGATGTGACTGTTTTCCAGTTGCATTTTAGTTCTAACAGCAGCTTGTCTGAATAAGAAGGTGTACCAAGAAGTATTGGCTGAAGAGACAGTACCCTGTTGTCTTGGGACTTTTTGGACTTACTTCTGTGCTAAACAAAAGTTTGGACTGCCAGCATATTCCCGTGAAAGACTGGAGGTTTATGTAGGGGTGGTGAATTGAAACATCATTTCCAATGTCTGTTGTATATTTAAATGAGAGTTGGGTTTGAGTGTGGCTGTGCATGGGCAGTGGGTTATGCTGGTGGTATGGGTGAGTGTGAGAGTAGTGGTTGCTTGGTATGAATGGAAACCAGGTTAGAGTACAATGGTAATGTGTAATGTTGTTGTTAAATAATGTCCTGGTATGCCTTTAGATCTTATCTGTATCAATCTTCACCATTCTTCACTGGTAGGTACCAGCTAGAGGCACTAGGACCCCGCAGGAAGCTTTTTTTAACTAAAAGCTTTTTTCTTATCTGGAGGAGGGTCCGACACTGAGGATGGCACTGCCCTCAGGGCTGACGTACTACACGGCACTCGCGGGTTATCCAGTAACGGACGCTGGCCCCTCCATCACCTCAGTTCTGTTTTTCTGGCTGTCGAGGACAGCTGCATGACTCCATGGGACTGCGAAATCTCCTGAGAATCTTCCAGAAACTCGTCTACTCGGTTCTGCTCATATGATTGTTCACTTGATGCTGCTCCGTTGCTGATTTCCGGCACCGTTTTTCTTCTGTTTTAAAGTACGACATCAATTCTTCTCTTTGTTTTATTATTTTTGTGTGTGGCCCATCATGTTGGGTTCAGGGCAAAAACATTTGAAGGCAGGGACTACCCCAATGCGTCGGTGACCCTGTGGTAGTCTCTTTTCAACAATGGACCCACATGACCAATGTTTCACCTGCCTAGGGTCAAACCATGATATGGATTGCCATGACACCTACTTCTCAATAGATTTTTGTACTTTGCTCAACCACACAGCAAGGTTGGATCAAGCGCCCCCCCCCAACTTTCAATGGTCGGCATCACACGAGGGCCACTAAGGTACGGTCCCTTGGCCCTTCCCCCACACCTCCCCCCACTGCTATATGCACTAGGAGCGAGCAGGCCTCCACCGTCTGAGGTCTTGCTGAAACTAGACATCTGGGCGAGGGGTCTGGCAGACAGTCGGTCACTTCTGGGGACCGGTTGTGCACCCGTCATGGCCTAGTTCCCCTTTGGGGAACCGGGCCACCCCAGTGTTGAGGTCTCAGCTATGCATGGGGCCTACATTGGCAGTTCCTTCAGAGGCTCCAGTGGGCATGGCCTCAGCTCCTAGCATCGACTCCAGTGCCGGTGAGCAAGGCAGCGCTGCCATTGCCGCTGGGTCCCTTCCTGACACCACTCATGGTGCCGGGATGGGTAGAGTGTCCGGAGTTGCCTCTCTTGGGATCTCCGTAGTCTCCTCTCCAGAATCGGAGGATGACTGGGATGATCCTGAGTGGCAGACTGTGTTCCCTGGAGCTATGGATGCTCCCCGGACTCAGCAAGAGGTCTTCTTCTTGGTCCAGTTCTCAGGCTGACACCACTTGCGGTACTGCTCCTCTCTCTGCTGGTGCCACCCTTGGTGCTGCAAAAGTGTTTCCAGCACCATCTCCAGGACTGTTCCAGATAACACTGCTGCTTGTAGCGCACCATCCAGTGACGGCACCGCTTTCATTGCTGCCTCTGAGGTCGGTGCTGCCTTCAAACCCCAGAAAATCTTACTGTATTCTGACAAATGCAGTATGGTCTCACCATAGGACTGTCCCAGAGCCGAAATGGTTACTAGAACCTATGCTAATAGTGGAATGTTAGGCTCGAGCTCGGTTTTCAGATCACTGTCCCTGGTTGCACTTCCTGCAACTGTCAGATTCTTTACTCCGCTTGCCTCAGTAAGACGTCCCTGGAGAGCTCTCCTTCACTCTAACTAAAGAAATTATTTTCTCGGTTTATTTGAAGTCCGTTTACTTTATTTTGATTTTTTGAAGCACTGGTAGAATTAGTTAGATTAGTGTGGTTTTGGTAAGTCTTTTAGGTTTCTCCTCGGTTCTCCCAACCCGAAAGGAACCAATATTATTTTGTGTCTTTATTTAAGTTAAATTTACTGTTTACCATCCGATAAGGTGGTTTTTCATAGTTTAAATTTACAGGGGTAATTCTTGGTTTAGTTCTTTTTTTATAACCGATCAATGTCACAGACCAAGATGCGAACGGGCCCCACAGGTTTCCAACATTGTACACAGTGTGGGGAACCGTTTGCAAAATCAGATCCTCATCTTGTTTGTGTGTTTTGCTTGGGGTTTGACCACCTCAAAGGGGATTGCGATATCTGTGAAAACTTTCCTCATTTGACGCTTAAGAGGCACTTAAAATGACTGCAGGAGAAGATGTCTGAGAAGGCTGCTGTACTGGCTGCAAACAAACCGACTTCGGGCCAAAAAGAACCGGAGGATCAGCCCTTTGACAAGGGTGACGGTTCATCAGCCAAAAAGAGACCTGCTGACCCTGCTGCTAACCCAGCATCTGCAGGAAAAAGAAAAGAAAAACATTCAGCAGTTGAACCACAACCGAGTACCCCGGTTCCAACCGCTGAGGAAATAGTAAATGCTATTAGAATAATTGAGTCGCTTCAACTGGTAACTCCAGTTCAGGTTCCAAAGTGGCCACGTTTGGATCCCTCAAGTTCCACTCCAGTTCCCGGTTCCTTGGAACCTGAGTTGGACACTTTTTTGTTGAGGGTGATGATGATGGTGATGCTGACAATGATGAGGACGAGGACTATGGTGAACCCATTGATCTGGATATTTCACCTGATCCTCATCGTCCTGACTCCCCTGACAAGGGAACCAAGGACTTTACCTCTCATTTTAAATTTGTGAAACAGGTGGCTCGGTCCCTTGACTTCCTCACACAGGAATCAACTGATGAGGAGGAGGAACAGGACTATACAGATATGATGGATGTTCTGGCTCCTAAAAGAGTTTTACTGCCCATCCACAAGTCCCTAAAGAAGCAGGTTATGAAAATCCTGCATACCCCAACTTCTGTTACACCAGCTGATAGAAAGGTGGATAAGAAATATTGGGTGGCTAAGGTTGGGGCCGAGTTCCTGTTCTGTCACCCTAGCCATGAGGGTGTAATACAGGCAGCAGCCTGTGATAAGGCAGGCATTCCCCTAGCATCAGACCCTCCTGACAAAGATTCCAGAAAGTTGGATTCTATTGCAAAGAAGCAGTATCTGGGTTCCTCCCTGGCAATTAGGCAGGCTTCATACATGGCCTATGTTGCGAGATACCAAAGGACACTCTGGGACACTGTGCTGGAGATTGCAAAATCTGTGCCAGCACCGATGGCAGCAGACCTGGAGAAAGCTGCCAAGAGAGGGGTAGAGGCCTCCAAGGTCCAATTCAGAATGGCAGTGGATAGCAATGACACTGCAACCAGGCAGATGGCTTCATCAGTGTCTCTCAGGAGATTTGCTTGGCTACGGACTACCATTCTTACACAAGATACCCAGTCCAGATCCATGGACTTCCCATGTGAGCCTTCGTCTCTGTTCGGACAGCAGACTGAGGCTTACATGAGGAAGATGGATGAATACAAAGCAGCATATCAAAGTGCTGCTGCTAAGGATAAGGCTCCTACCCCCCAAAAGCAGCATGCCAGGGGTCATGGGGCAGACCTTACAGGCTGTTCTTCCAGCCTCAAGCCTATCCACAGTATCAGCAGCCGAGAGGCTATTTCAGAGGCAGGGGCAGGAGAAGCACCAACCGAACCAGCCCCAGCACCCAGTCAGCACCTCAAAATAAGCCGACACCCTGAGGGATTTGCTCGGGTCAGTTCCTCAGGTCCAGTAGGGAGCAGGCTGACATACTATCTCCAGGAATGGCAATCCATCACCACAGATCGGTGGGTACTGGAGGTGGTAGGTCGGGGACTTGCACTCAGTTTCAGGCTCAGACCAAGACTGAGGGCAAGAGTTTTCAACCTTCCTCCCACTTAGAGACAGTCTTACTAGAAAAGGAGGTATTAATCCTGCTTTCATTAGGAGCGGTGGAGCCAGTTTCTCTCTTACAGAAAGGAAAGGGCCTTTACTCAAGATACTTCCTTACAACCAAGAAAACAGGGGAGTGGCGACCCATATTGGATCTCAGACACCTGAACAGGCATTTACTGAAACCAAAATTCAAAATGGTCACCTTAAAAACGATTCTGCCAACTTTGAGGCAAGGAGACTGGCTGGCATCTCTGGATTTAAAAGATGCCTACTTCATATCTTAATAAGGCAGTTTCACAGAAAATTCCTCAGGTTCAGCCTTCCATCAGCCACTACCAGTTCAGAGCAATGCCTTTCGGCCTTACTTCTGCTTCAAGGGTGTTCACAAATTGTTTGGCTGTGGTTGTGGCACACCTACGAAGGCAGGCAGTGGCAGTTTTTCCATACTTAGACAACAGTCTCTTAGTGGAGCATTCTCCTCAGCAGGTCAAGCAGTCTCTGGCCTTGACACAGGAACTGTTACAGTCCCTGGGGTTCTTGATAAACCAGCAGAAGTCAGTACTGCAGCAAGTACAGCTCCTGGAGTTTATAGGAGCACAGCTGGATTCAGTCAGAGGAAGGGCCTTTCTTCCTCAGCTGAGAGCAGACACTCTTTTACAGCTGGTAGCCTCATTCAAGCCTCACAGCCTCAGACCGGCCAGGCACATTCTCCAGTTGTTAGGCCACATGGCAACCTCAACTGTCACAATGTCAGGAGCAAGATTTCAGATGAGGGATATTCAATATCACCTCAAGAATTACTGGCATCAGAAAAGAGACAGGTTATCAAAGCCGGTCCCAGTCACTCAAACATTTGTGCAGGCACTCCAGTGGTGGCAAGATCTGGAAAACCTCAGACAAGGGGTCCCATTCCTCCAAGAGCAACCATCTCTGGTGCTCACTACAGATGCATCCCTACTAGGGTGGGGAGCACACCTAGGGGAACACACTGTCCACGGTACTCGGCTCAAACAGGAGTCGTTGCTGCACATCGACCTGTTGGAGCTCAGGGCAGTGTTCCTAGCACTTCAGGCATACACCAGCATGCAGCAAGGAAAGGTGGTCCAGGTCAGGACAGAGAACATGACTAGTATGCATTACATCAACAAACAGGGAGGCACAAGGTCCACACCCCTGTGCATAGAAGCTATGAAAATATGGACCCTGGCCTATTCCCTGAACATTCTGCTGTCATCAATCCACCTTCCAGGGAAGGACAATGTGCTGGCAGATGCACTGAGCAGAATAAAGCAGAACCATCACGAATGGTCCTTAAACAAGCAAGTTCTGCAGTTGGTGTTCAGAAGGTGGGGCACTCCAGAGGTAGACCTCTTTGCTTCCCCAGACAACTGCTAGCTCCCTCTATACTGTTGCTGACCCCCCTCCCCCCGAAAGGCACAGTACCACTGGATGCATTGACCCTGGATTGGGCAGGGAAGTTCCTGTATGCCTTCCCTCCCTTCCCATTGTTGCTGAGAGTCTTGAACAAGCTCAGGCCCCAGCCAGCCACAGTGATCCTGATGGCACCAGATAGGGCCAGACAGCCATGGTATTCCCTAGTTCTGTCCCTATCAGTAGACAAGCCAATCAGCCTACCCAGGAGGCACAATTTGTTGACCTCCTCCCAAGGCAGGATCCTCTACCCCAACCTTCGATCCCTCAGACTCAAAGCCTGGTTCTTGAGGACCTAGAGTATGCAAATTTGAATCTCTCAGAAGGGGTAATGGAGGTTCTTAGGGTATCCAGAAAACCTACTACAAGGAAAATCTATCTTCTAAGTGGAAACGATTTTCTTTCTGGTGCAGGGACAAAAACTTAGACCATACCCAGGCTGGCTTACCAGTAGTTCTTGACTGTCTTACCCATCTTCATTCCCTAGGCCTCAGGACCTTTACTTGAAAGGTGCACTTGGCTGCAGTGTCTGCTTACCTGTCAGCAGGTAAGCCATCCTGTTTGGCCTCTAATGCAGTGTTCCAAATGTTTTTTAAGGGGCTACTGCATTTGCACCCTCCTCATAGAGTCCCTACCCCTGTGTGGGACTTAAACATTTGCATAGCACAGCGTATGCAGCCTCCTTTCGAGCCCATGTCATCAGCTGACCTTAAGTATGTAACTTGGAAGGCTGTGTTTTTAGTGGCCATTACTTCTGCTAGAAAGATTAGTGAGATTCAGGCTTTGTCCATGGAGCCCAATTATGTGGCCTTCCATAGGGACAAGGTGGTACTCAGGACAATTAATAAATTTCTCCCTAAGGTGGTATCTGACTTTCACATTAATCAGTCCATCACCCTGCCACTCTTTTTTACTGATCATTCCTCCTCAGGTGAGCATAGACTACATAACTTGAATGTCAAGAGGGCTATTAGTTACTACCTAGAGCACATGAAAGGTCACAGAGGGGACAGCACCCAGCTCTTTCTGACCTATAGAGAGGTTGGCAAGGGTAAACCTGCCACAAAGAGATCCATAGCGAGACGGGTTGTCTCATGTATCCAATTCTGTTATGGCAAAGTGGGTAAGCAGCCCCCACAAGGGCTTAGGGCCCATTCTACTAGAGGGACTGCTGCATCAATAGCAGCTTCCAGAGACATTCCCCTTCACAGCAGTTCTGCAGAGCCTGTTTCCTAAATAGGTCCTCTGCCCACCTCCAAAGGCACTGCTTGAGTAGTCTGCATTTGTCAGAATACAGTAATATTTCCTGGGGTTTGAAGAAAACATTACTTACCATAGTAATCTTGTTTCTTCTAAGGGAATCTTACTGTATTCTGAGCTCCCAACCATTCTTCTCTGCTAGGACCTACAGGGCTTTGCTCACTCCTGTATCACTGATGTTAGAAACCTGTGGGTACCTATTAGATCTTACTTCAAGAGGGTTTCTTCAGTAGGTCATCACACATATAGGACTGGTGCCACCTGGCATCGAGCCGCATGGCAGACCTTTCTAGCAATACCTGATGGGGGACCACCCACCCGACGTCACGTGACTGACATCAGCATGACTGTATATAGTGGGCAGTCCCCATGCCTACCCTCCAGTTCTTTCTCGTTGTCACCTCATGTCAGTCGCATTGCAGACTTCCATTAGCGATCGTCATGAAAGTTGCTTGCACGGTTTTTCCTCACTTTTTTGTGTCTTTATTCCTTGATGTCTTCACCCAAAAAGAAGTGCTCATCTTGTGGCACGCAGATCCTGCACAAAGACGGTCACCTCAAGTGCGTCCTCTGTTTAGGCCCGGACCATCCTGTTTCCTCCTGTCCTGAGTGCCAGACCTTCAATCAGGCCACAAAGAAGCAGGCTTTGGAGGCCCATCTTTTAAAAGCCCGCCTGACTTCCCTTGAGAAGAAGACAGACCAGTTAAGAGAGTCCTCAGCTGAAAAATCTTCTCCTTTCAAGAAGCATAAGGAGAAATCCAGGGAGTGGGAGCGCCCCACGGATGACTCGCAGCCCTCGATGAGCAAGGCCCAGCCGCCACCCAGAAAATCGTCCGGTAAGTTTAGTAAGACCGTAGCGGGTCAGCTGGTCGTTGGCTCCTCTGACGACCTCACCGCCACAGCCAATAAGTCAGCCCCCGGCTCCTCTGGGAATCGTGCGGCGGCTGGTAAGTCGACTACCCCGGCTGTGGGTACTCACCCGGCACCGGTCGATAAGCTAATCAGAGGCTCCTCCTTTGCCCGCCTGACTCCACACACTAAGACGGCTGTTCCTGACGGTCGCTGAGAAGTAGTTCCGTCAGAGTTCCAATGGCGCCTCCTGACGCCTAGCAGAACCAGAGGGAGAAAGCCCCTCCTCCTCCTCTTCCTTGCCCTGCACTCCCCTCTCTGGTGGGTTCCTATGGCGATAATAACGGAGAACCCTTCGACATTGTTGATGCTTCGAGGTCATTTCCGCATTCCCCTCTCGAGGTCAAGGAGAAGGAGGCTCCTCCTCAGCCAGCAGGCCTTACCTTGGAGGCCCCTCCTCCACCTTCAGGCGGGAGTCTGGCGCCCCCTCTGACATGGACGTCCTGACGACCAGCCTCAGCCTCTGGCCCCAATGCTGGATTAGGTCCTGCCACCAGGGCCCCTTCGTCCGGTCCCGATGCTGGCCCCTCCTACTCAGCCAGCAGGCCTTACCTTGGAGGCCCCTCCTCCACCTTCAGGCGGGAGTCTGGCGCCCCCTCTGACATGGACGTCCTGACGACCAGCCTCAGCCTCTGGCCCCAATGCTGGATTAGGTCCTGCCACCAGGGCCCCTTCGTCCGGTCCCGATGCTGGCCCCTCCTACTCCGGATCCCCTTCTGGTGCCGGATCAGGTGGTGCCAGTTCCAATGTCAGTTCCCCTGACTTGGGCTGTCCCGACGCCGGACCCCCAGCCAGTATATACTATGGCGGGGCCGATGTGGATACCCCCGACACCAGATCTGACGATGGGGATATACTCTCGACCCCAAACTGTCCTGAATTACCTGTAGGGATTTCCTGGGGACCACTACCCGATGGGTCCCCCTCTGGACTAGAGTCATTTTGGACAGTTTTACCCTGGGGTTTAACCCCTACTGTGCTTATCAGGAATTCCAGGGTTATTACCCTCCACCGGTAATTACACCTCCTCTTCCTCCTCCCCCAACCCCAGGCTCTGCCAACTCCACCAGCCCCGCTCCTCTCCGGTTGCTCCAGATTTCAAGACTCTAATTCAGTCTTGGTGGCACCTCACCAAGATCTCACCACTACCATCTGGCAGATGCCTCATTCTCTCCCGGCTGTCCCCAAAAGTGCAGACAGACTTTACTGGGTGCCCAAGGATGCCCCATTCCTGAGGGCACATCACAAGGCTGACTCTGTGGTCATCTCTGAGGCTCATGATCGCTCCTCAGTGCCGAAGCACATAAGCAGCTCTCCTCAGGATGAAGAGTCGAGGCAGATGGACCAGTTTGGGAGAAAGATTCATTCGTCGGCCATACGCGCCCTCCGGTCCCTGAATTATGTGGTCCACATGGTGTCCCACCAAAAAGCTGCCTTGGCTAGGCTAGAAGCGTGAGTCCAGTCCATGGACCCCTCATCCTTAAAGGAGGAACTTGCCAAGGGTCTTCGCCTCTCCAAAGTCTCTCGTAGGCGTGCCTTACGCACCACTTACGACTCCGTCGATTCAGTGGCACGTACCTTGGCAACTGCCATTGCCCTTAGACGGCACTCCTGGCTTCACCTCTCCAGACTTGCCAATGAGGTCTAGTCGGCGATTCAAGATGCCCCCTTTAGGGGCTTGGTGCTCTTTAGTGGGGACACCAAGAACATTATCACAGACCTACAGGACAGGGGCCTTGCCCTTAGGTCTGTGTGGTCAATGTACCGATCCGGCTCTCAGCAGCAGCAGCCCTTTCGGAAGAGGACCTGGAGGCAGAGAAAAAATGCCCCGACGCACCACCAAGGGAAGCGTAAGGCCATGGGTACAGTCACCCCTCCTGCCTCCAAAAACCAG
This sequence comes from Neoceratodus forsteri, assembly GCA_016271365.2. NCBI lineage: Eukaryota > Metazoa > Chordata > Ceratodontiformes > Ceratodontidae > Neoceratodus > Neoceratodus forsteri. The sequence continues at coordinate 387,107,911 of CM057450.1, forward strand.
AGACGTTCGGGGGTCCTCCCCCTGAACACCCCACCACTTTCTGACTTCCCATCCCCACTGCCTCCTCAGTCTCTCAACGGGGAGCAGGTGGGGGGGATGTTCACCTGCCACACGCAGGAGTGGAGGGTGATTACCTCCAACTAATGGGTCCTGCAGCTAGTGTCCATCGGACACACCATAGAGTTTCTGGAAATTCCCCTTGAAACTCCACCAAAGAAGTCCTCCTACTCACAGGACCAGGCCCTCCTCATCCGCAAAGAGGTAAACTCGCTCTTGCTCAAGGAAGCAATAGAGCATGTTCCCCTCGGGCAAGGGGGAAAGGGGTTTTACTCCCACTTTTTCCTGGTTCCAAAAAAGTCAGTGGACTCCAGACCCATACTCGACCTAAGCCAGCTAAATCAGTTTGTCGAGTACAAAAAATTTCGGATGCTGTCCCTCCAGAGCCTCCTTCCACTACTTATGGAGAACCACTGGCTCTGTGCTCTGGATATGCAGGATGCCTACCTGCACATTCCTATCTTCCCCAGCCATGCCGGTTTCTGCGCTTTCGGTTCCAGGGGGAGCACTTTCAGTTTCAAGTGCTCCTGTTTGGTCTGTCATCGGCACCACGGGTTTTTACCAAGTGCCTGGTGGTGGTCGCAGCCTTTTTGCGCCGCAAGGGTATTGCAGCTTTCCCTTACTTGGATGACTGGCTGATTTCAGCCCTGTCCAGGGATTCTTTGCTAGAGGCTCTTTCTTTCACCCTGGACCTCTTCATCAGACTAGGGATCACAGACAACGTTCCCAAGTCCTCCCTTACCCTGCCCAGAGACTCCAGTTCATTGGGGCTGTCTTGGATATGGTCCAGTGCAGAGCCTTTCTTCCTCCAGACAGGGTGGAGACCATTCTCTGTCAGGCCTCCAAAGTGGCTTCTCTCAGGACCATCCCAGCTCGGGAGGTCCTGCGCCTTCTGGGTCTGATGGCGGCCTCCATCATGACCATTCCCCTGGCAAGGCTCCACATGAGGGTCATTCAGTGGTCCTTGTGGGTGCAGTGGGATCAGCTCCTGAACCATGCGGTACTGGTCTCCTTGGCGGTTCAGAAGGAGTTGTATCGGTGGATGGATCCTCGCAATCTTTCTTTGGGGCTTCCCTTCCAGAGCCCGGCACCCTTAGCTTCCCTCACCATGGATGCCTCGAACATGGGTGGGGAGCACATGTAGGGGAGCACCAAGCCCAGGGACTATGGTCCAGCTTGGAGACTTCCTTGCATATCAGTGTTCTGGAGATGAGTGCAGTATTGTACGCTTTACAGGCTTCCAGTCCCTCCCTCCTTCCCAGGGGATCACTGCTAATCCAATTGGACAACATGTCGGTGGTTTGGTATATCAACAAACAAGGAGGAACCTGGTCGTATCCCCTGTGCCAGGAAGCGACGCGGGTGTGGAACTGGGCAGTCCAGCACCATCTGGTCCTAGTGGCTGTGCATGTTCTGGGCATTTTAAATGTCCTGGTGGACAGTCTCAGCAGGTCTCGGACCCTAGCTCTCGAGTGGGAACTGCATCAGAAAGTAGCAGAATCCACCTTCCTATGTTGGGGCATCCAGAAATCGACCTCTTCATCTCCGAATCCAATGCAAAACTTCCCAACTTTTGCTCACTTGTTCTGGGGCATGGTGCTTTTTGGAATGACACATTGTCTCTCTCTTGGACAGGGACATTTTTGTACACCTTCCCTCCATTTCCCATTCTACAGAGGGTCCTTCTCAAGCTTCAGGTGGAGAGGGCAAAGATAATCCTCATCGCTCCTCTCTGGCCGAGACAGATCTGGTTCCTGCTGCTGCAACAGCTCTCCAAGGAACCACTGGTTCCACTTCCAGTGACTCACGATCTCCTGACTCAAGATCGGGGTCGATTGTTGCATCCGGGGCTCAGGACCCTGCATCTTCATGCATGGCTTCTGCTGACATAGCGATCTCTTACTTCCGGGTCTCCTCCCGGGTTGCTCAAGTCCTCATTGAGGCCAGAAAACCTACTTGTTCCACTTATGCCATGAAGTGGAAATGGTTTTCCATCTGGGCGACCACTAAGGGTTGGAACCCCTTCTCTTGTTCTGCCCCAAAGGTCATGGAATACCTCCTTCACTTGTCAGACTCCGGTCTTTCGTACTCTTCCTTGAAGGTCCACATTTCTGCTATCTTGCCGTACCACAAGCTTGTGGATGGTAAACCCATGGCTCAGTTGGAGGTCTCAAAAACCTTTCTGAAAGGGATTCTCCATCTGAACCCCCCCCCCATCCGCAGCCCAATTCCTCCTTGGGACTTGAACTTCCTCTTGGAAAAGCTCACCCTTCTGCCTTTCGAGCCGGCTAGGAGCTGTGATTTGTGCTTCCTTTCCTGGAAGGCGCTGTTTCTCGTGGCCATCATGTCAGCCCGAAGGATTTCGGAGCTTCACGTCCTAGTCTGCAAGGAGCCCTATCTGATTTTACATAGGGACCGGGCGGTCCTCAGAATGCATCTGAAGTTTCTTCCCAAGGTGGTGTCAGAAGCCAGGCTGAACCAATCAATAGAGCTTCTTGTGTATTACCCGTCCCCCTCTAATAGAGGTGAGGCACTCCTTCATATGATGGATGTTCATCGGATTCTCTGATGCTACACTCACTGGACCAAAGACTTCCATACCTGCGACCAGCTGTTCGTTTCCTTTGCCCCTAGAGCGAAGGGCAAACTGGTTTCTAAGCAGGGCCTGTCCAAATGGTTAGGCAACTGCATTAGGTTCTGTTACCAGAAGTACAAAAAAACTCTACCAGGTCCCATTACTGGTCATTCTACTAGGGGCATGGCCACCTCCACGGCTTTCTTGTGTGATGTTTCTGCAGCCAATATTTGTGCTGCTGGTACTTGGAGTTCTGTCCATACCTTTACCAAACATTACAGTCTGGACATCACTTCTAGGCGGAGGGCTGGCTTCGGCCTAGCCGTCTTTCAGGGCCATCTGTCCTAGGCTGGGTCCATTCTGGATTCCAGTTTTTTATCTGTTGGAGTTAGTTCTCCCCCTCCCTAGTTTCTCTTGGTCTCTCCTTGGAGGGACTGCTTGGGACTCTGTCCTATATGTGATGACCTACTGAAGGAACCCTATCGAAGTAAGATAATACAGTTGCGTAGGAACTTACCGTAACAGTAAATCTTCGAAAGAGGTTCCTTTAGTAGGTCATCTTTTTCCCTCCCTCCTTTCCCTCATTTGTGTTTTGCAGGGACTCCAAATCCTGTTTGCTCCTGCTGTCAGGCCTCTTCCTGGCTCCAGCGGGAGAACTGGAGGGCGGGCGTGGGGACAGCCCACTATATATAGTCATGCTGACATCAGTCACGTGACGTCGGGTGGGCCGTCACCCGTCTGGTATTGCTAGAAAAGTCTGCTGTGCGACCCGATGAGAGGTGGCGCCAGTCCTATATGTGATGACCTACTGAAGGAACCTCTCTTGAACATCTACTGTTACGGTAAGTTCCTATGTAACTGTACTATTTTGTGGCATCTGCTGACTTGAGTCTTAGAGATGCCTCCTGTTGTTTGGAGTTCCTGTTCCCCTAATAGGGGTATTTAGGGGTAGGAAACTTAATTTGGATAGTTAATGTTTAGTTTCTGCATGCTTCGTAAGAATCTGACGGTTGCAGGAAGTGCAATCAGGGACAGTGATTTGAAAACCGAGCTCGAGCCTAACATTCCACTATTAGCATAAGTTCTATTAACTATTTAGGCTCCGGGGCAATCCTATGGTGAGACCATACTGCATTTGTCAGAATACAGTAAGATTTCCTTAGAAGAAGCAAGATTACTATGATAAGTAATGTTTTTCTTTTGGGTTATTGCCACATCCGGCACCACTTCTGATGTTGGTGCCACCTCTGGTGATGGAACTGTAGTCGGTGCTGCAGCTGATGATGGTGCCACAGTCTATGTCGCTTTGGGTGACAGCACCGCCTCCAGTGCCATTTCCATCACTGATGCCATCTTCAGCATTGCATTGGCGATCGGTGCCGACCCGGAGTCCGAGGAGGAGGTGGAAGCCAACCTGGGTGCTGGTTTTGTACTTCCCCCTTCCCTTAGAGCAGTGGCTAAGGTAGGGCCTCTCTTGAGGGGCAGATCCTGGTCCTCTGGGTCGGGTGGGGTAGGGCCCTGCCTTGCATCATGCTTTGTCCTGGTGGCGTTGGCCACTCCAGGTGGAGTTGGAGCCTTGGTCCAGGCTCCCCTTCTCTGGCTGGGGGGGCCGGAACCCTGCTGTGCATGGGGACAGAAGCTGCCCTTCTGGGCCTGTACGGCTCCAATTATCTCACCAGGGGTCTTCCCTCCTTGGGCACCACCTTGTTGGCTTGGAGATGGTTGAGCAACAGTCTGTGGCTGGACAGCACAGCACCCTTCCTAAGGGGTCCTGCTTGAGCCCACAGCCCCGGCAGACTGGCATCGGTCTCCTACGACCATTCTACTCCACCTCCTTCCTCTCTGCCTCCATCTCCCCTTCTCCCAGGTCTTTTTGATTCCTTGGGACCCCTCACCTGAGAACAGTATAGGACGATGGCGAGTGTGTTCCCCATTTAATTTAGGGCCATAGATTTGATGATTTTTCCACCTCCTTCCTTGGCATCATCGCACCCTGTATAGAGCCCTTCCACATTGTTGGCTTCCTCCTCTGAGGAAGAGGGCTCTTCCTCTCACCTTTCCTCAGATGCTGACTACACAGAGTATCAGCGGTTCCTCACAACGATGTTGGAGGAGCTCCACCTTCCCCATCACTGAACGCAATCATGTGCGCGCAGCAGTGGCATTCCTTGGGGATTATGGTCAGGAATCTGTGGTAACCCCTCTATGGCCCTATCCTTTCATGGAGGAGTCACACAGCGCCTGGCAGCTTCCTACTTACTCTTCTCCAGCCCCTCGGGACTACCATCGCAAGCATTGCACTCCCCCCAGGTCTCCAGGAGTTATGCCCCATCCCAAGTCTGAATTGGAGTGGCTGGATACCCCTTCAGGGCAACTACACCTTTCAAGAGACCACTCCCCAGAGGCTGACTCCGCGGCATTTGATTGCTGGGGCAGAAGGGTCTTCTCTTCAGCATGGCTTCTGCTCTCCACCTCTGTGCATCGGGCACACATGGTAGCCTATGAAAGGTGCCTGTGGACTACACTGGGGCAGATCCTTTTGGCCATGCCTGACAGCAAGGCAACTAGGTGAACCATCGCCATTTCTCCCTGTGGTTTGGAGCTGGCAAGAAACCAAGCGAGGGCATCTTATGACACCAATTTGGTAGCCTCCTGGCTTGTAGGAACCACAGTCTGCATTAGGCGGGTGACTTGGCTCCACCTATCCTAGTTGTCACCCTTGACCCAGCATAGGGTGATTGCCTTGCCATTCTGGGGGGCCCGATTCTTCTCCCGCAGGGTCAGGTGAGAGCTATCAGGGCACCCTCCTTCTCGTGCGAGCCAGATGCCTCGACCTGACCCTGGCCAGAAGCGGGTCTGGCTAGACCCGTGATGGGCTCTCTCCTTTTGTGAGTCCCCCACAAGAGGCTGAGGGAAAGTTTACCCTCAGGGAGGTGCCAGTGCCACAGAGGTGGTGCTTGGTACTCACCTACCAGTGATGAATGGTGAAGATTGATACAGGTAAGATATGAAAATTAAGCACCTAATGTCATTCTTGATCTTCCTGTATATCTTCACCATTCATCACTGCTTCCCACCCACTATCCCCTCTTGAACCTTAGCTTCCTGGGCAGTACCTCCTCCCTGCTTGCCTTCCCCCTAATTGATGCCAGTTGTGGGCATAGTTCTGCTGGCACCTCCAGGTCCACTGATCCTTCTCTGAAGCAACAGGGGCCCACCTCTGGGGGAGGGCAAGCAGGAGCTCTTGCCCTCTTTGGCCAGGAGCTCCTTGGAGCTCCATATGACCTAGAGGGGTCATTCCTGGGGCAGCATTCTGTACCAGAATCCATGGTCCTGGGACCCCTCATTTTTGTGTGGGACACTTCTTGCCTCAGTTGGGTCTTGGGCCAGGTCAGCGGTGCTCCGAAGATTCCTACCTCCTTCTTCTTCCTCTGTCTCTGGGGCCACATGTAGTTTCTTTATGCTCGTATGAGCACCCAATGGGTATCCATAGGGCAGGGTCCTTCTGAACCCTTACCTCTTGCAGAGGTAAACCCTATCTCATCCTCCTGGGGGTAGATCTAGGTGCAGATAGCTCTCCACTAGATCTCAAGAAGGGCTCATTTAGAAGATGACACCTTCCTTTGGGCCGATGGGACCTTGCCTCAGGGTGGATCATTTTACCCTCATTCCTAGGGGGGTTGGCCAGGGAAGAAGAGAGAGGGGCAGGAAGGGAGAGAGAGAGGAAATAGATTGCACTCCCTTTTGGGGATTGAGAGATCTGATTTTTCTACTCTAGAGAACATTCTTTGCCCCACCTTGTAGGCTCTGGTGTCCAATCCTTGGACTCTTTAAGGTTCATAAAAAGATGAGAGCAGTTGAGTCAGTCTCCTTCCCTTAAGCCTCAGGCAGTGTTAGAATCCCTGCAATCTTATCCGTAGGGGTCTTTCTCCCCTCTCTGTTTTCTCTCTCTCTCACCATCCATCTTGTTCACTCTCCCTCCCTCCCTCCCTCCCTCCCATCTTGTTCTTTACTCACTCTCTCTCTCTCTTTCTTGCCCTTTCTCTCCCTCTTCTGGCCTGCCAATGCTTGGGGTCCCCCACCCACAGATGTAGGGCATATCCCCTCCTCTGGTTGGCTTATACCGCCTTCAAGTTTACATCCTTTCCTTTTTCTGTCCCTTGGGCTCCCTTGCCCCACCCTCCACCCTTTCTCTGTCTCTGTTTTCCTCTCCGGTGAGCAGAACTGAGGTGGTGGAGGGGCTGGTGTCTATTGTTGACCAACCCACGAGCCCCACGTAGTACGTTGGCCTTGAGGGCGGCACCGTTCCAGATGTCAGCCCTTCCTCCAGATAGGCAGAAAGCTTTTAGCTAAAAAGCTTCCTGCGTGGTCCTAGCACCTCCGGCTGGTACCCACCAGTGATGAATGGTGAAGATATACAAGAAGATCAAGAATTACTGTAGGTACGTAATTTTTATTTATTAATTCAGCAGTTTGGGGAGTATGATGAAGGCTACAGGTTTAAGTGGACTCCACTTTGTTTCCTCCTTTTCTGTATATTGGGTCCCCCAGGGTCCTTGGTGCAGCATTCCCATGGGTAGGTGGTTGCAAGTTGGAGAATGCGCATATCCATCTGGTTCCCCTCCTGCAGCTGGCTGGGTGCCCCATTCTCGGAGGGGAATGGATTTAGCAGAAAGAGGTAAGCCTCTCAGTTCAGGGGCTTACTAAAAGTTACCCTTCTGGCCCCCTGTAGATTGCACAAGTAGGGAGGTAGGACATGGGTTGGTGTCTGCTCCTTGGTTGTGGTTGATCCTGCCCTGTAGGGTATAAATTGAGAGTCCTAGAGAGAGAGAGAGAGCACGAGGAGGCCCACGGGATTGCAGATCACAAGTGTAGGCCAGGGTTCAAACACCCAGCCCATGACATGCAGCCTAAGCGCAGCGGCACTGGTTCAGCGCTTGGTTGTTTGGTGGGAGGTATGCAGGGATGTGGCCAGTGGGATGGGACTCCAGTGAAGGAGTAAGAGTCGTGGCTTGGAGGAATTGACTTCTGACCCAACTCATGCTCCGTGGCACCATGGCGGGTTGGGGCCTTGTCCAGAAAAAAGATTTGAGGCAGTGGGGGTGACGCAGCAATGGTACCACCATGGCGTGGCCTGCCTGGTGGTGGCAGCATCAGGAGGTCATACCTATGTGGCAAGCTGTTCTCTATGTTTGGGGTGGCCTGCCAGGAGCAAGAGAAGCCGGGCCATGTGTTTGGCTTGGTCTGGGATTGAGGTGGGTCCTGGCATTAAGCCTGTTGCAGCAGTAAGTATATTTCGAGTTGTTGGGGAGCCAGCTGTGTGAGAACTCTATGGGTGGTGAGATGACCCTGTGTCAGAGGCTTTGCAACAGTTTTTCTAGGCAGGTCTGTGTCCAGGTGTGAGTTTGGGGAGCCCTGGTGTGTTTAGGCCTTGGTGTGTTTTTGCCACCCATGAAATCTGAACATCCTGGCTCAGCCATCTAAGTGGAGCCCATTTTTTGGTCTGCCTAGGCCTAAGTATTGTGTTGCGGCTCTGTGCTGCAGAAAATATGTTGCTTACATCCTTGTGCCTGTCTCCGTTGTGCCTCCAGCCCCATGGAGCTGATTTCTTTCGTTTTAAGCTTTTAATTAAATTTTTTATTCTTTTAATTTTGGTACTCCCATTTCACTTTGTGCTGTCCTTTTGCTAACTAGTTCTGCCCCCAGTCTAGTTACAGTGCCCTACCTGCCTGTATCCAGCTGATTCCTCCATTCTGTGCACATTACGTGGCTCATCAGTGCTTGACTCTATGACTTCAACAGTCAAGGTAGGCCAAGCTATTTTTTGCTATCTTTGGATCTCTGTGTGATTCCTGGCTTGGGCCCCCTTCCAGTATATTTACCACCAGGACCCCTAGACATTGCTGGAGGGTGGGTTACAGATGATTACCCAGTAGACATTATTTTACCTCTTCTTTGTTAGAATATGTAATTTGAGATTGGTTGGAGATATTTTTAACTAATTTGGAATATATGTGTAACCCCCGTTACCCGGGGTTACTAGACTCCCAGTAAGACCTAGTGGTAGGCAGGGAAGGCAGCTTGTGAAACTCCAGTTAAATGGATTTCACACTGTCTCACTCTGTTCTCAGTCTCAGCTGAGACTGAGGGATGACACCATTTTAGAACTGTCGCAGCTACATAAGCCACACTGGAATGTTGCAGTTGGAGGTTAGAGTAGAACGTTGGGGAATGTGAAGCCAGTCTGTGTGCAGTCAGAGAGAGAGAGAGAGAGACTGTAGTGCAGCAGAGTGTGTGCAGGCTCTCAGAGCTTTAAGCTCTGTTTCAGAGCTACTTTTGTTCAAGGTGTGTGTTTCCACCTGAAGAGGAACACAGGAACTGGTAATTGAAGTGGTGGAGACCGCTCTCAATGGTTCAGAGCCCCATCCTTGAGGAGATGGGGGAAGGTGTCTGCCTGTTTTCCAGGGGCAACCCCCCTGGGTCCGGCTAAGGGAAAGAAGCTGCCTGTCTGAGTTGTGCTGAGGCACCAGAAGCTCTGAGAGGAAGATTTCTTGAGGAGGAAATGCCTGTGGAGCACCTGCAACTAAAGGGTGAGTTCACTCTGAAAAAGGGCCAAGTGTTTTCACCTGAAACGTAAGGAAACTAAAGGGACTGTTACTGTGGGGTCAGGAAAAGACAGCCAAGTACAGTTGGAAGATGTGGGGATTGGACTGCTTAATTCAGTGGGGGGTCTAGAGTAATGGACAAAGCCACTTGTAAGTATGTTCAAGGCCAGCACAAAATGGAAAGAAAGAATGTGGGGATTGGACTGCTTAACTCAGTGGGGGTCTAGAGTAATGGACAATGCCACTTATTTTTAAGTATGTTCAAGTCCAGCACAAATGGGAAGCAAGACAAGTAGATTGAATGTGAAATGCATTTAGCAATAATCTACACAGCAAAGTGTTAAAGGATGAGGTGTTTATAGTCCAGAGAAATGGCCAGGTATGAATTGTGGGAGCAAGAGGTGGGAGACCCCCCATCAGTAGTAACCAAATTCACCTCTACGGATTTGCTCTGAGACATCTTTTGCTTTCCCTCAGGTACTTGGCCAGTGCCTGAAGAAAGTACCCAGATGTAGGATTAAAGAGGAGGATTCCCTGATGGAGCCGAGGTGCTCTTAGGTGGTTTAGGGAGCCACCAGAAAATGTTTCCATGAAGTATGGAAGGTGTCCAAGTGGCTGGCAAGGGAGCCGAGCCAGGGAAAACCCAAAGCAGTGTACAGGTTCGGGCTGCGTGCCCAGTGTGTTGTACAGCCTGAGGGCTAAAGTGATGAGGATGTGTTCTGGTCTCTTTTAATCTGCATTACCAGGAGTGTAGCCCCGTGGGGGTCCATCTATGCTTTGTTTATTCTGTTTGGATGTGAATAAAAGCCACACTTTAGAATCCCACTTCTGGTATTGGACATTACAGTTATTGCTTCCCATGTTCGGAGTTACTTGGGTGCCCCTGTGCAGAGTAGCCAAACCTAGCCTTTGTGCCGAGTAACCTATTCCTCCCCGAACCCAGCCCACCTGGTAGAGCTGTCAGATACAAGCGGCATACCAGGTAGGGGTTACATATGATTAGACAAGTATGCTTTTGTAGCGATGGTTCTACAATCCTATGAACTTTGTTCAAAATATTACTGTGTTTAGTACATTATTGATGCTTGCTAATGGCACTGTTGTTATGCTATTATACCATTCTTTGTTTTGTGTTGGTATGTGCTTATATGCTAGTGTTGTTTTAGTGCTACTATTGTGATATAACTGGTGTGATATAACTGGGGAATGTTTTTTCATATGTGGAAACCTGGTTATAATTCACAGTTATAACCAGCTGATTGTAACAGCGAACATATGCCAGATTTCCCTTGCTCCATGTATGCGCCTGTTGCGTTCTTACCTTACTCAACTGCACACTTTAAATCAACTGTGGCTAAAAAATGCTCCACAGTAATTATATAAAATAATACTTAGGGTAGAGTGTAAAAACATGACTTTTACACACACCCTCAGTGTTAGATGCTTGTATAAACCCCTCAAGCTTTGCTCTCGGGGGTTTATGTAGCATCCAGCACCTTGAGTGTGTCAAATTCTCATTATACACACCACCCAATATATTCTATATGTTATAACCAGCTGGTTATAACGACAAACACACACCGGGTTTCTCTTGCTCCACGCATGCGCAAGCCGCCGTCTTCCCTTTGTCATGCTGAACACTTCACCTCTCTCACTCGGATTCCACCATAAATAAATATTTAAAAAGTCATCTTGGCTCTTTTAAGTACACTTGGAAGCAACCGCTTTACAAAAAAAAAAAAGTTACAACAGCTGCTTCAGCCTGACTGCAGACCATACTTGAACCTGACTGCAGCTGCACAATGATGTGTTTCTGTTTTATATAATTGATGTGGTGAAGAAACGCTTCCCAGCAATTATATAAAATAAAACATGGGGTTGTGTGTATAACTTGAATTTTACACACACACACACTCAGTGTTGGATGCTTAAATAAACCCATTGAGCTTCGCTGTCGGGGTTTGTGTAGCATCCAACACCTTGGGTGTGTGTAAAATTCTCATTAAACACACCACCCCATGTAATATTCTATATATATTATACGAGAACCAAATTCTGGTACTTCCATGATATCCAGTAACCTAGTGGCTTAGTTTTTGATTGACATTGGTATGAGCCAGTTGAGGTGCATGAGCTCTTTACTGAGACTGTACAAGCACAGCTTTGTTGATCATGCTTTGTTGGCTTTCAGAAAGCATACACCAGTCTCTTGATCCTTGAAGGCCAAGAGTTAATTATAGAACTACTGCTCAGTAGTTCGATATCCAGTAGGACATGGTTGTTTTCACATTTTGGCAGACACCATCATTTCAGTTTGGTAAAGATAACATTTGCATGCTGCATACAGTTTTACATCTGTTCTTTCATTCAAGTCTCCTGCAGTGTAAATCATGAGCAAATCAACACATTTTGAGAGCTATGTCAACAGCCTGTTGCTGAACTTCGACCGCGTTTCCAAGAACGAGTAGCAGCCATCGGGGGATCCATGTGCCATTTATGATTCCACAGTTTAGTCTTTAAATATAGGTTTTGGCCTAGATTGTGACAGTTAGTGTTGGCCATTGTAGCTGTGGACTCAAAATTAGCCATAATATAAACTGTAGTGTTGAAGGTAAAGAACTGAAAAGTACAGCAGTGCTGATAATGTGCTAAGTGAGTTTCGAAGAGTAACCTACTGTATCTAGGGATGAGTAGGCTTTTAACTTTCATGTTTAACCTATTTTTGTTTTATTTTAAAATGTTATTCTATTGATAACCCAGTGGCTTGATGGCCACTGTGTGTACTGTCTTGAGGGACGCTTATAGTAACTGCACTCTCCAGTCCTGGGACTTGTACAGTACCTCAGGCGTTTGAGCATTTTCATAGGGGTCACAAGCTGAGATGCATGTCAGGTCAAGGGGAATTGAGTGTATCCTCCCTGATGGTTGACTGTGGACCAGTCTTGATGCATACAGGCACTTCATCCAGACCCTCTTGGGAAATGGTACAGGTATGGTAGAGTGATGGAGGCCATCATAAAGATGGGAAAGTTGATACTTAGCATGAATAAGTAGCTTACAACCTGCCACCCCAACCTACTGAATCTACAGTGACACCAAATCACTGCTGTTGGCGAACATATGGTACCCCTGGACAAAGCAGGGACAAGGGAGAACCTATTCTAGACTAGGTACAGTGGTACCCAGCATCAGGTTCCATCATGACTGAAGATATTGAGGAATGTGTATGGGCAATCACACACAACAAGCCTGTGTATGAATTGAGAGGTATCCATGGCAATCAGGCCCTTGAGAGTGAAGCTCGAGGGGTCTCCTGGTTGCCATGGATACCTTGAAATGCATACACAGGCTTGTCTGTCTATGGCTGCCCATGTGTAGTCTTTTATAGTTTATGGGCAGCAATAAGTACGAACATTTTTTGTTTGAAAGTCCCAATTCTGGCAACCACAGTACTCAGTCACACAACTTTTATTTTTTCAAATTCGGCACATTTCAGACTATGGCAAAAACATTCTTACTGTTGTGGAGGAGACTTGTCATTACAACCCAAGCATCAAGTCTGACTAGTATCACACAGCCTGTTTAAAGGTGACATGTAAAGAAGTTCTGCAGCCCACTCCTATCCCCACATACCTTACAATGCTGCTTCGAGAGTCAGGGGCTGCATTGATCATTATTTTTAATCCAAAGGTTATATTTTAATAAATTTCCAAAACTTTCGGCTGAATGCAGAAGCGTCGCATGGGTCCCGACTGAGCGGGTGCAAGTGCTCATGGGTATGCCACCCATTTAGTGACATCGCTCCCACCACTGCTCTTATTATAGCAGCAGTGGTGGTAATTTATTATTCCTATTTTATGGCTTCCATGGGGGTATTGATACCTGAAATATTACTTACCGCAATACCTGGACAGGCTGTTGCTGTAAGTAATATTTCAGGTATTAATACCCCCCGTGGATGCCATAAAATAAGTGTAAGAAACTACCGCCACTGCTGCTGTAATAAGAGCAGTGGTGGGAATGACATCACTAAATGGGTGGAATACCCATGACCACTTGTGCCCACTCAATCGGGACCCACACGGCCTTCCGCATGCGGCCAAATGTTTCGGCAATTTATTAAAATATAACCTTTGGACTAAAAATAATGATCAGTGTAGCCTCACCTCAAGCAGCATCAGAAGGTATGTGGGGTTGGGAGGGCTGCAGAGCTTCTTTACACATCAAAAAAAGAGTAAATTATTCACTTTACTGCTCATGGATTTGCCAATGGCCAACTTGAGGAAATAAAACCAAAGCAATCAGAGCCGTGCTTTGAAGGAGGTAGCTGTGCAGTAACATTCTAAGTTGTTGTGCTGCAGTAGTGACGTTCCTAGTGCAGCACAACAACATCCTGATGTAACTACTGTAGCACAACGCTGTTCTAGGCATGGATTTCCATGCAGAACAGCGTTCCACCATTCATACTAGGATTCATGCTAGGAAGTGCAAGGAGCTTAAAGCCGTTAGCCCACATATGCTCCTGTAGTGGTTTCATAGAAAACATTTTCAAATTCCACCTTTCCAAAGATAGTTGTCCAGCCTTTTTTTAAACTCCAGTTTTGTTTTACGTACAGCTACCTCCACTGGAAGTGAATTCCACACACTCACCACTCTAGATATGAAAAAAGATTTCCTTTTGTTGATCCTAAGCTGTTTTCCTCTTATCTGGAGTGGGTGTCCTCTTGTCTCAATTTTCCCAGGTTTGAATTCAATATCTATTTCCACCATAAGAGCAGGATCATGTATTATGTTGTACATAAAGAGGACGTCCCCCCTTATCCGCCTAGTTTCTAGGGACATCAGGTCCAATGAAATTAGACGCAGGGTTTTAAATAATTGATTAGCAGTTTTTTTCTTGGGACAATGCTAACCGTACAGAAAGTATTTATATAGGTTTTCTAGAAGTGTTATGTTTGTTAAACACAGTGAGGCAAGTGCTATGCATTTTCACAATGTTTTAGCACTTTTATGAGCAAAACGCTAATCAATTTTTGGAGTTAAATAAAACCCTGAGACGTTGATCGTATTCAAGGTTTCCCAGCCCTTTTATAGATTTAGTAAATCTCCGTTGGGCTTTCTCCAACCTATTTCTGTCTCACTTCTTATAATGGGTTCCATAACTGTGAGGCATATTCAAGATGTGGTCGCACATACGCTGTATACAGGGGAACCACTACCTCACCTTCCCTAGACACAATATTATTTTTGGTGGCCCAGATTATTTTGCTAGCATTGATTGTAGCTTCAGTGGTCTGTTCAGTGAATCCCAGATCACCCATTATATAGATTCCTAAGTCTCTTTTATTACATGACACCTCCAGAGGTGTACACTGTATCTTGATATACTGCTGTCACAGAATTCTCAATTACAACTAATTGTATGGCTTGGTGTCACAGTTTTTACATGGTAAAAGTATATACTGTCATCATGCAGAGTTGAGTAGGTAGGGGTTATTGTACAGAAACAGTGCTGTGCATGTGTGTGCCTCCACAAACTCTTTAGTCTGCAGTCTCTAGTAGTCAGTTGACAAACTGCAGCACAGGCAAGTGCAAAATAATGGTGTGCCCTTGACGTTTTTCAGCTGCTCTTCACTCACGATAGTGACTGACATGAGAGAGCCTGATAGGTTACCACTGTAATCATCGAACAAAAACTTTCAGTTGTTGCTTATACTGAAAATGCACTTGAATACAGTACAGTACTGCATTGTGCACCAGATGAAGCTGCAATGTTTCAGTAACAGCAGATTTGCTTCACCTGCTGTATGCCAAATGACTTGGATGAATTTGTAGGACTTCAAGATGATTTAGAGTATACATTACAGTCTGTAAAAAACACCGAAGGTGCTCTTGAATGCAATATTGTAAAAAGTAAAGTAGTTATAATGTGTTGCAAACAAGACTTTGGTACATAAAGTATAACTTTATAAAATAACTGCCCCATTCCTTATCAGGTTCATGCTTTACAGCAAAATCTATATGAAAGAACCCTATTTGTTATCTAGCAAGCTAAAAGAAAAAAATTACCATAATAATGTTGTTTCTTCCAAGGGAGCCCTTACTATGTTTGACAACAGCATCAGGTCCACTGGTCTGAGTGCCCCAAAGATTTAGAATTGCATACAAATAATGCAATGTTTATTTGGAATTGGAATGGAATTCAAACCCTGCGGGGTGGTCATTGCTCCCCTAGCAACCATAAGATTCGATTTCTAGAGCTAGGGGAGATGTGACCACTGAATCTAGTTAAATGGCTATTAAAATGTTCTATATTTGAAATACATTTTGAAAAACACCAAATGAATTATGACAGACATTGAAATGACTGAAAAGCAGTATGAAATTAGACCAAAAATAATGATTGTGAAGAATAACTGTAAAAAGAATGCTTAAGCAAATTAAACAACTGATTCTTGTCTGAATGTTTTTCTAGGTTCTGGAAGGGGAGAAAGGGGTTGGGGTTGTTAAAATTAAACATAGTGAGGGGTTCCTTAAGAAACAAAATTACTATGGTCAGTAATTTATTCTTCTAACCACAGGAATCCCTCACTTATGTTTAACAACAGCAGACTAGATTGCAATACGTTGGGAGGCTAAGTACAGAACCTATTCAGAAAAAGGTTATGCAAGACAGCAGTGCCAAACTGGCCTCCCTTCTAGACTGGATGTCTAGACAATAATGCTTTGTAAAGGTGTGTACTGTGTTCCAGGTAGCTGCTTTACAGATGCCTTGTAATGGGATTGCCATTGTTGGTGCCACAGAGGCAGAGGTGCCCCTTGTGGAATGTGACTTTAAGCCTCTAGGTGGAACTTTACCAGCTTTCTTGTAGCAGAATTGTATGCAGGAGACTATCCATTGAGATATAATTCTCCTGGTTACTGGTTTACCTTTCTCTACCTCACCATAGGCGATGAAAAGCTGACTGTGGCTGGACCTTGTATCCTTTGTGTGGTCCAGGTAACAGCTCGGAACTCTTTTTACATCCAGGCAGTGTAGTTTCTGCTCACCTGCACTGGAATGCACAGGAAGAAGAACTGGAAGAGTCACCGATGGGTTCAAGTGAAACTCTGACACCACCTTGGGTGAAAGATTTTTAGTAGTCCTGAGGACTACTTTATGTCTGTGGAAGATTATGTAATTTGTATCTGTACAGAGAGCTTGCAGTTTGTTCACCCTCCTGGCAGAAGTCATGGTAATCAGGAAAACTGTTTTCTAAGTGGAATACTTTAGGTCAGCAGCAACCACTGGCTCAAAGGGAGTCTCTCTCAGCTATGCAAGGCATATTGTCAGGTCCCAGAGAGTGACAGGGTCCCTCACAGGAGGGTATAAGTGGCTGAGGCCTTTAAAGAGACTTTTACAAATTGGATGTGAGGCCAGAGATTTGGGCTGCCAACTGATGTTTAAGCAGAAACTGCTGCCGTGTTCACTTTCAGGGTGGAGGGCCTGACACTCAAAGATTGCAAGTGTACCAGGTAGCTCATGACTATGGGCAGTCCACCCTATAGGGGAATGACCTTTCTGGTGACACACCAGCATGAAAATCTTTTCCATTTTGAGGAACAAGTTAGGTCAGAGAATTCTAGCTCTTCAAGAACTGTGCCCTTAGGCGTAGTGTCCTGAGGTCTGGCAGTATTATCCTGTCCTGAACCAGTGTAAGCATGTTGTGTCTCGGTGGCAAGTTAATTGGAGTCCTGCTGGACAGGGACAGAAGCGTGGAGTACCAAACCTGTTTGTCCTTGTCTTGAACTATTAATATCATTGTTGAAGGTTCACTTCTTGGCTTTATGAGCACTCTGTGTATGAGTGAGAAAGGTGGGAAGGCATATAGGAACTTTCCTGTCCGCTACAGTGTTAGGGTGTCCTCTTTTGGGGGCCTGTAACAAAATTGAGGGAGGTGATTGTTCTCCGAGGAGATGAACAGGTCTGTTTCTGGTGTGCTGCACCTTCTGAAAACTGATGACAGCACTGTGCGGTTTAGTGTCCATTCATGGTTTCCCTGGCTGATTCTGTTTAATGATTCTGCCAATACATTGTCCTTTCCTGGCAGGTGCATTGCTGACAGAGTGACTTCCAAGGAATAACCAAGCTCCAGGTCTTCATAGTTTCTGTGCAAAGTCTTGATGATTTGGTTCCCCTTGCTTTATGTAATACATTATAGTGGCATTGTCTGCTATGATGTGCACAGACTGACCTTGAATTTGAGGGGAAAAGTATGCATAGCCAGGAACATTGTCTTGAGCTCATCAGCTGTACAAGGCATATGTTAAGATCCCGTGGAAACTAGAAGTCTTTTACACAGCGTCTTGGCACAGTGCGAGTTCCCCCTCAGTGCTCACCCTCAAGCTGTGGGATTCAAACTATTGTTCTCCTGCAGCCCTTTTTTTGTTTTGTTACACAGTGTTTCAGTGCACTGTGAGTGCCCCCTCATTCACTCTCAAGTGGGGGCGGCAATGCACATGCTACTAATGTCAAGATTCCATCAGCACATGCATTCTGCCTTGCTGTCTCCAGTAGGGAGCTCAGTTTACTTCAGATCTGCAAGCTCTGTGGGTCAGCACTTTTAGCAAGGCTTTTTTCTCCCTTGGCAGCCTTTAGTTTGGCAGCACTATTAAGCACCAGAGTTCTAGGTAGATGGTTGGCACTTTGGGGGGTTGGACTGCAGGCGTGCAGTATACTACAGTTGTTGGAGCTACCGAGTGACTCTGCAGATTGAAAGTTTGAATCTCACCTCAGCCGCTGTCTCTACCCAGAATTTCATTTTCTTCCTGTCTAGCAGCTTGAGGTTTGAGTCTCACTTCAGCCCCTGGCTCAACACTGAGCTCCAATAGATACTAACCAGACTGTAGGAGTGTGGGATAACAGATGGACACCAGCTCGTTCAATTCAGGTTAACACATGTTGACTTGTGTGATGTTAGTTGTATCATAAACAGTTCATGCACAGAAATCAAAACAAATGAAATAAAGCAGAAAAATAATACAAATTGAGACAAACTTTGCTTTAGTTTCCACTTCTGAGTGCAGTAACAGACTCGTCTCAGTCCTTCACCTACACCTGGTCAGCAAGTACTGACTCTCTCTCTCTCATTAGTGAAAATTATTTTATTCCCTATGTTTGTCTTGTGTGTTTGGGTGATGAGGAGCTCAAAACACACAACAAAACAAAAAAAACAAGCTAAAGACAAAGAACTTCAGTGCAGAAGCACTGAAGCAATGGTTACCCCAAAGGGCATTGGCAATAAAGCCAAGTTTCAAAGAAACACATCACCACACATACTCCCATAATGCAGTGGGATCTATATGCAAATCACCATGCAATTTTAGGCTTGTTCAGCTTAAAGCAGGAATGCATGGTGCCAAAGGGCCTCTCAAGCAATCTGTAATTTACATACATTTTAAATAACACAACTAACTGAATTTTTATAATACAATCCTGCAGTAACTTTTTACCTTTATCAAAATCACCTAGTGCCATAGTATTTTCAACATTTACAGATTTCATACACATAAGGCATATACATCAAGGTATTTTATGACCTAGTACTACTGCATACTAAATCCAGGAATGAGGAACACAACCTGTTGTTTAACATCAACTCGGAGTTCACCACAATAACCTCCCTGTACGAGGACCTGAGAGGGAAAAGGAAAATTAAAGAGGGCACTATAGTATAGTTAAGAAATGGGAGGGGGTGCCCAGAGGTGGCCAACCTTATGGACTAGAAATTGTAAAGCATAGATTAGGCTAGGAAATAGAAGAACTGTTGGAACAGATTTAAGAAAAGGTCAGTCCTCAAGAGTGGTAGGATCTCCCTGTCACACGGACCTGTTTCCAATCACATGGTAAGAAAAGCTTGTGACTGGGGTTCAGGTTTACCGGGTAAAGGATGTTTATTTTCTGATATATACTGCTGTCGTGCCAGTCAGCATTCTCTCCCAGGTCTGGGGTAGCAAGCCTGGGGATGTAAAGGTAATTAGGCAGTGCCTTTTTAGAAAGAAAAGGGAAGAAAATTAAGCTTGTGGTATATCCAACAATTATTTCCAGAATAGTGGTACAGGGCTTGTTGTAGGCCCTTCGTTTTTTAAGTGATGTAAGACCTGCCATAGGACTATAGGACCTTTTCTTATTGGTCATCACATCCTTATTATGTAATGTGATGTAGCGTGTCTACTTCATTCCAAACCAAACCACTGAGTTAGGGGCTAGCAGTGAACCTGTAGTACTGTCTGGCAGTGGTAAAGCTGACTCACACATATCTTTATTGCTTCTCTTAAATGAGAGGCTGCATGCTAATGATCCACAGATCATGTCTCACACCCAAACCCAAAGCAGGTCCTTCAGGTCAGGGTGTCCCATTAAGGCATGTCCAGGTGCACCAGAGCAGAGTAACCCTACTCTTTTGGAGTTGCAGGTGACCACAACCATGATGACAAGGAAGATCAAGGGGAGGAAGTGGGGGATCTCTGGAGAATCCTGATCCAACAAATCCATCAGATGAGGAAGCCTGTACCTCTGAAGAGATGGGGGGAGTGGATGGAGTCAAGAAAAAGTTTCTAATCTTTCCCCTTGTTTGATGCAAGTCGCTATCCTAACGTATTATGCAAGTTGTCGGACATTGCAACTCAAGCAGGCTTAAAGTACAGAGACTCTTCATGTGAACTTAAGTCTGTCCACTTTGGCCCCAGCTTCAAAGTGTGTTTTTCCAATTTCCAGGGTGTAGCACCCACTACTGTTTGTCCAGGAGGATGTTTTGCAGAATGGAGATTTCTCCAGTGACAGACATAGTCCGTGTGCAGTACTGTGAAAGCACACCTCCTTGCCTTTATAAGGTTCAGTGGCCCTGGCAGTTTTTCATGACAAAACTGAGCATGATGTGCAGATGAGGCTTTTCTTTGGCTTACATCACGCAACAAGTGGTGTGTACTATTTGGTTGTTCCAGGGCATTGTGCACCTGGCAGGTGCATTCCACAAGAGTCAGAGGAGATGACTGCTTTGCAGCTCTTTTTGATGCCCTCCTGTGGGGTAGACAGTTGTGGATGTTGGCTGTTCCCCACCTTCCATATTTCACTGCCATGCAGGGTGTGTAGTTTCACCACTGGACTGCAGAACATGAAACTGTACAATATGTCCCTTGAGGGGAAATCCTGTGTAGCCTGAAACTGGAAGGCATTTTGGAAAACCTGCAGGATTTGGAAGAATAAGTATTGGAACTGAAGGAGCAACTGTACCTCTGCCCAGCAAAATCATTAATAAAAAGTTTAAAAAATAAATTGATTGCTTGCATAGCTTAACCAGTTCTTTCCTCTAACAAATTTCAGTCAGTTCAGGAGTCTTTGGCCCCATGGCTTGAAATCAAATCAAATGTTTATTAGCACTATCTAAAGCCAGAAGACCCCAGCTCGCCCAAAGATTCTTCCTCTCAAATGAAAAAAATTAAAACAAACATATATTCTGTACCAAATATTTGGGGAAATAGTTTTTACTGAATTAGGTAATTTGTCAGTTTTATTTCTGTATACATACATTATACCTGTAACGTACCTTTGCTACAAGTGACTGCTAGACATAATTGTAAATGAATCTATTGCTTAATGGTTTATTCCTGGACATACAAACAAGCATACAAACAAATAAAAATATGACCTGCTGAAACAGGGCCCTTCTTGTCTTCGTCCAGGTGTAAACATTGCCACGTGGCTTCTCAGAATGTGATTAAAAAACAAAAGGAGTAGACTTAGCCAGTTAAAATGTACGCATCTAGACCTCAAAAAAATGTATCATTCTGAATTTCCTGAACTTCAGAAGCAGCTTCTCATGGAGAAACATGAATGATTTATTAAAATCAAAGTATTTTACAGCAATTGCCTGTCTGCAATTGTGCCCAGTGACAGGGTCCTTCGTGCCAATCAGTATTTTGAGTGAACAACACTTGAGAATAGTCAAGATCATTGCTTTGCACTTGCCTGTCTTCTTGCAGTTTTTTAACTTTATTTTCATTTTAGTTAAAAAAGTACAAGGCAGTCCATGTTAAGATAGTTTCATATCATCACAAAATATTTTCACCAGTAATAAAATAAGAATATAGTACATAAACTTTCACCTGAAGAAGGGTACTGTGAGGCCCCAAAAGCGTGTTTAGAATTCCATCTTTGTACATGACACTTGTTGGTCCAATAAAAGATATCAAACCTTCCAGCATCTACGCGAACTTAAAGGGCCAGATATTCAAAACTTTGCGCCGGACAAAAACCGTTTGCGCAGGTTTAGCGCGGGATTAGAGCGGGTCTGCTATATTCAAAAGGCCAAATAACATGGGCAAACTGCATTAGTGCCGGGCAAAATTATAATGTATGCAAGGGGCAAACTGACATGAGTACAGGCCAATGCTATATTCAGCGACTAGTGCCGCTAAGTGGTTTTAGCGACTTAAGCGTGAACACCCGTAGCGGTGCACGTACTGCTGCCCAGGAAAGCTTGTCTTAGTCCTGGGCAATCAGCTTTGTGCGACACTATGGCTTTGCACAGTGTTTGCGTGGGTTTTGCGCGACCCTAACAAATAAATATGACACATAGATAAAGCCAAACATAGAGGAAGCATGCTGCTAACTGATGGCATCACAATGATGCCATCATCTGCCACTAGTCCCAGCAATACCAGGCAGTAAGTAGTGACCCTGCCACCAGCGGACAGCATGACAGTGTGGCCATACAGCACACACCTGCGGACCACACTTCTGTGGACACCAACAGATGCCAGCACACACATGCAGCACTGTGGGCATGGAGGATGTTGAGCGGAGCATGTATGGGTGGCGAGGCTGTGCTACAGACCAGGTGTGGCCACAAGGCTGGGACACATCATGCAGTGCACATGGGCCAGTATTGGGAATACCTCAACACCAGTGTGCCTTTCAGATAATATATGCCCCCCCGGCCACATACCGCACAGCTGTACAACTGCCATAGCACACAAAGCCAGAAAAGTACATGTCACTGTGAGCGTCCCATGCCACAGGTGCAGCATCTGTGGGTCACACAACAGCGTAACAGTAATGTCCACTATCAGTAAACACCTGCAGGTTGGGCCTCTCACTGTGTATAGTGCAGTCATCATCACTGCCCTACACACCATAGGCATTGCTGTGCCCACACACTACTGGCCCCCTTGCTACTGTAGTTTCTGCTGTGCACGGTAGCATGACCTACAATGTGACAGTTGCATGCAGCACCACCACCATCTGTGCCTGTGCTGTGTTGTCCCAGTACAGCTGCAGGCAGCAGCGCATGTGGAAGTAGTGTTCAGAACTGTATAATATTCCCCAAGCTGTTTGCGCAGCGCTAACACGTTTGCGCGGGTTTAGCGCAGGGCTAAACAGCCCGGTGCAAACTGCATGCAAATCAGGGCATAATGAGATGCTAATCTGGATGTTTGCCCACAGACTACCTAAGTAGGCTCATTTGCATGTCACTTTTGAATATGGCAAAGTTTAGCGCCGGGCAAACGTGTTTGCACCGGGCTAACGTTTAGCCCTGCGCTAAACCCGCGCAAACGTGTCAGCTCTGCTCTAACAGTTCGGGGAATATTTTACAGTTTTGCACATTGTACTTTCACATATGCTGCTGTCTGCAGCTGTATTGGGTCCACGCATTTGCTGGCACACACATTGGCCACATAGTTCATCTCTACCTACCTTCACATCGCTGTGCACTGTGTTGCTGTTGTGGTTTGCACTTCCTGGTTGCCATATTCAGAACTGTCTTATTCCAGGGCTAAGTTTGCCCTGCACCCTCAGCCCAGTTTGCCCGGCCTCATTCCCATGCTATATTCAGAAGCTGTTTGCTCCGGGCTATTGCTTTTGAATATGGCTTGTTTTGTGCTCCGTGCTAAGTTTGCCTGCCGGGCAGTGCTAATTTAGCCCCGGGGCAATGTTTTGAATATCTGGCCCAAAAAGTCTAACAAGCATAACCCTTTGGGTTTCCTCCCTGTCTAAATATACATTGCTGTTTCTTTCTATCTGGATAGTCCCATCTTGCAATGCTTATGGCACAAAATCACTATGTTTAGTCATTATATGTATCACCCATCAGGTCAGTTTATTGTTGAACAATTCAAGTTGATGTCGCAACATGTGGCTCTGTTTTTCCAGGCGATATACTAAGATCATGAGTTCTCTCCATTGATCTATGTCTGGAGGCATTTGTGATAACCAGCATGTAGCAATAGCTTTCTCTGCTGTGCTAAAAGCTATATTAAATAAATATCTCTGGTGTATATTCAGGTGCTTAGGAGGATAATCCAACAGCAGGACTATGTTCGGTGTTAGAGGAGGGATGTTAGGGCAGAGGTCATGTACATCTGCCTCTAAGTCTGACCAAAATTGAGTCAGTTTAGAGCATGAGCAGAAATGATGTGCCTGGTGTGCAGTTTGGTTGCCACAACATCTCCAACAATCAGGACCTAGGGATCAATTAAATTTTACCAAGACTGCTGGAGTTAAAAAATAGCGCACAGTAGTTTTCTACATGAACTCCTTCCATCTGTTAGAAGACGACTTTGTGCTGCTGTTGGCATATTTTGCACCAGTTTTCTGGGAGAATGCAGGTAGTTAATTCTTGCTCCCATTTAGTTTCATGGGCTCTAAGTGTCAGTTCTGGTGGGATGTTGATAAGCAAAGGAGATAAAATGAGGAGGGAGCCATTGGGTGTGTGTAGCCTGTAATAGGATGAGTGGATGCATTTCCTTATACCCCTAGAAGGGGCCCAATTTTACCATCAGAAAATGCTTGATTTCTAAGTAACGAAAATGATCCACTCGTGTCAAGGCATATTTTTGTTGTAAGAAAGTAAAGGGGTGGAATTGGCAATTATCAAATAATTGATAATAAAAGTGGAGACCTTGTCATCCCCATTGAACAAATTGGTGATCCATATGGTTTGACTGGAATGTAGCATCACATGCTATAGTGCCTATGGGGTTAGAGATTTGATTGAGCGTTTATGTGTTAAAACGCTATCCCATACCAGTGGCACATTTTTGGAAAAATCTTTTTCTGTTAATTCTTCTGGAGGTAAAGGAGGGTTAGAAAATAAAGTTTTATGAATTGAAAGGTTAAGATCATCGACCTCCAGAATTTTCCAGTAGGCATCATAAGATTGGTCTAACCATGCTACTACATGTCGAATCTGTGCAGTCAAAAAATAATGTTTTAAGTTTGGTAAAGCCAATCCTTCCTGTAGTTTTGGCACTTGCAATTTGCTATATGCTGTCTGAGGGGGTTTTACCACCCCAGATGAACCTGGAAATGCATGTAATGCCCCCCCCCCCGATCTGGGGGCTTACCTTATGCCCGTTGTTCCCGTTTCTGCTCCTGCTTCCTGGAGTACTTCCCGGCTCCCTGATGTTTCTCCCTGTTCAGGTCTCCCATCTTACTGCCACTGCCCAAGTCCTTTTTGTGCCCTTGGTCCCCCAAAACTGCCCCAGTGTAATTTCAGCCAATTTGGGCTCTAAAAATTTATTTGTGACCTGCTGCTGCCTGTTTGGCACTCTGGTGCTGGCAGGAGTCACTCATGCAGGTCATGCACCTTTGATCTCCCGACTGCCAACTTTGTGGTTTAACAGGAGATGCTCCTCCAGTCCCAGTGTCCCTGTTTGCCAGGTTGGGACCCAGTGACCTAAACAAGGGCAATGAGAGCCCTCTTCTAAAATTAAATAAATAGTTCCACCAGGCATTATGATCGGGGCTCATGAATATTAATGAGGAGAGCCCCGATCCCTCATAAATATTAATGAGGGTTCTGTCTGCCCTCAGGAAACTGCTATTTTCGGTGGCTGCTGCAGAAATACATAATGTAAATAAACAAAATAGCAGCAGCTGCCAAGGACTCTAAAGGGGATATTGTGAATGGGGGAAAGGATTTAAATAAATAATTATCCTGGCTGCACCAGTTCCATGTTGGGACTTGTATAAAAGCCTGCCTGCTGCAAAAGATCGTTATAAAATATTGTCAGCAGCGACAGGCTCAGGACTGAACAGCTGTGTTTAATCTGGGCAGCGATCTTAAGGGCTCACATGTGGCTATTGAACTGTGGGGCAAGTGGGAAAATATATTAATTATTCTGGCTGCGCCAGGACTTTTATTTGGGACTGTGTTAAACCTGCTATAGGGACTGTGTGTTTAGCAGCCAGCACAGTGCAGCCACAGTCAATCAAAAAGCTGGAATTTCAAGCCAGGACTTGTGGGACTTTTGCCAAAGCTCATGTGACATTTTCAAGTGCTTATGGGGAACTGCAAGGACCTAAATTCAGGTACCAAAACAGACAGCCTGTAGTACATTGAGGAGGCTTTATGAATAATTCATTTTTGTGATTGACAAGCACTTCAGCCAGTCATAGCTAGAGCAACAAATAGCTTCAGCCAATAGGGTGCCTCAGGAGAGCCCCATAAAAGACAGTGTTTTCTGGCTGTTAAGCAGGTTCGAGCGGGAGCTCCCCACAGGGGTGGGGGCACAGGTCCTCAGCAAGCAAAATGGGCTTAGTGATCCTGTGCAAGCCCTCCACAGGGGAAAGGGTCTTTTCCTCTGCCAAAAGGGGAAATCGGTGGCTGCCTAAAGCAAAACCTGCTAGCCTGGGGTTGACAGTAAATGTCCTCCAGGGGCTAGCTTAAGCCTTTCCACATTTAGGAAAAATGTGGGTCCTGCAACCTGATGCCAAGCCAGCTATGAGAGAGCTGAACCTGCCTCAGCAGTGAGAGTACTGATGTCTTCAGGAACCTCGAATGAAGGAGAGGCCTTCCTGCGAGGATGCCTGAGTGAGTAAAATTGCATATGCCAAGTGCAAGTTGTATTGAAAGAGCCCAATGAGCTAATGCCAAGTGCAAATTGTATTGAAGGAGCCCAGTGAGCTAATGCCAAGTGCAAGTTGTATTGAAAGAGCCCAGTGAGCCAATGCCAAGTGCAAATTGTATTGAAGGAGCACAGTGAGCTAATGCCAAATGTAACTTGTAGTGAAGGAGCCAGTGAGCTAATGCCAAGTGCAAGTTGTATTGAAGGAGCCCAGTGAGCTAATGCCAAGTGCAAGTTGTACTAAAAGATCCCAGTGAGCTAATGCCAAGTGCAAGTTGTATTGAAAGAGCCCAGTGAGCTAATGCCAAGTGCAAGTTGTATTGAAGGAGCCCAGTGAGCTAATGCCAATGCAAGTGAAGTGAAAGAGCCCAGTGAGCTAATGCCATGCAGGTTGTATTGAAAGAGCCCAGTGAGCTAATGCCAAGTGCAAGTTGTATTGAAGGAGCCCAGTGAGCTAATGCCAAGTGCAAGTTGTATTGAAGGAGCCCAGTGAGCTAATGCCAAGTGCAAGCTGTATTGAAGGAGCCCAGTGAGCTAATGCCAAGTGCAAGCTGTATTGAAGGAGCCCAGTGAGCTAATGCCAAGTGCAAGCTGTATTGAAGGAGCCCAGTGAGCTAATGCCAAGTGCAAGTTGTATTGAAGGAGCCCAGTGAGCTAATGCCAAGTGCAAGCTGTATTGAAGGAGCCCAGTGAGCTAATGCCAAGTGCAAGCTGTATTGAAGGAGCCCAGTGAGCTAATGCCAAGTGCAAGTTGTATGAAAGAGCCCGGTGAGCTAATGCCAAGTGCAAGCTGTATTGAAAGAGCCCAGTGAGCTAATGCCAAGTGCAAAATGTATTGAAGGAGCCCAGTGAGCTAATGCCAAGTGCAAGTTGTATTGAAAGAGCCCAATGAGCTAATGCCAAGTGCAAAATGTATTGAAGGAGCCCAGTGAGCTAATGCCAAGTGCAAGTTGTATTGAAGGAGCCCAGTGAGCTAATGCCAAGTGCAAGTTGTATTGAAAGAGCCCAGTGAGCTAATGCCAAGTGCAAGTTGTATTGAAGGAGCCCAGTGAGCTATTGTCAAGCAGTCAATGAAAATCGTTATTTAACCAGGCGATCATCATTGAGCAAGCTCATTTTGAAGATGGACCTGGACATAAAACATAAGACAATAAAGGACAACAAAGTTACAGCAGTACCAGTCAACGAGAGTTGAGCTGGGGTCAGGACAATTAACAATATAATGACAATCAAGGAAGAAAGAATCTGAGAACGTAGCAATAGAACCACCACATAACAGCTGCATAAATATTTACATATAGACCCTGACACTGAGCAGGGGTAAATATGGAAGTATACATGCTAGTTAGGGGTAAGTTATCCTACAAGATGGCAACACTCACCATGCGAGCACTAATATGACAAGCTAGGGTAATATACTGAGAAGGGTAGGAGGGGTTGGGGTGGACAGGGTAGTAAACGGTCAGCAATTACCCTTGGATGGTAAGAGTTGCAACAAAGAAGATGGAGAGGGCAGAATGGTAGGGGGACAATAATGGCATAATTTTGATACTTGGTATGAGGCTAGGCTCAGGGAGGACACCAATAACTAGAGAAATGGCAGATATCAATGGAAACAGTTAAAGGTTTCCTTGAAAGAGCTATTGTAACTTGATTTGAATGCTGCTAGACTGATAGGGCAGAATAGTTTCAGAGTTTCTTGCAACTTATTCCACAGCAGTGATGGCATACAGCTTATGGCAGACTGGCCAAACCATGATCTGACCTTGGGCACAGTCAGAGAAATATACTGAGCACTTCTCAGCCTATACTTACATATGATTCTCAATGGTAGACAATCTGAGATATAAGAGGGGGTAACCTCTGAGTGATGGCACTATAGGTCCACATGGCAACATTTCTCTGTCATCTAAAGCTTAGGGATGACCAACTCACAGCTGTATATAGAGCGCAGTGGTGGGTTGAGTAAGGGAGATCCGTGATGAACCTTAGGGATTGGTGATAGTGTGTCCAGTTTCGTTAGCATGGTGGTAGGACTTTGACTATATAGAAAGTCCGCGTAGTCAATCAGGGAACGGAACGTGGTTTGCACCAATCTCTTCTTTGCATCCTTGGTGAGAAAGTGCTTAGTCCTGTAAA
The DNA here is from genome assembly GCA_016271365.2 of Neoceratodus forsteri. Taxonomy (NCBI): domain Eukaryota; kingdom Metazoa; phylum Chordata; order Ceratodontiformes; family Ceratodontidae; genus Neoceratodus; species Neoceratodus forsteri. The sequence continues at coordinate 387,136,174 of CM057450.1, forward strand.
AAAGACCAAGTCTCTTTCTGAGTTTTTTCGACAGCTCCTCAATGTAATCAATGAATGAAAGTTTGTGGTCGATCCAGACCCCTAGATATTTAAATGTGTCTGCAATTTCCAAAGGTTTACCAAGTAGGGTGGTAATCTGAAGAAGTGTTCCATTAGTAGATGGATTTGTTGCATGAGAAAGGAGTAAAAAAAGCATTGTCTTAGTTTTTTTTGGTGTTTAAAAGTAATTTCTGATTTAGGAGCCTTAGCTGCAATTGATTGAATTCCTGCTGTAGATCACTACAGGCTGCTCCATGGGTAGGTCTGCTGATATAAAGCACTGCATCGTCTGCAAAGAGGTGAATGTTAGTGTCTTTGATACTAGCATCAATTCTGTTGATGTAAATTGCGAAAAGCAGGGGACCCAATATAGACTCCTGTGGTACACCTCTCAAAAGTGGTTTTAGTGGAGATAGTTCCCCTTACGCCTTTATCTGTTGGAATCAGCCAGTGAGATGGTTAGAGAACCATTTCAGCGACATGGTGTCCAGTCCGATATTCTGGAGAGAAAACCGTTATTGTCAAGAAAAAAAATGAAAAGATGTCCTCAGAATGGACAAATGTGCTGAATATGGACTTAAACAATATAAATGTACTGAATGTGGACTTAAAAAATATAAATGTGCTAAATGTGGTCTAAGAACAGAAATGTGCTGAATGTAATCTATCTGGCCTGTTGATATCGCAAGTGTTTCTTAGCCAAAGAGAGGGGTTCAGTGTTTGAAAATTAAAGTGTTGTTACCATCGTCAAGCTTTAAAATCTTTGCAGTCAGTCTAGGCGTACCTGGCAGTTGGTTTGCCTGCAGTTTAACCTGAGGGATAGTTCCTGTGCTGAAAGCACTCAGTCTCAACCTGCCTATACAGAAGTCTACTGTGGGTAATGCAGGGCCTCCACTGGACCAACCAAAGAAATTATAAATAGTTTTAGAGGTTTGATCTCCCAAGCATAATCTTTAATCTTCCTAACTAGCCATCCAATTTACAGCTGCACCGTCTATCAGGTCTGCAACTTTATGGACGATGGTTACTGGGTACCCAGGTCAGGGTTGGGATTGCAAGGTCTCATATCAAATATGGGGACTGGTACCAGTGTGGATATTAATAATTTGTGTTAACTGATTTATTGCAGTCAGTTAGATAGCCAGGGCTCTGACTATCATAGAGGTTGGTGGGGTAATGTAATTGATGTCTGATTAAAAATGCAAACTGTTAATCTTAAACCAAACCGAATTAACCAATTAAACTACATGTAAATATTGTAAATGCCATAAGCTGTACTCCTTTTCACCCTTCCTAACCCTTCCTATGTAAATAAACATGTTATTGTTTGTTCTGCAGATACCTGTGTCCTGAGCATATTATTAATATCCAGTCAGTAAATGGTAAAATGTATTAAATGTGGTTTTATTTGAATGTTGGGTCATGTCTGGGGTGATTTTATGGTAATGTGGGTGGGTACAGCATCCCAAAGGATTGTACCAGGTTTTATTCTAACCCACTTAAAGCTACACTTTGGGTGGAAGCACTGCGCAAATGTACTATCTTGGGTAAGAACCAGTTTAAAGTTAATTTTGGGAACCCAGGTCCCCCAACCTACATCCCGGGTAGTAGGCAGGGGTAGTAGAGCTTAGAGATAGCACCACCTAGGGGTTACTTATGCTTACCCCATTCTTGGAATTATGACTGTGGCAGAGACACTGGAAGGGTTTGGAACAAATAAAGTATTCTTGGTAGAATATTAATTTGAATTATCTCAATTTTATTGTGTAATGTTAGAGGTAAGAAACTCCATTTATCTAGGTCCGAGTATATTGAATGTATTAACGGAGGGTAATTGGGCTGATAAAGTTGGATAAGATTTTTTGGGATGTGTACTCCTAAGTATTTTATGAAAGTCTGGTCCCATTTAATGTAGGAATAAGGGTGTAACCCCCCTGCAAATGGGGGTTCCCAAAAGACTTCCAGGAGCTTGCTTGAATGCTCCAAGCCTGAATGGTGTTTGGCATTTAAGCCATTTATCAGTGAGTGTTTTTAGAACCTCTGGTACTGTCTCTTTAAGAGCTGTCTGCTTGCAGACATAATTAGTTTGTATGGGGGACTGTGTGTTTCTTGATTGAGTACCACTCAAGCTGCTGCCAATTCACTTCATTTTGCAGTCACTAGGAGTGCAAAGGGAACCTATCTGACAGATGTAACTGTTTGCCAGAAATTATTTAGAGTAATAATGAAATTACAGTTTGTCTAACCTGCTTCTTTGCAGTCAGAACTGTGTCTGCTAGTTCCCCATTCTAGTTTTGAACTGCTGAACTGGACCAATCAGTGTGGGGTAAGCTAGCTCTAAAATGGTGCCTTGACGAATCAGAACTTGGACTCATAATCTGAGCCAGCCACAAGAGGATTGTATGGGCAGTGACTCTGGGAGATGTAGTTTAGACTTCAGCACCTTTTGGACCAACAGCAGCAGTCTATTGTGAGTGACAGCCAATCCAGTCAAGAACTGGGAGGAACTCAAAGAAGTGCCCGGTTTTGTCGGTTGGAGTTTCAGTTGAGCTTTGGCAGTGAAGAAGGAAGGAGCCCTGTGCTTTTCAGTGTGCAGTTTTAGTCAAAAACGTGTGTAAGGCCCAGAGTTCGGTCTGCAGCTTGTTAGACTGAATCCGTCCTGTGAAAAGAATCAAAGATCTCTGAAGAGTAGAAACCAGGCTCACCCTGTAGAAGACTGGAGGAATTGCTGAAAATTACACTCGGTCTGTCAGGAACTGAATCTGCTGTGTGTTCTCCAGGTATTGTGCAGTAATTGCGATCGGGATACAGATGCAGCCTGCCTGGTATAGTGCTTTCTTTTATATGGATGTGTGAAGAGGTTTGTGCACCTCAAGTGAGCCCTGCTGACATTGAAGGACCCTATCTTATTTGGAGGTCGTGAGTACTAATTCAGGGTCGCCCCTGTTGAATTGCCACATTAAATCCAAATGGAATTACTGTACTGCTGACTGTTTAATTCTCCTTTTCTCTGTGTGAAAGGGCCTACCAGCTGCCGGTTTGGACTAGCCACTAGGGCTTGGGTACCCAGGGACAGTAACTGATAGGGATAGGCCTGTGCACAGAGCCATAAGTAGATTATTAAGGTGATAAGCTAATTAACCTGATTTCCCCTGTCCTTGTTATATCCCTAAATAAATCAGAGCTGCTTGTTTCAGCAAAGTTATACTGCCTGAGGTATTTGTTCTATGTTAAAGTACTGTACTGTGATTGTTGCACTGTATCTCATTTCACAGGAGGTCCCAGTGCCGGAACCAGACCTGGGGTAAGTGTATACTGTGAAGGTAATTCTGATATATTGTGTGGGCCACTAGTGGGAAGAAAGGGGGGTTGCAGTGTCCCAGAGGGCTGTGACCAAGTTAGTTTAATTATTGCAAATCCTGACCTCTGGGTGGAGGCACCCGCCATTGGATCCAGGCCCCTCAACCTGTTAGTGGCAAATCAGGCAGGGGTAGTAGCCCCTGGGATAGCGCCATCTAGGGGTTACAAGTACAAATATTGGGGGGGGGGTTATAAGAAATATGGAGAGCTGCTGTATTGTTTACATTAAGTTTGTATTGAGATAATAATCTTTAATTAATTAAGCACCTTTCAAAGTGTCAAGGCGCTGTACATAAAAGTCAATAAAATCAATGACTGTAGTAGATATATATTTAATGTGGACTACAAAGGAGGCAAAGAGGTTGTAGGCTGTGTTAAATATATTAATAAATCATCAGCATAAACTGACATTGTATACTCTTCATTAATGTGAGTTAATACTTAAGATCTCTTTGTTTTGATGTATAGCTTTGTGCTCAGCCGATGGTTCAGCCGAGAGGGCAAATAATCAGGGAGACATCTGGCATCCCTGCCGTGTCCCCCTGTAAAGATTAAATCTAGGGGAAAGGGATCCATTTGCTCAGATCATGGCTTATGGGGAGTGATAAAGTTTGCTAGTGATAGTGATGAATGGGTATGGAGGACAAATTGGTGTGTGGTATAATATAAAAATTTCTAAGACACCCAATCAAACACCTTTTCTGCATCCAGGCTCAGCAGCAAAGTCAGTTGCTGAGTCCTGGATGTGTACTGGAACAGGGTAAGTGTTCTGTAAATATTGTCTAGAGTTTGCCTTTTCATGATGAAGTCGGTTTGATCTTTATTAATCAACAAGGGAAGAATTTGTTCAAGACGCCTTGTTAAAATAGAAGTGTATACTTTATAATCTAGATTTAATATTGAAATTGGTCTATATTATTCGGGGAGGGTAAGTGATTTGCCGGGTTTTAAAATGGCCAGAATGGTAGCAAACTGCCAGGACAGGAGGGGCTCATCTCCTTTTGCCACTGTGAAATAGGCCTTTAAAAGTTCTGGCACTAAAACCTCTTTAAAGGTTTTTAAAAATTCAGCCAGGAGCCAGCCCAGTGGCATAGAGGGTTGAGGCATGGGCGGCTTACCTCAAACCATGCCAGTGACCCGGGTTCGGGAACAGACTCGGGTCGCTGGGGGTCGGCAGGGGACGGGAGAGGATCAAGCATCCCAAGGACTGCTCTCCTCCCCGGATGTGGGTTAGGGCCATGCCTCACTCTGTAGCGGCCCCTGGTGGAGACCAGGGGCACTACAAGAAGCGGCGCGACAGGGGAAAACCAGAAAAGTGGAAAATGGCGTCCGAGCAACCGGATGATGGCCGCCTGGATCCCCCGCGTCCATGGAACCCCCGATGAGCCAGGGGAATCACGATCCCAGCAGCATCAGGGCTGAGAGCAAGAATGCCTGAAGGCAATTTCCCTCCGGAAGGAGGGGACCCGTCCGAAGAAAGGGTTACGTCGGGCTACCCTGGTTGGCTGCGATCTGGGATCTGGGGAAGCTGGCATCGGGGTGGGTTCAGAATGGAGCGGGGGTAGTCCTTGGCAGAAGACCCGAAGGAGAGGCCGGTCAGATGCAGGGGGTGATAAATAAATAATACAAAAAAAAAAAATTCAGCCAGATAGCCATCCGGACCTGGGCATTTACCTGATTTGGAATGGGCCACTCTGTCTTTCTAGTTCCTTCTGTGAGACTGGGGCTATGAAACTAAGATTTTGAGCCACTGTTATTTTGGGAAGGTACACAGATTTAAAAAACTTGTAAGACAGTTGATGGGGCTCCAAGTCCTGTTTGTAATGCGTGGCATAGTAATTAGTCAGAACTTTTAAAATCTGGGATGTTGTAAATACTTCTTTTTGTGATTGTGGGTCTTTTAGTTTGACAATGGTTGCGCCAACTTTTTGTTGTCACAATTGAAATGCTAATAGTTTTGTGGCTTTAGGGCCACCATCATAATACTTTTAAGTACTGTTATGTCATTTCTGTGTTTGTATTTAAAATATCTTGAATTCAAACAACATGATGTCGTGCTGTATTCTGACTCTATGCAGCTAGCCCCAGCACTTGAACTGCTCCGGAGAGGAAAGGGTTAATTCTATGCAAAGGCATATAACGCTGAACTCGAGCTCAGTTTTTCAAACCTCTGTCTCAGGTACTCCTGAGTGTAACCGTCAGATTCTTTACTCTGCCTAACTGAGAAGTTGCTCCGGAGAGCCTCTCCTTCACTTCAGTTCGGTCACAGTAAAAATCGGTCAGTTTTTCCAAACCGTTTTTTTATTTTCAGTGTTCACATCTCTGTCCCGGTAGTGTAAGTGTATTAGTAGGTAGTAGAGTGTTTTTTGTGAAGAAATTGTTTTTCTGTTCAGTTTCTTTCTGGTCAGTCCGAGTGGGAACCAAAGTAGTTTGTCTAGTTAAGTTTTAAGTTGTAAAAAAAAAAAAAAAATCTTGTGTGTGGTTTCTGGTACCTATCAGTTCCTGAAAAAAAAACGACGAATTTTGGAGTTTTTTCAACCGACCCATGACACGATTGGAACTGATAGTTTTTGTTAGTTGCCTGGCTTGAACGCTGGTAAGGGTAACTTGGTTCTTTTGAGGCATGTCTGAGAAACCCAAAAAGAAAACCGGGCCCACTGGGTTTCAGCACTGCATTGAGTGTGGGGAGGTCTTTGCCAAGGCTGACCCCCACCTCATCTGTGTTTATTGGCTGGGGTTTGACCACCTCAAGGAAGACTGCCAAATCTGCAAAAACTTTCCTAAAGCCACTGCTGAAAAATGTTTAAGTAGGCTGAAGGAAAGAAAGACCGAACCTGAGGGGATGCCCACTGACCTGGGCAATACCTCTTCGGGCAAGAGGAGAGCCGATTCTGCGGAATCAGTTCCTGAAAAGAGAAAACGCAAGTCAGCCGGTTCGGATCCCGGTCCCCATGTTCCGACTGCCGATGAGATAGCCAAAGAGATCGCTATTGTGCAGTCGCTTCGCCCGGATGCGACCTAACCAGCACCGACTCAGGGACGGTCGGTTCAGTCGGACTTACCGAATATGACCCTGAGGCATTTTATGAGGGCGAATGGGAAGGAGAAGAAGAAAATGATGAAGATGAAGATTACAAAGGTCTAGATGAAGCTATTGAGCCTGACATCTCTCCAGACAGGCCTTCCATTGTGTCTCCTCCCAGGCTTTCTGAGTCCCCCTCCCACTTCTTGTTTTACAGGAAGGTGGCTGAAACTCTTCAGCTCCCTGTGGAAGAAGTTAAACAGGATCAGGAAGAGCCTGACTATGTTGAGATGATGGATGTCCCAAGTCCAAAAGGGTGTCTATCCCTCTGCACAAGTCCCTGGGGAAACAGACCCCAAAAATATTACAATTTCCAACATCCATACCTCCTGTGGATAAGAAGATGAACAGGAGGTATGCCCTGTCAGGCCCTGGGACAGAATTCCTTACCAATCATTGCAGCCATGTTGGGGTAGTGCAAGCTGCAGCCTGTGGCAAGGCTAATATTCCCCTGGCATCTCACCCCCCAGATAAGGATTCCAAAAAAGTGGATGCCATGGCTAAGAAACAGTACTTGGCATCCTCTTTGGGACTCGGGCAATCCAACTACATGGCATATACAGCCAGATACCAGAAGTCTAGGTGGGATACGATTCTGGAGCTGGCTAAAAATGCCCCTCCCCAGCCGGTCAAGGAGCTGGAGCAGATGGCTGTGGATGGCATCGAAGCTTCTAAGGTCCAGTTTCATGCTGCTGTGGACTCAAATGATGTTCATTCTAGAGTTATGGCTACATCTGTTTCCATGAGGAGATTTGCCTAGCTCAGGTGTATCAGTTTGTCTCAGGATACTCAGACCAAGGCCATGGATTTTCCTGTCACTGGTAACTCTCTGTTTGGGGAACAAACAGAAACTTATATGAAAAAGATGGACGAATACAGGACCACATATAGGAGTGCTGCAGCCAAAGAAAAGCAAACCACTCCTCAAAGGCAGCAATCTAGGGCTGGCAAGGGCATGCCTTTTCAAAGGCCTTTTTACAATGCCGAGGCCTTCTCTTCTTTTCAGCAGAGGGGGTTCTTTAGGGGAAGAGGTAGAAGGGGATGACAAGGGCTGCATCCTCCTCTCAGTCTAAGCCCCCTGCCAAACAGACACCCTGATGGGTCAGTCAGGGCCGCCTCCCCAATCCCTGTAGGGGGCAGACTGGCTCACTTTTTCCAGGCCTGGAAGTCTATCACTTTAGTCAGGTGGGTCCTGGAAGTAGTGAGCCAGGGCCTTGCTCTCAGCTTCAGCAGGTTCCCAAGGCTGAGAGAAAAGGTTTTTTGTCCTTCCTCTACAGAGGAAACACAGGCTTTGGAGACAGAGGTCTCATCTCTATTGCTTCTGCAAGCAGCGGAAAAGGTACCTTTCATTCACTGGGCAAAGGGATTGTACTCCAGGTACTTTCTTACCCTAAAAAAGACAGGGGGGGGTGGCGACCCATCCTAGATCTACAATACCTAAACAAACATATCTTAAAGCCAAAGTTCAAGATTATGACTCTGGGATTAATTCTTCCCTCTCTGAGACCAGGGGACTGGCTAGCCTCCCTGGATCTCAAGGATGCCTATTTCCACATACCTATCAGGCAGTCCCACAGAAAGTACCTCAGGTTAGAACTGCCCTCAGGCCATTATCAGTTCAGAGCAATGCCTTTCAGTCTAACATCTGCTCCAAGGGTATTCGCCAAGTGTCTAGCAGTAGTGGTGGCCTTCCTCAGGAAACAAGGCATCTTACTGTTCCCCTATCTGGACGATTGGCTCATAGTAGACCAGTCCCCAGACCAAGTCAGGTCAGCTCTAGGGGTCACTCAAAACATTCTAGACTCCCTAGGATTCATTCTAAATCTGGAAAAGTCTGTTCTGGAACCAGCCCAGCTTCTCACATTTATAGGAGTGGAGCCGGACAATGTTCAGGCCAAGGCCTTTCTTCCTCGCTTAAGGGACCAATCCCTCATCACTCTGGCTTCCTGTTTTCTTCCACTTGTGTCTCGGCCAGCCAGATACTTCTTGCAGTTGCTAGGCCACATGGCAGCCTGCACTGCAGTAGTGCAAGGGGAAAGGTTTCAGATGAGAGATATTCAGTTTCATCTAAGAGCCTTTTGGTCTCAGAGAAAAGATCCCCTCTCCAAGTTGGTTCCAGTGTCTCTGATTTTGGTTCAGGCTCTTCAGTGGTGGCTGGAAGAGGACAACTTGAGGCAAGGGGTTCCCTTCCTCATTCAGGTTCCCACAGTGATTCTCACCACAGACGCTTCCCTGCTAGGATGGGAAGCCCACCTGGCTCAGCATACTGCTCAGGGGACTTGGTCTCTTCAGGAGTCTCTTCTACACATAAACCTCCTCGAACTCAGGGCTGTCTTTCTGGTACTTCAGACATTCTCAAACTTAATTCAGGGGAAAGTGGTGCAGATCAGGACCGACAACATCACAACCATGTGGTACATCAACAAGCAGGGGGCACTCTGTCCTCGGCCTTGTGCACAAAGGCCATGAAAATATGGTTACTAGCTTATTCTAGCAGGTTTCCCTGATTGCTGAGCATCTCCCAGGGAAGGACAATGTACTTGCAGATGCTCTCAGCAGGATTTCCCAAGGTCACCATGAATGGGCCCTGAATCCTCTCATTCTTCAGATCATTTTCAAGAGATGGGGCACTCTAGAGATAGATCTCTTTGCAGCTCCCTCTGTTCTGCTGCAGACCCCCTTTGCTGGGATCTATTCCTCTAGATGCCGTCCTGTTGGACTGGACCAACAGGTTTCTCTATGATTTTCCTTTTCCTCTGATATTCAGAGTTCTGGTCAAGATCAGATCCCAACCTTGCACAGTGATTCTAGTAGCCCCGGACTGGGCCAGACAACCTTGGTATCCTCTACTGTTGTCACAATCAGTGCCTTCCCAGGCAGTTCAACCTCCTCACCCCTTCTCAGGGGAGGATTCTGTACCTCAGCCTTCTCTCACTCAGGCTCAAGGCCTGGCTCTTGAAGAGCTAGAATATGCAGGTCTGCATCTCTCTCAATCAGCTCTGGATATCCTTAAGGCTAGTAGAAAGCCTTCCACTAGAAAAATCCATAGTTCTAAATGGAAGAGGTTTGGGTTCTGGTGCTCCCAGAGGCACATTCTGCCAGACTCAGCTGACATTGCCACTGATTTGGATTATTTGGTGCACCTTAATTGCTGAGGCCTTCGGCTTACCACCCTCAAGGTGCATTTGTCAGCTATTTCTGCTTTTATTTCAGCTGGGAAAGTCTCTTCTCTAGCATCCCATCCAGGTTTCAAAAATTTTTTCAAAGGTTTGATCCATATCAACCCTCCCTTCAGGGATCCTACTCCCCTTTGGGTCCTGAATATCTGCATTGCACAGCTGATGCAGCCTCCCTTTGAACCACTTTGCTCAGCTGATCTCAAATACCTGACTTTGAAAACTGTGTTCCTGGTTGCTATCACCTCTGCCAGGAGAAACAGTGAGCTACAGGCCTTGGCAGTGGAACCTGATTTCATTTCATTTCACAGGGATAAGGTGATCCTTTGCACAAATAGTAAATTCCTTCCCAAAGTGGTATCAGATTTTCATCTGAACCAATCTATGACACTGCCTGTATTTTTTACTGATTATTCCTCCTCTGGAGAGAGGAGATTACACAGTCTTGATGTAAAGAGGGTTCTGAGTTACTACATAGAATCCACTAAACCCCATAGAAATGACTGCTCCCAGCTGTTTGTTACTTATGGGGAGGTGGGTAAAGGTAAACCTGCCACTAAGAGAACTATTGCTAGATGGATTGTCTCTTGCATACAGTTCTGCTATTCAAAATTGGGGAAGAAGCCTCCATCAGGCCTGAGGGCTCACTCCACCAGAGGTACAGCTGCTTTGGTTGCAGCTGCCAGGGATATACCCTTAGTGGAAATCTGTAAAGCAGCCACCTGGAAGACTGTTCGCACATTTACCAAGCATTACTCCCTTGACATCCAGTCAAAAAGTAATGCTAGGTTTGGTACAGCAGTACTGCAGAATCTGTTCCCAAAGTAGGTTCTGTAGATCCCTCCTCCTTGGGGGTACTGCTTGGTAGTCTGCATATAGTCAGAATATAGTAAGACTTCATGTTGTTTGAAGAAAAAATTACTCACCATAGTAATGTTGTTTCTTCTAATGAAGTCTTGCTGTATTCCGACCTTCCTCCCTGCCTCCCCTCCTGGAACCTAGTTGTTTTGGGATGTGGGTGGGCAGGTGCAGTGCTGCACCTCAGGGGTGTACTTGGTTGCCTCTTCTTTGAATGAGGTTTGTTGTTATTATAAATTTTATTGTTATATGCTTTATTGCTTATTGGGATTCTGTTTTGGACTTCTCGACTTGAGTCTTTGGACCCAAAATTTATGTTTATTGCCTTTTGGCAGAACATTTTTAAAACAATTTCTGGGTTGTTAGTCAGTTAGTTTAGTGCTCATAACAATCTGATAGTTACACTCAGGAGTACCTGGGACAGAGGTTTGAAAACCGAGCCTCAAGCACAAAGTTCTATGCCTTTGCATAGAGTTAACCCGTTCCTCTCCGGAGCAGTTCAAGTGCTGGGGCTAACTGCATATATTCTGAATACAGCAACACTCCATTAGAAGAAACAACATTACTATGGTGAATAATTTTGTATTTTGTTTTGTGTTAGATTAATTAGTGGGAGCATAGAAGGATCTCCTTGTTGATGTGCTAGTTGGGAAAATTGTAAGTCCTCCGTTAGTTGTTTTATTTTTTTCTTCTCTGATTTTCATAGTTTGAGAGGCATATGCAATTGTTTCTCCCTAAAGGACTACTTTAAGAGTATCCCACATAATAGTGGGGGCTATGTCCGGAGAGTAATTCTGCTTTAGGATAGTGGGAACTTTTTCTTGTATTAGATCAATAAATTGAGAGTCATATAACAGGGCCAAATTGAATCTTCAATTGCTTTTTGGGGGTATTCTTGATGTTAGTCTAAAATTAAGGTTACAGGGGTATGGTCTGAGACCAAAATAGGCCCGATCTGGCATTGCTGAACTACTGAGATATACTCTGAGGTAATAAATATCTTGAAGAACACCCCTCCCCCCTCAGCTAGTGATTAAACAGGAGTTCAGCATGTTTGTAGTTCATTTGCATCACCGGGTAAGGAAAAAGGGCTGGCTCCCCATACTACATGCAGGGGAAATGCCAGACCATGCCCAACAAATAACGCACCAAAATATGAGCAATGGAAAATCATGTACACAAATGCCTGCAGTCTGGGAAACAAGATCCCAGACCTGTAGGCAAAAGTGACAGTGGCTAAGCTGGACATAGTAGCCATTAGCAAGACATGGTTCACCAGTAACCACATTTGGGAGACTTCAGTACCTGGCTATGTACTGTTCAGAAGAGACCGAGGTGCAAAAAAAAGGGTGGGGGGGAGTGGCTCTTTATGTCAATGAAAATATCAAAGCTACAGAAATTCAGAATACACATAAGGAGCGAGAAGAACTGTAGGTCACCCTGAAAACAGTAAATGGGACAACCATACGAACTGGAGTTGTCTACAGTCCTCCCGATCAGGGGGAGAACATAGACACATTACTGTTAGAAGATATACAAATCATAATAGCTAAAGGGGAGGTTCTGCTAGTGGGAGACTTCAACATGCCAGATACAGATTGGTCAATACCAGCAGGAACATCCGCCATAACTAGACACATAGTGGATTCCCTACAGGGGGAGGGCCTCAAATAATTGGTACAACAACCCACAAGAGACATGACTATCCTGGATCTAGTACTGACTAATGGGGAAAGGATCACAGATCTCCAGGTAGAAGGTCACCTGGGGGCAAGTGACCATCACATGGTATGGTTCAGTTTGGCCACTAGAACTAAATAATCTCATTCCAAGGCAAAAATATGGGACTTCAGAGGAGATGACTTTGATAAGATGTCCAACAGAGTTAAGCTAGCCCTGGCAAGACAACATACAGGTGAGGGGTACTGTCAAAGTGGGGAAACATTAAGGATGCAATACTTGTAGCAACATCCCATTGTGGTAGGGGAGAAAAGCAAGAGCAAAAGAAGGAGGAAACCACTTTGGTTCTCAAAAACAGTAGCAGAAAAGATCAGAGCCAAAAGGTTGGCCTTCAGGAAATATAAGGGAACACAGTGGGACAAAGATAGCGAGACTTACCAAACTTCCCTAAGGGAAGCAGGGAAGGCAGTAAGGCAGACAAAGACCCAAACTGAAGAAACATTAGCACGAACAGTAAAAGAAGAGGAAAAGACTTTCTATAGATACTTTAGTGAAAGGAGAAAGTCCAGAGGGGGTATTGCTAAGATCAAAGGGGATATGGGGGAGTGTGTGAAGGGAGGACCAAGGAAAAGCATCTATCCTAAATAGATACTTCTGCTCAGTATTTACTGAGGAGAATGTAGGGCAGGGCACACAGCACAGCACCATGGACACAGGGGTGAGGGAGGTGTGCATAAGTCCCTTCACAAAAGAAAGGGTCCTACAAGAGCTCGCTAAGCTCAGGGTGGACAAGGCAATGGGATCTGATGGCATACATCCCAGGATACTAAAGGAGCTAAGGATGGAATTAGCAGAGCCATTAGCAAAACTGTTTAGTGAGTCTCTGAGCACAGGCGAGGTCCCAGAAGACTGGAGATGGGCTCATGTGATCCCGCTCCACAAGACTGGCAGCAGGGAGAAGGCAGGGAACTACAGACCAGTCAGTCTTACTTCAGTAGTAGGCAAGATTATGGAGGCACTCCTTAAGGAAAGGACAGTGCAACCCTGCAATCCATAGGCGCACAGAATCCAAGACAGCATGGGTATACAACAGGAAGATCCTGTCAAACTAATCTCATAGTTTACTCTGACTGGATAACCAGAGTGGTGGACCAAGGGGGTGCAGTTGATGTCGCTTACCTTGACTTCAGCAAAGCTTTCGATACTGTTCTACATAGAAGATTGATTAATAAGCTGCGTTGGCTCGGGGTGGGTCAGAGGTTGGTCAACTGTGTGGCAAACTGGTTGGCGGGCAGAAAACAAAGAGTGGTGGTAAACGGTATACAGTCAGAAGAAATGCAAGTCACAAGTGTGGTACCTCAGGGATCAGTCCTGGGGACAGTCCTCTTCAATATCTTCATCAGTGACATTGCAGATGGACTGGAAGGTAAGGTTTGCCTGTTTGCGGATGACACCAAGATCTACAATACAGTAGATGATCCAGATGGGGTGGGCAGAATGAGAAGAGATCTGGAAAAACTGGCAAAATGGTCAGTGGCAACTGGGGTTTAACACAAAAAAGTGCAAGATCATGCACATAGAGAAGAGAAACCCTGAAGCTACCTATAGGTTAGGAGGGAAGTTGCTGGCAATCACAAGGGAAGAAAGATACTTGGGAATTATCATCACAGATGACCTGAAATCATCCAAGCAGACCACTAAAGCAGTAAGTAAGGCTAGAGGGATGTCGGGGTGTATTAGTAGGGTATCACAAGTCATAAGAGAGGTAATAATCCCTCTTTACAAGACACTGGTTAGGCCCCATCTGGAATACTGCGTGCAGTACTGGAGGCCGCACCTGCACAAGGACATTAACAAAATGGAAGCAGTCCAGAGAAGGGCAACCAAAATGGTGTAGGGACTACATCAGAAAACATATGAGGACAGATTAATGGAGCTCAATATGTATACCCTGGAGCAAAGGAGGGAGAGAGAGAGAGATGATATGATTGAAACATTCAAACATCTTAAGGGCATTAACAAGGTGAAAGAGTCTAACATGTTTCAATATAAGAAAAATAGCAGGACAAGAGGCCACAGCATGAGATTAGAGGGAGGCCGATTAAGGGGTAATGTGAGGAAGTTCTTTTTCACAGAAAGGATGGTGGATGCATGGAACGGCCTACCTCAGAAAGTAGTGGATATGAATACAGTCCAGGGCTTCAAACAGGCATGGGATAGGCATAAGGGAGCAATACAGATGAGTATGACTAGACAGGCCATTGACAGAGTAAAGGCCTATGGCACATTCATAAGATAGAGAAAATGGGCAGACTGGATGGGCCTTGCGGTCCTATCTGCCATCAACTTCTATGTTTCTGTGTTTAAAGAAATATAAACGCCAAACCAGTGGCCCTGAGGGTTGAGGCGCTGGACATCATACCTTGTGCTACACTGGCAACCCAGGGTCAGGAATGGACTCGGCTCACTTGGGGGGCCGGTGGGAAGAAGAAGGATAGAGCATCCCAGGACAGCTCTCCTTCCTCAGGAAGGGGGAATGCTGCAGCACGCTGCTTGCCTGCTATCCAGTGGTGGCTGAGTGGTAGCACTTGCATGCCACAATGCAGGGGGGATCCCACATACAGGGCACTGGAGCCGTCTCCATGGGACCGGGGAGAAAAGTGGAGGAAATACCCCTCCATGTGGCAGGATGAGAGACTGACCCCTCGCAGGCACTGCACCAGTGGCCAGGCACAACCACAGTCCTGTGGTAGAGGACCATGGTAAAGGTAAGTACCGGGGGAGCCGGGTGATGGGGCTGGGGGGCCGGTCCGAAGGGAGCCACCGGAAGAAGTAAGGAGCTAAATAAAATAATAACATAATTAAAAAAAAAGAAAGTCTAATCTGGAGTATATTTTATGGGTGTGGGAATAAAACGTGTATCTTTTTTGTTGGGCATTTCGGTGTTACCATACACCAGTGAGGCCAGGCTCAAGCAGTAATTTTTTAAAATATTTGTGGGCCAAGAATAATTTAATGACTCTTGTGAAGGTAATATCCAAACGCGGGTCAAGAGTCATACTGATGTCCCCTGCTAACACTAGTATCCCCTTTTGGTATTTTAAAATGTGATTAAACTCTCCGACTCTCTTAGGCTCCAACTCTCCAACCTTGTAAAGTATTTCACATGTGCTATGGTGGGAAAAATCAACCTTGGCCTCACACCCCCCAGTGTTACTGCCTTGTTACATCAAAACACCAACCGACAGAACACCAGGAGCTTGACAACACAGATTCTACAAGTTCCTCGCTGTTGAACTACACAGGGCCAACGCTCCTTCACCTATAGGGCTCCTGTATGGATGGTTGGTCTCGGCCACACCACCTCCTCTGCCTCAACACTAGATCTGTTCAAAACCAGGCTCTGGGCCCATCTCATTGCCTCTAGCTCCTGTGACTGCCTCTCCTAGCTGATGACCTACATAGCTTTAATCCTAACTTATATACTGCTTAACCCCAGTCCCCCTCCCCCAGCTCCTGAGGCGCCACTTCAAATCTCAGGTTTTCATACCACCTCATTAGTCTCTTCTTGCCCCATTATAGCACATATCCCCCCACCTGACCCCTTTTTCTTCTATCACTCCTTCCCATTTATTTTTCAACAAATGCCTCCGCTGCATCTTCATCCCCCATCCCTGTTTCTCTGCCACCCTGACGCCTGACCCTACCATTTCTTGTGGGCACATGCGTCCTAGCTGTGTTCACCATTTTACTATAGCTGCCTCTGTTAACTACCTACACTTCTCCTCCTCCTCTACACCTTATTCTTCCTATAATTGACCCCTTTCAATAGCACTGTTGTACATGAATTGTTTACTGTTATTTCACTGATGCTTCCTTGTCGTTTGTTATTTCTGACATAGAACCTTTGTAAAAGAGCCTTGGCTCAAAGGTACTTGTAATCCTGGAATAAATAAAATAAAAAAAATTAAAAAATAAACAGCGTAGAGATGAGAAATCAGATTGGGGGTAAATAGGGATTTACTATGGTACAGTAAGTGCCAAGCAGTTGCCCCACCACAATCACCATACGACCAGCAGGGTCCATGTAGGTTGTTTCCTGTTCAAAAAGAGAATTATGAGGTAGCAGGGTCACTGCTCCCCGTCTTCTCCTTGATTAAGAGGAATAATAAACTTTTTTGAAGCCAAATTGATTTAATTTTTCTTGCTGTAAAGCAGAGATGTGGGTTTCTTGCATCATGATCACACCCAACTTTGTTTTTTGAGAGAAGATAGTACCTTAGCTCACTTCACAGGGTGTGCTAACCCATTTACATTTTTGGATATAATTTTTAATTTTGACTGTAGCATCATTCCTGTTAGGGTGGATTATTATCATCAACTCATCAGCTGACCAATTTGTCCTCCTTATAAAACTTAATGCAATCCCAGTTGCTTCATATCACATGCTACCTAATCTACTGGTAACTAAGGAAGAAAATATTGGTGGTTCATTCTGGATGGCCTTAATGTGTAAACTATCAAAAACAAGAAACATTCAAATTCGAAAATATTCTGGAAAAAGAAAATAAACCAATAAAAACATACAGAACTATAATGCAATAAAGGTAAACTTCCACAGAGGGGGCGCAAACTTTTGCATACCCCTTATTCTTGGAGAATTGCCCCAGTGTTACTAGGAACCTTCCCAAGACTGAGGTTAATTGCTGGGATAATACCCTGCAAGTCCCTCTGTGGAGGAGCAAGTCTCCCATAGGAGAATTACTCCAGTGGCCACCTAAGAGTGGGGTTAAGATAGCTAAACACCCTAGTGACGCCCGGAGGGCCAGTAGCAAGTCCTGGTACCAGTTTGTACTTGTAAATTGCTGCATATTGCCCAGTACCACTAATGGGGACCAGACCATACAGTAATCTGAAAATACAAAAGAAATAAGTGATTAAGCACTGTATATGATTCCCGTCCTTTGTGGTATACCTCCAAAAAAGGGTCTGAAGTCCAATTTATACTGAGAATTATTTGTAACTGCATATTGTAAGCTATTCAATGTGCTAGAATACTCTCATCAAAGTTAAGGAGGGAAAGAATAACTTTGACTGGGTCCATATTGAGATTATTGGCTTGCGTCTCTAGCAGTGTGCAGTAGCCGGATATTTCAATATGTTCGGGGCTTCATCGTCTCCGAGCATGTTTACCACTTGTTCATGGCAGCCATAACAGTCTGGGGGTAAAGTCACCCTCACCACCCTAAACGCCACAAGGGAGAGGGAGCAAATCCACCCAGCCACCTTTACCCAGTCACCATCCCCAATCAGCTATGAAATGTTTAGCCTCTGGGAAAGTCACAAGAAGTTGCAAGTTGGTAGGCTATTTGGTAATTGTGTTATAATTATGTGAGAGAGAGAGCGGGGGTTTCCTCAAAGTGGGAGCTAGTACAGCAAGCTGCCTCTTCCAAACCTAACCCTTATGCCTCCGTAGCCAGTATAGTCACGTTTGCTGCTCAAAGGTGGTTTTGTTAATGGATTATGGAAACATTACAGGGGAATTATCCCAGGCTGCAGTTGACCACTGCCATTAATATGGGCTGTGTATTACAAAATCCTAGGGGCAATCTCACTCCAGAGAAGCCTGGGCCTTGGCTATAGGGAGGCAGACGTTAAAACAGGGCCTCCCCCCGAGCCACTCAGGTGCAGAAACCCTTAGGCCATTTCCTAAAAAGGCTTGCTGCATCAGTCTCAACTGCATGCAGGGCATTCGGTGTTCAAATTATAGGTCCTTGTGGTCTACGTAAGTTATGAGTCAATAAGACCTCCTGTAGATGAGTGTGCTTTCATTTTGGCCATCAGTTATTGTAAAGTCAGTTGAGTGTGTTGTTTTTTATCCGACTTCTCCATGGAGGATTTCCATTTTGGACCTCTGGGTTGCCGAGGTGCAAGTGGGCTGCTAGCGCACTAGTCTTGTCCTGAGTGCGGAGGCCTCGACGCTGTAGTTCCTATGCAGCTTCCTCCACCAATCCAAATGTTTTTTGCTCATGTAGGAATTGTACCACAAGTTCAGCTGGGTAAGGTGTGTGAAATTTGAGTTTATTTTCTCAAAGAATTTTTAAGAGTGGGATGAATGCTGTTTGTCTGTTCATTATCCCGCGGGGAGATAGCCATTGTCAATGTAAACATTATGCGAGTCATATTTAAGGACTGTTTGTTGCCAGGCTCTGTGGAGAATTTCTTGTTTAACTGTATTTAAAAAAATACAGTGCAATAGAGTGGGGTCCCGCTGTTGGATTAAGCGGCTTTGGTTCTAAAGCACGATGTGGATATCAAGTACCATATCAGACGGGAGAGAGAGAGAGAGAGATGATTGTAAAAACTGCTGTGGAAATGGAGTAATTTGCAGTCCTTTAGGAGGCAGTATAGCGTAGTGGTTAAAAGGCAATGAGCTATAAACTTGGAGACCTGGGTTTGTATCCCATCAGCACCCACTTGCATACTGTGTGACCCTGAACAAGTCACTTAACTTTTTTGTGCTCCCAGGTCGCACCTAGAAACAAACTCTGGCTTAGTGTGCCTTTCCTGGTTAAACAATTTCCCTCTTTAACACCTTTGGGGATGCCGTAGATTCGGACCATGTTTCTGAATGAACAGCTCTCATAGTCTTCTAATTTATCCTGGAGTTGGTGATTGGCATCCATTAATTATTCAACAGCTTGCTCTAGTAGGATGATACGGGAGTCATTTGTGGAGATTTACTGGTTGGTGTCATTGATTCGATTTTCTAGATTCGCTGCCTTTCCTACTATTATATCCACTTTAGTAGACATTTCTGCTCAGAAAGCTTTTAGTGTGCCGAATATGCTGTCTAATTTGTATACCTTTTTCAGGAGGTTTGAGAGATTTAAATACAGAACAACGTTTGGAGCAGGGTTGGTTGTATGTAAGAGAGGCCTCACTGTCAGAGCCTGGCATATAGTATCCCTGCACCTTCTTCTCGTTCTGTAGCACATTTTGGAGGACCTGTCTTAACTGTATTGATATATCAGCAGTAACCTCCAGATGTAAAAGTTTTGAGCTTTAAATTGCAGCGTTCTGGAGGTTTATTCTGATCCTCAGTCCAGAGCTTCACACACAGCCATCCATTTGCTCCACTGACCTCACCGAAAGTCCTTGTCTTCTTGCAGTTTGTTTGTTAACTACTGAAGCCCACAGACTAAAGAGTTTGTGGAGGGACACCCATGCACAGCACTGTTCCTGCATTGTACAGTGCTACTCACTGAGTCTTTAGCAATCCTGCAGATGATGATGTATATTTTTTGCATTTAAAACTATGGCACCAAATTAAACCAAGCATTACAGCTAGCTGCAACTTAGGACATTGTGACAGCAGAATCCAGATATCTTTACTCATGCTGGCACCTGACACTGAGCACCACTCTAGTTCCTTTGTTACATCCTCAAAGATGACCAATAAGTTAGACTATGGCATGATCTCCCTCAGTGAACCCTTGTTCATTCACTCTTTTCTTTTCTTAAATTGCTGGAATGTGTCCAGATCTTCTATAATGTAGTCAAAAATTACAAACAAAATAATTAGAAACATAGACGATGATTGCAGGAAAAAGGCAAGTGGTCCAGCTAGTCTGTCCATATTCCCCATAATCCCTGGAACCTTCCCTAGAACCTTTTGTTCCTCCAGGGCACTAACCCTCCCTGTCCTATCCCCATCATCCTCCCTGGTCTTGTCAACCTGGGCGGCCACTATCCCCTTCATTCTGTCCCATGCCTGCTTGAATCCCTTGACTGTGTTTGCACCCACTACCTTGGATGACAGACTGTTCCAAGGTTCTACCACCCTTTCTATAAAGAAGTACTTCCTCATGTCCCTCCTGAACCTCCTCCTGTTAATTTCCACTCGTGACCACGTGACCTGGAGTTCGTATT
This sequence comes from Neoceratodus forsteri, assembly GCA_016271365.2. Classification (NCBI taxonomy): domain Eukaryota; kingdom Metazoa; phylum Chordata; order Ceratodontiformes; family Ceratodontidae; genus Neoceratodus; species Neoceratodus forsteri. The sequence continues at coordinate 387,156,301 of CM057450.1, forward strand.
CAGGGTAAATAATTCCCCACAGTTAGTTTACCTTGTTAATTCCTTTAAGGAACTTGAAGGTCCCTGTCATATCTCCCCTCTCCCTTGTGGTTTCCAGTGAGTACATATAATAATAATAATTAATAAAAATTACTAAATACAATCTTATCCTTTATAATCTTCCACAGTATGTTTCCCATACTTATGGTTAGCCTCTGTGGCCTATAGTGTCACTTCTCTTTTTAAACTGAAAAATCACATTTTCAAACAACTTGAAGTCTTGCTGTATTCTGACAAGTGCAGTTAGCCCCAGCCTTTAAACTGCCCCGGGAAACAAAGGGTTAACATTTCTATGCAGAGCATAGAATGTTGAGCTCGAGCTCGGTTGATGTCTCTGTCTGTTTCCCTTTGAAAGCTAACCGTCAGATTCTTTACTCCGCCTCACTGAACAGTCGCTCCGGAGATTTCTCCTGTAGCTCGGTTCGAAAGTCGGTTGAAGTGTCGTTTTTTTCACCGGTTTCTAACCAAAAAGTTTCCTGCATAGTCGGTTCAGTCTCTGTCTGTGGTACCGTGAGTACTAGATAGGTTTTGTACTGTGTTTTCTGTGTGGAACTTGTAAAAAGTGTGGATCGGTTCGGCTGGACCGATCATTTGCTAAATTCTTGTGTAACTTTAGTGTGTGGTTACCGGTCCTTATCGGTTCTAAAAAAAAAACGTGTTTTGAAACGTTTTTTTCCAAGACCCGTGACACAGTTTGGAACCGATAAGGGAGTCTTGCCTGACGGTTGCCGAAAAAAGGGTAAGTTTGGTTAGGTTGGCCATGTCTCAGAAACCCAAGAAAAAAAACAGGCCCACTGAGTTGCAACACTGCAGTGAGTGTGGGGAGGTCTTTGCTAAGGCCGATCCCCACACCACCTGTGTTTATTGTCTGGGGTTTGAACACCTCGATTCAGACTGCCAAATTTGCAAAAAATTTTTCCAAATCTACCCTTGAAAAGAGATTAGGTAGACTGAGGGAAAAGGAAGCCGAGAAGTCCGCTGACCCAAATGGCCAGCCCGGTTCGGTTCTGACGAACCAGAAGAAATACCCTCTGACAAGGCGATACTTCTTTAACCGGGCAAGGAAACCGATCCCGGTGGGTTCCGACTAAAAGAAAGCAAAAGAAAAATCGTCTGTTCTGATCCAGAAATCCATATTCGAACGCCAAGAAATAGCTAGAGCGATTCGGATTGTAGAATCACTTCGCCCGGTTCCGACCGATCTGGCACCTTTTGGCAGGGGCTTGGTTCGGTCGGTTCCCCAGTTCACGATTATACTTTGGAAGAATTTTATGAACCGGAGTTTGAGGAGGAAGGGGAGTTTGAAGATGATGATGGTGATGGTGAAAGTCTAGATGTGCATGTGGAACCGGACATCTCCCCAGACAGACCTTCAGGTGTATCCCCTCCTAGGCTTTCTGAGTCCCCTTCCCACTTTATGTTCTACAGAAAGGTGGCTGAGACCCTCTAGCTTCCTATGGAAGAGGCAATGGAGGATCAAGAGGAGCCTGTTTTTGTAAAAATGATGGACATCCCAGAGTCCAAGAGATTGTCTATTCCCCTCCACAAATCTTTTGGGAAACAGACACAAAAAATTCTGAAGGCTCCCAATTCTATACCTCCTGTGGACGGAAGAATGGACAAGAGGTATACACTCTCAGGCTCAGAAACGGGAGTTTTTATATCACCAATGCAGCCATGTTGGGGTTGTGCAGGCTGCTGCCTGTGATAAGGCAAGCATTCCCTTGGCTTCACACCCCATGGCAAAAAAGCTGTACATGGCATCTTCCTTGGGACTCAGACAGGCGAATTATATGACCTATACAGCTAGGTACCAGAAGTCCAGGTGGGACACTGTACTGGCACTGGCTAAACAGGCCTCCCCCCAGCTAGCCAAGGAGCTGGAGGAGGTGGCTGCAGATGGGATCGAGGCATCTAAAGTTCAATTTCATGCTGCTGTGGACTCTAATGATGTGTCATCAAGAGACGTGGCTATATCTGTGGCTCTTCGGAGAATGGCTTGGCTCAGATGTACTAGCCTCTCGCAGGATACCCAGGCTAAGGCCATGGATTTTCCTGTAGTGGGTAATTCTCTGTTTGGGGAGCAGACAGAGAATTACATGAAGAAAATGGATGAGTAGAGGATCACCTACAGGAGTGCTCAGGCCAAGGAGAGGCAGGTAACTTCTCAAAGGCAGCAGTCTAGGGGCAGGCCTTTTCAAAGGCCCTTTTACAAAGCACAAGCCTCTTCTTCCTTTTCACAGAGGGGGTTCTTCAGAGGGGAGAGGAAGAAGGGGGATGAGCAGGGCTGCATCCACTCATCAGCCTAAGGCCCCTGCCAAGCAGACACCCTGATGGGCCTGCCTGGGTTGACTCTCCTATTCCAGTAGGGGGCAGGTTGGCTTACTTTGTCCAGGACTGGATGTCTATTACATCAGACAAGTGGGTTCTGCAAGTAGTAAGCCAGGGACTGGTTCTCAGCTTCAGAAAATTTCCAAAGATGAAAGCCAGATCTTTTTCACCTGCAAATCTCTCGGAAACCCTTGCCCTAGAGGCAGAGGTTTCATCTCTTCTGGCCATAGGAGCCATAGAGTTCCTACTCTACATTGGGGCAAAGGTCTGTACTCCAGGTACTTTCTGACCCCAAAAAAGACAGGGGCGTGGCGACCCATCCTAGACTTAAGATATCTAAACAAACATCTTTTAAAACCAAAGTTCAAGATGGTAACTCTGGGAATAATCCTTCCCTGTCTAAGGCCAGGGGACTGGCTAACCTCCCTGGACCTCAAAGATGCCTACTTTCACATTCCCATCAGGTGCTCCCACAGAAAGTACCTCAGGTTCGAGTTGCCCTCAGGCCACTATCAGTTCAAAGCAATGCCCTTTGGCCTAACCTCAGCCCCAAGGGTTTTCACAAAGTGCCTGGCAGTAGTAGTTGCCTTTCTAAGAAGGCAAAAGATTTCCATTTTTGCATATCTGGATGATTGGCTAATAGTGGGCCAGTCTCCAGACCAAGTCAAGTCTCACCTGCAAGTGACCCAGCAAGTGCTCACTTCCCTAGGATTTCTTCTCAGCCTTCCCAAGTCAGTTCTCGAACCAGTCCAGCTTCTTACCTTTATAGGGGCAGAACTGGACACAGTCAGAGCAAGAGCCTTTCTTCCCCTGGAAAGGGCAAGGGTTCTTATAGAACTAGCCTCTTCCTTCAGCCTTCGGGTATCTCACCCAGCAAGGCATTTCCTCCAGCTCTTGGGCCACATGGCAGCTTCAACAGCAGTGGTCCAAGGGGCAAGATTCCAGATAAGGTATATTCAGTTCCATCTGAGAGCTTTTTGGTGTCAGAGGAAGGATTCCCTTACCAAACTGATCCCAGTGACACTGACCTTGATCCAAGCCCTCCAATGGTGGCAGGATCAGGACAATTTAAGACAAGGGGTTCCTTTTGCCACTCAGCCTTGTTCAGTGGTCCTTACCATGGATGCTTCTGTTCTGGGATGGGGAGCCCATCTGGGGGACCTCACTGCCCTGGGACTGTGGTCCCTCCAAGAATCCCTTCTCCATAAAAACCTTCTAGAACTCAGGGCAGTTTTTCTGGCCCTGAAAGCTTTCCCTCAATCAGTACAGAACAAGGTGGTTCAGGTCAGAACGGACAACACCACCACCATGTGGTACATCAACAAGCAGGGAGGCACTTAGTCCACGGCCTTGTGCACGGAAGCCATGAAATGGTGGTCCCTGGCTTATTTCCTGCAAACCTCTCTGGCAGCAGTCCACCTTCCAGGGAAGGACAATGTGCTAGCAGATGCACTGAACAGGATTTCTCAGGGCCATTTACGAATGGTCCCTGGACCCTCAGGTGTTGAAAGTGATTTTTTCAAGGTGGGGCACCCCAGAGATAGATCTCTTTGCAGCCCCAGACAATCATCAACTTCCTCTTTTTTGTTGCAGACCCCTAGTCTTGGGCTCAGTCCCCTTGGATGCCCTGATTCTGAATTGGGAAGGGAAATTTCTGTATGCCTTCCCTCCCTTCCCACTCCTGTTCAAAGTTCTAGTCAAGATAAGGTCTCAACCTTGCAAAGTGATTCTTATTGCTCGAGATTGGGCCTGACAGCCCTGGTACCCCCTGTTGTTGTCCCTAGCAGTCCATCTTTCCCTGTCTCTTCTCAGGAATTACAACCTGTTAACATCCTCTCAGGGGAGGATTTGGTACCCCATTCTTCAGTCTCTCAATCTCAAGGCATGGCTCTTGAAGAGTTAGAGTTTGCAGATTTGCATCTGTCTCAGGGGTTCTGGATATTCTCAAAGCTTCTCCGAAAGCCCTCCACCAGAAATACTTAGAATTCCAAATGGAAGAGATTCAGCATTTGGTATTCTAAGAAGCATATTTCTCCAGATACTGCTGAATTGCCCACGGTCCTGGATTATATGGTCCATCTTAATGGCCTAGGCCTCAGACCAGCTACTCTCAGGGTACACTTGTCAGCTGTTTCTGCGTTTCTGTCTGTGGGGAAGTCTTCCTCACTATCTTCTCATCCTGTGTTCTGTAAATTTTTTAAAAGATTGCTTCACACCAATCCTCCTTTTAGAGACCTTGCCCCTGCCTGGGATTTGAATGTTTGCATTGTTCAACTTATGCAACCTCCTTTTGAGCCTATGTCCTCAGCAGAGCTTAAGTACTTGACTTGGAAAACTGTGTTCTTGGTAGCCATCACCTCTGCCAGGAGTATCAGTGAATTGCAAGCCCTATCAGTGGAACCTGACTTTATCTCCTTTCACAGGGATAAAGTGGTCCTTAGAACCAACAGAAGGTTCTTGCCCAAAGTGGTTTCAGACTTCCATTTAAATCAGTCTGTCTCTTCCTGTTTTCTTCACTGATCATTCTTCCTCAGGAGAGAGGACACAAGTTTAGATGTTAAAAGAGCCCTTAGTTACTACATAGAGCGTACCAAGGGTCACAGGTTTGACTCCCTCCAGTTGTTCCTCACTTATGAAGAAGTGGGAAAGGGCAAACCTGCCACCAAGAGATCTGTTGCCAGGTGGATTGTGTCTTGTATACAATCCTGCTATGAAAAACTGGGAAAAATTCCACCCTCAGGCCTGAGGGCTCATTCTACAAGAGGTGCAGCTGCTTCCCTGGCTGCTGCCAGGGATATCCCTCTCTTGGAAATTTGTCTAGCAGCCACCTGGAAAACAGTCCATACCTTTACCAAGCATTACTTTCTGGATATCCAGGCTAGGAGTGATGCTCGGTTTGACACACTAGTACTTCAGAGCCTATTCCCAAAGTAGGTTCTGTCCCTCCTCCATGGAGGTACTGCTTGGTAGTCTGCACTTGTCAGAATACAGCAAGATTTCAAGTTGTTTGAAGAAAAAATTACTCACCTTAGTAATTATGTTTCTTCTATTGGAGTCTTGCTATATTCTGACCTACCTCCCTGCCTCCCCTCTCAGAACCTGGTTTTGGGAAGTGGGTGGGCAGGTGCAGTGTTGCACCTCAGGGGTGCTCTTTTTATACCGTCTTCTTTGTGTGGGTGTTTATTTTATTATATTCCTCTTTGGTTTGGGTTTTGAGTTTTGGGTTTCCTGACTTGAGTCTTCTTTTGGTAGTCCAAAGCTTTTTGTTGCCAGTTGGCTATTACAAATTTTTTTTTACAATTTCCACATGGAATACTATTAGTGTTGATCGTAAGAATCTGACGGTTAGCTTTCAAAGGGAAACAGACAGAGACATCAACTGAGCTCGAGCTCAGCACCGTTTGTTCTCTGGGGCAGTTTAAAGGCTGGGGCTAACTGCACTTGTCAGAATACAGCAAGACTCCAATAGAAGAAACATAATTACTAAGGTGAGTAATTTTTTCTTCTCTTTTCCAGTTTCTAGACAACACAACAGCTTTCAGTAACCCATGGACAGTCATTACCAGAGTACCTACTATTTCATCCTTTAGATCCCTAAGTACCCCTGGGTGCATTTCATCCAGTCCACGGGATTTATTCATATTCAGCTTACCTACTATAGTTGTACACACACACATTTATTTATTAAAGAGCAACTCTTCATTATAATTAAAAGCTCAAAAACACTGAATTTACACCAATTATGGTTTAACTTTTTTTTTTTTTTTAACTTTCCCTGCTGTTGGTCTATTAAAGGGAAGGACCCCTCAGCCTTTTATTCTGTTTACCTTTGTAGTTTGTAGGCATGAACTATGATTGTCTCTATTACACCCTACTAATTTCACAAGGAATTAAATGTAAATGAAGGTACTTAAGTCTGTTGTGAAAACCTGCTTGTCTCCATTGCAAAGGTCATGACCCGACTCATATAAGGCATGCTGGAATTTCAAGATGTTTTACCACTAAAGAATTCAGAAGTTACACTGCATTAGTCAGTGCTGCTGCTGTGCTCTGCAGTCCATATGTTCTTGTCTTACAGTATGTAGGCCATGAAATGTTTCAAGGCATAGTAAGTGCTTTGCTATTTTGTGTAGTTTAAAGTATAGCTGGGTTAGAAAAAAATGCTTTCAGAGAATACATAAACTTCACAAGACATGTAACAGAACTGAATGAGAGTATAACTTCTGGTGCCTTTTGCAGGTATGCATCATTAACTCTCATGATGTCTTGCATGAGTGAGCTCATGACATCTGCAATGGAGACAAACAGGTTTTCACACCAGGTAAAGAGAGAGTGAAGCAACCTCATTTATATTTAAATGATGGTAAAACTAGGGGGATACAAGAGAGGAAATAATTGTTAATGCCTAGAAACTGCAAAGGTATACATAAACTAGGTTGAGGGGACTTTCCTTTTAAATATTATAGATAATGCAGCAGTTATTTCATTGAGTCTTTCAAAAAAATGTATCTGACTCTCCTCTGCTAACCACATTATTGCTGTTTGTGACATCACAGGTTGTTGTCATGGTGAGCACTATGATGTCATAAACAAAGGCACTGTGTCCTTAAGGGAGAGACAAATGTTTTCAGATTTTTTCTGTTCAAGACTTTTTAGCTGGACTAGCAATATGTGCTGTTAATCTTGGAAAGGAACATTATAAATTAAAAAAAATATATGCTCTAATAAACTGCAACAGCTGAAACAAATCATTTATGAAAGCACATGCTGAAGTGTAGAGTTGCTTTTTAAAGGGAAAATCCTCATAACCTATTTTCTGTATACCTGTGTAGTTTGTAGCCATGAACAATGATTCTTTGTCTTGCATCCCCCTAATTTCATCCTGATTTTAATATAAATGGGTTGCTTCACTCTGTTTTGCATTGGTATGAAAACCTGTTTTTCTCCATTGCAAAGGTCATGAACCCAATTATGCAAGCTTGCAAGGCATCATAGGAGTTGAAGATACTTACATACATGCACAAGCCAGCAGAAGTTATACTGTCAGTCAGTTCTGTTACATGTCTTGTGAAGTCCCTGTATTCTTGAAAAGCATTTTTTTTAACACATCTACACTTTAAACTACAAAAACAGCAGGGCACTTACTATTTCTTGAAAAAGTTTAATGGACAGCATAAGACAGTAACATGGGGTTGCAAAGGACAGCAGCAGTATTGACAGATACAGTAGAACTACTGCAGGCTTTAGCACCAAAATATAAAATTCCAGGATGCCTTAGATGAGTCAGGTCATGACCTTTGCAACTGAGTCAAGCAGGCTTTCACACCAGACTTAAGTACCTTCATTTATATTTAAATCCAGATGAAATTGGGAGGGTGCAGTAGAAGCAAGCATTGTTCATGCCTTCAAACAACACAGGCAAACAGAATAAAAGGCTGAGGGGACCTTCCCTTCAAGTAAGCAATAAGACCTGACAGGGTGTGTGATATTAGTGTATACCTGTACACCTAAGGCACAATGAGGCCCAGTGTCATACGGGGAGGGACTTACATCCCCAGGAAGTGCAGGTATCTGCCAACATTGTGCTTAGAAAAGGGGTTGCACAAATTATAAAAAAATCTTTAAAAGATGAAAAATACAATAAAATATTGCTGAGAAAATGTAAATAGTCCCTCCACAGATGGCTTCTACCTATCAGTTATTTGTCTTTGTACACATGCAGAAGGTTTATTTGTTTCTAGTGTATGGGAGAGCGTAATTACAGATGGAATTCAGTGAAGTCCCAGCTTTGTTGTACCTTCGCATTGACAACAAACTGCCGTTGTACCATCTTGAGTGTGTCACTACGATGGTACAACAACTTGGAATATCCTTGCGCTCCTGTTTCCCTGACATCTGCACCGATTGCTCGGGTTTTTTTTCACAGAAACATCTGACAGTTGCAAGTTTAAAAACAAGCAATTGGCGATGGTGGCAACTATTTTTTTCCAAACCTACTGTGTCAGGTAGTCTCCAGCTCATAAAGGAGCAAGAGAACTGGCGGATGGTGAAAAAAATGGAATCTGACATAAAAATATTCCAAAATTACCTGGCTGACATAGGAGAAGCACACAACATAACTGGCATTCCCGTGGCTGAACTGGATGACATTCTGGCTGAATTTATCTATAAAATAAAAAGAATTGATGGCTGTGAATGTGAGCCAAGCACATTAAGGGGAATACTTGGCAGAATAGATAGCCACCTATTAAAACATAAATATGAACACTCCATTTTCCACGGAAATCAGATAGAATTTAAAGAGACACTAGCCACATTGTCAGCCAAGCAAAAGTATTTTAAAAAGTTAGGTAAAGGCAATAAACCAAACTGTGCAGACGCTCCCCAACAAACACTGACAAATTGTAGAGCAATAGGACTCTAGGCTTATACAATCCAGCATCTCTGCTGAATATGGTATTTTTCAACTACGGACTATGTTTTGCTCTATGCAGAGCCGAGCAGTACACTCTTTGCTGGGGGGACCTTATTCTACGAGGAACAAGAATATCTGTAATACAATGAAAAAAAAACAAGACCCGAATGAAGAAAATCCCCATGACAAAAGAGCCATCAAACCCAGTCCTACCAATCCTGACAGAGACCCTATCACAGCATACAACAAGTATGCCAGCCAGAGACAATCCAAAATGCTGACAGCTGATGCACCTTTTTATTTAGTGCCCAACATTAATTATAATCCAGGAATGTCCTTGTGGTATTGAGCAGTGACACTCTGAGAGAACAAAATCAGAAATATGTTTCAGGCAACATAATCTTCCTCTGGATTGCCAGCTGACAAGTGAATTACAAATCATTCAACTAAAAAAATAGCAGTTCAGTGTTTGGTGGAAAATGAAGTGCCTGCCACCAATGGAAATGCAACAGGTGTCAGGGCACCGTAGTCTACAATCTGTTCGAAACTATAGCTACTTATCTGAAGTTAAACAAAAGTGTAACTCCCTGATTTTTGCTTGGCAAAGCACAATTGAAACCCATCTCCCTTCATGTTCTAGTTCATGTGCAGACGTCTCACTGGCACCAAAACCTTCTGAACAAGAAATCTTGAGGGAAAAAAATCCACTGAATGAACAGACTAACTTCAGTTTATTTGGTGACAATTGTCTATTCCAACAAGGGGTCGCCCTGTAAATTAATAATGCTATGAATGAAACTGTTTATCATTACCTCAGTAACAAATAAAAAAAAAATAATAAACAATAATGTGGGTTTCACGAGTTGTGACCAATAAGACCATCCAGTACTCATGTAACATTTCAGAAACCCTTTATTAGGGAAATAATGAAAGGGCAAACTTACAGCAGGTTACAGCCTTCTTAAACAGCTTACATGGCAATAGTCATTGTGGAAGTCTTATGTAGAATCTGCTGCAGCTCTTTGGACCCTTCTGGAGTGGCCATGGGAAGGACACACAGACCAGGGTCCCGGGCTGGCATTTTATACACTACTACATTACATAAGGCTGAGAAAGCATCTTGAAAAACAGTTCTTAGAAATGCCATCATAATTAGTTTGTCCAAACAACTCCAAGAATTAACATATACTTAAGTATTTCACGGGAAAAGGTGGGAACATTTGTTTAAAAACAATTCTATGGATAGGCTGAGTAACGTATGTCAACAATCCATTTCATCACACTTAAATGCTACAGGCCCCAAACTGATAACAGGCCTTTCTCCATTTTTTAGCTTATAGAAATTGCAAGTCACATTATTCTGCTACCTAATAGATAAAGGTTGTTTTCGTCAGAAGACTGAAAAACAGCTTGTTTTCATGTACTTCATCGTGAGTTAGCAAGCCTAAGTAAGTCACGTCCCCCCTCTGTATGCCCAGCTTTCCTTAGTCAACATGACAGAACAGTTTCCCAATTTTATATTGACTCGAAACCCTTTTTTTTTTTTTTATGTATTATTTCTTCCAAGCTCCCAGCTTCTGCCATCAGTTGTCCCCCAGCGCGCCCTCCCCCGTGCACCCCATGACTTGCCCTTCGTGGCTGGGTGGTGGGGAGCGACTCAACCCATCCCAGACAGATCCATGTCAGGTAGGTGCCTTCTTGAAGGTGGCACGCCATGGGACCACGTCATCCAGCTGGAGCTTATTTCCGCTTTTCTCCCCTTGTGAGGAGGCAGGGCGTGCAATGACGCCTGCTATGACAGCGCGCACGCTACTGCATGCGCTCTCACCAAGTGTCTGCTTGTCTCCTCCCCTTCAACTGTAGCATCGGCGCGCTGCCCCCCCAGCAGCCGCTAGGGGCCAGTGGAGTGCTGACAGCTAGTGTACCCCCACCCCAGAGAAGGAGAGCAGTCCAATGGACGCTCGATCCTTCTCCTCCCCGCCAGTCCCCGATGACCCATGCTCGTTCCCGAACACGGGTCGCCGGCGTGGCTTGAGGTAAGGTGTCCAGCGCCTCAGCCCTCAATGCCACCGGGCCGGCCCTGAAACCCATTCTTAATGTAGGCCTCTGTCTCTCTTCACAGCAAGCAAAATACACTGGCATAGTGTCCAATTATTTTTATAGAATATTGGGATATATTATTTCAGTACGGTAACTAGCTTGGTCCCAGTAAGAAGCACCAAGTTGCTTTAATTCAGGATTCCTCGTCTGAAGACCAGTAATTCAATAAGTAACTTCTTTCACTTTCTCCCCCCCACCTCCAGTCAAGTAAAGATAAATGGTGTTATTTTCTTTATTTTTTCTCCAAGTACCTTGGACAAATGCTCCCTTTTCCAGTGATGCCTGCAACCTGGGGGCTGCAGTTCTGTTGAATCAACTCATTGGTACTTCACTACACTTCCAGCGAACGTTTCAAACTGCCAGTTATGTATAGTCTCTTCTGCCACCAGTACAATGGCTGGATGGATTCCATTTATAATTTTTTTCCTGTTGTTAATATTGAAATCTTCTTGTTGACCTCACTTTATAGCAATAATTAAAGTTATTCTGTTGGGAAAAGTTAATTGTGTGTGTCTCTCGATCGAAAGATAAGTGTGTGTAACTTTATCAAAAATGAATGTCACTTGTTGCAAACTCATCATGAAGTGATCTGTTGTTGCACTATGGACCATACACTATAAAAGACAATGGATGGGCAAAAGTGAACAATGATGCTGAGTTTACTTCTCTAGGTCTACTTGGTTGTCATAACAACCTCTCGAAGTGAACACAGCATTGCTGTTCACTGTTGCCCATCCATTATCCTCCATATCATGGAGCATAAGAATTAAATATTCTGCAATATTCCTCTAATAGAATGCTCCCCCCCCCCCCCCGAAGCATGTAATGTTAACATGGAACACATGCACTCAAAATTCTGTAAAGTTCTACTGGCATGCACTCACACAAGACACACAGACCTCATACAGAGCCAGTGGCTCCATTTTATCTGGGGCAGGGTTAGCAGCAGAGGTTGCCCTGTCAAGCTGGTTAAACTATGAGGGTTTTTTCGTGGTCATCAAAGAAACACCAGAAATACAAAATCTGAATAGTGCTTTTTTTTTTTTTTGTTTATGTGTATACGAAGGAGAGCAGAAGACAGACACTATGCAGCTTAAGTTCCAACAATGCAGTCTGCACAGAGCAAGAGAATACATGGACAAAGCAGCTGAAGTACATAAATGCAAACTGAACAGTGCAAAATCAAACACAGTAAAAGCAACCAATGGAATGATCAACATCTGTCAGTGGCTGTTATTTGAAAATCATGGTAGTGACATTTACCACCTGTGACAGGCACCGGGGGTTGGGGGGTGCTGCAGGGAGTAACTTTGGGCTGGAATTTGCTTACTGGATAATGCAAGCACTGGTGATATGGAGGAGGAGGTTTTAAGTGTGGTGCAGCCTGTAGGACAATAGGAAAATATCATCAGCATACAGTACAGACATATGCTGCTATTACAGACTTGTGAGGGAAGGTTGTTAACAAAGATGAAAAAGAAGAGAAGCCCCAGGACAGTGCCCTGGGGACACCTGTTACAGGGAGACCATGTTCCTCGATCATCTGAGCTGGGCTTGACAGGCAAGACCTGAACCATCATAGGGGCTGCAAGTAATGGCAGACTTCCAGTTTACCTAACAGGAAGTAGTGGTCCACCGACTTGAAGGTCTTGATCTATAAAAATTGTTGCAGTCCATTGACTATTGTCCACGCTGTAGAGAATGTAGTCTGCGAGATGCAGTAGTGGAATCCTGATTAGCTGGAGAAGAAAGAAAACTAGTTGACATGTAGCCTTCTTTCAATAGTTACCTATAAACTCGGGCTAATCTAGTGGTGGTATCTGTTGTGTTGCATGCATCCTCTGCTGAGCCTTTGGACTTCCCATCCAGATATGATGACTTTCCCAACACCTCTGTAGTAAAAATGGAGGTAAAATATTAATTTAGCATTTTGCAGCCTAGTCATTATCTGATATCTCCCCCCCCCCCATATTTTGTACTTAATAGTTCCATTTTGTTGTTTAATGTTCTCTTTCCAGTGATATAGCAAACCATTTCTTAGTATGATCCCTAACATTCTAGTGATGTAGCAAACCATTTCTTAGTATGATCCCTAACATTGTTTGCCATGAAACACTCAAATGTCTTTTTTGACAGTCTGATGTCCTTTATACATTTTTAGTGCCTGTGTATATGTTGCTCTTATTTTCTGTGGTGTAATTTTTTCTCTGTGCCTTAAGCATCTATAACACACTCTAAGCCTGTTTTATTGGTGGTTGTTATATTTTGTTCTTCACATTTCAGAATGTAGAATCTGTTGTTCTTAACATTTTGGAATGTGCAAAACAAGGTTTAATTTCTCTACCAATCAAAATCAAGCCGCGCTATGCAGCCTCACATAAATGTGAGCTGAGCTTTCCTCGATCACAGTAAGCATTGCAGGTCGATGCAAACTCGGCAGTTTAAAACAGTCTCTCCAATCCTTTGAAATTGGCAACACAATGAGCATACTGTTTTGTAAGCACAGTATTGTAAAACAATCTTAGATCACATTATAAATACAGATATAGTGTATGGTGGAACGTTGTTACTGATAGAAATCAGTTACTAGATTCCACCTGTTGTGCTGCACTAGCTGCTTCACTATGTTGTTGTGCTGCACTAGCTACGTCACTAGTGCAACAACATAGAACGTGTTTGCGCATGCGCAATGAAATGGGCCATGGTGGTGAGAGCTCTTGAAGTGAACAGAGCTGGAAGGAGCCATGCCACTGTGAGTTATTTTTTAAGTTCTGAGGGGATGTTTTTGGGACAGAGGAGTGATGTTATGGTTGCCCATATACTATGAAAGATTGTGTATGGGCAATCATGCACATACCAGGATCTTTTCCGTTCTCGAGATTTCCATGGAAATGAGACCTCTCGAGCTGTACTCTCGAGGTCTCTTGTTACCATGGAAACCTGTTGATTGGAAAACATCCTTGTTGTGTATGAGTTCTCATATACAATCCTCTGTATAAACAAACCCCTCTTCATTAAGAACTTACAGATCTTACCTGTATCACTCTTCACCATTCATCACTGGTGGTTCTAAGATAGAGGCACTAGGACCCCATGGGAAGCTAATAGCTGAAAGCTTTTCAGTTTTTCTCTGGATGAGGGGCCAATGTTGGAGACAGTGTTGCCCTCGAGGCCAATGTAATATGTGGTGCTCATGGGTTGGACAGTAACAGACGCTGGCCCCTCCATCATCTCAGTTCCATTTTTCCCACCATCGAGGAAGAAGCAGAACTCCATGGGAGCAACTAGAGCAAATCTTCCAGACTTCATGTTTCTGTTCGTCAGATCCAGTCACTCAACGCCATTTACCGTCACCATTTTCTGTATCGTTTCTTTTTTTACTTTTCTGTCCAAAAAGTGCTGCACTGAGTCTTTTTCTTTTGATGTATTATTTTGTGAAGCTGATCATGTCCGGTTCGGGGGAAATAAAGTTCTTCTAAGGTGGGTACTACCTTAACATTCATCCATCTGTTGGTGGTATTAGATTCAGGCAGCCCACCCTTCACTTGGAACTCGAGGGGGCTCACCTAGCCGGGTGATCTCCTTTCCACCTCTGTCCAGTGGGCCCTGCCCTGAGGTGGGCTCCTTTTTCGTCACCCCTTATGTGGCGGGAGAGGGAGAGAAGGAGAGTGAGAGGGAAGGTTGTACGGACTCTTCTTTTCTTTGTGGATGAGGAGTTCTGACCTCTAGCCAGAAGTGATGAAGATCTCTCTTTGGTCCACCACATCTTGTGGCTCTCTTTATGGCTCTGAAACTGGTGAGCCCTCTGTAGGGTCTTTAGCCATTAAAACAAGAGAGAGAGAGGATCTCCTCCCCTTGGTCCACAGATGGTGAAATAATCTTTTCTTTTGATTCACTCTGCCTGTGTTCATTCCTTTCCCTCTCTCCCATGCTTCTTCTTATTTCGTCTTCTTTCTCTTTCCTGACTCATTATTCTTTTCTGTCTTTCCTTTTCTCTTTCTTTACTCTCTCCTCCTTACCCTTTCTCTCAACCCTTCTTGGCCTGCCCAGTGGATGGAGTCTCCATCCAAGAAAACCTAGGGCCTATCCCCTCTCCTCTGGCCAGCTTTATTCCTTGTTAAATTTATATCCTTTCCTTTTTCTATCCCTTGGGCTCCCTTTTTTTCTCTAGCTCCATCTTCCTTTCAAGCAAGCAAAACTGAGATGGTGGAGGAGCTAGCGTCCATTACTGGCCAACCTCCGAGCACCACGTATTACATCAGCCTTGAGGGTGGCACGTCTACAGTATCAGCCCCTCCTCCAGAGGAAAGCTGAAAAGCTTTCACCTATTAGCTTCCCGCGGGGTCCTAATGCCTCCGGCTTAGACCCACCAGTGAGGAATGGTGACGATATACAGGAAAATAAAGAATTATGGTAGGAACGTAATTTTCATTTCTAAACACCTCATTAGATCAGTGACATCAGAAAGGCACTCAAACTTTGCTCTGGTGTTGCTGATGTCACCAATCCAACTCAGTGTTGGGAATATTCTCTTTCTCAATGAAGTGGGTTAATTATTCTATATTTCTTTTCTCACTCATGAGTTCTGTGATGATCCCTTCCATCCAGACAGCACACTTCCTTGTTTTTAACCCCTTACATCTTGTGAGTACACAGTGATCTATGGCATTTTTTGATTACAGCCTGAGGGCCCCATATTCAGAGCTGACCAGATGAGTGTGAAAAAGGGTGCACCATGCAAATAGGTTGGGCCCGCCAGCTCTGATGCAATATTCAAATAGAATGTGTGATTGAAACAGACCGCACAATGTGTTTAAATATTGGACCCTGGATGTGCAGCATACAGCAGGCGGCCGCCATGTATGGCGTAAGCGCATCAAGTGCCAGAGCTGAAGAGCGCCATAGGGGAATGGGTGGCACATATCCGTATGCACTGAAGCCCCATGGATGATACTAGTTTAAACATGCAGATGATCCCATTGGGCATGCACGGCCAATGGGGCCATTTGCATGCTCATTACTGGCTCATCTGCATAGCTATGCTGCTGTGTTGTACGCCGGGCTAGCCCTTCCCAGCCCTGATCACTGTTACAAGTAAAAGAAAACCCTGATCCCGTTTCCACAGTGCAGTGCTCCCCCTCCCCAGCCCCGATCACTGTTAACATAAGAATGAATCCCCAGTCCCGTTTTCATAGTGTAGTGGCCCCACCAGCCCCGATCACTGTAAACAATAAAAGATCCCCCAAACCCCATTTCATAATGTAGTGTCCCCCCCAGCTCCGAACACTGTTAAAATAAAACTAAAACCCCAATCCTATTTCCATAGTGTAGTCTCCCCCAGCCCCGGTCACTGTTATAATTAAAATAAAGCCCCAATCCCAGTTCCCTGGTGGCTAGTGGTCCTCCCCACCCTCACCCCATTAGACAATGACCCACCACCCTGCTCCCCCATCCAACCCATGCAGCTGGCAGCTCCCTCCTCTCCCTACCACGGTCAGTTGCTGGCTGATCAATATCAGAGTGTGTACAGTAAATAGTAGGCGCTCATTGGTTGGCGAGACAACCAATAAGCACAGGAGCAGGAGTTCAGCTGTGGCTGCAGAACTAAATAAATTCTGCTGTTCTCATACAGAGAACATGTCTGAAGGCTCCTCTTGCTAAGCTGGGCACCTGGGATATCGGGTGCCTAGAAAAATTATTTTCATTCCTAATTGTGAAAAACAAACACCAGAATATAGCTAAACAGGGCCCATTTAGCTAGGTTCTGGCGTTTGTTTTATAAAATGACAACATTTGTGTGTATTTTCCACACTTTTTAGTTGGTGGAAAAAAACAAGATGGCGGCTCACGAAAAATATTTTTTCCTCACGAAGAAGGACCAGATCTCACCAGAATTAATCCTTTTTCATGAGATCAAATCCTTTGTCAAACTTTTTACCTCTATCCTGAAAAATTAACTTCTCATAGGAAATAATGGGATATTTTTGCACCAAGAAAACACTTGCAGTTCTGTTATCCAAGCTCTTTCTCCCATAAAAAACTCACACCAAAATTCTACACTGTCTGGGCGCAAGGTGACAAGGAAAAAAAAACTGCAAAAATGGTGTCTTTTAACTTCTGTCTAGTCTGCTTGAGTGCTTAGATGTCACATAGATGTCTCTCAGAGAGGAAAAATCAAAATACTTCAGAAATAAAAAGTTACAACTTACGACTTAAAATTTGTAAAAATTTGTATTATTTTCCTGTCTGCCTGTTGTGGTTCCACTAGCTCTTGAGCTCTCCGACATGTTAGTAATGTTGTGTGACACCTCACAGTTGTCACAGATTAGAAACATTCATAAGTGTCTGAGAATCTGTACTCATTGCAGCAAAGTGAATAATTATTTGGCATTAGAGAAAACCCCTACCACTACCATCACCTATCTGAATGAACTGCTCAGTGATCTGGGCACACATGGCAAAGTCTAACTTGGTCAACTTCTAGAGAATCAGGAATCCCCTTTAAAGATCTCCCTTGTGCCAGACCTACTCAAAACAAGTGTGCCTGGGGGTGAGGGGGGCATTCCCACTCATTGCCACTAACAAAAGGGGTACACTGCAATACCTGAAAGGCTGAAGCTTTCCTGTATCAGACTCCCCCTCTTACCTCAGTTAGTCCTGAAGTTTGTTTTGTCAGTTTCTTTTGTCGAAGTTATTTACTGTTTTTACCATATTTGTCTATATGTAGCCTTGTGCCTGATATCTGGTTTTAATTTAAAGAGTCTGTATTATATCACCACAACACAGAAGTTTCAAGCCCCAGGAATCCCTCACTGTTTCTAATGCAATCATTCCCCTGGAATGAGCTGCTCCAGAGCCTAGAATTTTATGTTAATTATGGAATCTTAGAATGAAATTCAAAACTCTGTTGTTTGATCATGCTCACTCTGCCCTCTAATGTTAGATTTATTTTTCTGCCTGAAGGAAGGAGTCACCCTGAAGCTATCTCTCCTATTTAAGAGCAATTTATGGTTTATTATTTTTCTTGTATTTACTTAGTTAAGTTGTATTTTACTTTTCGATAATTTTGTGTTAGGGTGTTTCTTGTTGTGATTTCCATATTTTTCAGTGTTTTCTGGTTCCATATTGGTTCCCAGGAACCAGAGAAAGGCCTGTTGTAGAATGGTTCCCACTTTACGGGAACCGCTTTACTTTTCTGACAAAAAAAAAGAAAAAGAAAAACTACTTTTTACAATTTTACAAATCACTTACTGGTTCCTTGTTTTCTTGGTCCCTGTTCCCTTCTTAGTGGAATGGAGATGCTATTGGGCTTATTTTTTTCTATTTAATCTTTTCTACAGTGGTTCTTATTTTACCAAGG
The DNA here is from genome assembly GCA_016271365.2 of Neoceratodus forsteri. Taxonomy (NCBI): domain Eukaryota; kingdom Metazoa; phylum Chordata; order Ceratodontiformes; family Ceratodontidae; genus Neoceratodus; species Neoceratodus forsteri. The sequence continues at coordinate 387,174,546 of CM057450.1, forward strand.
AACCAAACTGCATTTTATTATTTTTTTTTGTCTAATGGGAACTGTGGTCCTCTCAGTCATCAATGTTTGGCATGACTGACAGACCCAAAAGGAGGACAGGATCTACAGGCTTTAAAAATTGCAAAATCTGTTTTCAACTCCAGGCTAAGGCAGACTGCCACAAGTTGTGTTTGAGGTGCTTGGGTCTAGGTCACCATTTTGTCAGTTGTGAACTCTGTAATAAGTTTTGCCTAAAACACAAAAGAAAAGGGCAAAACATTTGGAAGACCTTATGGCTTATCAGTCTGCCTCCACGTCACCTAAAGGCTCAGAAGAGGGTCCAGCCCCTCAGAGTAAGCAGAGGGATAAGGCTGCTAAAGATGGTTCAGAGATCATGGTGTCTGAACAGGGAACCCTAAGCCTAGCAAAAATAAAATAGCCTCTGAGCAGGCATCAGATTTGGTGCCTGTTAAGAAAAACAAAATAAAAGCATGCCACTGTCTCGCCTTCTGAAGAAAAAGAGATGCCAGTGGACAAAAATAAGATGCCCTCAATGGAGGACATGACTAAGGTATGGTAGTTCCTCCAGGCTTTCCAGGCTTTGGGGAGCTTCAATAGCATGCCTGCCCCACACCTCCAGGACTGGTTCCAGGAGGCTGAATTTTACTATAGGGAGGAGGAAGGAGAACGAATAGAGCCTGATGTGTCTCCTGAACAAGAATGTGGTTACCTTCCTTGTCCCTCAGATGACTACACCTCACACTACACCTTCGTGAGGCATGTGGTCAATGTGCCATGGTCAATGGGTCATGTCTGAAAATAGGCAATCCTGTCTAGTGCACTTACCCAGTTACCAAAAGCAAATTAAATAAACACTGTCAGTCTCTGTCATCGCAGGAGACTCCTGATGATAAAGATGAGATGGAGTTTTTAAATGTGATGGGCTTAACACCCACAAAAAGGCTGCTTTTGCCCATTCACAAATCTCTCAAGAAGGCCACTTCCAAAGTGCTGTCACCTTTCACTTCAGCTTCTGGCACTGACAAGAAAATGGAAAAGAAATATCAGGTGTACAATCAGGGCACTGAGCAATTGTATTCCCACCCTGATCATGAGGGCGTGGTTCAAACTGCTGTGTGTGATAAGGCCAAGGTATCCCTTTTTGCCCAGCCTCCAAAAGATTCCAGGAAGTTAGATACTGTAGTATGGGGAAAAGACTACACCTCAGCTTTCCTGCTGTTAAGACAGGCAGCATATATGGTCTACTTAGCTCAAAACCACAAGGCCTTATGGAGTTCCACTTTGGCAGTGTGCAAGAAAACTGCTGATGACTTGGCACAGAATTTAGTGGACATAGCAAAGCTTGCCATAGGTGCAGACAAGTACCAGTTCCACATTGTAGTGGATGCTAGTGGCACTGCATCTAGGGTCATGGCACATGCAGTGTCCCTAAGAAAGTTTGCTTGGCTCAGGACCACAAACCTTTCTCAGGACACTCAGACAAAAGCAATGGATTTCCCTTGTGAGGGACAGTCTTCATTTTATGACAGATGAGAGACTTTCGTGAAAAAGGTGGATGAGTAAAAGACACCCTTTAAGAGCAGCAGTGAAAAGGAGAAGGCCTCCAGTTCCTACTGGTGTTATTGAAGGGGAGGTAGTGGGAGGAGTCACTACCCCCATGCTTATAGTACTTATGACTTCGCCCATCAGAGAGGATTCTTCAGAGGCAGAATGGGTCCTAGGTGTGCAGAAGCCATACCAGCCCCCAAAGCCCAGGTGAAACAGAACCCCTGACAAGCCCGCATCGGTCATCTGGCCATTGCCAGTGGGAGGAAGGTTAACTCACTACTTCCAGGCATGAGAAATAATCACCACAGAGAGGGTAGTCCTGGAAATAGTGAGTTCAAGGTCTGACTTTGCAGGGTCACAAAACCTTTACCCTTCAAACTCCAACAGAGAAACTCTTGCTGAAGCTGGAGGTAAAAAAGCTTCTGCAAGCAAACGCAGTGGAGAAAGCGCCCCCCCCCCCACATTGAGGGAAGGGGCTTTACTCCACATTGAGGGAAGGGGCTTTACTCCAGATACTTTCTGATCCGCAAGAAAAATGGGGAGCAGGGATCCATTCTAGACCTGAGATACCTGAACAAACACTTAAACAAGCATTTGTCAATGCCGAAAGTTCGTCATGTGCACTGGTGTCATGGGGGAAGGGATGTTTAAAAGTTGCTTTAGTGAAGTTGTCTGTGAGGTGGGGTCCCAAAAAGCATATGTTGAAAATTTGTGGCAAAAATATTTAAAAAATGGGCAAGTTATGCCACTAAGTTGAAAATCCTACTGAAATACATTGATGCCGAAAACCCCATTGCAATACATTGAAGCCCTTACCTCAGTTCGCGGTTGGGCTTTGAAGAGCAAAAGCGTGCCTGTAGTCAAGGTAGATTATAGCAGCGGACCTCCAGTGGAAATAAGTATAGATGCAGGGGGGTCCTGAGTCGGGGGTTGGGTAATGGTGGAATGGACAACGATGGACATTTTTCTTTTTTTGGGAAAAAACATGACAAGGACAGTTTTCTTTTTCAGGGAGTTTATGGAACAGATGCAGACACTGGGGAATTGGGTACCCCAAGTGTCTGTGTACTGTTTGGGGGTACACAGCGGACAACAATGGATGGACAGATGACACTGGGGGATTGGGCACCCCCCGTGTATGCATACTGTTTGGGGGGGGGGTTTACACAGTGCACAACAATGGACAGACAGATGACACTGGGGGATTGGGCACTCCCAGTATCTGTATACTGTTTAAGGGAGGGGGGTTACACAGTGGACAATGATGGATGGTTTTCTTCTTTTTAGGATAAAAAACAAATATTTGTCAATGCCGAACGTTTGATGTACTGAAAGATGTCCACCTCTGCACCTTGTTTATGCCCTTGAGGTACTTGACCGTATCTATCATGTTCCCCCACTCCCTCCTTTCTTCCAATTAGTACATATTGAGGTCCTTTTACTCTCTCCTGATATGTTCTGTGTTGCAAGCCATGTACCATCTTGGTTGCCTTTCTGTGGGCTGCCTCCACCCTGTCAATGTCCTTGTGCATTTGCATCTTACAGATTTACACACAGTACTGCAGGTGAAGCCTCACTAGTGCCTTATACAATGGAATCACCACCTTATGCTTTCTGCTAGTGATACCTCTGCCTATGCATCCCAGCATGCCACTGGCTGTCCTTGCAACATGTGTGCTCTGCTTTGACAACTTTTCATCATCAGAACTGATAACTCATAGGTCCCTTTCTTCCTTGGTGATCATCAGCACCTCCACCTCATCCTGTAATTCTCCACAGGTTTCCCTCTTCTCAGGTGCATTATTTGGGCTTCTTTGTATTGAACCTCAGTTAATAATAATAATAATACATTTTATTTATTTAGCACCTTTCATGAACATCTAGGTGCTTTACATAAAAATTAAGTAAAAACAGATTAACAGTGGCCATTCCTCAGACCATTTTTAAGCCTCTCCATGTCCCTGCTCATTTTCTCCACCCTTTCTGGAGTATTCACTCTGTTACAGATGTTGGTGTCATCTGCAAACAGACAGACAGACCTTTCCTTCTAGCCATTCTGCAATGTCTGTAATGAAGACATTGAACAGGACTGGTCCGAGGACTTATCCCAGAGGTACCCCGTTGTTCACCCCCTCTCCCCAGATTGGATCCCATTACCACCACCCTCTGCCTCCCGTCCATCAGCCAGTTTCTAACCCAGTTTATCAGCTGGTGCCCCGTTGCCAGACTACTCATCTTGCTAATCAGGCTTCTATGTTGGACGTTGTCGAAGGCTTTGCTGAAATCAAGATAGGTGACATCAAACGTCCCTCCTTGATTTACTTCCTACATGAGGCATTAAGGTTTCCAACCCTGATGCCCCACCCCCACCCTGCAGAGACTGACAGGCATTGTGGTGTGCCTTGAGGTCTTTGGTCCTAACTCTTTCACCAGAGATGCCTGCCTTCTAGGTTGGAGCATCCACCTGGAGGGCCTCACAGTAAGTAGTGTGTGGAGCCCACAGGAGTCTCGGGAGCACATAAACCTCCTGGAGCTCAGGGCATGTACCCAGGGATGCAAGCTTTTTCTTCCTACATCGGGGGTCGGCCTGTCCAGATCAGGACAGACAACACCACTACCATGTGTCACAAATGCACTCCGCAGGTCAGGCCCTCTGCTCCCACAGTGCCAACCTTTGAGTGTAATAGTGTGAACAGATGACGAACAGGGTAGCCCTCCTGCTGTTTTGGGTCCAAATCACCTACTAGCCTTGAGTTTTGGAGGGAGTCAAAATGTGAACCTAACTTACAGTCACATAAAAAAATGGGAAGTTACAGAATACAAACTCCTACCACAAATACGTAAGTTCTTTACTATCTAGATGTTACCATTAAGTGCCTTCTAAAGTCCAGAGAATTAAGTCTCTCTTGAGACCAGAATAATATGCTCCATTTCCCTCTGATAGCTGTTCATTTCATGATCCATCTAATAAACCCTTTTTGGTGAAGTCACAGATTCCCCAAAGATTTTTTTTCCTGGGGAAATCAACAGTCAGCCATTTTTAAAATATGAATGTTTCATCAAAACATCCCCTTTGAAGTCTTTCTGCTGATTTCCTGTTTTGCTAGAGTGCTCTCAGGTTTTTATGGTTTCTCACAAGCATGTCACTAATTCTTGGCTAGGTGAGAAAACCAATAGGAATCAGCCAAATTACTTCCCTTCCTGCTATGCCATAAGTGCATACATGGGAACCAACTTCAAAAGCAGGAGCAGGTTATAATAGGTAATAAAGTGTCCCTCTGGAAGGAAGACATTTAATTAGGTTTCACTGGTCTGTTTATAACATCCTGTGGTTTTCCTCACACTGACATCTTTTGGGGTCAAAGATCAAGTCTCTCACTCACTGCCTGCTTGTCCTAGGCAGACAATCACATACCATATATTTATATTACAAATATTATACATATAACCGTAAGCAGATGGCAGAGTGTCACAGTCCTCCCCACCTAGACTGAATTTGGGGGCTCTATCCTCTGCATGGGATGAACTCCCCAAGTCAGTTAACTGCTCAGATTGACATGACAATCCATCTGCATTTTCGTTGGCTGCCTCAGTCCTGTGTGAGACAGTCATGTCATACCCTTGCAAGGCAAGACTCCATCTTAGTAGTCTGCCATTTATTTTATCCCTTTGTGCCAGCCAAACCAGGGGGTTGTGGTCAGTTTGTACCGCAAAATGTTACCCGTATCAGTATGACTCTAACTTCTTTAGGGCCCACACCATGGCAAGACACTCTTTTTCCACCATAGAGTAAGTCTGCTCCCTGGGAAGTAACTTTTTACTCAGGTACACTATGGTATGAGCTTTCCCTTGGTTGGATGCCTGACTCAGCACTGCCCCAGTAACCACATCTGAGGCGTCAGTCTGGACTACAAAAGGTCTGCTATAGTCTGGACTTGTCAATACAGGTGCACTGCACAGTGCCTCCTTCAGTCTGGTAAATTTTATTTAGTTTTTGTTTGCCGGTTAGGTGCACTAGCCATAAAGTGACTCTTTTCAGGCATCACCCGGGAGAGTACAACACATAAAAGCATACAACAGTCCAAAAGTACATGACATATCAAGTACAGTCAGTAAGACGCAACCAGTAATGACATAAGCAGGAATGATCAGATCGTTACAAGAGAGAAGTTACATAACATAACTAACCTAAACAATGTGGAATTACCTATTTGTGAAACAATTAAACGGCAAAGATATACGGAACCAGGAAAATAACAGTAAACAGCAGAAACAAGCAATTATAACAATTATAACAAGTGACAAATGTTGTGAGGATTGAACATTGCATCAAGCCATCAGGTAAGGTCAGAGCAAGTACAGCGGCCAGCAACCAATAAATATCGTCGATAAATGCTTGTTCACAGGCCGGATCCCAGGTAACTTTCTTAGGCATCTTTTTCTTTACCAGGTCAGATAGAGAAGTGACCAGGGCGCTGTATCTTGGTGCACATTTCCTATAGTACCCTGCTGTCCCCAGAAAACTCCTGACCTGCTTCTGCGTTTCTGGTCTGGGCCATGCCTTGATTGCCTCTATTTTCACCTGGTTAGGACATGCCCGAGGTATGCCACTTCAGCTATGGCCACCTGGCATTTCTCAGCTTTGACAGTGAGCCCGGCCCTTTATATCCTGCCCAGCACTTCCCTAAGGTGGTAGAGGTGTTCCTCCCAGCTGGCACTAAAAATGGCAGTGTCATCCAGGTGTGCTATGGCTTACTCCTCAGCACCATTTAACACCTGGTTCACTAACTTTTGGAAAGTGGACGGGGCGTAATTCATTCTGAAAGGCATTACTTTAAATTCAAATAACCCTATCAGAGTGATGAAGGCCGACCTCTCCCTAGCTCTGGCAGTTAAATCTACCTGCCAATACTCCTTTGTCAGGTCAATAGTTGTAAGGTATATGGCCCCTTCCAGCTTGTCCAGGAGTTCATCCATCCATGGCATTGGGTGGGCGTCTGACTTCATGACTGCATTCAGTCCACGATAGTCCACACAAAAATGAGTAGAGCCATCTGGCTTGGGAACAAGGACTATGGGTGAGGGCCATGGGCTGTGGGATTTCTGGATTACCCCTAAATCCAACATTTCCTCCACCTCCCTCCTAATGTCCTTTTGGATAGCCTCAGACATCTGATATGCTGTTCGCCATATGGGCGCCTGCATCTCTGTTTCCACATCGTGCGTCACTAAGGGGGTTAGTCCAGGCTTGGCGCTAAACAGTGGGGCAAAGTCTGCTAAAACCTCCCTTACTTCCTGGATCTGGTCCGGGGCCAACTGGGGTGACAATTTAATTGCCTCCACAGAGGACTCCCGCTTGCTTTCTTCCAGCAAGTCCAGAAGGGGGTTTCCTTTGTCTGTTCCCTCCCCAGGACTACACACTGCAAACACCATGTCAGCCCTATTAGCATATGGCTTCATCATGTTGACATGGTACATTCTTTGTGTATGTCTTCTGTCCGGTAACTCTATAATGTAGTTTACATCATTTTCCCATCTGACTACTTTGTATGGTCCTGCCAACTCAGCCTGTAGCTTGTCTTTCTGGACTGGGATTAGGACCATGACTTTCTGACCCACAGTGTACGAGCGAGCGCTGGCTCTGCGGTTGTACCACACCTTCTGTTTTTGTTGGGCTGCTGCCAGGTTGCTCTGGGCTGTCTCCATAAGCTCCTTCAGCTTTTCCCTAAACCTAAGGACATAATCCACTATGGGAGTTCCCTGGGTGGCATACTTACCTTCCCAGTCCTCCCAGATCAAGTCTAGGGGCCCATTTACCCGGAGTCCATATAAGAGCTCAGAGGGGGAAAACCCTGTTGACTCTTGGGGCACCTCCCTGTATGCAAACAACAGGTGGGGAAGGAATTCTCGCAGTCCCTCCCATGCTGTTCAGCAAACGCTTGCAGCATTGACTGAAGGGTACCATTAAATCTTTCCACAAGCCCATTGGCTTGCGGGTGATAAAGTGTCGTGCATCTCTGCACCACCCCACACTTCTTCCACAAACATTTCATCAGGTTTGACATGAAGGAACCCCCTCGATCGGTGATAACTTCCTGTGGAAGCCCAACATGGGAGAAAATCCCTAGTAAGGCATCTGCCACTTTGTCTGTCCTCAATGAGGATAGAGCGACTACCTCTGGGTACCAGGAGGCGTAATCCACCACAGTCAGGATGAATCTCTTCCCGGAGGAGCTGGGGGTATTTAAAAGGCCCACAATATCCATTCCCACCCTCTGTAATGGCTCCTCCACTATGGGTAAGGGAATTGAGGTGGCTTGGATTTTCTTAACTGCCTTCCCTATTTCTTGGCAACAGTGACAAGACCTACAATACTCCTTCACCTGCTGGGTGAAGTTGGGCCAACCGCTGCATAGTGTGCATGATTCCCAGATGACCAGACATGGGAATATCATGTACAGTCTTGAGCAACTGCTCACGGTACCCCTGGGGGACAACAAGCTGCCTGCTCATAACCCCTCCCTCTGTCTTAGCATCCTGCATATACATCAGTCCATTGTCCCAATAAACCTTATGTTTCCCGTCACCTCCCTGTGCTCCATCAGAGTCTGCCCAAGCCCTCAGCTTGTCTAGACTAGGGTCACTTTTCTGAGCAGCTGCAAACTCCTTGCGCATTCCCAAGGCATGGGGCAGGTCCCCTTCAGTGTCTAAACTAGGGTCACCTAGCTCTAGCATCAGAGCATTCAGGATCACTGCCATGCCTAACCCTCTGACAGTGGGTCACCCCTCCTTCCTCGGAGTAACCCTCTGTAGTTGTTTGGTTAACTACTACTGGGGGAATTTCTACCCCCCCTTTCATTAGTCTCCATATCATGAGACACTGGCTGGGGAAACAGCCTCCCAGTGGTTTTCACAGGGGCTTTTATGGGGTCCAGGGGACTACAATTTTCCTTTGCTGCTTGGCTGCGGGAAACTGCGCACATCATCCCCTGTTTGAGATTATTGCCAATAATTACATCGGCAGCTAAAGTTTCGGCTACAGCAACCTTTTGTACAGTCCCCTCGTCTCACCCCAATCTAGAGGACATGAGCAAATGGCAAGGTTTTCTCCTCCCCAGTGAATCCTCTTACAGTCACAAATTGATTGGGTATAAGCTGACCAGGCTCTACCAGATCCCCTTTTACCAAAGTCAGTGATGTCCCCATGTCTCTTAACTTGTATGTCTGTACACCATTCACAGTGACTGGGTGCATGTGTTCCCTCATGTTGGCTGGCATGCTTTCAGGGACACACAAACAACCCACTTCTTTTCTAGCACCACTTTGTGCACCGTTTGTCCTTTTGGGACACTGTCTTGCAATATGTCCAGTTTCTTTGCAAACCCAACATTAATTTATTTTCTCTTGTAAATCTTTTCTTTGTAACCTGGGACAACCTGGTTTTGGTGGAGGCAGGGAGGGTTTTAGCTGCCCTGAAGGTGTGCTTTTCCCTTTCTGCACTGCCACACCCACCCCATTCACTCTCAGAGCAGGTCTGCTCCTGGCATAGCTGTCTGAGAGTTCAGCAGACTCTTGCACTGTTTTTGGATCTCAGTCTTCCAGACAGGTTTTTAGCTCTGCTGGGCATGCTCCAAAAAACTACTCTAACAGTACAGCATTTTCAGTTTTTTCTACAGAGTCTGCTTCAATTCCTTCCCACCAACGTTTTAAAAACTGTCATTGTTTATTGGCTAGCTTCTCATAGCTCATGCCAGGGCTTCTCCTGAGCTTATGGAATTTAACTCTGTATGCCTCTGCTGTTAGCGCATATGTTTTTTAAAGTGCAGTTTTCAGTTTACTATAACCATTACTGTCCTCATTATCCATTTGACCCAGTGCATTCCAAGCTTTCCCGGTAAGTAGCGGGGATAGCTGGAAGCTCCAGGACTCTCTAGGAGTATTTGCCTGAATGCATACTTTTTCAAAGAAATTTAAAACAGCATCCATATCTTCCCCCTATCAATTTAGAATTTAGTTTGTAACCCAGTCCTGGAATTCCAGTTAAACCCAAGCAACTTACCTGCTCTGGCGCTGGTGTTTGGAATTGTAGCTTCTCCAGTTCATGTTGCCTCTGGTGCTCACACTCTTCTCGCTCAGCTTCTTGCTGTTCTTACTCAGCTGCTCGCTGTTCTCACTCCGGATCTCACTGAAGCTATCTCTCTCTTTCCTCTGAGGCTCGCTGAAGCTGCTCCCTCTTCTCCTCTGCCTCTCGCTGAAGCTGTCGCTCTCTTTCCTCTGTGGATCACCGCTCTCACCTATCTTTCCTCTGAAACTGCAGCTCCAGTCTCCACAACTCCATCTGCAGCTTGAGCCTTTCTGGCTCCAAAATGTTGGTGGCCTTCCCCTGCTGCTGTCTCCCTTGGCTTGCACTGGCCCTGCTGTCCTCCTCACCAGATCTGAACACTGTACTGGACTCTGGCCCCTCCACACCCAAGGTTCAGACCTTTTCAGTCACAGACTGTGACTCGAGGCTCTGGGCATCGGCTGCCACTAGAGCCTCCATGAGGTTCTGCTTGTTGACTCTCCCTTCATGCTGGACTCCTCTCTCCTGGCACAACTCCCTCAGGTAGTCTGCAGTGTACCCACTGTAGTTGGACACCATCTTCTTCCCTAACTACGGCTATACTAACTTGAACTCAAAAAAAAAATTAAACAGGTAGGAACTTAGACTGTAAGTAAAATGATATAGCTCTGTTTAACTTTTTAAAAATTATTGCCTTATTTTGCATGTGAGAGGTGCAGTACTTATCTGACACACTGAACTGTTAAAGCTTGTGTTAGCAAATACTTTTAAATGGCACTGCTGCCAACCAAATCTGTCACAAATGCACTCCACAGGTCAGGCTCTCTGCTCCCACAGTGTCAACTTTTGAGTGCAATAGTGTGAACAGGTGACAAACAGGGTAACCCTCCTGTCTGTTTTGAGTCCGAACCACCTACTAGCCTCGAGTTCTGGAGGGAGTCAAAATGTTAAACTTATGCTAGTATACCCAGTTTACAGGCTCAGATATGTACCCTCTTCGGGAATGCAGTACAATCCTTCACCCAGGGGCACCAAGCCAGGTTTCCAAAATGTACCCTTACAACTCTATATGAGACCTAGATATATTCTTACCTTTAAGTAAGCTTAGTAACACATTCAAGCCCTTAACAGCTGTCAGCCTTAAACACAGGTTCAGTAAATCACATGTAAAATAATGGAGAAAAAAGCACAGCCAGTATTTTAAAGAAAATGTGTTTACTAAAACAAATTGTAAAACAGGTAAAATCAAACACAGAACAATTATATCACTAACTTAGTCATATTAAAAAAAAATGGGACGTTACAGAACACAAACTCCTACCACAAATACTTAAGTCCTTTCCTATCTAGACGTTACCATTAAGTGCCTCCTAAAGTCCAGAGAATTAAGTCTCTCTTGATTCCAGAATAATATGCTCCGTTTCCCTCTGATAGCTGTTCATTTCAGGATCCATCTCCCTGCCCCTTTTTGGTGAGGTCACAGTTAGAGCCTCCCATAGATTTTTTTTTTCCTGGGGGAAATCAACAGTCAGTAATTTTTAAAATATGAGTCTTTCATCAAAACATTCCCTTTGATGTCTTTCTGCTGATTTCCTGTTTTGCTAGAGTGATCTCATGTTTTTATGGTTTCTCACAAGCATGTCACTAATTCAAACCCCAGGAAATCTTACTGTATTCTTACAATTGCAGTATGGTCTCACCATAGGACTGCCCCGGAGCCGAAATGGTTAATAGAACCTATGCTAATGATGGAATGTTAGGCTCGAGCTCGGTTTTCAAACCACTGTCCCTGGTTGCACTTCCTGCAACCATCAGATTCTTTATTCCGCTTGCCTCAGTAAGACGTCTCCGGAGAGTCCTCCTTCACTTGAACTGAAGAATTTTTTTTTCTCGGTTTAAATCTTAGTTCGTTTTATTTTCGTAATTTTTTAAGCACTGTCCTTGGTTCATAGGTAGAATTAATTAGATAGTGTTAGTTTTGGTAAGTCTTATCAGTTCCTGCAAGGTTCTCCCAACCGTGAAGGAACCGGTTTTTGATTTGATTTGGTTTCACTTTTCTTAACTTTGGTACCATCTGGTAAGGCGGTTTAGTAATTTAAAACCTTTTGGAAAAATGTTACCGAGGTAATTCTTGGTTCTCTTCTGTTCTAACCAACCGATAAATGTCACAGCCTAAGAAACAAATGTGCCCCACAGGTTTCCAACATTGTACAGAGTGTGGGGAACCATTCGCCAAAGCAGATCCTAATATAATTTGTGTTATTTGTTTGGGGTTTGACCACCTCACGGAGGACTGTGAAATTAGTAAAAATTTTCCACAATTGACGCTTGATAGACGACTTAAACGACTGCAGGAGAAAATGTCTGAGAAATCCACTGAACTGGTAGCAGACAATCAAAAGGAACCGGAGGACCAGCCCTCTGACAGGGGTGACTCCTCAACTACAAAAAGAGACCTGCCGAACCAGCTGCTAACCTGGCACATTCCGGCAAAAGGAAAAAGAAAGAGAAATACTCAGCGGTTGAACCACAACCGAAGGCATCGGTTCCAACTGCTGAGGAAATAGTGAATGCTATTCGTATTATTCAGTCTCTTCAGGGCAGCCCGGTTTTGGTTGAGAAATAACCGTGTCTGTCTACCACAAGTTCTACTTTGGTTCCTGGTTTAGTGGAACCCGAATTAGACACTTATGTAGAGGAATATGAAGAGGAAGCTGATGATGATAGTGAAGAGGGCTTTAGGAAGTCCATTGAACAGGATATCTCCCCAGATCCTCACAGACCTGATTCCCCTGATAAGGGAGCAAAAGATTTTAAATCTCATTTCCAATTTATCAGACAGGTTGCTCAGTCTTTGGATCTTCCCACTCAAGAATCCTCTGATGAGGAGGAAGAACAAGACTGCAAAGAGATGATGGATGTGACAACCTCTAAAAGGGTTTTGTTGCCCATCCATAAATCCCTAAAGAAACAGGTCTTGAAGGTATTGCATACCTCCACTTCCATTCCACCCCTGGAAAGAAAAGTGGATAAGAAGTACTGGGTGGCTAAGAGTGGAGCAGAGTTCTTGTTTGGGCACCCTAGCCATGAGGGACTGGTACAGGCTGCTGCCTGTGATAAGGCTAGCATCCCCTTGTCATAGCACACTCCTGATAAAAATTCCAGAAGAAGAGACTCCATTGCTAAGAAACAGTATTTGGGGTCTTCTCTTGAAATAAGGCAGGCTTCTTATATGGCCTATGTTGCAAGGTATCAGAGGACTTTGTGGAACACTGTAATGGAAATCACAAAGTCTGTTCCAGCACCTATGGCAGCAGATTTAGAAGAAGCTGCAAAAGGGGGCACGGAGGTATCTAAAGTGCAATTCCGTATGGCAGTGGACAGTAATGACACTGCTGCCAGACAAATTTCCTCTTCCATCTCTTTAATAAGGTTTGCTTGGCTCAGGACAACTAACCTGACTCAGGACATTCAGTCCAAAGCAATGGACTTCCCCTGTGAGCCTCTGTCTCTTTTTGGTCAGTAGACAGAGGCTTACATGAAGAAAATGGATGAGTACAAAACAGCTTATTAAAGTGCTACTGCTAAAGAGAAGGCCTCTACACCCTATAAGCAGCAAGCCAAGGGTCACAGAGGCAGGCCTTATAGGCCATTCTTTCAGCCCCAAGCTTACCCCCAGTACCAGCAGTAGAGGGGCTACTTTAGAGGCAGGGGCAGAAGGGGTGGAAACCAGATAGCCCCTAGCACTCAGCCAGCTTCCCAATCTAAGCAGTCACCCTGAGAGGTCTGCTTGGGTCACCTCCCCAGTACAAGTAGGAGGCAGGTTGGCCCATTACCTCCAGGAATGGAAATCCGTTACCACAGACAAGTGGGTCCTGGAGGTAGTGGGCCAAGGTCTGGCTCTCAGTTTCAAATTCAAACCAAGACTGAGGGCAAATGTTTTTTGACCTTCCTCCCCAGCAGAGACTCTTGCTAGAGAAGAAAGTATTAAATCTCCTTTCCCAAGGGGCAATAGAGCCAGTCTTTCTGCCACACAGGGGGAAAGGCCTCTATTCAAGATACTTCCTCACTATCAAGAAAACAGGGGAGTGGCAACCCATATTGGATCTCAGACAGCTAAACAGGCATTTACTGAAACCATAATTCAAAATGGTCACTCTGTCTACAGTTCTACCCACTTTAAAATAAGGGGACTGGTTGGCATCCTTAGACCTAAAAGATGCATACTTTCACATTCCAGTGAGACAGTCACACAGAAAATTTTTCAGGTTCAGACTGCCTTCAGGCCATTATCAGTTCAGAGCCAAGCCACTTCTGCTCCAAGGGTATTCACAAAATGTCTGACTGTGGTTGTGGCACACCTAAGGAGACAGGGGGTGGCAGTATTTCCCTACCTGGATGATTGGCTAGTCATGGGGCGGTCTCCTCAGCAGGTCAGGCATTCCCTGGTGGTCACACAGGATCTCCTGCAGTCTGGGCTTTCTGATAAATCAGAAAAAGTCAGTACTGCAACCAGTGCAGCTCCTCGAATTCATAGGGGCTCTACTGGATTCAGTGAAAGGAAAAGCCTTTCTTTCACAGGAAAGGGTAAACAACTTGGTACAGCTGGCAAGCTCTTTCAAACCTCACAGTCTCAGACCTGCCAGGCACTTCCTGCAGTTGTTGGGCCACATGGCAGCATCAACAGCTACAGTGCTGGGTGCAAGGTTTCAGATGAGAGATGTCCAGTATCATCTAAGGCAATATTGGTTCCAGAAGAAGGATTCTTTATCAAAGCTGGTCCCAGTAACCCAAACCTTCTTACAAGCTCTGCAGTGGTGGCTAGAAGAAGAAAACCTCAAGCAGGGGGTTCCTTTCTTGCAAGAGCTACCCTCCTGGGTGCTTACCACAGATGCATTCTTTTTTAGGGTGGGGAGCACACCTAGAGGAGCATACAGTCCACGATTTGTGGTCCAAACGAGAGTCCCTGCTTCACATCAGCCTGCTGGAACTCAGGGCAGTTTTGCTTGCACTACAGGCATTTGCAAGCATGCTTCAAGGGAATGTGGTCCAGGTCAGAACAGACAACACAACCACAATGTACTACATCAACAGAGAGGCACAAGGTCCACTCCCCTGTGCACAAAGGCCATGAGAATATGGAGTCTGGCCTACTCATTGAATATCCAGTTGTTAGCAGTTCATCTGCCAGGCAAAGACAATGTGTTGGCAGATGCACTGAGCAGGATACATCAGAACCACCATGAATGGTCCTTGAACAGTCAGGTGCTACAGGTGGGGAACTCCAGAGACGGATTTTCTCACCTCACCAGACAACCACCGGCTCCCAAAGTATTGCTGCAGACCACTAGTGACAGGTCCAGTACCACTGGATACATTAATCCTGGACTGATCAGGGAAGTTTCTGTATGCTTTCCCTCCATTTCCCTTGTTGCTGAGGGTCATGATCAAGCTCAGAGCCCAGTCAGCTACAGTGATCTTAATTGCTCCAGATTGGGCCAGGCAACCATGGTACTCCATGGCACTGGAACTTTCAATAGCCAAGCCAGTCAGCCTCCCCAGGAGGCTCCATCTACTGACTTCATCCCAGGGCAGGATTCTGCACCTGAATCTCCAGTCTCTCAGGCTAGAGGCCTGACTCTTGAGGACCTAGAGTATGCCAACCTGCATCTCTCAGACAGTGTCATGGAGATCCTCAGGGTTTCTAGAACACCCTATACTAGAAAGATTTATTCTTCCAGGTGGAAAAGATTTTCTATTTGGTGTCCGAATAAACACTTAAACCATAATCGGGCAGGATTGCCTGTGGTTTTGGATTACCTAACCTATCTTCACTCTCTGGGTTTAAGGCTATCCACATTGAAGGTACATCTGGCTGCAGTCTGTGCTTACCTGTCAGCAGGTAGGGCATCATCCTTGGCATCTAACCCGGTGTTCAGGAGATTCGTTAAAGGATCAATGCATTTGCACCCACCTCACACAGAACTCCCACCCCAGTGTGGGATCTGAACATTTGCATAGCACAGCTTATGCAACCACCCTTTAAACCCATGTCAACAGCTGATCTCAGGTATGTGACTTGGAAGACTGTGTTCCTGGTTGCCATTACCTCCACCAGGGGGATTAGCGAACTCCAGGCCTTGTCCATGGAGGCTGACTATGTGGCTTTCCATAAAATAAAGTGGTCCTTAGGACCAATAACAAATTCCTTCCTAAGGTGGTTTTGGATTTTCATATTAATCAGTCCATCACACTTCCAGTTTTCTCTACTGACCATTTCACTTCAGATGAACGTAGGCTGCATAGTTTGGATGTCAAAAGAGCTATCAGCTACTATCTGGAGCATATGAAAGGCCACAGAGGGGATATGACCCAACTCTTTCTGACTTATGGAGAAGTGGGAAAAGGCAAACCTGCCACTAAGAGATCCATAGCAAGATGGATTGTGGCATGTATCCAATTCTGTTATAGCAAACTGGGTAAACAGCCCCCTCAAGGGCTCAGGGCCCATTCCACAAGGGGGACAGCTGCGTCAATAGCAGCTTCAAGAGATATCCCTTTATTGGAAATCTGTAAAGCAGCTACCTGGAAAACAGTTCATACATTCACTAAGCATTATTGCTTGGATATCCAGGCCAGCAGTGATGCCAGGTTCGGCACAGCAGTTTTGCAGATCTTGTTTCCTAAATAGGTCCTCTGCCTGTCTCCAAAGGCACTGCTTGGGTAGTGTGAAATTGTCAGAATACAGTAAGACATCCAGGGGTGTGAAGAAAACATTACTTACCATAGTAATCTTGTTTCTTCTAAGAGAATCTTACTGTATTCTGAGCTCCCAACCTTCCTCCCCTGCTAGGACCTACAGGACACTGCACACTGCCTGTTACTGATTTTGGAAACCTGTGGGTACCTTTTAGTTTCTTGGGCATCTGTTGACTTGAGTCTTAGTGATGCCCTATGTTACTTGAAGGTGTTTTTCTCACCCTAGTTCGGGAATTTAGGATTAGTTAAGTTAGTTAGTATTTTTAGCTTCTGCATGCTTCGTAAGAATCTGGCAGTTGCAGGAAGTGCAACTTGGGACAATGGTTTGAAAACCGCGCTTGAGCCTAACATTCCATCATTAGCATAGGTTCTATTAACCATTTTGGCTCCAGGGCAGCCCTATGGTGAGACCATACTGCAATTGTCAGAATACAGTAAGATTCCCTTAGAAGAAACAAGAGTATTATGGTAAGTAATGTTTTCTTCTTGGCTAAGTGAGAAAACCAAGAGGAATCAGCCAAATTACTTCCCTTCCTGCTATAGCATAAATGCACACATGGGAACCAACTTCAAAAGCAGGAGCAGGTTATAAAAGGTAATAAACTGTCCCTCTGGAAGGAAGGCATTTAATTAGGTTTCACTGGTCTGTTTATAACATCCTGTGGTTTTCCTCACACTGACATCTTTTGGGGTCAAAGGTCAAGTCTCTCACTCACTGCCTGCTTGTCCTAGGCAGACAATCACATACCATTTATTTATATTATAAATATCATACATATAAACATAACCATATGGCAGAGCATCACACCATGTACTACGTAAACAAGCAGGCGGCAGTTTTCAGAGAGACCTTCTGGAGACTGTGGTGTTGCCCCCATCTGCATGCACCTCTTTAGGCTGAGGAGGGAGGTTGCTAGTCTCCAAGTTGAATTGGCTAGGATTCAGGGAACCTCCTCCCCCACTCAGACCACCAAGCCTAACACTGCTACCTCAAAGGATGCCTGGAAGGAGGAGCGGCTGGACTACGGTGAGCTCAGGGAGGGTGAGAGTGGTGGGACAGAGGCACTTCCCCATACAGTAACACTATACAACTCCTACGCCACTCTGGCAGGGTGGGACTCTCTCATGGAGGCACCAGAGGTAGTGATCAGGGAGGATGTGTGGGTCCTCCGTAGTGGAGACCCCAAGGAGGGTGGCAGAGGACTCCAGAGGAGAAGGAAGCAACACCTGGTGTGGGACTCCATTGTGAGAGGGATAGATTTGGGGACAGGGTGGGAGGGGCAGAGGGCGTTTAGGTACCTACCCAGCACCACGGTTCAGAGGGATGGAAAGAGGATCCTGAGGACTGCTAGGGCATCAGGATGGGAGGGGGAGCTAGATGTTATTGTCCACCTGGGGACAAATGACCTGGCTAGGTATAGGGAAGGGATAGTACAGCAGGAGTTCAGGGAGTGGAGGAGTAGTGTTAGGCAGGTAGCAAGATCAGTGACCTGTTTTGAGGTGCTGCCTGTCTACGATGGGGGAAGGATAGGGTAATCAGTACCAGGAGCTTCAACCAATGATTGAGGGAATGGTGCAGTGAGGAGGGGTTTGGCTACATTGGGGACTGGGATCACACCTGGAAGGATAAAGGCTTGTACAGGGGAGTTTGCTTGCATCCATCCAGGAGGGGGACCGCAGTCCTCAGTGAAGTGTTTAACTGTAACACTGGCAAGCACTTAAGCTAGCTGAGGGGGATGGTAGAAGGAAGTAGGGAAACATAAACTCCCCCCCCCACCAAAAAAAAACTGTAGTAGTCAGTAGGGAGAACCTTAAGGGAGACAAATCCCCAAGAGCACCTAATAGAAAGAAAAACAAATTAGCAGTAATGAAGAGAGATGGGAATGTGAAGAGAGGTGGTGAGGAGAGAAGGCAATGGGAAAATGGGTAGCTGGCAAACAGGGTGGAACTAGGAGATGGAAGGTCATGTATGCCAACGCTTGAAGTCTGGGGAATAAAATTCCAGACTTAGAGGCCATTATGGCAGAGGCTGACCTCGACACTGTCACCATTACAGAATCATGGTGCACTGAAAACTATGACTGGGATATAGTCATACCAGGCTATACTCTGTTCAGTAAGGACAGGATGGGAAAAAAGGGGGAGGTGTTGCTCTTTATGTGAGAAATAGCATAAAAGTGACAGAGGTACAGAGAATACAGGGAGGGGCATAGGTACTGTGGGTCACCCTAGAGAGAGGGAATGGAGCCGCTATCGTGCTGCCATAATCTACAGACCTCTCTGGGGGGAGAGTAGCTGGATACAGTTCTGGGATAAGCCATCCAAAAGATAGCAAATAAGGGGAGGTGCTGCTGGTGGGGGCCTTCAATCTGCCAGATATAGATTGGAGCATCCTAGCTTCAGCTAGGAGCAGGGACTTCATGGACTCCCTGCAGGAGATGTTCCTCAGGCAACTAGTTAGGGAGCCCACTCATGGGGGGCAATACTGGACCTTGTACTAACTAATGGGGACAGTTATTGCAGATGTCATGGTGGGTGGCCTCCTGGGGACCAGTGATCATCGTACTGTGTGGTTCAGTATACAGTAAGTACTGGGGCAGAATCGAACCACACAAGGACAAGGGTCCTGGACTTCAAGAGGGTCAATTTTAGAAAGATGGGGAAATGCCTCAAGGAGGCCCTGGTGGGGCAGGGGACTTGGGTTTATTGGAGGAACTTTGAGTGAAACTAAAAGGGGCATAGAAAAAGCAACAAACCTGTGTCAGGCTAGTAAGCAAGGGAAAGAGTTAAAAAAGACAACTATGGTTCTCAAAGGAGGTGGCTGGGATGGTAAGGGTAAAAAAGTTTGCATTCAGGAGATATAAGATGAAACAGAAATAGGAGGATAGGAAGCTATATCTGGAGAAACAGAGGGATGCATGGAAATCAGGTAGGAGCACAAAGGGAAAAACAGGAGAAAATAGCCCAGGAAGTTAATAAAGGAGACAAGACTTTTTTAGGTATGTAAGCAAAAAGAGAAAGACCAGGAGAGGAATTGTAAGATTAAGAAGGCAGGAGGGGGAATTGTGTGGAGGAGGGAACCAAGAAAAGCAGACATCTTGACAAATACTTTTGTTCAGTGTTCACAAAAGAAGGGGAAGGTGAGGGACAACAGAAGAGGGACAGGAGCATCGAAGGAAGGGAGGTGGACACTAGTCCATTTACAGAGGAGACAGTCCTAAAGAAACCCACAAATCTTAAAGTGGAGAAGGCAATGGGGCCAGACAGAGTCCATCCAGGAGTATTGAGAGAACTCAGGGAGGTGCTGGCTGTACCTGTGACAGTCCTGTTAAACCTCTCACTGGAGATGGGAGTGGTTCTGGGGGACTGGAGGAGGGGAGATGTAGTTCCACTTCACAAAAGTAGTAGTAGGGAGGAGGCTGGCAACTACAGGCCAGTCAGTCTGACATCAGTGGTGGGGAAACTATTGGAATCACTACTGAAGAAAAGGATAGTAGAATATCTTGAATCCAGTAGCTTACAGGACCCGAGACAGCACAGTTTCACAAGGGGGGTGGTCTTGACAAACAAATCTGATAGCGTTCTTTGACTTGGTATCCAGGGAATTGGATCAGGGAGGAGCGGTGGATGTGGCCTACCTGGATTTCAGCAAGGCCTTTGACACCGTTTCACATAGGAGATTAGTAAGCAAGCTGGGTAGCCTAAGAGTGGGACCAAAGGTGGTAAACTGGGTAAGAAATTGGCTAAGGGATAGGAAACAGAGGGTGGTGGTAAATGGACTCCAAGGAAGGGAGGGTGACCAGTGAAGTACCACAGGGATCTGTACTGGGACTGGTCCTCTTAAATGTCTTTATTAGTGACATTGCAGAGGGGCTGGATAAGAAGGTCTGCCTGTTCTCAGATGACACTCAAATCTGCAACAGGAGTGGTCAAGAGTATGGCAACTGGGCTTCAAAGCAGAAAAGTACAAATTCATGCACTTGGGGCACAGAAACACAGGGGCAGAGTACAAATTTGGAAGGAGAGATACTGTATTGTCGACCACAAAACAGGAAAGAGACCTGTAAGTTATTATATCTGATGACCTAAATGTTGCCAGGCAGTGTGACAAGGCAGTCGGAAGAGCTAGTGGGATGCTGGGGTGCATAGGGATGGATATCAGCAGCAGAAAGAGGGAGGTGGTGTTACCTCTGTATAGATCACTGGTGAGCTCTTACCTAGAGTACTGTGCCCAGTTCTGAGACCTCATCTCCGGAAAGACACAGAAAGAGTGGCAGCCAAAATGGTGCAGGGTCTGCATCAAAAGCCTTATGAAGAAAGACTGAATATGTATAGCATGGAGGGAAAGATGGAATATGATAGAAACTTTCAAATACTTCACAGGTATGAATAAGGTTCAAGAGGAAAGCATTTTTCAGAAAAAAAAAGATGCTCAAGGACAAGGGGTCATGCTATGAAGCTGGAGGGGGGTAGACTCAGGGGAGATGTGAGGAAGTACTTTTCATGGAGAGGGTGGTGAATGCCTGGAACAGCCTGCTAGCGGAGGTAGTGGGGTAAAAAGCATGGGATAGGCATAAAGGAACTTTAGAAATGAGACAAGGAGGGATTAACCGGAGATCAAGTAGGGTCTGTGATGATACAGTAGGAAGGGAAAAGTGGGCAGACTATGTGGGCCAGGCGGTCCTTATCTGCTGTCATATTCTATGTTTCTTTGTTTCTATGTAAGCAGGGAGGAACAAGATCTTCAAAGCTATACGCCGACTCAATGAAGATCTGGAACTTGGCATACTCGCTGGAGGTACAACTATTGGCAGTACCCCTGCCAGGGAAAGACCATGCCTTGGCAGATTCCCTGAGTAGAATCAGCCAGTGAAGTCACGAATGGACTCGGATCAAACAGGTGTTGGCTACAGTATTCAAAAGGTGGTGTACACCAGAGATGATCTGTTGGCATCCTGAGAAAACAACCAGCTCCCTCTGTTCTGTTGCAGGCCCCCCCTCGGTGGGTACAGTCTCAGAGGATGCCCCAGTCCTCAGTTAGACAGGGAAGTTTCTTTATGCCTTCCCTGTAGTCCCACTCTTGCTCAGAATGCTCCTGAAACTGAGAAGCGAGTCTACAGCAATGATCTTAATGGCTCCAGATAGGGCTAGGCAGACTTGGTATTCACTTCTCCTGTCCCTCTCCATCGAATGCCCCATCAACCTTCCCCTGAGATACAATCTGCTGACCTTGTCTCAGTGCAGGACAACACTGCCAGATCCGAGAACTCAGCGTCTCAGAACATGGTGTTTGAAGAGTTACAGTTGTGTACTCTTAACCTCTCTGAAAAGGTTTTGGATGTCTTTAAGGTTGCCAGAAAGCCAGCAGTGTGGAAAACCTATGCCACAAAGTGGAAAAGATTTTCCCTTTGGTGCTCCTCTAGGCAGTTCAGCCCATTCTAGGCAGGCCTCCCTGCAATCTTGGACTACTTGGTCCACCTACTGTCCCTGGGTCTCAGGCCTTCAACCCTGAAGGTGCATTTGGCAGCAGTATCAGCATATGCTTCAGCTGGCAGGCAGGTCAGTGGCCTCATAGCCCATTTTCAAAAGGTTGTTTAAAGGCCTTAATCACCTGTACCCACCAGTAAGGGATCATGTCCCACCATGGGACCTGAATCTGTTCATTGCCTAGCTAATGGAGGCTCCTTTTGAGCCATTGGCAACTGCTGATTTGAAGTGCGTCACCTGGAAAGCAGTTTTTCTGGTGACTGTGACATCTACCAGAAGGGTGAGGAAACTGCAAGCCCTCTGCACAGATCCTGACTATATATTTGTTCACAGGGTCAAGGTAGTTCTAAGAAATAACAGAAAATTCCTCCCTAAAGTGGTGACCAAATTTCATCAGAACCAATTACACTTCCAGTGTCCTTTACAGCAAAATCCAGTTCAGTAGAGCAAAAGCTCCACAGTTTGAATGTTAAGAGAGCACTGAGCTACTACTTGGACCATACAAAAGAGGTAAGGTCCACTAATAGTCAGTTATTTGTCATCTGTAGTGAAGTGGGAAAAGGTAAACCAGCTTCCAAAAGAACCATGTCTTGTTGGATAGTTTCCTGCATACAGTTCTATTATTGGCAAAGCTGACAAGCTGTCGACTATGGGCCTCCGGGCTCACTCCACAAGGGGCACCACTGCCTCTGTGGCAGCATCTGGAGGTGTTTCCTTGCAGGAAATTTTTAAAGCAGCTACATGGAAAACAGTACACACTTTCACAAGGCACTACTGTCTGGACATACAGTCCAGAAGGGATACCAACTTTGGCACTGCTGTCTTACAGAATCTTTTCCCAAAGTAGTTTCTGTACCCAGCCTCTCAAGGTACTGCTATGTAGTCTGCGGTTGTTAAACATAGTTAGGGATTCCTGGGATCTGAAGAAAAGTTACTTACCATACTTCTGTTGTTGCTTCCAAGGGATCCAGCACTATGCTTAACATCTCATCCCTACCTCCCCTTCCGGAACCTGGAAAAGGTTCTTACAGGAATCGGTTCTTTTCAGGTTGCTTAAGCATTACTTCTTCCAGTACCCTACAATTGATTCTCAGTGACCTAATCATTTTAAATCTGTTCTGTCACATCTGAGAGTCTTCTAACACTCTAAACTCTTTTGAATCACTTTGGTAATCTTTAGTTAGTTAAGTGGTCACTGCTCAATCTAGCTTCAGGAATAAATCTGACGATAGCGGGCAGAGGTGAGCATGATCGCACAGTAGAGTTTTGAATTTCATTCTAAGATTCCATAATTAGCATAACATTCTAGGATCAGGAGCAGCTCTTTCCAAGGGAATGATTGCAGTTGTGAAGCACAGTGAGGGATCCCTTGGAAGAAACAACATTACTGCAGTGAGTAATTTTTTCATTGGTACCATATGAATTTTCAAATGTAACCTTGTTTGATATGTATCTTCTAGAACAATCTCAATAAAAACATTATTTGAAAATCTGCCATAATTATTGCCAGACCATTAGAGACTGCTCTTCTGATTTCATCACATATTTTGTGATCAATGTCCCCGTCGCATCATCAGAGGATATATTGATTTTATTTAGTTTTTGTTGACCAGGAAAGGAGGGCTAGAGTTCTGCCTATTTTCAGCCTGGTCCCGGGAGAGACTACAGATGGAAATTAACTGAAATTGAACTAGATTAAGCTGTTGGTGGTATTTTTAGTGAATGGGAGAATTTGGTCAGGACACTGGGAAAATTCCCCTACTCACCAGTAGAGGAACCTCTGGCCATCCTGCCTAGATGGCCGCCGTGGAGGATGCAGGAGAGAGGATGGATACTACAGAGACAGGAAGGCCTGCCTCTCCCCCATTGTCTCAGCTCAAGAATCAGTTGAAAATGCAGCACTCATGTTGGAGTTGCAGGAGGAGGACCCTGGTATGGATACTTTTGTTTCTACGGAAGATTTGTCAAACACCAACGATGTGGTTGGACAGCATAAGGAACAAGATACTGAGCCTGAAATGTTCTCAAACAAAATTATGTCTGCACAAGATAAAAATGCACATGATCTGTTATGACAGTTAAATGCTGAAGAGTACAGGCACTTGTTAGAAAAACCAAAACTGCAGCATGAGCTACTGAAGTTGCAGTCAGCTGCTTCACCTGTCATTAGCGATATCTCTCCTGTCACTGCTCACTCCCAAAGTAATGACGTAGCCACATCAAAGGGTGCCACAGACCTGGTTCCTACCACAGACACTGCTGTTCATACTCTAGCTAAAGTTGAGGAAGCAGCACGAAAAAATGGCTGGCAGTAGTAATAACCCCGAGGCTGTGTGCCCAGAGCTGTGTGTTCCTGCACATTTCACTCCTCATACAGAGCAACAAGACAAAGTAAAACTGAACCACTGTCAACTCAGCCCACAGCAGCCTTCAGCCGCACCTGTAGCCCCACAAAGAAATTCAATTATGGCTGCTCAATCTCGCAAAATGAAAGATTCAACCCCAGATTCAGGACAGTCATTCACAGACAAAAAAGCAGCTGGATACGTTGCCTGGTGTGCCCAGAGATGCACCATTTCAGCAACTATATTGGGAGCTTCAAGAAATACTGAGGCTTCTTCTGAAATCTGGACACCACAACATGCGCTTAAAGATGCGGGCTGCATACTGCAGACGTAATGTGGATTCCGGACCCCTCTGATTTCACAGTTCAAACATACCAGAGCTCAATTAATGCAGATACGGTCACAGACATAGAAACATAACATAGAAACATAGAATTTGACGGCAGATAAGGACCGCTTGGCCCACCCAGTCTGCCCATTTCTCTGCCTACTGGATAAGCTGCAGATCCTAGTTAACCAGCAGTCTACTTTTTCCTACCCCCATCCCCTAGAATTGCCTTATGACTGTCCCATGCATGCTTGAATTCCACCACTGTTTTGACTCCACAACCTCCTCTGGAAGGCCGCTCCATGCATCCACAACCTCTCTGTGAAAAATACTTCCTTAAATTACCACTGAGCCGCCTCTATCTTCAAATTGTGCCCCTTGTTCTTGCACACCCTTTTTGAAAGATGCTACCCTCTTGGACTTTGTTGATTCCCTTGAGGTACTTGAAAGTTTCTATCATGTCCCCTCTCCTCCTTTCCTCGAGGCTATACATATTAGCTTCTTTAGTCTCTCTCATATGTCTCCGTGCAGACCCTGCACCATTTTAGTTGCCCTCCTCTGGACAGCTTCCATCCTGTCTATGTCTTTGCGTAAAACTGGGTCTCCAGAACTGCATGCAGTACTCCAGATGGGGTCTGACCAGCTGTCTGTACAGAGGATAATAACTTCCTGTTTTCTACTGGTGATGCCTCTCCTATGCATCCCAATATCCCCCAGCCCTCATTGCTGCCCTCTCACATTGCTTGCCCACCTTAGGTCATCTGATATGACTCACCCCAGGTCCCTTTCCATTTTTGTTGTTGTTAGTATCTCACCCCCATTGTGTACTCTTCCCCTGGGTTTTGTTTCCCAGGTGCATTACCTTGCACTTCTTAGCATTGAATCTAAGCTGCCATACATTTGACCATTCTTCTAACCTTGCCAAGTCCCTTTTCATCCTTTCCACCCCACCTTGTGCATCAACTCTGTTGCAGATCTTTGTGTCATCTGCAAAGAGACATATTTTTCTTCCAGTCCCTCTGCAATGTCGCTATAAAGACATTGAAGAGGACTGTCCTACTACTGAACTCCTCGGTACCCCACTAGTAACCCCCTTCATCAGAGTGGACTCCATTTACTATTACTCTCTGTGTCCTATTTTCCAGCCAATTTTTACCCAGGCTGTCATCTTGGGACCCACTCCCAGGCTAGCTAACTTGTATATTAATCTTTGTGTGGGACTGTGTCAAATGCCTTGCTAAAGTCTAGGTAGGCCATGTCCACAGCCCCTCCCTGATCTACTACTTTGGTCACCCAGTCAAAGAAATCTATCAGATTTGTCTGGCATGACCTTCCTGCTGTGAATCCATGCTGCCTTGGGTCCTGTGCCCCTCTGGCCTCTAGATACTTGACAATTCTTTCCTTCAGAAGTGATTCCATCATTTTCCCTACCACTGACTTCCCATGATATTTTGCATTAGTGAGGTACTGTATTTACAATTTGTTGCCATAACCCTTCCACGGTAAATCTTGCTTCAGTGCTTTTCCACTGAAGTTATTTACTTTTTTGTTTTGTGCTCACCATGACCTTAATAAACAAGATTAAGAAGCAGGTACTTTCCTCTAGCTGAAGTAAGAAAACTGGAACCCTATATGCAGATGCGTTTTATTTATTTTTCACATTATACAAAAAGAAAAAGAAAGGCTCACTGAGCTGATGCTCATTTCCAGGTGCATCCTGGGAGTACAGAGAGGTTATATGACTTGCTCAGGGTCACAGAGTATGCAAGTGGAGGTTGGGGGAATCAAACCCAAGTCTGCTGGATGTACAAAGATCATTCACACCTCATTGCTTTGCCTCTAGGCTATGGTGCCAACCAGTTCTTTGGGGGAACACAGGGTTCCCTGTGTTGCCACTCATCAAAACTGCTATACAGATATAGGTACTGCTCTTGGCGAGGGGTGGGTTTTCATCTATGACAGCAGGGCACCATACACATATGCAAATTGCTTGTCCAGATGTTGGTCTTTGCACATGGGCTGTGCAACCACTGCGGCAGCCACAGCTGTCAGTGTATGGTACCAGGAGTGCTACCACCGATGTTGTTCCCCCACCCTTCTTGTCCCATACCTTGTTCGTTTTTTAGGAGTGCTTTGCATAGCCAGCAGACTTCCTGTGTGCCCTCCAGAGTAGGTCTACTGACAGGAAATAGGAAAATCACCCAGTGAATCATTTAACTACTTTTGTATGTGCCTCTGCCCAGTCCTCCAGATAAGGCAAGATATATGCTATGTTCTGTGTATGCATGGGATGCAGAAGCTGGTTGCCACTGTATAATCCAGTGCTGGAGATGAGGGAAAGAAACACAGTCAGCCTGTACCTGGGAAATTAAGTGACATTTCCTGCACAAATCAATGCTCCAGCAGCTTGGTTAATCAGCTTAAAACTACTAAATAGGTATGACAATAGTGCTGTTCCAGTTATATCAACAGATTATTATTCCCTTACAAGCAGTGAGTGGCATTGTGTAAATGTTTTACACATGTTTAGTCATTTTAGGCCAATATATTTTGACACTACTGTTCCTATTCTTCTTGGTGATTATTTTACATGGATGTCCCCCCATGTAGATTGATCTTTTTAGGTTCAAGAAAACTTGAAAAGGCAATTGTGTTATTTTTCAGATTAGGAATATTAAATTAGGTTTGAGTAGTGACACGGTAAGCATAATGTACTAGCTGAGACATTTCTTTTGAATTTAACCCCTCCCAACTTGCACATCCATGATGCGCTGCACTGGGTGTTAGGCTTTAGGAAGAATTGAATGCTTAGAGAGATCTACAAAAACAAATGAACTGGAAACAATCTGTCATCTTCTATTATTTATGCATCCTACATTTTTGTCTTTTTTTGTATGTTATTTTCCACTGTAATGGGTGTTACAAAAATACACTGGTCTGTATTAGAGTGGTCATTTCACTTAAGGAGTGAGTAATTGGTGTGCACCACTGTCTTGACTCTTGGGGTCTGGTAGTGATTAAACAAGCTTATTACTCTGCATGGCTCTGTGCTGGACTGTTGTAGAGCAAATGAGTTTTAGTGTATGATGTAATTTTTTTTAAAACAGAGAGTATACTGGTTGGGCAACCATGTACAAGCAACCTGTGCTGCTGCAGAGGGGTTCTGATTACATTACAGCTTGAGAGCAAAGCCAGAAGGTCTGATGTAATCAGAAGCCCAGGTAATAAAAGGCTGATTGGGCATGTGGTTGTCCAATCAGTATTTTTATAGTGTAAGTTTACTTAGCGGAGATTATATGTGTAACGGTACTTGAGACTAATACTTGAATCTACTAGTATCCAGATGTTAGCCTTTTACTGTATTTCTTGTATCATGATTGTTGTTTGTGTCCTATTGCTGTACAACTCTGTACTGTTCTCTTCATGTTGTATCTGCTCTGACATGGAACCTTTGAAAAGGTGTCCTTGACTCAAAGGTACTTCCCAAATAAATGAATAAGTAAATAAAACATTTTTTTTTAGGAAGGGGATAAAGTGGTCTTGCAGCACTCCACAGCAGCAGTGAATGTGCCAGCAGTTTCAGTTCAGAAACTGAACTGATTGCTGTATAAACCACCAGCTGCCACAAGGATTTCTGATCAGCTGCATGGGGACCATTGCACCAAATGAACTTGAAAATGTTGCTATACCCTGGAGTAATACTAAGTGCACTGAAAATAATACCACAAATGTAACAAGCACACAAGGAACTTTGTCTCTCATGGAGCAACCTCTTGAAACTGACCCAGTAAGGGCAGAAGATGTTCCTAAAGAACTTGGTCTGACCAATAATAACCTCTGGAACCCTGGACAAAAGTCCTGGTTAGACCCATTATTTTGACTTGCTAATCTGTTTCAGAACAAGGGTGAGTCAGCTCCTAGAAGGAATTTAGTGTGACTGATTTATAAAGGTGGACTTGAAAACCCCCCTGACAGACTGCATATAGACAAAATTTTGCTGAAAGGTTCTATGAAAATGTTTTCCTCAGAAATATTTGCTCCGATACATAATGGGAATGCTAATTTTGATGTTAGTTTCAAAAGTGTATCCAGTTTAGACAGGTTTTGGGCACAATATCAGAATCTCAGAAACACCGCCATTTGGATCCCATTTTTAGCTGTACCCCTCACCAAGCCTTCAATCAAATATATCGCTGTAATGTTTAAAAATGAGGTTGTCAATGTAGAAGATATTCTTTTCTAGTTAAGACAGCGTTGTGAGGTACTGGACAGGCCTGCCCCCATCCTGGATAGTGAACAAATATGGAACGGGGTGGAGGATCAAAGTAAAGCTGTTTACTACTAATAATGGTCCAGTTCACCTTCCAAGCCTCTTTTTTTGGGGGGGAGAAGGACAGAGGGTCACTATTTTATGCTGGGCAACCTAAGTCCAGTTTTAAATGTGGCTCCCACACCCACCTGAGCTCAGCCTGTGATACCTCCAGGTGCAACCATTGCTTGGAGTATGGCCATGTATTGGCTGACTGTTTAAACTTAGTTAAATGTAATCTCTGTGAACAAACTGCCCATGCATGTGGCAAACATCCCTGGGCTTCTCATAATAGAGATGACTGCCCTTCTCATAAAGGTTTAATTAGCCATGCACAACAAGTACAGGCCAAAAGAACAGCAGAGCAGAGTCTGAGGTCTGCTAGAGATCCAGTAGCTGAAGGTATACAGGACCAAGCTACCACCTGTCCCCTCTCCGATGACCCTTCTTCCCTTAATGAAGTTTGTGCACAGGTAGTAATCCTCCCCCTTCCTGGAGATCTTCCAGAATGAAAAGGAGACAAAGAATGATGGCCAGGATAATATGCAGATTGCTTCTACAGATTCTGAGAGGGCTGCTGCCAGGGACATGCCCCTCCCCCCTCCAAACCCAGGGATGGCTTTTAAGAAAGGGATACAAAAGAAAAGAAAAGATTGAGACTAGGGAAAACACTTGCCCCTTCCTGCACCAATCAAAACACCAAGGATAAACTTGTAAAGTCCAACTCCTGGTCTGCTGCTGGTAATAAATATGCTGTCTTATCTACTGATGCCACATTAGGAGGCTCTGATGAGGAGTCTGACACCTCCTCCATTGCCTCAACTACAGACACAAAAGAGAGGGGTGGGGGCAACTCAATAGCAAAGCGCACCGGGCAGAGAAAGCACTCTAGTACACCTTAAGTGGTTATAGTCTGCCTACTACTGTAAATAATGCATTCCTCAATGTCAGTAGCATCAAAAGTGCAAGGAAAAGGACAGGAACCCTGCTCTCTCTCTGCAAGAATCCGGGGTGGGTGGGTATTTTCTGTCTACAGGATACCAGGCTTAAAACTAGCACAGAACTGCACCAAGCCTCTGGTGCTGGGACAAAGGGTCCCTTCTTTTGGTCCACAGGGGAAGGACACCTGCGATGGCATTGGCATCCTTTTTTCTAATCCTGGATTAAAGGTGTCCAGACTGTTGGATATTTACCCAGGCAGGGCCTCGATGCTAGACATTAACTATGATCAAGAACTATTTTGTTTAATTACCATATATGCCCCCCAAACCAAGACACAGAGGGCGGCACTCTTTAAAGAAGTGCGGCCCTTTCTGCATACTTCCTGCTTAGTTATATGGGCTGGGGATTTTAACTGCAGATTAAAGCAATCTGATAGAGGTCTTTGAACTGATAAGCTATTTTGCAATTGCCTTGCCCTGTGCAATATTGTTTCTACGGCAGGCCTAATAGACTCTTATAGGAGTGTGTTTTTGACATGGGGCCACACTTATTTTAGAGGTCCACTGTCTACTCGAATAGACTTTGTATTTATCTCCCCTGCTGTCTCATACAGAATATATGGACATGAATATGGGAGTTTTCGGACCATAAATCTATCACACTCCAAGTAACATGGGGCAGTTCTCCAAGATGTAAAAAAGAAATAGCTGGAGGCTTAATGTAGCTATTTTACAGGATCCTCAAACTCAGAAAGCATGGAAGAAGAAATGGACAGCTAGATTATCTGTGTTAGAATACTATGATGAATTAACAGATTGGTGGAAGGACACTAAAAAGTCTTGGCAGAAATTATCCCAAAGTAGATCCAGGAATTAAATAAACAGAGATTACACATGCTACTTTCATTTTAGAGGTCAGTTGCAACATTTTATTTCTCAAACTGAAATAACCGAAATAGATTATAGCACATAAATCAAAATAATCAAGAAAGAAATGTCAACGCTTCAATATGATCGGGCCAAGTCTTTAAACCAAGAACTCAGATTTGGAACCCATGTCAAGAAAGGGTCCATGGACCCTTTTAAAGAGTGTAAATTCCGAGTTGATCACAGAATTATTTCTGACTAAAAACAGCTTCTTGCCAGACACTTCCTCCCCTACTGGTATATTAAGAGAAGTAGAGCAACAAACTTACTCCCTGTTTGGTACTTTACCAGGTACTTTGTAGACCCCTGAAGATTTAAAAAAAGTAATCTTCCTCAAGCCTCTGATGTAGAGTCTCAAGAGTTAACGAAGGACATAATATTAGAGGAAATTCAAGCTGCTATATTGAAACTTAAAAATGACACAGCCCCTGGGTCAGATGGCACTGGAACTAGATTCTATAAAACCTTTTGTGAACAACTTGCTCCTGTTATGGTCATATTGTATAACCATATGTTATGGACTGCAAAGTCTGCAGATTCCATGAATATAATAATTTTAGTATTATTGTACGAAAAAGGAGCATGAGAAGATTTAAACTGGAGGCTTTTGAGCTTACTAAACACTGATTTTAAAATATTATGCAAGATCCTACTTGCTAGGCTAATCAAAGTTGCAAATAAATTGATAAGTCCACCTCAGACATGTGCAATACCTGATAGGCACCAGCAGGACAATGTCATAGTACTAAGAGAACTTTTTCAGAAAAGTAGGTCTGATGGGATACAAGGGTTTGTATTATGTTTGGACCAAGAAAAGGCCTTGGATAGGCTGGCACACTGTTTTCTATTTGCCACCTTAGGAGCTTTTGGGATCCCACCTGTTTTTTGTAGCATGGCTTAGGCAGATGTATAGCAGTGCTATCCTCATTACCAATATTAATGGTTGGATGGAAAGGGAAATTTCAGCAAAAAGAGGGGTTCGGCAGGGATGCCCTCGTAGTTCCCTACTATATGCCTTTGGCATTGACATCCTCATCCAACTGATTTTAGCAGAGAACAAGATCAAAGGCATTCCTTTGACGTTTGGTGTACCCCCAGTCAAAGTACTAGCATATGCAGATGACATCGCCGTCACAATTGCTGCTGACACCTGTGGGACCATACTGGTAGAAACATTAAGGAAATTCTCCATTATGTCTGGCTCTAAAATATATTACAAAAAAAAGCAGAGGGATCCCCTTAGGTGACCCCCCCCACCTTTTTTTTGTTTCCAGATTTCCCAGGACCCAGTCAATATACTAGGGGTAGAATTTAGCTCAGGGGACATGGCCCCGACTAACTGGGAATTGGGCTTAGTTAAAGCAAAGAAACTTGTTTCTAATTGGAAAGGGAAACATATTTCCAAAAAGAAAAAAAATAGTTTTAATTAAAACATTGTTGATTCCCATTTTCTTATATGTATGTTACATATTTCCACGGAGCAGGCTAAACCCTGTAAAAAGAGAACTGACATACAGACCTATAAAAGAAGGTGGCATAGATATGGTACACCATGTAGCCTTTTTTAATAGTATCTTTGCTAGTTATAATATTGGACAGGCCCTGAAGCCTGGGAATAATCTATGGAAGCCAGTAGTCTTGTCTTGATTAGATCCTTGTGTCTTCCTGTGGGCTCAAGAAAACCTAGGCTACTAAGTAAAATATCCTTTTTACCTAAATATGGGTTGGAGATATTAAAACACCTAATGAAGTGGGGCCTGTCAGTCATTCAGTTGCAGACAATGGGTAGGAAAACCATCTACAGGACCATGATTCTAGCAGAAAGACAAGAGGAGGTTTTATTTCCTCAATGTCCTGCTGCCAGGACCCAAGGAGTCATTAAATACTTAACTAATCAGAGTTTACCAGCATATGTTTGGGATCGAGTATGGTTAGGCAACTTTGGCAAGTGTAAACAATAATAATAAACACAAACAGCTGTCTGATAGATACTGCCCCAGAGACTCTTGTGTTGAGATACTTGAGATGCATGAGCATCTCTTTTTAGATTGCGATTTTGCCAAATCTTTATGGAATCAGATAGCTGTAAAATGGGCAGAACCCTTATTCATGAACCTTACTTACCCTGGTTTATTTTATGGATCCCTACCCAGAAGATGGAATAAATACCATGAGGAGACTTTATATATCATGTTTTCTATATTGAAATATTATATTTGGCAGGCTAGATGTGTTTGGGTAACAGAATAAAGAGTGATGTCTAATATAGAGATACTTAAAAATGTAGGCCTTGCTTTGCACACTGTTACGCAAAAGGATTTAAATTGCTTTCCTTTGGAAAAGTTAAGTTTCTATGGATACACTGTGAGCATCGGATCAACTGACACTGCCTGTACAAAGAAGAATCTTTAATATAGTGGTACAGATGTAAAACATAGATTGGACATTACCACTATGGGGTGCTCCATTAGGGAGGAAGCTTTGTCAGGATACTGTACCGCTGAAAACTGTACATACTTTGTTGTTTGGAAACATATGGTTATGATGTCAAATTTTCTGTTTGTTAATATGTATTGTTGATGTTATGTAGCCAACCTTTTGCAATAAAAATTCCCCAACTCTGTTCGAGAAGTGCCATGGGATTTTTAATGTCTGCTTGAACAACACCAGAACAAGCAGACAGGACGTTGGTTCAGCATCTCAGCTGACAGACGGCACCTCTGGAGTACAGCATCCCTCTCATGCTGCACTACAGTGTCAGTACTGGGTTTTACTCCATGTTCCTGGTGTGGGGCTAGAACCCCAAACCTTCTAATCTTCCAGCCGGACAGGCAAATGTGCAACCTGCTGAGCCACTGACACTGTGGTAGCATACTCCCTGTAATTATAAGAAATTCAAAAATCATTGTGATTTCCTATGCATGATATGATTTGCTAGCCAAAGGATTCTACTGTATTTATTTATAGACGTTATTCTTTAAGGGTTGCTGTTTTTATTAGCTAGTCTTATCATTTAAAGCAATTAGCCCACTTTGAGAACAGTGACTTCTATACAGAAGACAGGCATGAAGCAAATGTATAAATGGCTGTGTTGTTGTAGCTTCTTATTCTCCTGAATGAGGGCCGATCCAGCACTGCCAACTCTAGATACTCATATAATTGATAAGGATTCTCTATTTCCTCTAAAATACATACATTCCTGTTAAAACAGTACTAATACTCTGGATCATGAAGAATTTTTTCCCCATCTTTCCATTAACATTAGGAAATGTATTATTTCTTGCAGGCCTACATATATGAGCTCCATTCAAGTACCTTTATGCACAAACTGTCGGGACACAAGGACTCTGTAATCAGCGTGGCTTTTAATCCTGCAGAGCCTCAGGTATGTAGATACTTCTTTTTCAATGTTAGTAATTTATTGAAGTTCAGAAAAAATATTTAAAAACACCAAAAGTGCCATAGTAAAGAGACATACACTGGGTCAATCATACTGTAAGCCTTACATTTGGGTAAAAAATAATACTACAAACTAAACTAACATACTGTGTACCAGAAGTAATGAAATGAAGAAATGATGATGAATGCTTTGTGTTTTGTGCATTTAGTTTACAATTATAATCCAGACAAAAACTTCTTAAAAGGTTTAAACAATTGGGTGTCATCTGCTCATTATCATAGGAAGCAGCAGTGCATGTTAGTAGTGAAAAGTTTAATCTTTACTTTTTCATTCTGTTTTAGATTGCCCCATATCTCCTGTCTTGCACGATACCGTCTTCCCCATTTTGGGTCTGCTTTAGTACGTCTTTTTACAGTTGAAATAATAAAAGAGTGCTCCTGTTAATATGGTTTGCGGCAAGTTTTCATCTTTATTCTGTGTTGCTTTTGAACACTGTGACAGGGTTGGGACCTGTCCCATTTGTGATGTGTAGAGAGAATTTGAAGCAACAATTCTGTCTATTATTTCTGTCTTTCCTATTGGGCTGCACAATCAGCTATTACTTTACTTGCTGTCCTTTCCTTTACCCCTTTTTGCTGTCTCTACCTTGCTTATTATAGAGTTATAAAAAATAAATATGAAACTGGGTTCACTGATTTGTAAACTAGATGTAGTTATTACTGTTGAAATGATTACAGAAACAGCTATTTGAGTTTATTGGCAATGTGTATCAGAGTGTGACATTTTGACCTCAGGCTGGTGGAATCCATCAGCCAAAGAGACCAGCTAGTAGATGAGTCACAATGCTCTGGAAACTAGAATCTGACAAGGTTTTGAAGCTCTGGGTCACAATTGCTATGTTTACATACAGTGGGAATCAGTTACTTTGTAATCAATTATTTTCATTCAGATTGTAATCCTTTTTGGTTTACATGGTGTTGGACTGATGAGAATGAACAATCAGATTCAAAATCCTCAGTTGCTGTGTGTTTACATGGAATGGGAATCAGTCACCTTGTAATCAATTCAAACTGAGCTGATTACAAAGTGACTTGATTTCCCATTGCATGTAAACACACAGCAATTGAGGATTTTGAATCTGGTTGCATTCCCTTTGCAGCAGTTTCAAAAGTAAATAAAGAAGAATCAATTCGTGAATCAGGTTTACATGTACAAAGTAACCAGGTTCAAAAGAATCAGTGCTTTTGAACCACTGCAGTTGAACCCGGTTCAGACTGAAACAGGAACCCAACTCTGAATGAGTTTACATGAGCTTCCAATTGAGGAATGCAGCATAGACTCCACTGAAATTGGAGTTTGAACCCGGTTTCAGTGTGCATGTAAACAAGGCAAATGTGTCTTCAGGGTGATTTGGAACTTGAAGACCTGATGTAACAGAGAGCTGGTTGATGGTAGATTTCAGTTCTGAACTCAGAAATCTGACTCTGTTTTTGGACTCCCTATGCTGAAAACCAGTCAGGACATTTCTTTTAGTTTTTATTTTCCTGTTACTTATAATAATAAATCACTACTTGTGGATTTTACATTCTCTCCTTGTCTGCTTATGCTTCCTGACCCAGGTCTCAGTTACAAACACCTGTTGTATAAAATCACTTTGCTTGTGACTATAATGATGTAGCATGAAGCAGACAGTGCTCCTTGATCCTATGGGACAATATGTATGCAGAAACAGCTGAGAATACTTACAAAAACCTGGTCTGAGCCATATTAAAATGGGTACTCTAGAAACAGTGCTAAAACAGACTTAAAGTGGGGAAAGAAGGGTACTGTACAAGACCGGAGATATATGGGATATGCAGTGGGCTGACTTAGAATATGCCATTTATCTTTGTATGTGAGGGGCAGGACAATAACACGTGTATGGCAGAGCCATGAGCGAGTTACTGTATATAAGTCTTGCCCCCTCACAAGTGATAATAAATAGGGAATATCCTATGAAGTAGCTTCATATATGCATGTTATGTGGTTTGGAATGTTGGTGTTATTGAACACTTGCATGAGTGGCACAGCCACGAATGTACAGTGGCAGTAACACCAACGTTTCAAATCAAATAACATGCATATCTGGAGCTACCTCATGGGATATCCGATGTATACCATGGAAGTTCCCACTTGTCTGTGAATGTCTCTTGCAGGTAAATGTATTATGCAAACAGATTATCTTGTTTCTTTCTCTTACACTTTACTAATGATGCTAAGCCAAGCCTTGTACTTTTATGGTTGAAGTGACAGTGCCACTGTTTGACGTGCTGCTTGAAGGGAGCCAGTTGATGTGAAAAGCATGGGTTGTGGCTACTATGCAAATAACATAGCTACTGTGTCAATAACGTTATTTGCACAGTAGCGATGTCTCCAGTGAAAATAATAGCTTTAATCTTCCAAATGCATTTGCACTCCAATGGTATACATGGGCTTGTTCTGAGTTAGGTCGTTGTGTGTTCAACTTATATAATGTATTTTAAACACTAAAATATTTAAATTAGAGTGTTTATGAAGATGTAACTTTTTCTGATTGATTTCACTGCTCTGTTTTGAGTGTACAGAGGCCACTGTGATGTCATCAGGCATTGTTCTGCCATTAGTTAAGGATTTCTTTATAACCTGTCTAAAGTAAGGAGAAATGATTTATATAATGGAAGTGTAAATATAAAGTCAAACCTGTCATGGTTATTTTTACATGTCAATGACCTACTGTGTACTGAGACTATGGAGAATTGTAGATGGGCAACCAAATGCCCATCAAGCCTGTGTTGCCACAGAAGGGTTCTGATGACATTATTGACCTCAACAGCGAAGCTTGTGAGGTCTGATATAACCAGAACACTGAGGTGGCAACACAGAACTGCTGTGCAAATGGTTGTCCAGCCACTATTTTATGTAATGTTTAGTTTCAAGAACATGAGATTGTTAATGGCAAAGTGAAAATGAAAGCGGTATCGGTAAAAGCAGTGGAAATGAAAGCAGCCTTAGTATCATCATGGTGGTAAGTAATATAGGTAATGGAAAAGTAGAAAAAAGATTATCAGTACGCTCTCTTAATCATTTTTTGTAAGGTTCTTATGTTCCTTGATGAATTTTTGATGGTCATCAGCTGCTTGTGAAAAAAACACCACTGCTCCAGCTTCTGGACACCAAGAGGGATTTTGACCCTCCTTCGCTCCATTGCTTCTTCATGTAACTGGCCAGTTCCTGGGGTTACTAAAATCCCATCAGTTTTAGATCAGGCAGATAGGTGGGCAGTGTTAAGAGGGATTAAATGCTCTCTGTAAAACATTACATCATCATTTTCCTGGCTCTGCTGAGCAGAGGATGAGGTAATGCTGTTTGGGACGTCTCAAAGCAGCATAAGCCACACTTGGCTAACAGCTGTTGCTGGAGCTGTCAGAGTGTAGTCTGAAGTTGGAGTTTGAAGGGAGAGGAGCTCATTGAGAGTTCTGAGGGCAAGAGCTGCCTGCTGACAGTCTTGTTCAAGAAGGGAAGGACCCTCTGTTTGTTTTCCTGCCATTCTGCAGTAATCCAAAAGTTGGTTCCCTGGAAGTGGCGGCTACCAGATTCTGTGGTGCCCCGAGGGGTGAAGATTCTTCACAGTGTAAAGAGAATGGAACTGAAGGTTCAGTAAGTGATTTGGGGCAACCTCCAATTGACTGTAAGAGCTATCAGCAGTGCCCAATTTGTAGAGATTTTGTGAATACAAGTTAAAGAAATGGACTTGTGTGAGATCTGAGGATTTCAAGTACTTTCCAAGTGTTTAAGTGTGGGATTGTCTGGTGCCTTGTCAGCTACTTGGTGCCATGGACCCTAAAGAACAAAGAGTGTGAAATGTAAACTATTTAAAGGTTTTTTTTTGGTGTCTGTTAGATACAGGTACCAGGGACCTTAGCACAACGTTTGTAAAGAAGGATGTCTCTAGCAGTGCAGTGGGGTTGGAGAATCCAGAAGTCCTAAAGTAAAAGCAGAGATAATCCAGTTTGTGGCCAGAGTGAGCAGACCCTTATTTTAAGCGCAGATGGATCTAACTGGTTACCCAGAGGAAAATGTGTTTTAGGTGTTAACTACAGTCACCTAGTGTGCTTTAAATAAGCCAGGAATCATGAAATAGGACTGGTAGCAGATTTTCACGAAAGTCCAGGTCTCCTGAAATAGGGCTGGGCAGGTGTGGTAAAGTGTTTATGGGAGAAAATAGTTTGCCTACAAGAAAGTTTGGAAATGTTTTCGCCTGCTAAAGTGTCATCTGTCAATTTACAGTGCAAGCCCTGGGGGCACCACCTTTGTTCGCTGTTAACATTTTGTCAGGAGTAAAAAGCCATATAATAACATCCCAAATTCCTGGTTGTGGACAATCCATCCTTTAATGAGTGATGTTTTTGGGGCCCATCAGACAGGAGACACAGCATAGCTTTGGCACCTCTCTCCCAGATGCGGGTTAAAATAGAAATGTTGGTTTGTGCACTACCCCCGACCTCTGAGATGCCTGAGCCAGTTGTTTGCCCTAATGCCAGGAATGATGCCTATTTTCTGCCAACTTGTGGTTTGTTGCCTTGTCTGAGTAACAAATAGGGGGGTTAGGATTACATTTGACTTTTCCGTTCCCTTCAGGGAGTGCACTTCCTGTTTCATGGCATTATGCTATTATAAGTGTTCTCCATAAGCCTTGGAAAGATTTCACTTCTCTGGCATCTTATTGGTCGATTTCTGTTTTGAATTCCAATTATAAATTATGTCAATTTGGGCTGCATGGATCGAGGGCCTTCTCCCTGTCCTTCTGGACTGGGACCAGGTTGGTTTTGTGCGGCGCCATCATACCCATGACAATGTTCATAGAACATTATTATTAATGGATTACCCTACTCAGTGTTCTTTGCCCCTGCTCCTGGCCAGTTTGGATGTGGAGAAGGCCTTTGATCAGGTATATTGGCCCTTTCTTTGGGCAACATTGCATGTTTTTGGTTTTCTTCTTAGCTTTATTTCTTCTTTGCAATCTTTGTGTTTCTTCGCAGGCGTATGTTAAAGTTAATGTAATTATTTCTCAGTCATTTTCTTTGGCCTGGGGCACACAGCAGGGCAGCCCTCTTTTCCCGCTTCTTTTTGTGTTATATATAGAGCCTTTGGCCTCCCACATTTGAGGATCCCAGGATGTACAGGGTATTCCTATTGGTGAGCAATATTACTGAATAACTTTATTTGCAGATGATATTTTATTAACTCCTATGGACCTGACCAACTCATTAAAAGCGTTTTTTGATATTATAACTTCTTTTGAATCTATGGTGGGTTTTTGTCTTAATAGATAAAAAACTGAGGTGTTGACTTTTAATTATACTCCCCCCACCCCGTGTCTGTCCACGATCATCTTCAAGTGCATTGGAATCATAATTGTATTACGTATTTAAGTGTATATTTATCGACCAGTCTAAATCGTCTGGAGCTTCTTAATTATGAGCCTTTAACAGAACAGATTACATTGGATTTGATGTGGGGGTTGGGACTGGATCTATCTTTTTTCAGCGGGTGGAAGTGGTTCAAATGAATATCCTTCCGTGCATATTATTTTTATTGCAGACTCTCCCTCTAGTCCCAGCTTCCTAATATTTTCGTGATTGGCATAATTTAGTTTCTCATT
The DNA here is from genome assembly GCA_016271365.2 of Neoceratodus forsteri. Lineage (NCBI taxonomy): Eukaryota > Metazoa > Chordata > Ceratodontiformes > Ceratodontidae > Neoceratodus > Neoceratodus forsteri. The sequence continues at coordinate 387,214,332 of CM057450.1, forward strand.
TCATTTGGAAAGGCCACTGCCCTACAATAAGTTCTTCAATAATGTATCTTTCTCCTGCTCAGGGTGGGATTGCTCTTTCTAATTCTCGTCTATACGCCTTCACCTCTCAACTTCGTCTTATTTGCCTTTGGACATTTGTTTCTGACCAGGCGCACTGGAAGGATATTGAATTTGCGCTCAATGACTTATACAATATTGGTTGCCTTCTTTACTCTTCCTCAGTTTATTATAGACCTTTTACTAATTTCTATAGATATACTACTATGACCCTTTGGATTTGGCATAGGCTTCATGAGCGATATTTAGGTGATTTGGCCCCTTTGCTTGATGTCTTAGCCTGTGTGCCTACGAATCCTTTGAATCGAATGGATCCTTTCCTTGAATGTTGGGCCCAGTTGGGTTTAGTTTATTTACATCAATGTCTCAATCCTAGAGGGGTGTGTCCTTTTTCTGATTTGATAGCTTCTTATTCATTGCCTCCTATAGACAATTACAGTATAGGTACTTACAGCTTTGGGCGTATATCTCTAACCTACCAGAGCGCTGTAGATGACTGTTGGATTCTCTTCCTGCATTGCTCAATTTAATCCATACCTATCAACAAGGGAGGGAGCCAGGAGCATTTAATGAGTCGTATTTATGCTTCTCTACAGGATCAGCTCCTGAACGCCACTCATACAGTTTTTAATCACTTGTCTACTGAGCTGCAGGAAGCGTGTGATCTTCCTAGACTAAAAGTCTCCACCACTCATTCACACTAATTGGACTATACCGGAGGCACTAGGACCCAACAGGAGCCAAAATCTTCAGGAGGGCTGGTACTGGGATAGGACTGCGCATGCGCAGTACCGTATATGCTATCTCAGCATTGACCCTCCAACTGTCTCAGTTCCTTTTTTCCCGCCATTAAGTGTGCTTCAGTGATGACGTCACTCACCTGCCGGGAGTCAAGTCTTCGTCTTTACGACAACAGCTATAGCTGTTCAGTATTCAATTAACTTTCTGCTTTTAGTGTTCTTTTCTTATTTAAAAAAAAAGAAGAGGAAGAAAAGTCTGTTTGAAGAAAATTTCAGCCTGCCATCAATGGACTTGACCTTAGACGGTAGTGGTGCCGGTAGGGAGACTTCACTTGAAAGATGTTCTGGCAGTGGGGCTGTGTCCGGTCCTCCACCCTTTGCGGAGGGGGGGTCCAACCTCGTGCATTCCGGTGCTTGGTGGGAGAACAGTCCACCTGAAGCACAAAAAGTAGCGGGCCCATTCTCGACCTTGATCAGGGACCCAGTTCCACTTGACCTTGAGTTCTTCTTCCTCCCGTTAGTCGAAGAAGAAGAAACAGTACCACTCAAGGTCATCCTCTGTTATGTCTGTGCAGGGATCATCGGTGGTGGAGAGCAGTAGGCCTGACTTGACTCTGGTGGGGTACTCTGTGACTCCGTTCTTAACGGCCTTGATCTTCGACATTGGATCCCATCTCTGTCTTCAGTAGGGCTCCAGTGAGCAGTTTCATCACTGGGCTGATCTTTTAGAGCAGGGGGTATGGCGTCTGCCCAGTTGACCTGGCCAGTGGACCCAGTTCCGGGGCCTTCAGGCATCACAGCAGCTAGGCCATGGCCAGTTCAGTTGGGCCGGGACGTGCTCACGTGCCCTCTCCAGTGCCAGCGCCATCTACGCCAATTCCATGTGCCAACCCCCTCACCTTTTTCCCCTGCAGGGGCTGGCACAGATACCGCTTTCCTCCCCCCTTCTTTCAGGTTTATCAGGGCCAGCAGCGATACTGGCACCATATATTGTCCAGTGCCATATGTGGTGCTGGCACCGTGGGTGGTGTCTGCACCACAGATGGCGCTGAATTCCTCAACGCCAATCTGGATGGTGGTGTCTCCCATGATTCCTGGCATAGACTTGCCTTTTGGAGGCTCTTCTGGGGTAGGAGTGGATCTTGATGCGTCTCACCCTGTCCTGCTTTTGTCAAAGACACAGCGGATTATTCATTTTATAGGCTGGATCGCAAGCCTTCTGTATCAGTGGAGCATGTGGTGGAAGATCTTTCTTTCCAGACTTTCCTCAGGGATATGGGGTCCACCATAACATTTCAGACTTCATCTGTGGCCCAAAACAGACTTCTACATCTTGAGTTCCTACATTCCTCAGTATGAGTGCACCCTGTGGAACACACTCAAGTCAATGGTCGAAAGCCTCCCGGAATCTAACGCTCCATTACCAGGTGCATATAGTCCAATAATCAGATAAAAACGTCTATGGATGCCTGTGACACAGTCTGTAGGGTAGCTGCCACTGGCATTTGTAGAAGGCGACACTCCTGGCCCAGAACATCTGGTTTCTCACCCGATGCTCAGCAAGTGACTAACGTCTCCTTGATGTTGCTTATCTGTTCGGCCCTCAGGTTGAGCTCTGGAGGCCACTCAGAACATCAGGGCTGCTATTTAAGCAGCCAGGCTGGCTCCTGCTGCCCCTCGGAGGAACGGAAACCATCGACATTTTCGGTACAGGCAGTCCTTTCAAGGTAGAGGCTGAGGAGCCTTTATCAGGAATCAACTCTTCAGCCATAAAGAAAATACAGCAGAGGGCACAGGGCCTGAAAGCACCCTGTACCAATCTCTGAGGTTTCCGGCCCCGGTCCCACCTCAGCTGTCCGAGGTGGACACCTCTCGGTGGTAGGGGGGCATCTGACTCGGTTTTACAACCAGTGGAACTCCGTTACAGTAAACAAATGGGTCATCATGACTGTCCGAGAGGGATACTCTTCCAGTTTCACAGAGATTTCCCGAGACCTTCCACCCAGATGGCAGCTCAGTCTGTCTGCTTCTCAGTCAGACCTTCTTACTTCTGAGATAAGGGGCCTCTGCAGGAACAGGGCAGTAGAAGTTGTTCCATGGCAGAATGGAACACAGGTTTCTATTTCCATTGCTTTCTGGTTCCAAGATAACAGGCAGCATGCACCCAATTCTCGACTTGAAAGGTTAAACAAGTACCTATTCGGGGAGGAGTTCACTAAAACCTCGGCATTGAAGTCTTCACTGCCTGGATGATTGGCTCCTAGCCAGCCCAAATGGGCAGGAGACACAAGAGGCAGTCGCCACAACTTCTCAGTTGCTCACTTCTGGGTGGGGGGGCTCCTGATTTGGGGAAGGTGCCAGGTTAACCTTCCCAGCAGCTCCTCTTCATAGGAGCCCTTCTGCATACCTCCAGGGCGTGGGTTTTTCTTCTGGAGGATGGGAGAAACGACATCTTCAGATGGCTCATTAAATCACAGAAAACAACTCTATTTGGGCCCTTTTGATGCAGGAGATGCTGGGACTCATGGCATCATCCGCAGCAAGCAGTGGTCACTGACCACGCACCCGCAGTCCTCCACATAAAGTGACAGAGCCTCGGACAAAATCATTCACATGGTAGACACAATTGGACAAGCTTCTGCAAGGTCTACCCCTTTCTCCACTGAAATCTCAGATCACCATTACCACAGATGCATTCCTGATCAGTTGGGGAGCTCACTGTCAAGACCTATACACTCAGGTGTGGAGCCAGGAGGAGTCTCATCTTCTCATAACTATCTTAGAGATGAGAGCTGTTTTATACATTATCCAAGTCCTGAAGGATGTCCTCTGCCATGAAGTGATCCTCCTTTGGACGGACAACAAAGCTGTGATGTATTACAGCAACAAGCAGGGTGTAGCGCTCCCCTCTGTGCAGGGAGGCCATGAGAATGTAACAGTGGTGCCTCGAGCAGTTACCATTAGTTAAGAGATTCCTAATGGTATCCTACACACTAAACCCCCGGTCAGTAGACCGGTGGCCACATGGGATATTAACCTGGTGCTAGATTGCTCACCCACAAACCCTTTGAGCTACTAGCTACCTGTAAATTAGATTTATGACCTGGAAGACAGCCTTCTTAGTGGCCGTCACTTTCACTCACGGGGTCTCCGAAATCCATGCTTTGGTCACAGACCCCCTTACATCCTCTTTCATGAGGGCAAGGTGATACTCTGTACTCAACCTAAATTCCTACCCAAAGTGGTTTCAGACTTTCACCTCAACCAGCCCTTGCTTCTCCCTACTTACTTCACTAACTTCCAGAATGAAGGAGAGTGCTGTGTTCTTTCTCTATATGTTAAGAAGGTTTTGCAATTCTACATTGACAGAATGAAAGAGATACGCAATCCACACAACTCTTGTATCTTTCAGCATGCCTCAGCTGGGTCAGCCTGATGCCATTGGATGTATGTCTGCATGGTTAGTAGCATGTCTTCAACACTGCTACTCCATGGCACAGGTCAAGTTGGAAGGCTGGGTTCAGGGCTACTCCACCAGAGTGGTCGCGGCTTCTCTGGCAGAGATTCGTAATGTACCCATTGCAGACATCTGCAAGGCAGCGACTTGGAGCTCAGTGCATACCTTTGTGAAGCACTACACTCTGGATGTCCATGCCAGACAGTACACTTCTTCAACAAGACAATCCTTATGGACTTCTGTCCTGAGTGAGCGCTGTCTCCTGCCGTTCTGCTTGGGGGATTGGTTTTTAGCTTGGTACTCTCCCATTAGTGTGAATGAGTGGTAAAGATTTTTAGTCCAGGAAGATATGGAAATTATGTACCTACCATAATTCTTGATGATCTTGGACGAAGTCTCCACCACTCATTCACATACCCACCCATCATCCCCTGAGCTCATTCATTCTGCTTTTGGTCTTCACTTCCTTGTGGTTTGGGCTGTGAAGATGTTGTTGAATTGACCCTTCTTACAGGGGTCATCTGGGCAGTCTTATGCCCAGAAGTTAGGGTTAAGTTTTCTTAAGTTAGTTTATGCTGCACCTCTTCGGGCAAAAAGGTACTGAAGTGGTTGGAGGGTCGACGCTGAAATAGCCTATACAGCACAAGCTAGCCTCATAGCACCGCTCATACCCAGTCCTATCCTGGCATTGGCCCTCCTGAAGATTTTTGGCTCTCATGGGGTTCTAGCACCTCTGGCGTAGTCCCACTAGTGTGAATGAGTGGTGTCAACTTCATCCAAGAAGATCAAGAATTATGGTAGGTATGTAATTTCCATATTTCACTCTCTGGGAGCAGTACTGTCTCCTGACTTATAAGATTTCCATGGCACCCTATTTGAAAGAATTTGCATGGAAGTGCCAAATGTGGTTTTTCAGGACTCCTAGGATTGCTATGCGTTACTTGGGAGACCTGGCTGGGGCATTCTAGAGAGGGTGCGGTGAACACGAAGCGTACCATACTCGCATTTTTTGGTCCTGTCCAGTCCTTCATACATTTTGGATGGATATTTTCCAAGTGATAGATGATATATTTACCTTACCTGAGCCCTCTACTTCTTTGTTGATTTTGTTGCATATCCCACCTGATTCATATTGGCTTAATGCTTGTCAATTTTAAATTTTTGTTGATATGTGCCAAGAAAGATATAACTAAATTATCGCTTTGTTCTCCACTCCCTGCATTGTCTAAGTGGATAGCTTTAGTCAACTCTATTTACTTTCTGGAAAAGTGCACTTATTATTTTCTGAACGGGCTGCCTGCATTTGAAGGGATTTGGCAGTACTGGGTGGCTTATAAATTGCATAGTGATCCCCAGTTTGTTCCTTGAAAATGTCACAGTTTAAACAAAAAAAATCTGGGGATGTGTGTTCCTTTTTTGGCTTATTGGTCCCCCCTTGCCTTGCTTTATTTGGTTATATTTCATGGGCTTTTTGTATGTTTTTTTTACCTGTTTGTACTAGTTAGTTTGATTTTGTTGCAGTTTATTGGATTTCAGTTTGTAAAGTATTGTTGACCAGACTATATCTACATTAAACTGTTTCTGTTCAAATTTTGTTCCATCTTGCAAAGTCATTCTGTTTATTGGTCATTTGTGTTAATGCTGCCCTGTGGAGATATTAGTTCTTTACTTGTACAGTATGCACTTGTTTTATTCTTAATAAAGATCTCATTATAAAAAAAAAAACACTGCTGCCATGTTTGAAGTTGACTCACATTGGCTGGATGTGGGCGTGGGACTGTTGTGGAGGCAAAACAGGTGTCATAAGGGTGGTAATCAGCTAGAAATGTTGCGGGACCACACTGCGGTCCTTCAGTCTCTCCTCATAGGGCTTGTGATGCAGACCCTTCACCATTTTAGTTGCCTGCCTCTGAACTGCCTCCACTGTGTCTGTGTCCTTCCTGAGATTTGATATCCAGAACCAGACAAAGTACTCCAGGTGGGATCTCATCAGCTATCTACAGTATACAGCGGCAACACCACCACCCTCCTTCTGCTGGTGATACCGCTTGTTGACAGGATGACAGGGAGTTAGATTGGCCACTAAATCAGAGGAGAGGGATCTGGGAGTCATCATCAGTTGCTCCCTCAAACAAACCAGGCAGTGCAATAAGTCCTAAAGAAAGGCACAAGGCTGCTGGGGTATATTGGAAGGGCTTTTGATAGTAGAAAAAATGAAGTGATACTGCCCCTATACAAATCTCTGGTGAGACCTCACCAAGAATACTGTGCCCAGTTCTGAAATCCTCACCTGAGAAAATACATAGATAGGCTGGAGTCAGTGCAGCAAAGGGTCACCAAAATGATCCAGGGCTAGCAAGGCAGATCGTATGAGGAATGGCTAGTGGCCATGAACATGTACTTACTGAGGGCCAGAAGGGGAAGGGGTGGCCCACCAGTGCAGCGGCACCAATGACCAGGGTTTGGAAGCAAATTTGGGGTATCAGAGGGTCAGCTGGGGGAGGAGGATCGAGCATCTGTAGTATTACTCTCCTCCTCCTCTGGGGGTGGGGGGGGCTGCAGGTCCTGGTGTATGTCCGACCCCTAGCGACAGCTAGGGGGGAGGCAGCCCACAGCTGGCACACATACTTGGAGGTGCAGTGGTCATTGACGTGCATCATATGGGAATATACAACATGTGTCCTGACAACATTGCATGCCAGTACCTCCCCATGGGAGGAAGAAAACAGGAAAGCAAGGTGTGACCGGTTGGATGGTACTGGTCACCCACAGGCCTCGCACCTGGATATCCAGGCTCTGGTCTGGTAAACCTGGATCTGTTTTGACAGTGAGGGTTGCGGGTCCCACTGCTTGTCCTCCACTGGGGTGGTAAGCCCTGGGGGCAGATGCAGATAAGGTAAGTCCTGGAGGACACCAGGGTGATGGGGCTGGGATGACTGGTAGTTGGGGGTCTGTCTGACAAGAAGGCAGTAAAAAACATTAAGAAAAAAAAAAGAAAGGAGTGGGGACATGATAGAGACCTGTCATTTTCTAAGGGGTATAAATTGAGTAGTGAAAACCTATTTATTAGGATTAGGTATGCACTCATGAAGGGGCATGACTGGAGGTTAGTGGGGGTTGGGTAAATTCAGGAGGGATGTGAGGAAGTTCTTTTTCACTGAGAGGCTCGTGAAGCCTTGGAACATATTGCCCAAGGAAGTGGTATGGGCAGGTACTCTTGATGGATTCAAACATGGCTGAGACAGAGCATGGGGACTCATAGTCCCACTGGGGGAACCTAGGAGGGAAGGTATGCAGGAGGGGATACAGAGGATAATAACCCCCCTGGACAGTAGGTCCAGACAGGGGTGATGTAGTCTTACTATGGCAGACTCGATGAACCTTTGGTCTCTACCTACCATAAGAGTCTGTTTTTTTATGTCACATATGAGGTGCCAAGGACTGAATGGGCATGGCAGCTGGACTACCCTCTCACCAATGCGACTGTTCTTCCATAACAGAGTTGAGACACACTGGCAGGCAATATTAGAAGGCATGCATGTCGACAATCGTCCTTGCTGTACCTCTCATGTCGATAGACAGAGGACTTAAGTCTGCAGTGTTGCCATCCGGTACTTTTCATGAGCACTAAAGAAACCTTAAGTACATAATTAAAAATAAAAAAAAACATGAATGTTGAAAGTAAAATGACCTTTTTTTTTGCAGTTTAGTTGTTCTAGTCTACAGTAGTAACCATTCCAGTAAGTGACAGTTGTTTTTTAAATTCTGGAATAACGATGCCTTTACTTTTAAAACTGAATATTTGGCACAGTATGGGGTCCTCTAGTTTATGAAACAAGAATAGAAGACAAAAGAAAAAAAAGCAAATTCAGTAGTAAAAACTATGGGCATGAAAGAAATGAGCCAAACTGAGAGAATTACTTTGGCCAGCTCCTGCAGTAGGTTTTTGTTTTAAAAAGAGATGAAAAGAGAGGAAAATTTGGAAGATTTCCTTTTTTGCCCAGATTACCTTGACTATTACTTTTAAGTAATTACATTTCAGGTGAGAATACTGCACCTGTGTGTTTGGACCATTGTTACATGATATACCTAAAAACTGGCTGGTATATGTATTTTATAGTGGGGAGTTCAGCCACTGACTGCAGAATACAACACACAAAGGATATATGGCTTTCAGTATGGCCTTGTCTATGCACAATAGCTGATGAAATATAATTAAGCAATAATGCATGACAGGGTGTGGGTTGTGCTGGGATAAACTCATGCCTGGGGTGGTTGGGCATGAGACCACAGGCCAAGTGCATCCAACACTCCAGAAGTGGGGTTATCCCAGCACAACACACACCCTGAAGTGCATTATTGCTATTGTACAATGGCTTATTTTGAAATAAAATAAAGGAAATATATTTTTTGGCTTTAATTTTTAAAAATGTGTGTGGAGGTATATGTTTTTTTAAAAAGTCCATAGTTCCTATGTTGGCCACTGGATAGTGCTGTAGCATATGCTGCATTGTGTTTTCTTTGGTAAAGGTTTCTCCTTTTGTGACCTGAGTGTATGTCACACTGGCATAATAGATGGTGCTACAGTTTGTTTTTTCTTGATATTGATTGCCATTTAAATGCAGTTATTTATTTTTTTATGGAACAAGCGTGGTTGTCGAGCCGATCACAGACTGGAGGTAAAGAGGCACTTAGTTTAAATAGTTGTGAGGAGCATGGAGCCGCGATCGTGAAATGGAGCTGGTGACCAGATTGACTTGCAGGGACCGAAATACTTCTACTAACTCACATAGCATCGGTAAGTCACTCGGTCTCGGTCCTGCTGCTTATATATATTTTATTTTTTGAAACTGGTAGGTAGGGATAGATGAAGTTAGGAAGAAAAACCTGCCAAGTTATTCAGAGTGGTGCGGGGGAGTGCGAGATTTGCGTGCAGCCATCAGCTGTTCCTTTCAGTGCTGCCAGCAGGCTTAGGAGCAGGGAACTGTGAAGCCGGTTGGCTTCATTTAAAACATTGTGTACTTATTCCGTTCTCCCGGTACAGTTCTCTGACTACTGTTTGTACCAGAAAACTCAGTTAAACTGAAGCTATTGGCACAGCAATCGGTAACAGTGTTTGTGGTTTGCTGAGTAGCAGGTAAGTCAGTGGGGACAAGTAGTCACTGTGAGGAGTGAATTTTTTGGGGTGGAGTTTGGGAGAAGCAGTCCCCTGTGTGCCCGATCTTCATACAATGAGGTTGTGCTTAGATAACCTCACTGGTGAAAGTGGGCACTGACCAATCAGAGCCCAGTGTTCTTTCTTGCCATTGTATAATATGTCAATACACTGTTGGGCGTGGTGTGTGGGTACAAGCCTGTGAAGCACTGGATGTAAGTGTCTGATTTGCTTTTTAAAAATTGTCAATGTGGCACAATAAACACCAGCTGATTTAAACTCGGGGGGGGGGGGTTCAAAAAGGTTGGACAGACATGCAGATGTGTGGGATGCTTGCATCTGCATCCAACCGGTTACATTTTTGCAGCCCTTCTGCTTTTTTCTAAAGTTGTGTCTGTTTGCGACAAAACAGAAATCCCAATTTGCATTTCAGAAATGACACATCATTTTTAATGCAAATTCCACTATTTTGAATGTACTTTGTCTAAAACTTCAGATAGATGTATACCATCTAATACATGGTCTACAGTTCAAATAGGCTAAAAGAGGCAGGTAGATCTCAGATGGATCCTTCGGAAATATCCTTCTCTTAGGAATGGTGCGTGCTGAAATGGTCCACAGCATTGCCCAAGCTAACCAACAATAATTATTATGCTTAACGAGGGTCTCTGTTCACCTTAAAAAAAATTGTCTTCAGCCTGCAATTACCCAGTATTCCAAAATAAAATTAGCTAAAAAAGCTATTATTTTCTGTAACATTAAAACTGTATGTAAACGTATGACCTTTACAGTTTTGTTTGTTTTAGCGCTTTTCAAGAGCTAAGGCCATATTGCTCTGCTTATGACATCTCAGTTAGTTCCTTGGCAACAGATTGTGTTGTCAAACGTCGATGATTATGACAGTTCCTGAACAGCTTCTAGGCAGCCTGAACTGGAAAGGTCATTGGTTACTTTTTCAGATATATATATATATATATTGTGACAGAGTGGTGGATGGAATATATGTCAGCAGAAGAATAGATAAAGCTCTGTTCCCTTTTTAGAAATGCTGAAAGGGTTACTCAAACACAGAAAGTTCTGGAAACATCCGGGTAGGGAGCTCATCAAATACAGAATGCTCTGGAAGCATTCAGGTAGAGAGTTAATCAAACGCAGCTGCAGTCAATGTTGATATGGGGCAGTGTATAAAACCCTCCTAGGCAACACTGGAGAGAGAGAGAGAGGCCTGGGAAAAACTGGAAGCTGTGCTACAAATGGTGAATTTAAGCTACAGAGACCATTAGAAAGAACTGTGAAGTTTGTAAGTGGACTTTATGATAGCACCTGGAGGCTGGGAACCAGAGTAGCTGGTAACCGGAGGTAGTGAGGGTTTATTTTGTTTAGTTATAACTCCAGACTGGAGGATTTTGTTTATGCTTGTTAAAGGGGCTACGACCTCAATCAGTTGGAGAAAAAGCTGCCTTACAATGAACTACACTGTTTTATTTAACCTCGTACTGTGTATATTCTTTACAGACACACTTACACTAGCCTATCCTAGGGAAATAATGGAGGTCACTCTACCACAATATTTTTTCTAACATAAAAAACAGTTGCTTAACAAATCAGTTAATTTCAGATTATTAGGTAATTGGAGGTCTACTGATGTCAGCTGTGCCTTTTTTTTTTTTTTTACTGCTGAGAGGAGCCCCTCTTTATGTCTGTGGAGGGTAAGGGGACTTTGCTTAGAACAGCAAGGAAGAAGGAGAAGCTTCTGTACAAAGGCTGGCTGATGCACCTCTTCCATGATCTCGCATACTGTACAGTATAATGCAGGCAAGACTCAAAACATTTCAACAGCTGAGGATGGTGTTTGAGTGTCCAGGGTCTAGAGTTGTCACCTTTGGATGAAGTGAAAAATGGATACTAAACCACACCCCCAACTCCACCCCTGGCCCCACCCCTTTTTTTATGACTGCAGAGTATATCGCTCCTCCTTCAAAGCAACTTGTAATGTCAGAGAAGACTCTAGAAGTTATAGGATATCATTTTTATACTGCTATTTTTATTTATTGTTTACATTTTATTTTTATTCTTCAGTAACCAGGTAAGGCCCACTGGACACAAGGCCCATTTAGAGGGGTTACCCAGGAGCACAGGGAGGTCAAGTGACTTGCTGAGGGTCACACAGTATACAAGTGGAAGCTGTGGGAATCTAAACCAGCTCTGCAGGATGTACCAAGCTTGTTTGCAGCTTGTTGCTCTAACCTCTGTTAAACACCCTTCCTTTTTTTCTTTCCATGTCAGTCATGAATTCTGATATTCAACCCATTTTTGATAAATTAATTATTTGTTTTTGTGGTACCCTCAATTCTGTATTGTGTTCCCTTTACCCCACTAGCTACTGCTATTTCTTTTCATATTTCTAAGACATTCCATGCATATGCTATTCATCCAAATGGCCTGTAACAATGTACTAATATCATGGAATGTCCAGGTAATATGAAAAATGAGAACAGTAGCTGCTGAGAACTCTGGTGAGAAGGAGTCCATGTAGTGACAAAGGCAATAAAAATTAGATAATTCATTTAGCAAAAATGGTTCTAAAACATATACGATTATAGAAAATCAAAAAGGAACACAGGAGAGTATGTAAATGTATAAAAACAGTTTCCCATCACAGCAGTAAAAGACCATACTTAAAATTCAGAGTGGAAAAGATTAGGATGATTTGCTGCTAATCATCTTAATGGACATACTTAACACCACCCAGACTGATACGTTTTACAAATAAAGGTCTGTATGACATTAGAACTTCTTTGTAACCTAGAGAAGCAATCAACAGAGCAAATTATTTAATACACTCAGTTTTAGGAGTACTGTATGTGAGCATTCAAGATGACTCAAAAACTGAATGACCAGATAAGGATCCTAAAAATCAGATTATCCGGTGTAAAACTGGACAGGTGGCAACCCTAAGTGTCCTGCATTAAACATGTCTATCCTTGAAGCCAGCCTTCTGGTGCAGTGGTAGGCTGCCATTCATTGCACCGGTGACCCAGCAGGGTTTTAAATAATTGATTAGAAGTTTTTTTCTTGGGACTATACTAACTGTACAGAAAGTATTTTTATAGATTTTCTAGGAGTGCTATGTTTGTTAAACACAGTGAGGCAAGAGCTAAGCATTTTCACAAAGATTTAGCACTTTTATGAGCAAAATGCTTATCAATTTTTAGAGTTAAATAAATCCCTGCCCAGTTTTGAGAATGAGTCCAGGTCATGGTGGACAGGCTAGAGGGGAGGGCATGATTGAGCATCCCACAGGATGCTATTCTTCGGTGGGGGGGGGAGAGCTGAGTAGAGTAGCAGACTTCACTGCTATAATACCACCTAGATGGTTGACGACAAACAGTTGGAGCTGCTTTTGAATAGGCAGACGCTGACTGACACTGGAGGGTCAGCATCTATCATGTGCATACAATCTCCAAGGCATCGGACGGGGGGGGGGACCAAAAAAGTGCTGAAGCACGCAATATGAAGTCAGTGTTCTTAGGCTCAGCTGACCTGACTGGCCCCCCTCCTTCACGCTTATGATGGTCTGAAATGGGACAGCAGTACAAACCCCCAATGAAATCCATCACGGAGCAAGAGCTGCTCCATGGATCTATCAAAATGGGAGTGAAAAATAGAAAAAGGAAGCAAGGGGTAGGGAAATGGCCTAGTAGAAGAGGCAACACCAATGTCAGGGGATAAACAAAATAATAAAAAGTAATACTAACCGCCGGCTCAATATGATGATGGCTTAAGTTTTATATCCGGTGCCAGGCTTAAGCACTTCAGAGTCTGGCCCAGTGGCAGACTCTGTGCCAGTTCCAGCACCCCCTTGGAGTCAGGAACCTCCCCAGTGTGGGAACTGGTTCCTGTGCCACTCTTGGTACTAGCTCCTCATCCTTCGGGACCGGTGTCACTGATGTTGCTGCAGCCATGCTCTGGATTGTTTGGCCTGTGACCCAAACTCATCTTCTTCCAAGGAGGGTGAAAAGAGGGAAGAATCTGATCCCGACCTCATTATTTCCAAAGGTGGTAATGATGACTCTTTCTGCGATCTAGAGATCTCAGACCCAGATTCTGTGCTTGTGCCACAGAAAGCTGTCTCTTTTCAAGTTCTGCTCAGCAGTGTGGATTTGGCATTGAATTTTGAGCCAGCAGCCATTGACCAAGGTAAGCACCTCTGGCTGGAGCTCCTAAATGTGTCCAATATGCCGGTCAATTTAGTTCCTCCTATCCTCTCCCCCTGCATTTGAGACCCTATCTGATGTGGTTTGGTACAGGCTTGCTTAAGTAGCCACTGTCCCCTAACAGGCAGACAAAAAATGCACTGCTCCTAAAGATAAGTCCGTATATGTCACTTAACTCATAGTTGATGCTATTGTCATTCTTGCTGAGATAAAGCTGTAATTCCTAAAGAAGTCACTGTGCACCCTTGACACTATAGGCAAGCAAGCCTATGCTTCAGCTAATCTGAGTATGAGGATTGCCTCATATTAAGAACATTTTTCTAAATATGTGTGCCCTTTGGAGCAAGCTGAAGTCTCTGGCAGACTCTGTGCCAGAATCAGAGGTTAAACAAGACATTTTGCTGAATGTCAAGCAAGGCATTAAGTCCAACAGTCATCAATTTAAGGTCTCCATGAATGCCTTGAATACTGCATTCTGCTCTCCTGCTGCAAGGGTTTGCAGCAGGTGGCATTCCTGATTGCAGACCTCTGGCTTCATTCAAGATGTCCAGCAACAGGTTATGAATGTTCCTTTTCATGGAATGTACCTGTTCAGACAAAAGGTGAAACTAGAATGACCCTTAAGACTTCCAGACCTGCTCCCTTTAACCCTCAGAAGCACAAGGGACATAGTTTTTTCAAAACAAGCAGTCCTTTCATGGCAGAGAGAGGGGAGCCCAAAACACAAAAATCAACCTCCCCAGCCTCAGTAGAAGGTGCAGCCAAAGGCACAGGTGCCAGAAGCACCTAGTGCCGCTATCTGAAGCTCCAGACCCAATCTTGCATCAGCTGCCTGAGGCAGACCTCTGTTCCCCGGGTTGGAGGGGCACCTGATCATGTTTTACCATAGTGGGGGTCCATTATGATGGACAAATGGGTGCTCAGTACCATCCAAGAGGGTTATTCCCTGGATTTTACAGAAATATCACTGGACTATCTGCCCAGAAGGCAACCCTCTTTGTCAGCTCATGTGTCAGAGCTTCTGGAGCAGGAGATTGTGGGCCTTCTGAGCAACAGGGCAGTGGAAATATAGCCAGAATCGGAACAAAACACAGGGCTCCACTCCCACTACTTCCTTGTTCCAAAGAAATGAGGGGGCATATACCCTATTCTTGGCCGGCACAAGTCATAATGCTCACTTAAGACATTATGCCGCGTACATATAACATGCTGCAATACACGCAACTTCTTGCATGCGGCACAAGCCTTGAACCCCTGCCAACTAAAATAACTAACTCCGGGGCTGTTCAAATAAATATTGCACAAAGTGTGAATAAAAAAATAAAATTCTATGCATCTGGGACCAGGAATCAAACCCAGTCCCAAACACTCTGCCTATATCCCTTGCTGCCAGTGGCTCATCTCATTGAGCCACAGCAGCTGCTTGGTAGAAGCCTGTCCCAACAGAGGTCTTCTCCTCTGCCTGAGACAGTGATAGAGTGCAGTAATGCTCACAGAATCATTTGGGATATTGCACCCCCTCGCTGTCATGTACCACGCTGTTTCTATTTAGCATTTCTGTCGTACGCTATTAAGCATGCGACACATTGACCCGGTAGGTTCTCGACCTCAGAAATTGCAACAAATTTATGGATTGAGAAAAATTCAGAATTATTTCTCTGGGTTTTCTGCTACCCCATCTGAAACTAAGGGATTGGTTAGCATTCCTAGATATGCAAGATGCATACCAGGACATACTGGTACACCCCAGCCACCACAGATACCTCCCTTTTGTAATGCTGGGGCAACACTACCAGTTCACAGTCCTGTCCTTTGGACTTTCCTCAGCAACACAAGTCTTTAAAAAGTGCTTCCCAGTACTCACTGCACACCTGCAGAAATTAGGACTCCAAGTCTTCTCGTACTCGGATGACTGGCTAATCTAAAGCCTGTCCAGATAGGAGACAGAACAGGCAGTAACCACTGCCTCCCAGTTCCTCATTTCAGTGGGGGACTTGCTGAACCTCAAAGTCTCAGCTTCAGCCCTCACAGCAACTGCTGTACATAGGAGCTCTCCTGCACATAACCAGGCCTGGGCTTTCCTTCCTGAGCAGACGACAAGCAATTCCACAGATGGCATGCTACATCACGGAGCACAAGACTGTATAAGCCCACTCAGTGCAGTGCATGCTGGGTCTGGTAGCCTCCTTAGTGTTCACAGTGCCTCTGGCATGTTTGCTCATGAGAACAGCTCAGTGAATACGCAGTGCACAGTGGTCACAGGCATCACACCCCCTCAGACTTACCCCATTCAGGTGACCATATCTCTTGTTTTAAAGAAAGCAAATTGCATATACCCCCAATAATGCAAAAGCATCATGGGAAGCATATACAAATACGCATGAATTAATTTGGACTGGCTCAACTTTAAGCAAAATTACATGGTGCCAAGCGTTTTGTATACCTCTTGTTTGGTCTCTCACATGGTAGTTAGTGAAGGACAACCTCCTCCAGGGCTTTCCCTTCTCCAGACCAGAGCCTAAGGTGAATCTCACCACGGATGCCTCCCTGTTGGAGTAGGAGGCCCACTGCCAAGATCTCCAAGGACAAGGTGTCTAGGACCCATAGGGACTTTTCTCAACATAAATGTGCTGGAGATGTGAACTCTTTTGTATGGTCTGAGAGCCTTAATAGACCTAGTCAGCCACTAAGGAACCAGTGGCTTATGGAAAAATCTACAGGGATGTAGACAGGGATTTGACTCTGCCTTTGTAAGGAAACACAGGGAAAATGAGGGCCTCTTTCAGAGTAATGGTAATCTGGATCTGGGAGCACTGAATATTTCTTATCCTAAATTTTGTATCCTGGATAGGGCAGGGGAGATGTTACATCTCATTGTCACAGGGATGTTCAGTTACACATTTTTGCACTGTATTTACTCAGGCTGTCCCAGATTAGATGCAATATCTTGTTTTCAGTGGGGTCATGATTTTACCATTTTTATAATGTATTCAGGCTACCTAGTCCAGGGCCCCCATATTCCAAGGAGATACGCAGAGCATCCTAGTGGAAAAGGGAGATGTGCCACAGAACTCCAACAATGCACAACAGCGTGATATTCAAACGAGTGGGATGCGCCGGCCGCAAGGGACTGGGCCAGGGCACACACAAATGGTATGCTGTTCAAGTTGAGAGGGTGATCCCATGCATATGCCGTGCTGCAGCATATTAAGTGGGAATGTGCCTCTCACAGTCCAGAGCACCACAGCCCACAGTTAGGCCATTAATAGCTGGCCTAACCCAGCCAGTCACCCACAGTCAGGCTGCAGATGTGCACCCAGGTGCACAGCAGCCTGGCAGCTCTGGTAGACTAGAGGTACCCCCTTTCCATCCCTAATTTAGCCAACTCCATCCCTGAAGAGCTCCATAGTGTAGACAACCTCCAGACCCAACTACACGAGATGAAACCATGATCCACATCCATAGTCTAGAGGACTCCCATCCACTGCCCCTATACACAGACACCCTCACTCCTCTATACCCAACTTGTTGCAGAGACTGGCATTGCCCTCCACACCCTGCCATGGCCAGCCATTGACTGCACTGAACCCGGGCTGGGGACCTGCACTGTGGAATGACTCAACTGTTTGTACCATGCATTGAGGCACCATGCCAGCTGTGGATCCACCAGTGTATGCAGCTGTGTGTACATCCCTGACAAACTGAAGAGGGAATTTACATACCTCCAGTGCATGTCTTGTCAGTGCTGTATCTTCCTGCTGTCATACCTGCTGCAAGTCCACACTCTCCCCTGTTCCCCTGTGTAACATGCCACCCTCTGGACTTCTGAAGTATCCCGGGTGCCATGGGGTGCGGTATCCTGTAATGCCATTTGCAGTGTATGCTTCACGCTATAGATAGTTCATCCACAGTTCCCCAATTGTACAAAAAAATGGGAGATTAGCTGTAACATGCCTGTTTTGGAACCTGTGTGAGTGGGTACAGCATCGGTCATCACCTACACTGAGCAGTGCAATGGCACCGGGATGATGGATCCACATGCGAGTGCCTGAGGAATATGGCCACTGGGTATTATCACCCACACACAGCTCATGCCCATGTATAACACATTCCAGCATCCTACTGCGAGTGCTCTGCCACCCGCTGATGGAGTGGTACGATCCCATTACAGAGCCAGTCGTCGTAGTGGGATGGGCTGGGGGGGGCAGGGAGAGGGCTGTCTGTGCACCGTTGAGGGGGAGCAGGGGTCACTACACTATGGACATGGACTGTGGGTGTATTCAGGTGCAATTAGGGATGGCATTGGGGTCCTTACAATATAGAACCGATAAAGCCTGGACTCCGGTACGATCTGGGCTGGTGGAACGGGTGGGGTAGTGTCACTATATCACCAGAGACTTCAGGGCCTGTCCCACATGGGAGCAGTTGGGGTCAGGGCTTGGGACAAGAGCTGCACCGGTGCACTCATCCCTATGCCAACATGCAAATGGGCTGGTAATGAGCATGCATAAGGCCTCTTTGCACCCTACATGCTCAGTTAGTTCATTTGCATTCCTGGGCTGACTATTACCCATGGGGGTTGCGGTGCATGCCGGTATGTGCCACACATTCCCCCTGGAAGGTATTCAGTTGGGGTCACCCTGGATGCACCTGACTTGGTGGCCGCCTGCACTGCGACTCCCATCCAGGATCATATTTTCAACAGGAACATATACACACACCCTGTACAGGTGGCATGTTCTCTTTGAATGTTGTATCAGTGCCAACTGACGCACCCTCTTTGTGCAACACATCTTTCTGCTCATGCATCGATCCGACACTTAATATAGCCCCCCATATGTAAAATATTGTTTAATGCGTTCTGATTTTACACAGTGCAGCATAATATTGTGTAGATGTATAGTCCCACTGAAAATAAGATGCCATTTCTTTTGTGAACTATCCAGGCTAAATATATGTATTTTATTTGTTTAGTTTTTGTTGACTGGATAAGTGCATTAGATAAATTCTACCTATTTTCAGGCACGACCTGGGGGAGGGAGATGCAGATGAATGCCAACTGACCTTGAACTAGATTAAACTGTTGGTGGTATTTTTAGTGAATGGGGGCAAATTTGGCCAGGGCACCGGGGAAATTCCCCTACTCTTGCAGTAGGGGGCGCTGTTCCTCTGACACGGAGATGGAGGAGCATAGTACTGAATCGCTAGTAGTGAGAGGAGGTGGTGTGGATGCCAGCACTACAAGGCCTACAGATATTGAGATTATGGATATGAAAAAGAAGGAAGGCGGTAAGGAAGAGAGGACAGCACAGAATACTATTACCTTCAGTAGTTCCATGGATATTCCAGACCATATTGTGGATGATGATGTACAGATGGAAATGGAAATAGCTACTACAGGGCAGGAATCTATAATGCTACTAAATGGATCACCTGACCTAGCAATGCCACAGACTGTGTGTCCACATGGCTTGGAGGAGCCTGAAGCACCCTTTCAGATTTCAACGTGGTCTCACAGAGTAATTTGCTGCTGGCAGAGCAGTACATTCAAGATGATTCGTGAAAATCTTCACAGATGGATTGGAACCAAACTGAGGCTTGTTTGCATGAGCCTGACATGGTGCATCAGGATTTCTGGTTGCCAGAGTGAGCACTGCAGGCTGCTGGTTGGACTCTCGCGCACCAGATGGCAGACGCTGGCTCCCGGGTGACCCTCCTACCGCAAAGGACATTCAGGCTTTACCTCAGACCGCAGACAGGATGCTTACCACCTCCTGTGAGAAGTGTGGTCCGATCTTGCAACCTGATGGCTTGCTTCCTGATGCTTCAAATATGAAGCTACCTCCTACAGTACTGGATGAAGTCCAACCAGAGAAAAATATCAATCTGAAGGGGACAGGTATTGTTACACAGCTTAATATTATGCCGCAAACTGTACCTTTGACTGCAGAACCTGCTAAAGCAGGTAAAGGTCCCATGCAGCACAGCTCTGATGTGTTGCTTCCTTAACCAGAGCCCGATTCCAATGGTACCACCTCAGGCTTCCACATCGTGGGCACATGTTGTGGATATTACTCCCTCTCTTAATCAGCAAGCCCAGAATGTGCAGCCACAGACTGACCCCCGAAACCAGATGGGGATAGGCCAGATGCCAACTCTAGGCGTAGAATGGCAGATCCTTTTTCCAATCTAGGAAAACCCAGGGTCCGACGAAATGCAGTCTGGCTTAAATATATAGGGGGTTTAGAGTTTCCACCTAATGCGACATATGTTGCCAGAAAACTGCTTAAACCGAGGCCCAGATGTTCAAAAGGGTTGTGCATGGCGCAACAGTGTTGTTCCATGCGCAACCCACTGATGCGCCCTGGCGCGATATTCAAAAGGAAAAGTGCACGGCAAAAATCCCGATGCGTTGGAGTGCATCAGTGATGTATGCAGGTGCAGGTGGGGGGGCGTGCCTATGCATACCCTGCATAGCCCGATATTCAGCCCGGGATGTGCAGAGCCATGCATGCGCAACCTCTACCTGCGCCAGCACAAAGTTGATCCAAAAAAGGAATAACTGATGGCCACCCACAGGTGAGCTGCCGCATTGCAGGGGCGCAACACGCAGCTGCTACCTGTGGGTGGCCACCACTCCTGCTGCACCTGGCGCCTCCATGCCGGATCGTGAGCATCTGTATGAAAATTAGACTGGTCTAATATCTTGAGGTCCAGTGGACCATTGTCTGCCTGATCGCAGGCATATGTATAAAAATTAGAATTCCGTCCAGTATCCCTGGTGGTCCAGTGGACCGCTGTCTGTCAGTGGGCGGGTGGGGAAGGGGGTACCGCTAGACCACCAGGGATATTGGAATTATTTATTTCTTTATACATATGCCCCAATCAGGCAGAAAGTGGTCCACTGGACCACCAGGGATATTGGAATTTTTAATTTTTTTTATACAGATGCCTGTGATCGGGCAGACAGCGGTCCACTGGACCACCAGGGATATTGGAATTTTTTATTTTTTTTATACAGATGACTACGATCTGGCAGACAACGGTCCACTGGACCACCAGGGATATTGGACGGAATTCTAATTTTTTATACAGATGCCCACGATTGGGCAGACAGTGGTCCACTGGACCACCAGGGATACTGGACGGAATTGTAATTTTTTATACAGATGCCCGCGATTGGGCAGACAGCAGTCCACTGGACCACCAGGGATATTGGACATAGTTCCTATTGTGTATACAAATGCCCGTGATCGGGCTGTGGAGCACACTGCCGGATGCAGGGGGCATCGGTCCCCGACGGCTGCTGCCTGGCAGGGCGACAGGCGCAAGTCGTCGAGGATCAGCGCACCTGCATGCAAATGGGGCCACAATGACATGCAAATAGCCCCATTTGTGCCTTTCGTACATTTTGGTCCCATTTGCATTTCAAGTTTTGAATATCGTGGTCGCTGTGCATAGCGCAATGGAACTTGCACTAGCGCATCCCCATGCTCCACTCTGGCCACTTGTGCTGGCGCAGTGCCACTGCGCCATGCACACTGCGGGTGGCCAGGGTGCGATATTCAACGATGCTGTGCCATGGTGCAGCTCCGTTGAAAATCGCCCAGTCCACACCCCTGCACAGCCAAGCTGTGCTGCACCCAAGCTTGCGCCACAGCCTGGCGTAGTTTGAATATCTGGGCCTCTATGAATTACTTAGCATCTGATATATTTGCCCTTATTCATATTTCTGGTGATACTATTTTTGATGTCTCCTTTAATACCCCTTCGCAGTTAGAAAAATTTTGGATGAAGCATAATATTTTACGGCATTGTACCATATAGGCTCCTTTCATTGCCATTCCTTTAACCAGACCTACGGTTAAAACTGTTACGATATTGTTTCGTAATGAGAATGTGCACATACAGGACATATTACACTGGGTTAAGCAAAGAGCTGATGTCCTTGAGCGGCCTACCCCTATCCTTGACAGTGAAACCACCTGGACAGGGGAATGGAAACTGAGATTGAAACTACGTATGACAAAGGATGGGCCAGTACATCTGCCTTGGTGTTTCTGTCTTGGTGTGGATCGAGGTTTTTGCTTCAATCCTGGTCAGCCTAAGACTTGTCATAGGTTGGCTCCTTTGTGCACCTCAGTAATGCTTGTGATGCATTGGTTTGCAGTTTATTCTACAAGTTGGTCACCCAAGTAATAGTTGCCAAAACCCACCTTGGTGTAATCTGTGCGAAGAACATGGTCACCTTTTCCTACCATGTCATTGGGCTGTTCATAATAAGGGCACATTTTGAGATCAGGATGACACTGTACACACAGCTCAGGAAAAACAATCTACAGTCTTTACCCTGACTGCACCACCTTCAAGTGAGGTACGGTTGGTTCCCCCAGCCCCTCAACCTGAGGAAATAGCTACTTACCGTATTGTCTGCCCTCCCTGAAGATCAAGATGCAGCCCGAAGGCATTACAGCAGCTACAGGGATCAGAACCGCTTTCTCAGACCATACCCAATTCTGACATGCCACCCCCCCAACAGGAGGATTGTCTACCAACAAAGGGGAAATGGTGTTCTTCCCAAAACCTTGCTAAAGCTAAACTGCCTAAGTTAGATTCTACATCCTAGTCTAACCAGTTCACTGCTCTACGAGAATAATCTGCGGAGGAGGAAGATGATTCTGAATCTTCCCTGGTCAGTTCACAACCGGACAATTTGGAAATGGAAAATAATCAACCCGTGAAATCTAAAGTTAAGAAAAAGCAGAAAAAAAAAGGAAAATAATAGAATAGATTTTTGACTTCTCTTTACTCACTCCATACATAGTAATTCGGGTGACACCTTAAATAAAGTATCACTAAACGTGAACAGCATTAAAAATATTAAATGTAGAAGTATCACTCTACAGGCTCTGTATGAGTCTAATGCTGACATTTGCCTTATTCAGGACACCCGGTTACAAACTGAGTCTGACATATCAGACCCAGAAATCTTGGCCTTGGGGATCCTCAGTGTGGTCTTTGGAGACAGAATTATGTACAGGAGTGGGAATTCTGTTTCATGGGCCTGTCAAGATTCAGAAAGTATATGACGTGGAACCTGGGAGGGCAATGTTTCTTGACGTCACCCTCCAACAGCAGGATCTCAGGACTGGAGTAGTGTATTCAACACAGACTGAGACCCTCAGAAGTAATCTCCTTTGGCTGCTACAACCATTTTTGCACACACAAAAGAAGTTTATTTTGTGTGGAGACTTTAATTGCCCTATAGACTCAGGTGACAAAACTGGTAAGACTCAAACTTTATTGTGATACGACTACTTTAAAATCTGTTATACACACAGCAGCCCTGACTGATTCTTATAGATCCATGCATAGACATGGAGGTCACACATACCACTGGGGTGCCCTGTTCACAAGAATCAATTTTATTTTTATTTCTAAACACTGGACTGTACTTACTGCCGATACACATCCAACAACTACTTCAGATCACCTTGAATTGTGTATAGGTTTAGGGCACATGCAGAAAAATAACCCCGGAAGGAGGTATTGGCATATAAATATTGAGCTACTTAAGGAGCTTAAAATACAAGAAAACACTGTAGATTTTCTTAAAGCTAGAGCTACCTTAGTGGCACGGTATGAGTTCATAAGAGAATGGTGGGTGGAAACTAAACAATCCATTTGACTCCTGTTCCAAAAAATGAGTAGACAAAAGTCTTACTTTGATTTTCTTATCCCTTCATAAACAACTCTTTCACCTCATTTCCGTACAGCACACTGAAGGTGTGGATAGATCAGAGCAAATCATTAATATTAAACAAGAAATGAAAAGTGTTCTTTATCGCAGGGCCAGATCCTTGAAAATGGAACAGATGGTGGGCACCCAGGGAACAAGTTCTTCCCTAGATATTTTTCGGGATTGCACTGCAAGGGTGCAGAAAAAGTCCTGGGAGGCTATACGAGATCAAGACGGATCCGTACATACTGATTTTCAGGCCATATTGGAGGTTATCTCCAAACATTTGTTTTCCTACTTTGGTACTCCAGTCCAAATTGAGGGAAATTTACACGTTTTTTTAGTCCGCATGGGTGAGGCCCTATTTTTGTGCAATGAACAAGAATTGGTTGAACCTATTAGTGAGTTAGAAGTTAAATGAGCTATGCAAAAATTAAAGGGCAACACTGCTTCAGGACCAGATGGTCTGAGCCCTGCTTTTTACAAAACATTTCAGGATATTTTGACACCGTTGTTGGTGGAAATCTTCAATAACATATTGATTAATGAGGACACACAGGAATTTCTTGCACAGGCTTTTTTGATTTTGTTGTACAAAAAGGGTGATAGAATGAATATTATTAATTGGAGGCCGATTTCTTTACTGAATGTGGACTTCAAACTTTTATCCATGATTTTGTGCCATAGATTAGAATTGGCTGCTAAAACTTTAATATCCCCTCTCCAGTCTAGTGCCGTCAGGGGCAGAAATATGAGAGATAAGCTATTCTGCCTACGAGAAATGTTTACCAGGGGGTGCAGAGGTACATTGCAAGCATATGGCTTTGGATCAGGAAAAGGCTTTTGATGCGATTTCCCATGAGATCCTCTTTCAGATTTTAGCTACTTATGGGATTTCACACATTTTTATTGGGTGGTTACATTTATTGTATTCACGGGCACATATTTTTTCCCTTGTAAATGGCATTATTGGTAGACAGATTTTTCTTAAAAAAGGTGTATGACAGGGGTGCCCTCTTAGCCCCTTGCTTTACACATTTTAAATTGACATCCTTGTTAGGAAATTGCAGAGAGATCCGACGTTTCAGGGTATGTTGATTTCCCTCACAAGTCCACCACTGAAGATTTTGGCATACGTGGATTTGTTTATTTTTGGGACATGAACAAGACTGCATGCAGTACTGTTTTTTGCAATTCTTAAACATTATTCAGCTGTGACTGGTGCAAAAGTAAATATACAGAAGAGTGTTGCATTGACAATAGGTGATACCCCTTTAAACATAGGTGATACGATTGGGGGTATTCACATTGTAGCTGGGGTGACTATCTTAGGAATTTATTTTGGTCCAAGCAACATGGCTATAGTTAATTGGCAGCAACAATTAGCTATTTGTGAACATAGAGTACAGGCATGGAATAAAATGCAAACAAAATTGAAAAGGGTGTACCTGACTAAAACATTTTTCAACCCCATTTTATTGGAACAGTGTTTCCTCCACCTGCAACTTTAAAAGCCAAAATATAAAGGTTTTTTTTTTTAGAACCATATGGGGTAGCAGGCTCAACCCTGTTAAATGGAAAACTACGTATCAACAGGTTACACAAGGGGGCTTGGGTATGATAAACCCATTGTTCTTTTTCCACACACTATTTTGTTTTTTTTAATTTAGTACCAGTTTTGAAGGGGCTAGAAAACATATGGGTACACTGGGAACATGAGTGGTTGCAGGCAGTGCTACCAATATGGTCTGACAATAATTGATCCTTTAAGCTGCTACTGGATCGGTATCCGGATTATATTGTTACATCCATGAAAAAAATTGGGCTATGGAAGGTCTTACAACAAGATCTAGTCTCTCTCCCCTGACATGTGATCTATGAGCAACTTTTACTGCAGCATTTTATGGATGAAATCATTTTCTATAGAAGTAACTTGCAGTCTTTCACGCTTACTATTAAACAGCTTACAGACCACAGAACCCCTAAATACATGTGGGACACTTGGCTTGTGTGTCATGGAAAGTTGGGAGTTAAAAATAATCACAAACACAAAGCACTTGAAGAGCGCTATTGTACCAGAGATCTTTGTAGCACCATCCTAGAAACACAGGAACATTTATTTTTGAATGTGCTTATGTCATTTCTTTTTGGACATTGCTGGCACAAACAATTCAGGACAGTAACTTTTCCAGAATGACCTATGAGGTACTGATCCTACGACTATCATCCAAATTAAAACAGAGTATTGAACAACATTTAAACTAAATAATGGGGGATCAGGGCTGTGAATATAAACATGACTCATAAGCATAAGCCAGTGTGGAATTGCCTTGTTCTAAATGCTGGAAGTCTTACTAATAAAATGGATGAATTAAAACTAAAACTGTATAATGATAAAATTACAGAAACATGGTGGAGGGTTGATGATAACTGGCATAAGCAAATCCCGGGGTATACTCTTTACAATAAGGACAGGCTGCACACTAGAGGTGGTGGAGTGGCATTATATATTCAAAATGATATTACATCCGAGATCAGGGACTGCACAGTATGGGCCCAGGAAGAAATCATATGGGTAAAGATTATTCCACCAAGAGCACCCAAGATTAATATAGCAGTGGTATATAGACCACCAGCTAGGTTACCCAAACAAGATAGCCATTTACTTGATTTTATTAAATGTATAGCCCAAGAGGATAATGCCATTATACTAGGAGACTTTAACCTCCCAGGTATACAATGGGACCTATTACAGGCAAACTCACATGTGGAAGCTAGTTTCCTGGAAGAACTTCTAGCTGCAGGAATGGACCAACAGGTACATGATAACACAAGGGGGAATCATATTCTAGATTTAGTTTCAACTAATATGGTTGATATTATTTAAAATTGTAAGGCTGAGGCTCCGTTGGGTAACAGCAACCACTCCATGGTCAGTTTCCAAATTGATAGGGGTTACCATATTACCAGTGGGAGTACATTACTGTACGATTTTAACAGGGTTAACTATGGTATATTCAAATACGAATTAGATATCTGGAATTGGCAGCAGGACCTAGCTATTCTAACAATTTAAGAAATGTGGGACAAATCCATTAATAAAATAACTGAGTTGAGTTGAACATGTCCCAATTCGTAAAAAAAATAATATAACTCCAGGAGATCCCTGCCCCTTTGGATGACGTCTACAGTTAAAAGGTTGATAAAAAAATAAGAATAAGGCATATTCTAGGGCAAAGAGTATTGGAGAAGCCAACTCCTGGGCAATCTAGAAACACCATCTAAAAGGGGTCAAAATGGCTATTGGGAAGGCTAAAAGGAGCTATGAATTAAAACTGGGAACAAAAATATGGGATAATTATAAACGTTTTTACACATATGTAAACAATAAAAGGGGCCAGGGCAAAACAATTGGACCACTAAAAGACAATAATGAAAAAATTATAACTGACAACAAGCAAATGGCTGATATGTTTAATAAATACTTTTCCTCAGTGTTAAATTTAGACCAAAAACACAGTGTAGTAGATTACACTGCAGTGGGAACTTCTGATGTTAAAATAGAGCTAGAGGATGTAAGAAATAGGCTTAGAAGTCTGAACCACAACCAAGTTAGTGGACCTGATGGTTTACATCCTAGATTGTTGAAAGAACTGGCAGATAATTTGGCAGGGCCAGTCACACAAATATTTCAACAGTCACTGGAGACAGGGCAGACTGTGTAGGTATGGAGACAGGCAACGGTGGCCCCTATTCATAAAAAGGGACAAAAGCATGAAGTGGGTAATTGTAGGCCTATTAGCCTGATGTCTGCACTGGGAAAAAATACTGGAAGGTATTATGAAGGATTATATTATAGACTATATGGAGCTTGAGGGGGAAAAAAGACAATTCCCAACATGGATTTACTAAGGGACATTCTTGTCAAACAAACTTACTGGAATTTTACAGTACAGTTAGTAAATCACTTGATGAAGGCAGTCCAGTGGACGTAATATTCTTAGACCTTGCAAAAGCATTTGATAAGGTCCCTCATGAACAATTGATCAAAACTATTTCTAACATAGGGATACATCCTAAAATAGTCAACTGGATAGGAGATTGGTTGTCTGCGAGGAAACAAAGAGTATGCATCTTGGGAGAAATGTCTGATTGGGCAGCAGTCACTAGTGGGGTCCCACAGGGATCTGTATTGGGACCATGTTTGTTTAATGTCTACATGTCTAGTATGCAGGTAACACTAGACATCTGGCTGTCCAAATTTGTGGACGATACATGTATAGGTCATCCAGTTAATAGTATAGCAGATGCTTCAAACTTACAACTAGCTCTTGGAGAACTGGAGTTATGGACTAAGGAAAATGGGGCAATTTTTAATGTGGACAAGTGTACGCACTTCGGTAAAAAAAAAAATCTAGAAGTGAATTATAGTTTGGGTGGTAGTATCCTCAAAGTAGTACACGAGGAAATAGAGTTGGGTATTAGGGTCAGCAATGACCTTAAGTTCCAATCACGTTGTAATCAAGTGGTTAAGAAGACAAATGAAATCCTGGGATGCATACATAGACACATCAAAAGTAGGAAAGGAGAGGTATTGCTCCCCTTTGTACACCTCTCTTGTGAGGCCACATACAGAATATTGTGTGCAGTTCTGGGCACCAGGCTACAAAGTGGATATAAGAGCCCTGGAGAGGGTGCAGCGAAGGGCTACTAAAAAAATTTATGAAGTGAAGGATATGGCATATGAGGATAGGTTGATGAAACTGGATCTATATTCCCTTGAATACTGTAGGCTGAGAGGGGATATGTGCCTAATTTATCGGGCATTATCTGATAACCAGCTTTGGGAGCAAATGGACTTGCACCTTAGGGTACAGCCGCATAACACCCCAAGCCCACCCCTTACAGTTGAAGGTGGATAGATGTAGGACGCAATCTCGTATGTTCTGGTTTTCAAACAGGGTGGCAAGAGTTGGGAATGACTTACCGACTGAGGTTGTAGCTAGTAAGACTATGATATCCTCCAAACAGTCTCTTGATACTTATTTAAGGGGCAGAAATATAGTGGGATATTAAATTCACCAATAAGCGAGCCAAATGGACATTAGTCTTTATAGAGCTCTGTATTACCAATGACTCTATACTGGAAGTTGGACAAAATATTCTTATAGCACATTACGCCTCATTTGTTGTCTTTTGAAATACCATATCTGGCAATCCAGATGCCAGTGGACATTGCAACAAAATTATATTACAAAACAAAAATTAGTACAGATTGTGCTAGAACAAGCCCAGCAAATATATACTACAGAACGATTGCACATTTCTAATACTACTTTCAAATCATTATGGGAGCACTGTATGAGATGGGTGACTTAAAAAAGAAAATGGGAAAAAAATGAAAGAAAAGAAATGAAAAAGAAAAAAAGGGAGGGGACAAGAAGAAAATTTCCTTTACTCACAACAGTAAACATAAACGTCATTGAGGACCCCTACTACACTAAATACTTGAAATTTGTATCAGAATTTTACCCATTTACACTGATCGGGTTGAACACCAGTCCTTTCTAAATTAGTTCTAAAGACGTTGGATACAGATGACACACCTACATGACTGCTATGAATGATCAGCTCAGATTGCTCTATGTAGTTTTTTATAAGTGCAATCTGGCAGAACCAATTTATGGATTTCCCCCTGAAAATTATCTGTGTCTACATGTAGATTGTCCTTAGTATTGTGCGATTCTCACAATAACAAAAATTCCCCTGCTCTTTTCAAGAAGTGCATGGGATCTTTAACATCCACCTGAACTACCACCAGAACAGGCAGATGGAACCTCGGTTTAACATCTCATCCGAAAGACAGCACCTCAGGAGTGCAGCACCCCTCTCATGCTGCACTGCAGTGTCAGTATTGGGATATTAACCCAAGTGCCTGGCGTGGGGATAGGATATATATGGCACTCAGCAGGCATATTCTAGGAAAACACATTGTAAAAATGCATAAAAGGAAGACCACATTGAAACTGCCTCTCCACAGATCTGCATTTTGCAAATACATTAGAAATAATGGGTAAAAGCATCCCAAAAGCTCTCCAGTGCCATATCAGCTCTGACCATAATTTGTTTAAAACAGTACTCAATTTACAAGATTTAGGGTGTAAGTATTTTAACAGATCAAACTCTGTGCTTTTAGAGGCATAACACAGATGAAGAATAACTCACGTACAGTATAAGGATCAGTCTCAGTTAAGGCACCAATGCACTATACACAGGAAACAGATTTCCCATTTATCTAAAATGACAAAAATAGAGCTATGATATTCACAATTCCTTAAAAAAAAAAAAAACACAGACAGGGACGGTGCCAGCTTCGTGGAATCGAGTCCAACTCAAAAATTCTGTAATATTCCCTTCTACCCAAAGTTGCATAGAACTTCCACTCCCTGGACCACTGACCATCTTTTTAATGCCCATAAATTTAACATAATATTCCATTGCAATTTTGAACATTCCTGAAATGTTTCAGAGTAACAAAATATAAATCCCCATTTTGCAGAGCCCAAACATTCTCACCTTCTCTAATTTTTAGATGCCTCTTCATCCTTCCCACATAAGAGGCACCACATAAGCAACTTAAAAGATGGGTTGCATCCATTGTGTCTAAGTAATGAAATTAACAGTAGCAAATTTATCAGTGCAGGGACTGACCAAATTAAATCATTCATATGACAGTATTGGGAAAGCTGACCTACCTTCTTCTCGCCTATGTTTTTAAAATAGTCAGAGTCTACACACCCCATGTCTTCAAGATGTTCTCGTTATCAAACCCCTTAGGCATATGCTACAGTCCTTCAGTTGCACCCTACTGGAGGAGCCTAGGGTTACATCTGATTTGGGCAACATTTCCTTTGCTACTTCCACTCCATCTCTTTGGAATGCCTTTCCAGCTGTGTTACAAAACTGTTCTTCACTTGGAGACTTTAAGAGAGGGCTAAAGACCCTTTCACTAGAGCACAGTCAATGCATTTTTTTATCATTGAACTCTGCCACTATGCTTGAGTTCCTTATTACTTAGCCTTGACTTGTTCCTTGTACTTTTGTCTGCTCTCATACTGTTATACCCTTAACAGTTATACTGTTAAACCGTTATGTTTTTCTAACATTGTACTGTAAGAAATAATTATGCAAGTTTTACTGGATCATCTGCAATACCAGTTCCTGAGCAACTGTATTCTTCTGTGAATTTACTGCTACTCCAGTTAATGTGCAATTGTATTCTGTGTAATTAATTACAGGCCACCCCTGAAAAAGGGACATTCAATCTCAGTGGGCTTACCTAGTTAACACAATTCAGTAAATAAATAAGTATTATCACGTACCACAATAGTGACTACTATTGGGAGGTGGGAGGAGCAGCCAAACAGAGAGAGGTAATCTTGGGGTTTATTTGACAGCTGTATCATAAATGTTTATTGCCCTCTTGAAAACTATCCATTCACCTTCTCACACAAGCCTTTTATTTTTATTTAACCAGGTATAGCACACTAAGCTGAAAGCTTTTTTACAGGAGCGACCTGGGAGAACAAGGAGGTTAAGTGACTTGCTCAGGGTCACACAGTATGCAAGTGGAAGCTGTGGGAATTCAAACCCAGGTCTGGTCTGCTGGATGTCACCAGATTTGCAGCTCAGAGCCTTAGACCACTGCGCTATACTGCCTCCTTTTAAGAAGTGTCTGTGTTTTGAGTATATTCTACATTGTCTACAAGATTGTTTTCACCTCTGTGCTCCTGCTGTGGTATGTGAATAAAGTTTAAAAGCTGTGTAACATCTAGATTTTCTTTTTTTTGTCTGAGGGAAAACAGATCCTCACTGCTGAGTGCATTCCCCATGTCCAAGTGCCTTACCAACCCTTACCCTGCTGTAAACCCAGTCACACAAATACCCAAACCTGTTCTCTATCAACATTGATATCACTGGGAGAGCTACAGTTATTCTTAGTTCTGATCAGTTGCCCCTCAGAATATTGTCAATCATTTGTGAAGGGTGGCAAATACGGTACTAGCCAATAGAAACTTGTTCTGATCTGTTGGTTTGGTAAAAGGATCAGAGCTTATATTGCTACCCATCTTGTAGATTGACAAGTATATTATTCTGTCTTTGCTTATATGCTTCTTAAATCTTAAATTCTCATTGGTTGATTCCAGGTAGTGAACAAAGTCAATAAACTCCCCTTCACTGCCATGCCACATAATGAAACATCATCAGTATAACAGAACCTCAAATTCAGTTTATCAAAAAATGATTTGTTGTGCTGTCTGCAACATATATAGATTCCCCATTGCCAAAATTCGGTTTGGAAAACTAGACGTGACATTGCCGACATTAAAGTACCCCGATCTGTATAGTATCAGTTCAAAAAACAAACATGGTGAACTTCAGCACTATTTCAACCAAGTCTACCAGCAACATTGGAACCATTTTACATCTAATCATCATCCATATCAAGATTTTCTGTGGATTGCAGGATGTCTGATGCAGTCCTCCCATAAGCATGGAGCTGAATGGCGACCAACAGTTACATAGGATCTGTTGGCAGATAAGGACCACATAGCCCATCTAGTCTGCCCATTTCCCTACTCACTGCTGC
This sequence comes from Neoceratodus forsteri, assembly GCA_016271365.2. Lineage (NCBI taxonomy): Eukaryota > Metazoa > Chordata > Ceratodontiformes > Ceratodontidae > Neoceratodus > Neoceratodus forsteri. Next base: position 387,246,347 of record CM057450.1, read on the forward strand.
AACCCCAGATCCTGTTTGATCTGTGGCTCTCCTTCTGTGCACATCTCGTGGGTGCCCTTATATCTGTCCCATGCACTCTTGAACTCCCATATTGTTTTTGCACCCACCACTTCTACTGGAAGGCTGTTCTATGGCTCCACCACCCTTTCAGGGAAAAGTACTTCATAACATTACCCCTGAGCCTTCCACCCTTCAGTCTCCTATCATGCCCCCTTGTTCTTATGCAGTTTTCTCTGAAATATACTTTACACCTGTATCCTGTTACTTGGTATTGAAGACAAAAGAAGGCCAAGGCCTATTGAGATTGTCCCCCACATAGTGGGATATTGTTTCCCAAGATAATTTAATCAAAGAACCAGTTGTCCAATTGATTTTTAAAGATAGATGTATTTGAACAGTCCACTAAATGTTGTGGTAGTTTATTCCACAATTTAGATGCCCTAATAGAAAAAAAGTTTTGTCTTTTATTTGTTCTTGCCCTTCCGATATTTAACTGTTTATTGTGTAGTCATGATACAATCTTCCTTGTTGCATAAGAAATGCCACATGAGTCCATCAAGACTGGGGACTGAATAATCTCAAACAACTGAAGAAGATCACCTCTTTCCCTTCTTTGTTCAAGTGAACAGAGTCCCGTTTTTTTCTAATCTTATTTCATAGTTTAAGTGAGATAGATGAGGAATATTTTTTGTTGCCCTGTGTTGTATTTGTTCAATCCTTTTTATGTCAGCAGATAAATAAGGGCTCCAAAAAGGAGACCCATAGTCCATATATGGCCGAATATGGGCTCTATATAAGGTGATTATACATTGCTCAGTTTTAGAAATAAAAGTGTGATTTATTCATCTAAGTAAAGAATTAGCAATATTGGCTACTTTATTACAGTGATCTATTGATGACAGTTTGCAATTTACCAGAATTCCCATATCTTTTTCACTGAAGGCTGATTTGATGTTTATATTGTTAAGTATGTATGTCTGTTTGGGATTTTTTTATGCCCATGTGTAATACCGAGCATTTGTTTTCATTAAAGCACATTTTATTTGCTATTGCCCACTGCTCAATGGTGGTTAAGTCTTGCTTAAGTATTTTTTGATTTATTGGAATATCTACCCTTCCTCCTAGTTTTGTGTCATCAGCAAATTTGACAACAATATTTGTTTTTATAGTCATATCGCTGATAAATAAATTAAACAAGTTGGGTCCCAGGACTGAGCCCTGAGGGACACCACTAGTCACTCCTCTACTATCAGACAACACTCCGTTTATCCTGACTCTCTGTGTTCTGCCAGTCAGCCAGCAATGCACCCATCTGACAATTACTGGAGAGAAACCAAAAAAAGTGAGTTTGTCCACCAGAATTGTGTGGGATACCCTGTCAAATGCCTTACTCAAGTCTAATAAGATAACATCAATAGGAATATTATTATCCATGTGCTTACTTATGTATTCATAAAAAGTGAGTAAATTGGTAGTACACGAGTAACCCTGTTTAAATCCATGTTGAGTTGGATCTATAATATTTAAGGAGGCCATTTCAAATTCAGTGATGGTTTTGATAACTTTCTCCATCACCTTGCAAGGAATTGAGGTGAGACTTATAGGCCTATTATTTTCAATTTTGGAACGCGTCCCTTGTTTAAAAATAGGAGTGACAATAGCTGAAAGCCAATCTGTTGGAATTTTAGTTTCTTGTAATGATTTATTAAATGTTATAGTGAGTGGTAGAATAATGGTGTCTAGTGTACCTAACAAAAATTTAGCATTAATATTGTCAGGACCAGGACTAGTAGTTTTATTTATAGTTCTAACTACTGTCATTATGTTGTGTGAGGAGATTTTATAGTCATTAGGGCAAGTAATGAAATTAGAAAATTGATTACAATTATCAGGGGTTGGGAGAAAACGGAGCAAAAGTAATCATTAAGTACTGTTACTGTTTCCGTATCAGAAACAATTGTTGAGCCATTGATGACTATTGGGCCTACCGATCTATTATTCCCTTTTTTTTTCATTAAGATAGGAATACAATGATTTATGAGAATCCTTTGTATGAACTATTCTAAATTCAAGATTACGTTTTGCTGTAGTTATAGAATTTTTTAAATCCTTAACTGATTTTTTTTATATTTATATAATGTTTCCTCTCTAACATTGTTAGCACAGTTTTTTAGGATTTTAAAAGATGACTGTTTAAGTTTAATTTGTTTTTAATGGTATTGTTAAACCACAAGGGTATCTTTCATTTTTTGTTATATTTGTTTTTTATTGGAACATACTGATGTTCAAGTTCATAAATTTTTGTTTTAAAGTATGTCCAAGCTTCTTCAGTATTTAGAGATGAAAGCCTATTTGCCCAATCGATGTTGTTTAAAATTTCGTTAATCTTGGAAACATTTGCCTTTTCATATTGTGTGATCATAAGTTTATTGTTTTGAATATATGAATCATAAGAAATGGAAAACTGAACAGCCACATGATCACTACTGCCCAGAGGGTCTATAATGTTGAGATTAGTTATTTTATTTTCATCATTAGTGATGAGAAGGTCTAAGATGTTGTTATTCCCTCGGGTTGGTTCCCTAACTAATTGAACAAGACCCAAATCTATAATTGTCGATACAAAAAAGTTTGTCATGTTGAGAACTGCTGGTTAAAGTCTCCCAATCAATAGATGGTAGGTTAAAATCATCTAAAATGAGAACTGTACCATTTGTAGCCAATGAAGAAATTTCTTTTGTTAAGGATAAAGTATAATCCATATCAGTTGATGGAGGTCTATAACAAGTACCTACTACCATCTTTGGTTGACCATATAATTGAAGGGTGACCCATATACTTTCATTTTGGGCATTAGAAGTAATCTCAAATGGTGGAATATCATTCTTTATATAGAGACATACCCCACCACCCTTCCTGTTTCCTAATCTATTTTTAGTATAAAGTTTAAATCTTGGTATCTCTACTGACCATAATTTATCTGAGTTACCCCATGTCTCGGTTATGGATATTAAACTGAGATTGTGGAGTTGGATTTTAACTTGTAATTCAGCCAATTTAAGAGTACTCAGAGAACGAGCATTAAAGGACAGAATATTAAGTTGTTGTTTCTTATGAACAGGACTAGAGGTATTAAGAGATTTAGGTTTAAACCCAATCTCCCCCACTGATTGTAGTTTAAATGGTTTTGAATAAAAGCGCTGATCTTATGTCCCAACAATGTACTCCCTCTTCTGCTGAGATGCAAACCATCCCGGCAAAAGAGGGATGGGTAGCCATTAAATTCTTCCCAATGGGTTAGGCAAGGAAGATCCTGCCTAAGACACCATTTACATAACCATTCATTGATAATTTTGATTTTACTTAAAGTATGGGGGGATACTCTGGGAACTGGTAAAATCTCAGAAAAACATATACTACACCCTCTTTCTTCAAGAATATTGTGGAGAGCAACATAGTCTTGTTTCAGTTGTTCAATTGGTATATTATTGATGTCATTAGTCCCAAGATGGATAACTACTAGAGGATTTTTTCCTGCTTGGGACAAAATGGATTTTACCATAGGTGTTATGTCAGACACTTTAGCACCCCTGTAACTAGAACAAGTTCTATTGATTTTATCTGGGTTACAAATGGCTCTATCAGTAAATTTAATCATGGAGTCACCCAAGACAAAAACTTGTATGTCTTTTCATTCAGGGGGGAAATATTTCTCTTGTGATTTGTTTGAAGTAGAAAGAGTATTATGCAACATTGGCTGATCATCAATTTTTGGAAATACTAAGGGAAGGAGGGAATTAGTGTTTGTTGTAACTACTGTACTAGTTCCCGATGTAGTAGGACACTCATTCAAGATTTCAGGGCTATTTAGTCCATCATCATTTACAAAAGACAGAGGGTGAAAAGAATTATGCGTTGATAATGTAGGGGCAACAATGGACTTGCAAATACAGTGTTTCTTAGTCTTATTATTTGGAATAGTCATCCATTCATTTCTTTCAAGGGGCAATAATGCCTGGGATGTAAATGCAGGATTTATATTAGCAGGTGTAGAACTTATTATACAGCTCTCAATAAAGGGAGGGGCACAGTGTAATATAGAATCTGTTTCTTGTCCTATAATAGATTCATTGGTACAAGTTGTTGATGTAACAACATTTAACAACATTGACATCTGGTCTATATAATCTTCAAGAGCTTCTATCTCAGTACCGCTTGTAGATCTAATTGTGAGGCGTTTAATGTCCTCTTGCAATGTGGTAACCAACTGGCATTTATCACAAATGAAATTGGGGGATTGTTTCCCAATAGCATACATTTTACATGAAGAACAGCAATTTTTAGCTTGTTTCATAACTGTAAATACTTACAACCAGTAACCCTAGATATGGAATTTCAGCTAGTTCAACAGACAATGTCTGTTTATACTGTTATGCCCTTGTCCTGGTGTCCACAGTGGACATGGTAGACACGTGCTACAACTCGCGTCTCTGCACGCGGCCCCGTTCGCTAGAGCGAGTGATTTTATTTGGTAAAACCAGAAGCGTTAGGCTTACAGAACTTCCGGTTTCACACTCGCAATAGTGAGGTTTTAAAAGTACCTAAACAGCACTTTTTAGCCTTTAAAAAGGCTCTCCCTGGTGGTTTTTGGGGATATTAGCCAATGAATGCTAAAGTAAAAAAAAAATACAAGTGTTAGAAGGTGTTTGGAGTGTGTCTGGCAGTAGTAGTTATAATCCAGACCTCCAATGTCCTCACTCGCTAAAGTAGTACAAATACAGATACAGTGCAAGGTGTATCACCACCTCTTACCAGAGGTACTAAATACAAATCGGTCTCGGTGTTTATTGCCCTAAGGGACTTGAAAGCAGGGATCGACAAATTTTAAAATTCACTGCTTGTCCAGGACAAGTGGCTTGACTAAAAGTAGTAGTCCTCATGCTCAAGTTGGTAGCCCGGTTAAAAATAAGCATATTTTTAAGAAAAAAATGTTAAAAAGTAAAGAAAAACAGGTTACTTTAGAGAGGAATAGTTATATACTGTACTAATATGTTTAACAGTATGAAAATGTGTGATGTTTTCGTCCTAGGTAGGTTAGACAGAACCGGTTCTCCTTATGATGAGTTAGTGAAACTGAAGAAGCAGAAGATTTGCTTATTATTCTGCACTGTAAATTTGTATACTTTATAAAGTCTGAATATGAAATAAGTAACAGATCAGGTTTACATTATTTTTCTGTAATTTGTGCACTCACTGCAAATAAATAATGTGGATTTTCAAATCTGACTGTTTTTGTTGGATCTTTTTATTTTTTTTTTATTTGAATTCTTTTTTGTAGTCTTTCACAAGCTAGCCACAGGACAGTTACACTGGGCAAGTCACTCCCACCCACACCAACCCTCTTCACTCTGAACCCTTTCCCTAGGATCTCCTCCAATAGCAACAGCTCACACAAGTTCCTTCTCTTATTTGATTTTCTTTAGGCATTTCACCCTTCCTTCACTACTTTACCCTTGATCTCCTCTCCCAAAATCCCACACACAACAGTTAGGCTCTCTTATTTTATTTTGGGCAGCTCAACCCACCTTCACTCCTTTGCCCGTGATCTCCTCTCCAAGCAGCTTACAACAGTCAGGCTTCTCTTATTCTGTTTTCTTAGGGAGAAAGCCAGTAACCACCCTCCTTCCATAATTTCCTCTCCCAATCAGGCTTATTTCATTTTCTTTGGGCAGTTCCTCCTCCTTCACTCCCCCACACACACACACTCAATGTACTGCAGCTAGGTTATTTTTGTTGTATAAAGTCTTATGCTATTTCTTAAAAGCAACAAAACTTTCACAAAAGGCCCACACTTCTCACTTTCTTACCCTCCATTTAGTCTGGTTTTGTTTATTCTCACTTTTCTCAGTCACAATTCTGTTCAGGTGGTAACTTTCACCTCAGCTCATTCTTTCTCCCATTTTACTTTTACTGCTGCAGCTTAGGCTCTTATACATGCTCAGCCTCAATTGTGTTCTTGTTCCCTTAGTGCAGCCGCGATCGTAATTCATCACATTACTCATTTTATGCATCACACATATACGGTCCCACTCCCTTCAGATCCAATAGTCACCCTTTTTTTTTTTTCTTAATAAAATTCTTGCAGTCGGTACAAATTCAAAACGACTCATGGCCATGGGTACTGGCTTCTTCCCGCCCTTCCCATCCTCAGCTCACCAACACCACTCACCCTTCCTAATTGTGTCCCTCCCCCAATCTCCACTTTTTGCAGCAGCAGCTCCAAAATTTATTTTATATTTTATTAATGGCATGGCAGCCCAGGCACAAGCAACAGCAAGTGTGACGGGCAGTGATTTCCGCAGTCCCTCACTCCAAACTAGCTCCTAAAAAACACCCGGCCCCTTGCACGAACTAAAAAGCATGCAAGACCTTTCTCATCTAAATGAAATTAAAGTGAGAGGAGCGCACCTCCGATTAACCCTGCCAACCAATTTGTGCCATTGCTAGCGAATGGGTCCCTTACCAGAACAGCCAGATCTTCTTTGCCTGGATGAGACGGACACATGCTGCCAGTCCGATGACTAGAATCCACCTCGGATCCCCCTGCAGCGCAACTTTCGCTCCGGCAGAAGTCTCAAGCGCTGCTCGTTCTCCCTCCGCCTGCTGAACACCATGTGTAGCTGTGAGTCAGACTCTGACACGCCAGCGGCGCTTTAGTGGAGTAACCTGGTAATGCAGCGGAAAATCTTTTCTTTTTGTATTTTTAAAGCAGTACTTGTCCGTGGACAAGTACCCCTCTCACCAACTGCTTGTCCTTGCCTGAAATCTAGTAGCCTGGGACGTCGGGCTATCGGATTTGTCGAACCCTGCTTGAAAGTCTCTATCATATCTTCCACTCTCCCTTCTTTCTTCCAGTGAATAGATATTAAAGTCCTTAAGTCTTTCCTCGTAGGGCTTTTGATTCAGTCCATGTACCATCTTTGTTGCCTTCTCTGGACTGCCTCTATTTTGTCAATGTCCTTCTGGAGATGTGGTCTCCAGAACTGGACACAGTGTTCCAGCTGATGCCTCACCAGTCATCTGTACAGTGGCATCACCACCTCTTTCCTCCTGCTTGTTATGCCGTTCCCTGTGCACCCCAACATTCTGTTTGCTCTCGCCACTGCCTTTTCACACTGTTTGGTCACCTTCACGTCATCAGATATGATAACCCCCAGGTCTCTCTCCTGACATGTGGCGGCCAGAATTTCCCCAACCATCCTGTACTCCTCTCTTGGATTCCTGTGACCCAGGTAAACAATTAAAAGAGGACAGGACATTTGTGCTAATTGGCAGTATTTAGTAATGTACCTAGTAACAGAAATTAAAGACTTAACTCCATCTGAGCCATATTTAACTGTACTCGAATAAACACTGATGTGAAAATGGTGCTTCCAGTGTGTTTCTTTTTATGGACACCATTCTGCATAGTTCCCTTCATGGAGCCAGTAATTTGGAGTTTTTAGTATGTCAGAATGCTAAGCATGAGCTATTGTCCTATTAGAACCATGCTCAGAGTTTAGTACGGTTACTAGTTCCATGAAGAGAACTAACAGAATGCTGCCTATATAAACAAAACAATGCAAAATATAGTTTTTCACATCACTTTTTTTTACAGTACAATTATGTATTTATCATTTAGGCATATGGGTATCATTTCTGTAAATAGGAACATTCTAAACGCTGCCGATTAGAAATCCATTTCCTGTCTTCTTTAAGAATCATGTCCACAAAGCGCAGTGAAAGCACTGTGATCCACCCAGTTGCTGAGATAAAGGGATGGCCAGGTGGATCATGGAACTCTTTATGAACCCTGGGCAAAACATATATGGTGGGGACTACAGCGTGAACAACAGTTAGAGGTCTTCTTTCCCTCTCTGAGACCGAGGTAGAGAGTAAGTGGATTTTGATCATATACAACTATGAGGTGCCTCCATTTGTATGTCATTACTAGTCCAGTATTTGTTCAACAGTAGGTTGGAATGACATGGGTTTAGGATGATCGCATCTGTTGGCCTTCAGCATTCTCAGATTTGATAGCTCTGGCAAATTTACACAGATCAACTTTAGGCCCCAGAATCTTAAAACAGGCATTATCAAAAGGGCCCTGATACTGGGAAATGGGCAAAAGTGGAGCGCAAAGGTTTGCACTGCATTTGCCCTTGCCTGAGACCCTGAGGATTCTGTATTCAGTCAGGCAGTGCATCGGCACTGTACGGTTGAATATAGGGGCATTTCAGTGCAGCACTCAGTTGAGTAGTGCTGTCCCGACATGGATCTGGGAAGTGCAGGGAACAGCATCCCCAGACCCAATAGCACCAGGAGCCTCCCGCGCGATATTCAGCTGGCACCATGCAAATGAGTCTATTGGGCATGCAAGTCACTAAGGGGCCATATGCATGACCATTATAGTCTCATTTGCAATGGAAGCAGTGGCAGGTCAGTGCCCCTCCTGTGACCAACCCCATCCCGATCACCCGTCCCTGTAACAGTTTAAATATTCTCGGGTGTCCAGTGGCACCCCTGCCCTCCAATTGCTAGCGCCATAAAAAATAAATCCATCTTTGGTGTCCATTGGCACTCCCAGCCCTCTGATCCCCATCCCTGTAAAAATAAAACATTCCCTGGTGTTCAGTGGTACCCCCATCCTCCAGTTGCTGGCCCTGTAGGTTTAAAAATAGCCCCTCATATCTTGCACCCCAACAAATCACTCGCCATGATCTAAGAAAGCCATTCCCTGGTGCCTAGTGGCACTCCCACCCTCTGATCACTCTCCGCAGTTTATTAAAAGAAGTGCTGGCATCTAGTGCCTCCTGCACTGCCCACACTCGATCCACCTCCCTGCCCCCTCTCCTTACCATAGTCACTGGTGCTTCAGGGAGTCCACTTGGAGACCAGCACAGTCCTCCTCTCAGCACCTTGGCCAGCTACCGTATGCGATGACAGGGAGTGCACATCCTGTGTCCTGTAAAGGGAGTGTGTGTACTGTCTACTGTAGACAGATTGTATTGGTGATCCAGTGTTAGGTCTAATACTAATTTTACCTTAACAAAGTCTGACAAAGATTTGTTGGAATTAACAAAAAAAAAAAATCTAAGCTTGATTGACATATTGGGAGTTATGAACCTTTACTGTTTAATG